>JANFNE010000003.1:0-1200000 GCA_024867545.1 Phytopythium helicoides
GTCCGATAAAAATTCGGGGCTGGTCCAAAACACTAGTGCATCGTGAAAATTTGAGTGCAACAAATTGGAGCGTTACAAAAACATAGGAAATGCATTGAGGTCATTGCCATGTGCACGTTTCAGAGTCTTCAAACGCGTACGTAGTTGTCGGGGCTTGGCATTGCTCTCCACAATTTCCAATCTATACGACCAGATTTGTTTGCTTGAGTACTTGCAAGTTGATACAGCATCAAGTCATCTTCAACGGTGAAATAGGTCATCAGAACTGAGGTAAGCTAGGGTTGAATGAGATACAAATTAAAGCATGCTTGCACCTCTGCAGCTAGTTGTTGACTGGAATACAAATTCAAGCATGTTTGCCCCTCAGGATGCGATCGTGATCAGGTTGAAGCTTCTGGGGTACAATTCTGTCTACTCTGCAGTGTCCCACTACCACAGTGGTCGATTGCTTGAGCATATGATAGATTCGTTGCCCGCTCACGTCCAGCTCGTCACTCCTTGGCGAGCACTCTCACTCCCGCATTCCGCCAGCAAATCTTCCGAGTGACGACATTTTTCTTTCTCCATCTTTGGAGATTTATATGCTGATGAGCTCATCTTGAAGCTTACATGTGGGAAAGTGTCGAGATGTGTTTTCGATCGGCACTTAGCTTCAACTCAATGCCACTACAGGACTGCCATATCATATATCTGTGTCGTTCTTGCACTCTTCGCATGGACAGAGCTGCGACTACTGGTCGTACATCTTTGTATTCGTATTCACTTTGTGTGAAACGGCATGCTGACCTGCGGCGATATGATATCCCTACGTCTGGCTTCGATACATATGAGTCTAGGAAGACTGTGGTTGACACAGGCGACGGATTCGATGGATGCGTACGGCTATTTGAACTAGTAAACGGGTGGATCAAGTCCGCGGTTGCTACGCCAGAACAGCGTGAACATGAAAACTAAGTCGTGCAACTGTATGGGTTGCTTCCAAGCGACTATGGACACCACGGCTCTCAATAGTTCTACCTCTTCCCCGAGCTTTGTGATCGCTACAGCTCGTCGGAATGGAAGGATTCTCGGTCGTTCGATTGGTCACTGAAGGCAATTCCCATGGCGAGCAGAGGTGGAGCGCTCGCAAGCGCAGCTAGTAGGAAAGGGAGCAAGCCTTTGTGACGCATGTTTTGCTCATCCTGTGGATGTCAATGATATCTCTGGGTTTGTTCAACACGAGCTCCTAGTAGTGCTTGGTGTCTGTTTCGTCGTGCTTTATACTTCAAACTTTGGTAACTCGGACATAGCGCAGCAACTGAGCAGCTTATAGCTCTGGCACCAGTTGCCGGCCCTACGGTGCTTCGACTTGACCACCGAGCTGCTCGCGTTGTCGCTACCAGGCAGCATATTCTGCAGTTCGGCGCGCATGAGCACCATCTGCAGGCTGTGTACATGTCCGGGTATGATAAAGGATATTGCAATTGCCATTCACAACTTTCTCGACGGCCTTGCGCTGGTTTTGCCCCGCTCCAGGGTCTCTGATCAGGTGCTGTGCTTGCGGATGGCATCATTGTGCATAAAACTCTGGAGGGGCATGATGTATGCTGCTCTCATGTACTACGCGACAGACAGCAAGCTGGATGCGTTCAAATGGACGAATTTGCTTGGAGTTGCCCAGCTATTCAGCACTGGTAACGTTTGGACTGGGGTTTCCGGCGGCATGAGCTACGCGCTCGAGGTGATCCTGTGCTCCTTCGTGCTTGCCATGCCCATATCACGGAGCTTCTGTCGAGCAACTTCAAGCATGAACCCAAGGGAAAGCTCTCGTCCCATCCTTCTTCATCGGCGCCATGACCTTCGCCTTCAATCGCTTCATCATCATTCACTACGCTGACTCGGACTAAATGGTGGTTGGTTTTTAATTCTAGCTAGGCTTGGAGTTCACCTACCAAGGTGGGCTCTGATTGGTCGATATTGGGGACGGAGCCCCATTACGTCCAATCACCAAACAGCATTCCCATTGAGTGGCCAAGCTGGCGCCTCACCTCTGCGAATGGAGAGACTGGGAAGGACTCGTCCGGAAGATCGCGGACCAAAGACAACTGCGTCTTCGCTATCGCCGATAACCCCATCGCCACGGATCTCAAGTACGCCATCTTGTTCTGATCCCGGGCAAATTTTATCCTACAGAGATGACTAAATACTAACAGCAATTGTACACATGTTTCAGAGGGGCGTTGAGGGCGATTTCTTGCTGCGCTTCACCACAGGTGAATCTCGCTGTCACCTACTGGACCGAGCAACTGAAAAGAATAACCTCCCCAAGAAGGGAGCGTACTTGGACATTTTGGTTATCAACACTTTTATGTAAGGGTACCCGTTGAACGGATCAGTACCATGAAATTGGATTCACACAGAGATTGCTGGGATAAAGCCTCAGGAGAATTTCCGCAGTTACAAATGGCCAACGCCGCCACTAGTCAGACCCCCAAGACTGTATTAGGATTATAGTATACATGTATCCAAAGTGCAAGCGAACCACTTCGGGTCATGTCCCAACCAACGGTTCCTACTCATCAGCAGGACCCTCATTCAAAATGTGCTGGTGACCCATTTTGGCTTGCCGTGGTCCCGACTATGCCGAGTTTACCGATACCTTAGCGATGTTGGGGCATCGGTTGCACTTCGGCACCTCACATATTGTCCAAGGTTTTAATACAGGCACAAACTGGTTTAGTTCTCAGTGTAACTTCGTGGTGCCGGCATCTTGCCGACTACTTGACGACAATTCGGTCAACTTGCGGGAATACATGATAAATCCTTCGAGTGGCTTGGCACTTCTGACTTCTACATTGCTCAAATTAATTTAATCGGACACACGAGGGTCAGTATACATTCAAGCGCGTCTGCTTTGGACAGTGAACAATGTCATTCATGGACTCCATCTCCTGTGATTGGACCTTGGCGAGCAAAGGGAGCCCGAGCATGAGCAGAAAGCAGCTCGTGCTCGCTGCTGTCGTGGTGATATGCGAGCTCAGACGCTAACTCAAATGTGCTGCAGATCTATCAGCAGGCCCTGCATAACAACTCATACTAGGCGAACCAGTTTCTGATTGCTCTTCCCTGCATGGCGGCACTGCTGACAATTCAACGGTTTCTGATCCAAGAGATTACATGCCGACGAAGTTGCAACTCGATCGAAAGCCCTGCCAGGTCGAGATACTATTCCAGCACATCGTAACAGTGACACCGCCGTAGGATGGTCGTGCAGCAAGTTCCAGCAAGAAAATGTAGTGGCGTCGCAAGGGCGTCGTTCAATCACACATCACACAGACCCCCCCCCCCCCCCCCCCCCCCCCCCCCCCACCTAAAAAAAACTTTCAGAGAACGAAGATGTTGAAAAAAAGTAACAGCTACTTCACGGGCAGTGTGATCCCTCATTGAGAATGCATGATGCTTCTGCTAGCCAAATTTTAATTTGTTTTCCTTGGACAACCTCCACACAACCCGAAAGGACAATTATTATCCAATGAAAATATAGCATAAAATAAATATTTCCGCCGCGCCTGCTGCTAGCGATGCCAGGGTAGCCTTACTGAGCTGGTTTGCTGGGGTTGTTGACAGGAAATATTAGCTTTCTGTTGCTTTTGCGCTGTCCTGCTGTTTTCAGTAGTCTTAACAATGAATGCATGTTACGCACATTGTCAGTGTGTTACTTCACTACACAGCTTCAACCCTGTTGGCCTGTTATTTACAACTATCTGTTACAAGTGAATGTGCCACCATGTCGACCATTCATCCGCACACGACGTAGTAAGTTCTGTAGATGGGGCCGTTGCTCGTCCACGACTGATGTCGTGGAGGAGGTCATCGTAGCGCTGAGCGTGGCGCTCAACAATTCCTACGTTCACCGGAATGCTCGGAGTGTGGTTCAGAAAATCATTGTTGAGCTCCCGGTTATAGCGCTCAAGCGGATTGTTTGTCGGGTTGATGATGGGACACTGGATTCCTCGCACGTTTCAGAGCTTGGGAGGGTACGTGCGCATCCAGTGCGGCGAAAGTACGTCCAGAACTGCTTCCACGCACCACTGATACCGAGCTCTATCAACCTCGCCTGGATCATCTCGGTCACGTAATTAATTTCTCGTGGATCAATCTGATTGTGCGGGAGGATGGTGAGCAGATCCAACATGTCATGGGCCATCGCAACGCCGATCTCATTGGCTGGATCGCGGAGTTTTGTAAGCTTACGCCAGATCGCTTGCTTGAAGTGGAAAAGATACCCCTCCACAGTGGCATCCGGGAACTGGTCGGCCACTGCATTGATCATTGCTTGCTCAAAGTCATAGGTGATGGTCGAGGGATCCAGATTGATGCGTGCCGCAACGCAACCTCGACAAAGTGGAACACGTACCAGTACACCCACTCTGTCTTGCTTGTAGACAGAACATACATCGTAGGAACGTAGCACTGGGACCCGCGGTAGTGCACCATCACCACAACACATTGATAGAATGGGTGCGGCACGCAGTAGAATGTCCCGTTGATGAAAAAGAGATGTTCGATTGTATTTGAGCAATTGGATCAGGTGGGATGGCCCCATCCAATCAACCGCTGGATCTCGCCGCCTTCCTTGTAAGAGTAGTGAAACTAAAAAAAGAAGGCGTCACAGCTCTGTGTCAGAGACATTGGTGGGACCTCAATGTGCCCATGGATTGCAGACCCATAGTGCTGCTGGCGGATACGGTACACCCGTAAGATGGCTTGATTTCGGGTCCGGTCGAGCGTAATCGATTGACTCTGGAACCGCTCCCTCACCATCTCCCAGATTCGGGGTGGCTACAGAGCGTGATGCTGAATGGAGAGAGTGTCTGTCGCCTCACGCATCCCCTCAGACACGTCATCGATCGCCGTCTCATCGCGACGCGGCTGGGCACGGGTCTCTGAGCCACGTCTGCAGGAGTGGTCTCCCACCGGCTGATTTGAACCACCGGCGAGGATGTGCAGCTTAGCGCGACATCGTGTGCTTCTGTAGTTGCTACAGCGGTACGCCGTCTTGATGGTCGAGTGGTGCGCGCGTGTGTACTGGTACCTGCTCCACTGAATCGTGATGGCAGGGCCGATGGGTTGGTCTTCCTCTTCGGTCATAGTAGCACGATGAAAGACTCTTGGATGACCGGTGGGTTGGTTAGAGGGGTCGAGCAATGCAAATATCCGAATGAGCACTCGCCAGAGCAACAAAGAGCACTAAACAGTATGAATTGGCTGGCTAGCGTTGATTTAAATGACTGGTTACCTTTGATTTATGCTTCATTGCGACGCAGTACCTGTTGTATGGTACACAATCGGTGCTGCTGAGCAAGTTGAAGTTGTACCCACATTCATGTGATGTGACTCTTAAAGATGCCTCTTTGTACTGATAAATGTTAATTTTTTGGCTAGTACTTTATTTTACTGGTCTGGTCAGGCTGACCAAAAAGTTCCGCTGTCACCTGACCCACGACCAGACCCAGGCCCGGAAAAGGTCCGTTTCATATTCTACCTCCTGCATCGACTATAATGCCTACGTCGAGAGTAACTCCGAAGCCCAAAGTGGACGCACTGCTACGAATGGGCCTCGTATCCATATTCATCAAGAATGACAGCAGTATTATAGTCGTCTGCGTCGCTCTCTACGATTGGTGCGCCGTGCTGAATGCTCAGCGAGTCTCCCCCTTGGAGTCTGTGGTGTCGCCCGGAGCGTGCAGGTTGAGACGGCGCTTAATGTATCCGGACAGATGGGGGGAGTAAATCATCCGAGAACTGAGGTGAGGCAAGGGGGCCTATGCGGTCGTCAACTTATGACGGAGGCGAAGTTGGGTTGGGGCGGACCGCGTCACCATCATACGATGAATGGCAGTTGTACGACGTCACACCGGACTCGGCCGGCGAATGCAGGTATACTAGGAGCGGTAGCTTGATGGCATGGCAGCCCCTAGGTCAGACGGCGACGTGTACGAGGGTCCGGTGCAGGTGACTCAAAAGAAGCTGGATTGATGGTGATCTGCGTGTAGAGATGGAGCTTTAGCCATCTGACTCGCGCTTGGAGCTCGTCAATTCGGCGGAGGTATAGCTTGTTCGTTGTATGGGGTCACTTGGCGTTGACACAGTGGTCTTCAATGCTTGCTGGGCGAGGCATGGTGACCTGAGAAGTGAGGAAGAGATACCTAAGCGCACTCTGCACAGCAATATATTAATACGTGTAATTATTGCATACAATGTCGCTATGAGGCGTTTGATACTTGGATGGGAAAGTATCTTCTATATGGCTCTGATGCGAAAAACCTTACGGTTTACACTGTAAAAGCAAGCCAAAAATCCCACGCTGTGGGAATAGAAACAATGTTTGACACATATCTTGCAAGGAGTGGGTTGTCGTGCAGGGAGGAGTCGGCGAGTAGTACGTGTAATGCATATAAAATGTCGAAGTTTTCATGGTTAGCCTTGGCTCTACCTCCACGAGTTGGGATCACGCTCTGTCATTTTGTTCCGGAAACAGAAGTACCAGCACTGCAGAGGTGAGTTGACCACAATTCAAGCGCGGCAGTAAATTAACCCAGTGCAACGCCGGTGCCGCGTGAGGTTGCCAATCCATAGCGACCATAGAGTCCAGCGTCTCTCCTTGGACCTTGTAGACGGTCAAGCCGAGCGTACATAAAAAAATAGTTGCTGCAGCTTGATCATAACGCTGCGTAGCGCGACCGTCCGAAATCTAAAGGATTGTAGTCGACTTGGTGTACTGATCGGTCGCGTAGAATACCTGAAATAGCTCTGGGTCGAGCTCTGGGCGGCGTTGCGCGCAGTCGCGGCAGTAGACTCCATCGTCTCGTCGAGGTTTTTCGGATGAAGTTTATGGGGGACCACCAATATTTACCGTTTCGAACGTCGAGCGTTTCTGATAGGTCTATAACAAGGAAAAATACATTTCTAGATAACTTCCGTAGAGATATACTGTACTTGATAAAGTTTACATTATTATCGTAAAAGTATACGTGTTTTGTGAAAGTAGCACACGAAAAAGATATAGGTCCACTATAGTGAACGGCCGTCAAACAGCGAAGAAGGCGCGTGAGACCAAAATATCTTGGTGTTTGTATGTGGTTGATGTAGTCGTCGGCCCATTCGATATCGACTGAATGTGACCACCAGTGCGAGCAATCAGTCACTTCGTGCCTATGCATGCCATGACCAACACGGCGCTCACCTCCCCTTTGCACGCACACTCCGTCGAACACTCGATAGAACTTGGGTTCAAAGGAGACCGGCCTGTCTGCGCGACGTTCCACCGTCGAGCGCTCTAGTCGTCACCTCGGACTCTCACTCGTCATCCAGCGGCGCCGGGCTCACTCACTCGCCCACTCGAAGCTCAGTCGTCGCTGATTCGGCGATGCGCGCCATGTCGTTCCAGGATCTCTTCTCGCGGCCGGCGGCCGTGCCCAAGAGCTCCATCGGCTTCATCCTGGGCGACGGCACCGCCGGTAGTGAGCCCCAGCGAGCGCCGGGCGTCAAGCTCGAGCCTGGCGACGAGCTGCGGCCGGCGACGGCAGCTGCAGCAGAGGCAGCAGAGACAGCAGAGGCAGAGCCCCGACGCAAGAAGAAGAGGAAGGCGCGCATCTGCAAGGAGCCCGGGTGCGACAAGTACGTCGTGGACCACGGGCTCTGCATCCGCCATGGGGTGAGCGAGTGTCTGCGGTGAAAGCGAGGCGCGTCCTGGACTAACCGCAGTGGCGGCGACAGGGAGGCAAGCGCTGCAACGTCGAGGGCTGCAACTGCCGCGCGCAGAACCGCGGGCTCTGCTGGAAGCACGGCGGCTACACGATCTGCAAGGTCGAGGGCTGCGCCAAGCGCGCCAAGTCGCGCGGCATCTGCTGGTCGCACGGTGGCGGCACGCGCTGCAAGACCGACGGCTGCACCAAGATCGCCGTCTCGCTGGGCCGCTGCTGGGCCCACGGCGGAGGTAGGTCGTCCGTCGTGGCTCACCTCACGCCACCTCTACACTCACCGCGTGCGTGCTCCCGCGCCGTCTGCAGGCAAGCGCTGCGTACGCGAAGGCTGCCGCAAGCCAGCGTCCGAGCGCACCAACAACTTTTGCGCCGACCACTTTGCCTGGAGCCAGCACGCCGTCGGCTCTCCGCCGTAGCAACCTCGCGAGGCAAGCCTCTCAGCTCGTCGCGGGCGTCGTCACGAACCGCTCTTTACTACTAACTATGGAATCGAACGCTGCGACCTGCTCCCCTCCTCGCTCGGCTTGGCGTCCAGTCGACCCCACGACGCGAATGGTCCTTCGACCGAATCTCGCCGAGAAAACGTGTGGCGGTCAGGCGCGGGAGCAGGAGGATGCTGCGTGTATCGCACGACGGACGTGATTGCGAGGCCGTCAGAGGAAGCTGCGCAAGCCGTCGCCTTCCATACAGCCGCCCAATGTCGCGCTCCATAGAGCACGGCGCAGGTCGCCAGTCGACCATGAGCAGCAGCCGTGAGATCATCACCACCCACACAGCGTACAGTAGGATCGAGCGGGCAAGATTGTTGAAGCTGGAAACTGCCGCGCATCTCTAGTGTTCAGTATGCTTGCTCCCTCGCAGCCTGCGAGTCGAGTCGCAGGCGCAGGCGACAGTCGCCTTGGCGTTTTGTTGAAGGTCAGCTGTGTGATACATTGGCATCGGGGACTCTTGCCCTGGACCATTGCTTCCTTCATCGTTTCTTTGCTGGCACTTTGGCAACTGGACATCGCGGGATGAACCTGCCCTCTGTTTGAATCCTAAAGTTCGGCAACGTTTCTGTTGCGAGTCAAGCAGCAGCAATGAGAAGTCGATAACGTCAATATATTTGGTTCCTCTGGCAGCATCAGTCGTGCTTGCTGTGTTTGCTCCAGTAACGCTTAGAGCAGAACTACTGCACGGCGTGGTGTTGCTTTCGCTAAGAAGAGGCGAATAGGAAGCGGTTAATGGCTCGCAACTGCCGGTTATTCAGATCTATCGACACCGTATTGGTGCTGACGCCGCTGCTCGAGCTGCCGAAAACGCACTAGTGCAATCAACTGGATCAAATAGAGCTAAGCGCGTTCAACTCTTTTTCATACCTGCACCTGTCGAAAATACACGACTCGAGTTGGTGCGGGCCGAGAAGTCGTTTGATATCGATACTAGAATCATCCTTCAGTTGCACGTAGAGCTCGTGTCCACAAAGATCAAGATTTCCCCTGCAGAGCTCGTCGAGTTGACGCAGCCATGCAGCTACCGATGATCCTTCCCACCAACGCGACAAAGTCCCCGGCAAAGACGCTGCATTTGATAGCATCACAATGCTTGAGCTCGCTTTGACAAGAACACATCGCCACTCGTCATCGAGCTCGTGCCACATGACACGCACCGAGGCACCGGCAGTCAAAGAGCTTGCACCTCCCGATACACTCACGTCGCCGCCGACCGATCCTGACACCGATAACATCCCAACCGTGCCGGCAGACGTGCTCACCACACCGCCAGAAGCAGTAGTGGACGCACTCGACGAGATTGACACCGACCTGGACACACCGCCAGATGCAGAGCCGCTTCAAACACACACGACTCCGCTCTCCACGGTCCCCTTCACAACGCTTGAACCCACACTCCCCGCGCCGCTTGTCGTAGACTCACTTGCACCGCTCAGGATGCTCACGCTGCCGCCCACACCACTCGACGACGCACCACACAACAGAGAGATGGACGCGCGGCTGCCACTCACAGAAGATCCGCCTGCGACCTCGATCTTCCATGTCGACGATCCGCTTCCGAAGCGCACGAAACCGCTCGCCACGCCAGAGTCGCCGCTCGTCGCGGTCACGTTGTCGCTTCTAGTACTGTGTTGCTCGCAGCACTGTGCGTCGAGATCACTACCGAGACGCTCATCGACAAGCCATCGCCACTCGTCAAAGACACAGCGCCTCCAACAGCGCCGCCAACAGAGCTGGACAACGACCCGCCATCCACCGTCACACTGCCGGCCACGTCCTGCGCATTGCTGGCGCCTCACAGATTGCGCCGCACTCGTGCTGTCCACCGATCCGCCCTACAACAACAAGTCGCTCCTGGCATTGCTGCTGACGCTACTGCCGACGCTACTTCCCTGGATGATGCGGATACCACCTCCAGAGCCGCTTGACACGGGCACTGCGCCAGATGAGCGTGCGGACGTGCCACTGCCAAGCACCGTGGCTCCAGTCGTTGTCGTCACACTACCACTCATCACTTCCATAAGACAGTTGCTCGTGTCATCCAGATCGAGATCGAGCTTCCCGTAGACGTGGAGCACGCATCAGTGCTCGTACACACTCCGCCCGGACTGGCACGGAGCCTCCGCGACCGGTGGACGTCAACGAGCCACCAGCGATGGTCACATTGCCCGCGTCTGATGCAGTGTCCGACGAGCCTCGAACCCACCGTCCTAGGCAGAGCTGTCACCAGATATCAGGGCCACCGTGCCTGACGCGTCGGTTGCCAATCGCACATTACCACTGTTTTCGACGCCGGATTACACCGTACTCGCCACTGCCAGTGCTGCTTGCCACGGACCCCACCATGATCGGCTTGTGGTCCTCGCCTCACTTGCGCGAGGCTCTCCCGCAGGCAAACGGCCGACTGCCGCACCACCGCAACTCATTGTCCTCGACCACTCGAGAGACGTTTCCTGCAAAGGTTATTGGTGGACGTGTAAAGTTTCCCTCCGCAACTTAATCGCAGAATCTCCCCCTCAGAATGTCGTCGCCGATGGAGTCGCCCGCCGCTGCTGCTGCGGATGGCGCCGCGCCTGTCGCGACGCTGAGCGCGAGCGCGAGCGCTCCTGGCGCGGCGTCGCCCGCCAAGAAGGGCCGCGGGGCCGGTCGGCGGCTGACGGACCGCGAGCGGCTGGAGATCCTGAACGAGTTCGAGCGCACGCCGGGCGTGTCGAACGCCGACGTGGCGCGGCGCTACGGCATCACACGCGCGGCCGTGCAGAAGCTCAAGGCCAAGGGCCCCGAGGTCAAGGCGCGCTACCGCTTCGGGTCCGTGGGGCTGCGTGACAGCCGCAAGCGCGGCTCGCACTCGGTCAGCGTGCCCTTCGAGCGCGAGCTCTTCGAGTGGGTGCGCGGGCTCAAGGCGCGCAAGGTGCCCGTGCCGCCCTCGCTCGTCAAGGAAAAGGCCAAGCTGCTCGTGCCCAAGTACAACCTCGGCAGCTTCCAGGCCTCCAACGGCTGGTACTACAACTTTTGCAAGCGCTTCAGCATCGCCACCGGCGTGCAGCCCGAGGACCGCGCAGAGGCCGCCGCACAAGCCGCCGCGCTCGAGCAGCAGCAGCTCCTCGACCAGCAACGCAGGCAGCAGCAGCTCCTTGAGCAGCAGGAGGAGCTACGCCGCCGGCTTCTCAATCCGCCAGTGCTCACAGACGTTGAGGACCACCCGCCGTCGACGATGACGACGACTCCAGCAGCCCTCACCCCGCCCAGCGCCGCTGCCGTCGTGCAGCCCGAGGTCCTGAGCGAGAGCGCCAAGAGCGACCGCATCCTCGCGCTGCTCGAGGCGCAGGCAGGACTCATCGAGCGCCAGACGCGCGCCAGTGAACAGCAGGCCGAGACACTCAAGAAGCTGCTCGACCTGCTCGTGGCCAGCCGCTCCGCCGCCACCAGCATTTGAGTCGCCTCACTTTTGCATGTAGCTCTAGTCTATGAATGGAGTCGTCTTCACCATCACCACTAGTCGCGACCGTTGCCTGCGATCACTCGCGCTTCTCGCTTGCTGCCATGGGCCGCAAGCTGCAGCGCCTTGCGAATGGACTCGCGCTCACGCTGCTCGTGGCGCTCGACGCGCGCGACGTGTGGTTCAAGACGCGCTGGCTTGGGCCAGACGACAGCTTCGTGTTCCCAGCCAAGACACACGCCGAGCTCTCGCCTTCGGACCCCATTCGCTCGAGCGATGCCGCGCAGATATCCGGCTGGAGCTCGTTCCTCAACAAGTGCGCGTCGCTCACGCCGTTCGTCGGCGGACACTTCCAGCATGCGCTCGCCACGAACTGCGAGCTCGTGGGGGACGGTGACAATGTCGAGACCGGCACTGGTGTCCTGGTCGAGAGTTTGGTCATCACCAGCGACGTGCGCGTAGACGCCATGGCGTGGACGGCCTGCCGCCTGCTCAAGGTGTACCGCCGGCCGCCAATCTGCCATGAGGACCTCGTGACCGACTTCCTCCGTCGCTACCAGCTCACAGCCCCTCACGTGTCGCCCGACATGATGGCTGAGGTCATGTCGCCCGCTGAAGCTGAGGTCTTCGATCTGCTGGAGGTCATTAGCAACAGCGCACCGCTCTCAGGAGCGGTTTGTGTCAGTGCCTTTGCACTCGACGCTGTGAGGAACATGAGTGTATTTGCTGCTGTCCCCACGCTGTTCGGGTGTGGAAGCCCCAGTCGGCAGTTCAGCGCGTTTGTCGGAAGACTCTCGCCGTCGTTCGCAACACTGCTCGCCGACAAGGCGTGGCTCACAATGGACGATGTCTCGATCCTGGACGCCCACTTCCGCATCCGCCAGAACGCTCGCACATCGTACTCCGTGACACCTCGACCTTCGACTCCAGGCAAGGCGCCATCACTCGTGCTCGAGACCCACGCTTCCATCAGTCTAAGCTGCTCGGGCGTGTTATACAACCTCATGGTCCTCATGGACGTGGTGCTGCTCGTGGTTCACGCGTGGAGCTCGTTCGAGCTCGCCCGAGTTTTCAAGGCGCCTGGCGCGTTGCAACCCGAGTCGGAAACAACTCAGACGGGACTCAACCGCATGTCGTTCTTCCTCTGCTCACTCAGCCGCAGCACACCCGTCGCAGTGCTGACGCTCGGCTCGTGCGTGCTGTCGTGGCTGCTCGTTCTCCCAAGCTCTGTTGTGCTCCAGTTCTCGAGCTCTGGAGCGGCCAAGCTCCACGTCTACCTGACCATGGTTCGCATGTGGTCACTGTTGCTGCTCCTCGTCAACGCCGCATGGGATGTTGTCGTGTCCCTGAACGAGAAGCGCGCCTACTTCGTTGCCAGCCGCACATTTGTCGCGAGCTGGGAGCTGTCTGCGGCCGTTTTCTGCCTGTTGCATTTGCTCCGCGGCCGCTTTTTCTCGTTGCGGTCAACCAAGCACGCGCTCGAGCTGCAGCGATTGTCCGATGCCAAGATCTTCAGCGACGTCGTGGCACTTAGCAACGCATACACCGACGAGCCCTCGGTTCCTGGCACAGACATGCTATGGCAGATCTACTCGCCGCTCGTGCAGCTGCTGCTTTTTGGCGTCCTCTTCGTTGGTTTCGGGCTGCTGACGCGCTACGCAGTCGTCATGCGTCGCCAGGACAACAAAGCTACGGCACCAAGCGACTCCACCGCCACGATGGCCGGGTACACAAGACTTCCGCTAGAGGAGCTCCTGGACTCGCCCATTCGTGCTCGAAGCCTCGTGCGCTTCGCCTGCAACCTCGAGCGTGTTGTGGGTGGCGAGCGGTTCCTGTGGGCGGTGCAGCACCTGGCTCATGGCATAGTTGTCGAGAGCAAGCACTTTGTGGGCCAGCGGCGCGGCTTCTTTCGAGTCCTGCCAGTCGACCTGCCGGCGGACGGTCGAGGCATCGAGGCCGCGAGAGAGAGCGAGACCGAGGACGAGGCTAGCGGCTCGCCCAAGCGCCGCCGTTACGTGACGCCGTTGCGGTCGTAGTGCATGGCTACACAAAAGAGATCAGTAGTTGAAGTGGAAAGCAACACGGTGTGCCACGAACGCGTATCCATTCTTACTGCTCGTGACTTTCAACGTTGGGCCACCACCACATTTGTAGTTGGCTGCCGACTCTTACAGCACCTTCTTGTTGAGCGCGCGCGCCGTCTGGTGGATGATCTGGTCGATGATGCCGATGACGGTGAAGACACCGCCAATGATGGCGCAGGCCGAGGTGACAAAATGGTAGAACGGCACCGAGTCCTCCGAAATGCGCACCGACATGGGCGACAGGTCGTATCGGAACATGATGGACGGCAGATCCTCAGTCTCAAGGTACTCGTTCGAGTGCGCCGTGTACTTGTACACGTTGACCGCATCGTCGTCCGAGCTGCCCACGTACGTGTTGGTCACGACCTTGATGTAGTGCACGTACGTGTGGTTCTTGTAGAAGGACGTGAAGTCCTGGCCGTCCAGGCGATGCGTGTACAGCTGCGTCTGCGCGCTCTGCGGAATACGCGAGAGCTCGCCCTTGGTCAGCGGCTCGCCGAACCACAGCTCGTTAACCGTGTGCGAGGCGTTGACCAGCGACGAGTCCATTGAGTACGCCGGGTTGGCCAGGTGCACGTGGAAGTTGCCCGGGACACGCTTAACGTACAGGTAGCCGTACAGACGGCAGCCTTCGGGGCCGGCCGAGCGCGCGATGGCCTTGCCCTGCTGCGCCGCCTCCTTCTTGTCCTGCTCGTGCAGCTGCTTCTTGCGCGCCTCGACGGCGTCGACCTCGCCCGCAAAGAGCTGCTTGAACTTGTCCATGAAGGCCTCGACCGTGCGGTCGCCAAAGTACATCTCCACGGGCGACACGTCGCCGTCCTTGTAGAAGAGGATGCTCGGGTACGCGCGGATGAACTGCTTCATGCAGAGCTGCGGGTGCGCCTGGCAGTCGACCGATGCCACGCGCATGCGCTGGCCGTAGTGTAGCGTCGGCAGCGTCTTGGCCACGCGCGTCCACACGGGCTCGAGGCGCTTGCACCAGATACACCACGGCGCGTAAAAGTCGACGGCCACATAGTGGTGCTCCTTGAGGAAGGGCTCGAACGTGTTCTCGTCGAGCGCCGTGACGACCGCGTCCGAGGCCGGCAGGTCGCCGTAGTCGTCGTCGTTGGCGTACACGGGCTGGAACTGCTCGTCGCTGGCCAGCCCGACGTGACGGCCGCGGTGGTCCAGGCGGATCTTGTAGATGTTCTTGGTCATGTTGTGCTTGCGCGTGCCCGTCATGTCGGACACGTCGACGGTCGCGAACTCGCACGGGAGGTCGGGCACCGTGATATTAAAGTTGATGCGCATGGTCTGGTCGAGCCCCTCGTCCATGACGATGTCGTACTTGTACTCGGTCGTCAGGTAGCTGTTGAACTCGAGCACGAAGAGCACCAGCATGATGAAGCAGCCCGCGATCGACAGGCTCACGCCCGGCAGCGTGCTCACCGTCAGGTCCTCCGGGATCTTCTTGTAGAAGTCCCACTTCTTCAGCACGTCCATGGCCCCCATACTCGCGCGGCGGAGCGAGGCACAGCGAGGCTCTCGATGGCCCTTCCAAAAAGGATTCCGACTGCCGACGTGGCGGCCTCTGGCATCTCGAGGGTACTCCCCACCTGCGAGAGACGATGATCGGATTTGAGAGGGGTTACGATTCACTGCTCGATGATTGGCGGGTGGGGGCGTACAGGTAACGAGGTGGGTACGCCAGATCTCAGGTTGACCGATCGATCGCTTGTGGATCGACTTGACACACAGGAGCTCCCCACTGGGGAGCTAAACTTTACTTTGAAGATGCGTTGCTTGCTTTGCATTGCTTCTTTTCATTTTTCAACGACATGTATCCACCACCAGCACCGCAACAACCTACACGCACAGCCTACGACACGAACCCGAGGTCCATGGCAGCCTTGTCGGCCTGGTTGCAGATCTCGGGGTCGCCGCACAGGTTGCGCACGCTCGTGAGCTTCTCGGGATCCTTCTGCTTGATGGCCAGCTGCAGCGCGTCGCTGTACATCTCGAGGTGGATCAGTGTCTCAAACTTCTCGTCGACAGCCGTGATGCGCGCCGTGTAAGCCTCGGCCTGCTGCTTCTCGCCCTGCTCGAGGCACGCAATCGCGAACGCCTTGAAGCCGCACGGCGGGTTCTTCTTCTCGTGCGAGAATTTCTGCAGCGCGTCCCATTGCTTCGTCTCGGCCAGCGCTTTGATCTTGACGCGGTAGAACCGCTTGTCGGGCACCTTGAACTTTTTAGAAAACGTGGCTGCCAAAGGCAGCAGCTTGGGCTCGTACTTGCTGTCCATCAGCATAGTCTTGATCGTGTCCGACACCGACATGCCCACAAACTGGCGCTTCTTGATGTTTTCAGGCTTCTCCTCGAGCTTCTTCTGCTCCTGCACCAAATCCATCTGCTCCTCGGCCAATTTGGCGGTCACGGGCATCTTGGCGTTCGTAAACTTGGTGATCGACTCCTTGAGCGCAGCCACCTTCTCGTCGACCTCGGTCGCCTTGAACGATAGCAACAGATCGTTCTCAGCACTCGCAACGTCATTCCAAAGCACGGGCTGGCGCGAGCTCTTGGTGGCCTTGTAATATAGCAGCATCAAGTTGACGGCCTCGCTGTACATTGGGTCCCGGTTCAACACGTACTGGAACTCCTCCATCGACGGCAACGTGCGCTCGAGATGGAACAGCGTCATATAAATCAGGTCCGTATTGTTCGACTCGAGCGACTTGCGCAGCGCCAGCTCAAACTCGCCCATGGACAGCAGCAGCGGCACCTGGTCGGTCGCATTCTCTTCCAAGTCCAAAAACATGGTGGCCAGGCGTCGACGGTTGACGCGCTCGGCGCAGCTCGCGATATCTGCATAAGAAACAAGGGTCGCATTCTTCAGCTTCTTGCGCACGAGTGCCACAAGCTCCTCATCCGGAACATCCTTCGCGGCCTTGACTTTCTCGCACGCCCAGTGAACAAGGACGCGGTCGGTCGTGATTTTGAGGTACTCGCAGATCTTGAGCGCCAAAAAGTGGTGCCGCATCGCCACGAGCCGGCTGATAACGACTTCCGGCGACAGCCGATCGAACTGGTTCACTGTGATTGGGAACCCAATGTGCTGCTGGCGGAGCGCGTTCAGAACGCGGATCTTGCGTGCCATATCGAGAAACAGCTCGGCGTCGAGCGTATTACCACCCCCTGGCAACCCGTTGCTGGAATTTGCTGCCGACGAGTCCATCGCTGCATCGACAAAAATTTTGCCATAGGAAGCTGCGCGAAGAAGCGTCGTTTGCGAAGCGTAGTCGAACTCGCTTCCAGCAGCCTCAATGCAGTCCTTGATGGCTTCTTCGAGCGTGTTTTGCGTAATGATAAATCGGATGTGCTCGTCTGCCTTGGCGTCTCCCGAGTCGAAGGCATCGAGCGCCTGGAAAAGCATTGCAGCAGGCGCGGTCGAGCCGACGCCCTTGATGTTTTCGACGCACGTAGGCACGCGAATCACAATGTCCTGGGCTGATGCAGAGTACACGCGGCAGCAGTCGATCTCTTGGCACAGCACGATGCTCTCCGAGTATGGGAAACGAAGCCAGGAGCCGTAGGGACCGACCATGATGAGACCAGCGTTTGGCCAGTAGAGCAGGATGGAGTCTTCTCCGCACCAGCACATGCTCAGCGGGCTTGTCTTGCTCTGCGTGTCGAACGTCAGGATCTTCTTGTCCATCATGGTGTTGAGAACCGTGAGGATGCCATCCTGCGAAAAGATGGCCATGAAGAGTCCGTTCGGCGCGATCGAGACAGCCGAGATCGGCGCCTTGATCGACTCTTGCAACTTCATGTCCTGTGCACCGCCGTCTTTGCTGACGATCACGAGCGAGCGGTCCGAGGTGCCCAGAAACACCTCGGGGTAGATGGACTTGAGGAAGCGCGGCTCGAGCACGGCCATGCAGGTGGGCGGGTTGCTCTCAGACAGCCCCGACTCTGGCAGCAGTGTGACCTTGGGGCGCACCGAGTCAATGTCGAGCACCTGGATGAGCGCGATCTTCTCTGTGAGCGCGACGATGCCGCCGCCCCAGGACTCGTACGTGACGATCTTGTCCTTGGAAGTAGGTGGCAAGATGGCGAAGCGCGTCTCGACCTCGCCCGTCATGCTGAAGGTCACGCACGTGCCATTTTCAAAGACGCAGAGCAGGCGCAGCTCCTCGGTCCAGCTCATGCGGATCAGCGGGTTGGCCACCTTGCCCTTGTCGTCCTTCTCGTCGTACGCGGCCCACGGCACCTCGCACAGCTTCTTGCCGCACGCGTTGAAAATAAGCAGCGAGCGCGCCAGCGAGCGCCCCGCGTCCACCTTGATGAGCTTCTTGGGGTCGCGCAGCAGCGCCAGCGGCCCGCCGAACGGCGCCGCGGCCGCCAGGAAGTCGCGCAGGTCGCCCACCTCCTCCTTCCACTCCATCTCGTACGCCGTCCACTTCTGGTACTGCACCTTGCCCAGCGTGTGCCACTCGTTCTCCATCGTGTCGAGCGCCGCTGGGGCCGTCACCTTCGCCCTTCTCGGCGAGGATTTCCTCTACTCTTCCTGCATCAGGGGGGGGCGAACGAGTTTCATTGGCTGATTTCAGATCAAAGAGGCGTGATTGGTGGATATGAATATAAACCAATCGTGTGATGACATTCTAAAAGTGAGCGATGATTGGCTAAAAGATTCATCAAGAAAGTGAGCTGATTGGCGGCATGTGACTTGGTTTCACTATGCTGCAAGCGTTCTTCAGAGCAGGGTTGCGCATCGCCGCAGTCGCTTTTTGCTCCGATTCTTCTTGCTTCTTCTTCTTAGCGACCTCTCGAGCCGTCGGCGAAGTGCGCGTCGTTGAAGCCGGCTTCTTGCTGTCGTCCTTCTTATTCTTCTTGATCTTCTCCTTGGTCAACAGACGAGCTTCCAGGAGAGGCTGGTGGCAGGACGAGCACAACTTGCTGGTGCAGTACTCCTCCATAGGAAGCACCGTCGCTCGCTTCGCCAGCACCTTAGCAAAGCCCTTTACTGGTCCAGATGGGTGTCCTTTGATGCCATCGCGCCAGCTCCAATTGCCGTAGGCAATGCAAACCTGCTTGCTCGCCTTTGGTACGATGCGCTTCGCCAAAGTGTCAAGCGCCTTGGCCTTGAAGCGGGTGCGTGTGAACCGCCATCGGTCGAAAGCATTCATCGCACAGAAGTTGATCAAGAACCGAAGGTGCTGCCAGAAGTAGCGGAGCCTCACCTCGTACTGGGCGATGTAGCTCGTCTTGAATGACGGCATGTCTCGGAGAATACTGGTGTAGAGTGGCTCGCGTTGCTTGAGACGCTCGTACCAGTGCTGAAACTGGGTCATCTTGGCTAGCTGGCGGTACTCGCCTGTGCTGATCTCGGTGATCCTTTGATCTCGGCGATAGGCACGGTTGAGCTTTTTCCGCTTGCGCTGCCGTCTCCTTTGCAGCCACTTTTTCCGGACACGACGACGATGTAGACGACCGACGCTTACTGCCGTGCACAGCATTCTCATGCCGGGGTCAATCCCGATCATAACCTCTGGAGTGTAGTCGCGGGGCAGCTTCTTGCGCGCCTTCTCGAACGGGTCGTTATTGCTAATGCGTGCTTTGTCGTTCGTCTGTTCCTCGTAGTCGACGTCATTCTTAGGATGTGTCAGCAAGACACTAGCACTGTAGCCATCTGTCATGACCTGGTTGCGAAAGTAGCGACTCGCGCATGTCTTCTTGCTGTCCAGGTCCATCGCATTGAACTCGGTCTTGGTGACGGCACAGCTAGGGATCCTCGTCTCAAACTGGCTGACGTTGAAGACTTGACGTAAGAGGGCTGAGCGGTTCTTTTGAAAGAAAGGTTTGTTCATGCCGCCTCTGGGTCCAACAGGAACAATGTCAAGCTTCCAGCCGCTTCGCTCATAGATTCTGGCACACATGCCATACAGCGTGCTTCCGTTGATAGTGATATGGCAAGACTCAAACGACGTGGAACAGGGTAGCAACGAGTATAGCTTGGTCCCCTTGGTCTTCGGATGTGCTGACGCAAACGGCTCCATGAACGACAGCATGTCGTAGAGCTTTCCGACAAAGTGAGCCAAGTTAGCCTTGATGTGGAAGTCCCACGGGACGATACCCAGCCAGTCGCGGAGCTCCTGCTCTTCTGGGTCGTCGGTTGGCTCCCACTCCTTCCACAGCTTGATCATCTTCGGCTTTTTCTTCTTTCTCTTCTTGCTCAACGTTGTCGTTGCAGAGGTCTTCCTACGCTTGGGCTGTGGCGGCTCGCTGTCTACAGGCTCCGCGGGGACCACTTTGACGCGGTAACAGCTGTCGACGAGGCGGCGAGTCTCCTTGGCGCTCAGCTCCAGCTCGCCATCTTTGGCGTAGCGGAACCGCACGTACTGGTAGAGGCGCTTCCGGAACTGCAGCGCGATCATGTTCTGAGCGTTCACTAACATGACACGCGCGAGCTCCGCACGCATCTCTGCGCTGTAGCTGAGCGAAGGTGGTCGGTAGGCTGGCTGCTCTTCGCGCTCCTTCCAGTACCACTGAAGCGTCTTGAGCAGCTCGTTCTCGACTTGAAGCTTGCCAGTCCTCTTGAACTCGCCCTCTGCTGCCTTCATCACCCCGCTGCAGCATTGGCTGTAAAATGTGATCCCGAGGTCAGGCAATAGAATGCTATCTCGAAGGCAGCGGAGGACGTGGTAGTTGGCGAGCCTCGTCGCCTCGAGCTGACACTGCTTCATTTCGACCGTCGATCGCCGTATCTCGTCCAGGAGTGGCTCAGTACTGCATATCGTGGAGAGCTTGCAGGCCACCGTGCTGTTGACGCGGCTCCTGAGGAACGCCTTCTCCTCATCGTCCATCTTGCGCTTTGGCGCCATGTTGGACAGGCTGAATTTGGTGTCGCCTGCCGCTGAGGTCGCAAAAATCTAACTGACCGATCTCCACCAGGACGAGGCTGTGGAAACCCAACAGGGCGGCCGCTTTGCTCATCTTTGCCAGGGCGAGCGGCGATGGTTATTGTCTCGCGCCTTTTTAAAACTTGTCGAGCGCCACTGCCTCACTCCCAGCAAGTTGCCAAACGAATGGTCTTGTTCAAGGAATATTTACTGATCATGACCCATGACCACTGCACACCATTTTCGGAAGAGCTTTGACGATTGGTTGACTGGCTCGTCCTTTGGACGAAGATGAAGGCCGGGGTACCCGGCAGGATGTGGAAGTAATGAGTGGTAGAGTGACGACAACGACGGGTCCGAACGGAGCCACGGTGTTCGGTACCTTATAGCCCACCGGACGAGACACCTAGCGATCTTGCAGGTTTGTTTGCCACATTGGAGAAAAAGCTCATTTGGCGCTGCGAGTCATATCCGCAGCTGACGGAATTTGTTGTCGCTCCTCATGCCTGCAAGGACACGCAGTTCCAATCAAAAAAAAAAAAAAAAAGGTTACAAAGCCATGGTTTGCATCACGCGTTGCTCCGCGTTGCCCGCTCGTGACTTGTGGTGGCCCAGCGACATCGATCGTGGATGAGACCATGGCGACAGTCTTGCGTGCTCGCGAGCACCGGCAGAGTAAACGCGGTCGTTGGAAAGCCAATGATGCCGACAATGGTGGCGACGGCGACAAGAGGACGAGGGTATTGCGTTCACAATCCGGTTGGATGAACGCAATACCGCCGACCAGCTTGCACGTCGCACGCAGAAGCTACGATTACGAGCCTGGTGGGGCTACTGGTGCTGGTGATCGACGACGATTTTTTTGCATAGCAACGCAGCTTGTTGGTGCTGTCGGCTCGATGCGACGCGAGCAGCCAGACAACTCGACAGCGAGCGCCCCCACGAACCAGCGACGCATGTATTGCGCTCCGAAATGAGCAAAGCGGCTAGCAGCGAGCGGGCGCTCAAACCCACAAGATCTTTCGTTGCGAAGCGCGATAACTACTCGGGCCGTAACAGCGCTGGTGGTCGTGTTGCTGCAAAGCACCTCGGCACAGCTTCAATGAAGGCTTCATGTCTTGCTGTTTGATGCTGCGCTACGTGGCAATCATCGGTGCTGCGAGTGCTCACCTGAGATATTACGCATAAACGGAGCAATCCGCGGGTGTCGTTGGACAAGCAGCTCATAACATGCGGAACGTGCGTGTGTGGTTGTTCGTCGAACGCCGCGTGTTCGTCTGTCGGCTCTGATTGGCATCTCGACCGTACGTAACATGGAGAGACTCGGTCACGAGCGTCGAACGCCACGAATCGCTCAGCCTTCGTTTTGTGCGACATCGATACCTGTACTCGAAAGGTGGGGGCGAGAGCCTATGAGAGCTGGCTCAGCTGCCCATGCGAAGTGATGCACGGCAGATCAGGAATCCGCTGGACTCTTTGCTGGGAGGTGTTCACCCCATGGATGTGCTCGCGGATCGATCGGCTCGGAGCCTGATCATCATATCGCAGCATGGAAATCATTCGGTAGCCACGAGGCAGCAAAGGCACAAACAGCGAGACGCTCTCTCGTGCAGACGCTGCATTGCTCCATCCTTTGACTCTTTTTCCAGCTCCCGCCGATCCACTCCATATATTTGAACCCGAACGCCCATCTCCAACCTCCCAAAAAATATCGTCAGTTGATGCTCAAACAGCGCACAGCACCGGGGCGGAGATATGTTGTGCTGTTCGACTCGGGCGTGTCCAGCGCGTCCAGCGCATTACAGATCGGCGCGTATGACAGCCGAGTATACAAACTCCAAATATAAAAGCCTACGGGTACGCACCACTTTGGACATGATGGCAGGTCAGTCGGTGGTGGTGTCCCTCCTCATATATGTACGCGAGACGCTCGCTCACAGACAGCCTCACAACCGAATCAGCCTCCGCGAGCTCACACCAGTAGCCAAGTGAGACCCTCGGAGACCGCGAGCCACACACACACACACACATAATGAACAGCGTGACCATCCAGCTGCCGCCGCTCTCGGCGCTTTCGACGCCCCGCGGCGGCTCGGCGAGCTCCTCGAGCTCCTCGAGCTTCTCGTTCGACAAGGTCGACGACATCTCGGCCCCCAAGTTCTCGCTCGCCTTCATCCTGGACGACGCGCAGCCGCTCGCGTCGCCCGTGGCGCAGGCGCCGACCCACCACCCGGTGAGCCAGGAGCGCAAGCGCCGCCGCAAGATGACGGCGCAGGAGAAGCGCGAGGCCCGCTCGTGCTGCATCGAGGGCTGCACCAACTACACGATCGACCGCGGACTCTGCTTTCGCCACGGCGGAGGCAAGGTCTGCTCCAAGGACGGCTGCTCGGCGAGTGCCAAGCACCGCGGACTGTGCTGGAAGCACGGCGGCTCGACGCTGTGCACGGTGGAGGGCTGCTCGCGCGGTGCCAAGTCCCGTGGGCTGTGCTGGTCGCACGGCGGCGGCACCAAGTGCTCGGTGGAGTGGTGCCAGAAGACGACGATCTCCAAGGGCTTGTGCTGGACCCACGGCGGCGGCAAGCGCTGCACGTTCGAGGGGTGCAAGCGTCCGGCGTCTCAGCGCAAACAGAACTTCTGCAGCAAGCACCAGCCGGCCAAGGGTGCTACCACGGACGCGGCTGCGTCTCTCATGGCACTGTGCGAACATTAAGCATCAAGTTATTGCGCTGGTAGGCGCGCGTGTAGTTTCTAGCATGCTTGTAGTATAAGTCGACTCGCAATCGATCTCAGCTTTTTTTTTTTTTTTTTCATTCATCACTCTCTCCTCTTCATTCTTCATCCTTCGACCACGACGTAGTCCACGAGGCAAAGGACGACGGCCGAGGGCATTTTCGTCAGGAAGATGCATTCAAATCATACTACTGTGGTGAACTTGCTTCCGCACGCTGTAGACGATACGGAGCTCTTCGCCGCACCGCATTCCAATCAAAGCTTGATTTCTCATCAGATTGATGAATTTCGATGGCGCAGGGCTCTTCCACGCAGCTCGCAGCCCGACTATTGATACGGACGGTACCGCTTGGGTAGCGACAACACTCGATGGTGGTGCGATCGTGTCGCCACTTTCTCGTCCGTTTTGCATTCCAATCGCTCTGAGATAATTGGCGAGTTGGGAGATCTCAACCACCCGATGAGTTTGTGGAGGAGGGAAACGCTTCACACCACAGGAACAGGGTGAACTTTCTGATCGCACGCACAAATCCGTAAGCTCATTGCACACCACTAGGGTACGCTCGGCATCAATAACACCGAGCGCCTCCGACGCCACAACTGCGTGGACACATGCTCCAGTGAGCAGCACTGGCGTGGTGCTCCCCTGAACTTTATTTTCGTAATTATTTTACAGCCCGTGATGATGCAGATCTTCAAGACCCACACGAGACCTGGCAGGCTCGATTGTAGCAGCTCTTGCACCGTGTCGAGGCTCTCGAGGCGACGCTTGCTCGAGTCGAGGAGGGTCTCGTCGGCCATAATGCGCTAGCTGAGTTCGGAATGCTAGAGCACCGCAAAAATCTTGATAACAGCTGATATTTCTTTCCTTCTTCGCGCCGACGCACCAAATCCGCGGCCATCATTTGCTCCACACCCGTGGCAGCCTGCATCTGCGTGTATCCAGTCAGCATCGAAGCCATATCCCATTGCGACACCAGCACGATTCTCCAGCTCCATCAAAACAGGATAATGCTTTGAACCCAGGAGATCGCGCTGCTTGATGGCGACGTTATGGGCAGATCACGTCGAAGTGCAAGATGCATGCGCTCGATTGATGCGAATTTCCTGGCTTGTTCAGTAGGTTCTTTGCCCTCGCAGCAAGAACATGTCATGGATGGGCTTTTTCTTGATCTTGACAATCAACGCAGCGGTGATGCCGCTGCGCTGAGCATTCCCAGTACGGCACCAGCATATCATCAGAAATCAAATCGGCGGTGCCAAGTGCAGTGATTGCATTTCTCGCTGTTGCAGACGTGATTAGCAGCAGCTTTGCACTGCCCACTGGCCGTAGTAGCGGGCTAGCGCCACGGTACGCACGAACGACCGTAGAGATGCATCAAGCTGCTGACACCGGAAGATGATACCTCGTCGTTCAGAGCTGCTCGCATTGTCTGCCGGTGGAAGCTCCACCACCAATGGTCCGGTAGCGAATGCACACCTGCTCTCCTCCTTTACAGGCAGGTCACTGCAACCATCGCCTGCATCGGAGGGGGAGGTGCAAGTCGAACCACTCCCCCCTTCACGCCCCCCACCCATGTGGCCGTATAGATTTTTCGCCCATCAAGACTGGCCAGTCAAGGACACACGGTGGGAAGAAGCGCGGCTGAAAATCAGTCGAGAAAGTACAGACGTCGGACGGAAGCCATGGTGTCCATGGCGCTGGCCGAGGCGGCGGGCGACGCGCAGGACCCGGGGCGCATCTGGCGCGTGGACTACAACGCGACGCTGGCGCGGGACGCGGCCATGGGGTGGCAGGGCATGGGGCTCGTGCTCGGGCTCAACGCGTGCATGTTCGCGGTGGCGCTGTTCATTTTCCAGACGTGGGCGCGGTCCACGCGCTTCAGCCTGTTCCGCTTCTCGAGCGCCTCGCGGCCGGGCTCGCCCAACAAGCAGCACGCCTTCACGCTGCACAAGTGGGTCGAGCTACTGTGGCGCACGCCCATCCGCGGCACGCGCGTTGAGGCCATGCTCGGACCGGAGGGCTCCTTCTACCTGCTCTACCAGCTCTACGCATTCAAGTTCCTCTGCGTGCTCAGCCTGCTGGCCTCCTTCGGCCTGCTACCGCTCTATCTCGGCATTGGCGTCGTCGCCGAGTACGCGGAGGCCGTCATCAAGAGCGAGGAGGACGGCACGCCATTCGTGCTGCCCACCGACATCACCTCCTTCAACGCCTCCGACTCGAGCGCCGACGGCGCGGTCGCCGCGCACTGGTGGTCTTTCGCGCACGCCACCATTCGCGTCATCCCCAACGAGTCGCCGTACCTCTGGGTGCCCGTCGGCTCGTGCTACGTCTTCACCATCGCCTTTGCCATCTTCTACTACCAGCTCAGCCAGCTCTCGCGCATCCCGCGACCGCTCTCGACCGCTGGGTCGGCCGGTGCGTCCTCGTTCAAGTCCAAGACCATGGATCCGGGCGCCTCGGGGGCCACGGTCGTCTCTACAGTCACGGCTGCGGCCGCCATCACAGCGGCTGCAGAGGTGAGCGAGACGGCCAAGAGCGAGTCCATCGGCGCCGCCAAAACGGCCGACACGGCGAGCAACGGGCACAGCAAGATTGATCCGGCATTGACCAAGGCTGCAGCGTCGGCGTTGCACTCGGCCTCTTCGGTGCATGGCGCGAGTGGACATCTCATCGGGATGCAGCCTTCGTCCATCAGCTACCGTTCGCTCTTCATCGATCGCGGGCTGCCCAAGAACTTGCGGGAGGACCGCATGCTATATCTCATGGACGAGGTCTTCCCGGGTTACGTTGAAGACGTCGCGATGGTGTACAACCTCGGCGAGTTTCACTCGCTGCAGCGCCAGCGCCGCGCCGAGGTGACCAAGCTGGAGCGCACCAAGATCCTCCATGAGAAGGTCCTGGCAGGCGAGGGTGTACCCATGTCGCTGCGACTGCTTCCTGGGAGTATGATGTTCCCGTCTCTGCCGCTCGTGCTGAAGAAGCTGCTCTGCTGCTGGCGTGAGCCGCCGTACGAGACAACCATCCAGGAGCTGGAAGTCCGCATCGACAAGCTGCGTGAGAAGGAGAACGCTTGTCTTGCGCGCGTGCTGAAGCAGAACCGCGGTGCTGGGCGTGCTTTCATCATCTTCAAGTCGCCCCGCCTGCGTGCCCGCTTTGTGCGCCGCGTTCGCAACCGCTCCATCACGTCGATCCTGGCTCGTTTCCCCGAACATGCTCAGCACCGCCTCATCAAGTATGTGCGCGAGCTGTCGCTGACCCGCTGGCATATGTCTGCTGCTCCCGAGCCGGACGACCTCGACTGGGACAGCGTCTCGAGTCCGTTCGTCAAGCGCACCATCCGCGTCGTGCTCGTGAACACCGCCATTCTTGCGCTGCTGCTGCTGTTCACGTCGCCGATTGCCGTCACGTCCGCCATCTCGAACAGCAATTCGTACTCGACGAATGCGGCGCGATCGCTTTCGGACGTGGTGGCGCGAATCAACCAGTGGGTACAGCAGTTCTCGCCTCAGATGGCCCGCATGATGACCAACTACTTTCCCACGCTCATCCTCGTGATGATCAACGCCGTGCTGCTCAACGTGCTCCACCACGCGGGTCGTATCCAGCCGGTGTCGACCGACTCGGCGAAGGAGCGCATGGTGCTGCGGTCAGCCTCGATCTACCTTATTTTCAACACCATCTTTGTGCCGAGTCTGGCCTTCATGTCGATCGACGCGGTGTTGCTGTACCTCGAGAACGAGGGCGAGCTGCTGGACATGATGGGTGCGCTCTTCCTGCGCAACTCGGGCATCTTTTACGTCGACTACGTGCTGCAGCGCTGCTTCCTGGGCACGGCTGTCGTGCTCCTGCGCGCAAGCGAGCTGTTCAAGTTTTCGTGGGAGAAACCGCGCGCGCTGACGCCGCGCGAGCACGTGCAGGCTGTGGAGGCGTGGCCGTTCTTCACGGGCACGCAGTCGGCGATGCAGATCAGTATGCTGACGGTCGTGCTCATGTTTGGCACCGTGGTGCCGCTCATCCTGCCGCTCGGCGCACTGTACTTTGGAATGCAGCACGCCGTGGACAAGTACTCGCTCCTGCGCGTTCGTCGGCGCATCAAGGGCCGCGGCAGCATTGCGCGTACGGCGACCCACGCCACGATGGTGAGTCTGCTGCTGTACCAGGCGGGCATGAGCGGCTTCTTTTTGATTCGCGGCACGAGCGCGCAGAGCTCGAGCGTGCTGGTGCTGCTCATGGTCACGTACATTGTGGCGCTGTGGCGCTATATTAACGACAAGGAGCGCGCCGGCGAGTTCATCACGCGCGGCGGCAGCTACAGCTACTTGGACCAGGCGTCGGCACCTCCGCTCGAGACGCTGCCGCTGCCGCTGCTGCAGGAAGAGGACCCCAAGGCAATCGAAGAGGAGGACAAGCTAGAGGAGCCCGAGAAGCAGCAGCCCGAGGACGAGGACGGCGAGCTCGCACCGCTGCTGGCCAAGAGCAATGGGGGCGCCGACACGCCGCACCCTGAGGACGCAAGCGACGCGCACGCTGGCGACAAGGCGCTGCGCCTGAGCGATCTGGACGGCGAGGATGCCCTCAGCGAGCCCGAGGATCCCAAGCTCGCGAGCAAGTCGACGCTGCATGCGTCCGAGTCGACGCCGCTCACGATCTTCGGCTCGTTCCCGCTCATGGCCGCCGCGGGGCCCGACGCCGACTCGAGCGACCTGTACCGAGAGCCGGCGCTGCGCCGCGCCGCGCGCATGAGCTTCGGGCCGCGAGACGTCACAGACTACGGCACGTGGGGCGCCAGCGCCGTCGTGTAGATCATCTCAGGTCGCATTGTCGCACGCTCGACGGTCGCCTTGTTTCGCCGTTCGATCGACACCCCCACATATTGTCGCCCCACTTTTTGTATCTCCACTCGCTGGGTCTCCAGTTCTTGGTCTCCCAGTTGCTGATCTCCCAGTTGCTGTGTCTCCAGTTGTTGGTCTCCCAGTTCTTGGGTCTCCCAGTTCTTGGGTTTCCCAGTTGTTGATCTCCCAATTGCTGTGTCAACAGTTCTTGGGTCCCCAGTTCTTGGGTCTCCCAGTTGTTGATCTCCCAGTTGCTGTGTCTCCAGTTGTTGGTCGCCCAGTTCTTGGTTCCCCGGTTCTTGGGTCTCCCAGTTGTTGATCTCCCAGTTCTTGGGTCAACAGTTCTTGGGTCTCCCAGTTGCTGTCCATGAAGCGCCGACATCCGGATGACGGCTTCGCCTGCCTTAAGCGTCCGCGGCTGCCGACCATGGCGGAAGCGACCGACGGCGGCAGCGAGTCGTTAGGCGAATTGCCACCACCACCACGGGCCTTCGCAGCGTCGGTGATCGGCCACGAAGGTGTTTGGTGCGCAACGAGCCAGTCGAAGTAGCCATGCAAGTGGCTACGCGACGCGCACGCGTGTGGCAGCGGACACTCAGCCAGCTTGTCCCACATCGCACTTTGCTGCGCGTCGACTGTATTGCCGTATCGTCGCGGGATCTGCCTTCCGCTTCGCCATACTCGGTCCTAGTGTCGCGAGCTCGCCACCATGCGGCTGCTGCGCGCGTTCTCGCTGCAGGCGCGGCGGCTCGAGGAGGGTGCCGGCCGCCGCGCGTTCACGTCGCCCTACGAGCTCGACGGGCGCTCGTACCTGCTGCCGACGCTGCGCCTAGCGCGCCCGACTGGCCGCCGCCCGGCGCCGCCGTCGCCCGCGCCGTCGCTGCCCAGGAAGCGCACGGCCGTCGTGCTGGACCTGCAGCTCGTGTCGAGCGACGGTGAGTGGAGCGCGGCGCGGAGAGGGAGGGAGGGGGAAGAGGACGGGGCGCTGACGATTTGTGGCGCGGAGCAGGCTCGCCGCACTCGCAGTCCATCAAGAAGCACGAGCTGCGCGCCGAGCTCGAGCACTTGCAGGTGAGGATGACGACTGGGGGAGACGTCCCATGGAGCTTTGTGGACTGACTGACGCGCGCTGCATCCACAGAGCGCGGGGTTTGAGCCCGTGGGCGTGACGAACGCGAGCGACGACGTCAAGGAGGTCGCGGCGCGGCTGCAGCTGCCGTACTTTATCAGCACGCGATTGAGTCTCCAGCAGCAGCAGCAGCAGCAGGTTGAGGCCGTGGCAGCGGCGCCCGTGGCTGCCAGTCCGCAGGCCGATGCCGCTGCTTCTAGCCAGGCCGAGACGCCCATGGAGGCGGCCATGGCGCAGGAGCAGGCGCCGCTCGTGGTGACGCGGTCGGTGCGGTCGGGGCAGCAGATCTACGCGCAGCAGCGGTCGCTCGTGGTGCTCGGAGGCGTGAGCTCGGGCGCCGAGGTGCTGGCGGACGGCAGCATCTACATCCTCGGCGCGCTCAAGGGCCGCGCGCTCGCGGGCATCGGCGGCCACACCGGCGCGCGCATCTTCTGCCACAGCTTCGACGCCGAGCTCGTGTCGATCGCGCACCACTTTACGACCTGCGACGACCTGGCGCGCGAGGACAGCGAGGCGCTGCGTCCGCGCGAGCCCACGGCCGTGTCGTTGCTGGACGACCGCCTGGTCTTCGAGTCGGCCTCGTGAGCGCGGCCTCGGTCGCGAACGTTCATGCATGCTGTCGTAATATTACTGTTCATCAAAGCTTAAATACCGAGGCTCAGAAGGCCGCGGGCAGCGTCGGCGGCTCTATCATCAGCAGCCCGCAGCGGCCGTCGACCACCTCCTGCACGGCGCTGCGGTACTGGAACGAGCTGCGGCAGTCGCTGCCGCAGAACGAGGCTCCCGGCCCCACCAGCGCGCGGAAGAACAGCCGCCCGCAGTTGCCGCACGTGCCCTGCACACGCGCACGCTGCGACATCGCCACTGCGCGGCGCTCCTCCTCATGCTCGAGCTCGTGGCGCAGCTCGACCTGCCGCAGCAGCGCCACGCGCGACCACCCGCCGTCCTCCGACAGGTAGCGCGGGCGCCTGGTGTCCATCGAGCCAGCTGGCGGCGCCGACGTGGAAGCGGACGCGCCAGCGCTGCGCTCGTCGGGGCACGAGGCCGCGCGCGGCCGCAGCCGCAGCTGGCGCCGCACGAACGTCCACAGCCGCGCGTACACGCCGTCGTCTTGCTGCAGCTCTGCTGGCTCGCGCACCGCCAGCACGTCGCACTCGAGCGGCAGCGCGCCCATCGCCTTGGTGCTGCTTGCTTGCTTGTTGATGTAGGAGGATCGGTCGGGGGCAAGTCGCGCAATGCGTTGAAGCGAGCTTGGAGGCAGCGCGAGGAATCAAGCCATCGCGCCTTTTCTTGCTGAGAATTTCTCGGGACGCAAAAAAGGCGCGAGCACAAGTCGCAGCGCGCGCGCGTGTTAAACTAGGAACTGCACTTGGGAATTGAATCGAGAGCGGCCCTGAGTTCGCGTGGAGAACAACTGAGACAGCGCGCGAACGTTCGCTGAACGCTTGCTGACTCGTTATGTGGTCGACAATGTTCAAGGCTCTAGCACTAGTTTTATGTGGCCTACATGATTTCGTTTAGTGTACACCCCATCACTGTGACTGTATACTATACCTCGTAATATTTCAGTATACTCCGCGCACTGGGCGTATCGCAGACGAAGTAATTTATTGTGGTACCAGGTGCCGATTACGCAGTCCTCTTCTTTAGACTCCCCAGTAGTCATTTGGCCACACACACCACATCCATCACTTACTACTCGACGACACTTCGCATCCATCGTCGCCCATCATGGCCGCCGCCGCTCGCTGGCTGCTGCCGCGCCGCTCGGCGCTCCCGCTCGTGGCCGCGGGCTCGTGCGCCTTGTCGGCCGCTGTCTCGCGCCTCGAGGCGTCCAAGTCCGAGCCCGAGGCGCCCACTTCCGGCTCCGCGACGCCCGCCAACGTCCGCGCGTCCCCGTCGCCGACTCCGGCGTTCGTCGGCGTCTTCCTGGCGCGCGAGTCGGCCGCCGCGCTGCGCCAGGCGACCGCGACCGACCCCGCCACGGACGCGCCGCTGTTCGTCGTGCTCAAGTTCAACCCGAGCGAGGCCGAGCGCGAGGCCTTCGCGCCGCTGCTGGGCTCGCCGGCCAAGCTCGAGGTGCGCGGCGTGGCTAGCGACGAGCGCGCGCAGGCGGCCGTCGTGCGCATCACCACCACGCGCGGAGAGCCCATCGAGCCGCTCGTGGACGCGCAGTCGGCGCATGTGGCGCTGTGGTCGGCCGACGCCTCTGGTGCCGACGCCGCCGTGCTGCTCGAGCGCCTGCGCGCCGCCGACAAGCTCAAGCTGCTGGAGGAGGGCGACGACAAGCAGTGGGAGGGCGAGCTGCCCGCCTTCGAGTCGGCGCTGCTGCCGCTCTTCAACCCGTTCCCGGCGGGCGAGGCGCGCGTCAAGCGCCTGGACGAGCCGCTCGAGCTCGACGGCACCGTGTGCGCGTCGGACGCGTTCGACGCCGAGAGCATGACGTGCAGCACGCCCAAGGCCGAGTGCGGCTTCTGCAAGTTCATGAAGGCCGGCCCGTGCGGCGCCGAGTTCACGGCCTGGGAGGCCTGTCTGGACCGATGCAAGGCCAAGAACCTCGACTTTATCGAGCACTGCGGCAAGGAGACCATCGCGCTGCGCGACTGCGTGGACGCCAACCCCGAGTACTACCACGTGCTGCAGGACGGGCCGGAGGATGACGCCCCCGAGCAGGAGCAGGAGCCGCAGGAGCAGTAGACAACCATCAAATACAGAGACTCAGCTATTCCCGACTGCCCGTGTCCCCAATTAGACCGGTCACCTGTCAATCATGGAGCTGCGCACGGCGGGCATCCGCCGGCAGCAGGTGCCGACCAAGGCTCCAAGGCGCGTGCCAGCGCTGCGACCGAGCAACAACGCGGTGGACGCCGTATCCAAGCGAGCAAACGATGCAAGACAAGTGAATGCAGGTGTGTTTGTGATTCAAGACGCAACAGGGCGGAAGACACTCGGGACGACCTGGGATCTGCGCAATGCCAGTGCACAACATGGTCCAGGATTGCGAGTGCTGGAGCGCGTTGCGCCGCCGCCAGCCTCTAATGGTCGAGGATTTGATGCTGGAGAGATGGAAAAGCTGTTACTGAGACGACTGGCCCACCACCAACGTGTGTTCAGGGCTCGAGCAGCTCGAGTGCTCGTGCGAGCTATGATGCAGCCAGTGATGAAAGTCGGCTGGTCACGGTGGACCGAGCGAGTTGCGAGCGAGCACAAGATTGAAAAGGAGGCTGCTGCCGTTGACATTCAGCGAGTGGTACGCGGAAAGAGAGGAAGACGAGTCGCGGGTGAGCTGGGGATGCGAAGAGCAGCTCATCGATTGAGGCGATTTCTGGCAGCTGCAGTGTTGACTTTGGAAGTGCGGAGACGGGTAGAGTCGCGAAGGAGAGTCAAAGCGGCCAAGAGGATCCAGTGTGGTGTGCGGAAGTGGAGGCGGAGGTCGTTGATGATAAATGTTCATTCTGCAGTTCGGCGATGGAGAAGCGCGAGGAGGATACAAGCCGCGTGGCGAGGACACTGTGGGCGACTAGAAGCGAGGCGACGCAGCGTTGAAAGACGAAAGGCACAAGCAGCGATCAGTATTCAACGCGTTGTGCGTGGATTTCTGGAGCGGAGGCGGACACTCAAACTGAAGAGGAAACAGAAAGAGACCAAAGCTGCTATCAGCGTGCAGCGTATGTGGAGAGGGTGGAGTGCAAAAGTGACAATGGACAGACTACGAAACCAACGAGCAGTGGAACACGAGGCTGCAAAGCGGATAGAAAAGTGGTGGACACGCTATCTCGCTGAGAATGAGGTGCTAGTTGACACCACGCCGGAGCCGCCAGAAGATTTCGCGGTTGAAACCTTGCCGGATCCTGCAGAAAACTTGGCTACCTTGGACGAAGCAGACTCGGTAATGGTGACCTCAATGGACGAGAACACTGCTGCGCTAACAATTCAGTCTTCGATGAGGCGCCGCTGGAGACGACAAAGGAAGGCCAAAGCTTTTGGGGTGGTCAACCGAGCGGTTAGAGCAGCGCTGTGGGCAAGACGGAGCCGAATGGCTGTCGAATCCAAGAAAATCAAAGCAGCGACTCAAATCCAAATTTCATGGAGAATGCATCAACTTTGGGTGGCCATTCGCAACCACGTTGACTTGAGGAAGCAGACGGCTGCAACAAAGATACAGCGTGGCTTCCGTCAAATCCGGTCCAAGCGAACAGAGACTGTTGATGAGGTCGTCACAGAGGATGTACCAGTGGACGCCATCATTATCATCTCGCAGCAACCGGACGAGCACGAGCTTCGAGCACGCGCAGCCACGACGATGCAATCGCTTGCACGGCGTCGGATCGCACGACGAGAGGTTGAGCGGCGCAAGCATCTCTTGGCAGCACTCACTCCCGGCCACGTGACTGCCAGCTACAAGTCTGCAGTGAATGTTGTTTGTGAGGAATGCCGTGGTGACCGAGCAACCTCCGTTGTTTTCGCGTCGCCTGCAATTCTTCAGCTCTGTGAGGCCTGCAAAGTCCATCGCGAATCTCTACTATCGACGCTCAATGCAACAGACGGATTTGCGTGTTCATTGAACATCGAGACGTTCCAAAACCGCGTGCTGCCTGGCGTTCGAACGCTTCAACAACGTATCCGACGCCGACAAGCGCAGTGGACGAGTATCTTCGGCGCTTGCGATTTGTGTTCAAGTCGCGCATCTCGGCTTGTGTGCGCGACCTGCGTCCGCGGATCATCCACGACTATCCACGACCATCCACTCGTCGGATCCGACTGCGACCGCAGACGGCTGCATTGCTGCTTAAGTTGTGATATGGTTGTTCATCCGGCAACAAATCCGCGGATGGGCGGTCACGTCCGCATTCGAATCGACAACCACTACGCAGCTCGGCAAACAGCCGCTGTCCGCATCCAGCGAGCTACTCGCCGGTGGTCAAGAGCCCGCAAGCAGCGAGCTATACTTGAGCAAATTCAAGGCCATGCAAGTCGGGTCATCGGTCGTGCAGTCCGCTCGAGACTGCAAAGGCGTCGACTGCAGGCAGAGCAAGCGAGAAAGCGTCGTGCACAACTGTGGATGACTGCTGCCGCTGCTATCCGGGTTGTTCGACTACATAACCGAGCAAGAACGAGGGTGGAAGAGCGAGTCAATTGTGCAGCTGTCGTGGTGCAGAGCGCTGTTCGACGGTGGTTGACTGTTTGCAAGTGGAGGACCACAGTGGATTCTCTCCGACGGCGATCAGCGGCTGCAGCAACATTGATCCAACGACACATCCGCGGTCACGCAGACAGACTCCGCGTCCTCCAGATTCGTGCGGACCGAGCCCAAGCACTAGCCGACACCGAGGCAGCGCGCACGAAGGCTGTGATTGCCATCCAGCGGACTGTTCGCGGCTTCCTAACGCGCCGTCGCGTTCGCTTACTGCGTCTGCTGCTCATATCCACCCGCTCGAGCGCCGCAAGACGAATCCAACGCGCTTGGCGTGCACGGCGAAGGCAGAAAGCACTCATCCACTCGGCAGCTGTGTTGATTCAGAGCGCAGCACGGCGGTGGTTTGCTGTCCGTGCTGTAGACAAACTGCGGCGTCAACGCCGGCTAGAGCGAATGGCACAGATGCGATCCACGTTGCGCAGCCACTGCATGAACGCCGAGGTTACTGCAGCTACAATGATCCAACGGAACGTGCGGGTGCGGCTTAAGCGCACCGCCATTGTGCGCAGCCGCGTCCAGCGTGTTGCTCGTCGGTTCCTCATGCGTCGCGGAATGGAGAAATTGTGTGTAGCCGACCGCGCAGCTCGGAAACTGCAGCGAGCATTCCGGTTGGCGAGGGCGACGCGAAAACTCTCGCAGCAAGTTATGAGCGAAGTGGACGGAGCTGGAGACGACCCGCGCGCATGGGTGGAGCTACTGGACGAGCAGAGTAGCTGCGTCTACTACTTCAACTTGGTCACGCGCGAGTCAGTGTGGGAGCGACCTGCTGTATTGGACCAAGCTTACCAAGAAGCGGCGAGCGAGTGGGTGCAGTACTGGGATGAAAACGTTGGCGCTGCCTACTACTACAACCAGAACACTGGCGAGGCAACGTGGGCTCCGCCTGCCGGGTTCGTGGACGACAATCAGGCGCCAGAGAATGGCGGCAACCTACTCGACCAAGCATATGACCCGTACTCGCACTACGCGATTCCAGCGCCGTCTAAGTTAGATGTGCATGGAGCTGCAAACGACGACAACAACGCGGCGTACATGGACCCACAGCAGTATTACTACTATGTAGACCCAAGCAGTGGTGGTGGTGGAGACGGTGGAGCAATGGACGCGCAGCAGTACTATTACTGGTACTACGACAACAGCAAAGCCGAAGGGGGCGAGGAGGGACCTGACACGACGTACAACACCGACTACCGCATCTACGTGACGCAGCTGGACGCTGCGGCCACAGGAGCTGCTGCCGACGGTGGACATGATACTGTTGACAACAACCAGAGCAACCAAAGCGTATCGTTTCAAGATCCGCAATTGCATTAGGCGGGACGAGATGGCTACACTTGAGCCGGGGATGGCTACACTCGGGGATCCACGATGGCTTCACTGTAGCAGCGCCAATTGCAGTGACGGTCTCTCTTCCAATGCAGTTGAAGGATTACCAAGTCGAGGCCTGTGGGTGGCCAGCAGCGGCGGCCGCGAGCAATGCGGCTTGGCTACGCTGCTGGCGCTCAGGCTCCCGCGCTCTCTCAGCCCGGAGCCGAGCGTTCTCGAGGTTGCGCGCGACTTCGTCCTCCTCTGCACGCGCGAAGTTGAAGCCGCATCCGACGCAGAACTTGGCGGTGGGCTTGCATGCGGCGCTGCAGGTCGGGCACGTCTTGGGACCCGAGGGGGTCGAGAACGAGCCGCTGGTCGGGATGGGGGCCGGGAGCTGCACAGCCGCAGGTGTAGGAGCAGCCGCAGCAGCCGCCACCTTGGTGCCGCAGTGCAGGCAGAACTTGGCAGCAGGCTTAAGCGGCTGTGCGCAGTTGGCGCAGACCGAGGGCGTGGGGGCCGCTGGCGTCGAGAACGACGCGTCCGAGCGGAACGAGCCAGCGGACGACAGCAGCGACGACGACGAGCCGGCGGACGCCAGCGGGGCTGGCGTGGGGGCGGCGACCACCACCTTGGTGCCGCACTTGAGGCAGAACTTCTGCGTTGGCTTGAGTGGGGACTGGCACTGCGTGCAGCTGGTGGGGGCGCCAGCAGCAGCAGCAACAGGAGCGGCCGCCGGAGCCGGCGCTGGAGGCGCGGCGACAGCCGAGCCGCGACGCGTGCCGCACTGCAGACAGAACTTCTGCGCGGGCTTGAGCGCCGCGTGGCACTGCGCGCACGAGTCTCCTGCCGCGGCCGCAGGGACAGGAGCCGGCGCAGCCACAGGCGCCGGTGGCGCGGCCGCGGCCGCCGACAGACGCAGTGCCTCGAGCCGGAGGCGCTCGGCCTCCTGCTTCTCCTCGAACGCGCGTCGCGCCTGCCTCTCGGCCTCGGCGCGCTTCTCGGCGCGGCGCTCCTCCTCCTCTCTCAGCCTGCGGGCCTCCTCGATCTCGCGCTGCCTGGCGGCGCGCAGCTGCTCCTGCTTCTGCAGCTCCTGCTGTGCCCTGGCGGCCTCTGCCTTGAGTCGCTCGGCCCTGGCGCGCGCCTCGATGGCCTGCTGCTCTGCGGCCTCTCGTCTGGCCCTGGCCTCCTGCGCGGCCCTCAGCACGGCGTCGCGCTCGCGCTCGAGTGCTTCTCGCTGCCTCTGCGCCTCGCGCTCGGCCGCCGCGCGCTGCTGCGCCTCATACTCGGAGATGGCCGAGGCCGCCGACAGCCGCGCGGCCTCCGCCCGCTCGCGCGCCTCCCGCGCCTGGCGCTCGGCCTCCTCGCGTCGCTGCGCTGCCTCCAGCCGCTGCGCCTCGATGGACCGGCGCGCGTCCTCCTCCTGCGCGCTCAACGCCACCGCGCGCTGCGCCGCCTGCTGCTCAGCCGCCTGTCGCTGCTGCTGCTCCAGCGCGCGGATCGCGTCCTCAGCCTCGTCCCTCGCGGCCGCCGCATGCACGCGCGCGGCTTCGGCGTTCTGCTCGGCCTCGGCTCGCGACAGGCGCGCGGCTGCCACGTCGCTCACAGGCAGGCGGGAGCCTTGGTGGGGGCGTTAGTTGGGGACGCAGCGCATTAGGGAGAAGAGCAGGCGAGGGACGCACCGCACTCGGGGCAGAAGGCGCCAGAGACGTCGGGCGGCAGGAACGTGCCGCACTCGCCGCAGAAGCCCATGGAGACGATGATTCACTCGCGAAATGTATGCGCCGAAGGGGGGGGGAGAAGGAATTGCGGCGTGTCGATATGCACGTCGCGTGTGATTGGCTGGCTAGACCCCTCCCCAGCGCCATGGGAGCGGCATGAGGTGATCGGTGACGATGGGAATGCCAACGACACGAACGACGCGGATGCCGACCGAGACGTCATCTCGAACATGCAGCTACAGAGAGAGATGCAGGGCGAGCGAGCACAAGCAGAGACGACATGAATGAACCAACAACCCCCATGAACCGATTGAGAGACGACCAGCGAACGCTCCTGGGATCGGTTTTTCTCGTTGCAGCAGGTCTCTCATGGCGCCAAGCAGCGCGTGAGCGCGCTTGCTAGCCTTGAAGCAAGCACTCCCGGCTCAATGCAATCGATCGGTAGGGAACGGATTTCAGCTCGCGAGAGGCAAGAGAGCATCGGACGAAGCGGCCGATGGCGGCGCTGCCTTCGGAAACCTGTCCCTCGTGCACCCGCGAGCGCGAAGAGAGTTCGATCATGCGCTCTCTATGCAGTCCTCGCCTTGTGCAATGGTTGCGTGCACTGTGACATCGTGGCGGATGATGATGATGATGACCAGCTCTCCTCATTGTGAAGCGCAAGGGGGCGAAGGGGTTGCGGCTCCCCACCACGAGGATCTGCGGCAGTGAAGCCTCGGGCATCATGGCGCAGATCAGGAAGTTCTCCTACTGTGTAGCCTTTTTCGGTCGGTCGGTCGCGGCCATGCCATCATCATCATCCGAGAACGCTCCGTTGGCGTTCGCTGACCGTGAACTCGGATTTGCCGCCGTGCTTTTTCGCGGCGTGGCGATGCTGCATGCAGCTGCAGTCAGTCAAATCGCGGCGGAATTCCTTGACGCGTTCAGAATTGGACGCACCTGAAAACGTCCAGCTGCAAGCGTGCGGTGCGGCAGGCAGGTGCACTGATGAAATCGTGCAACCCGCACCCACCCGCGACGCAGAGACCGAGCTTGCACATCTATCAGACCAGCCGAAAAATTAGCCTCCTCAAGGATTCGGGCAGCCTGCGAAGAGGGTGACGACCTGATGAAAGTAAACTGCATGAGGCGACCGTGCAAAATGATCGAGAGAAGACATTGCATGCATGTTGTGTTTGTGTGTTTGTAGTGATCTGTACGTGTATGATAGATAGGGTGGGTGGTGGAGGGAACAAAGTCATGGCTAATGGAGACTACCGGTGGCCTAGGCCATGACAGCGCGCGGTGCAGGAGTGGGCACCGGCCGCGCGAGAGCTGGGTCGGCACAGTGCTCGGCGCACAGGTTGCCGTTGCGTTCATAAGCTGGCTTCTGGCACGACTCGACGAGGCAGCGCTTGCCACCGCCGTGGGCCCAGCAGAGGCCGTGCGAGACGGCGATCTTGACGCAGCCCGTGTGCTTGCAGCGGGTGCCGCCGCCGTGCGACCAGCAGATGCCGCGCGACTTGGCACGCTTGACGCAGCCCTCGACGGTGCACTGCGTGTAGCCGCCGTGCTTCCAGCAGAGCCCGCGGTTCTGCGCGCGGCAGTTGCAGCCCTCGACCGAGCAGCGCTTGCCGCCGCCGTGGCGGATGCACAGCCCGCGGTCGACGACGTACTTCTCGCAGCCCTCGGCCTTGCAGATGCGCGTCTTGCGCTTCTTCTTGGCTGGCTCGCCGGAGGCCGCAGCGGCCTGGTCGGCGGGCGGGTTCAGGATGAACGAGAGCGAGCTCTGCTTGGTGCCAGCCTCGGCCTTGAGGTCGAGGTCGCGCTCGACCGGGAGCTGCTGCTGCTGCAACTGGTGGTGGTGATGGTGGTGGTGGTGGTGATGGAGCGGAGACTGGTGAAACGAGGCTTGCGGGGCCTGGAACGGGTTCTGCTGCTGCTGGAGCTGGAGCTGCTGCTGCTGGTGGCTGGCGCCTCCGAGCGAGCTCATCATGACCGGGAGCGCCGGCAGCGTGGGGGCGAGCGACGGCAGCCGCAGCGGGCGCAGCGGCGAGCGGTGCATCGTGTTGGCGGCATGCACAAGCGGCGCGAGAGGCGACAGCTCCGACATGTTTCAACCTCGCAGCTGGCTGACGAAGCGGGGGGTGAGGTGATGCCGGGTGCGAGGCGGGCGGCAGAAGCGGAAGTGACAACGGCCAACGGAGCCACCGGCGAGTGGCAGGCAAACAGACAGACCAACGCCAAAGGCAGACAGTCTGTCTGTGTGTGGCGGAGCTGCTCGTACAGTACGGTACGACGCGGGCGTGACTAGCCAAATGGCGACGCAGAGGATTACTCAAGGCCGGGCCACGCCTTCGTCGAATCAGCAAATGCCAATCAATATCGAGCACAGGGCCGTTTACGGCTCGATGGCTGGACGCTCGCAAATCGCAGGGCTCTCTCCAGTCGACTGATGACTTGGCCCCGCTATGCTGTCAATTGACTTGCGTTCAGTATACACGGTATGGGACAAGTACTGCCTTGACACACTACGCTCTGCGTACCGTAAACGGCTCCACGTCAACTGTTCTTCCTCCGCGGAAAATGGGCCAACCAGCGTGCGTTTGTCCCGATAAGCGGCTCAGTCGTGATCCGAGTATCCCACGGGGATCGGCAAATCCCGGCGCATTCCTCTGCTTGCGGTGCACGATCATGTCGTCCCCTGGCTTCTCGCACTTCTCTCTCTCTCTCTCTCTTTCTGTGCCATCCACTCGAGCCCGACGTGCCCGCGCTCTGTGCAGCGGACAATTCACGCTGCAAATCGCCAGGCTGGTGCCGCACATGGCTGCGTGGTCGTCACGGCTGCACGTTCGACTTGCGAACTGCAACTGAGTCCGCGACCAGACGCCGACTCAAGTCAGCCGCTTACTCGATTGCTCTCTCCAGCATCAACGCCGATTACGCTAACCTTCGAGCTCGTCAAATCGATCAGGAAAAGGACCCTCGTCTCGTGCAGTCGCCCCGCCTTCGGTGGCGACCGAGCGATCGTCAGCACTGGCACTGCACTCACTGCCAGCATGATCGCGTGCCACCAGAAGCAGCGGGTTGCACGGAAGGGGATCACCTACTCCCCTAGTGTTGCCCTGCGCTTGACGGCGTGTTCAAGAGCGCGACTGGACGGGAGTGACGAGACCAATCCGTTGAATGCTCCGGCCTAGTCGTTGAGCCCCGCGTCGGTCCGGTGTGGGCGCCAGCAAATGGACGGTGGTTACGCTACTATGTGCCAGCAAACGCGCCAAGCCGTCATACAGAAGAGCGCTGCCCGGTCGGTCGGTCGGTGGCTGGTCGGGTGGATGCTAGCAAGCCTGCCGCTTGGCAAATCTCGCCATGCTCCTCTTCTTTCTCCAAAGCGTTGATGGGACGCTCTTCAGCCCTGAGAATTCAACAGGTAGCCCCCGGCGAAAAACCCAGTTGCGGTGTTCGATTGCGGTCGGCATGAACTGATTGCGGGCCGGCGAGTAACCAGCGCACACAAAACACTTGCTGCCGCCTCACGTCCATTCCCCTGCTTACTCAGAGCTCTGTAAAGGCTGCCTTGCGCGCGTTAAACGGATTTACATCCTGGAGAGGCGGCCGGACCATTCACTCAGCGGTGCGTCCAAGAGAGACGATGTCCCACCACAAAGGCCACTTTCCCATCGAATCAGACGCTGTCAGCCACAAGCCGCACGCCGTTCCTCATGCCAGGCTGTCCACGCAGCTCAAGTCATGCCTCTGAGGGAGGGCTCCCCCTCGTTCTTTTTCCTTCCTTCCTTTCGGACACGTCAAGCTGGTGCACAACACACACGAACGACATGCGATCGCCGACAGCTTCTGATTGCGGTCCTTCTCAATTCGTGCTCGTCGTCGTGCAGCCCAGCATTCACATCCACCATCCGTTTCGCTAAGCTTAAGCTCGTTTGTTTACGCTGATGACGACGGCCCAACCTATTCACAGGCATATCGAGTGACGCCGCATGCGTCCTCGCGCGGCGGCAGCTTCAAAATTCTGGGCCAGACAGATTCGAGAGCACTGCAACGCAATGCGGCTGTTCTCAGTGCCGAGGAAAAAACACGCCGATTCCGACGAGCTGTCATGCCGATAGAATGAGGCGGAAGGAATGCCTCGAATGCCTGGAAGAGCTCTCCCGAAGCATGGTGGCGTCCCGCGCGGCAGCACCGTCTCCTGATGGACCGTTACTACCTGGTTGTTCAAAGCGCACGACTACTGCATGGGTGTGTGTGAAACGGACGCAGTTGCGACTGGCGACTCGCTTGGCTTGCTGACCACATCGGTGGCTAAGTGCACGTTGCCATTTGACTGCAACACCGGCTAGCGGCACGAGAAAATTGCCAGAGGCTCCTGCTGTCCGTAAATTGTCACGGCGACTGCCTAATGCAGCGACTAGCGACCTCAGAACTTTTCGAGCAAAACGAATTCAGGCAGTCGACCGGTACAATCTGCTGCAGACCGTTCCCATAGATCGAGTCCCTCCGCGTCCTTCCGTGCCCTTCTCATTCGTGAAAGTCCCGGGAGACCCTCAAGCATCCACCTCCCACGAACGATGCTACAGGTATCGGACACCACTCCCTCTCATGGTAGTGCACACGGTCGTGGAACAAGCAGCAAGAGCTCGCTGAGATTCATCATGAACGATCCCGAGCCTGAAGTAACGCAGCAAACTACCCACGCTCGCAGCTTTGAGGTGTTTGGGCTCCCCAACGGTCTCATTGTCATTGCTCCGGCGGCGTCGTGGACGCCCTGTGACCTGATCAGAACACTTCGACAACCACCAGCTCGTATTGCCACACGAGCAGCCACGGCTGAGGAGAAGAGAACCAGAACACGCACGTGCACAGCTGAAGGCTGCAACAACTTCATCATCAACCGCGGCTTATGCTTCCGCCATGGAGTGCGTCATTTACAAGAGCGCCTGTTTCACTTATTCTATGGCCTCATTATACTGCTGCGGTCCCACAGGGCGGTCGGAGGTGTTCCGTCACAGGCTGTGAGTCGAGCGTCAAGTCGAGAGGGCTCTGCTGGCGCCACGGTGAGTGATCTGGAGCTATCCGATATACAGATCCGAGCTAATACTTATTCAAAATCGCTGCACTAGGCGGGTCGGCCAAGTGCTCGATCGAAGGATGTGAGCGCCGCAGCAAGTCACGCGGACTCTGTTGGACACACGGAGGCGGCACCAGGTGCTCCAACACATCGTGCGCCAAGGTGGCCGTGTCGAACGGATTCTGTTGGGCTCATGGCGGAGGCAAGCGATGTGCGTACAGCGGTTGTCGTCGCGCGGCGTATGAGCGCAACCATAACTATTGTGATCGCCATTATCTGCAACTCAAAGACGGCAATGAAACTGTGGAGCTGTAAATTGTCCAGCCAGTGTTCGTTGAAAGTAGTGGGTACGGGTGCAAGAACGCTCGAGGGAGTACTTCCTTCACCACGCTAGAGACTTGCCTTCAGGTACAGACTTGGAGCTTGCGGCTTTTATGAACCTCAAGCTCACAACGACCTTGACCTGCTCGCGAGACTGAGCCCTTGCACCTTGAGAAGGGACTACTCCAATATTAGAACTATCGGGTGGCAAATTAGGGTCGTTTCAAATAAATCAAGTGTGTTCGCGTGAATATATTAGCTAAAGGCTAACCAACCTTCACTTCTGAACGAGACAGAGAGTGGTTCGCATTCTTGGCGTGGCATGGTAGCTCAGGCAACTAGCATATTGGCGCACATGCGGCTAGATGATATGAAATGAGGGTGCCTTTGGTCAGAGCGCGCATTAGGATGAGTGCCTCGTGATCCAGCGATGTGGACCCTGATATTGTTGAAGTGGATGACAGCTCGACATCGTCGACCACCGGGACTCTCCACACACTCATGAATTTATCAATAAGATAGGAAGCACCTCGTGTTGGCGCAGCAGCTATCGAGGAGGTTTATCCAGCGATCGTGACGGTTGTGAAGATCAGCTTGGATTGTTCAGGTGTTGAAAATGTTCATGAGAATGGTTCAGGTTCACTGTTGGCCAAAGTAAAGAAGACTCACTCGAGATTGTTCAGCAAGTGCAGTTTGCGATGCTGTTACTATCATTCAAGTCGAAGCTACATACAAACCACGCAATTTCTTGTCGATGACGGCGCAATTGAAGCGAGGGATAGAAAAGGGCATTGAGGCTCTTCGATTCTTGTTCTCTGTTGTACAGCGTGTAGTGGCTACAACGCTGTAGTTGTGTCGATATCTCTGTCAATTTCTGAATTGTAAAGAGCGATCATGAAGAGTGCCCATTACTAGAACTGGCCGGAATTCAGCCCTCGGTACGGCAGTGATGATAGAGGAATGGTTACCCCACAAGCTGTGCTACTCATAAAGACAAGCGTAGTCCACGCATTGCTGTCAAGAATCGGCATGAGTGTTGTGATGGTATTGCTGCAGCTAAAAGCAGACGACCCATGGATGCTTCAAATCCTAAAGAGTCATCAAACCAAGCTCTGCAAGGCTCACTTGGTCATTGACATGATCCCCCAGTAGTTGGCTACATTGTCTAGCAAGCAATGCAGCTCATTGCCTCTTTCAGGACTCCTTGAGGTTTGTCCACGTGCGGCACATTTTCCTGCCTAAATCCTTCTTTCAAGCAACCGCCTTCGTTGGAGAGGAGCAGCTAGGCTCATGATGACTCAGTGGTGCATGTAATTCTCTTGTTACAATGAGTGACGGGCCTTGACTTCAACTGTATCTCCCCAGCCAAGCTGGAGGGAGTGAAGTCCAGCGAGATCACGGATACGACTTATTTCGTAATCGTCCAAGAGGTAGTTTCAATCCGTTTCAAGCCTTGCAATCTCTGGATGACTGACGTGAATAAAATCCCGCTAACCAGTCAATAAGCCACGAAAGTATTGAGTGATCAATTGGGCTAGAGCCGACACGCGCACGCAAACAAGCGATAATGTGCTTGTCGACCCAGCAACCCAAAACTTCACGGCCTCCACAGCAAAAGTGTCGAGTGCCTCCGTCAATACCAGGCGGTGCCCACGAGAGAGCCAAAACGTACACTCGCCCACAAAAACTAAAAACAATGTCGACCGGCCTCCTGCGATCCTCGAAAGACCCCCTTCTAGATTACAGAAACCGCACCCTGCCACCCCACAACGACCATTCCCATGCTGTCCCTTCATCTCATGCCCGCCTGTTCAGCCAACCACCACCCCACCACTACCTCCGCTGTTGACCACACGACTCTGCTCAACACCCGAAGATCACGCTCGACGCTTCAAGTCACTCGGCAAAGTACGCGGGTGGGTGACTCACGAACGATCGAAAAGGAAGGAAATGCCAACAACCGAATGGGAACACTCCTGTTCCAACACACAAGCCATGCGTCGTCCTCCAACACCTCCCTCTCGACCACTACGCTCCAACAAGAGTTCACTAGCGTTCATCATGAACCACGAGACCGATGCTCCGTCGTCGCCACCAGCGACGCCTTCGCCTTCGCAATCGCCTCGCTCCACTCCGGTCGATGTCATCCAGCTGCCGAACGGTTTCGTCGTCATCGCCCCCGCAGCGTCGTGGAGTCCTCGGGATCTACTCTCGACGCTGCGGCGACCACCAGCTCGCACCGCCAATCGCGCTGCCACCGCAGAAGAAAAGAGACGCAGGACACGGACGTGCACGGTCGACGGCTGTCACAACTTCATCATCAACCGCGGCTTGTGTTTCCGCCACGGGGTGCGTCTTTGGGATCGCCGACTCGAGTACTAGTCTTGATATGGCACTAACGAGATGAGTTGACTTGTCATCTGCTCTCGTGGCTGTCAGGGCGGACGCAAGTGCTCGGTTACAGACTGCGCGGCCAGTGCCAAATCGAGGGGACTCTGCTGGCGCCACGGTGAGTCCATTGGATCTACCAAAGTCGTGGATCACACAAAAGTCGGCGCTTGCTCGCTCGCTCACTCGCTCGATCTAAACGTTTTCGTCGTCTCCCTCTTTCTCCATCACATCACAGGAGGATCCGCCGAGTGTACCGTCGAAGGGTGTGAACGTCGCAGCAAGTCACGCGGACTCTGTTGGACACATGGAGGCGGCACCAGGTGCTCCAACACATCATGCGCCAAGGTGGCCGTGTCGAACGGATTCTGTTGGGCTCATGGCGGAGGCAAGCGATGCGCATACAGCGGTTGTCGTCGCGCGGCGTACGAGCGCAACCATAACTACTGCGATGTTCACTACCGACAGCTGCGCGATGGCGGTGCGACCGTGGAGCTGCACCGACGCTAGTGTAGCAACTTGATGGGGGGGGAGAGTTTGGCGCATTGTGAGCTGATAATCATAAGCCGTCTGACATTTGTAGCTTGGCGCAAAAGTGTCCTCGGCGCGGACCGTGTTGAGTATCCGCAGTCTTCATGGCGTGCTTCCTCGTCTTGATGTTGCGTTCGTGTTCTTCCTCCTTCGCGTATCATGAAAGTCTCAAAGTGACGATTGCATGGCAGGCACCTCCCCACTTTATGTCCTCTTCCGATATCTCGGATCTGGAGCCTTCAAGAGGGCGACACTAAGGCAAGAGACGATGCTGGGTCGAAGTGAGCGTCCTCCGGTTTTGTGCTTCGCTGCAATGACGACTTCGACCTTGCAAAGTGGCGAAAATACAAGCTCCAGGAGCTCAACGACGCCATGAGAGAGCAGCAGAGCGGATGCGTGGGCTCCATTTGCTCTGCGTGGTGGCGGCTGAGCGACTGGCTGAAAGGCGCACGAGTACTGTAGTATCGCAGGCGGTGGTGTATACTGTGGTCGTATAGCTGATCGTCCGACCTCTGCGATCGCTTTATACCGGGTATTTGTTGATATGATTCCTTTTGTATTGATTTGACGGAAACGATTGGCTTGAGTGGGTTCGATTATCCGTTTTAAGAGAATCCGCGCGGTCTGCTCAGCAGGGAAAGTCGGCAGTGGCACTATCGCACAGGATCGCGTTTAGCAGCACAAGCAATCAGCGCGAGCGCTAAACATCCCTTTCCTGAGCTCCTCCCAATCCCCTAGCTGCATTTCACAAGTCGTCGAGAAGCAAAGAGGCCGAGAGGAGGACTTGAGCTCGGCCTGTCTGCCGGAGGATAGTCGTCATCTCGAGGTGCAATGCCGAACGACGAGTGCCAGCGAATCGAGGGCTTGCTCGACATGCCGTCACCATTTTAGCAGGTTGAAGAGCGAGGCAACAAGCAACGTATCCGACGGGAAGGCCGTCATCTGTAGCAAATCTTCGAGTCGTTCTACCTTACCAAAAGCCAAGCATCCTACCTCCTCAAGCTAAGACCAATGGACGACAAACCCTCACTCACTCTTCGCGAGCTTTCAGTGACACAGATGAGTGTTCAGCTACACAACGCTGCCTGCTTTCGACCACCAGTGTCCTCTAATCACTCGGGTGCTTTTCCTCCCGTCGAATCCCGTCCCTTTCCGATCCTGTCGACCCAGAGCGAAGCAAACGCAGATTTGCGGCAACGATTGTTTACTGTTGAGCCAGCTGAACGGACGGTCTGGGAAGATGATGAATCTGCAGCTGGTCATCCACCCAGTGTTTTCCCTCCTTTGTACTTTTGTGAATTTCGTGGCGTCCGTGGCGTCCGTGGCGCTCAAGAACCATACCTTCGCTGGGCTTCAAGCATTTACCATGTGACCTCTCCATCCCGAAGAGTGATCTGAGCAGCTCAACAATACGACTTCGATAATCTAGCTGGCTCGTATTGGACCGAGCGCAACTTGAATGATTGGGGAAATAACATTCTGAGAAGGATGCACCCGCACAGTGTCAACGAAGAATTGTGGCAGACATTTTGAATCGAATGGCGTGGAGCAGACGTTTTGCGAGATTTTGCTGTGGCTTATCTAGACGGAGAGTTTTGCTGGCACGTGGCGAACGCTGTCTGACCGTGAAGACGAGTAGCAGTTGTGAATCCGACATTCGTGTACTGGGCGGTGATCGATGCTGACGGACAGTGGCAGTGAGTCTTTGCTATGCCAAGTGTGGAGAGGATAGTACCCAGCAGAACAATAACTCCTTGGTCTGCTTTTTTCTTTGTCAACACGAAATCCCACATTGAACCGTCACAGACTCTCGCCAAACCGTGTTGAGACTCTGGTGGTATCTAAGTAAGCGCACGCGCATCATCTTCGTGGTTAAGACTGCGTGTCCGGACAACCCCCTTTTTGGGCAATCTTGTTACCATGCCGCGTGGTGGAAGTAATCTACTCTTTCGTTGGATGAGGAAGTGTCGTGGCTATACGCTTTGCTGCTAGCTCCCTCATACCAGTTGGGCGTGTCCAATATTGAATACGGGGAGGTCCTCTCATGGTGTGTTTTGGAGCAGAGAAATGCTCCCACCACGCTGAGCTGAGCTGTGCTGTGCTGTGCTACATGGAAACATAGAGTAAGCGTAGTGGTGAGCTCGCCTAACAGGGTACGTCATGCGTCTCCGTACTTGTCTTGAGGCATGAAAGCGAATACGCACATTGAGTCGGTGAGGGTAGCTTTGACACCGCAATTGCCGCTGTAGGAGCAGCCAAGACGTCGGGAACATACTTTTCCTCGAGCCGTGAGCATTGGTGCAAAAAACGTGGTGTCCTCCGGATTGTCGAGCATGGTCCTCCAGGATAGCTATGGCTGGTGGCGCTCTGCCACCTTTCCAGTCGATCGTTTGTGGAGAGCGCCTAGCTTGTGGTGTTCGATTCAAGCATGTCAGCGCCGATATGAAGATGATCGGAGTACCCTCAGACTTGGGTCTCTAAGACCTGGGTTCAAAGTAGCGCACAGTCTTTTATTGATGATGTGTGGTGCATAGGATACGTTTGGAGCGAGCTTGGTGGTCGAGGCAGCGCACAACGCTTGCGGGTGTATTCACGTAGCCCCACAGAGTGCTCCACTCATGCTCTTTCGACAACGATGTGCGGCCCGCCACTGCTTGGTGTTGGAGATCATCTCAGTTGCTTCGAACCATTCTGAAAGCGGAACCATATGAATGGGAATACCTCGTACGCGTCCTGGACACTCTTGACATGCAACGGATCAAATCCAGAAACCACCTCGCTCAGATTAGACCGACAAAAACGACTTTGCTGAGTACTGCTGCGAAGCACGGCTAAGAATCTAACGACATGGCGTGCGTGTCTCGCATGCCGTTCTGATCGGGTCTGGTCTAATTCCGGCACATCCAGCAATCTGCAATTACTGTCTTTCGACTACAATCGACGATCAGACAAATTGTTTTTTGGAGAACTGCGTAGACTGAAATGTTGCCGATCAGGAAGCTTCAGGTAGTGCGTTGAAGCTCACACAGCCGCATCACCAAGCCCGAGATCACGGAATGTTGTGTTGCAATTTCAGTGTGTCTGACAATAGCTCTGTTTTGTTCTTAGACGTTGCTACTATCCCGTATGCGATGGTAGCTCAATGGAAAACTTGTCCTGTTAGTATGATACCTGAAGCTACCAAGATCTGAAGACTATGCCACGTATGGTTGAGAGCCCTTTATGAGAGAAAATAAGCAAGAAATTTCCTTGTTATTTCGTCGTGAGGGGATCGTGAACGATTGTTCGTGGCTGAGAGGCAAACAAGGCGAGTGCAGCTCGGGAGAGCCATCATTATCGCGACCACATTTGTGCCGGAATCTGGAGCTCAACCAGCAAGAAGGCATACAAAAAGCACTCACTCCTTCAACCAGTCAACTCACGGTGTCACACAGACTACTTTTCCGTGATGCTCCACGAGTTTACTCCGAAACTCTCTGCTGCATCTAGGTTGGACACGACCATACACAAGCCTCTACTGAACAAAGAAATCACCGCTTGTTGTCGCCATATTTTCAAGGATTGGTTCAAAGTCTATCATCATTCGTTGGCGAACAATAATAAAGGAGCTGTGCATGAAGAGATGCAATAGTGGATCAACCAGATCTGTTGACATTCGGATTTGAATAGCTGAGATTTCATGGTAATTGCGCGGTCCACGATGGGATGTTGGTATCGCTACAACCCCAATCTTTTGCACTCTGTGTTTGGTATTGGTCGAGACTTCTCTCCAGTTGTCGCTCTTAGGAATAGCTGGTCGGTGAGATGTGTGGCAGGATGTCGAGTAAGATCGGCGATCATTGATCGCTGACAGAGCACCAGGGATGGTTTGTGAGACTTTCAAAATCGACCCGAGTCAACTCGACCAAATGCAATCTTTCAATCTTTGGATGCCTAACGAGCAATTACTCAGCCGATCATTGCACCACCATCCCAACAAAAGTCCATTGGCTTCTTACGTCGGAGGTCTAACCTCAGATGTCACACTTGTAACTAAAAGCCAGAAGCAACATCTCAACTGCAAACGCATCTCGTTACGCGAGCAAAACCGCTCCTCAATGACTAAAAACAATGTCGACCGGCCTCTTGCGATCCTCGAAAGACCCCCTTCTAGATTACAGAAACCGCACCCTGCCACCCCACAACGACCATTCCCATGCTGTCCCTTCATCTCATGCCCGCCTGTTCAGCCAACCACCACCCCACCACTACCTCCGCTGTTGACCACACGACTCTGCTCAACACCCGAAGATCACGCTCGACGCTTCAAGTCACTCGTCAAAGTACGCGGGTGGGTGACTCACGAACGATCGAAAAGGAAGGAAATGCCAACAACCGAATGGGAACACTCCTGTTCCAACACACAAGCCATGCGTCGTCCTCCAACACCTCCCTCTCGACCACTACGCTCCAACAAGAGTTCACTAGCGTTCATCATGAACCACGAGACCGATGCTCCGTCGTCGCCACCAGCGACGCCTTCGCCTTCGCAATCGCCTCGCTCCACTCCGGTCGATGTCATCCAGCTGCCGAACGGTTTCGTCGTCATCGCCCCCGCAGCGTCGTGGAGTCCTCGGGATCTACTCTCGACGCTGCGGCGACCACCAGCTCGCACCGCCAATCGCGCTGCCACCGCAGAAGAAAAGAGACGCAGGACACGGACGTGCACGGTCGACGGCTGTCACAACTTCATCATCAACCGCGGCTTGTGTTTCCGCCACGGGGTGCGTCTTTGGGATCGCCGACTCGAGTACTAGTCTTGATATGGCACTAACGAGATGAGTCGACTTGTCATTTGCTCTCGTGGCTGTCAGGGCGGACGCAAGTGCTCGGTTACAGACTGCGCGGCCAGTGCCAAATCGAGGGGACTCTGCTGGCGCCACGGTGAGTCCATTGGATCTACCAAAGTCGTGGATCACACAAAAGTCGACGCTTGCTCGCTCGCTCACTCGCTCGATCTAAACGTTCCCGTCGTCTCCCTCTTTCTCCATCACATCACAGGAGGATCCGCCGAGTGTACCGTCGAAGGGTGTGAACGTCGCAGCAAGTCACGCGGACTCTGTTGGACACATGGAGGCGGCACCAGGTGCTCCAACACATCATGCGCCAAGGTGGCTGTGTCGAACGGATTCTGTTGGGCTCATGGCGGAGGCAAGCGATGCGCGTACAACGATTGTCGTCGCGCGGCGTACGAGCGCAATCACAACTACTGCGATCTCCATTACCGACAGTTGCGCGATGGCGGTGCGACCGTGGAGCTGTGCCGACGTTAGTGTAGCAACTTGATGGGAGAGAATTTGGCGCATTGTGAGCCGATAATCATAAGCCGTCTGACATTTGTAGCTTGGCGCAAAAGTGTCCTCGGCGCGGACCGTGTTGAGTATCCGCAGTCTTCATGGCGTGCTTCCTCGTCTTGATGTTGCGTTCGTGTTCTTCCTCCTTCGCGTATCATGAAAGTCCCAAGGTGGTGAGCGTTCCACCACCTCACTGCATCAATGCCATCATCGACTTGGTCCGGGAAACCAGGCTCGACGCCTCGGTGGTCGCCATGATCACCACAGAATCGAGAGGCCTGGAGGGATCTGCTGAAGACATCCACACGTCCTCTTCAGGCGCTGCCGCTGGTCGAATCCCGCGTTCTCCAATCTCCAAACTGCCAATGGTGCCAGGACCATCAACCGAGCTGAGACCAAGCAAGTGTCCTCCTCAAGTGTACAGAGTAGTGCTATGACGACAGTCTCGAAACGGAGGACTGGGGACCTTCATGAAGCCTCAGAGCGATCGTTGAGACCATCGGAGCAGCCTACGAGCGCAGGAACGACGCGTCGGCGCCAGTCGGAGGCAAGCAGAGCTAACGCCTCGAAGGCAGACGAGCTCGAGCGAGGTATACACCTCGGCGCCTGATCATGTATAGTGCAAGTGCACGTGTCTTTTTTTTGTGCGGTGCCACGGAGCTACTCCAACATCTTTATAAATAGATATATGATACCCAAATCTGCGCGCACGAATGATTTCTAGATAGTTAGTGACCTTCATGAATACGTACCTCGTGAGAAGCGATTCGGAAGGGTGGACAAATGTCCAATCCTATTTCAGTGTGCAGTGCACCTGCCCGAGACCACTTCCACGTCATGCTTTGCACACCTCTGCACGTTCCACCGCGTTCAATGCGACATCCAACTGGTGGATGATCCACTACCATGATACCTGTGCTACACAGCTCACATTCCTCGATTCCAAGAAGATGGAGTTGTTGAACGAGCACCTCGGCCTGCCTGTCTGACGAAGCACCGCGCGTTGTCTCGGAGTCAATAATGATTGATCCGCCATGGAGTTTGGCGATCCCAGGGCGAGGAATTTGCCTGGTAAGCTTCAGCTCCCTCGTTCTCGAGTCCGACAGCACGAAGTGGATTCCAGCGAGACTGGAGCCCGAATTCCTACTTCCGCAGGCACGTTGGCGTCGCCGGATGTCCGATGGACGAGCTCATACCTGACCCTTTCTCAGTCTACGCGGATCGCACTTGACGGCGACAACTTCTTCATGTCCGTGCGTCAGTGTCAGTCGAGCGTGGAAGCAGTTGCAAAACTGCTCACTTACTTGGTCGAACCTTTCGACCATCAGAGTTCTCATCCGGCCGTCAATAGTGCTTCGAGGCGGGCAGTTTGTCTGTGAAACTCGAGTGCAATACTGTCTGAAGGCCGCCAGCGCGTCAGTTTCCAACACAGTCGCCAATGCAACACGGACGCATCGATTGTGGCCTCTTCGCACTCATCTTCCAAGTTGACCAGGCTGCCCGACATATTTGCTTCATCAGCGACGCAACATCGCTTCCACGTGCACTCTTTCATCGAATCCCTCGCAAGACTCATATTGAGCCAGTCTCTCCCGCGCTAACAAGCTGGCTTGCAACCGAGGGCAGCATATTATCGCGCTACGTGTTTCACTCTATGTACAAGGATCCTCTTCACTGAAGACGCGGGTCTTTTTCGGACATGGCAAATTGTGGGCCAATATTGACTTCGCGCCTCACTGAGCCCATTTCCACGATCGTAGACCATGTATCGATGTGCGAGCAGAGAGGTAGCAAGGATTCAAGATGGACCACGATTAAATGGTCACACGAAGATACTGGAATTCGACGGTATTCCAAGCATGTTGGAATGTGTCCTTGGGCTCTGCTGATTCGAGAAATTGCTATGGCGCGCTTGCTGTAGACAGCTGCAGATCGTCTCGAGTTGAGGCTTTTGGCTATTGGTGCCTTCCTCATGTGAGGACACTTCGGATGGCTCGGCTTCGCACGCTGGCATTGGTGGACATGATATGGTCCGAAGGACGAGAGAGCCGGGGCGAGCTGAACAAGTCAAGGCAACAAGTCCATATCACTCTGGTGTATTGGTGAACACACGCACAGCTTTTTTTTTTTTTTTCTTCAAGTCCACCGAGTTACTTGCTCCAAATGAATGCCGACAAGCAAGCGAATATCAAGACCGCCCAAAGCATGTGAAATCTGCCAACAATCCCGGTTAGACCAACGCTGCGGGCTGCGCCTCGTTCCCACCTTCGTTAATCTGTTGAAAGTGGCGACTGCAAAAGTTGTGGGTGCGCTCGTACGCTGCGCGATGGCATCCGTTTATTGCGCACCGTTTCCCGCCCCCATGAGCCCAGCAGCAACCGTTCGAGACAGCAACCTTATTGCACTCGGCTTGTTGGCACTTGGTGCCGCCGCCGTGAGCCCAGCACAACCCGCGTGACTTGCCTCGTCGTTCACATCCATGCACAAGGCACTTCGTGGATCCTCCTGATTTTTGAATTGTGGCCCATGTGGCAGCAAATGGATTAGACATGGAGGCGCCGTACGACACATGAAGCCACGAGCCCATTCTCACCATGGCGCCAACAGAGCCCCGCGTTCTTTGCGCTGGAGGTGCAATCGGCGACAGAGCATTGCCTCCCTCCCTGGCGTTGGAGGTAGTGATTGTTTGGCGAAGTTAGTTTTAGTGTTGTCATGTAGTATCTTGATAAAGGTTTAGCTGCTCACTCCGTGGCGGAAACAGAGTCCTCGGTTGATGATGTACTTATCACACCCGTCCACCTTGCACTCCCTGGCGCGGCGCTTCTCTTCGTTCCGTGCGTCCCGAGTCCTCTCGAACAGACTGCTGGCTGTCATCCAAGGATGGCGAGATGTCCAAACCCCGTGGGTGGTGGACCGCCGCTGTGATATGAGAGCTCTCTATCGAGTCGTTCATGATGAACCTGATGGACGCCTTGTCGTGCGTGACGCCATCATGGGCTGTCCTCATCCTCTCTTTCCGCCGCGACCTTGATGCTTGTTGAATGTTCTCGTAGCCGACGCTGCGAACAGCTCGAACTCTCCGAGGTTGACTGGCTGGCTGATAGGTGGTCCCACATGAGTGAGAAATGCGGCAGGTTAGTGCGCATTGATATCCATTAGATCGGACGTGCAATCGACTGCTTCTTCACTCGCTGAATCGCTTCTCGCCGTTCAATCTATGAGCAAGTGGCGTCGTATCCAAGATCAAGGGTTCTCAAACCCACGGTCAAACGCCGTTGAGCACGTGAGCCCAGCGCGCAGGTGGCAGTTGCAGTGGTTTTTCTGCGTCGCGACTGTCTGCCGAGTGATGGCCTCGAAGGCTGGTTTGCGCTCAGCAGCCGTTTTGCCCCATATTCGTTTCTGACGTGTCGTAGCGAAGGGTGCGGTGCGAGGGCCAGCGATTAGTTCCAACACGCCAGAGGCTGTACTAATCCCCCCCGCCTCGTTCTTTCGATACACGAGTCAGTTTTCGTAGGCGTGAGTGGCTGTGTGGCTCGCCTGGAAGCGGGAGCGTTGAAAAGATGCAGCCGATCACTTTCGTGTGTTCGCTGCTTCCAACCATCGAAAAATCTTCGACTTAACACGTCAGTTCGCTTCTGCGAAAGCTCTCGCCGTCCAGAGAGTCCCGGTCGCGAAACCTTCATGGCGGCAAAGACACGAGGTGTGATAAACCGCCGTGGTTGGCTTGACTGGGAGTGTTGACGGGAGTGTTTACGAGCTGCTCGCGCTCCATCACGCCTCGCCTCAGGTATGGACGACATTCTATTGCTCATGAGAGCTGGCGGCTCGGGCTGCATGCGGCTGAAAGAGCACGGACGAAAGGATTTCGCGGGTGTGAACCCATTGGCCAGCACCCATCCGGCCACTTGACCAAACCATGCGCGGTCTCACTTTTTCCTGAGGAAGGCGGCGCTGGCTTGGCTTGAGTTTACGGTACGCGCCACCGACAAGTCCGGCGTGGCATTTGGGCACGTTGGCAACCGCTCGTTAGTCGCCACGGCCCCTCAGAGGTCGTTTAACCCCCAGCTCAGTTCGCAACTCGCAACGATGCGCGCACCTCTCGCTGCGATCGGCAACACCAGTTTCGAGGCCGCCACGATGGACAAGGCGTCGATCAAGTTCATCATGAATGACTGCGACGACCGTATGGACGATTCGAGGCCGGCTGAAGTTGTCGGCTCGATTGCGATCGACGGGATGCAACGTCGAGCTCAGAGAACTGCTCGGGCCTTGAGCAACGACGAGAAGCGCCGTGCCAGGGAGTGCAAGGTGGACGGGATGCGACAAGTACATCATCAACCGAGGACTCTGCTTCCGCCATGGGGTAAGCTGTCGCACAACACAGAATACCATTTCACACGGCGGCTAACTTGGCATGTGCCAACGACAGGGTGGCAAGAAATGCTCTATCGCAGACTGCACCTCCAGCGCCAAGAACGCGGGGCTGTGTTGGCGCCACGGTGAGTCTTTATGCACGCTCCTGCCCGTGACAAACTGCGAGGCCTAACGATCTTGAGTCATTCAAATGTAGGTGGATCAGTCAAGTGTCTTGTGGACGGGTGCGAGCGACGAGGGAAGTCGCGCGGGTTGTGTTGGGCACATGGTGGAGGCACTAAGTGCTCCGACGTGTCGTGCGCCAAAGTGGCCGTGTCGAATGGCTATTGTTGGGCCCACGGTGGAGGAAAGCGGTGTGCGCTGGACGGATGCAGGCGTGCAGCGTATGAGCGCACGCACAATTACTGCACTCGACACTTTGAGGAGCTTCGAGCTGAAGGTGTCGCGTAATTAGCCTCGAATGCAGCGGAGAATTGAGAAACTGATTAGAGACGCGGGCGTAGACGATGATGAATGAGATCCTTAAGGTAATGTGAACACAAAGCTGTTGTCTAGTTCTCCCTTGCACCACGTATCCCCACACATCGAGATGGGAAGCAGTGCAGGTCGACTGGGCGGTGGGTACTCACGATCGAAAACGGGTGTGAACACCAACAAACGTAGCCAAACAAGGCAACACAACCAGTCCTGCACAGCAGGCTAGGCACCAGATTTCTATAGGCTGCGCCTAGAGAGTATTTAGGATCGTAGCTCAGCACCTATGAGATAAAGAACCAAATACACCTGATGTCATCATCATCATCATAGTTCTCCCTTGCACTCGATAGTCTCTTGTCATATATCCGTGGTCTTAAATCCACTCTTGAGTTCTTCGTAGTGTCGCCGGCAGTAATTGCGGGTGCGTTCGTAGGCAGCACGACCACATCCGTCCAAAGCACATCTCTTTCCGCCTCCATGGGCCCAACAAAACCCATTCGACACGGCAACCTTGTCGCATTCGGCCTGTTGGCATTTCGTGCCACCACCATGAGCCCAGCACAATCCACGAGATTTGCCGCGGCGATCACACCCGTCCACGATACACTTTACAGAACCTCCTGAAGTAGTCAATTCGTGGGCAGTGAGACTCCAAGTACAATGATGGTAACAAGTTCACAAGTGCATTCTCACCGTGGCGCCAGCAGAGTCCAGCATTCTTTGCGCTCGAGTTGCAGTCGGCGACAGAGCATTTCTTGCCTCCCTGTTCAGGCAGTGTAGGATTAGCCGTCAAAGCTCGCACCGGGTATTCAGTGAAGAAACGTGCTTACCCCATGTCGGAAGCAGAGGCCTCTGTTGATCACATAGTTTGTGCAGTTTGCGATTTTGCACTTACGAGTGCGGCGCTTCCGTTTGCCCCCATTGCTCTCTTTAGCGTCATTCTCACCCTCCTCTGGTATCGTGCGTGGCACATCCGGGGTTGGACTTGCAGTCAACACACCGAGGGCTGCAATTGCGGCAATCTCGTCGGTTGCCTCGGGTGACGGGACGTCCGACATGTCGGCAGCGGATATGATGAACTGGAGTGAGGCTTTGTTGTGAACGCGCTCTAGGCATGGCGCTGTCAGTTCATCTATGGTTCTCTCAGATCTGGATCGTCGAAGACTGTTCACACCATCGCCATCAGCATCTGTCGACCCGAGTTCGTCGTTTGGCGGCAGATTATCCTCGCTAAGAAGGAATCGGAGCGACGTCTTTGGGGGAGCATTCATATCAGCCGCGATGTATGTACTGGATGCCGACCGTGCAAGATTGCGATTGACTTTTTGGAGATCTGACTGTGTCTCGCGTAGTCGAGAACCACTTGACCAAGGTCTTTCCGCAACTGGGTCTAGATACTTCGTATTGCTATTTCGGTGATGCTTCTCGCGGTTTATTCCGTGCACAAGTTATTCGCAGGGTGGTGTAATAAAGATGTTGAGGAAAAGCTTGAAGTAGACGCGATCGCCAACCACCACGACTCACCACGAGCTAAATCTGGCATATTCAGCATTAATTGCTTTGCTTTGTTCGGGCAAGAGTCGCTCGATCAACTTGGCATCGGTGCGAATCGATGATTCCTGCAAGGCGAACTGAACGTGACAGGAAACTCAAGGAGGACGCAGAGGCCATCACCACTTTGCTTGGCATGTCGAGCTAATTCTGGTCTGGTTGAAACGGCTGTACGATGCGACTAGCGTCACTCATCGATCAATTTGAGAATCCAACCAAATGCTCCCGATAAAAACGCTCAACTTGCTGATCAAAAGGTGAATCGGAGTGCCATTCTCACAACTGGAGGATTCAGCAAGCGCTTTGGTGTCAAGCTTTCGAGACAAGGCCGATTTGTCTCCACGGTCTTCGCTGGTCTTCTCAAAAGCGTGAAATGACCGACCTTCCGCTTCGTGCTCGAGCCATTGGTGGTCCGTATTGCTCTGAGTCAGCAGGCTGGCAGCAACGCGACTCGTAATCTGATCATGACAGCCGGGCGAAAACAGCCCTCGTGGAAAGCAGGTGTCACGCCAATCAAGATCCTTTGGTCCAAAGAAATTGACCTGGGATAGGTCATCGCTGCAGATGCCAAAGCATCCCCGGGGGGTATCATAGCTTTCCATATGCACCCATTCGCTTGATAACTGCGTGTCCTTGCAGGCAAGAGGAGCGACAACAAATTCCGTCAGCTGCGGATATGACTCGCAACGTCGAATGAGTAGTACAGTACCGTCCCCTTTGACCTGAGACTGCGCTATTTTTCGATAGCGCGCGACACGCGCCACTGGCCCAATCACCGCAGAGTGCTCAAGCGAATAGCTGTGGTTTTAGAGTTGGACGCTATTCCCAGCGCTAAGCGTCAGCCGCTCGCCCGCATCGCCACATTTCGCCTCCGCAGCCACAGCTGCACCCTCCGCAGCCTCTGCATGAGCTCGAGCCATGGATGAGCAGGCCGAGGACGCGCCGACCAAGTTGGACCTACCATTCATTCTCAATGCGACGACCAGGAGGACGAGACGGACCGCGACGAATGACTCGGTTGGCTCGGCGGCCCCGCCTTTTGAGTCCGACCTGACACCCGCTACGTCGGACTCGAAGCGACTCACCCAGGCCGAGAAGAAACGGAAGCGCACGTGCACGGTCGACGGATGCGATAACTACATCGTGCACAAGGGGACTCTGCTGTCGGCACGGGGTGAGCAGCTACTGTATCCGCTGCTCGATCCTCGGTCTCACTTATGGAGCTTGAGCAATGGAAGCGCCACTGACGAACTCGCCGAGCGACTCGCAGGGAGGCAAGAAATGCACGCAGCCTGGATGCACGACCAGCGCCAAGCACAACGGGCTCTGCTGGAAGCATGGTATGAGAAAGTCACTCTCAGCGAGGTCACAAGTGGACATCCACATCTAATGCGCTGCATCGGACTATCATGTCATGACTCATTCCCTCCAGGAGGCTCGGTGGTCTGCAAGGTGGACAAGTGCACGCGAAAGGCCAAGGCGCGGGGGCTCTGCTGGTCCCACGGCGGCGGCACCAAGTGTCAGCGGGACGAGTGTGACAAGGTGGCGGTATCGAACGGTTTTTGTTGGGCTCACGGAGGCGGCAAGCGCTGCGTGTTCCCCGGCTGCATCCGACCGGGCTACGAGCGCACCAATAAAATGTGTCCGCAGCACCACCGACACCACCAGGAGCAGCTTGTCGCACCACTCCTAGAGCAGCAAGAGCGACAAAACCATCACTATGAGATGCAGCAGCGACAAGATCAATTCCTTCACAACCAAGAAAGAAGATCTGCGATCAAACAGGAAACCCCACTACATGAGCGCTATGAGTCTCCAAATCAGCGAGAGCCTCAGGAACTTGCTCACATCGAAGACGGCAAGGACGAGCTGGTGATGGTCTTCGAACTGTAATAGGCGGGTAGATCCCGGTCGTAAGCCCGAAAGATATAGTGACAAGTTTGACTGCGAATAAAAAGTCTCTTGGGAGCAGCTATCGTTCTTATGTTGTACATTGAAAGAACGAAACGCCCAGCATTCTCTTGCCGGTGGCCTTTCGCCACGAACTGCGCGCCTCCGTCGCTCTTCCTACGTGAGACACTGGTCTATGTGCCGACCTTGACCATCTTCGCCGGCGCTCAATCTTTAGCGCTACTCTCGATTAATGGCAGTCCGAAGATCACGTGTGTGCGTGGCGATTGACCTCGCGGAGAAGCAGAAAGTGTTCGTCAGTGATAACTCCAGCTTGAGCCAGAACAAGATGATGTGGGATCTCGTGGACTTTCTTGAGGACACCAGCATCAATCCAGCGCGTGTCGTGAGCTGGAACTGCCTGGGCAACAACAGAATCGAGAAGCTTTTGTCGTTTCAGCAACTACGTGAGATGTAAGCTTTATCCGATGCCGCATCGGATTCCGCGAGCACGCTGTCAGGAAACTACACAATGAAACACCAGCAGTTGCGCGTGCCAAAAAAAAAAAAAAAAACTATGTGAAACTTAGCAGAAAGTGATAAGTGTGACCAAGTCTGATGCAATTGATGTTTGCTGAATTTGTGTGCTGTCGAAAGAAGACTTCCGCTGAGCTCGTGCTCGTAGCTCGTTTTCTATGTTCCACGGCGTGTTGTGAGATGAATTATTACACCAAAGGTAAGTGTTCGTGTCTAACCTCTGTGCACTCCTCAGCAAGCGTGCCAACAGCGAACTGGTCGAGTGTGCTCTTTCCAGTCACTGGATGGTGGTCATTGGTGGTCATCCTCTGGTCGAAGTCGGCTTTCTTTGCGCAGCGCAACAGAATTGGATTTGTTAGTAACCGATACGAACCGGTATTTATAGCGGTCTCAGGCGAGACTCTCATCCTGCGCAGTGTAGCAGCTCAGCTGCCAATGGAGGCGCTGGGGCTTCTGTTCATCCTGAATGCGGCCGAGATTGACAAGGAGGCCAAGCGTCGCAAGCGGACGTGGATCGTAGACGGTTGCACCAAGTACATCGTGCATTGTTGTGGTCGGTGCTGCGCTCACGGGGTGAGAGCGATGGTCTTGTGCGTCAAGTCCGACGTTGCGTGACCTAACTAAGCGTAACGGCGGTTCTCGTAGGGCGGAAAGAAGTGCTCAGTGGACGAGCGCACTACGAGTGCCAAACACGATGGACGCTGCTGGAAGCATGGTGAGGGCGTCTTGTCGTCCCGCCCGTGTTCTTTTCTGACATTTGAAATGATCTTTTGCATCGGCGCCAAGGCGGCTCGGTGCTTTGCAAGATTGGAAAATGTACGCGCAAGGCCAAAGCGCGAGGCTTATGCTGGTCTCACGGCGGAGGCACAAAGTGCCGCCACGAACAGTGTGGCAACGTCGCAGTGTCTCTCGGTTTCTGCTGGACTCACGGGGGTGGCAAACGGTGCACAGTGAGAGGCATTATCATGCCGGGGTATGAGCGGACGGACAATATGTGCCCGCAACACTACAATCTAGAGCAGGGCAAAGAAGTAGGGGTGATCATTGACTTTTAAGCATCGGCCCGCTGGCATTCGTGTTCGTGAAAAGTTGAGGTCTTCACTTGCCATGGTGGCTCTAGCAGTTGCTTCGAGTCTCTAATAGCAATGAACGACTCGTTTGTCTTCTTTGCCCTGTGTGTTGTATTTCAATAACACTTTCTTAGTTGCCGTGTTCTTCAGCAAAAAAATCTATGTGATTCTGTCATCTTCACATGCAATCAACTGTGCGAGGCAAAAGTCCCTCTCTTTTTTTTTTTCCAGTACAGCTATCAGTTGAAGTGACTACCAACATGAAGTGTCCACTGCCCCAGTTTATGCGTAAGCTAATTGTGGGTGATAGGCACACATCAAGTAGACTTTGCGAGGTAGCAAGGCATTTTCCATAGAGCTTACTGGTAGGCGACCAACCCTTTAGAAAACTTACAGCATGTAAGCGCCTCGACATTCCTACACGTGGTGCCTTCGAGTACGCTCTACCATTTGATAATACAGAGCGCTATCACTCTTACTCAGCTGTTGGTAGTGAGCACCCGCACATGCTTGAAGTCGGGAAGTTGGTAGTCACAAGTGAGATCGCCCCTATGTTTGCCCTAGCCTGTCTCCTTTTTCGCTGCGTGTGCTTGGAATCAAAAAGAGCGTTGTTTGTCTTTTCGCCTTGTTCCTGATTGCGAGGTGTCTGCAAAATATCTAGACAAGTCGATAACACCCAACTGTCTGAGTTAGAGACTGTAAACTGTTCAGGACCAGACAGAGAGCACAGAGGAATTGATGGACGAAGAACATGTTAAGAGTGTCTTAAACCTCCCAGTACCGACCTCTCTGAGTGAGGTCAAAAGTTCCAGCTTCTCAGCCAGATATTTGTCCAAAGAGTCAAATCGGAGGATGGGTGGCAACTAGTTGTCTGTGCACGCTCAAGCTTTTTGATTTTGTTGGCTCCGCATTGATACTGTGATGCAAACTCACAACAGCAATCATGAATTATAGTCTGACCTAGGCGACAAAGAAGAAAGGGAAAGAGGAATCTGGTTTCTTTCCAGCAGGAACTCTGTACATGCATATCACTCAAAATCATCGTACCAGATCTGAGTAAGACAAATGATGGAATCGCCATAGTGCAATAGCCTCTCAATGTTCCAGTAGTTTATCGTTGACGGCGCCATGAAAGCAGAAGTGTTGGCCTTTGTTGAACACACGTCTCCGAACTGTTTGTTGAAGACAGCACCGAGGAGTAGCTACAAGAGATTACATTCACTTTCAGTTGGCAGATACAGATCACAACAAATTATAGATAATGGCAGCTCGTTGTTTTGGTGTATGTACAGTGTGAGCTCGTGTCTGTCAGTGGTATAGTTACCATTACGAATCTCCTTGGGTGCTATCGTGCAAGACGCATTGACGCACGATGTCTTTCATCTGCTAGACAATCTACACGAGAACATGTGAGTCCACTCATTTCTCCTCAGTAGAAGCGAGTGCGTGTGCCAAGTGACGAGATACAGTTTTCAATACTCGAGTTCGGCAAGCCTAGCAAGGAAGTTTTTTTGCGCACAATATCTACATTTAGCCAAAATCATGCATCGAGGCAACGTTACGGCTAGCAGTGGATGGAGGTTAAGCCGCTGGAAACCTTGCTGCGGAGTTTGAAGAAACACAGTTCCGGTCCCATTCTCGTGTAAAGGAATATAAACCGATCACTGAGGCGATCTAACGTTCTGACCTTTGCAGGCACGCGCAGTAACTCGCTTCTGAGCCGACGTCTTCATAAAGTCATCCAAGTAGTTCATCTTCAGGACCACAAGAGCATTATGGCAAGCCAACCGAGCAAACCACGATCCTGTCTACTTTGGACACGAAGCCCAACTCGAGCGAGCTTTCCGATAAATGACGCAATTTGACGTATTCACTGGTCCGAAGCCAGTTTTCGACCAACAATTGCAAGACAACGTCATGATAGCATTCGCTTCACGACACGACGCTGCTAGATTGGGTTTGATTGAGGAGTCATACGCTGCCATATTTTTTTGCTCTATTCGGCACCAGAGGCTCTGGCAGAGCGCTCGGTTCGGAACAGCAAAAAGGAGCGGCAGATGGACTTCAAACGCATACATTTCGCCAGTGCAAGCGCTCCCCAGAAGGAGGACAGCAGCGGGACGGAGATATGTTGTGCTGTTCGACTCGGCTCGAAGGCGTGTCCACGATAGACAAGGAGCAGCGCATTCCCGATCGGCGCGTATGACAGCCGGCATACAAACTCCGAGAGCGGCAGGCAGTCAGTACGGTATGAAAAATGAACGCGCTGCAAGTTGGACACGATGGCGAGACCCCGAACAAACCAACAAACAAACAGGACACGGTGGCCGCCGTCCCCCCTCACCACGTGAGTCGCTCGCTCACAGACTCACAGACTCACAGACAGCAAACGTGGCAGTTGGGACGGGTCTCACAACCGAATTGGCCTCCCGGAGCTCACAGCCACACAGCTACACAGCTCCAGTAGCCTCCTTCGCTAGCTAAGCGAGACCTTCAGAGACCATCGTCAACCAAACAGAATGAACAGCGTGACGATCCAGCTGCCGCCGCTGTCGGTACTCACGACCCCCCGCAGCCGCATGAGCTTCGCCTTCAGCAAGATGGAGCTGTCGACCCCCAAGCTCTCGCTCGCCTTCATCCTGGACGACGCGCAGCCGCTGTTCGCATCTCCCGTGGCGCAGGTGCCGACGCACCACCCGGTGAGCAAGGAGCGCAAGCGCCGCCGCAAGATGACGGCACAGGAGAAGCGCGAGGCCCGCTCGTGCTGCATCGAGGGCTGCACCAACTACACGATCGACCGCGGTCTGTGCTTCCGCCACGGCGGCGGCAAGGCGTGTTCCATGGAGGGGTGCACGGCGAGTGCCAAGCACCGTGGACTGTGCTGGAAGCACGGCGGCTCGACGCTGTGCACGGTGGAGGGGCTGCACGCGCGGTGCCAAGTCCCGCGGGCTGTGCTGGTCGCACGGTGGCGGCACCAAGTGCTCGGTGGAGTGGTGCCAGAAGACGACGATCTCCAAGGGCCTGTGCTGGACCCACGGCGGTGGCAAGCGCTGCATGTTCGAGGGGTGCAAGCGTCCGGCGTCTCAGCGCAAGCAGAACTTCTGCAGCAAGCACCAGCCGGCCAAGGGCGCTGCCACGGCCGCGGCTGCGTCTCTGATGGCGCTGTGCGACCACTGAGCATCAAGTTATTGCGCTGGTAGGCGCGTGTACAGTTCCTATTAGTAGTAGTAGCATGCTGCAAGTGCATCGGTATCTATAAAGTCGACTCAAAATCGATCTCAGTCTTCAATGCTTCACATGACGTTCACATGCAATGTTTGATTATTCTCAACAGTAAAGGCGCCATGGTCAGAGCAGACCTCTCCCTTATCCACTGGTGTTCACTGTGGAGACCTTTGCAGCATCCGTACAGATGTCCAAGCATCCACGACGGCAAGATGAAGCGATCAATCTCACAGGCCTCGATGCCAAGTGTCCCAGGAATCAAGTGCTCTAACACCCAAACACTTGATAGCTGGGAGCAACCCACAGCTCCACGCACCATCATGGAGCTGGGTGGCTGGGGATATGCGAGACAAGAACTCATATATGTGAAGCTCTAAAGTGTGCAAAGTGTGGTGGTTGAAGTACCCCTTCCTTCGTGCATTTACCGCTCTGATGAGATCACCAGAAAGGCAGGCTGCTCGTCTTTTTTGTAGGAGCGATTGGAAACCAAGATCTGGGATTTGTAAAGAGCACAAAACGCTTCGACGCCATCAACTTGGTGGGTGGAAAGTCTGGGGACCACGAATACATTGTTGGTCGACTCGACTCTCCGATCTCCGGAAAGTGAAACGTGAAGGAATTGATCGAGGCATGAAGATGTGGTGGGCTGTGCTTGACAAGGACATTGGACTGGTGAAGCAAAGCACACACGAAATTAATCGATGTAGCCCACTACTGCCTTTCCACATCATCTGTGAGGGAAGAAGCGCATGTGAACGTGACAAGAACATGGGCGTGATCAATCAACAATGAAGCATTGAAGACTGAGATCGATTTCGAGTCGACTTTATAGATACCGATGCACTTGCAGCATGCTACTACTACTAATAGGAACTGTACACGCGCCTACCAGCGCAATAACTTGATGCTCAGTGGTCGCACAGCGCCATCAGAGACGCAGCCGCGGCCGTGGCAGCGCCCTTGGCCGGCTGGTGCTTGCTGCAGAAGTTCTGCTTGCGCTGAGACGCCGGACGCTTGCACCCCTCGAACATGCAGCGCTTGCCACCGCCGTGGGTCCAGCACAGGCCCTTGGAGATCGTCGTCTTCTGGCACCACTCCACCGAGCACTTGGTGCCGCCACCGTGCGACCAGCACAGCCCGCGGGACTTGGCACCGCGCGTGCACCCCTCCACCGTGCACAGCGTCGAGCCGCCGTGCTTCCAGCACAGTCCACGGTGCTTGGCACTCGCCGTGCACCCCTCCATGGAACACGCCTTGCCGCCGCCGTGGCGGAAGCACAGACCGCGGTCGATCGTGTAGTTGGTGCAGCCCTCGATGCAGCACGAGCGGGCCTCGCGCTTCTCCTGTGCCGTCATCTTGCGGCGGCGCTTGCGCTCCTTGCTCACCGGGTGGTGCGTCGGCACCTGCGCCACGGGAGATGCGAACAGCGGCTGCGCGTCGTCCAGGATGAAGGCGAGCGAGAGCTTGGGGGTCGACAGCTCCATCTTGCTGAAGGCGAAGCTCATGCGGCTGCGGGGGGTCGTGAGTACCGACAGCGGCGGCAGCTGGATCGTCACGCTGTTCATTCTGTTTGGTTGACGATGGTCTCTGAAGGTCTCGCTTAGCTAGCGAATGAGGCTACTGGAGCTGTGTGGCTGTGTGGCTGTGAGCTCCGGGAGGCCAATTCGGTTGTGAGACCCGTTCCAACTGCCACGTTTGCTGTCTGTGAGTCTGTGAGTCTGTGAGCGAGCGACTCACGTGGTGAGGGGGGACGGCGGCCACCGTGTCCTGTTTGTTTGTTGGTTTGTTCGGGGTCTCGCCATCGTGTCCAACTTGCAGTGCGTTCATTTTTCATACCGTACTGACTGCCTGCCGCTCTCGGAGTTTGTATGCCGGCTGTCATACGCGCCGATCGGGAATGCGCTGCTCCTTGTCTATCGTGGACACGCCTTCGAGCCGAGTCGAACAGCACAACATATCTCCGTCCCGCTGCTGTCCTCCTTCTGGGGAGCGCTTGCACTGGCGAAATGTATGCGTTTGAAGTCCATCTGCCGCTCCTTTTTGCTGTTCCGAACCGAGCACTCTGGTGGCCAGCAGAGCCAGCAGGCCTGTAGGAATCAAGGGCATTGAGCCAGACGTTGGGACGATGATATGCGTGAGCGACACAGCAAGGAAGTGGACAAGCCGCGAAAAACGACTAACGGAGAGGCTCGTTCAATATCACATGTGGTGGCACAGACCGATCATGAGATTTGTACATACTTTACGTAGGGCTGTCAATTCAGCTTTCGACTGCTCGGACGCTGAAATTGCCGTCCGATCGTCGTGTGCGAGCTCTCGCTCGCTTCTTCGGCTTTGTTTGACATGCTGCAACCGTACATTTTGCATTGCTCCAGATGGGCTTCGCTTTCGAGCGTCGAACACCACGAACCTCTCAGCTTCCAACGTCACGATATCGCAGGAATGTGCTGGGCAACGGGAAAGAGATGCTGGCTGCCTGAGATACAAAGCGGATTTGCAGGACAGCCAGCACGCTCTGCTCCATGAATCAAAGTTTGATGTGCTCGGCATCGCAGACGCCGTGAAATGAGATGATTCTAGTGGATCACCACGGAACACTGGCGGTAGCCATGCTGATGAAAGCGACAAACAGCGAGAGGCTTTGAAAGCACTGTCTGTGCTGTCTGGCGTGAGTTGTCCTACGATGAACCTCAGATTGGACTGGCTACCGCACCATATCTCAGGAGAGACCATCGACGTCAGCTTTGCAGCAGCGGCGTACAGCAGTCCCAGTCGCAGCATGGTTAGGATGGAGCCTCCGCAGATACCAACAGCACAAGGAGGCGCGAGAGAGACACCCGTTCGTGGTGGCGCCGCCGACGAGTAGTGGCTGAGACCATGCTCCAAAGCCGGAAAAACGCTCGTGGTCTCCCTTCTGAGCAGTATGTCCGATGGGAGCACAGCTGAGACCAAAGTAGCTGACCGCTTTGCGTACTGCACACCTTACACTACGCCCATCCCAGCACAAACCTGCAACGAAAACGCGTGGCTTCAGCCGGCGTACTGTACTGCCTACCTTTTCATGCACGCAGACTCTGCGTGCATGAAAAGATTGAGTCTGCGTCACGCAGAGTCAATGTTCATGGCAATGGAAACAACAGGGCGATCTCGGCAGGACGATGGAGCAAATCAGGCTGTTTGCAGGGACGAAAAGAGCCCTGGAGGAAGACCTCGGCTCTCGGAGATCTGCACCGAGCGTTCGAAGTGGAACCCGACGCGCTTTCGGTAGGTGCTTGACACTAGTCAGATTGTGATGGTTCTGAATGGATCCTTCAGCCAGTGCTCGAAGATGGTAGCCGAGCCTTGTCGTATGGCCTTTGATGCCCATGGGTTTGATTGTGGAGGCCTATACCCGTAGTACCACGGACAAGTCCTCTTGACCAAGCTTAATAGTACCCTCTGGAGCTCTTGAACGAGGCTCATTACAAGCCACCCGATCTTCCAGCCGCGAGGCCGATAACTGTCCTCACCGTCCTTTTTGTACAGCAGTGATTTTGTAGCGACTTGGTCAATTGCTGTAGCAGCTCCTGCGACAGTGATGGGAATATCCATCCTGTCTAGTAAGCAATTGTGGCACAAGGTGGCTGGAGGTACCGCACACAGCCAGCGAACGGAAGCACAGCCACCCATACCTACTCCACGGTACCGTGTTTGTGAACATCATCGTCACTTGTACGTCATCCTTCTTCCGGTGACGTGAATCGTCGAGCACGAAGATCCCAAGCTCAACATCGCGCTAACCCGCCGTCATCCTCACTCCGTGGTGCCCGATGTAGTGATGGGCTATTGCTTGTCTTGGGGAGCTCAGGCAAGAAGATCGTCACCTGTAGCAACGTTGAAGGTGCTCGAAACATATCACTATTTTGGGGGCATCACATTGCTAGCACTCGCCTTCGGCTCGCGGGTATGGCCCGGCATCCTACGATAAAAGACGATAACTGGGAATGGAACCCAGTGAAAATGCAACAATGCCTGAGTATACAGTGCTATCTGCGGGCAACGCTGAGCGCACCTGCAGACACTTTGTGGCCCCTGATGTGTTAAGTTGGCGCTCGACAGAAAACGGTAGGTCTTGGTTGACTACGGAGCATGTTGAGGAGAAGCATGAGCATGTTCTTCGAGGCGTTGACGTCGCGGTTCACAGTAGTACCAAAACAGCCATTGGATCGACAATGGAGCACACTATAAACCTTGCACGTCCGCCATTCCTTGTCCGTGCTGTTCTTGACCTTGCAGAGGCGGAGACTGTACTGGTATTCTAGCCGCCGGTGGCAACGTGAGTGAAGCTTGCTGGTGCGAAACTCATCAATCGATTGCACACGACAGTAGTTTCTCAATGTGTGCTCGAGTCTCTTGACCGGCCCCGCGGGGCACTTCTTGATGAGTCCGTAGTAATCGGTATTGCCCCAATCTCCAAATCCAACCACCGTTCGCCTGCCTGCTTGCTGGGTCAGTCTCCGGCAGGGTTCATGTAGCTTCTTCTGCGCAAAGATGTACCGTCCAAAACGCAGGTTGCGGAATCCTTCGTCCTTGAAAATCCTAGCAGGCTTTCCACTCGAGCGACGCGGTCTTCTTCGACGGCATCTGACGCTCGGCCGTCAAAATGTCGGGACGCCGCTCCTTCCAGCAAGCTATCTCCTGGTTGCTCTCGTGGTAGCGAGCATCCTCGTAGAACTCACGAGAAGAGCAGTGGATAGTCTCACCGTCCTGGTTGGTTGCTACAAACAGATCTCGTCTGCCAGGATCTAGGCCCCACATGACATCATAATCTTCTTCCCTCTGTCGCCGGATGGGTTTTCCGCATGACAATGCTGACAGCCTTTCCGTCCGTCACGATCTCTCCTGCGAACTTTTGTGATGCTGCCCAGGAAGCACGCACTCCACTGCTTCTGCTATCTGGGCATGCCGTCGCCGCTCCTGCCATTTTCGCAATACACCGCCATAGATGACAATTCACAGGTGCTCGTTCTGCTAACTTCAATCAACGCCGTCATGCTTCCTCCAAGCTGCCGCCCGACACTGAGAGCACATTGACCTCATGGTACCCAGCAATGGAATGACCTTACGAGTAGCACACCACTGGTCACTGAGTTCGTCGACGTCGTTCTCGCTAAGCTCGCGCCGCGAGAGATCAAGTCCAATTCAGCAGCCCCAGTCCGCTGGAGCCGCCAGACACAAACACGCGACCACCGTTCGCAACATTCAACAACACCGATGCGACAATGTCGCCAGCAGAGACGCTGCTCGCTAACCCACTCGACAGCGTCACCGTGTCGGAGCTCGCTCCAATCGCGCTTGACACGAACACAACGACGCTCGTCATCGAGCTCGCGCCACTCGACACACGCACCGAGGCGCCGGCAGTCGAAGCGCTTGTACCGCCCAACACACTCACGTCACCGCCGACCGATCCAGCGCCGCTAGACACCGACAAAGACCCGCCAGTGCCGACAGACGCAGAGCTCGCGCCGCCAGAGAAAGTCACGTTTCCTCCAGACAGGCCGCCAGAGCCGCCAGACACGCTCACCACACCGCCAAAAGTAGTCGTGGACGCACCCGACGAGATCGACACCGAACCGGACGCACCGCCAGATGCAAAGCCGCTTGAAACACGCACGACTCCGTCTCGACGGCCCCCGTCACAGCACTTGAACCCACGCTCACCGCGCCGCTTGTTGTCGACTCGCTAGCACCGCTCAGGATGCTCACGCTGCCGTCCGCACCACTCGACGACGCACCACTCGGCGACGCACCACTTGACAGAGAGATGGACGCGCCGCTGCTGCTCACGGAAGATCCGCCCGCAACCTCGATCTTGCCGGCACCAGACGACGTCGACGATCCGCTTCCAATGCGCACGGACCCGCTCGAGACACCAGAGTCGCCGCTCGTCACAGTCACGTTGCCGCTGCTGCTACTGCTGCTGCTCGCAGCTCCGTGTGTCGAGATCACCACCGAGCCGCTCGTCGACAATCCAGCGCCACTCGTCATAGACTCAGAGCCGCCAACAGAGACGGACGACGACCTGCCATTCACCGTCACGTCGCCGCCAACGTCTTGCGTGTTGCTGGCGCCGAGGATCTTCACAGACTCGCGGTGTCCACCGATCCGCTCTGCAACAACACGTCGCTCCTGGCATTGCTGCCGACACTGCTGCTTCCCTGGATGATACGGACACCACCTCCAGAGCCGCTTGGCACGAGCACCACGCCAGACAAACCGCCTCCCATGATGAACCCCGCCCTCGCCAACTGCCGCGCAGGACTTCCGGGTAGCCCACCAACTGACTTCCGGGTAGTCTATAACAATATTTTGGCTATCTGGTAGTCATGAATAGATTACCTGGTAGTCAAAACGCAAAACAAGGTGGGTTTTTGACCTCGTCTCAGAACACGGTACAAAGCGGAACTTTTTGGCGATTCTGATTGGTGCGCCGCGGCATCGGCCGGCCAATCACATGCGCCGAAAAGTCCTGCTTCGCACCGTGTTTTGGGAAACAATAAAGTATACCCGGAAGTCAAAATTCACTCTTGCGGTGCAGGTCGAATAAATCCCCTCAACATCACAGATCCTCCCTAAAATATAGAGGTTTATCAATTATCAAATACTAATGATTGTTTATTTTGATTTGCCTGTACGTAAAAGCAAACAACCGATCAATGAGCACGCACGCAGAGTGTCACGGTCGTGAAGCCGCCTCTCGCCTCACGCGTTCGGTCGAACCACCGATACGTGTGCGTGTGCCTCTGCGTCCAACCGGAGTTCGTTCTCTCGTGGTGGTTGTGCCTCCATTCCAAAAAACAAAAGTAGATCCGCCACGGTTGAGACCTTGTTCCGTCATGATGCGACTCGACGCCACTGGTGACGAGGCCGAGAGCTCGGGCGACAAGCTCGACATCTCGTTCATCCTCAACAGCGTCGACCCTCGGTCTCCACCGACGCGTCGACGGCGCCTCGAGTCCCCGAGCTCGAACCTGGGCGGATCGTTAGAGGCAGCAGCCGAAGTCGCGATCGACTCGGCGAATGCACCAGCGCTGGGGGACGAGCGTGGGGCCGAGCAAGGAGGAAAAGAAGCGCGGACGCATGTGCAAGGCCGAAGGGTGTAACAATTACATTGTGCACAAGGGGTTGTGCTGTCGCCACGGGGTGAGTGTGCTAGCTCATGTCGTTCGTGGGCAACACGTCCAGATCTGGTCTCCGAGTCGTGCAGATCGATAAGCGATCCATTCTCGGTGTTCGTGAAATAGCTGGGCTGACGTCGAATGGAATGTGATGTGATGGCTATAGGGCGGCAAGAAGTGCTCGATCGAAGGCTGCAACACGAGCGCCAAGCATTGGGGGCTCTGCTGGCGACACGGTACGAGTCTCTTCGTTCATCACTTGACAAGATGCATCTATATCTTGCTGACCGCTTCTCGCCGCGGCCCCTCTCGATGACGCACAAACCGTGCAGGCGGATCGACGGGATGCAAGATCAAGAACTGCACCAAGCGCGCCAAGGCGAGAGGGCTCTGCTGGGGTCACGGAGGCGGCACCAAGTGCAGCTACGCGCGTTGTGAAAAGGTCGCCGTCTCCGAGGGCCTCTGCTGGGCTCACGGCGGCGGAAAGCGCTGCGTACGCGAAGGATGCAGACGACCAGGGTACGAGCGGACGCTCAACTACTGCGTCAAGCATCACACCGAGCTCTTTGGGTCACTGGAAGAGCAGGACTCCGTGTCAAGTGGTGGTGGGAGCGACTCGGACGACGGCAAGCGATGACGCAAAATAGTACCAGATCGTAGCAATTGAGCCTTGGCACAGATTCACTGCGGTTCAGAGAGCACAACAGCATCAAATGGTCGAATCGCCTACGCTTGTTGAGGAGAGCTGATCCATTGGTCGAATCGCGACTTCACCTCTCTTCACTGGGTTCCATACGCTTGTCGACTCCGATCTTGTTGAAAAGCTGGGTCTGGGGTAGCTCAACGGCTGGGGACGATCGTGCTTCACTCGGCGTAGCGATCCACTCGCATGAATTCAAACGGTTTAGCATCTTGCACACCCCCACTTCCCCGCTTGCTCTGCGATCGTGTCACTTGTGAGCAACCAGACAACCTGCAAGGATGCGCATCCATTGGCAGCAGGTGTGTTGCCGTCCAGATGACCATCAGTTGTCAACCTCATGGGGACATTAGACCGTCGCGTGACCCTTGACCCCCGCTTGCACCAGCTCGCTCGGTAGATAGCTCCGCATGCCCCGATCGTTCTTGCTCCATCCCTTCTGCGCTCTCGTCTTGGAGTTTGATGTCGCTAGCCGCCTCGCCAAAGCTAGTAGGTCGCCGCTCCTGGAGTGATGAGGTCGACATGCTGGTCTCAGCTTTCACTGGCACGTGGAGCTGCTACGACGGAGCCTTCAAAGCGTCGATCGGAGCCCAACCTCGTCGCCAACAAGCAGCTCCAGGAGCTCTCGACCACCAGCGACCCGAGCAATGCGAGCCACCTGGAGCTGCATCAGCGCCCCAATTCTATTTCACCAACCCAAAACTGGCATCTCCAGTCGCGCGGCTCCCACCCAACACAACACCTCCCCTCTCGACCCATACCAACTCCAGCTCCGCTTCTCACCTAAACTACTATCTCCCTCCACATCTTCCCGCTCCCTCTTCATGCCACTCCCCCCATCACTTGGACTGATAATGGAGGACGTGACCGTGTTCAAGCTCGTGTCGCTGCTCAGCATTTGGCTCGTGGGGCTCGTCGGCGGCCTCGTGCCCGCGCGGCTGGCGGCGCGAAGCCAACGCTCGCCCGCCGTCCGCCGCGTCCTGTCGGTGCTGAACGCGTTCTCGGGCGGCGTGTTCCTGGCCGGCGGCTTCTTCCACCTGCTGCACTCGGCCGTGGAGAACCCGGCGCTGCGTCGCTGGTCCACCGTCGACGATGGCAAGTTCGAGTTCCCGTACGCCGAGATGTTCTGCACGCTCGGCTTCGTGGCGCTGCTGCTGCTCGAGCAGTTGGCGCACGCCAAGATGCACGACCACAGCCACGGGAACAGCTACAGCCTGGCCAACAAGGAGGAGGAGGACGACGATGATCTTGAGTTGAGAGGAGCAGAGGAGAGCGACGACACGACGTACATGGACGACCTCGAGGACGAGCACAGCGCAGAGCAGGAGGCCAAGTCCATCGCCGCCGGGTCCAACGTCAAGTTCCGCAGGAGAGCGCACTCGCACGGACACTCGCACCTGGGAGGCAGCTCGCCCCACGGATCGCTCGCGGTCGCCATGGTGCTCTTCGTCGCGCTGTCGTTCCACTCGGTGCTCGAGGGACTTGGCATTGGCGCGCAGACGGAATCCGCGTGGGGAGTGTTCCTCGCCATCGTGCTGCACAAGGGCCTCGCCGCGTTCGCGCTCGGCTCGGGACTCGTGCAGAGCGCCATGCCCGCCGCGCGCGTCACGCTCTACATGGTCGTCTTTTCGTTCATGAGCATCATTGGCATCATTGTCGGCTGGATTGTCACGGCGGACTCGTCCGAGGACTCGGCCGCTGCCGGTATCTGCGTCGCGCTCGCCTCGGGCACGTTCATCTACGTTGCGGTCATGGAGGTGATCCCGCAGGAGTTCCCTCGCAGTGGTAAGGCTGCCGGCCCGCTAGGACACGACTAAGGTTGCCGCCCTCTGCATCGGATACGCCATCTTTGGTCTGCTGGCCAAGTGGTCTTAGGCAGCAGAAGAGCTATCAATGGCGATGCCGTTTTTGGCAGAGCGTCACCAGATTCCTCGCACTGTCATCAGCGACATACTAATTGCTGGTGAGAAGTGGCCTGATCATTGTGATCTCCATTTTTGCTCACTATGTTTCGCTTCATGACACCGATTTCGAAGTCAGGTTTACTTTTTTTTTCCAGTTGCATTGATTAGCTTGTTTCATCTGTTGGTATCCGCATCGCTCTAGCTGCGATCTTCATGAGATCGAAATGAGCGACTGGAATAACTCGTGGCCTCTCTGACAGATCCATCAATAAACTTCGAATCCAACCGCTCTCACTTTTGAATTCTCCAAGGTTACCCACAGCAAGATGGTCCGATTTGTCATCACTTCTCGTGTATCGCTTGCCATCCTCGTCATCGCATCCCAGTCGTCTCCATCAGCTGCGTGCTTCTTCGGTACATTTCAGTGCGGTGACGGCGAGGTTATTTGCCTGAACCCCATCACCGCCGCCAAGTGTGCATTCGATGCTGTCTGCCCCATTAGACTCGATGACATTGTGACAACACTCGGAGACGCGCTCAAGGCGCTTACGCCGGATTCAATGCACTTCGTCATCGATCTCGGCGAGGAGGAAGTCAACAGCGTATTTTCTGACTTTCGTGACTGCTTCAAGGCATTTGAAGGAAAGGTTCCCAAGTGCGCCGAGCTTCACACTGTTCACGCATGCGTCAGCTCGGCGATAGATGTGGCATCCGGGATGAGTAGCAAGTTCGCCAAGCTTGCTAAATCGGAACTAGACAAGGCAGACGGCGCGTTATCAATCATCGAGGACAAAATCATTCCGGCACTCACCAAGCAGTGCGCAGCAGGGCTGTCTAAATGAAGACTCGTGCCCAGCAACAGCATCATCTTCTTCTGCAACCGCAACGACTACTGATTGCAACGGATCATCAACGACGACGACAACAACGACTGCTGCGGATGATAACATCACACTCGAGTACAGCCCTCCGGATGGTTGCACATGTCTTACGTTGAACGCTACCGCCTATGACATGGACGCAGTCGGACATACCACCGCCATGTGCGCGCGAAACATTGCTTTTATCATGGAGGATGTTAATGTGCTCGCAGGCAAGGCGTACCTCCCGAGATGGGCTGCTTTGTGGGCAAAAACACCGCAAATGGCTGCTCAGGTGCGCAGCTACTCCAGGAGAGCGATGTTGACTACTCGGGAGACCTCCAATGGGACGAAAACGAATTGCAGTTCCTGTACTTTGTCGTGTGCGAGGATCAATATGGACGAAAGTACTCGGAGCGAACTACTTTAGTTGAGACTCCGGCGCCAACCACAGCAACTCCAAGCACATCCTGCTCCAACACGACTACTGGTGCTACTAGTGGCAACAGTCAAGCATCAGCTATAGTGCTGTCCGCTATGAACGCACTGCTGTTGATTGCTGTAACCGGTTGGCTTGCATTTGAATAGCCGGGGTACCCGGCATTGGCGCTGTGGTAGATGGCAACAAAAACCTCCACTTCTACATTCACCTTTCTCATCACAACGATCGACGTAAACTCCCACTCAACCGGAAAACGTGGAAAAGGAGACGTGAAACTAAATAAACCTGTCGTTACGGTACTGCCCAATTGACAAGCTGGCAGCGCAGTTCATCAGCTACAAGCGGGTTGCGCGATGCCCTCCCCAGCGATGACAACAGCACTGCATTGACACTTCATATTGCTTGTTGAAGATGCCATAGGAAGGATCTCCAGAGCTCCATCATGAGCCTCGGCAAGCTAGTAAAGCGGCCTTTGCCGCTCTGCCTGCATACACGTAAACGGTCATGATGAGACAATAGCATGTTTTGAATTGTCAAGCGCCAACTCGCTCTCGAACGGCAACGAACGAAAGCGGCTGCCGACCCTGATCTCCATACTCACAGTGTAATTTGCCACCATGGCAAACAAGCGCGCTCGATCGGGCAAGGAGGGCGATCCAGGTCCCCGGCGAGGCAGGTCCAAGATCAGACAAGCTGCCGCAGGGCTATGCAGATCCACAACGAGTAGAGCTGCTTCAGCAACTCGTCGAGGTCGGTCCAAGACAACACGTGCAGCTGGTCCGACGTCAGGCGGTGCTAGGTCTAAAAGGAAGAAACGCAGTGCAGAACCACGCAAGAGTCAGTCAAAGAGGCGACGAGCCGAAGTCGAAGCTCGTGACGCAGCTAACGCCAAATCCTCGCTTGTGTGCGTCAAGACGTCGCTCAAGGCGTTTTGCAAGAGCGATGAGGCCATGACTTTGCCGTGGGAGTCCGTGCTGGCGGATATGGACCAGGCCGTGCTGGAGGCTTACGTCCTCGCCAACATCCACGCCGTGCGGATGTGTCAGCTGGGCGATGCAGTGGAGCCACTCAACCAGGTCTTCTTCTACATATGCCTATCGTGTGTTTGCAACGCCAACTCCACACTCGGGTCTCCTGCATTCCAGCAATCAGTCACGCTGTACAACACTTGGCGAGGTGAAGACGCTCGACGTGCAAGCAACCGGCAGATTACCGCTGGGTGGCAGCAGAACGCAGCCCAAATGATGGCCACTAACACCAAGAACGCGATCGTACGCAACTTCTACCGTCGCTTTCACCGTCACATCAAGCGGGTCTATGACTTGAATGGTGCCGAGGCCTACGTCATGATCAAGAGCATCCTGGACCCTGTCTACAACGGCAACGATACCGAGGTGCAGGCTTGGCGAGAGCAGATCCCGCGCAACGAGAGCGGCTACTTGTCCGACGAGGCTAACAGATTGCTTCCTCTCACCTACATGATTCTGACCGACATTGAAGAGAGGAATCGCCGGTTTCAGCATCGACAGGACATCCCAGAGGTCCGCACGTTCAGTCTCCTGCCGACAAAGAATGGGTTCAAGTGCTCGCACTTCAAGATGTGCAAGACGGTGCTCCACAGTCTACTTCTACGTGCTGGTGTTCGCGTGCCTCCTTTAGGTGACGATTGGAATGCTGTCGCGGACGATTGGTGGCACAGTCTCTTTAATATCGAGAAGTTTGAAACAGCCAACAAGAAGTTCGCAGGGAGATCGTGACGGACGGAAAGGCTGTCAGCATCGTCATGCGGAAAACCCATCCGGCGACAGACCGCCCACTTAGGGAAGAAGATTATGATGTCATGTGGGGCCTAGATCCTGGCAGACGAGATCTGTTTGTAGCAACCAACCAGGATGGCGAGACTATCCACTGCTCTACTCGTGAGTTCTACGAGGATGCTCGCTACCACAAGAGCAACCAGAAGATAGCTTGCTGGAAGGAGCGGCGTCCCGACATTTTGGCGGCCGAGCGTCAGATGCCGTCGAAGAAGACCGCGTCGCTCGAGCTGCTGGAAACGTACACACGATACGTTATTCCACGTATGGAAAACCTGCTAGGATTTTCACGGGCGAAGGGATTCCGCAACCTGCGTTTTGGACGGTACATCTTTGCGCAGAAGAAGCTACATGAACTCTGCCGGAGACTGACCCAGCAAGCAGGCAGGCGAACGGTGGTTGGATTTGGAGATTGGGGCAATACCGATTACTACGGACTCATCAAGAAGTGCCCCGCGGGGCCGGTCAAAAGACTGGAGCACACGTTGAGAAACTACTGTCGTGTACAACCAATTGATGAGTTTCGCACCAGCAAGCTTCACTCACGTTGCCACCGGCAGCTAGAATACCAGTACAGTCTCCGACTCTGCAAGGTCAAGAACAGCACGGACAAGGAATGGCGGACGTGCAAGGTTTATAGTGTGCTCCATTGTCGATCCAATGGCTGTTTTGGTACTACTGTGAACCGCGACGTCAACGCCTCGAAGAACATGCTCATGCTCCTCCTCAACATGCTCCGTGGTCAACCAAGACCTACCGTTTTCTGTCGAGCGCCAACTTAACACATCAGGGGCCACAAAGTGTCTGCAGGTGCGCTCAGCGTTGCCCGCAGATAGCACTGTATACTCAGGCATTGTTGCATTTTCACTGGGTTCCATTCCCAGTTATCGTCTTTTATCGTAGGATGCCGGGCTTACCACGGCCATACCCGCGAGCCGAAGGCGAGTGCTAGCAATAGGAGGTGTTCTGGAAGGATGGTCGAGCTTGGTAAAACTCTATGAACAATGCACAACTCCCGGAATGCAATGTACCTGTTTCCTTTCTTTAGTTGGCAGCGGGGTCTCCGCGCGCTCCTGCTTCTTTCCTCCTACACCTGTTAGCCCGCTGACCCACTGGTCAGCGCACTCACGCTCTTCATCTCACCTCACGCCACCTCACGCCACGCCTCGCACACGCACGCTCCACGTCCATCGACCGACTCGACTGCACAATGAAGAAATAAATCGAGCGAGCGGCGGGAGACGAATATACGTCGCGATCCGCGCTCTCGCAAGCCAGACGGCTCGCTCGGGCTCATACTGACAGCGTCACTTACACGTCGATGCGGAGCTTCTGCACAGCGTCGTCAAGCTCCGAAGTTCCATTCTCGTCCGCGACGCCATCGCTACCCTGCGACTGATGGTAGTGGAGAGCCTGACGATACAGCTCGTCCTCGTGGGACACACCACCAAGGTAGTCGGGGCGCTGGTGCACGCGCTTGTGCTGCACCTTGAGTCGCTTGGAGCCAATCTGGAAGCCGTTCATGCTCGCAATTGCAGCATCCGCGGCATCCGCGCTATCGTAGCTAACGAATCCGAATCCCTTGCTCTCGCCAGTCACCTTGTCCATGTACACCTTGGCGCTGATAACAGTGCCGAACGGAGCGAAAGCCGTTGCCAGATCCGCGTCCGTCAGGTCGTGCGGGAGATGGTAAATGAACAGGTTTGCCCCCGTCGGTCCCTCCAGCTGTGCCGTCGTCCGCGAGCCCTTGGAGACGCCACCGTCCAGTCCCGCATTGCCGAGCACTGCGGCAGCCGCAGCAGCAGCGGCCGCATCAGGAGATCCAGGGCCACCCGACAGTCCACCTTGCAGTCCGAGGTTGGCCACGGCCTGCGCGTCAAACCCGATGTTCGGCAGCCCCGTGAAGCCGTAAGCGGCGCCAGCAAACGCGTACGGGTTGTAGTACATGAACGAGTTCGTCGGGCTGCCTGGTCCCGGAGACGGCACGTTTCCACCAGCGGCAGCAGCAGCGGCGGCCGCAGCCGCAGCCGCAGCAGCGCTCACAGCCGCGTTGGACGGATTCCCGAGCCCCGAGCTGCCGAACGCCTGCATCTGCTGCAAGTACTGCTGCTGGAGCTGTTGCTGGAGCTGCGGGAACGGCAGCGAGCCCGGCGGGAGCTGCCAGTAGGCCGAGGCCGCAGCCGCCGCCAGGTTGCGCGCGCGCTGGAGGCGTTGTCGCCGCGAGTCGGCGAACTTGACGACGAGCGGGGAGGAGCCTCTGTCCATGGTGACGACGCCGTTGACCTGCTCGATGGCCGCGAGCGCCGAGTTGCGCTCCTTGAACTTGAGGAAGGCGCAGCCCTTGCTCTGGCCCGTGGCGGGGTGGCGCAGGATGTAGACCTCCTCGATGGCGCCGTAGGGCTCAAACACGGCGCGGATGGCGGCCTCGTCGGCGATCTTGGGGATCATGCCGATAAACAGCTTGTGCTCCTGCGAGGCTGTCAGGTGCGGTCGCGGTCAGCAGCTGAGCAGCTCTCACATGCATCTCTTGGCAATCGCTCACCTCCTGCCTGTCCCTCAGCTGGGCGCACTTGCAGCGGGTTAATAGCCTGCAGAGCAATCCATCAGCTCCTCTCCATCCACCCAATTTCCCCCCTCCTCAAAACACCCTCGTCGAAGCCGCACCTGGGGGAGCGTGACCTTGTTGTGCAGCTCGGTGATGGCCTTTTCGGCCGCGTCCCGCGAGAAAAAGGAGGCGAACGCGCAGCCGCGGTGCGCGCCCGTGAGCTTGTCGCGGATGATGACAATGTCCTCGAGCGGCCCAAAGGCCTCGAGCACCGGGCGCAGGTCCTGCTCGTCCATGGAGCGCGGCACTTGGCCCACGAACAGCTTGACGGGCCCCGCGGGCTCAAAGCCCTCGTCGAAGCCCTCCACGGGCGCCTGCAGCTCGGCCGCGTGCTCCATCGGCTCCTCTGGCGCTTACTATTGGCGGGGACGAACGCACGCACGCACCACGGCACCAGGGCGACGCACACACACACAGAGGCTCGCGTCCTTCCTTGGCGGCGGTAGCGAGATTGGTGCCTCCCCCCACTAGATAGCGGGGAGGCGGGTTGGCCCGGCGGGGGGGAGGGTACTTGGGAGTTGTATGGAATATGGGCCGGGTTGGGAGCGAGTGGATGGAGGAGAGGTGGCGGGCCGACCCGAGGGGGAGATACACTGGGAGTTTGTATTCAAGAGAAACGGGCGGGTTGGCTACACAGTATGGCGTTCAGCAGATGCTTGCCAGCTGGCAGGGCGGGGAGCTTCAACACCTTGATACCAACCAACATGCGCTGCGGAGATCATCATCCTGTCTAGCAAGATTCGATCGACGGGCTGCTAGCGACTACATCATGCCAGCTCTCTACTCCTTAGTCGAGCTCACGACGAAGTTCGGGTCTAGAAGACGGTGCCGTCGCTCTTGATTGTGATGGGCGGGCCGCCGCCCGCGCGCTTCTCCTTGGCGATTACGCGACCGGCCTTCCAGCTCCCGCCCTCCAGCATCTGCGAAACAACAGGACAGTAAGCACGGCTATACATACGTGGCACAATGAAGCACAGCACCTTCACGAGGGGGAAGTTGTCGGCCGTAAAGTTGAGCTTCTGCAGGATGATCACGTGGAGCTTGTCGAGTAATGCGACCGTCAGCGCGCGCCACTCGATGATCACCTCGGAGCTCGGGTCGAACTCGTCCGTCAGGATGCGAGGGTCCTTCGGCTCTAGCACGCCAAAGTCAACGAGCAGGCCACCATTGCGGTACTCGGGCAGACCTAGCAAAGCAGCACGTTGAGCACATCAAATGAGGCTACGATCCGATTGCTGACACTCTCGTACCAGTCATGAGTTTCAGCTCCGTGATCTTGAAGCCGGCATCCTAACATCAGAATAATGGTTGAATGGTTGCAGGCACCAAATGGCTGAACGAAAGCAGTCAGCATACCTGGAGCGGCTCCATGAGCGAGTACGTCAGCCACTGCGAAAGCTTGTGGAAGCTGACAAACTTGCCGGCCTTTTCGTGCGGAGGGAGGTACCTAGAGATCCCAGCAAAGCAACAGTCGTGAGTGCAGGCAGGAAATGCTTCGTCTACAAGCCCGACACCTACGAGAGCTCCCAGACGTCGCCCATGTTGAGCCCGCCGATGCGCGTTCGGCTGTCAGGCCAAATGTCCTGCAGGCCGTACACGACGACCTTCCACAGTTCCGTGATGGAGATCTCATTCGCAGCAGTCTTGTGCTTGCCAAGGTAGTCAACCATGTTTCCTGGTGGATACAGACAATGCACAAACGTCAGATCGATGCGTACGCTTGGCTTTGGCATCTGAGTACAAACCTGGGCGAATCGAGGATCCGTCAGCGCCACCGAAGAACTCAGGGTAGTTCTGAATGCTGCGTCCAAGGCGCTGTTCGACAACGCAACTTTAGCTACTCAACCAGAGCGATCAAAGATACCGCAGCCAACCTTGAGGAGGTCCGTTCGGCCACTGCATCCGACCAGCGGGTTCTCCTCGCTCTGCATCACAACTCCAAGTTAGGACAGGACTACCTCTGGTACTGGTGAGCGCGATCAACCCCACCACTTGGAAGGCCTTGGCAATCGCGTCGTCGGGGAGATTCGCGAGCGCAGAGGCGTCCACACGGTGCGGGTCATTTGTCGGGTCGGCGGAGAATGCTCCCTGAAGGAACATGTGCAGACTAGCGATGCCCAGCCCCTCGCTGCGGCTGTAAAAGTCCTCCGTGCCAGGCTCCTTGAACTTCCACGTCGGTCCCGCCCCGGCGTCCAGCAGCACGCTCACGAGCGCCAGGTCCAGCAGGCGGCGCGCCTTCTCCGTTGCGTCGCACGACCACTTGGCCGTCATCTACACCCCACCACCTTCGTCAGCCTCCTTCCAGTCTTGCACAATCCAACCACCACCAACCTGCTCGACGCGCTGCGGGTTTCCCGTCTCAAAGTGTCTCCACCTGCCTCCACCACCACCATCAGCTCCTCCTTCCCACCACCTCCAAAAGCCCAGCCGTACCGCGAGTGGAAGGGCACCGTGGACTCGCCCTCGGGGTACGAGTCGCGGATGACCTGCACCACGTAGTCGGCCAGCGCCGGCAGCCTGTCGGCGCGCACCGCGAAGCTCGGCAGCTCGCCCTTCTCGCCCAGCGCCAGCACGCGGTGGCAGCCATCGCGCACTGACGGCAGCGACCGCAGGTACGCAACCTGCTCCTGCTCGCTCATGTTGCCGCACTTTCTCGCTTCGCCTTTCTCTTTGAAGAGGTCGCTGGGGTTCGCGCCACGCCGCGAGTTCCGGAATGAGCCTGCGGCCGTCGAGAGCACAGCAAATAGCAGCAAATAGCAGCAAATAGCAAAAGCGCAGACCCACAGGGGGAAGCCGTAAGCATTCACGGCGACAGCAGCGATAGAGCGACACAGCTGCTTGCTTACCTGGCTCGGCTTCGGAAGTGGAGCTTTTCAAGAAGGCGCAGGGATTCACATTCAACGAGGTGGGTGGTTATTAAGTTCGATCTAGGACAGATAGTGTGGAGAATGGTGTATCTAAGAGTCATTAAGTCAAGAGAGTGACTGACCGTGAAGTGCGCAGTGGTTGAAGTGCGATGGGTACATTGTCTTTAGGCGATGGCGACGTGCTTGAACCACCGGGCCTTGGCGCGGCGGTCGGACTGGAATAGGTGGATGGTCTCCTCGAGCTGTTTGCCGAGCTGGGGGTCTCGTTTCGAGGTTGTCGAAGAGGTTGGTGGTGGTGGAAGTGGTGGCGTCCAATCTCGCCGTGGCCGACTCGGCGGTTTTGATTGACTGAGCTGACGAATGGAGCGTTCGTGCTCATTGTAATATGAGGAGGACAATCGGCTGGTTGCTTGTCGATACTGCCGAGAACGAGCTGGATGGGGAGGAAGATCCCGCCCGCCTTGCTCCTCTGAAAGTGAATCCCATTGGTTCTCGCTTGGTACATTGGCAGCGAAGGGGTCGATATATTCGTCGATAAACCTGACCTTCGCTTCCTCTTCAAACCCGCGAGCATCCCGCGAGTGCATGAGTTGCTCGAGCTGCTGGAATCGCTGGAGCTCCGTCTCGTGATCAAACTCGGCCCGCCACAGCGGTCCCCCGACTCCGAGCGCGGATGTCGGGGTCTCAAGTGTAGCGATTTTGCTTTCTTCCCGCAGCACTGCATCGCTTGCAGTCCATTCGTGAATTTGATCGATCGAGGAAAGACCCATCACGCGGCAACGAGCAGACTCGGCGTCCTCTTCTTCACGTCGCTTCTTCGCCTCTTTCGCCGCCTTTTCCTGTTCCAGCCTGATTGCTTCTTTCTCTTGCCGGGTCTTCAGCGCCGCTTCCTCCTCGGCCTCTTTGGCATCAATCGAGAGCACATGGCGCAGCTTGAGCATTGTAAGCTCCAGCTTCTCAACCACATCGCGCTGAATGATATCGCCAAAGACTCCGTCTACGACTGGTGTTGCTTGATCGTCAAGACTGTTGCCTTCCTCCCGGTCCAACTGCTCTTTAGTGATTGGGGTCTCTTGATGCTCGACAAAGTTCTGACGCAGCAAGTCTGCCTGTCGAGTTTCCCACCATTCTTCATGAGGTTTATCTGCTTGCTCGACCGGGGTTGCAGCTGCTGCCGCCTCGATCGCCTGTATCTTTCGCTCGGTCTCGATCCGCAGCGCCAAGATTGCATCCGCAACAGATACTGGATCATTCTCTGCCGCAGGCTGAGCTTCTAGCTGTTTCTGCCTCTCCATCACCTCCATTTGGACAAGCACCTCGTCGATATCTGCTGAACACGTTAGCAACTTCCCATGCAGAGGCAGCAAGCGTAACACTTCCATCTCTTGCGCGCGCTTTTCATTGTCAGCGGCTAGTTTGGCGTCAGCCTCGGCCTTCTGCTTCTCTTCTTCTGCTTTCTTTTGTGCAGCAGTAGCATCCTCGATTGCTTTCAGCTCATCAGTCCGCTGTTTTGTAAAGTCGCCGAAGGCAAGATCCAGCTGCTCAACAATTCGCTGACTAGCGACAGGCATGTCGGCATCCGCAACACTCGTGATTGGGTTTTCTTTTGCCTCTTTTGCTGCTTTCTCTGAAGCTTCTGCCTCAGCTTGCTCTTGCTGTTTCCGCATCTTCTCGAATGGCTGGAGTGCCAACAGGAGCGCTTTGTCTATGGCGTCCGAAGCCTCACGAATCTTAGCAGTCGTCTTTTCATTGATCTCAATCACGTTGGACTTGTCTTCGTGCGATTGCTTCTGAGGTGCTGATTCTTTCTTGTCCTTTTTCACCAGTTCTTGGCTCTTTCGGAAGCTTTCACTAAGCATATTAAGCTCCTTCACAACAGACCCATCATCTTCCTCGCTGCTACTGCCTTTAATGGTTGTACGTGGTCCATAAGATCTGGCTTTCTGCTGTTTAGGAGATGCCAGCATGTCGAGTCGAAGCCGAAAAGAAGATCCCGCAGCCTCGGTGGGATTGTTTGCTGTCTTGGTTAGCTGGCTGTTATCTGACTTGAAGCGCGTGCTTTGCCGTAATACAGCGGTAATGTCATCGCTCGTCCATGATTTCATTGCTATCCTGGATACATCTCGTCCATCGGCTCGACGAGACTCGCTACTTTGCTTTTTCGTCGAAATGAGTTCGTGAAGTGCTTCCAAATCGTTATCAATCAACGAATCCAATGAACTTGGTGTGATTGTTGCTCGTTCAGACTCAGAAGAAGGAGGAGATAGCGAAGAGAGCAGTTCGTCATCGTCTGGTTCTTCGTCGCTATACACCATATCAGGTTTTCGATGAGGGCTCCCACGAACTGGTGGCGGGGAGCGAGGTTTTGTCCGTGCGGGTGATGCGGGCATTCGAGGACGAGCTGGTGATTTGCGTTTGAGAGGAGAAGAGGATGCACCTCTTGGGTTTGTCTTTGAGAGTACCGTTTTGGGTTTGAGCAACAAGGATGGCTTAGTCCTTGGCAATTGAGTCAGCTTTGGCATGGGGGAAACCTCTTCTAGCTTGACTGTTTTGCTGCCTTCTTGTCGACGGAAGAATGCTCCATTAGATTGTGAGGCTTGCTTCATGTCGTTTCTCTTCCTCATTGGTTCTGTCGACTTTGCGTTTTGAGATGGACTCTCTGTATATCTCGGACTCCTTCCACTCATCATCAATTCCTTAGGTCGAGGCAGTGGCTGAATGGGTGAGAACTCGATGGGAGACAAGGACGGTGAATCATCGTACGTAGATCCTTCATCGTCATCTCCAAAGCCACCGGCGTCGTCCCCATCGCTTCCACTCTCCTCACGGTTGCTTTCTTCATCAACCGACCGATTCACCGTTGCACTCGCACGGAACCGAGAAATGAGTGTGTCAATCGACGATGAAGAGCATGACAACGCTTCTGCCTCCTTCCGCGTTCTCGACATGTTTCGTATAGCCTTCACGGCTCGTCCTCGCTTGCTGAAGAGTCAGTCAGCTATTTCCACGAGGTGAAGTCCGTCCGTTACCACTCATCATTGCACATGCCAATTCGTTGGTGGCATGCCTCGTGTCTTGTTGGTTCCATCAACGCAGCCATGAGCTTCGCCATAGCGGTTGATGCATGAACGTGAGATCCCCATGGGGAGCAAATGACTTGCAAAACGTATGTGCAAGGATATCCGCGTCGCGTCGCATGCCAACATGACACCGTTGCTTCTAGCGTCGCCACTTGCCGACTTGCGCGGACGTGGAAGGTTAGAATAGCAGCAGTAGCATGGACGATCCTGTGGCCAAGAAGCCCGAGACACAAGGTGATGGCGTCGCCAAGCGCGAACGCCGAGTCGGCATCGTGCTTTTGGTAGTGGCAGCTGGGGTTATCGCTTTCTATGCGATTATCTTTGCGCATTGGAAAGCAAGTCAAGCGGAGTTTCGATCGAGACGGATCCACCAGCTACAGCAATGGCACAAGCTTATCCTGGACACCAATGGGAAGGTGGCTGTCACGGGATTCAGCACCAATGTCAATGGCGACTTCATGAACTTCAACGGCGAGATCTCTGTGCCAGTTGATGCTGACAAAGGACAAGACGCGCTCTCACGCATCAACGGTATATTCGAAGCTCGACTCAGTCTAAATCAACGAAACCAGCTCAAGCGCGAATGGCAGCCGCATCGCTACTCGTTCTACATCGCGATGACGAATGGATCTGCATACATGTGGAAGAGCGTGTTCACACACGCGGGACGCGAGTACTTTGTCAGCGAATCGTGTGTGACGCGAAAGCAGGTGCCGCCATATGTCCAAGAGATCGCGACAGCGTTCTTGACTCCAGATCCGAAGCTTCCCGTCAACGCCTCCATTCAACTTGTGGACGAGTCAAATGAAGACACCGGCAGCGATGGCGATTCTTCGACTACTGAGGCAAACCGATCGTCTGCTACTCAATCGAGCCCTACATGGCTGATCACTGGCGGAGATTCTCTCAAGCATTTGGCAATCCGACTTCAACTCGCTGGTGACGAGGATTCTTTCGATCTTAGCAATGTGTCGACTCCGTCGACGATGCTAGCTGGCCGAGAGCGCGCGCTCCAAAAGTGCCACCCGCTGTTTGAGTCGGCCGAGTCCGATCAGCAGACAGCTGATAAAGGAGAGGATGATGATCAAAGGAGAACAAACGATCCAAATATTCCCATTCCGCTCCGTCGCTGGATCGAGACCAGCTTTCTCTCATTGCCACACGAGCACAAACGCCGGCTCAACGCTGACTCGGATCAAACAGGAGGCGGAGCTGGTGTCAGTGATCCCGACGTCACCCAGTTCATGAAGTCGATTCTTGGCGAAGAAATTGGCGCGACCGAAGATGATGTCGTCAGAGATTCTCCATTCGGCCCTGTCGTGAACTCGACCACGTGCGCGAATGGTCCCAAGAAGTGTTTGTTCGTGCACGGCATCGGTGTCCACCGCGATATCGGACTCGAGAGCAACTTCACGGGGTATTGGGGGAACCAAGTCATGTTGGCACTGCCGTGCTGCTCCGAGCTCAAGTTCACGCACTTCAACACGGTCGACCGTCCATGGTATAGCCCAACTCTCGCGCGTGCTACATGTGCCGCGGCATTTGCTGTTGCGACGAACTCGACGTTCCGTTTTCCGACCGAAGACGCGACCACCAATAACAGCAACAACAACAGTGATCATCGCGAACCTCTATTGGATCTGGTGATTGTCTCGCATTCGTCCGGAGTGATGAACGTCGCGTCCATGCTCATGCACGGCTTCTGCTCGCTCGACCACAACTCGTCGATGTGGATCGCCATCGAGGGCCCGATCCTCGGATCGCAGACTGCCAACCACGTAATGGAGGACTGCAACAAGCCCGAGTCGGACTGGGACGCCACGGTCAAGACGGTGCTGTCAACGTTTGACCTGTGTCCAGTCAAGAAGTCGACGGCGTCGTTCGTGCGCAACGGCACCGCGGTAGCAGGTCCGTGTCTCGATGAGCTCTACAAGCGCGTGGCGAGCACGTTCCGCGCGAATGTGAACGCGAGTCTGTGTGGTGTGAGTCCCGAGGGGATCTCGTCGTCCGACTCTCCGTACTACGAGGCTATGTCGGCGTATTCGGACCACGAAGATCCCGACGAGAACGACGGCGCCGTGAGTTTCACGAGCTGCCGCGGCGGGTTTCCACCCGACAAGTACGAGCCGACGTACACCTCGTCATTCTACAAGGCCGATCTGAACCACGCGGACGGGCGTCTGGTGCACGGCGACGGGTGGAGCAAGTCGCAGCAGCCGATTCGCTGGCTGCAGCGTCTGCTGGCGTAGTCAAGGTATCAGGACGGACGAGAAGGTCAATCAACAATTTGAGGATGATGAGATGTTGGGATCGGCGAAGAATACGAAAGTTCTCGGCCTTCCGTTCTTTCTTCATTCAGCGGCGTCCAGTTTCCGTGTGGCCGGTCGGAGGGTGTGAATCACCTTGAAGTGCTGGTCCTGCTGGCCTCAATGAGAGCGGCGCCCGTCCTCGCTCCGGCTTCACGATGCACGCGCCAAGGAATGCCGGTATGTCCGCGAAGGGTGTTGGTTGCTCGTGTATCGTTTGCTGGAAGGCATGACCGCACTTGCGCTTTTTCGCTCGCCCTGCTCAACGCGCTTGGCTCAGCAATGTCGTGCGCTTACGACCGTCTTCACAACGCCACCATGAGGAAGGACTCAGACTCTTCGCAGCGAGAGAACACCGCACCAACCAAGCGTCGGCCTGTCGAACGATTCGCGTGAGGTCTCGAGATCGCCTGTGCCATGAGCGAGCGCTCGAGGGCTGCAGGAGCAAGTGCAGGCGAAACTGCCCCCCTGACCATCGAGGACAAAATGCGCGAGCTGAGCTGGAGTCCGGCTACACGAGCGAGAGGCTCCAACAAGAAGCGGCGTTGGGCGTGGCTACTCAAGAAGGAATGAGCCGATGGTAGTGAGGGTCCTCCGTATAATCCTGCAAGCTCAGTATCACGTTGAAGGATCATCACTCCTCTGGTATTTAAAGTGGTAGGTGGTACGAGGATCATGCCAAAACGACTTGACGAGCGCAGGTGAAGCCCGCGTACGTGGCGCACCCATCGGTGGCGACTCGACTTGCCGCTGGATTCCAGTAGCTCTCCAAAATTTTTTCGTCGTTCATGAGCCAGAAGTAACTGCTGGATTCTGTCTGCTTCCAAAAAGAGAAAATCTCAGAACCCTTGTGCGATCCAGTCCAGTGGCCCCTATGGCGAACATCGTCACTGGGGATCGACCGCACATGCTGTGCAGCTCGAGAGGCCATTCTCAATTTCTTCCTCTCAAGCAACGAGCGATGGAGTGGGCGTTCGTACCGTTCGACGCGTTCTACAGCGTCTCTGTGCAGATTGACCAGGCGCACTACGACCGTCAAGAGCGTCGACGCCGGCACCAGGAGCTCCAACCGAGCACGCTCGACCACATCCGCCGCCAGCTCAGCCAGTGGGTCGAGAACGTCACCATAGCCGCCAAAGGCAGCAAAAACCAGTCCACCGTCAACAACGAGAAGCGCCAGCTCGAGGGAAAGCTGCGCGACGCCAAGCCGCGAAGGCGATGGCTAATTTTGAAGTGAGGTAGTCAGTCTAGAAGCGTGGCCATCCAACGGTAGAGAGCCTGCAGTCATCCCGACCGAGCGACTGCCTTCGATGTCGCCTCGGAAGATCGGAATACAGTATAGACATGATGTATACACTAAAGTCAGGCGTCGTGACGCCGGTGTCCCTCCTTCCCATGTTTTCTCCATCTTGAAACGTCTGTGCTCGATCCCTGGAGGCGCAGCCATGCAACTCCCGAGCTTCACCTTTGTCGCTCTAAGAAGATTCGGCTGTCAATGGTGCTCCCGAAGGAGTCGTCACGCCCCTCTCTCAAGGTCGGAGCCACCCAAACCAGCTCGCTGTGTCGCTGGAAACCCCAAGTCGACATGCGAGTAGTTGGGCTGAGGATTGGTAAACATATTGAAAACGAGGTTGGGAAGCACATTGAGCCGCGAAATGTAGTCGATGGCGTACGCCAGACCGCGTCCTCAGCGGAGAGCATGGTGGACCTTGCGTTTGAATCCACGACGCTACTAATGAGCTCCCAGCAAGTCTTCAACGCGACCGAGGAACCCAGCGAGTCACCAATACAATCTTCATGACGCACAGTTCCTTGCTGGGTTCCTGGTACTCCATGCTAGGCGTGTCATGCAGAGACTATCGCTTGGAGCTCATGTCGTAAGATACGACGTTGGAAACCAAGATCGCACTAGCGACAAGATGGCTACACCAAGTCAGGCGTCATGCGACGAGTTGATGATGCGACGAGGTGTTGACGCCGATGTCCGTCCTTTCCCGTTTATGACGCTACTGGTGTGTCGCACATCACATCCCCGTGCTGACGGAATCCATCCCTCTCTCTGATTGGCCAAAACCTCGCTCCTCTTATCCTGATTCGTCGAACTCCATGTCGCCGTAAGCACACTTTCCGCCAATCGCATCGATCCAAATCGAGCAGCTCCGATCCAACCCCCTTCATCTACGTCATTCCGGAATCCGCCGACTCCCAAGCAGATCTCCAGCTCCAGCTCCAGCTCCAGCTCTTCCTAACCAACAACAGACCATGAGCACCGACGTGACGTACGACTACGTGGTGCTGGGCGGCGGTAGCGGTGGCGTGGCGTCTGCGCGGCGCGCAGCTAGCCACGGCGCCAAGGTGCTGCTGGTGGAGCGCGGCCGCAAGAACGACGGCATGGGCCTCGGCGGCACGTGCGTCAACTACGGCTGCGTGCCCAAGAAGGTCATGTTCAACGCGGCGGCGCACGTCGAGCACCTGCACCGCGCGGCCGACTACTCGATCACGTCGGCCGGCGAGTTCAAGTTCGGAGACTTTGACTGGGCCAACATGAAGACCAAGCGCGACGCCTACATCGCACGCCTCAACGGCATTTACGAGCGCAACCTTGGAAACGCCGGCATTGACTTCGTCGAGGGCGTCGCGCGCGTCGTCGCCGCCAACCAGCTTGAGGTCGACGGAAAGGTCTACACGGGCAAGAACTTGCTCCTCGCCCCCGGTGGCGTGCCCTCGCTGCCCAACATCCCCGGCATCGAGCACGTCATTGACAGCGACGGATTCTTCAAGCTCGAGCAGCAGCCCAAGAAGGTGGCCGTCGTCGGCGCCGGCTACATTGCCGTCGAGATCGCCGGCATCTTCAACGTGCTCAAGAGCGAGACGTTCCTCTACTGCCGCTTCGACCAGGTGCTGCGCCAGTTCGACCCCATTGTCCGCGACCTCGTCAACGAGGAGATGGACAAGGCTGGTGTCAACTTCGTGCGCAACAGCCGCATCGAGCGCATCGACAAGACGGAGGACGGCAAGCTGCAGATCACGGCCACGGTCAACGGCACCGACAAGGTCGTTGAGTCGGGCTTCGACGTCGTGCTCTACGCCATCGGCCGCGAGCCGCGCACCAAGGGCCTCGGCCTCGAGGAGATTGGTGTCAAGCTCAACGAGGAGGGCTTCATCGTCGTCGACGCCCAGGAGAACACGACCGTGCCGGGAGTGCATGCCATCGGTGACGCCACGATCACGGGCTGGGAGCTCACGCCCGTGGCCATCGCTGCCGGCCGCCGCCTGAGTGACCGCCTCTTCGGTGGCGAGCCCGACGCGTGCCTGCACTACCACCAGATCCCGACGGTGGTCTTCAGCCACCCGCCGCTCGGCACGATCGGCTACACGGAGCCCGAGGCCGTGGCCAAGTTCGGCGCCGACAAGGTCAAGGTGTACACGAGCAAGTTCGTGAACCTGCTGCACTCGATGGCCGACCCGGACCGCAAGGGCAAGACGGCCATGAAGCTCGTCACGGTCGGTGAGAAGGAGACAGTCGTGGGCGTGCACGTCGCCGGCGAGGGTGCCGACGAGATGATCCAGGGCTTCGGTGTGGCCGTCAAGATGGGCGCCACCAAGGCCGACTTCGACAACATCGTGGCTATCCACCCGACCGCCGCCGAGGAGCTTGTGACGATGGCGCCGTGGGGCATGATCAAGGACAAGATTGTGCTGCCGGCCACGCCCAAGGAGCCGTCGGTCTAGACTATGAGCCTCCTCCTTATCAGAGCCAACAGCTAGCTCCCAACCAATACACGTAGGCATTTGATACTCTCATTTGGTTCCACCAGGAAATCTCACAAACTCTCGGAGCGACGAAGCTGCTCCTTCGCTGGCTTCCTCTCCTTCCGGCGGCGATGCGATACCGCGAGGGCATGCCAGGTGTCATTTGGCAGCACCATTGTTTCGCCCCGCACCTTGTCTCTCTTGATCGACGCTCGGCGCAAAACCAGCGGCGACAAACTTGGCGACGTGCTTGAGGGCACACGAAAGCGTGTCGAGGTCCCCGGAGAGAATCCCTTGATGCCGGTGTAATCGTCCGCTGAAGACCGATTCATTTGTCGTTCGCGCCACATGCTGACTTGTAACGCAATTCCCGACATCAGCATCAGTACCAAAAACATAACCCCGACCACAATCGCGATCGATCGAGGAGGTCCATGAAGAAAGCGACCTGCAATTCCTCCAAGTCCGCCTGCCAATGCACTCGCTTTTGAGCCCTTGACAGTCGTGGGAAACACCCCAGCCACGATGACGGGTTGGATGCAGCGAGGTCCGGCCCAGAACGGACCGAGACAAACGCATCTGCCTCCGACACAACGCCCCGTTTGAACCACCGTTCCATTTCCGCTGTAGGGAACTGTGCAATCATCATCGTCGCGGCAAAATGCACGGCCGATCACATCGACAACTTTATTGTCGTCATCTTCGTACTCTTCAACGTGATCTGCAATCCACTGCTGGGTCGGATGCGACGCAGGATCACAGCCAACTGCCATCGGAGATCCTTCACTCGTATCTTGGTACACGCGAACATAGTCGATCTTGAGGTAGAGCGGCAGGTCATCGCAAATAGCATTCGCGACTGGGTCCTGCCAGTCCCCATGACACGGCTTTCGTGGATTTGGAGGTTGAGCTCCCCAGTAGCTTGAAACTGCCACGTTCACGATCAGGTACAGGGGTTCTTGTATCATGTGCTTGCGAGGGTTGCTCGCTTTCGCATCCTGTGGTGGGTTGGTGACCGAGGCTGCTGGGATCTCAAGAAGCGGTGCTCCATCAAGCATCCATTTGACGTAACCAGTATCTTCGTCATTGACCCACTCCATTTGGTACACGAGATACGACGTGTAAGCCGCGATGTGCAGTCCCCAGTTTGCCGAGATTGCGTCCATTTGGTACGCAAAAGCGTCGTTTTCATCGTCCTTGGTCGATGATACTTGATCCGTATTGCGTTGTTTCACACAAGCAGGCAGTTGGTTGCCAGGGCTGCAGATGAACGATCCGTCGTACGCGTTGCGAACAGCAAAGCACGTCCCGTTGGCATTGATTCCCCATCGATCGTTATCGCTTGAAACAGTCGAATCCAGGAGGCTCAAATCGCAATTCGGGTCTTGAGACGCTGGACAAGTTCCCACGAGGCACTCGTTGTCCGAATGCTCACCCGAGACCAGAGCTGCTTTCACCGGCGCGTACCTTTGAGCTTTGGTCGCGTTTCGCCAGCATTGATTGTTGGCTGCGTATCGAATCCCTTGGTACCACGATCGGTATGACCGATGTTTCGCATACAGGCTCTCAGGTAAGTCAGGTGCGTTCGCTCCGGGAGTGACGCAGTTTCCTCGGTAAATGCAGTCAATTCGTCGATCGACCTCCATTTCTGGATTTGGCGGTATCACTCGAAACTTGCGAGGCATACCAGGGGCAATCTGGATACTCGCCGAGACGTCAGTACCACCGCCTTCGAGAATGTCGATTTCGGGAGCTCCTCGACCTTGAAAAGCATTGAGTCCGTGTCCAGGATTACCGTCGCAGGCAGAGATCCGCTGATTGCTGGGAGGAAATACATCAGGAGCACATCGACTGTACGAGAACGGCCACATCCGGTGCGTCGATGCACTGAAGATTGCCCGTCCAAGGTTCCCAAGCATCCAGATACCTGGCCACGTTGGGTAGTAGGCTAGAGCTCGCACTGGTGCATGCCAATCTCCGTTGGATCCCACAATGTCCGGATTCTTGGCTTTCGGCGACACTGCCCCTGGAAGCTGCGCGCGAACCTCGACCATTCCACCCTGAACGCACAGTTTGTTCCACGATTGCAGCATTGCTGACCGGTAGTGCTGCACGTCGTATAAGCTCACTATGGCACGCTTGTCAAACGCAGGGAAAAACACATAAGAGACTTACGAACACAATGCGCTGCATTTGGGGCGGGTCCGTGTAGCCGTTCCAAATGCTAACGGATGCATTGGCCTCTTCCACTCGAACAGCCAGGAAGCACTCACCTCTTGCATCGCACTTGGTAGTAGTCATGTTGTGCGAGTAGAACTCGAGTGCAGCGTTGACACCGTCCGGTTTCTCCAGCGACGTCCAGACGTGGTCTTCACCAGGTTGAAAGGTCCGCCCAGGTACATTAAACTCGTCGCTCATGACGAGCGACCATCTTTTGGACGCGCCACTCCGCTGGTAGCTAGCGCTCTCGTACATTCTGTGGCTTATCGGTGTGTCGGGATCCACCCATGCACGCAGTCCTGACCGCGTAACTGCATCCCTCTGCGTCGTCGCCAATCGACCAGCAGCAGTCGACGCGAACGCAGCCGACACTAGAAGCACAAGGAACGCCTGCATCGTGGCCAGGAAAATCGCCGAATGCATCGGTCGGTTGCCCGCGACACGCAGCGAGGAAGACACCACGCGAGAATTCAAACCCACATAGAATACACATGTATAATTGTCCGTCCCATATCCCCACCTTTCTTCATAGCACCTCGAGCCAACGCAGCACATGGAAGTGGTTTCCCGTACGCGCAGCTTGGGCAATGCGCTCGTTCCTTCGAGCTAGCTGGCGCCGGCCGTCTGGAGCCCACTGCAGCAGCCACTGCAGCAACGGCAAGTTTCCTCTCTTGGCTGCTTCTTCAAATGACGGCCATTTGTCGCCCGACACATTGCGAAGGCGGCCATTTGCGCGCAGGAACTCGAGCACGTCGACGTGGAAGGTTTCACTCACGCCCGTCGGTGAGCAGTACTCGCTTCGGTTCTCAAAAAGGAAGCGCACGACTTCGAAGTGCCCATTGCGCGCAGCGCCGTCCATCGCAGCCTTGGTGCACCCCTCCTTTCGCCGATTGTGCAGGAACTTGACGACCTTGAGGTGGCCATTCGTCGCTGCGCGATCGATTGCGGCATGTGTGCATGGCGTTTTGGTGTTTGCGTGCAGCCACTTGACCACTTGGAGATGTCCATTGGCAGCAGCATCATCGAAACCGATGCTGGTAAACTCGTAGTACTTTGCATGTTCGCCGAGGAACGGCAGTAGCGACTCGCGGCCATGATGAGCTGCCGAGTCGACACAGATCCGCCGCTTCAGCGTCTGCTTGTCAAGCACATGGTCGTACACGTCGTGGACCCACTGGAGAATGCGTTCGTGTCCGCCTGCAACAGCGCCACGCACGATAATCTCCGACATGCACACCTTCTTGTCAACATCGTCGTGGTAGTAGCCATGATCATACAGCCACTCGATTACGTCGAGGTGTCCAGCCTTGGCAGCATCAAAAGCAGCAGCCTTTGGGAGCTTGTACGCCTTGCCGCTGGTGTCGCTTTCATTTGTAAGCGCGAACTGGTCGATCCAGTCGAGGATCTCGACCTTACCATGTCGGACGGCGGCAGAGCGTGCGTCCTGCGCCCACGACTCCCTCGCAACCTGGACGTTGAGCAGGATGAACTGCACGATCTCGATATGGCCACCGCGAATGGCATTCTCGAGCGTGAGGAACGTGCGCACCTCGTAGTAGCGACACTCATGGAGCCACATGACGACGTGCAGGTGTCCGTGGAGCGCAGCTAGCTCAAGTCCGCGGCGCGTGCAGCGGTTGCCGATGAGCTCGTTCAGGTACTGGACGATGTTCATGTGGTTGTACGCGCACGCGGCGTCCATGGCTCCCCAGCCGACTTCGTACTCTCCCTTGGTTTCCACTACCCACTGCACAAGGTCCATCCTTCCCTGGGCCGCGACGCGCGCGATGGCGTCCTGCAGCGGCGTGTTGTCCTCGGACACGCGGTTGAAGCACTCCGCCTCCAGGTACCTCAGCACATGCAGCTGTCCATGCCACAGCGCCGCTCTCTCGACTCCGACAAACTTTCCCTTGACGTAGTAGTGCACTCTCAGCCACCGGAGCGCCTCCACATCTCCATTAGCCGCCAGCACATTAGCGCACGTGGCGAATTGATGCTGCTTGTACGCTCGCACGAGCTCGGAAGACCACCCCGCGAGCTTCCCGGCCTCTCTCCTGGCCGCCAGCGCCAGCCACTCGACGCAGCGCTCGCCCGCGAGCTTGACCGCCGCCACCGCCACCGACGAGACGCTCGAGACGTCCAGGAAGCTCTTGACGAGCGCCGAAACGTGCGCGAGCCCGTCCAGCGAGCCGCTCGAGGCGCGAGAGAGCGCCAGCTCCACGGCCAGGAACGGAGGCGCGGGCGGCGCCTGCACGCAGCGGAAGACGCCGCCGTCGTCCTCCGCGTCCAGGCGAAGCGCTAGCGCCGCCGCCTCGGCGTCCCGCGCCTCGCCCACGACGCGGGCGCGCGCCATGCGCATCATGGTGGCGGCTGGTTGGAAGGTGGCGGAAATCCCCCCGACTGACTGACGTGGCGAGGAGACTGAAAATGGCATGGCTACATAACGTCAACTTGGCGATCGTCATTGCGGTTCGAGGCGATGCGACTTGCTACACGCGTCGCCATGCACCAGACGCACGTCCAAGTGGTTTACATTGGCCTTGTAGAATGACGAGGTGTACGTCAGTCGGTTGGTCGTGAAACTCACGGAGCTGTCGTTCTCGTTGGGATCGTCGTGGTGCGAATACGCCGACATGGCCTCGGTGAACCATGGCGGAGCTCAACGAGTCAACAAGACATGACGCATGCCACCAACGAGTTGGCGTGTGAAATGATGAGTAGTGACGGACGGACTTCTCCTTGTAGAAATAGCTGACTGACTGACTCTTCAGCATGGGAACGAGCGAGGACGAGATCTACAGTGAGCCCATCTCAAATCGCAAAGTCGAAAGAAATGATGAGGAAGAGCAACAACATGAAGCAAGCCACACAATCTTATGAAGCATTCTTCCATCGGCAAGAGGGCAACAAAACAGTCAAGCTAGAAGAGATGTCTCCGATGCCCAAGCTAGACGGTACTCTCAAAGACAAACCCAAGATTTCCGCCGTTATCATCTTTCTCAAACGAAAGTTACCAGATCGTCTGCGAATTGTCGCCAAATGATCTGTGTGCCATTCCTTCGCATACTACTCAAAAAGGTGCTCGTTGTCAGCACGAGAAACGCGAGCAATTCGAATTGAAAATCAATGGTGACTTCAGCTCTTTGACGATGTGCTAGCCGCTTTCAGGGTTCATCAGTAACTGACACTTTCGGAACGCTCGTTCTCGACCTGCTAGCATCATCGACGGCTTGTTACTGAATAACAACGCATTATCGTCACTAATGAGTTGAAGGCGCAGCACAACATTTCCAGAGGCACTGCCGCCACTGATCATCCACGTAGCATTTAAACAGCCACGATTGAAGTCTTGATTCTCAGCAGTATTACGGTGGCTCACCTGCCAGACATCAAATGTATCCTTCTTGCGGAATGTGATGCTGATAGTATCGCCTTCGCTGTGATTTCTTGTCGTGTCTGCAAACCTTACGTCCAAATCATCGAAACGCTTCGGATTAGGAGCCAACAGAGCCATTGTGATCGCTTGGGCGTATGGTGGTACTTGGTTTCGTGACACACATGATTCGCTGGCAAAATACTCGCCTCGTGTGTGTGAAATTGCACTCTTCCACATGTACGCTGACCCGTTCGTCATACCAACGAAAAACTCGCGTCTGTGTGGCTGCCACATGCGCTTCAGCCGGCCTCGTTGATTGATACTGACATGGACTTTGAAGATGCCGTTCATGTGTGCAAATGGGTCTTCTTGAATAGCGTCACTTGCGCTTTCAGATATGAAGACGTCCCCATCGAAGTACATGAAGCCACCATTTGCCGTCGTGCTCGCTCCCGTGACGACCAACTTTCTGCTTCCACTCAAGATGAGCGTGCGCCAGAGTTGCAACTGTCTTGCTGGACTCGCATGTTCTAACACCGCGATGACGATGACAATTGAAGCTACCACAATGCTGCATGCTGCCAAGAGCAGACGAGGTTTCGGGCCAAAGCTTTGCTTGATGTCAGCATGTATAGCCTTGAACGTTGTGGGCGATGGTTCGCTCATTGAGGTGCTCAACTATAGAGCGCCGCGAGTCGGGAAATGGTAATTCGATAGCTTGTGGCTTGTTCAGGGAGCTTGTGCCCCGAAATTTCCCCAGAAATTCTTGAAAATGAACTCGAAGCTGGCGTGATGGCAAGTTTTGCATTTTCCAGGAGCCTCTTCAAAGGAATTTGTCAAGAGTTCTGAGTGTCTGCACACATTGACATCTTGACTGCATTCGTGTGCTGGTGCTATGCGTTGGCAATCCCATGCTCTATCAGCAGTCATCACACTCTATTCTATTCTCAATTTCTTCCTGCTGCGTTACTCGATAATCTCGCCCTTTTCCTCGAGAGATTTGAAGTACGCGACGATCTCAGAGGGAGGAAGAAACACCTTCTCCATTGTCGCGCGGGTTTGAATTTCGACAAGGCCTTCCGCCGTGAAGCGCTTGCCCAGCACCACACGGTAAGGATAGCCAAGAAGCTCCGACTCGGCCAGCTTCGAGCCGGGACTCTCGCTCCAGCGGTCGTCCAGGATAACATCCTCCGCGAATCCAACAATACCAGACGCACTGAGCTCGCTAGCAATCTCGTGAGCAGAAGTAGCGATGGCGTCGTCACCCTTCTTGCTACCACCGATTGTCATGACAAGCACCTTATAAGGAGCGATGGCGACTGGCCAGATAATGCCGCGCTCGTCATGAGATACCTCGACGGTGGCGGCAATGAGACGCGTGACGCCCATACCAAAACATCCCATCTCCATGAGCTGCTTCTGGCCTTTCTCGTCCGTGAACGTGACATTGAATGGTTTCGAGTACTTCTGACCCAGGTAGAACACGTGTCCGACTTCAATGCCGCGCTTCGCCTCAAGTCGAGCGCCGCTGCTGCAGCGAGAGCACAGGTCGCCCTCCTTGGCAAGGCGGAAGTGGCCGCGTTCAACCCGCTGGATGCTCGATGCATCCTTCGCAGCTTGTGTAACAATGTCGACAATCTGGTTGTGGTGGTCATGAGTATGCTCAAGCGAATCGTCCAAGAACACTGAGAGCTTGGCGCTGCTAGCGTCAGACAAGTCGAGTTCCTGGAACTTGGATGCTGCCAGAGGTACGAGCTCCTCCCCGTCATTGAAGAACGGCTTTAGCGCGAGCTCGTTCACTTCGCGGTCGTGGCGAGCAAACATCAGGGCGATGTTGGCAGGAAGCACTTCGTCGGCATCTTCACTCGGCGCAACATGAAACACCTGCAGCGTGATGCCTCCAGCGACCTCCTGCAGCTTCTGCACAGTCTGCCACACGGTGCGAGAGCCGAGTTGCTGCCTCGCCTCAGCGAGCAGACCTTGCACCTGCTCGTCATCCTTGACAGACTCTTTCTGCACCTCCTCGACGGGTGGCAGGTCGCCGTGCGCCTTCTCAACGTTTGCGGCGTACCCGCAGTCACTAGACGCGCACGAGAGCAGAGCGTCCTCTCCAACTGGCGCTAGAACGTGGAACTCGTGCGAGAGGTTGCCTCCGATGTTGCCCGAGTCGGCTTCGACCTTGGCGACCGGCAGCCTCAGCCTCTCGCGGAGGATGCGCTCGTAGGCGTGCGCGACGCTCTCATAGGTCTCCAGCGCGCGGTCAAAGTTGGTGTCGAACGAGTACATGTCCTTCATGACGAACTCCCTGGCGCGCAGCAGCCCAAAGCGCGGGCGAATCTCGTCGCGGAACTTGCGGCCGACCTGGTAGAGGCGCAGCGACGGCGCGGCGCTGCCCTTGGCCACGTAGTGCGCGGCCACGAGACTGGTGATGCTCTCCTCGTGCGTGGGGCCGAGCGCGTAGGCGTCGTCCCTGCGGTCGCGCAGCGTCATGAGCTCCGGGCCGCGCGCGTGCCAGCGGCCCGACTGCTTCCAGAGCTCCACGGGGATGAGGCACGGCAGGTCGAGTTTGTTGCCGTGGATGGCGCGCATCTCCGAGTCGATCACGCGCTCCAGCTTCTCCGCCACGCGCTTGCCCAGCGGCAGCAGCGAGTACACGCCCAGCCCCGCCTTGCGCACGAAGCCGCCGCGCCACAGCAGCTGGTGGCTCGGCGTCGCCGCGTCCGCCGGCGCGCGCTTCTCGGTCGGCGCCCACAGCGTCGAGCGCAGCGCCAGCGCGCGGTGAGACGAGGCGCGCGCGCCCGCCTGGAGCTGCAGCGCCGCCTGCAGCCGCCGCGACCTCAGCATCATCTAGACGAGCCACTAGTGATGTGGGGTGGCGGAAGCGCATCTACTTATACAGGCTGCCGCAAAGGTTTCCCTACCGCTAGATGGAGAGGGTATGCAGTATAGAGGGTCGTTTGTCACTATAGCTCATAATAAAAGGTTCTTTTTGAAGAGATTATCATGAGTAAATGCACCTTTTAATATGGACGGAAGAGGTTGCCCTTTGGGTAAGAGCCGAGGAAAGATCGACTATTTTGGCGGGAACGGGTGGAGATGGAAATGGAGGCGGCGGCTTCGGCTTCAGGCGCGCTGCAGGGCGAAATGGGCGGCGCGCAGCTCGCAGCGGGCGCGACTGGCGCTGCGCAAGGCTTCGGTGCGGCTGTGGGCCAAAGCGCAGCGGGCGGAGCGCGCGGGAAGCCGCGCAACGACAAGCGCAAGCAGCAGCAGCGGCGCAGGCAGAAGAAAGACGGCGCGCTGCGGCAGCCGCCGGCCAGGGACATGCCGCGCGTGCTGTCGGAGATGCTGAACGAGCCCAAGCAGGCGCTGCTGCACCGCGTGGTGCGGCACGTGGGGCCCAAGCACGCGTGGCAGCTGCTCAAGGAGACGCTGCGGCTCGAGAAGCAGGGCGGACAGCAGGTCAACGCGCTGGGCAGCGGCAACCCGGGCAAGTTCCTGGTCGTGGACGACGATTCCAAGGAGCTCAAGGCGCGGAGACGCACGTCCGGAGGCGTCTTCCTGGCGCTGCTCAAGGAACAGGTGCCCAGAGAGACCTACAGAGCCATCTACGAGATCGAGGACAGGAAGAAGAAGGAGGCCAAGAAGCGCATGCGCAACCGCAGCCGCCAGCAGATGGAGAGCACGCTCGCGCAGCTCGGCTTTGACGAGCTCACGGTGGCTGGAGGCGAGAACCATGGAGCTGAGCAGCAAGACCAGTACCAAGAGGGAGCTGCAGACGACGACATGGAGGACGGCGAGCTATGATGAATAGCATAGAGGCTATTGCCGACGCCTTGGTTGGGATGGTGAGGGCCTGGGTCTGCTAGATTCATTCGTGCGGAGGTCTTCCAGGGCCATCGAGTAACTTATGACTAATGCATGTCGTGCTTTCAAGCGATACGGAGCGATCGTGCGGTTGCTGTCTGCCTAACCACTGACTGTCTGCTGCTCCAGACTGACGTGGCAGCCTCCTTGCTCTCTCTCGACGCTATTCGGTTGAAGCTGGGGCGGTATCCACACTGGCGACGATTACTGCTGGTGGATCGTCTTGGATAGGAACCTCCGCGTCAGCGCGTTGCCCGCTCGACGCTGGGATGCATTGGACAACGCTGCGAAGACGGCGGCCGTCTCATTGGTGAAGCCAAGCGGTTCAATGAGCTCCGGACCACGCGGGCGGCGTCACGAAGGTGGAATGAGTAAGCGCACCATAGGGAGGATCAAACCGGTCGTGCTGCTGAAGTGAACTGCCTTGCGCACGAGCGAGAGGAGACTGCCGCGCAGGTGTATATATCAGTTCCTGCAACCTGTTGAAGGAGATGAGGGTCGTTCTCACCAGTTGCTGAAGATTTGCTCACACGCCGTAGCATCGGGCAACGCATTGGCCGGCAGCTCGATAGGGCTGATCATTATCATTTGTTAGCCTCTCATGCATATACTCCGCTTCAATATCTGAAGCACCAGAACATGGGCGAGCAGCAGCAGAGCGCAACGCTGAGGCGGAAGCCAGAGACCAGCACGCCGACGGCCGTCAGCGGCACCAACGCGATCGTCGCGACCACAGCCTGGGATCCATCACCAAAAGAAGCGTAAATCTGTCTGGTGGCAGCGTGATTGCCGCCTCAGCTTCAATGACGACGGGATGCGCTGACGTACGATGGCATGGACGGCGCGTCGGTGGCGGAGCAGCAGCCAGCCTTGCAGCCCAAGGCTCAGGAGCGCCAGCAGCTGGGGCAAGAGGAGCAAGACTGCGTGCCAGTCCAACCCTCGATGACGGCAGCGCGGTGGCGAGCCGCTCAGCTCGGCCCAGAGCTCCCAAAAGCACGCGAGGACGTGAAACTGCTCGCAGACAATCGTCGAGCCAACTCAACGCACTGCAGCAGGGTCAACCAGAGCTTGACAACGTACCGAAGCTGTGATTGTAGGCGAGAGCAGCGAGTCACGGACCAGCAGCCAGCGAGACCTGCTGCCTCGCACCTTTGCCAGAAGTGAAGCAGCGGTGACAGCCATGGAAGCAGCTTCAGTCTGGCAGAAGCGAGCCGATCCTGTGCAGCAAGAAGACAAGCCAAAATGGGTGCACAGCAACTTTGGTGCAGAATGTTGGTGACTTTGTCAAGCGCTGCAAGCCCAAGCACCTTTCCAGTCGAGAAGCAAGGTACAAAGTACAAGCAGCGCAACGCACGGCATCAATGCTGACGGCTTTGCAGGGACGAAGTGTAGGAGCATGCCGAGACGAGACAGAGCACCGGCTCGCGTCCACAATCATACAAGAGGCCAGGAAATCCACCCCAGGAGATGTAAGGCGTCATTGGGAAGCACGCAGACGGCAGCCAGACCATGGATCGTGGCCGTGCGGCGAGCTCCTCTGGTCGACGACATGAAAGCAATGCTAGACGACTCTAGGCGATCAGCTAGCCCATGGCCGCAGTCTAGTGCGAGTGCAACTGGATTAAGTGACTAATAATACATGGTCGCTGACTCGCTGCAACTTGATTGCGCGCCGCGAGTGCGTGTCGGTTGTGAGATGATCGCCTCGGGAAGGATAGTCCGCGTGGCAGCCGTCTGGTGGGCGAGGCAAGAGGTTCAATGAGCCCAGGGACACGCGGGCGGCGTCACGCAGAGCCCGTCGCTGGGGGTGGAATGGCAGCCGTGCTGGTGCTCGCCGGTCTTGCGCACGAGTGAGAGGAGACTGCCGTGCCAATCAGGCGCTGCACTGTCCGCTCGCGACCCTCGAGGCCTCCCAGTGCTGGTCATCAGTCGCTTGTTCGCTCGCCTCTCCTGGATAGCCGTCCTTGGATTCATCTCCAGCACCAGAAGAACATGGGGCGAGCTCGCCGATTGTCAGCAAGCGTCGCGACTCGCTGCTGTCTGAGATCCGCATCACCAAGCCGAGTCAGACGTGTCGCACTCTTCCTGTCTGGTGGCAGCGTGATTGCCGTCCCAGCTTCAACGACGACGACGGGATGCGCTGACGCTCATTTGGGGCGAGAAGCATGGCAGTCGATTCATCGGTGATGGCGGCGCGGTGGCGAGCTGCCGCAAGAAACGCGCGGCGGTGTGAAACAGTTCGGCACCATGCAGCACTGCAACTGGGTCAAGCAGTGTTTGACGAGTCCATGCCAATGCCAGGGCAGCGGTTAAAGACGAGAGCTCCCAACTCGCCATGGGGGCGCCTGGCGCCGAGCGCTTTTAGCTAGCCGCCATGCCCCGACATGGAGCTCGCTTGCTTCAGCCTTGGAGGTGTAGGTCGATCGATGAAAAAAGCAGGCCGGTCTCAGACCGCGCTTTGGCGTCGAGCTGCTCCTCCGATGGCCATCACAGACTGTACAACTGGAGAGGGAAGGAAGAACACATCCCAGCACACGCATCCCCGCATCTGAAGTGGCGACGCAGCGGCTGAAGAAAAAAACCAGAGTCGGGGCTCGAAAGGTATCCTGCGGGAAGCTCCGCCTCACCAATGTACACATACATGAGCAGCAGCTCGCGAGCCATTTTCTATATATCCTGCAGCGCCTCGACACGCAATGGCGCGTCGTCGCGAAAGCAAACGGGTGATCACCTCTGGTGGAGCGAGATGTTCTGGTGTTCAACAGAACAAGCACCCACAAAGACACGGCCTTCCATAGCCGGTGTCCGTTGACGAGCCCGGATGGCATAGGCTGGGCATGGAGACACCGGAAACCTCTTCGTGGCAGCCGCACGAGTGTGGCCAGATGCTCCATCGTCGAGCGAAAGCTCTCGCTTCGGAACCCCGCGGCGCGCCTGGAAACGCAACGTGATTTTTAACAGGTTCAAGTTGGCCGGTCATCGCTGGCGTCCGCACTCAATCCTCGGGATTGGCCTGACGGGAGCTCAACGCTCAACGCCACGTTGGTGGCGGTCTGCTCGAGAGGAAAAGGAGGAGACGGAGGGAAGGACAGGAAGAAGGCACGTGGCCACCACTGGAAGAGAGAGAGCCGCACACGAATCCACGAGACAACACGAGGAGGCTACTGTGTATGCACGATGCGCGTGTGACGTCTGTTGCAGTTTGAAAAAATGCAGTTAGAAACGCGCGGCACCAGAAAAAGTGGAAATTGTATTGTATGTGGTGTGTGACACACCAATCTGACGTGGCGACGTCATGTGTGTCAAAGGCCGGGCGCTCTGCTTCGTTCGGTTCAGTGCCGGAATGTTGACTTGATGAAAGTATACTGGTGCCGATCGCCGGCTTTTTTCCATCCCGCTGATCCACTGGTGGACAGTACTGTATCCGACAGAACGCACGCCCATCGAAGTGTTTCCGTGGGTTCCGACTTGACTAGGTTTCAGTATGCTCTCACCATCTCCCCCAAAGAACCCGAAGAATCCTCGAGCCTCTCACACCGCATGTAAAACCTTCAATACCTCATAATCGGCAACTTGAACTAGAGTACCGTAGAATCGCCGCCATCGGCAGCCAGCTCTTTTTGACTAGCATTTTGTATACGAGGGGCAACCCTCTCGCCTGTAGTATACCGTATCCCCCCTTTCCCTTGTCACTCACGGTACAACCCGGGGAGCGGCCGCACTCGCATCGCCCTCACTCCGACATCGGCAAGCAAGGAGACAGGTCGACGCCGCCGCCGCGTTCTGCCGCCGCCCGCAGGCGCCAGCTCGAGCTTTTGAAGCGCCAGGCGACGAGATGCTGGACCTGGCGACGCAGCTGCGCGCCGAGCAGCGCGCGGACGAGTTCCTGGGGATGGCGCTGGCCGACGACGCGATGGAGGGAAAGGACGAGCTGTCGGCGCTGCTGCGGCTCGAGGACGACGCGGGCGCGGCCGTGGTGGCCATGATGATGCCCAGCACGGTCTCGGAGGCCGACGAGGCCGAGGACGTGGCCAACGAGAGCGAGGCCGACAGCATGTGGAGCGCCTGTCTGCAGAGCGAGACGGACGAGCCCGAGAGCCTGTTCAAGAAGAAGCACGCCGACGCGCCGAGCCCAGGGGGACCCATCGAGCCGCTGCCGCTCGACGACGTCGTCGCAGGAGAGCTCTCGGACGACGGGCCCGACGAGATGATGATGATGATCATGGAGGACGAGGAAGGACCAGAGCTGCAGCCACAGATGGACAACCTGCTCATGACGGCCGCGCTCGGACCCATCGCCCAGGGCGCGTCGACCTTCGGAGGACTCAACGCGCTCGCCGCGGAAGTCGCCGGCAAGAAGCGCCGCGGACGCAAGCCCTCGCTCAAGCCCAAGGCCGCCACCAAGCCCAAGCGCCCGCCACCGTCCGCCGCCAAGGCGCGTCTGCGCAGCTACGAGCGCCGGAGCCGTCACAAGCGCGAGGTACGTCCCGCTACAGTGACCTCGCGACACTTCATGTCGCGAGGTGACTCACTGATATGCAACAGTGCAACTGACCCGGACATGTAATGTACCACTTTTGATGGATGCAGCGCACCATGCTGACCATGAAGGAGGATGTCGAGGAGCTTGAGGCCAAGATCCGCGGCATCTGCTCGCACATGGCGCTCACCAGTACCAGTGCCAACAACTCGCAGCAGCGGGTCGCTGAGGTCATCCTCGAGTCTATTGTGCTCAACAACCACAACTACAACCTACGCCGTGCCATCGACGACCACCGGTTTTTCCACTCCATGCTCCAGCTCGAGTACGATCACGTACGTTTTCCGGGTCCCTTCCTCTATTTCCTTGTTATCCACTACACAAGTGTACTAACATTGAAACATTTTCAGCGGGAGACGACGACGACACCCATTCCCGAGCTCATCACGCCCAAGTCGTATCGCCCTCTGGATGAAGCCGAGTGCATCGGGTTCATGCGCGACTCGTTCCTCGAGATTGAAGCCTTCTCGAACAGTGAAGACTTTATTTCGAGCGGGCTCGAGATCTGTGGCTGGCGCGAGAAGCGCAAGCTAGTTGGCAACCAGCGTCAACTTCCTCTTCCACAAGCAGTTCGCCACGGACTGCAGTGACGAGTTGGCAGCCCGCAGCTGGGAGATGCGTGCCGTGCAGGATCAGGTCACGCGCTACTTCGGCCACTCGCTCGACGTGCAGGTCGAGGTCATCCAGCGCTTCGCCTAACGACGTCGTGGTCGTGCGTCGCAAGATCACGCACACGGTGGATCTGTGGGTTCACCACACCATCTACCTGCTGTTCCGCACCAAGACGCCGGACGGCCACCTCGTGTGCATTCGGGACATGAACCCCGAGGACGACGAGGATGACTTTCAAGACCCTGAACGACGAGCACGCCACGACCTCGAAGAAACTGCAGATTTGGTCCAAGGCCTTTGTCTGGTGGAAGTTCACGGCTCTGCCGGAAAAAGTGGGCGAGGACGGCTCGTCGCCGACGTCGGCTGTTCCCCCCACGCGTGGCTTTGAGGTCGAGTACGGTGGCTCGCTGTCGAACGCGACTCAAGCCGACGCCGCCTTCTGGATGCGGGAGGTGCTCATTCTGGCGCTGCGCTGGGAGAACCTCATCGTCGGCCCGCTCCTGACGCTGTAAAAGCAATCTCCAAGGCATCATCCATGGAGAACGACGAATCTATCTATTGCGGGCAGTGCAAGGGGCATGATGGCAGCGGTCTGCGACTGGGAAAGGGTCCGAGTGGATTCTCTCTGGTTTTGTCGGCCGGCAGCCCGCGCTATTTACCTTCGCCGCAGGTCGGTCGGTTGGGCTGGTGGCTTTGCCGGAGAGAACCAAGCGGAGAGAGGATCCTCCTTACTAGGAGGAAGCTGCAGGCTTCGTGTGTGCGTGTGCGTGTGTCGTGGCGTAGGCGTAGCCCTTCTAATTATTTCAATTCCTTTGTCGACGACGCAGCCGTTGCAGCTCCGGTTTTCTCGTGTAGTCATGGTGTCGGGGTCTGACGATGCCGAGAAGCTCTTGAAGAAGCGTGTCAACCTCGCGTGTGCGTCGCTGACCGCGTTCGTCGCCGTGTTCGAGTTGCTGCTACTGTGGCTCATCCTGTCGGCGGATGCTCGCGCCAAGCGCCAAGCAGACGCCGTGCTGAAGGCCGTGCGGTCTTCGACTGCCGTCGAGTTCTCACTGCTGCCGCAGGCAACGGATCCAAGCCTTGAGCTGCGACGAACTACTCGAGTTGAAGCCGTCGGTGTGGTCGCAACTGGGAGACTGGTTCCCATGCTCTCGATGGACACGGGGCGTCTGCGCTTCGACGGTCGCATGAGTGTCACGCACAACTCCTCGCTGCCTCTCGACTCAACTTCGGCGTCGGCATCGGGGTCGTCGGCTGTTATCAGCTGGTCCGAGTCGCTCAAGACAGGCAATAGCCACCAAGAACTGTTAGTGCTGCACGACCAACGAGGCGCACGATTCTCGAGCCGACGAAGATGACGGACTTGTTCGCTGCTTGTCCCCAGCAGGAGTGCCGCCACTCTTTGCTCTTGAAGCTGCTAGCGGCTCTGCCTTCGCTGCGCAGTCGTTCGCGAGCTTTGGAGTCTCTTGCAAGACCGGCCGGCCGCTGGAAGTTGTGTTTGATCACTTGCCATTTGTGCTGTGCGCTCTCGATTGGCTCAACGACCTGAACGCATGCCTGACAGGCAACGTCAGTTCTGAACGAGCTTCAAAGCGGACGATTCAGACAAGTTGCCACACCGCCAACCGGCAGCAAAGACGAGATCGAAGTGTCCTCGACGAGCTCTAACTGCGTCAAGTCACCCCCTCTGGTGATCTACGGGGAAAGAATGGTACTGACGGCGACGCTCGAGTTTGGGAACTCCGTCGAGGAAGGCGACCAGCAGACTCCTGCAGTGTCGACTCGTTGCGGACTGCTCGAGGCACCATTGGCCACGGAGTCGCTCGCGAAGCTCAATTTACTATCCCAAATGATCCCAAGACTCCCGCTGAGGTCAAACACGAGTGTAGAGAGCTACATATGGCTACCACCCCCAGTATGAATGGAAAGCAACGAGAATTGTTTGGGATCGTGGTGACATGTTTAACGCGTTGGAGATATCACACCAACAAAATGGATGGGTACACTACGCTACGCTGACTCACAGCTCACATGAAGGCTTCTGCCAAGAAGCAAAGCACGCATCTAGTGACGGAAGCGACGGGTGCGGACCTTGCAGCCACCTCCGCTGCTCGGCACCTCGGGCTCCTCAGTCGCATCATCGCTACCCGAGGTGGACGGCTCCTCCGTATCGGCGCTGCCGCTGTCTGGGTTCGACGCAGAGGAGCCAGCAACATCGCTCCCAGCAACATCGCTGCCAGTGTACGAGGCTTCACCAGCCGTGGACTCGCTGTCATCGCCGTACGCTTCACTGGCATCACCATCAGTCGACTCTGAAGAGGCCTCGCTCGGGAACTCAATGTCGGAGCCATCCGTGGGCATACCACTCGATCCATCGGCACTGGCATGGGAGCCCGCAACGTCACTGCCAGGGAAGGAGCCATCGTACTCCTCGCTCGACGAGCCATCCTCGCTGGTGGACGGAGGGAACGTCAAGCCCGAGTCGTCTCCGGTGCTAGCGCTTGACTCACCCGGCGCGCTGCCCTCGCCACTGTCGTATTCGCCACTAGCCTCGTCATCGGTCTCGTCACTGGCCTCGTTTGCCGTCGATCCTTCCTCGTCGCCACCGTCAACCTCGCCCTCATCCGACTCACTCCCCGAGCATGGTCCCGAGAACGGGTTCTGGTCGGGGGACTCCTCCGGATCTGGGGTTGGTGCCGCAGTGCTACCCTTACCGCCCTTGCCGCCCTTGCCAGTGCCGGGTGCGGCCGTGGTGGTCGACGGAGCGGCAGTAGTTGCGGTAGGAGCAGCCGTGGTAGTTGAAGGAGCCGCAGTCGTGGTAGCTGGGGCCTCCGTCTCCGTGGCCGACGACGAGGCAGTCGACGAGGCAGTCGAAGTCGAAGCAGCAGTGGATCCGGATGAAGCAGTCGACGTAGGCGTAGTCGTCGATCCGGACGCTGCGGTCGAGGCTGAGGCGGGGCACTCCTCGGTCGATTGGTCGGGGAAGTCGGCGGTGTACGAGACCGTAAACTGAGGCGTGTCGCCCTTAGTCCAGACGCAGCACGGGTCACCGAAGGCCTGGCCGTTCGTGATGTAGCTGCCGGGATACGTGTCTTCACACAGGTCTGTGGTCCAAGTCTCTCCAGCGGTCTTGAACGCCGTGGCAAAGTCGGTCAGCGCCATGTTGGTGCCGTGACCCAGCGACTGGTTGAAGTTGGCACCGTTCGGGATTTCATCGAGGAACTTCTCGTATGCTGCTGCGCCACTGATAGCAGCAGCGGCGAATGAAATAACTGCCGAGAGCTTCATGATGAGAGAGCGTTGATAGAGATTCCGGCGGGCTGGGTCGATTCGACGAGTGCTCACTGCCAATGGTAGTTGACCGAGAGCGGGGAAATTGGAAAGTGAGCGACCGAGAGAGCAGCCTTCGTCGGAGACCTGGCTGTTAGTCGAGACTGAAGAGTGACCAGGTTTCGGTGGTATAGCCACCAAACAAGCTCTCGTCACATGCACTGTCGGCCTGATTCGCCGTTCCTCGTGGCCATGTGCTAAAGCCCCGCCAAGCTCTTGGCAAGCGGGCATTGATCCAGATGCGGTACTGTGGTACAGTCTCACTTGAGTCATGAGCTGGTCGTTGAAGCGACGAACAGCGTGCTTGCCGGCCGGAGGGTGGCAAATCCGGCTTTATGGTTCTTTCGCGTCCCGTTCGGTCTGGTGACCATGAGGCTGTCGTTGCGAGGAAGCACATGGCCAAGGCGAGTTGTGGATGTGGAGCCACAGGAGGCGGCGAGGCGTCAGGTGGGGCCAGTCGTGGGCTGATACAGCTTGATCGCCGATCTCGCAGCTGCCCCAGTCGCCCATGGAGAGCCATCAAGGACGCTTCCTGCGTTCGAGCTGGAATGAAGGAGATGCATGTAGGTACTGGTGAAGGCAGCCATGACCCATGAATCATGAAGGTCGAAAGTGGTGAGACCGAAGCCAGTGCCATTGTACCCATAGTTCAGATTTCACTTGACTTCAGTATGAAACGAGTGAGACATGGTCATTTATGTAAATGCTAGTGTGCTGCATGGAGGCACGATTCGCCAGGTGCGCACCATGCAGATGTTCCCTATGAGCTTTCGACGGTGCAGGAGCAGCAGATGATAAGATCGCTCTCTGAGCCACAGAGCGCTGCTGCTGGTGCTCGTCGTGTGGTGGAGCGAAAGCTTTCGCAAGTACAGATATCTTCTTGCTGCTGTTCGAACCTATCAACCGCTATCGTGGTCGCCAACTTCGGCAAACTCACTTTCATGCGCTGGAGCAGATCACAACCGAACGTCAACGGTGGCAGACTCGCCTGACAGAAGTTGCCTTGTACGTGACTATAGCTCATCACTTGATAAAGTAACTAGTTTCCTGGAGTAGTCTGCTTCCCGAACTGTAGGATCAACAGCAAGCAGTGTGTTGGGAGTTTGGATTGCAAAACTCGCCGCGTCGTGAGTGTGATCAAACTATGCAGCCAACTCTATCAAAGGCTACCCTGTTGCACAATGCCCTGGTGGCGGGACCTATTATGCTGTTCATTATTGTGTGCTGCAAAACAAACCAGCACCAGCACCAGCCGAAGAGGACTACGAAGAGATCAAATGTCCTGCCTGTTAGCTCGCCATATATCCATACCGCACTGGAGTGACGTACAGTCATAGCTAGCACTGAGTGGTCTTCCATTTGCACAGAGTTTTTTTCATCTGAAGAACTTCAGGTTTGAGATGACGCAGCGCTTACGAAAACCTGGCCGTAAACGCTCTTCTCACTTCAACCGTTTGCGTAGATTGCCTTGGGTGGATCACCGAGCCAAAAAGACGAGCGATGAGGACAAGTTGATTGTGGCACATCTTGGGCGATTTGAACTTGGCGGACGAAATGCCGAGATCATCCAATGCATAGTGAATTCCATATAAAAGGGTAACGAGTGTTCACGTGATCGACTCTCGAGCAAGCACGTCAACGGAAATCAAGACGCTCGTCGCGTTCTTCAGGAGAACTGCGTTGGTCCTTGGTCATTCGGAAGTGCCCATCGATCTCAACACCTCACTTTACAACTCGGTCGCGACTGCAAACCAACACAACTTCCATCCAAACCCCAACCATGTCCAAGACCTTCACGAAATTTGCTGTCGCCGGCGCCGGCGGCGTTGGAGCTTCGGTCGTTGACGAACTGCTCAAGAAGAACCTGAAGGTGACTGTACTCACGCGAGACGATACCAAGGAGGAGATGGTCGCATTCAAGAGCCGCGGTGCAGTCGTCGTTAAGGTGGATTACACTGACCGTGAGGCCGTGAAGAATGCTCTCACTGGCGTCGAGGCGGTGTACGTTGAGATCGATTGCGTCGAGATCCTGTATCCGTGCTGACTATCAGTTCCGTGATCGCTATGCTCGTAGAGTGAGCTCTGTGGGACCGTTTGCTGTTCCGATCCAGGCCGATATCGCACACGCCGCCAAGGCTGCTGGCGTCGAGCTCTTCGTCCCCGCTGAGGTAAGCGACAACTCGCTAAGCTTATGGAGCTCGATTTGGTGACGTTCTGTAATTCACGTGCTCCCTTCAGTTTGGGATCGACGTATCGGACGGCATGCACGTGCACAAGAAGGCTATCCAGGACCTTCTCAAGGAGATTGAATTGCCGTACACGCTCTTCTTCAACGGCCTCTTCTACGAATACGTATCACTGTAAGCGAACTGATCAACAATCGCCATGGCATATCTGACTGACACCAATGGGTCTCTCTAATATGCTACAGCGCTCTGGGTTTTGACTTTTCACAAGAGAGCGTCCCCGTCGTGGGTGACGGCAAGACCAAGTTCAGCCTCACCAAGCGGAGCGAGATCGGTCAAGTCGTCGCCCACGTTCTGACGACGGCTCCGAAATCCGAGCTCGAGTGGGCCAAGATTCCGTTCGAGGGTGATCGCAAGTCTTCTCTCGAGGTCATAGCGATCGCGGAGCAGAAGATCGGTAAGAAGATCGGCGTCACGTTCGTTGATTACGAGGAAAACAAGAAGAAGTACGACTCGGACTTTGGCGCCTTCCTCACGACGCTTTTTGCTGACGGACGTGGCGTCGCTGGACCCGAAGGACGTATGAACGAGGTCAAAACGACGTACTTTCCTGACTGGAAGCCCACGTCGTATGAGACTTTCGAGCTTGGACAGTAAGGGCTGGGAGCGAAAAGGTCCAGTGTAGCATGCTGCCTCTTGATTTTTCATTTACAGTAATTTCACATGGCTACTTCAACATGATCAAGCTGTCTAACAGTGAGTTCTCAAATGCCTGGCTAAGGCGATCATCCAAGTACTTGGATGCTGGTAGCAGTACCTGGTTCACAAAGGTGTAGTGGTTGACGTCGGCCTTGTCTCCATGGAGTGACATCAACGCCGCCAGGAACATCTTCCTGAAGAACGAGCGCATGCTTGTTTAGCCGGGCTTTCGAGCCCCTCGGAGAAACCTCCTTCGAGGAGTCAGGGTGAGGTGCAACGTCTTGTCTTGGGCAAGGTGCTGTATCGATGACCTCGACCCGCAGGACGTAGTCGCACTAGCGATGTGTCTTAAGTAGGAACTTTATGATAAGCGAGTCGAACGGCTTCTCGAAAGAAGGCTCAATGAGGCTCGCTATGATGGCTGCATCCTGGAGATCGTCGATGTATGAGGCCTTGACGCGCATGACGTCGAGTGTCGGGTTGACGAGCCCGAACATGACGTCTTCGAGTGTCCCCGTGATGGTGCCGAAGCTGATGACGACCGGAAGCTCGGAGGCAATAAGCTTGTCATCCTTGTTCATCTCGCTCTCGCTGCCGAGCGTCGTCTTGCGCGCCATCCGATCGAGTTCGGGCTGCGTGCGCTCGCTGTAGACGCGCATGTCCTCCTTACCGGCATGATACTTCCATCTCCGTTCGTCGACCTTGCCTCCTTCTTGGAATAGCAGCCCCTCGTATATGGCTATATGATTGTCGATGAATGCCTGGGAGAGCTCATGGAGCTGTGCGACCTCGCTCTTGGACAGCACGAGCTTCTCGAAAGGGTTGGCAGTGAATCGCTCACGTCCCATGATTTTTTTGTGGTGTCGATCTCAGTGTGGAGACCCGGAAAAAACGCAGAGTGACGAGTCGATTCCAGTGTCTGAGTGAGAGAAGGAGCAGCGCAAGCCGGCCTATGGGACGGCTACTTGAGCCGATCCCGTTGCGAATGCACCACGTCAGATCGGTAACAACACGAATTTGGCCGGGAAACGTTGCGAGCCACAATCCGAAGCATTGCAGTGATCGATGGGCAGCCCCATGTTGCACTCAAGGTGATTTGCAAGAAGCTGTCACATCCAACGGAGATGAGCGACGACGCAAATCTCTTTAAAATAAATATTGGAAACAAGAGGAAATACCGTTGTAGACAATATTGTCAACGAAACAGAGAGATTTTTGGTAAAAACCTGTAATAATATATTTTTATAGATTATGCACAAGATATATGTTTTAGAGATAAATGGACAATACCTTTGTACATCGAAGCATGTGCCTCTTTTGCCGACTGCTCTCTAACCGAGCGCATTTCGGCTCATGCATGCAGAAAAACCGTGGTTGAATCAAGTGAATTGGACTGTTCAGAATGCCATCATCCAAACCGGCACAGCGTTGGAGATGTTTGTTCCATTACGCAGGTGAATTCTTTCGCACTCTACAGAATGCATATGGTATCTATTGTGTAGAGGTTCATTGCCTCTCGAGCAAGCACGTCAACGGAAATCAAGACGCTCGTCGCGTTCTTCAGGAGAACTGCGTTGGTCCTTGGTCATTCGGAAGTGCCCATCGATCTCAACACCTCACTTTACAACTCGGTCGCTACTGCTAACCACCACAACTCCCATCCAAACCCCAACCATGTCCAAGACCTTCACGAAGTTTGCTGTAGCTGGTGCCGGCGGCGTTGGAGCTTCGGTCGTTGACGAACTGCTCAAGAAGAACCTGAAGGTGACTGTACTCACGCGAGACGATACCAAGGAGGAGATGGTCGCATTCAAGAGCCGCGGTGCAGTCGTCGTTAAGGTGGATTACACTGACCGTGAGGCCGTGAAGAATGCTCTCACTGGCGTCGAGGCGGTGTACGTTGAGATCGCAGCCTCATGATTTTACAGTATTTTCACATGGCTACTTCAACATGATCAAGCTGTCTAACAGTGAGTTCTCAAATGCCTGGCTAAGGCGATCATCCAAGTACTTGGATGCTGGTAGCAGTACCTGGTTCACAAAGGTGTAGTGGTTGACGTCGGCCTTGTCTCCATGGAGGGACAGGAGTGTTGACTCGGTGGTAACCAGCATCCACGAGCCCTGACACGCGCCTTCCTTTACAACCCCCCATCCGTACTCGCTAGTCTGAGCGATGACATTGGATCCGGCGTCCAACCACTCCCGAGTCGCCGCGATTTGAAAGATATCGCAACCATATCTTGTCCATCGCTTCATGACTCCCCGTGTTCTGACTCCGAAACTCGATCCTCCAGCAGCATGGGCTGGTACTTGCATGTGAAAGTCGAATCCGACGGCGTCTTCAGAGAGGATCTGTGTCTGTGAACCAAAGTGAGCATTAGTTGCAATCTTCAACGAGGACGAGCATAGACAGCCGCACACCTCGACGGCCAGCGCTAGTCCATTCATCAATCCTCCGTGAGGGTAGCTCCAGATGATGTTCACGACGTCGGGAACTGAGAAAGGCATCGATGTGATGCGCCGCACCCTCGCCATAGGCCGAGACGCTTCGTCAAGCACGATACAGCTTTTTTGACCATCAGTAGCATTGTCTCGAAGGCGGCGAATTTTCCCTCTGAGTTGTGCAAGCTTCATGTTGAGCTTTTGCTCCAATGCAGCAAACAATCCTGCAAGATCGCTAGGTGACTCGTCCGGTGGGCTAGAGGGCACTATAACCAACTGGCACGACTGGGCGAGCGAGACCACAGGTGCCATGACAGCAGCGAGCTCTTGGTGCTTTTTTATGAGAACCCGCAGTTGAGCATTCTCGCTCTCCGCTTCCTCCTTCCCGCGCTTCTCATGTTCAGCTGCCTGCTTCCAGTTTATGCCAGTGCTCGATTGCCGCATGGGCAGTGCGTCGCTGCTTGCAGTATCCCCTTCAGTCTTCACTGCTGGCTTCCTCCGCAGTCTCTGAAGTTGACCTTGTAGCCGATACACCTCTTGGCACGCCTCCATGATCTCGAGCTTTCGTCGCTTCCACGATGGCATTGCTCTAGATTTCTTGGCATCGGAATTGGCACATGACTCTCTCGATTTTGTTTTGGGCGGTTCCACAGTTGACTGCTGCTTGGGGCTCGCTTGTGGAGTCACCGGTATTGGCGGAGCGGCTAACATGAGCTCCTCGAGTTCCAACGGCCGAAGTGAGTCGTGGTCTTCCGAGTCCCATTTGAGCAGATCGTCCAGCAGCGTGTCGAGTACATGGGTTTCATCCATCAGAAAATGTAATCAAGATGTCTGGGGATCGATGAAACGGGAAGGAGTTGAGGTCGATTCGCTGGCAGCAAGCGAGTTGCGAAACGTTAGGCTGATTGTTAGTGATGGCGACTGCAAGCTGGCGCTTGCGGCGAGCGATAACTGTGTGACGTTTTGGCGATCTGCGTTGGCTTTGATGATGAAAAAGCGCGGATTACGGTTTTGTAAATAATGCCGTGTTTCAGCTTGTGCAGTGCAGAGTCAAACGGAGAATGAGGCAGTGGATGTTTGACTGTAGTCGGCCATAAAGTGTCGGTCGATTTTACAATCTCGCTTCCTGTTTCCTCTTGATTGCTTCGCGTGTCGATGGTGATGCTTCCACCTTCTCGATCTCAGATTTGGCGATCCTCGTCCAACTTGCGTAGGCTCGATTGGATGCTGAACAAGTGACGCCAACTGACTGACAGACCCCTCTCTTCCCTCATTGATTGAAGATCCTGATGTAGAATGGCTGCTGAGATAGCCGAGGCTGCAGGCATGAGATTCGCAAGCCACAACGACTGATTGGCGGCTGAGCGGGGCAGGAGGAAGTCACCACCAACCAAGTCAACTGCGGAGTTCACTTCGAGCCGACGTAGGACCGACTTACGGCTGCTCATGACGCAAATCTCATGCTTCACCTGAAATTTGTGATCCTCGATCCCACGACCAGGAACGTCTGCTCGAGTGCGAGGATGCTTCCCAGGTCAAGGTACGTGCTTCATCCTCGAGGTCTCCGTGGGTTCTAATATCGTCTCGAACATGCTCCATACTCAGCTAGTTCGAGCTCCTGAAAGGGCTGAAGCTATCAAAGCACGAGCTACCGACCGACCCTGCTACCGTGTCGTGCAGTGGATGAGGTTCTGACGACTGGTTCCAATTGTCGTCATCTCGATCGCAAAGGTAGCGCACTTCGGGGAGGTCAAGCTGTCCATGGAAACCAAGTGGCGGTGACTTGAGCAAGATGCGCATGTTCGAGTCTAGGGCAGCTTAACCCCCTGAACAAATGGAGCCCCGGTCATATCTTCGCTAATTAGTCAACTGGGTCCGGAACATAGTCATCACCAAATGGAGTCTCGTCCACATCATCGCTGGGATCCAAGACTCGTCCGAAACATAAACATCACCAATCATTGACAGATAGTCGTCACAGCTGCGTCTGAAAGATAGCCGTCACCAACTAACGTCTCATCAACATCGAACGGCTCATATGGGCATGGAGAGCCAGAAAGAAATCGAGCTTGACGAGAACTCTCTAGGCGTCGACGCGGTCGAGTCGACCTGCTAGATCTCTCTAGATCTCTCGGGCTTCGTCCCGCGCTCGTTGGTTGCATCGTGGATGCCAATGCGCAGGTTCGCAAGGCTGCCTCCTCGCTTTGTTCCTCTTTGCAATGCAAGTGTCGAGCCCTAGTTGCTCATCAGACCGATGGAAAGTAGAGGGTGCCATCCCCCTCGTTCATCATGCTTCACATACATTTTGCAAGTAAAAAGGGAGGGATGTCATCGAAATGTGCGGACTTCAACTTGCGAGGGCGAGGCATTCGACGCCAAGCTCTCTTCCCCTCAGTTGGCAAGTTTCAAGATGGAGCTCAAGCGACTGCTCTCTGCGGTTCACGACCCAGGGCCACGCGCTTGAGCATCTAACGCGCGAGAAGACCAAGGCGAAGACACACCCTCTCGTGATCAAGAGCAGACCTTACGGCTCAGCTGGATCCAGGCATTCGCGAAAACCAAGCACCTCGCCTCGGCTTCAGCTGTGCGTCCAAGCTCGAGATCTCACGGTGGCTCAAGCGGTGGCTTCATCGGACGCTTGCGAAAACCAAGCTGCGTCTGTCTGCTGCTACCCAGCCACGCTCGAGAGCTGCGTCAATGAGCGAGTGTCGTGCGCCAGCGAAAACCAAGCAACGCCTGCGGCATTCAGCTTGACGACTCCACCACGAGAGTGCCGTCGAGGGGACGCGTCTTCGTAACTTCGGTCGACATGCGCGGCCAGCCAGCTTCTTCCCGGACTACAGCGGGGCGTCATAAAGACGTATGCAGTGTGAGCAGACTCTAGTCTCTCGCTGCGCGGCGCAGTGTTCTACACTCGCCGTGAAAGCTCCATGTCTCTAGTTCGATAGTGTAGCTACTGTGGTTTAAAGGATACCATCTCTTCGATAAGGAGGAGGTGCAGGTTCCATGACTTGTGGATCAGGCTCTGCAGCCCTTCGGTACGCTCAGAACTAACGCGAAAGTGACAAGAACGACTACTACTGTACTATGCTCAATTCATGCGGTCGTGGTCAAACTTGACTCGCAAAGTATTTGTCTGCCAACTGTAGCGTTGGCGGGAGTAATCTGACGCTGACTTCTGCATCTTTTTCTCTGTTCGAGCAGAAACTTCGCGCATGCGTGAAGTGCAGAGCACGTGACGACCGTTCACACAGAGGCGACACCTTCCTGCACCTAGGTACGTTTCCAGTAGCTTAATGCAGTCGCACAGCAAAAGGCAAGAGAGCAACTATTCGACCAAGACCGGAAAAAGTCCGTGGAGCGCCGACACAGACTGGAATTGCACCCATTGCAAACGCACTGGTCGTCAGTTCGGGCAGGCGCTGGCTCCTCAGTCGAGTTTCGGAGGCTCTATACAACGAAGATTTAATCCTTGCTGTGGTTGCTGGCTAACCAGTTCTCCTCCATGCGCATTCCCTGCTTCGATGCGGACGAAAAATCCACCGCAGGGTTCAAGGCTCAACCGACCGTCGACGGTGCCTTGCGGCGGTCCTTCGACTTCACTTGTCGTTTATTCTACTGCTGCAGACGCCGCTGACCAACTACACGTGCCAAGATGCGAATCCTCGTCGGAATTGGCGTGACACTAGCCGCTGTGATCACCATCGTCGCTGGTGACAGCTGCTCCAGCTCGGAGATGACCTCGACTGACACGTATCTCGCACAGTATGCAGACCAGCTGACCAACGACTGCACCATCGACATCTGCTCAAGCAAGTGTATCGAGACCATGAATGAGATCGCTGACGCCCTACCAGACTGCGACTACATTGAAGGTGTCAACTATCACGAGACGATGGCTCAGAGTATCGCAGCGTGCGAGTCTATCACGACGGGCTCCCTGTCTACCACAGATGATGAGGGATCGTCGGAAGCCGGCGAGGCTTCAGGACTCTCCCCCACCGCAGGTATATGCTCCGACTCAGAAGTCGAGTCCACCAACACCTACGTTGCGCAGTACGCGGACGCCATGTCTACGAACTGCGGAGCGGATTGGTCGTGCACAAGCGACTGCGTTGACACCTTGACCGAACTGGCTGCTTCTGTCCCCGATTGTGTTTACTCAGACGGCGTAAACTACTACGAGACCTTCGAGCTTGCGCTTGCCGCCTGCCCAACAAGCAGCCTCGAAAGCTCCGCAAGCAGTAGCGGCTCGTCGTCTTCAACCTTTTCGACTGGAACGGCGTGCTCGACCTCGGAAAACTCCGACACGAACGTATACCTTGTTGACGTCTACACCGAGTACACGGCAGAGTGATCGACCGACATGTGCTCCAGTGGATGCGTGGAGATCATGAGCACTCTTGCGAGTGAGCTCCCGGACTGTGTCTCCTCGGACGGCAACAACTACTACGAGAGCGTCTCCGCTGTGCTCGCCTCATGCGACTCATCCCCAACGACCACCGAAAGCAGCGGCTCCTCTTCATTGCCGTCCTTCCTTCGAACAGAGACCCCAGCAGCGAGCTCCACCGGTTCGAACAGCAAATCCGACGCAACCTCTCTGATCGGGTCGGCGACATCCCTCGTGTTTACTTTTGTTGCGATCGCAGCGACAACCACTCATCTTCTGCTTTGAAGGACCTCGGAGATCCTCGAGGTGGGAAGGTCTGTGTCCTACACGCATACTGCGATCAATATAACGCGTTGACATCTGCAGCCTTCTTTCGTTGTTCGTGGACACTTAGCAAATCCTTCGCCCGCCCCATGTCCAGGACGCATCATTGGGACATGCGGCGGGCACCGTCAAACCGTCATCGCCCCTCACACCGTAAACAATGGTCGGACACGATGCTCTCCCTGGTGCTGGTGCTTAAGTCGGCTTTGCAGCCAAACCGAAACTGCCCGCCTTCCGAACAACCACATCGAGATGAAGTGGTCGACCTGGCGCCTCATTGCTTTGATTGCTGGCGTTTGGCATGAAAGCGCCTTCGGTGACAGTTGCAGCAGCTCCGACATGGAAGCGACCGAGACTGCGCTCTACGACCACGCGGGTGCGCTAAACAGTTGTACGGTCAATCTGTGCGAGGAGCGATGCGTTTCGGCGATGGAGGATGCCACAAGCGACCTGCCCAACTGCGAGTATATCGAGGGGCTCAACTACTACGAGATTATGACCCAAAGTGTCCAGGCGTGCGAATCACGGTCAGCTAGTCCCAACGTCACTGAGGCAACAGTTGCGTCAGCAGAGGCGTCAAATTCCACGAACTCTAGCGTTCCCGGATGCTCTCAGACTGAGATTTCAACCACAAGCGCTTTGCTCGCCCAGAATTCTGACGTGCTTGCGACGAGTTGCGCGAAAGATTTGGTGTGCTCGACCGACTGCGTTGGGCTCATGACGGAGTTGCTAAACTCCCTCCCAGACTGTGTATTCTTTGAGGGCGTCAGCTACTACGGCACGTTCAACGCAACGATTGAAGGCTGCCTAGCAGGTGGAGCAGCAACATTAAGCGCGGTTGGATCAAACTCTAATGAGAGCTCTGTCGATGCGGGATCGGGTACTGTTGAGTTGGCTCCGACCACCTTCTCAGCGATTGTAGTACCTACTTCGATAGGACTCATGTTGATGGTGCTGTAGACCAAGTGTACCTCTATTATCTATTGTGAAATCCCAGCTCGAGTGGGCCATGGTTCCGTTTGAGGGTGATCGCAAGTCTCCTCTCGAGATCGCGGCGATCGCGGAGCAGAAGCTCGCCAAGAAGATCGGCGTCACGTTCGCTGATTACGAGGAAAACAAGAAGAAGTACCACTCGGACTTTGGCGCTTTCCTCACGACGCTTTTTGCTGACGGACGTGGCGTCGCTGGACCCGAAGAACGTATGAACGAGGTCAAAACGACGTACTTTCCTGACTGGAAGCCCACGTCGTATGAGACTTTCGAGCTTGGACAGTAAGGGCTGGGAGCGAAAAGGTCCAGTGTAGCATGCTGCCTCTTGATTTTTCATTTACAGTAATTTCACATGGCTACTTCAACATGATCAAGCTGTCTAACAGTGAGTTCTCAAATGCCTGGCTAAGGCGATCAGCACGTCGCTGCCTACGCTGCCGCCTACGCTGCCTTCCTGGATGATACGGATACCGCCTCCAGAGCGGCTTGACACAAGTACTGCGCTAGATGAGCTTGCGGACGTGCCACTACCGAGCACCGTCGCTCCGCTTGGACCCATCGTTGTCTTCACTCAACCACTCATCACTTCCACATCTTGCCGGGAACCCCGGCCTTCACCTTCGTCCAAAGGACGAGCCAGTCAACCAATTGCCAAAGCTCTACCTAAAATGGCTACATTGAAGTGGTCATGGGTCATGATCAGTAAATATTCCTTAAACAAGACCATTCGTTTAAAAAAGTTGGAAGACAGTAACCATCGCCGCTCGCCCCGGCAAATATGAGTAAGAGGCCGCCCTGTTGGGCTCGTCTTGGCGGAGATCGGTCAGTTGAATTTTTGTGACCTCAGCGGTAGGCGACTCCAAGTGCAGCCTGTCCAAGATGGCGCCGAAGCGCAAGATGGACGATGAGGAGGAGACGTTCCTCAGGGGCCGCGTCAACAGCACGGTGGATTGCAAGCTCCCCACGATATGCAGCACTGAGCCTCTCCTGGACGAGATACGGCGATCGACGGTCGAGATGAAGCAGTGTAAGCTCGAGGCGACGAGGCTCGCCAACTACCACGTGTTCCGCTGACTTCGAGATAGCATTCCATTGCCTGACCTCGGGATCACATTTTACAGCCAATGCTGCAGCGGTGTGATGAAGGCAGCTGAGGACGAGTTCAAGAGGACTGGCAAGCTTCAAGTCGACGACGAGCTGCTCAAGACACTTCGGTGGTACTGGAAGGAGCGCGAAGAGCAGTCAGCCTACCGACCACCTTCGCTGAACTACAGCGCAGCGATGCGAACGGAGCTCGCGCGTGGTATGTCAGTGAACCCTCAGAATATGATCACGCTGCAGTTCCGGAAGCGCCTCTACCAGTACGTGCGGTTCCGCTACGCAAAAGATGGCGAGCTGAAGCTGACTGCCAAGGAGACTCGCCGCCTCGTAGACAGCTGTTACCGCGTCAAAGAGGTCCCCGCGGAGCCTGTAGACAGCGAGCCGCCACCGCCCAAGCGCAGGAAGACCTCTGCAACGACAAGGTCGAGCAAGAAGAGAAAGAATAAGAAGAAGCCGAAGATGGTCAAGCTGTGGAACGCGTGGGAGCCAACCGACGACCCAGAAGAGCAGGAGCTCCGCGACTAGCTGGGCATCGTCCCATGGGACTTCTACATCAAGGCTAACTTGGATCACTTTGTCGGAAAGCTCTACGACATGCTGTCGTTCATGGAGCCGTTCGCGTCAGCGCATCCGAAGATCAAGGGGACCAAGCTATACTCGTTGCTACCCCGTTCCACGTCGTTTGAGTCTTGCCATATCACCATCAACGGAAGCACGCTGTATGGCATGTGCGCCAGAATCTATGAGCGAAGCGACTGGAAGCTTGACACTGTTCCTGTTGGATCCAGAGGCGGCACGAACAAATCATTCTTTCAGAAGAACTGCTCTGCCTTCTTACGTCAAGTTTTCAACGTCAGCCAGTTTGAGACGAGGATGCCTAGCTGTACCGCCACCAAGACCGAGTTCAATGAGATGGACCTGGACAGCATGAAGACATGCGCGAGTCGCTACTTTCGCAACCAGGTCATGTCAGATGGCTACAGTGCTAGTGTCTTGCTGACACATCCCAAGAATGACGTCAACTACGAGGAACAGACGAACGACAAAGCGCGCATTAGCAATAACGACCCGCTCGAGAAGGCGCGCAAGAAGCTGCCCCGCGACTACACTCCAGAGGTCATGATCGGGATTGACCCGGGCGTGAGAATGCTGTGCACGGCGGTAAGCGTCGGTCGTCTACAGCGTCGTCGTGTCCGGAAAAAAGTGGCTGCAATGGAGACGACAGCGCAAGCGGAAAAGCTCAACCGTGCATATCGCCAAGATCAAAGGATCACCGAGATCAGCACAGGAGAGTACCGCCAGCGTGCCAAGATGACCCAGTTTCAGCACTGGTACGAGCGTCCCAACCACTTTACACGAGTATTCTTTGGTGAAGCATGTGAAAGCTAAATGGCTCCTGTGGGGACCAACATAGAGCTCAGCAATGCTTCGAAGCCCAGCACAAGTAACTGTGAGGTATGGGGCGTTGGTTTCATGCCCGATCTAAGCTAAACATGTAATGGGCCCCATGTCCATTACATGACACAATCTGGTCACAGATTGGTGTCTGTGACAGTAGACTGGTGTCTGTGGCAGCAGACTGGTGTGAGACACACTCACGGGAGCAATCAATGATTGCGACCGCACGGAATGTTCTCGAAGCATTCTTGAGTGCTCTCTGCACACGTGTCTCTGTGCATGAAGATGGTTCCTGCTGGATTTCTCTCTAGTGACGAAGCCGACGTGTCATTGTGGGTACATGTTCGTGGTTTCAACCAATCACAACGTGCCACGTGGCGAGAGAGAGGTTCTTTGTTGAAGAACCCGAAGCTCAAGTTCAAGTTCAAGTTGGAGAACATTCTCCTGGCCCAAGCTTCAAGTTCAACCTGATTCAACCCAAGGTTTTATATTGCATTTGTAGGTTGATTGCATTTAACCCCATAGGACCCTAGTGGTTTTATGCTCGTAGGATTCAGGAACCATAAGCTTTTCAATTCAGTTGCAAATTTGCCGCCTTCACCTCAAGTCTCCTTCCTCCTCCCTCCAAGTCGGGAGAGACCAAGTCTTCCTCAAGCGCAAGCGTGTGTGCCGTGTTTTGGGGACTGTCGTGGACAGCGCCCCATTACACCTGGTAGCACTTTGAGAGGTCCTTCCTGCGACCTTCCTAGAAGGGATTGCCGAAGTTGCGCTGAGCACTTCGTGAACCCTGCTCTAGAAGAGGATTGACAAAGAGGCTTTCGCCCTTTGTGCACTTCCTTTCAAGACTCTCCCTGTCTATTGCGCAGACAGCAGAAGGGATGGAGACTCCGACGAGTGTGCTGCACGAAGACCAAGTGACGCTGACGAATGAGCAGTTTCCTCATTTGTCCGGTCATGAGTGGGCAGCCCTCGAGCGGATGAGCGCAGTCATCGGTGAGGCAGCTGTGATCACACTGTTGAGATCAGCCTCTCCGGATGAGCAGCGAAGCGCGGCAGTGAGCTTCATGCACCATGAGGTCATGGACTCTCGTCGACAGCCCGCAACTCCTGTCTCGACGATGAGAGTAACGCCTCTGAAGCTCGACATCTCCCCGTATCGCGGCGGAGAGAACGAACCTCTGGCGAGATGGTTCGTTGAGTTGGATGCAGCGGTAACTGCAAGACAGCTCCGGGACCCGACACAGCAAGTGTTGTTCGCAATGTCCAACCTTGCGGGTCGAGCGAAGAGTTGGGCGTATGGGAAGCGTTTGGCGGAGCCAACATGCTTCTACAACCTCGACGACTTCAAGCAAGAGTTGAAGCGCGCGTTCGAGCCTCCGCAGAGCGAGTTCCGTGCTCGTGCCGAGTTTCTCAAGCTTCGACAAGGACGCCAAGACCTCCACTCGTATGCACAACGCGCACGATATCTCGTGTCGTGCATAGTGGATCAGCCGATCGACATGGCAACACAAGTTGTCACATTCATGGCCGGTCTGGACGATGGACCAATCCGGAACCAACTGTTCCGCGAATACCCGACGACGCTGGATCAAGCCATCGAGAGAGCGATGCAAGAAGAATTCAGCATCAAGCAAGCCAAGTTCGGTGGACCAGTTCCACGTCAAGTCCGCGTGACATCGTCGGCTAACAATGGACCAGAGCCGATGGATCTGTCGTATGTCCAACATACCGACAACAAGCGTCCTCGCAACGATGGGAAATGTTTCCGTTGCGGGAAGCCGGGTCATATCGCTCGAAACTGCAAGATGTCCTTGCCGAATCGGCAAGAGACACAAGGATCGCGTTCGAACCAGAACAGCAACCGAAATTTCGGCCGCCGGTTCGACCGTTCCCAAGGGTCAAAAAACGGGAACGACCAGTAGGGGCGGGGCTCCCTACTGGGCCCGACAAGAGGACTGTGAATGTTGTGGAGACACAGGACTCTGGCCCCGATGTGCATGAGGCACGTGCAGTTTCCACGAGGAGTGATGGAAGTGTCAGTCAGAGCACTGCTCTGATCATGCTCAAAGTTCATGTAGATGGTATTGAAACGCCTCTACGTGCTTTGGTTGACACTGGAGCGTCGAATAATTTTGTTCGAGCGAAAGTCGTGATCGGGAGTGACAAGACTCCTCACGATGCGACGAAAGATATGGTTGTTCGGTTGGCCAATGGGTCGACTGTGAAGATGCCTAAGCGAACCGTGCGCTTGGCAATCGAGTTTGAAGATTTCCGAGGCGAGGATGAGTTCATTCTCCTCGATCTTGATGACAAGTTTGACATCATCCTGGGCATGCCATGGTTGAAGCGTTACCAACCTCGCATTGACTGGATGAAGATGAAGATTTCCGTCGACAAGAGTGTCAACGAAGACCTGGGCTGCGTTGCAGCAGGTGAAGTGATTTGGGCGTATGCGTCTGTGGAAGATGCGTCGAATGGGACTCAGGAGTGCGATGGCCCCTCAATCCCACAAGACAAGCCCGAGACGACAACTGGAGGTGGAGCAGTCAGGCGCCAGAAAAAGACTGTCTCCTTTGCCATTGGTGACGAGAAAGCTCGTCATGGCGTGAAGTGTGAAGATCCTTCCCAAGATATGAAGAAACCCGACGAAGAGAGTTTTCCGTCGTCAAGCATCCCTGATCAAGATGCGAGTCAAGGCGATGAAGGTGGTGACCCACAGAGAGGCATCACAAGCAGTTATGCGAACGTCGTGGTCTACGGTGAAGATGGTGACGTCGATGTGTTCCGTCACGAGAAGATTGAAAATCCTCCAAGTTCAGTCGAAGATTTGGTTTCCTTGCCCGTGATGAGCAAGAAGGCGCTTATGCGTAGCCTGGCGAAAGGCGAAATTTCGCAGCTTTGTGCGATTGTTGAGGCAATCGACGAAGACCTCGTCAACACAGCATCAAGTCTGGATGCTGAAGTGTTGCACGAGAAGACACGGAAGGAAAGGTTCGAGGAGCAGTCATGGGATGCCCTCAAGGAGAACCCCGTGTATGAGCTTGTCCGGGAGTTTGAGGACATATTCCCCGACAAGGTGCCGGACGAACTGCCGTTCGATAGAGGCATTCGTCATGAGATTGATGTACTTCCTGGCACGAAGTACTGTAGCACTAGACAGTGGCCGTTGCCAAAGGAACAAGTCGATGCGATCGACGAGTTCTTTGCACAACGCGCAAAGGCTGGTCATGTGCGAGAGAGCAAGTCCCCGCACTGCAGTCCCACTTTCTGTGTGAAGAAGGCGACTGGCGGATGGCGCATCGTTCATGCTTTCAACAAGCTGAACGACGCTACCATTCCCGCTCAGACTCCGGTTCCACGCAAGGACATGATCCTTGATGGAATGGTTGGCAGCACCGTTTTCAGTGCGATCGATCTGAAGGATGGGTTCTATCAGCTTCGAATGCGCGAAAGCGATGTCCCACTAACCGCAGTGAGTACCCCGAGTGGTATGCTGCGGGAATGGTTAGTGATGCCACAAGGACTGAAGAATGCACCTGCGACTTTCAATCGCATGGTCACGAATGTTCTTCGTCCTTTGCGAACATTTGCACCAAGTTACTTTGACGATATATTCGTTCATAGTAAGGCCGTGGACGGAAGATCTGATGTTGATGTTCATCTTGGTCATCTTCGTCAAGTATTCCAGGTCATGCGTGAGAACAAGCTCTACGCAAACTTGAAGAAGTGCGTGTTCTTTGCCCCTGAGATTCCTGTTCTCGGTTGCTTTGTGGGAAAGAACGGTGTTCGAGTCGATCCGGAGAAGGTCAAAGCTATTGACGATTGGCCCGTGCCTCAGAATGTCAAACAGCTACGACAGTGGTTGGGTCTGGCCAACTACTTGCACAAGTACACGCGCAATTATGCAGCGTTAGTGCAGCCTCTCACACAACTGTTGAAGAAAGACGTTGAGTGGAAGTGGTCTGAAGATCACCAAGCGGCGTTCGAAGAGGTCAAGAGGAGTCTTCGTGAAGCTCCTGTGCTGGCTCTTCCGAACCACGACAAGCCTTTCCACGTCGTCTGTGATGCAAGCGACTATGCCATCGGTTGCGCATTGATGCAACACGATGATGAGGGCCGAGAGCGAGTAGTGTCGTATCAATCACGACAACTCCGACCTGCAGAACGGAACTACCCAGTTCATGACAAGGAACTTCTTGCGATGAAGTATGCCTTAGTCAAGTTCCGTGTATACTTGCTTGGCGAGGAGCGCTTTGCGATCTACACAGATCATGCGTCGCTGCGAACAGCGGTAAAGACTCCTCACTTGTCCCAAAGGATGGCTAGGTGGCTCTCCTTCTTTGCGGAGCACAACTTTGTTGTGCACTATAAGCCAGGCAAGACGAACATCCTAGCCGACGCCTTGTCAAGACGTCCGGACTATGATCCCAAGTCCAAGAACGAGGATCCGGACGAAGCGTGTCGACTCTGCGAAGATGTTCAAGCGATCGCAGTTCAAGCTTCGACTTCAGTGCGCGAAGACATCATCGAGGGATACAAGTCTGACGAGACCTGTCAGGACTTGCTCAAGTATTTCAAGAATCCCTCTGACAAGGCACTGCAAGGTCTCCCAGCACGAACAAGATCGCGCGTTCACCGCTTTCGAGTACACAATGGGTTGTTGTACTACGCGGTTGAAGATGGGGACACAGAACGAGTTGTTGTTCCCAACGATGAAGGTGTGCGTCATCGACTCTTGTATGAGTATCATGACAGCCCTTCGGGTGGTCATCTCGGACGAGAGAAGACATTTCTCAGTCTTTCCCGAGATTACTACTGGCCACACATGTACAAGTGGGTTCGCAAGTATGTGAAGACCTGTGAGATCTGCCAGCGAGTGAAGCCTTCAGGCTCCACGCAGGCCCCACTTCGTTCATTGCCTGTCCCCCAGGACAGTTGGAGGTCCGTGAGCATGGATTTTATATTCGGACTTCCACGAGACAAGCACCGCAGGAATGGGATCCTGGTGTTTGTGGACCGATTCAGCAAGATGGTCCATCTTGCTCCTGTTTCGGACAAGATCTCAGCCGAGAAGACAGCCAAGGTCTTTTTGGATGTGGTATTCCGTTTGCACGGTTTGCCAACTGAGATCGTGTCAGACCGTGACACCCGCTTCACATCCAAGTTTTGGCGCGCATTGTTTAAATTGTTGGGCACCAAGCTGTCCATGTCAACAGCGGCGCACCCTGAAACGGACGGTCAAACGGAACGAGTGAATCGTGTCCTTGAAGACGTACTGCGTAGTTACGCTACGTCATTTAGAGAGTGGAGTGAATTTCTCCCTCTCTGCGAGTTTGCGTTGAACAATTCCACGCATGTCTCGACGGGTCACTCCCCATTCTATGTGAACTACGGTCTCCATCCGAGAGTACCAGCGTCACTAGTGGGGAAGGTCTCTACCTTAAGTGGGGGAGGGACTACGGCGAATGACAATACGCCGCAGTCAGATGATGACCTGAATGCTGCCATCGAGTTCAATGCCAATTTTGAATCGATGAAACCGTTAGATAAACTAACTGGTCGCGAGAAGCAGCTAGTCGATGACTTTGTCGTGCGGAGACAAGCCGTTGTGAGGTTTGTTCGAGACGCAATCGCACAGGCTCAGGATCTGCAAAAGCAAAACGCAGACAAGAGTGGAAGGAAGAACAAGCAATCTTTCAAGGTCAATGATCTTGTATTGCTTAGTTCGGCGAACCTGCCTGAATATGCAGTGTCCAACCTGGGAAGTTCAAAACTTTTGCCAAGGTTCATTGGACCGTTCACGGTGGTGAAATGCAATGGTGATGCCTACACACTAGACATCCCAACGAGCATGCGTCTGCACCCAACGTTTTACGTGGGCAGACTAAAGCCTTACCTTCCAAGTGGGTCCGCAAACCCTAGTGAGCCTTGCGCGAGTGATCCATACGATCATGAAGTTGCTCCATTTGGTGGCGAAGAGTCTTCAACTCATCGTCTTGGAGCATCTTCTCGGCATAGAGGCGCTGAAGCACATCGAAGGACTCCTCCTTCACTGCTTCCAACGCAAGAAGGCGAGATTGGTACTCCTTACGAAGTACCTCGAGTGCAGTTCCTGCCTCCTCCACAGAGAGAAGCAGACGCTCATGGAATGCCTCTCGAGCCTTCTGAGTCTTCTGGAGTCGCTCAAGTTCGGCCTGAACTTGCTCGAACCGTTGCTCAAAACGGGACTCCAATGCCGAACGCTGGGCTGGACCATCGGACAGCGAGTCAAGTATTGACTCCTGCTCCTTCAGCTGGTCCTCGAGGCTGTCGCACCGGTCAGCGAGAACCGCGTCGCGAACTTCCAGTGCCTCGATCTGCGCACGATGAGCACTCTTCCACTTCCAGAGCCGCTCGATCGTTTTCGCGTTCAGCCCCACCTCCTCTGATCGATCATCAGGGAGAGCATCGATGGATCGTGGAGTCGATTGTTGGTCACGAGGAGCGACAGACTCATGGGAAGAAGCGGTTGACTCGTCAACGCTTCTATCGAGTTCGGTGGCGCGGCTACCCACCGAGTTCGGACACGTGGGAACCGAGACAGACCCTTGAGTCTGATATTCCCGACGTGGTCCGCAGCTACGAGGCAAGCTTGTAGCGTCGCTGGAGACGCTACCGCGACGAAGGCCATGGGCTGCCTTGTCGTGACTTGGAGTCTTGCTGAGCAAGCGCTCCATCTTGCCCTCGTTCTCAAGGCGAACAAAGGCTCGCCAAGAGTCTGCCTTGGCTGTGATAGGTTGGTCCGGATCATCGCGGTTGTTGATCCGACGCCAACGGAAGAACCGCTCCTTATAGTACTCTGTGTCTCCCACCCGACGGCGGATGGAAGTCACATCGAAGAGTTCTGGAGCCCGGCGCTGGTGCTTGCGCACTGCGGGTTCTTCTAGAGATGCTTGGTCACTTGATCGCTTCATAGCGGTTTCGAAAGTGAGTCAAGCACCCCAAAGAGAGCGAGTGGTCGCTACTTTAAGGGGGGGATGATGTAATGGGCCCCATGTCCATTACATGACACAATCTGGTCACAGATTGGTGTCTGTGACAGTAGACTGGTGTCTGTGGCAGCAGACTGGTGTGAGACACACTCACGGGAGCAATCAATGATTGCGACCGCACGGAATGTTCTCGAAGCATTCTTGAGTGCTCTCTGCACACGTGTCTCTGTGCATGAAGATGGTTCCTGCTGGATTTCTCTCTAGTGACGAAGCCGACGTGTCATTGTGGGTACATGTTCGTGGTTTCAACCAATCACAACGTGCCACGTGGCGAGAGAGAGGTTCTTTGTTGAAGAACCCGAAGCTCAAGTTCAAGTTCAAGTTGGAGAACATTCTCCTGGCCCAAGCTTCAAGTTCAACCTGATTCAACCCAAGGTTTTATATTGCATTTGTAGGTTGATTGCATTTAACCCCATAGGACCCTAGTGGTTTTATGCTCGTAGGATTCAGGAACCATAAGCTTTTCAATTCAGTTGCAAATTTGCCGCCTTCACCTCAAGTCTCCTTCCTCCTCCCTCCAAGTCGGGAGAGACCAAGTCTTCCTCAAGCGCAAGCGTGTGTGCCGTGTTTTGGGGACTGTCGTGGACAGCGCCCCATTACAAAACAGCTGTGATCTTCGTGATAGAGGCTTCGATCTTCGCCTACGCGCTCAGATCTTCGCTTCTGGGCTCGGATAATCGCCCCCAAGCCTAGTGCATGGGCTATCCAACCAGTACCACAAGTTACAAGCTCCAAGATCTACGCTTCTGATGTACAATCCACGCTTGCAGACGACGTCAGCAACGCTACAGGAACGTGCATACACTCACATCGCACTCTCTCCGCTCCGAATATCTACATAGGTCTTGTCCGAGCTGCAAATTTTGCCGGTGGTTCTTCGACAAGCGCTTTCGACCGATGGCGGTTCACGCGCTCTCAATTTAAGGAAAAGGGATTGATCCTTTGGCGAAGCGCATTGTACCGAAGGCGAGCAAGCAGGTCTGTATTGCCTACGGCAATTGGAGCTGGCGAGATAGCAACAAAGGGCACCCGACTGGACCAGTGAACGGCTTTGCTGAGGTGCTGGCGAAGCGAGCGATGGTGCTTCCTATGGAGGAGTATTGTACCAGCTAGTTGTGCTTGTCCTTCCATCAGCCTCTCCTGGAAGCTCGTCTGTTGGCAACGGGAAGGATCAAGAAGAACAAGAAGGACGACGGCAAGAAGCCGACTGTGAAGACTTCCACAGCTCGAGAGGTCAACAAAAGAAAGAAGCAAGAAGAAAGGGAGCAAAACGCGACTGCGGCGAAGCGCAACCCGGCTCTGAAGAAGTCATTCTGGATCGTCATCAAGACGACTCGCAATGTCTTGCGCTGTGCAACCAGTTCTTGCAAGGCAACGTCCTGTAACCTAGACAACTAGGCTGACAAACTCCTGGCTTTTAGTTGCAAAATCTTGTTCTGTACTTAGAAACAATTTTTGGTCAGAGGACCCACCGGTTCATCAACTCAAACTACTATCCTTTGCATTATAACCTCCAGATGTGGTGGATCGGCCTCCTTTAAATGGAGTAGAGGAAGAAACTTGTAATTGTCGACCCGAGCTCATGGCCACAATCATTAGAGACCTCGCCAGCCTACTGCGCGGTATGTGAGCGGGATTGGTACTAGACTTTGCCACATAGGTACTTCGACGAGGCGTTCAGCATTGCAGGGACCCATACTCTGAAGAAGAGAAAGCATCAGGTGAAGCTCGTATTCAAGCACGTCGCCGTGCGCGCTAACAGCCTTAGCTGAATCTGTTTGGTCTTCACTTGGATGCATTCCTGTGTTCGATGACAAAAATCCAGCCACAGGGAGGCTAAAAACAGTACTTTACTTTACAACTCCATGCAGGTCGTTGTACGAGGCAAACAGTCGAATAGTCGAACCGGATCAGATCGTCCCTCATATATCACCAGTCCATTGAAGTCCAATTGCTGCTTGCCGAGTTTGCACAAAGCTGTGCAATCAAAATCCACTCATTTGTAGATGTGGCGGCTCCAAACTTGACAGCCCCGAAGGAGCTGAAGATGTTGCTGAATGGCATGCAAATTGCACACCGGTACAGTACGTAGCAGTCGGGGGTCATCGGGGATCGCAGATGGCACGCCGTGCATTGTATCGCTACGTCAGGGGAGCTCCATCGACGCTGCTTCACGCACCGACTCCGAGTTCCATTGCAAGGCTCCATCAAATCAAGCACAAACGCTACCTTCAAGACGCATGGCATTGCTCAATTTCCGCTCCATTGCACACATCATCCAGGAAATTCCAAGTCACGAAGAATGAAGACTTCTCGCACGCTCTACCTTCTCCTCGCACTCATCACTGCCGCACTCATCGCCGATAACGCAGTGGCTACCAAGTGTACTGATGACGAATACGACATAATCATGGAGGCGGGAGCCGAGTTCGGCAAGTCGCTAGGTGCCGCGTGCGTCCCTGGAATGTGCTCTGCCGACTGCATTACCACCATGACGAAGCTAGCTGATCAACTCCCGGACTGCGATGTCGTGACCGGCATTAGCCATGAGATGCTAGCTGATGGACTGAGCTGGTGCAGCAACAGTTCGAGCAGCGATTCTACCAGCAGCTCTAGCAACCATACGTGCTCTCCAGCCGAGGAGATGGTCGTCCTGACTGTCTACTATGCCTACGACGAGGAATTTACGAGTGCTTGTCTTGAAGGCACGTGCTCGACAGGCTGCCTAGCCGTGGGGAGCAGCATGGCTGCGGCGTTTCCTGATTGCTTCTATCCGGAATTCAACGCAAACTTCGTGGTCAGCATGAATACTGCCGCCGATACCTGCAAAGCCTTGAACGGCAGCAACTACCCAGCCTCTATCGACGGGTCTGATGGGTCTGAGAGCTCTTCGTCGTTGGTGGTTGAGGCTGCAGGATCTTCCGGCGCCGAAGTTGTGTCGGTTTCAATAATCGCCGTGATTGGGCTGTACGCGGCTGCGAGCGCTCTGGTGTAGGGGTCTTCGAGTAGTGGTGCTAGTTCATGGCTGTAGGTACATGCATGCCGAAAAAGCGCTCTCATCAATACACTTTTCCTTTCTGTTCGGAGCATCATTACCAAGACATTCCACTTCAACTCACACGAACGCTTGTCGTGTCAACCACCGCTAGTGATGAGCTCGTGCTGTGTGATTGAGATGGATACACTTTGTGAAAATCCACTCGCGGGAAGTGCAGGTTGAGATGGGGACCTCACCGCAACTGCAGTTGCACGTAGCAAAAGGGAACGATGCATACAGTAGTGAGGTTCATTTAATTGTACCACGGTGAAGTCTTGTGGCGGTAAACATTGCTGCTTCCCACTCAGAGGAACAGACCACGTCGAATTGGACGAAGATCGAGAATCCACTAGTCTCAAGGTTTCATTTGCAAATATCTCGGGTAGCGAACACTCCGTCCAGCAAACCAGATGAAGTTCTCTGTCCGATTCTCGATCGTGCTTATGGCACTAGTATTCAAGGTCGTCGTCGCCACAGAATGCACCGACGACGAAACGAAGACGATCCACAGAAACATTTTCGAGCATGGCAAGGCACTGGGTGTTAGATGTGCTTCGAACGCTTGCTCCACGAATTGTGTGAACGCGATGAGTGCGCTTTCTACTCTACTTCCAGACTGCGGCGATAGCAACATCAACTACCACCAGTCGCTGATCAAGAGTGTGGAGTGGTGCGGGAACGATACCACCAGAAAGGACTCAACACGTACTGCTGGTGATGAATGCTCGGTACCTGACTCTACCGTCACTTCGATTGTCTTGGAAGCATACAACGACGATCGTGCCGTTTCTGTCTGTCTTCCAGACAATTGTATCAATTCTTGCCTGACATTCCAGCGAGTACTTGAAGACCTGCTTCCTGACTGCTTCGACTCGGATCTTGGTGTCAACTACAAGGCTTCAGTGCGTTCCAAAATCGAATCCTGCAGTGAACGTGTATCAAGCATCGCGAGTACCTTTCGAGGTCTCTCAGCCATCCCAGAGAAGCGCAGAACTCCCAGCGGAGGTGGAGGAGGCGGAGGAGACAGCACAACCACCGACACCACTACAACAACTACGTCCGGAACGAGCACCCTCACGAACTCCGGTACCAGCACTGGGACGGTGACCAGCAACAGCGGAGGTACCAACAACAACTCGACTTCGGACGCAGCATCTGCTTCGGTGCATGTCGCTGTGGCTGTGCTCGCAGTTGTCGGTGCTCTGGTTTAGGACTTTTTACAACCTCTCTACTCTTCTGAGCTGTCAACAGCTTGCTTTTGCCCGCGGATTGCTCATTGTGGACCCAAAGATATGTGAGATAAGTGTAAGCAGGATGCTAATGATCGTCAACGTGGGTTTTTGCTACAATTTGCGATGTGAGTCTCTCATTGCAAGAAGAATGGGTATTATCATCACGTTATTGCACTTTTGAGAGTCCCTATTCGGCGTCTACTGTAGAAGTGAGGTCACTGCCGACAGAGTGAACAATCCAATGTGGTGTCGTCGAAATCAAATCGTGTGCAAAAAACAAAAGTGCCTTTCTTGCCACTGTCCCTAACTAATTACCTTACTCTCCATGTCCATAGCTCAGAAGCTCCCTCAGTCGAATGAAGAACATACGGTTCGGTTTCGGATCAAGGGAGTCGAACGAGTGGACCCATTCATGCTCGACGATTCTGTCTGAAAAACATGGAGTTTGTGCGCTAGAAAGGGGATTAAACAGGCAAATTTTCGGAGTACGCGCCCTCATATTTCCTTTCAATGAAGAGTTTGACATTTATCATGAATTTCATGTGCCACGATGCGGTGCAACTTCTCAATAGAGCATTTGGAATCTGAAGTCTCGTAACGCAGGTCAAGCTCAAGCTCACCACCACTCCCCAGCACCAACTACAATGTATGGTCGATTGGATCTGTAAGTCATCATGGATCGAATGAAGAGCACCTATCAAATCTCAGTCCACACGAAAAAAAAAAAAAAAAAATCCTTGGGGCTTCGCTTCGATGCCGCATCGTCAATTCCAAGCAAGTTGACTCCACCTTCAACACCAACAATAACGATATGAATCGGCTGAAGACAAATTGGCTCGTCTACACCACTGTAACAAAACAGACCGCTTCTTGAACCACCCCCATTGTTTACGTCATGTCAGTGACGACTCTGCCTTCAACCGGTTACGAACGCTATTGACGCAAAGAACATCACCGCCACACTGGCTAAAGCTGGGAAACGACCAGCTCTCGCTCCGCCCGTCGCCAGCGCCGTCCATGGAGCTCCCGCCCGCGTCCCCGCGCGCCTCCGCGGCCTCTGAACATGTCGAAGCGTCTGCGGAGGCTGCGGAGGGTCCGAACGCCACTCGTGCGAGCTCCGACGGCCTCCTGGAAGTCGAGAACGACCGCCTGATGTTTACGACGCTGGACGAGCTCATCTACCGATCCCGGACGTCCTGTCGAATTGAATGCTTCAAGTTTTGGTCTGGAGGTGTTGTTTTTGAATGAGAATAGACAAGCTGATGGAGATATGGGGGCTGGAAGCTGTGCGACTGGTTGAAGTGAAGGAAAGCTACGACGCACTACGTCATGGCTACACTTTTCTGTTCGACACCAAAATCCAGTCGGTTGTGGATGCATGATGCGCAACCTTCAGACCTCGACCTCCACGGTCATCTCCCTTGGAGTCTGAACACGCGCGGCTGTCTGCCAATAGCACACGCTGCGTTGGACATTTGGGCATGCACTGTTCGCGATTGTTGAGATACGTGGAGCGCTTTCACCCCCCGGTGATGCTTTTCAAGGCGAGTCGACCTCGCGCGAGTTCCAGTGTGCATCGCCGAGAAGCCTAGTGCTTGCTGTGATCACGTCTCTGTTGGTGGAGTCGGTGACCTCGAGGATATTTCATGGTGACACGTCGCCATTATCCAATTCACTCTCGATCGCGCACTTTTCCAAGAATGCAAGCTGTTCGCAACGGTCTTTTTCTCTGCGCTATCTTTTCGGCCGTCCAGTCGAGTGCTGCGGTTGTCGCGAACTGCACCGACGATGAACTCACCACAGTCAGAGCTACCATTCCAGAATACGGCAAGGCGCTTGGAGAGACGTGCGACTCAGGAGCATGCTCTACCGGATGCGTTGTGGCCATGACTCAGCTCGCTGATCTACTACCAGACTGCGATAACGGAGCTTACGACTTCCACCAAATGCTCGCTGATGGAGTGAGTGGGTGCAGTAACAGCACCAGTGACACCTCCAGTGGCGGTTCCGGCAAGGATATTTGCTCTCCGGCCGAGGTCGCCATCACCCAGACGGTGATTTCCGCCTACGAAGGCGATTTTGAAACCACTTGTTTGCCGGATACGTGCACGCCCGACTGCATCACCTTGCAGACCTCGATCAAGGACTCAATCTTCGACTGTATCGATCCGACGGTTGGGATCAGCTACATGGATGGTGTCAATGTTGCTATCGCCAGCTGCGAGGACATCACGGGTAGCAGTTTGGCAGCTGATGTCGCTGGTTCGACTGGCTCAGAGAGCGTGGGTGAGTCTGTTGGCTCGGGTGACTCTGCTGGTTCTGCGAGCTCGGTACCCTCAACTATGGGATCTTCAGGCGCAGCTGTGGTCTCGATCTCGACGCTCACTGTCTTTGGACTGGTTGCTGCTGCGAGCATTGTCGTGTAAAACACCGGCGTTGTCAGTCATGTGGTGCTTGAGCGCAACTAAGCGTCTCTTTTGGCAGATTCGGCTTGTTTACTTCAACACGAACCAGTTCAAGATAACGTTTTCGAATCTCTCCACTTGCATCTCTTCAATCACCTGTACTACAAACTCCATTCAACGCACAGCGTACAAATGCATTTGCACTTCGCATGTTGCAAAAGCTAAGCCATTGATTTTCCAGTTGCTTTGCTCACTGCAAAGACCAATGGGTAATGTTGTGCGCGATCAATGGCGAAATGACAAGCGCTTCGGATACTTGCTGTTGCTTTAGTGTGCGTGAGCAATTGTCAGCACACATAAAGCGGTCCTGGCTCACCGAGCACTGGTCTATGTTGACTGAAGGATTGTGTTCACTTCAATTGGTGCCGTGATGGGTACAAGGCTTGCATGGTTCAGGGTGCGGTTGTTTGTCCAAGTTCATCTTCCCAATTGTTCGACGAATTGACAAGGGTGGCAACGTCTGCCACTTCCAACTAACGTCTCAGCACACTACTCGTTCCAATACTGCCATGAAAGGGATCAGTAGAAGACAACCCTCAGTAGTATCCACCATGTCGGGGTAGACATCCGATGCTGGCGACCTTGCTGAGCCATCATGCTACACCAGTAAGCTACTCAGGGAGAAATTCATCACCTGTCAGCATGCCTTGCCAGGTAGCTTGTTTTTCTCGCCTGCCTCTCGAAAGCAGCTTTGTATCACACCTTCCGGACCAATACCCTCACGAACCCAATATTCATTCTACCATTTGCCAAACAACGCTCAAGCTTCACTTTTCTCTGTCTTCACCTCCACCTTCTCCAATGGTTTCTTCGCGGAACTTCTCCATACTCGTGATAATCTTTGCGGTACTCTCAGCTGTGGATGCCGCCAACTGCACCCATACAGAAGGCGACAACGTCGAGACTTACGTTCCCCAGTACGGGAAGGGACTGAGAATCAACTGCAAGATGGATGCTTGCTCGACAGACTGCGTTGCTTCGATGACCAAGCTGGCCGACCTACTCCCTGATTGCGAGTATGAGGACGTGAACTACCACCTGCAGCTTGCGGAAGGTGTCAATGCGTGCGGAGCCAACAACGGCTTGAGTAGCATGACCAGTGGTAGTGCCAAGGTTTGTTCTCCGGCTGAAGCAGCGGTGACCACCACTGTAATGGCTGCGTACGACGGAGACTTTCTGTCAAATTGTCTCGACGACAAGTGCTCTCGCGATTGTCTGGAAGTCCAAAGCTCCATCGCGGTTGGAATCCCAGACTGTTTCGATACGACTCAAGAAATCAACTTTCACGACACCGTTGAAGAGGTGATGTCTTGGTGCAACATGAGTGGCACTCCCGGAAGTGGCAATCTGACTATCGAGTCCATGGGATCTGCAAGCTCTTCTGCCACGACAAAGACCGAAAGCTCTTCTGGGACCGGAGTTCCTCCATTTTCTGCGAATTCAATTTTGATTTTGATTGCAATCGCGAGCTTGGTTGCGTAGATGAGATACCATGTACTCCTAGCTCTTTCCAAACGTATGCACTTGCGGAGTCGCTCCGTATGCCAATTTGCCATCGGAGCGTAAGATGTCAACACCAACATCAGTTTCCATTTCCGGTTTCATATTAATGATAATATCCTGCAGCGTTCTTCTTGCCCTACCGCAATCCTCTACGGCTCGATGTTCAAATCCATCTCGGTCTTTGCGATCGTTGTGATGTGATAAAGCACCTCTGGAGCTGATGGACGATCGTTCGGTTGAACAGAAACGCACCGACGGCCAAGATCGGCAATGGATTGCAGTGCCGCACTTGAAAACTCCACTTGCAACTTGCCCATCGAAACAAGCTGGAGAATGGCCGTCTCGGACAGTACTCCCGTGACGTTTTGACGCGCTTGCTTGTAGGGTAAAGAGTGGGTATCCAGCTCGGCCAACACCACCCCGAAAGAAAACACGTCCGCCTTGTCGTCGTAGCGCTCACCCATAAGCACCTCGGGAGCCATCCACAAGGACGTCCCCACTCCAGCCGTCATGGTCTTGTCTGCGCTCTCTCGTGATACACCAAAGTCGGTCAGCTTGGCATCCAAGTTCTCTGATAGCAGAATGTTCTTCGATTTGAGGTCGCGATGCAGCACCATCGGCTGCAGAGAGTGCATGTACACGAGTCCGTTGATGACATGCGTAGCGATCTTTATCTTGTTGTAATCGAAGCCGAACGGATGACGTACGGGGTCGGCCTCATACTTGTCGAGTAAACCGCGCAAGTCACCACCACTCATAAACTCGGACACGATGCACAAGTCACTGAGCGAGCTCCATGCCACGCCCACCAGCTGCATGATTCGCGGATGGTCCATGCGAGCCATGAGCTTGGCTTCGGAGAGAGAAACGTTCACTTGAGCGATATTCTTCCTGAGTTCTCGTGGCAGCATCTTGACGGCGACAGATTTCCCATCATATGTGCCCAGGTAGACTTCTCCATAGGCTCCACGACTGATCATTTTCTTGACAACTACATCCGCGCGCGGGATACGTGAAGCCACGATGTCGTCATCGTGCCACAAACCGTCTTTGCGAGGCAGAAGGGTTTGGCCCAGCGACACCAACGTATCTTTGCTCTTTTGGCGACGGCGGAGGCAAACGATTAGCAAGACAACGGCAGCCACCACCACGACAGCAGCAGCGGCGATTCCGATAATGACGGCGACGCTGAGACTTTCCGAGCTGTCGCTGCTTGAAGAACCAAGTATTGAAAAGCTTCCACTTGATCCGGAAGAGGATGACGCGATGTTTGAGTACGCACGGAAATACCGAGCGCCTTGACTGTCGTTCGCGCAAGAGTGCTCCGTCATGTCGTTTAGGCTAAGCGAGATATTGAGGTCGGAATCTCCCTGGCATGTGATGCTGTTGTTGTACAAGACAATACTAGCCGACCCGTCAGAGTTTGTGATGCCGATGATGCTGGAGCTCGAGCTCGATACCTGGCAGACGTTGGCCATGACGAATGCCTTGCTACTGGTGTAGCTGGTGCACGCGTCGTCATCGTACTCCTCGAGCAGCAGGTATGTGCGGTCACCGACCATGGATTTCGAGTACGTCTCGCGGTCGTAGGAGCAATTCCCGCTAAGCGAAACATCGTCTCCCGACGCAGTGCACGTAAAAGAATCGGCAGAGCAATTCGCGTCGAGTTCGAAGATGATGTACGTCGGCGAATTACTGCATGACGAGCCAGCATAATATGTGGTGGCGAGGTCGACGTTGTAGTCGATGATGTACCCGCTGCCGCTCATGGCGCTCCGCAACAGCTCGGAGCCGCCGGGGCGATCGGAGACGGCGAGATTCGGAATGTCCTCCGGAAAATAGGGAGTGTGCGATACGCTGTGTCGTAGAGTCGGATCGTGACCAGTGTCACGCGGTAGGGCTCACCATCTGCATGCGTGCTCGCGATGGCGGTATCCACTGTTCGATGATAGCCTACAGTCTCGCACAATCGCGTGATTGTTCTTCAAGCACTGACTGAAACTGGACAATTTACGCCCATTACAACCCGACTCGCGAGTTTGGCGGTTGCGTGAAGTGTGCTGACAATGGTATCCATACAACAACGTGTGGTGGCAAAAAACGCTGCAAGGAAGTGCACCACAGGCTCGCGTGTTTGTTCATCCACGAGTCGGTTGATGAATTGGTTGTCCGCAAACTCTCATGGGACCTGCTCTATTAACCACATCAAGTTGGAGGTTCCAAGCCCGTAACTGTATGACTCAAGGGAGTGATCTCTATACAGTACAAGCACGTGCTTTGCATTGTGTCGCACAGCATCCAAACCAACCTTTTACTGTACCGCCTTTCCGCTGTGCATTGACAAGGTGTTCCATAATGATGATCACGCCCAAGTAACAGAAACAGTAGCACAGCAGACGCAGGCACGGAGTTCATCACTGCTGCATTGCCAATGAATACAGTACAGTCGAAAGCGGTGTCCAGCTCACCACCACTACAGATGATCGTTGTGATATGATACAGAACGTCCTCTAGCATGGTTGGAAATACTTCTTCGGGAGTTTCTCGAATGGTATGTGCTGGAGAACGCTGTCTTTGAATTCATGAGCTATAAACACGCCTGAATCATCAACACGAAACCAGCACTCGCCTCAAGTCACTTGTTGCAAACCATGAGCTTCGTCTCAAGAGAACAATTCTACTCCGGAGTAGTAGCGTAAATGGGAATGACCTGCAGTGTGCGTGGTCACTACGCCGACAAAATGCTGCTATAGATGTCGTACTGTACTGACGTAGTTGTGGGAACGCCTCACTGACAGCTAACAACTGTCGATGTGTCACACGTCGTCCCCATGAGAAAGGGTGCTCGCACTGTACTTCATCATGACAGCAGCCACAAACCAATCAACGCACAGCACAATTTTTCCTGGACTATCCACTATATTGGGAATGCTTGGCTGTACAGTATCGATTGCGTTGTTGGGGCGATTGCCATCACTTGAGAAGTGCCACGAGCAAGGTTGAAAGAGAACTCCGCTCTTGCACATTATCGAACTGATCACTATCCGTGATTTTGAACCTGTCGGTTGCATGCTACTTCGAGCTGACGTTGGCCAGAAAAGAGTGAGCCGTGATGGGTTGGCATTGAGTCCAACGACTCCAGGTGTAGTCAATTGGTCAACCCAACTTCCGTGGCGCTATGTAGCCCATCTCATTGATGGCTACACTTTCAAATCCAGTCAGTTGTGGGTGCACGAGGAGCAGCTTTCAGATCTCTCAACCTTCACATTTGAGAACCAGCTCCCTCCCTCCGATGCTGCTCCCTGTAGGGGAAGGACGTAGTATATACCTTGAATGACCACGACCACATCAACTTGAGCAAGCTGGATCCACCTTGGTCGCGATTGCAAGCAAGCCGTCGCCATACCCGTACTCATCGTCACCACGCCGGCCGATCACAGTGAAAATACCAACACACCTTCGCTACAATATCGTTGGGAGGCTGTTGCCGATTCATTTTCTTGGTCCAACATATCGTTGCCGTCGCTGCCTCAAAACTGAATCGAGCCAAAGCTTGCACTACCCCCGTGACTCCCAGCATAATTGCCTCGGTTGGGTCATTGCATCAAGATGAGCTCGGCAATCTTGGTGAACAGTCGAATTGAATCAGCTCCTCATATATCACCAGTCCATTGAAGTCCATTTGCTGCTTGCCGAGTTTGCACGAGGCTGTGCAATCAAAATCCACTCATTTGTAGATGTGGCGGGTCCAAACTTGACAGCCCCGAAGGAGCTGAAGATGTTGCTGAATGGCATGCAAATTGCACACCGGTACAGTACGTAGCAGTCGGGGGTCATCGAGGATCGCAGATGGCACGCCGTGCATTGTATCGCTACGTCAGGGGAGCTCCATCGACGCTGCTTCACGCACCGACTCCGAGTTCCATTGCAAGGCTCCATCAAATCAAGCACAAACGCTACCTTCAAGACGCATGGCATTGCTCAATTTCCGCTCCATTGCACACATCATCCAGGAAATTCCAAGTCACGAAGAATGAAGACTTCTCGCACGCTCTACCTTCTCCTCGCACTCATCACTGCCGCACTCATCGCCGATAACGCAGTGGCTACCAAGTGTACTGATGACGAATACGACATAATCATGGAGGCGGGAGCCGAGTTCGGCAAGTCGCTAGGTGCCGCGTGCGTCCCTGGAATGTGCTCTGCCGACTGCATTACCACCATGACGAAGCTAGCTGATCAACTCCCGGACTGCGATGTCGTGACCGGCATTAGCCATGAGATGCTAGCTGATGGACTGAGCTGGTGCAGCAACAGTTCGAGCAGCGATTCTACCAGCAGCTCTAGCAACCATACGTGCTCTCCAGCCGAGGAGATGGTCGTCCTGACTGTCTACTATGCCTACGACGAGGAATTTACGAGTGCTTGTCTTGAAGGCACGTGCTCGACAGGCTGCCTAGCCGTGGGGAGCAGCATGGCTGCGGCGTTTCCTGATTGCTTCTATCCGGAATTCAACGCAAACTTCGTGGTCAGCATGAATACTGCCGCCGATACCTGCAAAGCCTTGAACGGCAGCAACTACCCAGCCTCTATCGACGGGTCTGATGGGTCTGAGAGCTCTTCGTCGTTGGTGGTTGAGGCTGCAGGATCTTCCGGCGCCGAAGTTGTGTCGGTTTCAATAATCGCCGTGATTGGGCTGTACGCGGCTGCGAGCGCTCTGGTGTAGGGGTCTTCGAGTAGTGGTGCTAGTTCATGGCTGTAGGTACATGCATGCCGAAAAAGCGCTCTCATCAATACACTTTTCCTTTCTGTTCGGAGCATCATTACCAAGACATTCCACTTCAACTCACACGAACGCTTGTCGTGTCAACCACCGCTAGTGATGAGCTCGTGCTGTGTGATTGAGATGGATACACTTTGTGAAAATCCACTCGCGGGAAGTGCAGGTTGAGATGGGGACCTCACCGCAACTGCAGTTGCACGTAGCAAAAGGGAACGATGCATACAGTAGTGAGGTTCATTTAATTGTACCACGGTGAAGTCTTGTGGCGGTAAACATTGCTGCTTCCCACTCAGAGGAACAGACCACGTCGAATTGGACGAAGATCGAGAATCCACTAGTCTCAAGGTTTCATTTGCAAATATCTCGGGTAGCGAACACTCCGTCCAGCAAACCAGATGAAGTTCTCTGTCCGATTCTCGATCGTGCTTATGGCACTAGTATTCAAGGTCGTCGTCGCCACAGAATGCACCGACGACGAAACGAAGACGATCCACAGAAACATTTTCGAGCATGGCAAGGCACTGGGTGTTAGATGTGCTTCGAACGCTTGCTCCACGAATTGTGTGAACGCGATGAGTGCGCTTTCTACTCTACTTCCAGACTGCGGCGATAGCAACATCAACTACCACCAGTCGCTGATCAAGAGTGTGGAGTGGTGCGGGAACGATACCACCAGAAAGGACTCAACACGTACTGCTGGTGATGAATGCTCGGTACCTGACTCTACCGTCACTTCGATTGTCTTGGAAGCATACAACGACGATCGTGCCGTTTCTGTCTGTCTTCCAGACAATTGTATCAATTCTTGCCTGACATTCCAGCGAGTACTTGAAGACCTGCTTCCTGACTGCTTCGACTCGGATCTTGGTGTCAACTACAAGGCTTCAGTGCGTTCCAAAATCGAATCCTGCAGTGAACGTGTATCAAGCATCGCGAGTACCTTTCGAGGTCTCTCAGCCATCCCAGAGAAGCGCAGAACTCCCAGCGGAGGTGGAGGAGGCGGAGGAGACAGCACAACCACCGACACCACTACAACAACTACGTCCGGAACGAGCACCCTCACGAACTCCGGTACCAGCACTGGGACGGTGACCAGCAACAGCGGAGGTACCAACAACAACTCGACTTCGGACGCAGCATCTGCTTCGGTGCATGTCGCTGTGGCTGTGCTCGCAGTTGTCGGTGCTCTGGTTTAGGACTTTTTACAACCTCTCTACTCTTCTGAGCTGTCAACAGCTTGCTTTTGCCCGCGGATTGCTCATTGTGGACCCAAAGATATGTGAGATAAGTGTAAGCAGGATGCTAATGATCGTCAACGTGGGTTTTTGCTACAATTTGCGATGTGAGTCTCTCATTGCAAGAAGAATGGGTATTATCATCACGTTATTGCACTTTTGAGAGTCCCTATTCGGCGTCTACTGTAGAAGTGAGGTCACTGCCGACAGAGTGAACAATCCAATGTGGTGTCGTCGAAATCAAATCGTGTGCAAAAAACAAAAGTGCCTTTCTTGCCACTGTCCCTAACTAATTACCTTACTCTCCATGTCCATAGCTCAGAAGCTCCCTCAGTCGAATGAAGAACATACGGTTCGGTTTCGGATCAAGAGAGTCAAATGAGTGGACCCATTCATGCTCGACGATTCTGTCTGAAATACATGGAGTTTGTGCGCTAGAAAGGGGATTAAACAGGCAAATTTTCGGAGTACGCGCTCTCATATTTCTTGTCAGTGAAGCGTTTGATATCATGTGCCACGATGCGGTGCAGCTTCTCAATAGAGCGTTTGGAATCTGAAGTCTCGTAACGCAGGTCAAGAGCACGCCCATCACCACTCCCCAGCACGAACTACAATGTATGGTCGATTGGCTCTGTAAGTCATCATGGATCGAATGAAGAGCACCTATCAAGTCTCAGTCCACACGAAAAACAAAAACTCCTTGGAGCTTCGCTTCGATGCCGCATCGTCAATTCCAAGCAAGTTGACTCCACCTTCAACACCAACAATAACGATATGAATCGGCTGAAGACAAATTGGCTCGTCTACACCACTGTAACAAAACAGACCGCTTCTTGAACCACCCCCATTGTTTACGTCATGTCAGTGACGACTCTGCCTTCAACCGGTTATGAACGCTATTGACGCAAAGAACATCACCGCCACACTGGCTAAAGCTGGGAAACGACCAGCTCTCGCTCCGCCCGTCGCCAGCGCCGTCCATGGAGCTCCCGCCCGCGTCCCCGCGCGCCTCCGCGGCCTCTGAACATGTCGAAGCGTCTGCGGAGGCTGCGGAGGGTCCGAACGCCACTCGTGCGAGCTCCGACGGCCTCCTGGAGCCCGAGAACGACCGCGTGCTGCGCCTCAAGCTCAAGACGCTGGACGAGCGCGTGTTTGAGCTCGAGGCCTCGCGCGCCACGCCCGTCGCGGCCTTCCGCGAGCAGGTGGCGCGTCTGACGCAGGTGCCGGCGGCTCGCCAGCGGCTCATCTACCGCGGTGCGGTCCTGGACGCCTTGTCATGTTGAAGCGTTGGAGTTGGGGGAGCTCATGGTGTCGATTGACGGAGAACAGGCAAGCTGATGAAGGACGGAGCGGCGCTGGAGAGCTACGACCTGCAGGATGGACACACGGTGCATCTGGTGGCCAAGCCCGAGCGGCCCGCGGGAAGAGAAGGCCCGGGTGCGGTGGCCTCCGCTGCCACTGCTGGTACGGCTACAGCGGCTACGGACCCGATGCAGGCGAGTCGCAATCGACTGCGAAGACTGATCGACTGGATCGATGACTCAGACAATGAAGGCAGCGAGCTGGATGGAGAGCGGCCAGCGATCCCAAGGCCGCGACCAGTGCAGCGCCAACAGTCGGCTAGACCAGGACTCACAGGAGATGCGCTCAACATTGCAGTGCTGCGAGACGCGCTCACTGATATCAACGGGCGTCAGCAAGAGACCACTACTCGCCAGAGCCAGCGACTCCCGCAGTTCCGAGAGTTCTTCGGCAGTCTGGACGACTCGGCTGAGAACCTCGCGGTTGAAATGGGCTTGGCGCCGCCATCCTCCAACAACCCAGCAGCGTTGGATCTTGACCACATCACACAGGGCATCATGACGGTTCGTACAGTGCTGTCAACGGTTGCTCCTGAAGCTTCTGCTCAACAAAACGAAACCCCGAGTACTGATGTTGACGCTGAGGCGCTGGAAGAGCTTGGACCGCAAACGCCACCCTCGTCTCCAGGACGCACTCCACGTGGGCGGCGACGATTCTTTGTCGGTCAGTGGATTGACGTAAAAGATACGGTCAACCAATGGCTCGAGTGTACAGTGATGGACATCGCGAACGGCAAGATCCTGGTGCATTATCACGGATGGCCGACGCGCTGGGACGAGTGGCTTGATTTCGACTCCGATCGCATTGCAGCGTTTCGGACGCGCACACAGCACACATTGAATCCACGACAGATGTCGCCTATGCCTTCAACACGGCTTCAAAACGCTCCAAGAGTTGGTAGCAACGATGTGCGCGATATGGTTTCTCAGCTGCGGGACTTGATGCACGAAATTCTGCCACAAATGGATCGATTCGCCGATTTATGCGAAGCTCAGGCGAGAGACGAACGCCGTTCGTACAACAGCGAAGAAGATCAGCATGATGAAGACATTGAAGATTTCGAAACCGACTCAAGGGATTTACCGTCACCGGGGACACCTCGTGAAGGCTGGGAGCATCGGGACGACATATCTGAGATGGCTCACTTGATCGCTCCAATTTTTGACCGTTTCGGTCGGATGCTCATTGATTCTGCGCGATGCTTGGACCCTCTTCTCCGTCCAGAGCTCCAAGCAGCATCTCAACGTCAGCAGCACCGTCTATCTACTCTACGTGGTCGTCGATCTTCTTCCAGTGCTCAGCGTCAAGCGACAGCAGCTCGTGTGCGTGAGATGGAACAACAGGACACATCTTTGTCGATCCGAGATTTGATCGCGACTACACCACAACGCCTCAGCGATACAGCTCCACGACGGAGTATTGATGTTCACATCCATGCAATTGTGTCTCCAGCGTCACTATCTTCTTTTACAGCACTTCGAAATAATGGACAAGGTGGATCCACACGACGGGGCATTACCCCGTCTATCCCAAGAGAGCCCAATCACGAAGAGTTCGATGAGGCGTTTGGTATTCCAACAATTCGCCAACGGCAGAGTGGAGAGAGCGATGGGCGGGCTATGCTAAATGATGACAATGATGACAGCAGTGTGGAGGAGGATCGTGACCAAAGCCGTATCCCTCTTCTTGGGGGATTCCGGCGCGATGATGACTCGGATGGAAGCCAACGTCGTCGCACAGTCGAAGAGAATTTGGATGAATTTCTTGCTGATGACTTTTTTGGGCCATCCTATGACCACCCGCCCGCCGTTGGCACCAGAGCGGGCGATCGTGGTCATGTTTCAATGTCAACGAGCAGCCAGTACAGTTCGATCCCATCCCCCATTTCTGACCACAGTTCGGTGACGGGTCAGAGTCGCAGCCTTATTCCTGAGATCGCGGAAGCGGAAGAGCGGGAGGAAATGCGCGCACGCGATCACGACGCCGGCTCGGATACTCCGCGGGCAATTACTGCGACACCAGTACTTGGAGAAGATGCGGCGCGTGTATCAACGGCATCATCTGCGTCGTCCTCTGCGGCATTTCCGACGTTTCTTGAGGTGATGCGTCGTACGCTCACTGGGGTGCGAAATCTCAGTTTTTCCCACAATAACAACCGCGACCGTGGGCGTGGGCGTGACCAGAACCCGGAGCAAGGCATTGCCCCAAGCTTCTCAGCGTCATCTTCCTCTTCGTCGCTGCCACCACTTTCTCCGCGTGAGGGCCGTTCAAGTGAGATTAATGAGCAGGACCTGGACCAGCTCGATTAAGGTGAGTCCAAGCCAATTTATGAACATGTATGTTATCCATTGATATTGACTCTGATGGGGAATTTCCAGTTTGAGACCTTGAAACTGTGGATGCGACTAGGAAATGCACTGTCTACTGTCTGTGTTCTGTCTCCTCAATCACTTCCACTTCTCCGACGCCGTCATCATTCGGCGCTGTGGCTTCTAGATGAGCTTCTTGTATTTGTGCTGAGTCAACCTCTTGAGTCTGAATTTCATGTTCCTTGCTCGCCACTTGCAGGGCTTCTGCCACTTTAGTCAATTCAGCCGACTTGGTAGCGATGCGACCTGCGTTCACAGTGTCTTCACTACGGTCTTCCTCACTAACATCGCTTTCATCGCTGTCAGATCCTTCCAACTCCTGCTCCTGCTGACTCTGGAGCTTCGCGATCTCTTGCTGTAGTCGCATGTTCCGGTCGCGAAGCAAGAAAATCTCATTGCGCAAGTCGGTAACCTCTTGCTGTCGTATTCGCATGTGTTCAGCCTCCCGCTCCTTCATACGTCGCACTTTTGATCGTAGAGCAGCCTTGCTCCACTCCACAAATGCATTGCGCACGAGACCGCGGTGTAGCACAACCATCGCTGTGAGTTGGGCACCTTTACGACTGAGGCGTTCGTCACGCCTAGCTTGCGCAAATCTTTTCCAAGCATGGAACACGCTTCCAAGTGAGCGATACATGGACTGAATAACGCGACGGAGCACAGCTTCATGACGCGCAAAGCCTTCGGCACGCCGCCGCAAGTCCTCGCGCATCTTGACAGCGAACGGCGTTCTTCGCAAGAAAAAACTGAGAGCTCGCGGTTTCAGTTCGGCATTACTGTTCCAGGCTTTTTCATTCCCACGTGCCTCGTCGTTATCTAGGTCGCCGTCATCACTATCGCTCGAGTCCGATGGCGTTCGCTTACGCCTTCGTACGGTGAGTGAGGTGTGGACAGGCTCGTCGTAGTCAGAGTAGATAGATCGCAAAAGCTCTTTTCTTGCAAGTAGCAGTGTTGATCGAGCATGGCCTAGTGTAGATGACTGGGCCAGGGCGATGGCAGTGCGATCCAAGAAATGTGCAAATACAGCGATTCGAAATCGCTCGTGAAAGCGAGTGTCTGTATCGGCTTCTTCAACGGCTCTCCCCTTGCGTGTGTTGCTTGCGGGACCGAGGCTGCTTATGAGTTGCATTTTTTCGGCAAGTACCAAAGCCTCAGGCAGTTTGGTTTCGGCAAGTTTGTCGAGCGACTCGAACCGAGCAAAGTCAAGTTCATACTGGCGCATCCACTCGCGCAAGGGAACCGTTCCGATATTCGCATCATAGCCTTGTGGTGGCGACCAAGGTCGGCTACTGCCCTTCAGATTGGTATGGCGACGAGGGTCTGCAAAGTCCAAAGCCTCCACAGGCAGCCATGCAGGATTCCATGGAACGGGGTCGGCCGGTTTCTTTGAGGATTGTGTTGCATCCAGCTGTACAAGCGAAAGTGGAGACAGTGGCAGACTCCGTAAAATTGCTGCTCGATGTTCACGCTGAACTTGCTGAAATTTCCGAGGGGATAAGTGGCGCTGCAGCGTGCTAGCAGGTACTCCGATCTGGTGGTTTCTCTGTCGTTGACGAGGCGATCTACTGGTTGCTTGAGGTGGGCATGGATGTGTTGCGAGTGGAGACGAAGGCGGAGAGACAATGCGCGGTGTATGGCACTCGGCCAATGATACCGACATGGAGACTGAACTATGCGAATGCCTGTCCCCCAACTGCTGTTAGTGGTTACAGGATACGTATGTATTTTGGGATAATGGCGTTTCTTCACACTTGCACGACTGTCATTTGCACAAGCGTGCAATGCCATCAACTCCCACAATGCATGTGCAGATCAAGCTCAAGCCTGTGCCACGAAGGAAAACCAAAATCAACGCCAAGACCGGAGGTGAGGCGAGGAGTTCGCTGTCAGAGCAGGCTGCCCCAAGTTATGATGAAGCACTCATGATGCCCGAATTGGCAACCGACGCTATGGACTCTAATGGTGAAAAGTACGAGAAAGCAGCTAGATTGGAAAAGGGTGATGAAGACGACTCATACTCGATCGATGCTGAATCATTCGAGTCGTACAGCGTTGAGAATGAAGAAAGAGAAGGCGAAAAGGAAGAATTTCAGATCACAGACGAAGAACTAAGTGCTTCATCAGGAAATGAGCGTGCAGTATCCGCAGCTGATCAGCTCGAACGTGATAGTGAGGACGAGCGGGAAGATAACGACGGCTATGGAAATTCCACTCATGTGAGGCTTCGATCACCAGGATCCAAATTCCCTCGGAAAGCAAAGCCACGACCAAAGGCAAACGATGATAAAACAGAACCAAAATACTGCTACGATGAGAGCACATATACCATCATTACAAAGCTTCGTGCACAGAACAAGCGTCTCGTTGCTCAGCTAGAACAACAATGCAAGCTCATTGAAACGCTCAACGAGGAAAAGAAGCAGCATCAACACACAATTCAGAGTTTGCGAGCGGATGCGCTGATGTACAAGCAAACAATCAAGGCGCTCCAATCTACAGGATCTCGAGGCACTCGACTTTCTCTTGGCAACCACCGCCAGCTGGAGACTCCATCTCGACCAGCAACATCATCCGGTATTTCAGGGGCACCTACGCTTCCTATCATGAATAAGCCGAGCGATGATCGCCCATTATCGCCACGTATTGCAGCCAGATGTGCGACCCCGATGAATACGTCCGCATTACCAAGTAAGGCAGCGCTTAACTCGAAAGTTGCTGGCTCTCCGAGGCTTGCGTCGCCTCCTAGCTCTCCAAGTACTAATCGCCGGTGGCTTCGCTCAATTGAGCAGGGGCCACCTCCGGCTGCCAAAGAAGACGTAGAAGATCCTCGTTCTCAACTAGAGAAGTATGCAGCGAAGCTTGAGCGCGCAGATCAAGAACGGAAGGATCTTATTGCACGTCATACTCACCAGCTAGCTAATTATTCACATGAGCTATCACGATTGGAGCGACAACTCGAGCATGCACAACGAGCAGTGCAGGAGAAAGATAATGCACTTCGACTTCAGCGAACTCGACAACTTTATCCGTCACCGAATAACCCGACAAGCAACGGTTCTAATGGTTCTGGAGTAACTAGCAACAATTCGGTGGCGGTCGCTGGTCCTAGTAAGCGCCGAGACTCGTTTATAAGCCGGAACAGTATTTTTTCGGACGATATCTGGCGAGAACTGCTACCAGTGCCACCTGAGAGGATCCAAACCCGTCGCTCAGAGACGGCTACTTCTTCAACAGGAAACACAGCAGACGCTTTGTCTGAGACTGCTGCACTAGGATTTTCCTCGCATGTTGGACGCGCATTTGAGGAACTTGTAGCTCATCCACTCGTTGCACTGCACGACTTGAGTCTGGACGCGAGCGCGCGCGAGTGGTTGTTTGAGCTGCGTGCATGCGGTACAAAAATGCTTGAGCTTCATGCAGCTGTACAGACTTTGGGTCGGTCACTTAAAGCATTAGCGGAGAGCTGTAGTACATATCAGCTCGTGGATGCACTCACGTCGGAGAGCCGGTCACTTCTTTTAGCAGAGCAAGCAGTCGTGTTTGTAGCTGATAAGGCTGAACAGGAGTTTTGGTGTCGTGTTCCACGAACAGCGAGTGCCGGTGCGGCCTTGTCAGCTGCACAAATGGTGACAGTGCGCTCTAAGCTCTTGCCATTCGGGTCTCCTCCATCCAACAATGCAACGCCAGAAAATAAAGAGAAAGCTTCTTGGACAACACCGTGCGGCCTTGCATCAATGGTGTTCCATACCAAGCGACCACTGTTGCTGGCTGCGGGCCAAATGTCGAGACATCCATGCTTCTCACCGTCGTCCAACGATAGTTCCGACCGACTAATTGAACATCCAAGCGCTTCAACACTGCTAGTTCCCGTCATCCATGATGGACATGCACTTGCTGTCATACAGCTTGTGGGAAAGACTGCACACGTTGAAGCGCTTGGGATTTCAATTGCACTGGAAAAGCATGACTCATTTACTCCTGAAGATCAATCGTTGCTAGCGCTTTTGTGCCAGTTTGCAAGCGGACTACTGCCCAAAGTTGCATACTTCACGGAGGTGGAGAGCAACAAGGTGAATGAAGAAACGCTTATTCAGCTAGCACCTGAAATCTTCACGTGTCTGCGCTTCGATGAGCTGGGCAAAATTGTGATCGAAAATGCAAAAGATATTCTGGATGCAGATAGGTGCTCACTTTTTGTTGCAGACAATGCTGAGCGCACTCTATACAATTGGCAGAGTGACATCAGCGGTGCTGGCGTTCAGGTACTCGATGCGTCCAAGAAATCTGCAATGAGTATCCCATTTGGCCATGGAATTGTTGGTCTCGTGGCAGAAACCTGGCAACCTATCAATATTGTTGATGCTTATGACGATCCGCGGTTCAACTCGACATGGGATAAGAAGACAAACTATCGCACTAAAAGCATGTTGACAGTTCCCATCCTGAGCAACGCGATCAAAAAGCAGCCTTTGAAACGAAGTACTGAAGGTGAGGCGGGTACAAAGGGGACTGAGCACGGAGAGCATCGCCCTCCCTCACAGACACCTGTTTCGCAACAGCAACACATGGAGCAAACCCTGCTTGGCGTTGTCCAGGTCATCAACAAATCCGGAGGAGCACCATTTCGGTCTAAAGACGAGTTCTTGCTGCAAACCATCACGAAGCTCATCGCACTAGCAATCGAAAACTCCCAGCTTTTCCAGAAGAATCAAGCTTTGTGTTGGGATGTCGGGCGACTCATTGGGGATGGGGATCTTGTTGAGGCGCTGATTAGCCTTGGTATTTCAGCTGAAGAAATTATTGGTGTTGAGAGCGCGTGCATATATGTTGTGGATGAGGCCAACGGCGAACTTGTGACGTTCCATCGGAAACGTCGGTACAGAATCGCACTCAAAGAGGATGCATATCGAGACTCGCTCTTTGAAGACGCCGTGCGATCTAAGGAGCTGTTGATAGTCAATGATGTTGCAGCTGCTCCCCACTTCAATGCATACGTCGACAGTATTGGTGGTATTCCGGCACGCAACGTGCTCTTTGCTCCATTATTGATCGATGACCCTGACGCGTTAAACGCTACAGGTGTCGGGACTTTGCCACTTTCGACAGATGCGAAGTTACCAAATCCAAACAATGGGAAGAAACTTGTTGGTCTCATGCATCTGGTCAACACGAAAGGCAGGAAACTGCACTTTGACCGGCATGACTTGTTCTTGTCCATTGTTCAGAGCCAAAGCTGCAGTGTAGTAGCAAGTATCTTGGAGAAACAGGATATGCTTCGAGAGAAGGCCCAAGTCACCCGACTTCTAGACACTTCGATGTCGTTCTTCAAAGAGATGAGCCCCGTTGGAGTCATTAATGCCGTCTACAATTCGTGCACAAGCATCTTCAATGTTGAGAAAGCACACCTTTTCCTGTGGGAATCTGATCGTCGCCACATGTGGACATCAAAACTTGCACCGAACGCGGCTGGAACCGCTTCAAGTATGATCGCTGGGGTCTCGGTCGGGGATTCTGATGTGTCTAGCGGACATGAAGGAGGAGGGTCGCACCGCCGCCGCCAAACCAACCAGCCACTCAATTTCATTCCAACACTTTCAGCGCAAACTCGCCGGATTTCGGTGCTCACTGACCAGCGACTGCGAGCGCCAACAACAGAAGGGTTGCTTGAAAAAGTTCTCGTCCATGGCACGGCCGTCATTGTACGCGAATGGATCGAGTCACTAGATGACCAGGGCGAAGGGTATAGAAAAGTTGATGAAGAAGACGCCGATGCTCACAAAGTGCCACTCCCAGACTCGGATGCCAATCCAAAACGAACGAGTGGACGGCATGTGATGCAGGCTGCTGCATCAGATGAACGCCTAGGCTTCACCCAACACTCCGTGCTTGCATGCCCTGTGTGGGATCACTACGGTTTGGAGGTCGTGGGAATCCTCGTACTTCTCTTCCGGAAAGGCCATGTCGTGCAGCACTCGGAGGAGCTCGCAAATCTCCCTATTCTAAGTCGTCAGATTGCTGGAGCTCTCAATGTATGTGGAGATCTCAGCCTCGTCAGTACACGCTGCCGACAATTGCAAACAATGCTGGAGTTATCGAGAAAAAAACAAGAGGATGCTGTGTCGCTGACGCTCAGCTCTCGTGGGTATCTCGTCTCGTTCTCACAGCCGATCAACGTCTCGACGCTCGGATTCAATGTATTTGCGCTGAGGGCAGCGATAAACTACACACAAGCACTGAATCTGGGTGTGCATATCCTTCCGATTGATGAGGAAGGACACCGACATGGTTTCCAACTTTCGAGCGCTCCGATCCAGGACATGCTTGGTGAACACTATGTCCGGTGGATCGGCAAAGGCGTGGACGGCACATTCGACAAATTGCTGACAGACCTGCAGGGCGTGTACCAGCGCAAAGAGATGCTGTGCGGGTTCGTCGAGTATCGAGAAGAAGACGAAGCGCGCAAAGACCCGTTCAATTCGCTGCCGAAGGACGTGGTCGTGCCTCTCCGGCAGCTGCTGTGGCAGTTCACGGACGCGCAGTGGCACGTGGACGCTGAGCTCGCAGCCTCTCGGCTCTTCGCTTCCATCGAGCGCTCCGGCAGCTCGGGTCACCAGCTGCTAGTGACGCGAAGACAGCTCGAGGCAGTGCTGGGCGACCACGTGCAGCTCGAGCAAATGCAGTGGGACCTGCTGCACGCGCGGTTCGCGGACGCCTCGACCGACCTCGTGGACGCCGAGGCCATGCTCGAGACGCTGCGGCCTCGAGTGAAGCGCCTCCGCTCGTTCCGCTACGAGCTCGTGCCCGTGCTGGACCCCGTGACGCAGGCCGTGGTGGGCGTCCACGTGCTGCTGCGGTCCCAGGGGCTGTAGGGCTCTGCAGCTCGCTGGTTGTGCGCATGAGCGGACACGATTGATCGCGTTTGGCGGGGAGGATGTGCTGCATCGAGGAGCTCACTTGGCGAGCAGAGACCGGCCTCACCATCACGTTCTGGAGGTCTGCGGACACCGTCAGGCCGGTGGCGAGTCCTCATTGGCGCGAAGCAGTGTGCCTCCCCGCGCCTTGCATAGCGTCGACGCAGTCATTTGGTTGCTCAGTCTGCTGGCCGAGGTCCGAGCGACTCGAGCGTGGGCGAGTCGAAATGGTTGGCGGTCGGAATCGCGAGCTGCAATTGTGCTGCCTGGTTTTGAGGCTTGAGAATTGGAACTCGAGGCTCTGGGTCCGAGCGAGAGGCCACGGAGGGAAGAGCGAGCTTCAAGTGCAGGTCGCGGGGCATGCGTGCACCTGTCCGCGTCCGGATTGCACAGCAAGCGGGGCGAGTGTGGGTGCGGCGACTAACTGCCGAAACCACTTGGCCCCACTATGGCCGCGGTGTTGACAGCCGTGACGTCGCCGGTCACGCACTTGTCGACGTCACTCTCTTGCCGTCTCTATACCATACAAAACCCCAGCATACCATTTCTAAAACCTCCAAATCCCAATACCCTCCCTTCCAGCCGATCCATCGACGCGCGCGACGTGGCAATACAAACCTCAAGTCATTTCCAAAAAATCGCCATTTTTCAAAATACCCCTTTGTAAACAAAACAAATACCGATCTTGCTCATGAGTGGGATGATGCCTCGGCCCCCATGCAGGTGCCGCCCCCCGCCCGCCCTCGCCCATTCCTCAACGCGCCACCAAGCGCGCAGCTCCAGCTCCAGCTCCAGCTCCAGCTCCAGCTCCAGCTCCAGCTCCAGCTCCAGCTCCAGTAGCTCCAGTAGCTCAGCAGCTCCAGCAGCTCCAGCTCCAGTAGCTCCAGCTCCAGTAGCTCCGTTAGCTCCACTAACTCCAGCAGCTCCGTTCGCTCCAGCAGCTCATGGCGGAGGCAGCGGCGGCCGAGGGCGGCGACCGCGCGCGCGGGGCGACGAACGCCAAGTTTTACCTCAAGAACGCCATCATCTCGATGGCGTCGATCGCCGTGGCGCACCAAGTGGCTGGTTGGCTGTCGGACCGAGAGGACCCCGTGGTCTGCGAGGTGTTTGTGAACGACAACTCGTGGTTCGGCGCCAAGCGCTACGAGTCGCTGCGCTTCTTCGACCCCAAGAAGGCCCACCATGAGACGCAGTACGTGGCCATGGCGGACGGCGTCGACCTGGCCGTCGACACGTACCTGGCCGACTACCTGTGGGAGCGCCGCGAGCGCCAGCAGGTGCCAACCGTGGTCTTCCCCACGCGCCACGGCCGCGGCTACGACGTCGACTTCCCCTTCAACCTCTTCACCACCTACGACAAGAAGTTCACCAACCCGCGCGTGAGCGCGTACGTCAACCGCTTCGTCATGAGCGGCTACGCGTGGGTCTCGGTGGACGTGCGCGGCACGGGAGCCTCGGCGGGAGCCAAGCCCACGGGCGACTTCAGCGCGCAGGAGATCGCGGACGGATACGACATTGTCGACTGGGTCACGCGGCAGTCGTGGTCCAACGGCGAGGTGGCGGTCTTCGGCCAGGGCGTGGACGGCGTTGGCGCGCTGCTGGTCGCGGCCAGCAAGCACCCGGCGCTCAAGGCGCTGGCGCTCAACGGAGCGCCAATCGACGTGTTCGGCGACGCCTTCTTCCCTGGTGGCGTGCAGAACGCCAAGGCCCTGCGCGAGTACGCCGACTTCACGCACGCGACCGACAGCCAGACGCGCTGGGACGGCATCCCCACGTTCAAGGCGCGACTCATGCTCAAGTACTTCGGCGGCAGCGTGTACCCCGTGGACGACAACGCCGCCATGCTGGCCAACTACGTCTACCAGCACCGCTCGAATGCCAACTGGACGGCCGAGGCCGAGCAGCTCACGTTCCGCGACGACGGACTCAAGACGAAGCCAGAGGCGCAATTTCCCGACGTGCTGCGCCACCTGAGTGATGTCGCTGCTTCTGGCGTGGCGGTGCATACGCAGGCTGGATACTACGACATGGGCGCTGCGCATTCGGCCATCCTGCTGTACCAGTACCTGACGAACACGCTGGACGCGGACACGGCGGCGCTGCTTCCTGGGCTCCCTGAGAACGCGACGGCCTTCACCAAGGACGAGCGCTTCCACCGGCTCACTCTCGGACCGTGGAGCCACGCGGGCGTGGACAACGCGGACCCGTTCGCGACGTCCAAGCAGAAGTGCTACTACCACCTGGACGAGGTGAGCCGCTTCCTGGACCACCACATGTACCCGAAGCGCGCCAAGATGACGCTGCTGGACGAGGAGGAGCCCGTGCACTACTTCTCGGTGGTGCACTCGCGCTGGAAGACGTCGTCGCAGTGGCCGCCGTCGCAGCTGACGGACCGCGTGCTGTACGTGGCTGGCGCTGGCGAGGAGGCTCCGCCCATGGCGGACGACGCCCCCCGTGCCTCAGGCGAGACGACGCTGGACGTGTCCAAGGGCGCCAAGCTCGACATTGTGACTCGCTGGGACGCGCTGGACCACCTGTTCGGCAAGCGTGCGTACTACTACCACGACCGCGCGCCGCTGGCGTCCGAGTTCGCGACCTTCTTCACGCCGGAGCTGTCGCTGACGGAGATCACGGGCTCGCCCACGCTGCGGCTCTTCTTCTCGGTCGACAAGCCCGTGGTGAACCTCGTGGCGTACCTCGAGGACGTGGACTACACGCCGCCGTTCCAGAACGAGAACAAGCGCCGCGGCGTCACGTACATCACGGAGGCGCTGCTGAACCCGGTGCACACGCCCGTCAAGGACGGCTCGAGCGTCTTCTCGTACTCGAAGCAGCACGCGCGCGAGATCGTGCCGGGCCAGGTCTACGAGGCCGTGCTCGTGTTCCAGCCCATCTCGTACGTCGTCAAGCACAACCACCAGCTGCGCGTGTCGGTGGGCGTGGCGGGGCCGCCCGACTTTGAGCTCGCCAAGGGCGAGGACGCCGCCACCAAGCTCACGATCCACTTCGGCGGCCAGTACCCCACGGCGCTCTCGCTGCCGGCCTTCGACGGCGTGCGCACGGACAACGTTGTGCCCAGGGAGGAGGCGCCGGCCGACGTCATTGAGAACGTCGAGCCCGTCGAGCAGCTCGAGGACGAGTTCAAGGACGAGCTGTAGGCGAGACAGACAGACAGGCAGGCAGGCAGGTATATGATAGCAAGTCTCAGACTCAATCAAGTGTGCATGTTGATGGTTCACGCATTGACGATGCAGTCCAAAGGAGCCGCTTAGTTGCTCTTTGGCTTGGCAGCAGTTGGTTTGGTGAGGAGCGAGCGCTGCATGAGCCACACGTAGGCAAAGGCGGCGCACATGGCCACCTGGCGCTGGAGGTCGGGGCCGAGCTGCTCCTTGCCCCAGCTGCCGCTGAAGATGCCGAGAACAGCCGCAGTCCCTGACACAAGATAGAGATGGTAAGTGTCTAGACAGCAACTAGCATCGTGCCTATCAGCATTGGACGAACCGCCGAGCATGAAGGCGATGATGCCGCCGATGCGATGGCCTGGGTTCTTCCACTGCCAGCTTGTCTTCTTGCCGCCAAAGGTTGTCGCAAGTCCCTGCAGCACACACAGAAGCGGTCAATTACCAATGCGGGTAGTTTCAAAATTCATGGCGGCGGGAAGCAGCTTACGCCAAGCGCATTGAGCAGCGAGAGTGTGCCGGCGGCTGCCGCAACCCACGAGTGGCGCGACGACAGGTGGGGCTTGCCGTACGCCTCCTTGGTGAGGAACGCGGCCACGCCGCCCACAGCCATGAGCAGCAGCGCGAGCGTCTGGAACACGAAGTGCGCCTTGGTGAGCTTCACGCTGTCAGCACCGGCGCCAACGTCGTTAGATCATCGCTATCCCCATGACGCCATCCAAGACGTGTCTCTCACCGGTAGGCGTGGTCGGCCGAGCCCTTGCGCTCCAGCATGGCGAGGATGCCGCTGCACAGATCGCCCGTCAGTTGGTCACGGCAGCAGCATCGAGTCACGTGGTGGGAACGCACGCAGGAAAGCAGACGAGGAAGGCGAGCGTGTTGGCCGCCGGGTGCAGCGCGAACAGCGTCGGCGCCTGCGCGCACTTGGCCAGGATGGCGCTCGCGGGCGCCAGGAAGAGCGCCGACAGCAGCAGCGCCTCGAGCTTGTGCACCATATCGACGTGGGGAAGCGGGGGCAGGATCGGTTCTGGCGGTCTCGCGTTCTGGTGGTCTCGGAGTGCTCGACGCACGTCACACAGGTCGGTACATCGGATGATAGAGGGTGGGATCGCTTCCGTTTGCTGGCATCTTGAACAAGATACTCCATCTGTTATACTGGGATATTTGATCTGGAAGGATCGCACGTGATGGCGCCACGGATGATGATGACATCCGCATGAGGATCCCACCGCCTGCCCTCGTGCAATGACGACATCACGCGCGCGCAGCTCTGGTAGTCGCGTACTTTATAGCTGAGAGCGCGGCCTACTCGGTCTTGCTGAGGGTTGGCGGGCTGCGCTGGAGGAAGATGGACTTGCCGACGAGCGCCACGTTGGCCGCCACAATGAGCACCGTGAGCTGGAACTGGCGGTCGACGGAGAACATGACGACGCCCCAACTCTCGGTGCTCAGCCCGTAGATGAGCGTGCCAACTGGAGTCAATGAGTATTAGCATTGGATTGTACATCTAAGTTTCAATGGAGCATCAAACAGCTCACCCCCGCCGATGTACACGAGGATGCCCGTCATAATGTGCGTCTCGTCCTTCCATTGCCAGTTGGCCTTACCGCCCTCGAATGTGAGCAGCAAGCCCTGCACGTAACGTACATGTTAGCTACTCAACGTAGTTGACAACATCTTGACAAGAAAAGTTGGCCAGCTAACCTGGAAGATATTGAGCAGGAAGAAGACGCTCGTGACGAGCGCCGCCCACGCGTGGGGCGTGCGCATGTGCTTCTCCCCCGCCTCCTTCTTGGTCGAGTACACGACGAAGCCAGCCACGCCGATAAGCGTGCACGCCGCCAGGTTCAGGTACAGGTGCAGCTTGGTCAAGAACACCCTGTCAGCGTTAACGGTACCATTCAGCCCTCACGCATCTCCATCTCGAAGCCCGGCACCCTCATCCTCACCGCGTCGCGTGGTCCTTCACCTGCTTGCGCTCCAGCATGGCGAACAGCGCGCTGCCACCGCACATCCGCAGCGTCAGCCAAGCCCACGGACTCCTTCAATTAGCATCTCCAAATGGCGCGGACGTACGCGGGCATCAACACCAGAAAGGCCAGCGCATTGGCCGCCGGGTGCAGCGCGAACAGCGAGCCGTCAGCCGCGCAGCGCTCCAGTACGGCGGCGGCCGGCGCCAGGAACAGCGCGGCCGTCACCAGCGCCTCGAGCTTGGAGGTCCGCATCTTCCTGGCTCAGGTCGGCGAATGAGGAGAAAGGCGGGGGCATTCTCTGGAGGGGTAATGTCACTATAGAGGGGTTGAAGGAGGGGAGATGGGCGAGGGGAAACACTCATCTAGACTTGTTGGGGCGACGTGTCACGTTACGACCAATAGCAAATCGAAGTGAAGCGCGGTCACGCGAGCCCGTGCCCTCCATCCCCCTTGGTTGACTTCAAAGTGCAAACGAATGCCAAGATCTCCCCTCATTCCTCGATCCGCGGGCTCCAGCGCAAGTGACCAACGCTCCAAGCAACCAGCGGCTCAGTATGGTGCGCTTCTCGTCGCTCTCGGCGCTCGCCAAGCGCGTGGGGCGCGTGCTCGTGGTGGGCAGCAGCGAGACGCTGGCGCAGCAGGCGGCGGCCGGCAGCTTCCTGGAGCAGGCGCTCGCGCGCGCGGCGGCGGCGGGTGGCGCGCCCGGCGTGTCGTTCGCGGCCGGAAGCGCCAACCCCACACTGCTGCGCCACGCGCTCGTAGGGCTGCAGCCGGGCACGGACAGCGGCGACTCGGCCGAGCTGCTGCTGCTGCGCGACGGCAGCGAGGACGCGCTGCGCGTGTCGCTGCACGCGCTGCCCACACAGGTGTCGCGTGCCAACTCGCTGGCTCGCCCGCACGCAATCTCGGCCTTCGTCAAGAGCCACCGCACGCTGCCAGAGAGTGCCAAGGACCAGGCGGTGCTCGTCGTGCTACTGCTGCCCCAGCACGAGCTCACGTGGTTCGCGGCTGGCGCCGCCGTCGCGCGTGCTGCGCCGCAGTACGCGCACAAGCTCAAGACAGTCTCCGGGCTGCCACTCACCGACATCGAAGACGACGCCATCACGGTCGTCTACGAGAGCGAGCTGAGCGGCGGGGAGGCAACGCTCGCGCAGTACACGGCGAACGCCATCCAGCTGTCGCAGCGACTGGTTGATGCGCCGCCCAACGAGCTGCACTCGGATGCATTCGTCGAGGAGGCGCTCGCAGTCGCCAAGCGCACTGGCGCCAAAGCCACAGTCATCAAGGGCGAGGAGCTGCGCGAGAAGGGCTTCGGAGGGATCTACGGTGTGGGCAAGGCTGCGAGCCACCCTCCAGCACTTGTTGTGCTGAGCCACTACCCCGCTGGATCGGACCCAGCGACAGCCAAGGGCGTCGCGCTGGTTGGCAAGGGTATCATCTACGACACGGGTGGCCTGAACATCAAGGTTGGCGGGTTTATGAGCGGCATGAAGCGTGATATGGGTGGCGCGGCATCGCTTCTCGCTGCGTTTGAGGCTGCTGTCCTCGCCAAGAACACCACTGACAAGACCCCGCTGCACGTGCTGCTGTGCATCGCCGAGAACTCGGTCGGCCCACTCTCTGCTCGTCCGGACGACATTCATGTCATGTATTCTGGCAAGACGGTCGAAATCAACAACACGGACGCCGAGGGACGCCTTGTGCTGGGCGATGGTGTCGCGTATGCTGCCAAGCACTTGAACCCCAAGGTCATCGTCGACATGGCCACGCTCACAGGTGCTCAGGGTATTGCAACTGGCCAGCGCATCGGTGCCGTGTACACGAACGATGAAGACCTCGAGCGCTTTGCCGTCGTGGCCGGCAAGCGTTCCGGCGACCTGGTGCACCCGATGCCGTACGCACCAGAGTTTTTCCGCGCAGAGTTCAAGAGCACGGTCGCGGACATGAAGAACTCGGTCAAGAACCGTGCGAACGCGCAGGTGTCGTGCGCGGGCCAGTTTGTGGGCAATCACTTGGGCGACTTTGAGACCAACGGCAAGTGGCTGCACGTTGATATGGCGTACCCGATCAAGACGGATGACGACGAGCGCTCGACGGGTTTCGGCGTTGCCTTCATCCAGTCACTGCTGCAGGAGATCGACTCGGCTGGTTGGTAAACGATGCAGTAGCTCGCTCTGAATCGACGAATACATGGCTGATCATTGTCTTTGTGAGTGAGACTTTGCTGGTCGCTTTAGTGTTTTGATAGCTGCAGAAAGCTCATCGTGCACCTGCGTTTGAAGACATCGCGAGTTAGAACGTGGTGTGAACGGCTTCACGACTAGTTGCTGGTGTCTCATTACCAGTGCGTAGCAGTGCTGAGGGACGATGAAAGCATCTACCGAAGAGTCTTGAAGACTCCTCTGAGCCCTGCATGGTCAATAATGCGCCGTAAGCAACGCAAACTGTGGGCGGACAAAGCCTCTACGCGCTTACGTACGTGTGGAGAAGTCGCTCAACATGGTCTAACTGTCGAAGAACCTTGTCCAGTGTCGATGGCACATCTCGGCAACCGCTTTCGCGACCAGTTCGGGACGCGAAGGCACTGGAAGCGTGTACGAGAGTCACCTCTTGAGAGAATCGAAGTTCTTGATGCTGGAGCCACAGACGTTGCGTTCGATCAAGCTCGTCATCCAGTGCGATCGACTCTCGCTGCTTTGCTTCATCAACTTTGGCGAGTTGGTTGTTGCGAAGAAACTTTTGCGATTGCCCTCGCTTTGACGGATGCTGAAGCGCGCTTGGCGAATCGTAATCTGTCTGAAGGATCGAGGTTCGCGTATATATGTCGAGAGCGTTAGAGTTCATTCAGAAACTAGAAGAACCAATGTTATCAAAACCGCGAAGGTCACACCTTGGCGTACCGATGGGATTGCTAGCGGATGGAAAGGATCACAGCGTGTCGAGACCGGCACCAATGATGCGAGGACACGGCGGCCAGACTTGCAAGGCGCGTCGTCCTGCAGCATCATCCAGACTGAGTTTTGTTGAACTCATAGAGGCTCCATATTTGGCCATCTTCTCAAAGATGGTATTTTTGAAAGCAGTTCGTGGCAACAAGCAAACTGCAGCACACCGGCAGCGCGAAAAACAGGGTTCTATCAAAATCTAGTCTTCAACAGCGTCGTCAAGTGTGAAGGGTTTGCCTGTACAAGCGTTGCCGTCTATCAAAGCAAACTCACGGATAACGCGTGCCTGAAGTATATTCTGACAATCTCATTCGGATCTTCATCAGTTCTTGTGTCCACGAGCTAGGCTCCCATGTTTTACCTGTGAATCATGCAGCTGGTGGGTGAGGCGTGGAACTCGCTGATCTTTATTGCACAGATCGTGTTTGGATCTTGATGCTGTTGAAAACATCTTCTGGCATTTCATGTGTACCTTCTTCCTGCGGTGCATTTTTAATGGCAGGTCTGCATGACTGGGCATTCGACGATCTGTCGATGGATTATACTGTGATGAGCTCGAAATGTTTGACCAAGAACTAGGATCATTATTCGTGACCATCGTGAGCAAATCCTTCCTATTGCCTACACACAGATCTCTGCAGGAAATAGTCCACTCTGTGGAGCTGATTACGACCTCAAGTCAAAGATTCGGACGTCGAAAAGCATTGAGATGAAACAGATCAACTATGAAATGTCACGACAAAGAGCTGGTGGAATTGGTACGTCGTTGTGGACGGCCTCGGAAGTGCTCGTCTTGTTGTTGGAGAGACGTCCACTTTGCGTCTCCTGTCAGATGGGAAGATACAAATGGCGTTCTATCGTAAGAAGCCGTCATGATCGAGCTTGGACCCCAAAGATAATCCGACATGAGCACTGTCTTGCCTGTCTACGATCGCTAGGAAAAGCGATGTTGGATCCCCCACTCATGGGCTCAAGTTCATGCTGCTGTCTGTACCACGCTGGTGCGGGTAACACGCTGCGTGATCAAGTGCTTTGTCTGTAGGATGGGCTACGGTAAGGAAAGGCGCAGAGTACGATTCGGCATTCCGTTCGTAAACATGAACCACTGTTGTACAGAGAGGCATCGAGAGCCGCAAAACCACCGCCGGCTTGATGAGGTGAAAGCGTCGGCGATCGATCAATTCCGCTTCATGCAAAACTTTGTGTCCCTATCTAAATCACTCTTGGTTCGACAAACCTCGCGGACATTCGGAATGTGGGGGAGGTTGTATGGCATCTATGCACATTGGGTACCATCTTCGCGAGCGCGCACACAGATGGCGAGTCCCGCGTGACATTAGAACGAAGTGCCTCTACTAATACACGCAAGCGTATCGCAAGCTCCCAAGGACATTCAGAATCTCGCCGCCTCCGATCACTCCGGGAGCTCCGAGCGCTATGAGCGCCAGCGCTGACAGCAGCGGCGGCAGCACCGGCGAAAGCGCCGAGCTCGCCTCCACGTTCTACGCCGGCACAGGCTGCAGTAATTCACCGACGTACATCATCTTCCAACCGGACACGAGTTGCTCTACCGATGCGTTTACGTGCATCGCGTCGGGAGACGATGTTTCGCTCAGTGCGAACTGCTCCTACGACCGCGAGACGTACACGAAATCCATGGTCGGTGACCGCACATACCTGCTGCTTGAAGAGTACGATGACGACGCGTGCACCAGCTACACCAGCAGCAAGGCATTCGTCATGGCCAACGTCTGCCAGGTCTCGAGCTCGAACACCAGCCTCATTGGCGTCGCGAACACTGACGGCTCGGCTAGTATCGTCTTGTACAACAACAGCGTCACATGCCAGGGAGATTCCGACCTCAATGTCTCGCTTAGCCTAACCGCCATGACAGATCACACTTGCTCAAGCGACAGTCAAGGCGCTCGGTATTTCCGTGCGTACTCGAACATCGCGCTATCGTCTTCCGGATCAAGTGGAAGCTCGTCATTATTTGGGTCAACTACTTCAGACAGCGACAGCTCGGAAAGTCTCGGCACAGGGACGATTATCGGGATCGCCGCTGCTGCTGTCGTGGTGGTGGCTGCCATTGTCATGCTCATCATTTGCCTCCGCCGTCGCCAGAAAGACAAGGATACACAAGTGTCACTGGGTCAAACCCTTCTACCTCGCAAGGACGGTTTGTGGCACGATGACGATATCGTGGCTTCACGTATCCCGCGCACGGATGTAGTTGTCAAGAAAATGATCAGTCGTGGAGCCTATGGAGAAGTCTACCTGGGCACATATGATGGGAAATCTGTCGCCGTCAAGATGCTGCCACGAGAACTCAGGAAGAATATCGCTCAAGTGAACGTTACTCTCTCCGAAGCCAAGCTCATGGCTCGCATGGACCATCCGCGAATCATGCAGCTGGTGGGCGTGGCATGGAGCTCGCTCAGTGACTTGTGCATCGTGTCCGAGTTTATGAGTGGTGGTGACTTGCGCGGTTTACTCGACAGGTATGAGGCCGACCCCGTGCGCCATCCGTTCGGCTTCGACTACAACAAGATAAAGATCGCTACGCATGTCATCAACGGACTCGTGTACATGCACTCTCTGCAGCCGATGGTGCTGCATCGCGACCTCAAATCGAAGAACATTCTGCTGTCAGAGAACTTGGATGCGAAGCTGACCGACTTTGGTGTATCACGAGAGAGCGCAGACAAGACCATGACGGCTGGAGTGGGACGTCCTTGTGGATGGCTCCAGAGGTGCTTATGGGTGAGCGCTACGACGACAAGGCGGACGTGTTTTCTTTCGGAGTGGTGTTGGCCGAGCTGGATACTCACTCTTTACCCTACAAGCAAGCGCGTCAGAACGTCACGGGAGTACTGTCCGAGACGGCTATTCTCCAGCTTGTTTCGATGGGCAAGTTGCAAGTGGAGTTTTCGAGTGCGGCACTGCAATCCATTGCCGATCTTGGCCGTCGGTGCGTTTCTGTTCAACCGAACGATCGTCCATCAGCTCCAGAGGTGCTCTATCACATCACAACGATCGCAAAGACCGAGATGGATTTGAACATCGAGCCGTAGAGGATTGCAGTAGGGCAAGAAGAACGCTGCAGGATATTATCATTAATATGAAACCGGAAATGGAAACTGATGTTGGTGTTGACGCTCCGATGGCAAATCGGCATACGGAGTGACTCCGCAAGTGCATGCGTTTGGAAAGCGCTAGGAATACATGGTATCTTATCTACGCAACCAAGCTCGCGATTGCAATCAAAACCAAAATTGAATTCGCAGAAAGTGGAGGAACTCCGGTCGCAGAAGACCTTTCAGTCTTTGTCGTGACAGAAGAGTTTGACCATCAAAGCAACGCAGTCGGTGGAGCAAGCATCCATCTTGCAGTTGATTCTCAGTCCCTTGCCGGACTGGGGCACGTAAGTCTCGACGTTGTCGCCTTGTGTGTGAGTGCAGTTGGTGGCATCCACAGTTGAAAGCCCTGCAATGATTATCACAAGCATGGAGGAGTTTCGAGGATAAATCATTGGAAAAGGTGGAGGTGAAGACAAGAGAGAAGTGAAGCTTGAGGGTTGTTTGGCAAATGGTAGAATGAATATTGGGTTCGTGAGGGCGTTGGTCCGGAAGGTGTGATACAAAGCTGCTTTGGAGAGGCAGGCGAGAATAACAAGCTACCTGGCAAGGCATGCTGACAGGTGATGAATTTCTCCCTGAGCAGCTTACTGGTGTAGCATGATGGCTCAGCAAGGTCGCCAGCATCGGATGTCTACCCCGACATGGTGGATACTACTGAGGGTTGTCTTCTACTGATCCCTTTCATGGCAGTATTGGAACGAGTACTGTGCTGAGACGTGAGTTGTAAGTGGCCGACGTTGCCACTCTTGTCAACTCGTCGAACAATTGGGAAGATGAACGCACGCTCATTCGTCTTTGCAGTAAGCGAAGCGACTGGAAAATCAATGGCTTAGCTTTTGCAATATGCGAAGTGCAATGCATTTGTACGCTGTGCGTTGAATGGAGTTTGTAGTACAGGTGATTGAAGAGATACAAGTGGAGAGGTTCAAATAGGATATCTTGAACTAGTTTGTATTGAAGTAAACAAGCCGATTCTGTCAAAAGAGAGTTGCGCTCAAGAACCACGTGACTGAAAATGCCGGTGTTTTACACGACAATGCTCGCGGCAGCAACCAGTCCAAAGACAGTGAGCGTCGAGATCGAGACCACAACTGCGCCTGAAGATCCCTTAGTTGAGGGCGCTGAGCTCGCAGAACCAGCAGAGTCACCCGAGCCAACAGACTCACCCACGCTCTCTGAGCCAGTCGAACCAGCGACATCAGCTGCCAAACTGCTACCTGTGATGTCCTCGCAGCTGGCAATAGCAACATTGACACCATCCATGTAGCTGATCCCAACCGTCGGATCGATACAGTCGAAGATTGAGTCCTTGATCAAGGTCTGCAAGGTGATGCAGTCGGGCGTGCACGTATCCGGCAAACAAGTGGTTTCAAAATCGTCTTCGTAGGCGGAAATCACCGTCTGGGTGATGGCGACCTCGGCCGGAGAGCAAATATCCTTGCCGGAACCGCCACTGGAGGTGTCACTGGTGCTGTTACTGCACCCGCTCACTCCATCAGCGAGCATTTGGTGGAAGTTGTAAGCTCCGTTATCGCAGTCCGGTAGTATATCGACGAGCTGAGTCATGGCCACAACGCATCCGGTAGAGCATGCTCCTGAGATGCAAGTCTCTCCAAGCGCCTTGCCGTACTCTGGAATGGCAGCTCTGACTGTGGTGAGTTCATCGTCGGTGCAGTTCGCGTCAACCACAGCACTCGACTGGACGGCCGAAAAGATAGCGCAGAGAAAAAGAACGTTGTGAACAGCTTGCATTCTTGGAAAAGTGCGCGATCGAGAGTGAATTGGATAATGGCGACGTGTCACCATGAAATATCCTCGAGGTCACCGACTCCACCAACAGAAGCATGATCACAGCAAGCACTAGGCTTCTCGGCGATGCACACTGGGGCTCGCGCGAGGTCGACTCGTCTTGAAAAGCATCACCGGGGGGTGAAAGTGCTCCACGTATCTCAATAATCGCGAACAGTACATGTCCAAATGTCCAACGCAGCGTGTACTATTAGCAGACAGCCGCGCGTGTTCAGACTCCAAGGGAGATGACCGTGGAGGTCGAGGTCTGAAGGTTGCGCATCATGCATCCACAACCGACTGGATTTTGGTGTCGAACAGAAAAGTGTAGCCATGACGTAGTGCGTTGTAGCTTTCCTTCACTTCAACCAGTCGCACAGCTTCCAGCCCCCATATCTCCATCAGCTTGTCTATTCTCATTCAAAAACAACACCTCCAGACCAAAACTTGAAGCATTCAACTCAACAGGACGTCCAGGACCAGTAGATGAGCTCGTCCAGCGTCGTAAACATCAGGCGGTCGTTCTCGACTTCCAGGAGGCCGTCGGAGCTCGCACGAGTGGCGTTCGGACCCTCCGCAGCCTCCGCAGACGCTTCGACATGTTCAGAGGCCGCGGAGGCGCGCGGGGACGCGGGCGGGAGCTCCATGGACGGCGCTGGCGACGGGCGGAGCGAGAGCTGGTCGTTTTCCCAGCTTTAGCCAGTGTGGCGGTGATGTTCTTTGCGTCAATAGCGTTGGTAACCGGTTGAAGGCAGAGTCTTCACTGACATGACGTAAACAGAGTGATGGTTCAAGAAGCGGTCCGTTTTGTTATAGTGGTGTAAACGAGCCAATATGTCTTCAGCCGGTTCATGTCGTTATTGTTGGTGTTGAAGGTGGAGTCAACTTGCTTGGAATTGACGATGCGGCATCGAAGTGAAGCCCCAAGGATTTTTTTTTTTTTTTTTTTTTTCGTGTGGACTGAGACTTGATAGGTGCTCTTCAGTGGATCCATGATGACTTACAGATCTAATCGACCATACATTGTAGTTCGTGCTGGGGAGTGGTGGTGAGCTTGAGCTTGACCTGCGTTACGAGACTTCAGATTCCAAATGCTCTATTGAGAAGTTGCACCGCATCGTGGCACATGAAATTCATGATAAATATCGAGCTCTTCATTGACAAGAAATGTGAGAGCACGTACTCCAAATACCTATCTGTTTAACCCCCTCTCTAGCGCACAAACTCCACGTTTTTTCAGACAGAATCGTCGAGCATGAATGGGTCCCCGAAACCTGACCGTATGGTTCTTCATTCGACTGAGGGAGCTTCTGAGCTATAGACAAGGAAAGTAAGGTAATTAGTTAGGGACAGTGCCAAGAAAGGCACTTTTGTTTTATGTTGATTGATATAGTATTGACGACACCACCTTGGATTGTTCACTCTGTCGGCAGTGACCTCACTTCTACAGTAGACGCCGAATAGGGATTCTCAAGCGCATTCACGTGGAGATGACAATACCCATTCTTCTTGCAATGAGAGACTCACATTGTAAATTGTAGCAAAACCCCGCTTTGACGATCGTTTTCGTTCAGCTCACACTTATCTCACATATCTTTGGGACCACAACGAGGGATCCGCGAGCGAAAGCAAGCTGTTGACAGCCCAAAAGAGTAAAAGACTCGTAAAAAGTCCTAAACCAGAGCACCGACGACTGCGAGCACAGCCACAGCCACGTGCACCGAAGCGGATGCTGCGTCCGAAGTCGAGTTGTTGTTGGTACCTCCGCTGTTGCTGTTCACCGTCCCAGTGCTGGTACTGGAGTTCGTGAGGGTGCTCGTACCAGGCGTAGTTGTTGTAGTGGTGTCGGTGGTTGTGCTGTCTCCTCCACCTCCTCCACCTCCGCTGGGAGTTCTGCGCTTCTCTGGGATGGCTGAGAGACCTCGAGAGGTACTCGCGATGCTTGATCCACGTTCACTGCAGGATTCGATTTTGGAACGCACTGAAGCCTTGTAGTTGACACCAAGACTCGAGTCGAAGCAGTCAGGAAGCAGGTCTTCAAGTACTCGCTGCAATGTCAGGCACGAATTGACACAAAAGTCTGGAAGACAGACAGAAACGTCACGATCGTCGTTGTACGCTTCCAACACAATCGAAGTGACAGTAGAGTCAGGTACCGAGCATTCATCACCAGCAGTACGTGTTGAGTCCTTTCTGGTGATATCGCTCCCGCACCACTCCACACTCTTGATCAGCGACTGGTGGTAGTTGATGTTGCTATCGCCGCAGTCTGGAAGTAGAGTAGAAAGCGCACTCATCGCGTTCACACAATTCGTGGAGCAAGCGTCCGAAGCACATCTAACACCCAGTGCCTTGCCATGCTCGAAAATGTTTCTGTGGATCGTCTTCGTTTCGTCGTCGGTGCATTCTGTGGCGACGACGACCTTGGATACCAGTGCTACAAGCACGATCGATAATCGGACAGAGAACTTCATCTGGATTGCTGGACGGAGTGTTCGCTACTGGGGATATTTACGAATGACACCTTGTCGAGACTAGCGGATTCTCGATCACCGCAATCCGCTCTTTCTCTGGGTTCTCCAGAAGCTCAAAAATCTCCAATGGAACAAATACTTTGTGATGTAGATTTACCGATAACTAGCTTACCTATTACTATCGAGTGGATGCTGATATGATCATGCTGGTATCCTTCTGAGAAGCCAAAGCCACTCTTGCACAAGCGCTACGAGACTCGAACAAGCAAGAGAAAAAAGAGAAAAGGAGTCAAGTTGTTGCTCAGCGCTACTGTATTACAGATTGACAAGTTTGGTTTCGGCGACCCCTAGTTGGTCGAGTTGTTGCGAATGTAGTACGGCGCGTTCTGGAACTCCTCCTTGCAGTACGGGAACAGTGTGTCATCGTCCGAGGGGGTGAAGAGGTGCTCACCAGAAGTGATGACCGCGTAGACTCCACAAGCGAAGCACACGACGATGACCAGCATCGAAACGAACTTCTCGTACTTGGGCAGGTTGCGCCAGAATACCTTCAGGTACATGATCATGGGCATAATCAGGCAGCTTGTCGTGTGGGCCGAGGCTCCCGTAAAATCCTGCAGGTCTAGGAACTTGCTGCGCGCCGCAACAGCAATGATGACAAGGATCACGATAATCACTAGGCGAAGTGAGATGTAGCGAAGGACGTTGCGCGAGCCCTGGTACTCGAGCAGAGTGTTCTCCTCCTCGCCGTGCTCTGTGGACACGTCCATGCCACTCTCGAGGGCACCGTGGCTAGGTGCTCGTGACCGAGCCACCACGTGAGATGCGCTGTGGAGTTGAGCTAAGAACGTAAGAACGCTTCTCTTGCAGCTCTTCATCCAAGTCGTTAACACCGAACGACTGTGCGGGTTGCTTGTGCATGCCAAGGATAAGGCGCTCGGCCATGTAGAACGGCGGCTGCAGCAGGGTTGAGAAAGCGATCGTGATGTGCACTTGCATGAACAGGTATGCCATGATGACCGCTCCACGGTTTGGGGTAAATCCAAGCTGAGAGATGCCGAGTGGGTTGCTAGTATCCACAAAGGAGTAGAGCAGGTTGCCGTTGAGCTGGCACCCGCCAGCAGTGTAGCCCGTGAGAGCGATAATGAGGAAGAATGCCGAAATGACGACAATTGTGACCATCACGACGTTAGGCATGCGCTGCGGCTGCGAGTGCTCTCGGTGAAGGTCTGGGACGATGATAGCAGCGCCGTAAGCGAGTGCAAGGCTTCCAAACGAATCAAGGACTTGGCTGATCGAAATGTCCGGCTCGGGGATTGACGGGTGGCCACGCAGGTTGTACTGGAGGATAGTAATGCCGATGATGTCGGCGATAACTGTTCCCAAGCAGCCAGCGAACGCCATACCCGCACTTTCCTTGAGCGTCGGGATCAGGCAAACTGGCGTGACCATGATGGCCATAAAGATGATCCAAAAGATCTGACCGAACGAGTCAGGGAAAAGCACCTCAAGGAGCGTCGAGGCCAAGACCAGGAAAGCGATTGGGACGAGCAGGCAAACGCCCATCTGGGAGATGACGGTAATCCAGCGGCCCCACTTGCCCAGCACCCACTCTCCGACGTCACCATAGGTCTTGACCGAGGAAGGAGCCACAAGCAGCACCTTGGAGAGTGCGACCGTTGCGTACGTGTTGGCGAAGATCATGAACGCAAGCGCGATCGAAGCGTAGATCGGACCAGCGCGGGCGTAGTTGGCAGGCATCGCGAGAGAGCCAATACCGCACACACAGCAGAAGAGGTTGAAAGAGGACTTGAAGTCGTCGGCGGTGAACCAGGCGGACGACTTGCCGCCTCCCGCGCCGTTGCGAGAAGGGATCGCTGGGGTACTGGCCATGTCGAAGCTTGAGAGGTCTGGGTAGTTTCTTTGCGTCTTCGTGTCTTCAGCAGAGGAAATTGGAAAGTGAACGGCGGCATCGGTCGCGCGGCGGAAGCGAGGGTACCGGTGTCATGACGCAGAAGGGATGGCTGACAACGGACAACGGCAGTCCTTTGGCCCAGAGCATGGGGCGCAAGCGCACAAAGCAGGGAACGATGCTCCGTACATTTGACCGCACTGCAACTGAGGTCGCGAATTGGTCGCATCGTCTGGTGGGAGACATGACCGCAAGATACAGAGGCGGTGCTGTTGGTGCTTCAAGTGAGCCTCGAGCTTGCTGCAACGAGCCAAGAACGGTCACGCGACAACTCGGAGATTCCAAGATACGGAGCGAATGAGCAGGAGCCGTACAGCTATACTAAAAGCGGCGATTAAAGTGCAACGTGTGCAGCAAACTGCAACAATGGCATGTGAGAGACCGTCACATGACCAGCAGATGGCCTCGTCACTTTTTTCACACCGCATCACATTTATTAGTTGCTGGAGGCCTTGAAAATACTATAGATGAATGCTTTGATGAATGGTTGATGATTATATTAGAGGGTGTACATGTTTGGTTGTCTATGATATGATCCCATCTCGTGAGCACGCACAAACCCGCTCTCCGCTTCAGAAAATGGCCACAGACATTTGCCTTCAAGCCATGCTCATCGAATCAGTTGATTCGACGATAGTCATATCAATACTGAAGTTCACAAAGTGGAAATGCGCTTGTATGGCCAAACATTTCGCGTGTATGGACACAGTGCTGCAATGAGGTATCCAAAATGATCCAGCAGATCGGCATTGTTCAAAACGTCCAAACAAGCGATAGGACGAGTGGGCTTGACTGCTTTCAATCTTTTAAAAAACTTGTAATGAGTGAAAGTGAGCCGTGAATGATTCATTAGACACATAACGATAGCAGATCTCGCTCCTATTGTACTTCGTGCTATTTGCATATCTTTCGCCTCTTTTGGGGAATCGACCCGCGCAGGTACTGTAACTCAAACGTCCGGAGCGATCTCAAGTTCAACTTCGCTGGCGAATCGTCAGCTCGACAGCGTAGAAAGAGCGTTTCCGAGTCATTCATGATTTTCTCGCTGAGGTGGCTGCTCGACAAAATGCCTGCCATCATCAACGAGAAGCGCAACTCAAAACCCCTCATTCCAATACAAAGATCCGAATTCGCTTCGTAGTTCACTTTCACTCTTAGGCTTTCATAGTAGTTCCAATACTAAAACCACCCTGTCTTGAAATCAACATGCCTAAACTTCCTCTACGCTTCAATAACCAACCGCATCTCGTTCCGAGCGATCGTTGACAAGGCGATACAACGCCTCGGCTGACGACGGACGAGCTCGAGGATCCACAGACACGCATCGAAGACCAAGCTCCACCATCGACGACGACGCAGCGCCAGAAAACTCCACCTGCAACTTCCCAACCGACACGAGCTGCAGAACCGCCGTCTCCGACATCGTCACTCCCGTGATACTCTGTCGAGCTTGCTTGTATGGTAACGAATGCGCGTCCAGCTCGGCCAACACCACCCCGAAAGAAAACACGTCCGCCTTGTCGTCGTAGCGATCACCCACGAGCACCTCTGGAGCCATCCACAAGGACGTACCCACTCCAGCCGTCATGGTCGCGTCCGCGCGCTCTCGTGACACACCAAAGTCGGTCAGCTTCGCATCCAAGTTCTCTGACAGCAGAATGTTCTTCGACTTGAGGTCGCGATGCAGTACCATCGGCTGCAGAGAGTGCATGTACACGAGTCCGTTGAGGACGTGTGCAGGCGATCTTCATCTTGTCGTAGTTGAAGCCGAGCGGATGGTGGACAGGGGTCAGGCCTCGTACGTGTTGAGCAAAGCACGCAAGTCACCTCCAGCCATGAACTCGGACACGACGCACAGATCGCTCAGTGAGTTCCACGCCACACCCACCAACTGCACGATTCGCGGGTGGTCCATGCGAGCCATGAGCTTGGCCTCGGACAGCACGAGGTTGACTTGCGCGATGTTCTTCCTCGCCTCTCGTGGCAGCATCTTGACGGCGACGGTGTTCCCATCGAAGGAACCCAAATACACCTCGCCGTACGCGCCGTGACTGATCATTTGTTTGACATGGACGTTGGCTCTCGGGATGCGAGAGGCCACGATGTCGTCGTCGTGCCATAGTCCGTTTTGATGTGGTAGGAGCGCCTCTCCTAGAGACATTTGTGTGTCCTTGTTCTTTCGTCGTCGTCGGAGGCATATGATGAGTAGTCCGACGGCAGCGACGACGACGACGACTGTTGCGACGATGATTCCGATGATGGCAGGTGTGGTGAGTCCGTCGGAGGAGTTGTTGTTTTTGTCGGTGATTGATGAGGAGTTGTCGGATGCCGACGCCGAGGAGTCTGTCGCGATGTTTGTGTACGCTCGAACCGATTTGATATTGTCGCTTGTATAGATACTTGTAGTACATGTGTGTTCTGCGATCTGATTTTGCGTTGCTGTCGAATTGAATTCGATGCTGCTGCTGTTGTTGCATCCAGTGCTGTTGTAGTAGACGACGTTAACAGAGCCGTCGCTCTGAACTTTGCCAATAATGGCCCCGTCTTTTACAATTAAGCAGTTGTCATCCAGAGCGTAAGTTCGGCTTGCCACGTAGTTGGTGCAGTTTTCATCTCCGAATTGTTCAAGTAGCAAGAAGTGTCGATTCCCGAACATTGCTTTCGAGTACGCCTCGGGGTCGGATGAGCAGTTGATATTTCTCGACATAGAGTCTTCGACGAGCTCGCACTCCATTGCGGTACAATTGCTGTCGGGTGCGAATGCCATGTATGTGGGGTTGGAGTCGCAAGAATCAGTGGCGTAGAGTGTCTGCACAGAGTCGAGAATCTCACTGCTCCTGCTCATGATGACCCAAGAGCCTCGTGCACAACTCAGCCGATGAGAGAAAAAGTAGAAATGACCTCCGAGTTGAGTCTCCGGTGGACGTCACAAAGCGCCATCACAGAGCCGCAAGGTCTGTGATGCGTCGATTTCGAGACTCTGAGCAACTGTACACGGCAGATACCTACTGTATTCTCCTGATAATGTACTACTGTACCGTCACGGCAGACGCCAGCCACACCGTCGAGTGCAACTTGGTTCAGCTGTGCGCCAATCAGTCTTTATTGCAGTCATCTCAACGAGCACAAACACAGAGACGAATCACCGGTGTCCGGCCACAAATCGTTCCTTCAAGACGGGAATTCACTGCATAGCTGCGTTGGCTCCACGCCGTGTACATGTATTGACGCTCTGCAATCTCTAGCCACGACAGTGCTGCGGTAGTGATGGTGCCACTTGTTGTGGGAGCAACGACCACGGTCTCTTCGGAATTGGACTCACGACGAGGGAACAGCAGAAGCGGCAATAGGTGATTCACCTGGCTCTACAGCCTACCGTGGAGAAAGACCAGATCTTCTAGGAGATCACGGACGGTCCGTCGAGCTCTCCCCAGCCTCGAGTCCAGCCACCTGCGCAATTGCGCAGTGCACATCGCGACCACACCACACCTGCGCTTTTGCTTTCGCTCGACACGCTTAAAAGCCTCGGATCTGTTTTGAGCAGATGCGTATAGTATGCATCAGGCGAGGAGACTCTCGATCACCAGAGAAATGCATCATGGCTGCATTACAGCGATATTCATCTCCTGATATGCACTCATCATGCCACGTCGGTCGCACCAGAGAGGAACGTCCACGTACTTTGTGGCGTCCGCGCGACTAGCAAGCATTACAGTAATGAGTCTGCCATGCTAGATTCTCAGCTTTGAGCTTCTGTACTGTACCACTCACGACAAAAGAAGTTCAATACCCTCTCCTCGAGCCCACAAAATCCAACTACCATTTCATTCCACTACGCTAAAATATTCGATCCGAACTTTGAATTGAAAGAGCTCTACGCCTCAATAACCAACCGCATCTCGTTCCGAGCGATCGTTGACAAGCGATACAACGCCTCGGCTGACGACGGACGAGCTCGAGGATCCACAGACACGCATCGAAGACCAAGCTCCACCATCGACGACGACGCAGCGCCAGAAAACTCCACCTGCAACTTCCCAACCGACACGAGCTGCAGAACCGCCGTCTCCGACATCGTCACTCCCGTGATACTCTGTCGAGCTTGCTTGTATGGTAACGAATGCGCGTCCAGCTCGGCCAACACCACTCCGAAAGAAAACACGTCCGCCTTGTCGTCGTAGCGATCACCCACGAGCACCTCGGGAGCCATCCACAAGGACGTACCCACTCCAGCCGTCATGGTCGCGTCCGCGCGCTCTCGTGACACACCAAAGTCGGTCAGCTTCGCATCCAAGTTCTCCGACAGCAGAATGTTCTTCGACTTGAGGTCGCGATGCAGCACCATCGGCTGCAGAGAGTGCATGTACACGAGTCCGTTGAGGACGTGTGCAGCGATCTTCATCTTGTCGTAGTTGAAGCCGAGCGGATGGTGGACAGGGTCGGCCTCGTACGTGTTGAGCAAAGCACGCAAGTCACCTCCAGCCATGAACTCGGACACGACGCACAGATCGCTCAGTGAGTTCCACGCCACACCCACCAACTGCACGATTCGCGGGTGGTCCATGCGAGCCATGAGCTTGGCCTCGGACAGCACGAGGTTGACTTGCGCGATATTCTTCCTCGCCTCTCGTGGCAACATCTTGACGGCGACGGTGTTCCCATCGAAGGAGCCCAAATACACCTCGCCGTACGCGCCGTGACTGATCATCTGTTTGACGTGGACGTTGGCTCTCGGGATGCGAGAGGCCACGATGTCGTCGTCGTGCCATAGTCCGTTTTGATGTGGTAGGAGTGCCTCTCCTAGAGATATTTGTGTGTCCTTGTTCTTTCGTCGTCGTCGGAGGCATATGATGAGTAGTCCGACGGCAGCGACGACGACGACGACTGTTGCGACGATGATTCCGATGATGGCAGGTGTGGTGAGTCCGTCGGAGGAGTTGTTGTTTTGGTCGGTGAGTGCAGTCGCGATGTTTGAGTACGGCTTAATGTACGGGAGTGTCAATTTTGAGTTGTTCTGCGTGAGGCATTTGTGATCGTTGATCTCGCTCTGATTAACTGTCACGTTGAGAAATACATGTGTGTCGCCCTCGCATGTGACGCTGTCGTGGTAGTAGAGAACGTTGGCAGAGCCGTCGCTGTTGACGACGCCGATGATGCTGTCCGTCGAGCTCACGACCTGACAGACTTCAGCCATGACGAACGTCTTGCTGTTCGAGTAGTCACTACATTCTTCGTCATGGTACTCCTCAATCAGCAAGTAGGTGTTGTTGCCCATAATGTTGCTTGAGTACGCCTCGCGATCGTATGAGCAGTTGACATTGAACGAGACGTCGCTGCCGGACGCGGTACAATTCACAACTTCATCCGAGCAGCTGCTGTCGGGAGAGAAGATAATGTACGTCGGCGTGTTGCTACAAGAGGAGCCGGCATAGTATGTTGTGGCGAGCTCGAGACTTGTATCACCGCTGCTGCTCATGATGACCACGGAGCCTCGTGCACAACTCAGGCGATGAGAGAAAAAGTAGAAATGACCTCCGAGTTGAGTCTCCGGTGGACGGCACAAAGCGCCATCACAGAGCCGCAAGCTCTGTGATGCCTTGATTTCGAGATTACAGTAGGAGCAAGCAACTGTACAAGGTGGGTATTCTCCTGATAATATACTACTGTACCGTCACGGCAGACGCCTGCCACACCGTCGAGTGCAACTTGGTTCAGCTGTGCGTCAATCAGTCTTTATTGCAGTCATCTCAAAGAGCACAAACACAGAGAAGAATCACCGGTGTCCGGCCACAAATCGTTCCTTCAAGACGGGAATTCACCGCATAGCTGCGTTGGCTCCACGCCGTATACATGTACTGTATTGACGCTCTGCAATCTCTATCCATGACAGTGCTGCGCTGGTAGTGGTGGTGCCACTTGTAGTGGGAGCAATGACCACGGTCTCTTCGGAATTGGACTCACGACGAGGGAACGGCAGAAGCGGCAATAGGTGATTCACCTGGCTCTAGAGTCTACCGTGGAGAAAGACCAGATCTTCTGGGAGATCACGGACGGTCCGTCGAGCACTCTCCAGCCTCGAGTCCAGCCACCTGCGCAATTGCGCAATGCACATCGCGACCACACCACACCTGCGCTTTTGCTTTCGCTCGACACGCTTAAAAGCTTCGGATCTGTGTTGATGCAGATGCGTACAGTATGCATCAGGCAAGGAGACTCTCGATCACCCGAGAAATACATGGCTGCATTACAGCGATATTCATCTCCTGATATGCACTCATCATGCCACGTCGGTCGCACCAGAGAGGAACGTCCACGTACTTTGTGGCGTCCGCGCGACTAGCAAGCATTACAGTAATGAGTCTGCCATGCTAGATTCTCAGCTTTGAGCTTCCGTACCACTCACGACAAAAGAAGTTCACTGTCCTCTCCTCGAGCCCACAAAATCCAACAACCATTCCACTTCGCTAAAATATTCGATCCGAACTTTGAATTGAAAGAACTCTACGCCTCAACAACCAACCGCATCTCGTTCCGAGCGATCGTTGACAAGCGATACAACGCCTCGGCTGACGACGGACGAGCTCGAGGATCCACAGACACGCATCGAAGACCAAGCTCCACCATCGACGACGACGCAGCGCCAGAAAACTCCACCTGCAACTTCCCAACCGACACGAGCTGCAGAACCGCCGTCTCCGACATCGTCACTCCCGTGATACTCTGTCGAGCTTGCTTGTATGGTAACGAATGCGCGTCCAGCTCGGCCAACACCACCCCGAAAGAAAACACGTCCGCCTTGTCGTCGTAACGATCACCCACGAGCACCTCGGGAGCCATCCACAAGGACGTTCCCACTCCAGCCGTCATGGTCGCGTCCGCGCGCTCTCGTGACACACCAAAGTCGGTTAGCTTCGCATCCAAGTTCTCTGATAGCAGAATGTTCTTCGACTTGAGGTCGCGATGCAGTACCATCGGCTGCAGAGAGTGCATGTACACGAGTCCATTGAGGACGTGTGCGGCGATCTTCATCTTGTCGTAGTTGAAGCCAAGCGGATGGTGGACGGGGTCAGCCTCATACGTGTTGAGCAAAGCACGCAAGTCACCTCCAGCCATGAACTCGGACACGACGCACAGATCACTCAGTGAGTTCCACGCCACACCCACCAACTGCACGATTCGCGGGTGGTCCATGCGAGCCATGAGCTTGGCCTCGGACAGCACGAGGTTGACTTGCGCGATGTTCTTCCTCGCCTCTCGTGGCAACATCTTGACGGCGACGGTGTTCCCGTCGAAGGAGCCCAAATACACCTCACCGTACGCGCCGTGGCTGATCATTTGTTTGACGTGGACGTTGGCTCTCGGGATGCGAGAGGCCACGATGTCGTCGTCGTGCCATAGTCCGTTTTGATAAGGTAGGAGCGCCTCTCCTAGAGATATTTGTGTGTCCTTGTTCTTTCGTCGTCGTCGGAGGCATATGATGAGTAGTCCGACGGCAGCGACGACGACGACGACTGTTGCGACGATGATTCCGATGATGGCAGGTGTGGTGAGTCCGTCGGAGGAGTTGTTGTTTTTGTCGGCGAGTGATGAGGAGTTGTCTGTTGTTGATGAAGCGGAGGTGGAGGCGGATGCCGACGCCGAGGAGACAGTCGCGATGTTTGAGTACGGACGAAAGTACTGAACTGCCAAATTTGAGCTTGTCTGCTTGAGGCATTTGTGATCGTTGATCTCGCTCTGATCAACTGTCACGTTGAGGTAGATGTCGCCCTGGCATGTGACGCTGCCGTTGTAGTAGATAACGTTGGCAGAGCCGTCGCTGTTGACGACGCCGATGATGCTGTCCGTCGAGCTCACGACCTGACAGACTTCAGCCATGACGAACGTCTGGCTACTCGAGTAGTCACTACATTCTTCGTCATGGTACTCCTCAATCAGCAAGTAGGTCCGATCGTCGATCATGGCGCTCGAGTACGCCTCGCGGTCGTATGAGCAGTTGACATTGTACGAGATGTCGCTGCCGGACGCGGTACAGTTCACAGCCTCATCCGAGCAGCTGCTGTCGGGAGAGAAGATAATGTACGTCGGCGAGTAGCTGCAGGAGGAGCCGGCGTAGTATGTGATGGCGAGCTCGATGCTGTCGCCGCTGCTGCTCATGCTCGCAGTCTGAAGACACCAGGACGATCGGCGCAAGAGTGGGAATACCAGTCGCCGGATCGAGACCGTCAGCGACATTCCTGGGGCGTAACAAGTGCAGAGGCAGGTGCTGATGAACAGGGCGGTGGATCATTGCGATCGTCCAGGAGTCGCACAGATTCTGTGCCACAGAACAGGTTCGGCCGTCGCTGTCCACATGGTTGACCGAGAGGATGGCATTCAAAATTCAAGCCAAGGGCAGTTGCGACGTACCACTACAAAGATTTCGGCATTGGACAGTACTCGACGTTCCTGATATGAACACGGATGGATTTTCGTCACCATCAAAGCCCCACCAGACCCGGCTGAACCAGGCCATGAACGTACATTAGTACACTGCAACCTTGATGGCCACCAACCTAGGAAGCAGCTAACAGCTGCCGATAACTGAGCGCAGTTGCCTGCTCATCGCTCTCCATGACGTCCCCTAGAAGGGCCGCTATGTCCACGGGCTGCGTCATCAGTGGCTCTGTCGACGCTACTACTAGTGGCACCGGTTCATCAATGACCGCCACTGTCTGCACCCCGACCGAAGCTGTATATCTTGGCTTGGACCTGGCTTGGACTCCGGCCTCGCTGGTGGTTGCGATCCGAACAGGTGGAGTGACCGCCGGCGCCTCTGGCTTGACAGGAATTGGGTCAACCGGGGCAGGCGAGGTGGCGAGAGTTGGAGGTGCAGGCGCAACTGGGGCAGTCGTGTACGCCTCGAGAACCTGGCTCTTGAGAGCGAGCAGCGTTGCCTTGAGTGCGTGGACCTCCTCGTTGCGTTTCCGCATCTCAGCGACGCCAGCGCTCGCGCTCGTCTGCTTGGAAAGCAAGTCGGTTTGCATCTTGGACACGCTCGCCACGCGGCGTTGCAAGAGCTCCGCTGCCTGTTGTAAATCACGACGCCAAGTCAGCTGGGGGAGCACGGCAGCGAGACGTAGCAATCCACACGCAGCCGCACCTGCTTGTACTGCGTCTGCTGGTGCTGGATCACGGCGAGCAGCGCGCCGACCTGCGCGTTGCGCTTGGCTCTCCTCGCGACGTGGTCGGCGACGTGCTCCACCACGAGCTGCTCCATCAGCCTTTGTCGAAAGCGCAGGTAGCCATAGCCCAGCAGCGACAGCAGCAGCGACGCCGCGCCGTACTTGCGCGTGAATCGCGCCAGCGCCGCGGTCTTGGACGGCGAAGCGGCCGCGACCGCCGAAGCCGCCGCCGACGCCGCGGCCACGGACCCGCCCGCGATCTTGCCGAGTCCATTGTGCGCCTGCACAGCCCTCAGGCACTGCGTGATCTCCTCCGGCGTGAGTCCCTGCGCGGCATTCCAAAGAGAAAGGCGGCGTCAGCGGAGGTTTCCCTTTGGTCTCGCGCGGATTGCCAAGCCCACGGCGCGCCTTTTGCTCCAGGAAGTCGACGCGCTGCGCCAGCGACAGCGCGCGCACCGTCGGGTGCAGCAGGAACTGCTGGATCCTGTCCAGGAACGCGGCGTCGCGCAGCGCCAGCGCCATCGCCGTCGACCTGCTTCAAGCCCCGCCTTTCCGACTGCGTCGACGTTGAGTTTGAGAGAGAGAGTACCGTCTGCGCAGGATATTTACGGCCGATAGAACGGCGGTGGGGGAGAAAGGCATGGAGGTGACGGCGGCGAGCGGCGGCGCGGCTTCCAGGCGCGCGACGCTGGCGATAGACGCGCTGTGTGGTGAGACGCCGGCGGGTTCTCCGGCTGCGGCGGTGGCAGCTCCAGAGCGCGGCGAGGGCGACGCTCGGAACGCGAGCAATGGCAACAGCAACGGCGCAGTTCAAGGCGACGCGGGTGCTGTTGCTGCTGCCAACGCCAGCCAAGCGACCAAAGATGAAGAAGGCAAGAGGAAGAGAGAGCGAGGAAGGAAACGCAAGCACGCGGGTGCGGCAGCCGAGTCGGCCGACTTTTTGCTGCAGTTCGCGCTGCAGCTGCTCAAGTCCCAGGAGCTCGAGTACGAGGTGCGCGCGAGGGAGCTCGACGACAAGGTGGCGGCGCAGGCGCGGGAGCTTGAGGCCTGGGAACGCAGAGCGCGCGCGCTCAAGCGGCAGCTGCACGAGCTCAGCTATGACGAGGACGCAACCACGCGCGCCTCGCTCAAGGTGACTGGCAGCGGCAGTTCCGCTATCTCCCGCTCTGCAAATGCAGCTCAGCCGTCGACTGCGTCGCTGGTTCCTGCTGGTGTTGCAGCCATCGAGCGCAGCGTGCAGCAGGTCGTCGACCAGCGCGCGAAGCGGATGGAGCAGTTCGCCGAGAGCCTGCCGAAGGACTTCAAACAGCCGCTGCAGCAGCGCATCTCGCGACTCATAGGCCTCAAGCAGCTCTAGCAGCGTCGGTAACGAGCTTATCAACGAGGCAGCATTGCATGAGGCGCGTGGTGGTGGCGCACGGGATGGCTACAGTCTCATTTCGATCTTGACTCGGTTGAAGCGCAGGATATCTTGGTGCTTGTATACTTTGTGAGTGAAGGTCCTGACGCCAGGTGTTGCCTCGGCTTGCCACTCACTTTTCATCCTGCGCGGCAAGCGGCACGCGGCGGCTGCGGTATACTGAAACCAAGACAAAGCGACAGGCGGAGAGACTGCAACATGCCGCGCCGCAGACCGCAGCGCAGTGCGTCCACGGGCTCGATCGGCAGCGCGAATGGCGACACGGCGGGTTCTAATGGAGGTGGCGGCGGTGGTCGACGCGGAGTGGGGAGGCGTAGCAATAGCAGCCGGCCGAGGACGGGGGCCAAGCCCTCGGAGCAGGATTTGCTGCACGTGATCCAGCAGTGCGAGACGCAGCTCACGGTGGCAGTGCAAGTTGGAGCTGGAGCCGAGCTGAAGGCGGTGGTGGAAGAGTTTGGAGAGAAATGCAGTGGGGCGGAGGGGCCGAGTGTGAGGATCCCGCTGCTCGAGTGCGGCATTCGAGACTGGCAACGACTCGTGACCTGCCAGAGGATCATCGCGCAGCTGCAACGCCCACAGCTTAGTGCTGATGGGGAAGATGGGCTGAAGGCCGAGACCAAGGTGCAGCAGGACAGAAACCACAGGGAAGCCAGCTACTTGGCTCTCGTGCTTTCGCGCGAGTCGGAAGATCAGTTGTGGAAATTTGTCAACGAGCTTCGTCTGCGCCTGGAGAGCGCTGGTGTGGTGTCAAGACCGCTGCTCGCTGTTGGTCAGCCCATTCGTGTCCGCTTGACAGCTAGCGCTCCGCGCCGGTCGCAGCAGTCAAGCCGGAAATCCAGTCAATGGGTTGGAAACTTGGCGTGGGACCGTATTGTGGTGTCGTCTACAGATGCAGAGTGCGCGGACAGCAATGTCACGCAGATCCAGTGCTTCGGTACGCCTGTGACGTCCGCGCATGATCAACCCCGCTATCCAGAACTGGAAACGATGCTACGGACATGGATAAAAGAGAACTCGGATACCCGAAAACCTGTTGTTATCATCCTGAGAGGCATTCCAGGCAGCGGCAAGAGTACTCTCGGTCGTGAAACCCGCAAATTGTGCTCGAAGCTAGGTGCAGAGTGCACAATATGCTCTGCCGACTTGTTCTTCGAGACCCCACGAGGGTACGTTTTTGACGTGAAAGGTCTTGGTCGAGCGCACGATATGTGCAAGGACAACTTCACAAAGGCAATATTGTCGTCACTAAAGCGTGGAGACAATGCGTCCAAGAAACCGTGGGTTGTGATTGTTGACAACACAAACACGCAGCAGTGGGAATACGAGCCGTACCAGACAATCGCCTCGAAATATGGCTGCCCGACTCATGTCCTGGAGATGACGTGCGCAGATGCAAGTACAGCATACCGAATGGGAGAACGGAACTCACACGGCGTTCCACCTTCCAAGGTCGTTTCCATGTTTCTTCGATGGGAGCATGATCCAGCCGCGCACAGCTTCACACCGCAATTCGGTGATTCCCTTCTCACCGTAAACCCAGTGACTGACAACAAAGTCGGCGGGAAACTTGTGTACGTCGGTCTTTTCTTTGACAAGGTTGCGCGTGCTAAATTGCTTTCCAAGATCTTACCTGTGCACCAAAACGTCGTTGCAGACCATGTGACCGTGTTCTACAAACCTCCGAGCCAGTTTATGCGTACGATCGATGTGGGAGATGACGTCATGATTCGTTGCGTGGAGGTCGTCCAAGATGAAAAGGGCCAAGCAGTTCGAGTAGAGCTGGAAGAAACATCTTCCCAGCCAAGAATCCGAAACCGAGTTCCTCACATCACCATTTCTACCGCGTCTGGGATCAGCTCTTCATATTCTAACGAGTTGCTGGATTCTCCATCAGCGAAGCGAATAGCCGTTGCCGATATAGTTTTGCCAGCAAAAGTCGGCTACGCTATGATTGTGCAGAATCAGCGTGTGATTACTACTCGTTCACCGTTTGCATTCGGTGACTTGGAGTGCCGTGATATCAATTCCGACAGCCAAACAACAGAAATTGTTGTTGTTCACTTCAATGAAGCAGACATTGAGCGGTTTATTCAAGACTATCCGTCCAGCGGTTTTGCTGTCCAGCATAGAGGACGTTTGAATGTTCGAAATGCGCTTGAGCATTTGAGCTTGACGTGCTTAACGCAGAACATACTCGTTCTGCAGTCCGATGAGTCGACAAAGTCAATCCCGACTGCCTCGATGCTGGAGCAAATAGAGAAGTTGTTGACTGTTGCAGGCGTCAAAACCGTGGTGTTCAGCAACGTAGTGAGAACCCAAGATCCGTCGTGCAAGGCGCTTACAGATTTGCTTCAAAGTGAGTCCACTCCAGTTTCAAAGCGGATAACGATCTTCACGACAGCAGATGTAAACCCCTGGACAAATCTGCAATCGTCGAACTCTGTATCAGTCGTCGGCCTATCTTCAAGTGGTACCAAGTCTACAAGAAATGAAACTATTCAACCGCAGCAACGGCAAAAAACCTTGGCAAAGGTACTGGACACTCTGAGACTGGCTCCACAGGAACACACACTTCATGGGGTGCTACGAGTGTGCCAAAAGCTAAATGCCGCTGTCAGTCACGTTGTTGGTGGCGATATCAAGGCGGTTTCGCGTATCGACACAACAGTGTTAGGACTAGCAGCGAGCTGCGTTGATGTCTGTGTTGCGATGCCTACTGCCGTTTCATCGTCGGAGACTCGAAGACTGCGGCATTTGCTGGCGATTCGTCTGGTCGAGTCTGGAGTTCACTGTCTCGAGTCGTTTCAGCCTGGTCAACTCTATGTGAGAGCTTGTTCTACTTCGCCGTCTCGGTACTCATCCGAGTGAAAATGATTTGCCCCGATGACAGCGATGTGAAAAGACTGAAGCTGTGCGAGAGCTTGCGAGAGCGTGTCAGCAGCATTTGCCCAGATGAATCGGTATATGCTACGCTGGTTGCACTTTTTGCTGGTCTCCTTCGGTGCTACTGCGAGTGTGATTGCTTTTCTTGGCCTTTGTTAATCTAGCTGCTGAGCAGATCGTTTGCGAGTATTTGCAAGAGCATGGCACTTCACCGGATTTCTCGATTGATGAGATCGTCGCCACTCTATCCCAGATGCTACGGTACTCGACAAGCTGGAGTGAATCGAAATGGGAAGAGGCCCTTGCTCCAGTGTACTTGGCGTTCCCGAACATCGCTGGTCAAGTCAGCAAAGATTTACTTGTGGAAGCGAATCGGTCTCTACTTGACGTCGTTGACAAGCTTGTTGGAGGTGAAGAGGCAAATTCAGCGGATGTTGAAGAAGGACTGAAAAAGCTGCTTGTCCAGCAACGCTGGTGTTCCTCGATCAGAAGGCGTCCGTGCGTATGTGGAGCTTCCCGGTGAAGATTCTCTTGGGATTACGTCACTTCGATCGCTGGCACTTTCTGATGCTCTTCAAACCCTAGCATCGCGTGATGAAATCAATCCAGCACGAGACCCATTCCGCTGCAACCTGAGCATCGTCGCGAACCGTGTCAACATCATAGCCGGGTCTGTTGAACTGCTTCACCGGGTCCAGCAAGCATTCAACGAAATGAGCAAAGAAGAAGGCAGCGAGCTGCCGACGGCTGAGTTTCACGTTGTGTTTTGACTTGCTGACACTGAGGTCGAGATTTAGCCCGGTACGATTCCCGCCCGTTATATTATAGATGCGCTAGAAACTTGCTTGTCTACCTGCTTAAGAAATCACCCGACTTCGTCGAACGTGTAGCTGACGCCCACGCAGCCTTCCTCCGGCCCCTCGCAAACCGTGCAGACCTGCGAATACAGCTCGCGTTTGCAGCCGTACTTGGACCTGACGCACTTGGGTGAGTTCTGATAGCACGGCGGGTTGGCGTTTGTGAGCGAGGAGATTTCAGGGAGTGCGGTCATGCGAGAATCGGCAGGCACCACAACGTTGTTGTACATGTCGATCATGGCGCTCGTCCGCGCGGCGCAAGCCGTCTCATTAAACGGGTCCGCCCAGAAAGGGATGGACACAACCGACTCTGGCGCGAGGTCGTCGTCCACGCTGAACTCGACGCCCTGGTATTCTCCATCGCGGTCATTGCAAAACTCTGTGTAGTTGGTGTACGGTTTGCCTGTGAGGGAGCTCGTGAGGTTCGTGATGCCAACAAGCTCGTCGAGGCGCAGGAAGCCGAGCGTCTTGTACGTGAAGGTGCACGCCACGCCGTCCGGCGGCGTGTTGAACGCGCACAGCCCTCCCGGGTACTGCTTCCGGCACGTCGAGTTCTTGTGAGCCCAGGTCTCCATGACGCAGCTGTTGGGCAGCGAAAACCAGATCGTGTCGGGGTACGGCGCTCGCGCGTCGGTCTCACGTCTCCCAGCGCCAACTGCAGGACCGACATCGAGCACCTTGGTTGAGCTCGTGCTCATCTTGCTCCCGACCTGATCCTGCTGTCCCCCGAAGAACGCGAGGCAGTCGACGGGGAGCTCGAGCCCGTCGAGCGTGCAGGCCCCACTGTCCATGGCGACGAACGGGGCCAAACTCGGGCAGGTTGCTGCCGTTGACCGTGTCGTAGGCGAACATGGTAGGCGTCCGTCTGGCGGATCTGCACGGCGTAGAAGACCACGTACGCCATGTCGTTCTTGCGCGCGCACCCGGGGTTGTCCTGCACGTTGATGCCTTCGGCCTGCACGTACATGAGCGCGCCCTCGACCGAAGCCGTGTTGATCGTGTCGAACGCTGCGCGATAACGCTCGGCGAAGCTGTCGCCGAAGCTCGACACGAACGTCTCGTGCTCGGCGTCCCACTGAGGCGCGTCACTCTGCACACGCGCGTGCACCGCCGTCACCAGCTGCATGCCGCTAGTCTCCGACGAGCTCGAGCCTGAGGACGAAGCGGAGGCCGCTACAGCGCCGTTGAGCGCCACGCACGCGGCCAGGAGGCCCCACCAGCGCCGCATGTCCGACGTGGCAGGCGATTAATCTGCGTTATCCAACTCTCTTAATTGCCAAGTGAGCTGCTCGCGGAGGGAGGCAAATAAGGGAGTGGCGAAGCACCAAGCCTGGTGGACAGCGCCGACTTTACGGCGTCCCAGCTGGTGCCGCGTCGTAGTTGGCGCAGATGGAGCCGCCAGTGCTGCCAGCTGGACTGTCCAATGCGTCGAACGCATTTACTGCGTGTGCGATTTGTTGATATGTGTGTGCGCTTGTCGGCGGTCCACGGCGTGCGAGGGCTGGCCACAAATGCGGAGCTGGCGGCGTCTCTGGCAAAGCTCCGCACGTATCATGCGGGACTCGCGTCAGCCGAATTCAGCGAAGTCGCCAGCTGCCTCGGCTTCAACGACAGCGAGACGCACGATCTGAAGAAGCCAGCTCGACATCATGACATGCGGTTGTTCTGTAGCTCAACGGTGCTGTGGCGTGGCACTCGGTGATCCCAAAGATCGATAGGAAGAGCGTGGTGAGTGTGTGAGCATTGGTGAGACGATGGCTCTAGAACGAGTCTTTGGTGAGACTCTGTTGGGCAAACAGTCTCGCGTTGCGATCTGCGCTCATGACCTTCATCGAGAGGCCTCGGCACGTTCGGCGTGGCGTGGCGCTAGAGGGAGGCAATGAATCTAAGGCTGATGAGTGGTGACTCGGCGGTCAAAGTGTTTAGGAAGCGGATCTTCGGCATCATATTTTGCCGGCAAGCTCGAGGTCACGGGTGGCTGTCGTGAGCGGCAGTGGTGCGTACACCTCGAGATTGAGCGGTGCTTCGTCGAGTGACGCGGGCGGCAGCGCGAGCATTCTGAGCGTGCGGACGAGGCGATGGCAAGCGACACGGTGAGCAAGTGTTCTAGTAGTGTGGAACCGCAGATGAGGACCAAGTTGTGAATCTTTCACGCGGCTCTGCATCTTTGGTGCGTTCGGGTCGGTGTCGGTCTCGTTCGGCGCGCTCACGACTGCTTTTAGCGACGTCTTTGGCGTTTCTGGCATGCCTGGCAGACTGCGGGGAAAACGTGGCGTTCTCAGGCGGCGCACGCTCTGCGCTAGCTGGTCTTCAGTTGCGCTGGATCGGTCAGCGGGGAGTGAGTGAAATGGCACGAGCTTGACGATGAGCTGTGGTGTATTCGTGTCAAGCGCGACACGTGTGAGCTCTGGTGCAGTGATGCTATCGAATGGATCTGCGATCGTCGTCTCACTGGTGAGATTGTCGATGATATTTTTCAACGCAGACGGTAGCCGCATGGCTGGGTTGGGTGGCTCCAGCTCGACGGGCAGTGTAGGTGAAGCCTTGATCTATGGTACGCGAGCTTTGCAAACACAACATCGGCAGGGACGATTTGCGGTGGCGTGGAGCTAGCGGGCGGTTCTACAGTAATGCTCCCAGCTCCCAGCGATTTTGTGGGAGCCACGCAGGCAGCGTCATCTCGGTGTCAGGCCGCTCAGCAAGTCAGTCTACTTGGATCGAGAATCGGCGACGCGCCATTTTTTGGCATGTCATCGGCATCGAGCTCAAGCAGGTTCATGAATGATCAAAATGAAGCCCTCCAATACTGATATCTGCACCGCTACGATCTGTGTCATTATCAAACAACTGATATCCCCCCCACCCCGACACGTCGACAGCCGAAAGATCGCCACGAAGCAGGCGTACAAGCGGTTTTCCCCTCCTTCCCCCAGGCCAAAACCGAACATGGCGACGCGTGTGTCGACGCTGCTGGCGCTGGCGCTGGCTCTCCTGGCGACGCTGGCGGTCGTCGGCGAGGCCGCCAAGGGCCCCAAGGTGACGCACCAGGTGTTTTTCGACGTTTCGATCGGCGGCAAGGATGCTGGCCGCATCGTGATGGGTCTGTACGGCAAGACGGTGCCCAAGACGGCCGAGAACTTCCGCGCGCTGTGCACGGGCGAGAAGGGCGTGGGCAACAAGGGCAAGCCGCTGCACTACAAGGACAGCATCTTCCACCGCATCATCCCCAACTTTATGGTGCAGGGGGTACGTGGCTTTTGTGATTTGTGTTGGTTGCTTTTTGGGAGGAAAAACAAAAACAAAAAAAAATGGCGAGGGCTAATGGAGAAGCTGTAGGGAGACTTCACCGACTTCAACGGCATGGGCGGCGAGAGCATCTACGGCAACAAGTTCCCCGACGAGAACTTCAAGCTGTGCGTGGCTCCGTTTGTGAGCTTTTGCGGCTGACGAGAGATGAAAAGGCTGACTTTTTGTGGTGTTCGTGACGCAGTAAGCACACGGGCGCGGGCGTGCTGAGCATGGCCAACTCGGGCGCCAACTCGAACGGCAGCCAGTTCTTCATCACGACGGTCACGACGTCGTGGCTGGACGGCCGCCACGTGGTCTTCGGCCGCGTCATCGACGGCATGGACGTGCTCAAGGCCATCGAGGCCGTCGGCTCGCAGAGCGGCACGCCCAGCCAGAAGGTCGTCATCACCAACAGCGGTGAGCTGACCGAGGACGAGTTCGTCGAGGTCGAGTAGACGCAATTGTCGTTCGTCTCCAGCGACCGCACTCGACCGACTTGAGTCAGGCAAATGGGTTGACCGAGTCGATCCCACCGTCACGCGATCTTTTGATCCCGCAAGTGCTCGCAAATGAACGTCAGTGTTCTCCAAAACGTCGTCGTGTTGAACGTGTAGAGGAGTTGGTCGCAGCCCTCGAGCTCTGCAGACGCCTCCACCTCGTCATCTTCCCTTCGTTCATGCCGCTTGCGTGTCCAGATCGGCACCACGTGTCCGCCCAGCCGTTTCCCTCGCTTTACGAACCTTCCGTCGCCACGTCGAAACAACTATTCTCTTCCACAAACTATCCCACCACCACAAAACCCACACTGTCCGAACCCTCCAAAGTCCTTAAACCCAGACAACCATCACTCCGCATCCCGTGGTTTCCCCCTCGAGAAAGTGCGACACAGTGCTGCAAGCTTCACCTGCTGCGGGGGTCGCCATGAGCGCGTCGAGCCCGAACCTGATCGACTTCGGCTCGCCGCCGGCGGCCTCGGCGCTCACGAGAGACCTGCTGGACCTCGACGGGCTCTCGGGCGTCTCGCTGGGCGACGAACGAGCCGCCCCGCAGCCTCCAGCGCCTCCTGCGAGCCGAGATATCGACGAGAAGCAGCCGAGCTACGCGTCCCTGCACTTCTTCGTGTCGTGCGCGGGCGTGGATGGCAACCTGGTGGCCACGAGCTCGCGCTCGGCCCAAACGCTCATGCGCGGGGCCTTCAGCATGCTCACGCAGACGTCGGCGGGGTCCTCCAAGCCCAAGCCAGCCACGGATGTGGCCGTGCAGGTCGTCGTGTCGCGGGAGGTGCCTTTGCCTGGGCCCGGAGCGCTTCCAGCTGCAGTGGGCGAGGAGATCTGGGGCAGCGTGCTGCACAAGTCGGCGTCCGCGGACTCGCTGACGGCGTCGGATGGAGAAATGTCGCCGAGGGCAGGGAGAAATGCCTTGGGGACGCTCGATGCCGAGAGCCACTGGAGCGAGAAGAGGAAGAGCAGGAACCCAAACTTCTCGGTGGGCTTCAACCTCTGCTGCCAGGTGGAGAAGTTTGACAGACATGTGCAGATCATGGTCATGATTCCGGATGAAGGATCCCACTCGTACAAGAGCTGCCAGCGCTTTGGATACGCGCAGACGTCCTTCCAGGAGCTGTACACGATCGCGACGAGCGGAAACTTCAAGCAGAAGGTGACGCTCCCGGTGCACTCGAGCGTGTTTGAAGGCGCCACCGTTGAGCTACGCTTTGTCGACATTCAGCCACAGCCGCATCCGCTTTTTGACGGGTACCACGATGTGTTCCGCAGCTACTTATTCTATCCGTTGATGAGAGAGGATCAGGAGCATTTCCAGGCGTCAGAGGCCAAGCTTGCGATCGAAGAAGCAGCCGAGGTTGATTTTAGCGTCAAGATTCCGCTTCAGCTGATGCGCGTGTGCCAAGAAGAGCTCACGCAAATGTACGACGATTGGAAACAGCGATATAACTATGTGCGTAAAGTCAATCGACACTTCGACGACGATGCAGAAGCCCTTACATTTGGCTATGATGCCATACACGTACAAGTGATTTGTGGACGCAATCTAACGCCAAGCTCAGGTGAAAACGCAACTGGATATGACAATGCTCTAGCTACTGGCGGCTCTCGGGCGTCCGCGTTTTCTATGGGAATGGCAGCTGGCCAAGGGGTTTTCATGAACCGACTGAAGTCGCAAGCAGGTCGGTGGGGTGCCTCTGCCAGCTCCTCGAGCTCGTTTAGCGACAATGGAGGCGACATCCCGAGCTTAGTCAATCCGTTTGTTGTCGTCAAGTTTGGTGACACAGCCGCTGGCCCTCAAGAGCATTTTGTCGGAAAGACCAACACTGAGTACGAATCGCCAAACCCCGTGTGGTCATCAAATAAGCTTGCCTCAAAATGCCAACATGGGAAGCCCGGTACAAAGTTCTACACGTCTAGCAGTCTTCCAAGCCGCATTGTCGTCTCTCCCGTCAACGCGCTGAAAGAGTTCGTGTTTTATCGTCGGTCGACTCGAATGAGTCAGTCCAGCTCAGATCTCAGTGGTTGGCTGCGCTTTGAAGTCTTCAACGAGACCTACAGCTACATGACTGGTGTTGAGAACGAACTCATAGGTGAAGTGATGATTCCATTGCAGAGCTTGCGAGCATCAATGACTGTCGAAGACAAGGTGATCACCAACCACGACGCACATGGCAACGAGGATTCGCATCAGATTGTGTCTTCGCTGACCCTTGTGGACTGGTTTGACGTCCGTTCCCCATCAACTGATGAGTGCCTCGGACAGATTCAGCTCCGCCTCAATATTACGCTGGCAAATCCTGCTGACGATAACGGTCTGGGCATTGGCGTACTGGATCCGACCAGGTGTCGTCGTGCATCTGACTGTGTCCCTCCTCCAGCTTCCAGCCCACTTGACATCGAGATGCCGTTGAGCTTTCTGTATGCTCATGTGATGGCCCTGCAGACTCATATGGCCGAGGTGACGGATTCGATTCGACTGACTGAGAATCTGATTGAGCAAAGGAAGACTTTCAAATCGAGTCAACACAAGAAACGTGCGGATATCCAAAGTATTCCAACCAATCTACACGTTTCCTACTTTCGGATCATTCGAAACATTCGGCTCCCAGTGGCGACAACCGATTTACGAAGCGCCATCACTCTCCGCGTCTCGACCTGCGCCTTTCAATCACCAGGCGTCAACCGAGGATTTACTTGGTCTAGGATTCTCAAACTCTAATGCGCCTCCTGCTCCGCCCTCCTCATTACCGACGATGCCCGAGCATGCAAGAAGATCTCTTTCCTTTGGTCAGTGCAGTATGATTCCGGAAACGCATGCGACGATCACGTGTGGCGCGCCTACTGCTCATGCTATGGGGCTTTCCGAGAGTGGGCTGCGTGAGATGGAGACGGAGATTCATCGCCTGCAGTCTACAATGGACAAGTGTACACCACGTCTCGCTAGTCCGTCAAGAGCAGCGGCCAGCAGTTCCAGCTCACTGATCCCTGAAGACGAAAGCCACTTGTATGCGATCATTGAAGACTCGGATATCGACGATAATTGCAGTACCGATAGCGCAATGTCGTCCGATGTGTCCGCTCCTGTAGAGCCATTGAGCCCTACAAGTGACAAAGAGGCAGGGGATGCAGGGCGACCCAAGAGATCAGGAAAGAAGAAGTACTCCATGATGGCGGTGCGTGCGGCTGCCGGTGCGCGTGTGAGAGCTACATCGAAGAAGCGGTTTGCAACCAAGAAATCGTCGCGACATTTGGATCACCGAGACAGTGAAGAGCATGGGAAGCCAGCAGGAGCGACATCGGCATCGTCAACTAAGTATCCTGCTCTACGAACCGATCCAGACGAGATCGCTGATCCTTACACGTCAACGGCTTTTGCGGCTCGTGTGTTGTGCCAACTGGAACGCTTGCGAGCCGAGTACTACTTCCGAAAGAGCGTGGCGGTGTCACAGGCGGTGAGCAGCCTTGTGACCTGCTTTATGGCAGAGCTAGATTTGTGCTTGCAGGAGCAGCATGAGGCCGTACTGTACCAGTTTGCTCGCATCGGCTTCCTGATTGGATGGGAGAGTCTTATCTCCTCGCATGGCAAGGAATTGTTCATGATTTCAGACGCATGGGTGGCTATCAAATGCCTTGAGACGTTTGCCTTCCAGCTTTACGAATCCAGTTCGCGCGACGTGCGATTGGAGCGTCGTGAAGGCGTCGGCTATACTATCCGAGTTCCCGTGCCGTCTCAATATTTCGCGATTCTTCCAGAAGAGCTACGCAACGGTGGTCTTATCAATGTCACCTCGGTGCTGTTTACCCAAGGAATCAACGAGATGCAGAGTCTGGCGAACATGGTGCGCCACTCTGGGGTTTCTATCCAGTCGAAAATCAACAGTACCAGTCTGCGCTCCGTTTTCAAGTACTACAAGTGCTTCACAGACATTTGCGGAGTCAATAACTCGGAGGCGAGTGTCGGTGCTCACCCCGATGAAATCCTGCGGAACCTTCGCATGAGCGTCGAGAGCGAGAGCTCGGCATCCAAGAATACGTGCATTTTGTTGCACGCCGGCGATGCAGTTCGCAGTCTGCATGGAGGACGCGTGACGTACTGCAAGTCCGGCAAGGATCGCACGGCAATGAGTGTGACGCTAGAGCAGGCTCGTCTGGTCGTCCAACGCAAGCGCCACGTGCTGCAAGAGATCGAAAGCGGCAGCGCTAGTGAATTCGGTCCGCTTGAAGAAGTGAAGAGCGTGGCCAACACCATGCGACAGTTTGGCGCGCGCATAGAGATTGCGCGCAAGAACGTTGGGCGGTACAAGTACTCTTTCAACTCCATTCAGCGCAAGTTGTTGCCGGAGATCTACCGCCCGCCAGTCGCGACGATCCAGGACATGGTCACTTCCGTCACGGCCAGAGACTCGTAGTCGCGGCGGCCATGTGACAAATGTCGCTGGTGGATCTGCGCAAGTCAGTAGAAATCAGTGATATACAAAATCGCCCAGGTGCAAGCGCTTGACCTGGTTGCGGCAAGCAGCTTTAGACTGTGCATTTCACGTACAATATGTTTATGATATCCCCTGATTTCTTGGATCACATGCACTTTAGCAACGAGCGAGCGGCAGCCTTGCCATCCCTGCGCTCGAACGGCAAACAAATGGAGAGCTCCATTCTGCAACGCACAACATTCAAGGCAAGCCAAGCTTCACCGATCAGTTCAAACTCTTCATCACGATGCTCCGAGTCTTTTTTCTTGTTGCTAGCTGCGCGCTTCTGTCGGCCCCTGCCGTCCATGCTCGAAACTGCACTACTGTCGAGGAGGCATGGCTCGATAAGTACTACGCGTCGTATATTGACAATCTCGCCGAGAGCTGTGAAAGCGACACCTGCGTTACAGTCTGCATTGACACCACAGTGGAGACCTTATCCAGTTTCCCTCACTGCACTCATCACGACGGGGTCAACTACCGGGAGCTTGTGCTCTCTCAATTTTCGTGCCCGACAGCGTCAGCCCCGACTTGTACCGACATAGAGGCTGAGGACATCAGATCCTCGATCTTCTCGTTCTCTTCGGAGACGTGCGAGTCTACCCCATGCGAGACAGCCTGCTACGACTCCCTGGATCAACTTTTGGGCTATCTTCCATACTGCACGAGCTCCGACGGCACGTATTGGCTTGGCTACTACTCCTCTCTCATCAAAGATTGCCCCGCGACTGGACGACCAAAGCACCTGAGCTGACGGCGACTTCATCCGCGTCATCAGCCGCCTCAACCGCAACGGATGCCTCTGCAGCCACGACGGGGATTCCAGAGACAGAGAGCTCAGCTTCGCTTCAGGCTGAGGCGTCTGGGAGCACCATTTCTTCGGAGGACACGGAAACAACGGCGGTAGCGTCAGGATCAGGTTCTTCGACTACGGCGACGCCGTCTCCCACCCCAACGCCGAGCTCGGACGCAGTTTCGCGCACCGCCAGTGCTTTCACTGCCGCTGGAGTCTTCGTCCTGGCGGGAATCCTGGCGTAGAAAGAGGCTACCAACCCACACGTGCCTTGCTCTTAGCTTCATGACAGTGATGATACATCCTAAATTGTAACACGCAACAACAGTCGCTCTTGGAGTGGTCGCTTGAGAGCATGTGTTTGAAGAAGCGTCAAGCACGTGTGGATCACCCATTGACTGTCCGTCGAGGCTTTACAGCGCACTAACTTCACGATCTCGAATCCTTCCGCGATATGACTGGCGGGCGGAGCACGCGCGCAAACCTGAACACTGGGGACGTTGCGCACGCGCGTGTGCGGCTTTCCCGGTGCCTCCGCGCTCATATACTAGACTAAGCTGCCGGGAATCATCCAGGATGACCCGAGTCGGCTGTGGCGTCACTCCAGTCTGTTCATGGTTCAGAGCAACTGTTGCTGCTCTTGGTGTTCGGAGGTTGCAGTCGATTAAACCAGAACCGACTAACACGCAAGTATCTCCAGCTTTGAACGCCGGAAAGCAGGATCGGTTGAGAGCGGCTTCATGGCAGTCTCCAGCAAACTCCATAGAGTCCTAGAAACCTCAGATGTGAGAGCTGAGATAGGAGCAACATACGAACTAGGAAGTGAGCACCTGTCCTCCATTACAAGTTGAATATTAGTTTCACGCTCATAGACCTCTTCCAAGTACTACACGTGGACCTGCGGGCATGCATATCGAGCGTTATGAAGCTCCAAGTCGTTCCAACGTCACCAGCTAGTAGCTCTCGCATCGACTTCTCACTTTCCAATCTACCTCCCAGCTCACAAACAGCCCTTCTTCCTTCTCAACCATCAAGACAACCATGGTGCTTCGCGTCTCGCTCCTCATCGCTACTCTCGCACTCGTCTCGACTCCGTTTGTTCGCGCCGAGGACTGTGACGAGACCAACGAGGAATGGCTCACAGACAACGTCGTGACGTACGAAAGCGACCTCGCTGATGCTTGCGAGAATTCGTGCTCAAACGCTTGCGTGGAAGACTTTGAGTCCATGCAAAGTGAAGTCCCCGACTGCACAGCTTCAGACGGTAACAACTGGTACGAGAAACTTACGGAGATGTACACGTGCTCGTCGGGCTCCTCGTCTGCGTCAACTGCGGCTTCGACTTCATCGAGCTCAACCACTGAGTGCACCGAAGACGAAGAGAGCACGATTTCCGATCTAGTGAGCGAGTACTCACCCGGGAGCTGCGTGTCCACTCCGTGCGAGTCAGACTGCAGCTCGAGGCTGTACGACTTCGTTATGGCAGTGCCGGTCTGCATTTCATCTCAGGGCATCGACTACTACGAGACCTACGTAAGCTATCTGAATGTGGACTGCTCCTCCGCCAGCGCATCGACTTCCTCGGCATCAGCTTCGGCTTCGACATCAACCGAGTCTTCGGCTACCAGCGCCGCATCCACGAGCGGTGGCAGCTCAGCTGCATCCGAGGCGACCTCTTCATCGGCCTCGGCTGCTGCGTCTGCTTCAGCCGCAGGATCCGCTTCAGCCGCAGCGTCTGCCTCTGCATCGAAGGACTCGGGTGCAGCAGCTATTACTGGCAGCTCGCTCGTTGTCGCCGGAGCGCTTGCACTGCTCGCTGCTCAGGCTTAGAGCTCCAGCACGAGACGAGCGTAGTGTTTTCGTGTCATATCCCCAATATACGAACTCCGTTGTCGGCGCTCTTGTTGCTGGAGTCTGCTTCATGTCTGTGCTCGGTGTTCATTCGAATGCTGAGCGAATCAATATTGTTTGGCACTACCGACTTCACCACTTGCCCCACATTGATGGTGACTTGGTCGGAATCTTCGCCCCACCGCGCATCCGGTGGATTGTCAAGGGAATTGATGCCTCGAAGGGCTTCTACAATCAGGAAATCCACGAGAGCGAGTGCCGACGTCGACGTCCTCGATCAATAAAGCCAGGTGAATCAGAGCTAATTGGCGTGAGCTGCTGTCCACATAGTCTGTCGACAGCAGCTCACGCCCACACACAGACTGATGAAGTTCACTCAGAAGCAGTCTCGTTCGAGACGACTGCTGCGGTACAGGACTCCAGCGTCTGCCATAGCGGGTAGAGAGAGGGCAGAGCTTGTATCTCAGCTCTGTGATGTTCCCATAATGGGTCTCGTTGACGGATTGGTGGGCATGCTGAGCATCATTTGATGCGTTTGCAGCAGCACTTCAGTGAAGACTTCGAGAAGTCGTCGGTTCACTTGGATTGAACACTCTGCGACTCGTCTGACATGGCTACACTCCCAGCTGTGACAGCGTGCAACGCTCTGAACACGACAGGTGTCTGGTGTTGTGGCGCAGACCACATCAATGGCTCATTCGACTGCACTCGCCAAGTGTCTGGTGCGGGATTCTTGAACAGTTGGCATGTCATTACTGAGATTTTAGTCTGTCGAAAGATCATTAGCTATGCAGGTAAAGCAGTTGCGCACTGCGGCACCCAGTGATTTCACCTACCTACGAGTCGACTCAAGGCGAACAGTACACGCACCTGGGTGATGACTGGGGCCCCACGAACAGCAAAGTAGCCTCGCTTGCCCCATGAGCGCCTTGATCTCCGTTTCAGAATCCGTCAAGGAGCTTGGAGGTGAACTAATCCAAAGCTAAGCGGTCAAGATGCAGCGACCCCCAGGTCTTCTCACTTTCCAATCTTCCTTCCAGCGCCACAAGCAGCTCTTCTCTCCTCTTCCTCCAGTACCATGGTTCGCGTCTCGCTCCTCGTCGCTGTGCTCTCGCTCGTCTCGCTCCCGTCAATCGCGCCGAGGACTGTGACGAGACCACCCAGACTTGGCTTGACGAGAATGCCTTCGACCTACCTCAGTGACCTCGACACTGCCTGCGCAGCGAACAGTGTACCGAGGCGTGCTTGCAGGAGATCGACTACGTCCACTCGGATGTTCCCGACTGCGTCGCATCGGATGGCATCAATTACTACGAAGAGCTCAGCAACCGCTATGTCTGCTCGTCGACTTCGACTGCGGGGTCCGCTTCGACCTCGGGCTCTGAGACGACTACCAGTGAGACCAGCTCAACCACCACCTCTGGATCGGAAGCATCGGAAGAAACCGAGGAACCGACTGACGCGCCGGTGGAGACGACAGATACCCCAGAGCCTTCAACTGAGGACTCCGGAAGCTCTGAGCCCGTGACTGAGAGCAGCGCCGCCTCAGAAGCGACGGAGTCGGCGTCATCTGCATCGACTGAATCTTCAGCCTCGGCTTCCGCATCGGCTTCCGCTTCCGCCTCCGCGTCGCAAAGTTCAGGTGCTGCTGATATCGCTGGAAGTGCTGTCGGATCGCTTATCGTTGCGGGAACGCTCGCGATGCTGGCTGCCTAGGCGTCGAGTGTCGGATACCTTCTCGTTGATTTGATACTCGTCCACAAATACAGCATTCAGTGCTCGTTTCACTCCGTTCAATAACCCGCCCCTTGGTCTTTTCAGTCTTGTCGACTTCATAGTTGTTGATTTCTGTGGTAGATCGAGAGCGCTGGCTATCCCCCAACACAACCAAGAAAAGCCATTGCGATCGACACGGGTTCACGTCAATGATGTGTCGGTGATATGGTCCATCATGGCGTCTATCAAATACATTTATGATATCCGACTTTCAGTATGGACCACGAACAGCAAATGCATGCAGTCTACACCGGTGGAGGCAAGGCCCCGATGCTCCTCACTCTGCAATCTCCCTTCAAGCCGCGCAAGCAACTCCCTTCCGTACACCCAGTCGCGATAAACCGTGATGCTTCGCGTCTCGCTTCTCGTCACCTGCACTGGCGTGTGCTTTGCTCCATGATGTCCACGCACAAGATTTGTGTGACGACAAATACGAGGCTTTTCTTGATGAGAAGTATGGTGAATACGCCCAAGACATCAGTACCGATTGTGCCGAGGGGTGCACAGAGGCGTGCTTGGACGAAATCTTCTTCGTGCAGTCGGACTTTCGAGGATTGCATCTCTCCAGATGGAGTCAACTACCGTGCAGAACTTCTTGCGCTTTATGTCTGCTCTTCGTCAGCCTCCGCTTCGGGCTCTACCTCCACATCAATTTCCAGTGAATCGAGTTGGACGAGCACCACTTCGTCGGAAGCAACTGGAGAAACCGAGGCGCCTACCGACACCCCTCTCGTGACCACTGCAACGCCGTCCACTGACAACTCGATCACGTCCGAGCCTGTGGAGGATGAGAGCAATACTGCGTCCGAAGAAAGCGAGTTGTCCGCTTCTGCCAGCGCCTGAATCTTCGGCATCTGCTTCGGCGCCAACTTCTGCCTCCGCTTCGGCTTCGGCTTCGCAAGATTCGGGGGCTGTTTCGGTTGCAAGCAGTGCCCTCGGATCCTTTGTCGTCGCCGGAGCCCTGGCAATGCTGGTGATGTAGGCGTAGTCGGAAATGAGCTCACGCAGCTCCAATTTCTTGGTAAATGCACATCAGTTTGTTTAAACAATCTGAAGCGGACAACGCTTCAAGAATAGCCAAACCGTTCCAGTTGTCCAACATCTTGCAACCAACCAAACAGAAAAAGTCGATCTGTCGCGGCTTCATGAGTAGTAGCGGGTCGGGAGGCGGGCTTGAGCTCGCAATCACGTACTTCACAGGTCAAACTTGCAGTCAGTCGCCAACGTCCATTGTCTTCTCGCCGCAGTCGAGCTGCGCAGAAGAAATCCAGAGCTGCACAAATGAGAGCATCTCGTCTTCGTACACGGTCAACTGCTCAACGGATCGAGCAGTGTACTCAAGCAATGTGTTCGATTCCAAGACTTACTTGCTGATCGATGAGTTCACGGACGATGAGTGCAGCGAGTATTCGAGCAGCCAAGCATTTATCATGGCTGAGGTTTGTCAGGTTGCCAACTCGTTTAGCAGCGTGATTGGGAAAGTTTTCAAAGACGGATCAGCCAATCTTGCTTACTACAATGACAGTGTCACGTGCGATTGCAGCATGTACTTTAACATGAACATAAGTGCGAGCTATTTAGAAGACCACACGTGTCTTTCAAGGCAGGCATCCGGCGTAACATACTTCCGTGCCTACACAAATCGAGAATCTAGGTCTACTTCGGAGTCTGCATCATCATCGCGATCCTCGTCGTTAGCAACTTCGTCCACTTCAGCATCAGCATCGGATGCGGGAGGAGGATTAAGTTCCAGCACCTGGAGCGTAGGAGCAATGGTCGTCGTCTCGATTGCAGCTGGAATCGTGCTGTTGGTAGCATTCCTGTTCTTCATCTTGCGATATCGGCGGCGGCGAATGGAGATTTCCGAAACGATTGCTCCCAACGGATTCTCGAATAAAAAGGATGGACTTTGGGACGACGATGAGATTCTGGCCTCTCGAATCGTTCGCGCTGACGTTGGCATCAAAGACCTTATCAACCACGGTGCTTTTGGAGAGGTTTACGTTGGTACCTTCAACAATCAGACTGTTGCTATCAAGATGTTGCCTCGAGAATTCCGAAAGAGCATTGAGAAGGTAAACCTTATCTTGTCAGAGGCGAAGCTAATGGCTCGCATGGATCACAATCGCATTGTTCGGCTCATCGGTGTCGCTTGGAACTCGCTCAGCGATCTATGCGTTGTTTCCGAGTTCATGAGCGGTGGTGACTTGCGTGCATTGCTAAACAAGTACGAGCAAGACCCTGCAAACCACCCGATCGGCTTTAACTTCGACAAGATGAAGATTGCGATCCACGTAGCCAATGCACTCGTGTATCTGCACTCCTTGCAGCCAAAGGTACTGCATCGCGACCTCAAGTCCAAGAACATTCTGCTTTCCCAGGATCTGGACGCCAAGTTAACGGATTTTGGGATATCCCGTGAGAAAGTCGACAAAACCATGACTGCTGGGGTTGGCACCTCGCTATGGATGGCTCCTGAGGTCCTCTGGGCGAGCGGTACGATGAGAAAGCCGACATCTTTTCATTTGGCGTGGTGCTAGGCCGAGCTTGATTTGCATTCTCTGCCGTATACCTCGGCAAAGAAAACGTCAGCCGGCGCAGTCAAGTCGGACGCGGCTGTGCTTCAGCTCGTCTCGGTCGGTAGACTGCACGTGAATTTTTCCGACGCAACGCTACCCTCCTTGAGGGACCTTGGTCTACGGTGCGTTGCACTGGACCCAACGCTGCGACCAACTGCTGCCTGAGGTGCTATACCAGCTCACGACGATCGCCAGGAACGAGCTGCAAGCGAACATTGATCCGTAGTTCATGTAAAACACCCATTTCGTTGCAACCGAACCTCCTACTATCTTATGTATCCTTCAATCGCTCGCAGCATCCGTGGCGGTCGGCCGGTGGGTCGCGACGCTGGAAGGCGTGGCGCTCTATTCGTCGTCCTCCTCCTCGCTCTCCGACTCGGGCGTCTCGAGCCACGTGAGCCACGTCGAAGTCTGGATGATAGCCTTCATACGGCCGGGCACTTCGCTGTCCACGTCGTACTTGTACTCGAAGAAGGCGGCGTCCTCAATGATGTCGAGACTGTAGAGCGCCATGAAGCACTTCTCGAGCAGGCCCTTGGGGAAGTCGTGCTCGTTCAGGAACACCTGCAGTGCATACAGACCCTCAACCTGGTTCATCTTGTCCGACTCGGCGAGCGCCAGCTTGAGCAGCTCGCCGTACTCGGGCAGCGCGATCCAGTTGGCGCTGGCCTTGGCGACGTCGGCGGCATCCGCCGTGATGGCCTCAACCACGACGCCACCACCCGGCGTGCCCTTGGCCGCGAAGATCGTCTTGGCAGCGGCCGCAAGGGCCTCGCCCTTCTTGCCCGTCGCCAGCACCTCCTTGATAATGTCGCGGTCAGCCTCGGCCTTCTTGGCAGGCCTCCTCCTTGGCGCGCGCCTTCTCCTCGGCCGCGAGGCGCTTGGCCTCCTCGGCGGCCTTGCGCTCCTCCTCGGCCTTCTTCTTGCGCTCCTCGCGCTTCTGCTGGGCCAGCGCCTTCTTGTCATTCTGCGCCGGCGCCGGCGCCGCCGCGGGCTTGTCACTCACGCGCATGTTGTTGAACGCGCTCGACATGCCTCCGTCGCGGTCCTCCCGTCCAAATCGGTCTCCTCCGCCAAAGCGGTCTCCTCCAAAGCGGTCCTCGCGTCCAAAGCGGTCTCCTCCTCCCCCAAAGCGTCCGCCGCGGTCTCCAAAGCGGTCTCCTCCACCGAAGCGGTCTCCTCCTCCAAACCGGTCTCCTCCTCCTCCTCCTCCGCGTCCAAACGCGCCAGACCACTTGTCGTCCCCTCCGCGCGGGGCGCTGTCCCCCGACATGCCCTCCCCGCGTCGCTGCAAATTCAGCCGCATGTGCGCGGGGCGCTCCTCCTCGCGAAAGTCGCCGCGCGCCGGGCGGTCGAAGCGCGACGGACCGTCGCGGAAGCCTCCGCCGCCGCCGCCTCCGCGCCAGCTGCCGCCCTCATCTCGTCCGCCAAACCTGTCGCCGCCGCCAAACCGGTCGCCGCCGCCAAACCTGTCGCCGCCGCGATCGCCACGCCACTGGTCCGACTGGTCGCTGCGCGAGGGCTCGCGGTCGTAGCCTCGGCGCCCTCCGCGCCCGCCAAAGTCGTCGTCGTCGTCCGTGCTGCATGCAGGGGCGTGAGCGTGAGCCGCCTGTCTCCTAGACTTGGTTTTTGTATACACAGAGGAAGACGCCTACCGCGCGCGAGGACCCGAGGGCAGCGCCGCGCCTGGGATGTAGCTGGCCGCCTGGTCGCCGAGGAACTCGCCCAGCCCGATCTTCTTGCCGCGCACCATGCTCGTTGCGGTCGGTTGGAAGCGTCGGCGAGAGAGCTTTTCTTGCGGGACACGTACCCAGGCCGGAAATGGGTGGTGAGGTGGCCTTGGACGCGGGATGGCCGGGAGAGTGGGGAGTTTTTTGTGGCCAATCAGAAAACGACGCTACAGTACCAGGCGGAAAATGGGGGGAGGGAGCTTTTTTTGTTGGTGGTGGTGTTGGTGTCTCAACATGGAGAGTGATGGAGGAAAGTCAACGGAAGTGGGCGGTTTTGATATGGAGAGAGTGGGAACGCCAGCTATCGCCTAGCGAGGACATTTGTCCGCACGATTATCGGTTGCTTGGGGAATTTGTCTACAAAATGTGATGGGATGAGCTGCAGTCTGGCAGCTTTCTTGGCGTCGTGACTTGATCAATCGAGAAAAAGCTCTTGCCAGCATTTTCACAGCGAGGCGAATGGCGCCTGATCGAGGATGACACACTTGAAAAAGCTCTCCGAAGCCAACTCCAATTTGGCTATCGGGTTTTGAAGCAAAAAAGTCTGGACGCTTGTAGTATCCCGAGTAGGATGGCTTGACTTGGAGATGGCGGAGAGAACGCTAGCCGCCGCTGGATGCATGGACGGACAGCGAGGTTACCTGCCATCATACAACGAGATTCCTAGAATGAAACACTCGGCGTGGTGTAAAACTCCAGTCTGCTCTGCCTCAACCGCTTCAACTAGGTCAAGTAGTAACATGCAACGGGTGTGATCGAATGCATCGCTTTTTATTGAGTTGGGATAACATATAGCGTGGATCGAGAAGACTATGGTACACGAGCTGGCATTTACCAGACGAAGCAGTCACGGGGCTGGAACCACGTGCGCTGGGGCATCCGCCGCATCGGCTGCTGGACGTAGTAGTAGGGCATGCGGATCTCGAGCGTGCCGTCCTCGTACAGCTGCTGCGTGGCTTCGTCCATGTTGAGCACATTGCGCGGGAAGCGCTCCGTGATCTCGAATCGCCCGAAGGTCGGCGCGCCGCTGAAGCGAGACACCATCAGGTCCTTCTGAGTCGGCAGCTTGAAGCCCGATATCCGCAGCACGCCCGCCTGTTCGGCCCACTGCACGCGCACATTGCGCTGGTCCGTGTCGTGCAACTTGGCTAGGAGGTAGATACCGTCCGGTCGTCGCTGCAGCTGGTAGTACGGCCGCCACACAGGCAGCGCGCTCAGGTCGATCCGCATCGGGGCAGCGGGAGCTACCATCGCCGGTCGAGTCGGAGCAGCAGGCGCCGCGACTTCGCTCTCGTCTTCATCGCTCATTGCCTCGTCAGGCTCCTCGTCCTCTTCGTCCTCATCTTCGTCCACGTCCTCGTCTTCAACTTCCTTGGATTCGTCCATGTCCTGGTCGTCCAGCTTGATCTCAACCGTAGGCTCAGAGGATTGCTGTGAAGCGGCAGTCTCTTCTTCCGCGTCGTCGTCGTCCTGCATTTCTTCCTCCTTAGCAACCTCTTCCGCCTCTTCTGTGGGCTGCTGCTCGGGTACTGGAGTCGCCGGTGGGGTCAGCGACGGGAGGAACGCCTCGAGCAAACACTCGCCCAATTGCTTGAGCTTGGCGCTCTGAGCCTTCATGGCGTCAGCAGGCGCAAACAGGCTCTGGATGAACACGACGAGTGCCTTGCGCGCGTCCTTGACTTCGGAGTTGCCATAGCTCAGGATGTCATCGAGCTCGCACAGATAGCGCGTGAGCAGCTCGGCCTGCTCCTTGACCTGGTAGTCGAACGCCCCCAGCTCGGTGCGAACGCGCTTGGCAACACCCTGGGCCTCTTCCTCGCTGACGGCCCCCTCCTCTCGCTTGATCTGGGTCTGCAACCGCCACTTGGTGCCGCACGCTAGTGCTGCGAGGTGCACGCGTCGACTGGGCAGACGCTGCTCGAGCTTGTCCTGCACCTGCTTGACCTTCTGCTCAATTGATGCGAGGCGGGCCATGGCCTGCTTGGCTTGGTCCTCCTCCATTGCTGCTCTTGTAGCTGTCGTTGTTGTTGTCGTGGTGGTGCTTTTGATGCACGTGGTGAATTGGTAAGTGAGTGCTTCAACTGCTGAGCTCCTCATGGTGGTGCGGTCTCAGCTGAAACATTTAGACTTGGATTTTGTATGCGAAGCGATCGCTGCTACGTGTGACAAGCCAACATTCGAGTACTGTCGCGAATGTTCGGCCGATAGAAAACGCCAGAACGTTCGAGACCATTCGATTGGCTGATAACTTGTAGTCTGGACATTGATTGGCTAAAAAGATGAGGTGAGACATGACATGATCACGTAGCGAATATCTGTGTCCTATTTCAATAGTCGTTTATATCGATCTATTGTAGATAAAAAGAACAATAAATGACATTATAAACAGGACACAAGGTACAGATGGCTACATGTTTCCTGACGCGCTTCAACATGATCTTCGTCCTACAAGAAGAGCCGCGTCCCGCACAGCACTCGGCGCCGCAGCTCTCGTCGGAATGAATCGCGAGTCTCTTCTTCCTCTCTGGATCTGCCACTGAAGAGCTGCTGGTCCTCGCCATCAGTTCGATTGTGGGGTGAGTGGTACCGGAGCTTGACGACGCCGTGGTGGCGCAGCGCGTCCTGCCCAATGGCGTTGGGATTCCCCCAACTCGTTGGAGGGAAATCCTCCGAGTTAGTAGGTAGTGATGCAGCCTCATTGCTAGCTCCAGTCCTGTATGTTGCGGAGCCCCAACATTTTTTCTGCACAGCGCATCAGGTAATGAATCGTTACAGCAGGAAACCGACTAGGATCATGGCAAACCGATGACGTACCCCTTCGTGGACTGCCAGCTGCGCCAGAATCTGCACAAGCTCGCGCTCATCCCTCACACCAAGATCAAGTGGTGGGTAATCTCGATCGGGCTGATTGGGGTCAAAGATGTTAAGCCAGCCAAGCCTTCGCACGCACTCCGCTTGATCGTCTGGTGCTAGCATGTCGTAAATCTGAATCGAGGTGCCTTTTAGGTCGACAAACAAAATAGGAAAGAGATTGGTCAAACGCACCTGGATAAAGTTGTGGAGATCGATGACATGGCTGAAGAGCACGCAAGCCGCCTTGGCTCGAGCGCGAAGAACGTTCGGAAAGTCTGCGACCAGCTCGAGTGCTTGTTGGCACGACAGCCAGCGATCTGCCACAAGCATTTCCAACAGTGCCAGCTGATTTTGCACAACCTCAAGGCTATGGCGGATCTGTCGGGCCATCAACAAAGTCTCATTTTCTGTTGAAGAGTGCTTCAGAACGGATTGGCGAACAAGATCCCAGTTTAATCGAGCACGCTGCCTTGATTCTTCTTCATCGGCAGTCAGCTCATCTTCGCCCGCCCATATTTTGGACGAAAACTCACGGATTTCGTCAGCTTTGGGGAGCTGATGCTGAAGAACGCGCTTCAGTTGATCGAATCGGCGGCGACTGAGCGGCTGCGTGCCGCGTGGAGGTCGAAGAGTGCTCACGTAATGAAACGAAACCGTAACAACTGGCTGAGAACGCGACGGAGCACTTGCCAGTAAGGAAGACGGCAACGAGGAAGACGGCCCAAGCAGCGAGTTTAGGATGAAAGTGCTCGTTAGAAGCACAGGTTTTCCGTTGAGCGTCCCATTGCGGAAGTTCTCCCAGTCACCATGCTGGGATGTGTCTCCTCTACCAGAGCGGTTCTTGCTGAAGAGCTTCTCTTCTTGAGCAATTTGTGCAAGCCGCTTAAGTGCAGTGCGATCGTCGTCATTATCGAGTACAAACGTGTATGCGTTTGTCAGAGAACCGAGAAGAATGCTAAACAACCTTCCAAGACGCGAACGAAGTGCAAATCGCTCGATCCACTGGTCGTTTGAGTCAACTAGTTGAGCAACCAAGCTAGCCGCATCATGTCGGCTTGCCATTTGAGGCAATAACCGACTCATCCCTTCAAGTCGCCTTCGTTGAGTCTTGAGCGCACCTGCTTGTTTGTTGAGAAGAGACATAGCCTGCGGGAACGAGAAAAGAAGCTCGGACTCTTCGAGTACGAGATGCAGAAACTCTCGCTGCTCTGTGACGTTTTTGCTAATACCCTGAACATTAGTCATCAGCTTTGATACAAACGCATCCGATATTCGCCGACCAAGGCGAGTGCGATTCCTTGTTGCCATGTCCCCAGTCAATTCGTCAGTTGCCTGAGGACAATGAACCAATTCCAATGAAAGAGTTCCGCTTGTGCCGATCACAAATTCACCTCGAGTTGACACATCTCGAATAATCCACTGTTCAACCATTCCTGGCTGTGAAGACGACTGACTGGGATTATTGCTTTCTCCTCCGCCATCTGAGTCTCCAAGAATTTCGGCTTTGAGGAACGCTAGGAATTCTTGCTCATCAATCTCGCCGCTATTGTCGAGATCGTAACGGGCCAGCATCCGCGCAATTTCAGTATCGTTCACGTTGTTAATGCCCATGAGTGCGAGTACATGCGAGACTTCACGCCGATCAAGGGACCCAGAGTGATCCGAATCAATCATTGCAAAACCACAGCGAAAGAATAGATCCGAGAATTCATGTGCCTGTAGGGATCCGCTCCCATCATAATCATATTCTTGAAGCAAGCGGGAAAGATCAGCCCCTGCGACTGAAATTCCGTGGTCGCTCATCGCCTGCAATAGCTCCTGATGATCGACAGAGCCAGACGCATCACTATCGACTCGCTGAAACAGTAGGTCAATTGCGCTTTTACTGCGATGTCGTTGGCGATGTGCGAGATCTGTTGGGTTGGAGTCAGGGGTGGATGTAGGAATCTGCGCTTCCGATACCTCTGTCGTTTTAGGTGCCTTTTTCAGAACTTTTACGTGCTCTAACTTGACGATTGAAGGTTTTCCTGCTCCGGAAGCAGCTGGTGTAAACTCAATTCTAGAGAAACGGTACTCCGAGGTACCGTTGACATCTTCGCCCAACCGAAACAACTCGTGGGCAACTACATTTTCGTATGGTTCGCCCAAGTTGAGTATATACGAACCAGCTGGCTCGTTCGGGTCAAATAACGTAATCTGCTCGTGGCTGGGCATTGGGGCAACTGGAAGTAGTTTACCTTTGTGGTGTCTCCGTCTCTGACGCTTGGGTTCTGTAGCTTTTGTCAAATTGCATTCTAGCAAGGAGAGCCTGCAGAAAGTGGAGTTCGCACCAGCATTTGGCGGGCGAGTGCAAGAAGCCCTCATCAACGCCTTTCCACCGTCAAGGCCGATTGGATTCCCATCCAGAACAAGCTCGTGGAGTCCGTTGTTAGCTGCTAGCCCGCTAGATAACCCCAGTGCGCCTTTACCTCCAATAGCGTTGTACTCCAGTCGAAGTGTGTGCAGAGTCGAGTTTGCTCGAAGTGCCTGTCCAAGCACTAGTGCACCGCCATCGCCAATAGTATTGTGAGTGAGAGTGAGCTCGTGAAGATGATAGTTCAGCTGCAATGCTATAGCGATCGGAGCAGCACTGTCAGCTTTCACAGCGTTCCACGACAAATCTAATTTTTGGATGTTCAAATTTACGTTCAGCATAGCACCGATTGCCTCTCCACCTGACGGCAAGTTTGCCTGTCCTTCCACCCGTTCACTCATTTCATGGTCACTACTTTTCACTGCTGGTGAAGCAATTACTTTTTTCCCACGCGGTTGTTGGAAAGGTGGCTGCCCAATCGAGTTCGTCTGCATAGACAGCGTCTCTACTGATTTGTTGCGCTCGAACGACATCATGAAAAGTGCACATTCTTTATCATCAACGTCCGCATCGTCAAGAATTAGTGTTTTTAGCGTACAAAAGGATGATGAGATGTACGCCCGTAGAGTGGATGCGCTTTTATATCCGATTGAATTCCCCGATATGTTGAGGTAAAACAAGCTGGGCTTATTCTCGAGTGCGTGAAGCAGCGAATTAATTGCCCAGTCGGAAAGCGAATTCTCACTGACATTGATTGCCTCAACGAGTGGAATTTCAGGCAGACAAGCAGCAAAGTCCACGATGAAGTCGTCTCCAAGACCCTGATGACTAAAATCAAAGGCTCGGCAATTGTCCTTGCGGAGCACAAGTGCAAGTGCCGGCCGTGACTTCGCGATACACGAGGCGAGAAACTGAATTCGTGGAGAGTTTGATCCAAGAACAGTGTCATGTGTGTCAGTTCTATTGGCGCCAACATTTGCTGGCGACAATAGAGGTGGCATAAGTCGACGGCGGGACTGCCCGCGACTTTTTGTTGGACTTCGCAGTCGAGACAATGGTGTTGATGACGACGCCAGCATTTCGCAATCCAACGTAGTTGGACAAGAAGCAGAGGATCGGAGCGATGAGCGAGTATTGACGGGTTCTGGTGGTACTTGGACAAACAGGTGTGTCTTGCTGTGTAGGTCACGGTACGCGTTATAGTAGTCTATACGAGCGTCATGGCCAAAATACTTATTCATGCTCTGATCACTGTCGGTGTCATGACCATGGCCTTGATTTAATGGAGTGACCAGTGCAGTACCGCCTTTTGTGTGATTCATGTGTTCAGAGGGGTGGTCATCTTCATTATCTGATTCGCTTTCGTGCGTCGACATTTTTGTTGCTGCCAAGAGAATGCCTTGGTCTCTCAATGGTGCAAAAGTGAAGTATGATCTTGTCACTCGACCACTCTCATCGCGACTTGGTGCTGGTCTCGGATTCATCTGCCGCTTTTGTGGGCTCCACGCCGCATCGAGCAATTGCTGAACCTCTTTCATCGCCTCATCATGCGTAAGAGCATGTTTTGATTTCCCTGATATCAGCGATGCCTTTGCTTTTAATACACTTATTGCATAGTCATTCCTGGAAAGGCCTGCCGCTGCAGGCGGAGGCTGAGTGTCTGGAGCACTTTGGGTTGTGGACAAAGCACCCATGGGAGGTATTTCTAATAGATTTGTATCCCAGCTCATCCGTCCGAGATAGCGAGTTGGAGATAATGTCGCGTGCACCGAGTTTGCTCTCGATTCACTTCGATCCTGTTCAGATTCAAATCATCAGACAATATTCATTCATGAATTGGAAGAAATATAGTAATGGGGACATTCACCTTTTCTGGTGATGACAGCGGGAATGCCGCTATTGATGCGCGGCCACCAGTGCCTGTGAGCTGCGGTAAAGCACCACTCATCACTTCAACTGTGTCAATGACCCCTGCATGCATATTAGATTGTCTCATTCCACTCGAACCAAAGCAAGGCGCTATCTCCGTCAAACAGAGTGCATATATTTAGCAAATTTTCGTCTGCATACGAACTCCAGACACGTCATCGTCAGTAGTCTACGCGATCGAGAGAAACTCGGCGTACGACGTAGGAGCAAACGAAGGGAAGTACTTCGCCTTCGCAGCAGCAACCTCCTCCTCCGTACCAGGAACACCACGACCGTCCGCGAACAGCGTGTTGAGGAAGCCGTTGAAGTCCGAGAGGTATCCCTTCTTGTTCTCCTCGTAGTCCACAAACTCGATCGTCACCTTCTTCCCAGACTTCTTCTCCACCAGAGCCGCGACCTCGAGACCCGTCAGACGGTCGCCCTCGAGTGGGATCTTGGCCCACTCCAGGTCGCTCTTGGCTGCCGTCGACACGGTGTGCGCCACGAACTGACCCACCTCCTCGTGCTTGACGAGACTGAACTTGGTCTTGCCGTCACCGACGATGCGGATGGTCGACTTCTCAAAATCGATGCCGAGCGTGCTGTTCGCAGATTTGACAAATGACAATCAAAACGCAGATGGCGTCAGTCTCAACTCGACTCGACTCGAGACACTATCAGCACTGCTGATTCAGCAGTGAGAGAACGCAGCGTCACGTACTAGGGAGCGTAGGAGTAGAAGAGACCCGTGTAGAAGACGGTGTACGGCAGGTCGGCCGCCTTCAGGGCGTCCTGCACCTGCTTCTTGAACCCGTTCAGGCCCTCCGTCACGTACACACCGTACTATAACCGCCATGCACCAAGCAAGTATCGAGTAAGTACGCGCGTGCAAAAAAGTCAAGTCGAGTGGAGTGTTCGTGAATCGAAGAGAAGAAGCTACGCAACGCACCTCTGCCGGGACGAACAGCTCGACGCCCGCCGCCTTGGCCGCAGCCACCACCGGCAGCTGCGCTCCCATCGCGAACGGACTCACTGCGCTGATGCTGTCGTATCGTGTCAAGTCGAGTAGATGCAATCACAAAGTCAGTGGTGATGCAACAACTACGCATAAGCAAACCCATGCAACCACGTACACGACTTGCGATCCCGGACGCTTGATGCACAGGACACCTACATGACCGTCCAATTGGTCTGAAGTGATGATTCGCAGAGAGTTTTGCGAGGAAAGAGGAGTCTATCCCCTAGGCGATTTCTCACACGTATTTACGACACGTTTGGTGAATTCACGTCTTATTGCCTGTAACGCGCGAGGAGTTCGGCTATCTGATGCTACGGAGAAGTTACGCTCGAAGCAGACGTTGATGTCGCAGCGCTGTCCACATACTGTCCGTAAGCAGGGATTTGAGCCATGTGATTGTGATATCACACCTCTAAATACGGGTACGATTCTCATGATTTCGCATTGCAGGGGAGAGTTCAACGCCCCTATGATTGCCGCGACGGTACAGGTAGCCTCGTCACTCACGATAAAGAGCTAACGGAAGTGACGTCACAACAGACCCACGACGTGGTTTGGACGTTGCCACGAAAATTGACCCTCGAGGACAAGCACGTCTTGCGCTATTGATACTACGTGTAGCACTTAGTTTGTGTATCATAAATCACTTAGGCGGCATTCGGCAGACATTGCATTTTCATATTCGATTTTGCGTGGAATCCTATTCTTCGAGGGTTCTCACAGTGCACAAAGCCTACACTCGCGCAGTTGTGCATGGGCGTGCGACATCGTAACGTACAATCGTGATCAATGCGGAGGACAAGCGCATGGATTGTTCCCGGTTTGGGAATAATCTGGTGAGTGTAGGTTTTTGTTTATTGTATCGTGTCTTACATCAACATGATTGTCCAAACCGAGAAATAGATACTGGAGTGACCTGAGTTCATCGACAGCACATCCAAATTGGCGTGGCAAGTGAGAGGCATTTTCACATCTCAACAATAACCATGAGTCGCTGGAACATCGCGCCCACCGTCACGGTGCTCGTTGCCGTTTACCTCGGGTCTCTTTACTTCTTCTACCCATCCCTTCAACCCGCTCCTCACCTCAAGCATACCTACTTCAATGTGGCAGCTCGCGGAGAGCTCTCGCGACTCGTCTTATCGTTCGGCGGGGTCGACTTTGGCGACAATCGGGTCTCCTATGAGCAGTTCCTGGAGCTCAAACCGTCGCTACCGCTCGGTCAACTTCCCGTGCTCAGTGTCGATGGCGTCACGTATTCACAGAGCATGGCGATCACGCGCTACGCTGCGAAGGTGACGGGCCTGTACCCGATGGACCCGCTCGAGTGTCTGCGTGTGGATATGATCTCCGAGTCGCTTTTGGACGTGCGATCGGCAGTGCTCGAGATTTTGAGCCAAACAAAAGACCTGCAGGAGAAGGCGGAGAAGACGAAGAAGCTGAGAGAGGAGCTGGTACCAAAGACCATGCGCCTACTCGAGAGCTTCGTAAGGGGCGAGTTCTTCCTCGGCCAGGGGCGTCCGAGCTTCGCTGATATCTTCCTCTTTGACATCGTGACGAACGCGCTGGCGCCGACCTTGCCCGAGTTTACGATCGAGGCGTACCCGAAGCTCTCGACGTTGGTTGAGAATGTGGCAAAGAACCCAAACATTGTCTCGTACCTCGCCAAGCACAAGTAGGCCGGGTTGGTATTTCTGGTATCCGACAATTGGGGTGACAGGCAAGGGAGCGCTCGTTAAAGACCAGTCTGATGGAATGGGTTACTGTACATACTCTGCATTTCATTGCCTTTTGTCCAAGCGTTTTGGCATACCTACCAATCTACGTTTTGAGGTTTTCCAGAAATTTTGTTCGGGGAACAATGCTCTTACGCACGTCTCATGATGCATCAGACTCATAAGTTCAATATACCCATCGCGTGGGTCGCAGGAAACCAAGAAGATCACATCCTCAGTGCGATCATCATGGCTGTACGCTAGTGTGATACAGTAGTGACTCAGTCCTTACGAGCGCCACTGGTGTCGACTGGAATAGTATAGTTATATCAACAATCGTAAACATCATCGTGATTGTCCAAAACGAGAAATAGATACGAGATTGACCTGAGATTATCAACAGCACATTCAAATTGGCGTGGCAAGTGAGAGGCATTTTCACATCTCAACAATAACCATGAGTCGCTGGAACATTGCGCCCACCGTTACGGTGCTCGTCGCCGTTTACCTCGGCTCTCCCTGCTTTGGCTGATATGTGCGAGGTGTAAACGACGTTGACTTCAAGCTGCAGAAATGCCCATATTTTGGCCGTGTGTTGGGGTTTTGAGCTTCTCAAAGTCAATAGGGTGTACGCTAAATATTGGATATAATGTGGATCAGGGAACCGTGAATGCGATCTATCTCTCTTATTTCGCCGCGCAAAGTTTTGAGACTCTAGATCTCACCATCAATGCCGATGAAAAGACTAAGCTCAAGTTCAATGTTTGGTCGTGCTGTGACCCTAGTATCTTGAATCACAACTCAGCTGCGAGTACACCAACTATTCATCAGTTAATCAAATATAAAATTGCTGTTGGAGTAGAGGCCGTCCAAATAAATACGTGGCAAATATGGATAAAGACGATGCCAGCATCGGATCAGTGGCACTATGGATGGTTTTGTATGGACTAGTGGAGTCTATTTCTCTTCTCCTACTCGATTTTTTTTCTCCAGAAGCTCCTAAGATTTTCACACAGAGCTCAGCATCGCATGGTACTCGAATCTTGATGGGCATTTGTACATACTAGATTGCCTTATTGGTTCGTGCAAGAACTCCTTGAACATCATGGAACGATTGGCTTCACACCGAACAGTCATCGATCGAGCTACATATTGTGATGATCACTGAAACGAAAGCTATAATCGCAACGGTGAACGAATCCTAATGTTCCGTGAAAAGATAGCCCCACTTTTGTGTCATTTGCGGCTATCAACGTCTCGTTTAGAACGTCGAGTTGGGGCACAAATGATGGCATTATATTCAAATTCAAGCTACCGGCATCCCAGCTATTGCGAGCTCCAATTGACGGGAGCAAAGTAGAACCAAATCCAGCGGCAAAATTGGATTCATTAACAAGCTTGCATGACGCCGTGTAAGGTCATCCGCTTGCAAACGCAGTTGGAACTTGATCCGAGTAGAACAGAAAGACGCGTCAAAATTCTAAAAAAAAAAAAGTCATTCGCAGTATGAAATAGCGAGAATCCAATCTGGATGTTTGTTTTGTTTGTTGCGCTGCGTCTTTAGCCGCAGCTCATTGTTATACAGCTCTAGGGAGCAATTTTTCGTTCGTAATAACTCGTGAAACTGACGCTCAACGCGCGCGCACACACACACACCACTTATAATGCATACCAATCCCTGATTGGGTAGCGGTGATACAACCGTTTTCGAGTCACTTTGAAGAATCGCATTCAAATCACCATCAACTTTCGCTGGCGTCAATACGGGTGATCCGTGTTGACGGCGGAACCCCATCGACTTTTTGATGAACTTCGCAGTCGAAGCAATAGCGTTGATGGCGATGCCAGCATTTCGCAATCCAAGAGCGGGTATTCACGGGTTCTCATAACATCTGACAATATTCATTCATGAATTGGAAGAAATATAGTAATGGGGACATTCACCTTTTCTGGTGATGACAGCGGGAATGCCGCTATTGATGCGCGGCCACCAGTGCCTGTGAGCTGCGGTAAAGCACCACTCATCACTTCAACTGTGTCAATGACCCCTGCATGCATATTAGATCGTCTCATTCCACTCGAACCAAAGCAAGGCGCTATCTCCGTCAAACAGAGTGCATATATTTAGCAAATTTTCGTCTGCATACGCACTCCAGACACGTCATCGTCAGTAGTCTACGCGATCGAGAGAAACTCGGCGTACGACGTAGGAGCAAACGAAGGGAAGTACTTCGCCTTCGCAGCAGCAACCTCCTCCTCCGTACCAGGAACACCACGACCGTCCGCGAACAGCGTGTTGAGGAAGCCGTTGAAGTCCGAGAGGTAGCCCTTCTTGTTCTCCTCGTAGTCCACAAACTCGATCGTCACCTTCTTCCCAGACTTCTTCTCCACCAGAGCCGCAACCTCGAGACCCGTCAGACGGTCGCCCTCGAGTGGGATCTTGGCCCACTCCAGGTCGCTCTTGGCTGCCGTCGACACGGTGTGCGCCACGAACTGACCCACCTCCTCGTGCTTGACGAGACTGAACTTGGTCTTGCCGTCACCGACGATGCGGATGGTCGACTTCTCAAAATCGATGCCGAGCGTGCTGTTCGCAGATTTGACAAATGACAATCAAAACGCAGATGGCGTCAGTCTCAACTCGACTCGACTCGAGACACTATCAGCACTGCTGATTCAGCAGTGAGAGAACGCAGCGTCACGTACTAGGGAGCGTAGGAGTAGAAGAGACCCGTGTAGAAGACGGTGTACGGCAGGTCGGCCGCCTTCAGGGCGTCCTGCACCTGCTTCTTGAACCCGTTCAGGCCCTCCGTCACGTACACACCGTACTATAACCGCCATGCACCAAGCAAGTATCGAGTAAGTACGCGCGTGCAAAAAAGTCAAGTCGAGTGGAGTGTTCGTGAATCGAAGAGAAGAAGCTACGCAACGCACCTCTGCCGGGACGAACAGCTCGACGCCCGCCGCCTTGGCCGCAGCCACCACCGGCAGCTGCGCTCCCATCGCGAACGGACTCACTGCGCTGATGCTGTCGTATCGTGTCAAGTCGAGTAGATGCAATCACAAAGTCAGTGGTGATGCAACAACTACGCATAAGCAAACCCATGCAACCACGTACACGACTTGCGATCCCGATAGCGCCTTGCGCAGAGACTCCTGGTCCTCGTAGTCGACCGCCACGAGCACCGCGCCGCGGTTCTTGAGATCCTGCAGCTCGGGCTTGGCGGCGTCACGCGTGAGGATGGTGACCTTGTGTCCGTTCTTGAGGAGCTCGTTGGCGGCAGATGCACCAACGCCGCCAGCACCGACGATAGCGAATGAGGTGAAAGTGGAGCTGGCCATGGTGATGTAGTAGTTGTAGGCGAGGCGGAAGGAAGGTTCAAAGAGAGTTGGTCGGGTGCTTGGTGTGGCGCCGACTGGGAGGATTGAGTTGTGAGGCTGCGTGAGCAAGTCGACGTGAAGGAGTCGTCGAAGATGCTGTGACTGCAGTGCAATGACACTCTTGGTCGGATGCTCAAGTGTGTGACATGTGAGACCTCTGCTGCGTGCGTGGCAGAATAGAGTTCCTGATTACAGCGAGGTACCGTAAGCTGAAGTTGACGTCGTGATTGGGATGGGATGTGGCCATATTGAGTCCGTAAATATCTAAATACGGTGCGATGGGAAATAGAATACGGGAATGATGAGCTGCAAATTGTGCGTAGCTTTCTTCGAGCGCCGTGATTGGCGGGATACAAGTCTCACGTCACACATCAGCTTCAACGCTGCGGCGGAACGCGGAAGTGATCGCAGCCGCCGAACGAAGCCTTGCAGAGCATTTCAGTCTCGTTCACTCCACTACAGTGACGTGTGCATCATCGATAAGCAGTCCGAAAGTTGCTTTTTTTTTTTCAATAATGCGTGGGGTTGGTGAATGTGTTTTGGCCATGACGTTCTTCCTCTTCGATAGCAACAAACTCAAGGGTACATTGTCACGTCACTTGAGTTAGCTGCGCATGGTGATGAGACCAGGGTAGTTCGCCTGGTGGTGCGCCAATGGGCGGGCGTCGAGCATCCCACCCGCGCATTCGTGATCGCAATCACGCCAATCCTACTCCATATTTAGCGAGTATGACATCACTATTTACGTTGAAATGCGCCTATACACGGACAACATATGGACATCTCTGCGACTTCAATGTCGTCGTTTACGCCGAGAGCTCACACTGCAGCAAGAACGTGGTCGTTCATCCCGCATCAACACCTCGAACCTCATTGTTGATGCCTACCATTGGATCCGGTGCATGGAGTCTCCTCGCGATCCAAGATGACTTCGGACTCACAACTCAATCTTCCCAGTCGGCGCCACACCAAGCACCCGACCAACTCTCTTTGAACCTTCCTTCCGCTTCGCCTACAACAACTACATCGCCATGGCCAGCTCCACTTTCACCTCCTTCGCTATCGTCGGTGCTGGCGGCGTTGGTGCATCTGCCGCCAACGAGCTCCTCAAGAACGGACACAAGGTCACCATCCTCACGCGTGACGCCGCCAAGCCCGAGCTGCAGGATCTCAAGAACCGCGGCGCGGTGCTCGTGGCGGTCGACTACGAGGACCAGGAGTCTCTGCGCAAGGCGCTATCGGGATCGCAAGTCGTGTACGTGGTTGCATGGGTTTGCTTATGCGTAGTTGTTGCATCACCACTGACTTTGTGATTGCATCTACTCGACTTGACACGATACGACAGCATCAGCGCAGTGAGTCCGTTCGCGATGGGAGCGCAGCTGCCGGTGGTGGCTGCGGCCAAGGCGGCGGGCGTCGAGCTGTTCGTCCCGGCAGAGGTGCGTTGCGTAGCTTCTTCTCTTCGATTCACGAAGACTCCACTCGACTTGACTTTTTTGCACGCGCGTACTTACTCGATACTTGCTTGGTGCATGGCGGTTATAGTACGGTGTGTACGTGACGGAGGGCCTGAACGGGTTCAAGAAGCAGGTGCAGGACGCACTGAAGGCGGCCGACCTGCCGTACACCGTCTTCTACACGGGTCTCTTCTACTCCTACGCTCCCTAGTACGTGACGCTGCGTTCTCTCACTGCTGAATCAGCAGTGCTGATAGTGTCTCAAGTCGAGTCGAGTTGAGACTGACGCCATCTGCGTTTTGATTGTCATTTGTCGAATCTGCGAACAGCACGCTCGGCATCGATTTTGAGAAGTCGACCATCCGCATCGTCGGTGACGGCAAGACCAAGTTCAGTCTCGTCAAGCACGAGGAGGTGGGTCAGTTCGTGGCGCACACCGTGTCGACGGCAGCCAAGAGCGACCTGGAGTGGGCCAAGATCCCACTCGAGGGCGACCGTCTGACGGGTCTCGAGGTTGCGGCTCTGGTGGAGAAGAAGTCTGGGAAGAAGGTGACGATCGAGTTTGTGGACTACGAGGAGAACAAGAAGAGCTACCTCTCGGACTTCAACGGCTTCCTCAACACGCTGTTCGCGGACGGTCGTGGTGTTCCTGGTACGGAGGAGGAGGTTGCTGCTGCGAAGGCGAAGTACTTCCCTTCGTTTGCTCCGACGTCGTACGCCGAGTTCCTCTCGATCGCGTAGACGTCTTGCGTTGACGTGTCTTTAGTGCGTATGCTGATGAAAATCTGCCGAATATAGTTCGGAGTTTGGACTTCGTTAAGCAGATTAATTTCTTTGGGTTTTTGACGATGTTTGTCTAAACGAGATGTCCCCGTATGCTCACTGAGACCTTTTTGTCGCATTGTGTGATTGATGAGTGGTGCTTTGCCGCAACTCGCATGCTGGTTGTAGCCGCTCAACAATCGTCGTGGGTGCTGACTCGCATGATGCTTACGGTCTTATTCGAAAGAGGTTGATCAAGAGCTCACATATATTTCATGTATTTCATGCGCCAAGATCTTCTACACCGACTTTTTTGCCACTTGTTCTGTGCACATGACGGCCCGAACTCCTCACTTGCACCGGTCGGGGTGGAGCTATAGGCTTGTGTGGAGGAACTGCATGCAACCTTGAGTGGAGTCCTCTGGAGTTCTCCTTCGAGCGTCGATCTTAATTGTGGTGTAGTACAAACCCCACTACTAGTACACAACGTGGAAGGTACAGCCTGTATCCATTGATCATCTTCGTGGATGTGATGTCACCCGCGCTAGCTCCTTGTGGTGATGAGTCTGAACACGAGCGGCGTATTCGTTCATGGAGCACCAATCAACAGGTTTCAACCTGCCTACTCGGCGCTCTCTCGATCGCAATCACGACAGTCCGCGACCCATTTCTAGAGGTATGACGCCACAAATTACGGGTCACGTACCTGCTCACGTTCAAGATGTGGACCGCTCTGCAACTTCAACTTTTGCTTCGGACGATTACGGCACAGGCGATAACCAGATGCTCAACGTGCATCAGCACAAGTCTCACCTCCTTGATGCACATCAAGCAATCCGGTGCATTCCACCAGTTCACAACGCAAGTTTCCCAGTCGGCGCCACACCAAGCACCCGACCAACTCTCTCAACCTTCCTTCCTCTTCGCCAACAACTACTACATCACCATGGCCAGCTCCACCTTCACCTCCTTCGCTATCGTCGGTGCCGGCGGCGTTGGTGCATCTGCCGCCAACGAGCTCCTCAAGAACGGACACAAGGTCACCATCCTCACGCGTGACGCCGCTAAGCCCGAGCTGCAGGATCTCAAGAACCGCGGCGCGGTGCTCGCGGTGGTCGACTACGAGGACCAGGAGTCTCTGCGCAAGGCGCTGTCGGGATCGCAAGTCGTGTACGTTTGCTTACCCGTAGTGTGTGATTGTTGTCGTGCTGTTTAATGTTTGGGTGTCTTTGTGGCACTGACATGGATCTCTGCAGCATCAGCGCAGTCGGGGTTTTTGCTTTGCCTGTGCAGCTCCCCGTCGTAGAGGCAGCCAAGGCAGCGGGTGTCGAGCTGTTCGTCCCAGCTGAGGTGTGATATGTATTGCTGTGATGTATTTCAGAGCAAGACGGGTCTCTAACTAGGGTCGCTCATTGCGTACCGTTCAGTATGGCGTGTACGTGACGGAGGGTCTCAACGGGTTCAAGAACAAAGTGCAGGAAGCACTGAAGGCGGCCGACCTGCCGTACACCATCTTCTACACGGGTCTCTTCTACTCGTTCGTCCCCTAGTACGTGATGCCGCACCCTCTCACTGTTGATTCTCACGAGTTGAGTTGTGGATCTTCACCAGAGTGACTGACGGTATCTATTTTGTGATCAATGAACAGCACGCTCGGCGTTGACTTTGAGAAGTCGACCATCCGTATCGTCGGTGACGGCAAGACCAAGTTCAGTCTTGCTAAGCACGAGGAGGTCGGTCAGTTCGTGGCGCACACCGTGTCGACGGCAGCCAAGAGCGACTTGGAGTGGGCCAAGATCCCACTCGAGGGCGACCGTCTGACGGGTCTGGAGGTTGCGGCTCTGGTGGAGAAGAAGTCAGGGAAGAAGGTGACGATCGAGTTTGTGGACTACGAGGAGAACAAGAAGAACTACCTCTCGGACTTCGTCAGCTTCCTCAACACGCTGTTCGCGGACGGTCGTGGTGTTCCTGGTACAGAGGAGGAGGTTGCTGCTGCGAAGGCGAAGTACTTCCCTTCGTTTGCTCCTACGTCGTACGCCGAGTTCCTGTCGCTCGTTTAGGCGCGTCTCGGAGTGTTGCTGGGGTGGAAATCGTGGAGACTAAGGCGTGGAGCACTGAGGCTAGTGTAGAACTCCAAGAAGTCGTGGTAGTCTGATTTCTTTGGCTGTGAATCGAATTCTGTCCCTGTCCGCTCTGTATTCCACTAGTAGTTCTTGAACTCTGTAGTACTAAGCTGCATCGGTAAAACAGAGTCGAGCATGTTAACTGGGGAGGTTTGCTTTGGACCACTTGCAATTTAACTTGTTCTTGCAGCTACCAAATGCCATGGGCCATAGCAAACTGAACACTTCACAAGAACGAAGTTTTTGATCATACAAATCATAGACACTGTAGCATGTCGCCATGCGATGTTACTCCACTACCGTAATGGCACCTGGCACCAAACCACTCTCTCTATCCCATAGCCTACGCGATCGAGAGAAACTCGGCGTACGACGTCGGAGCAAACGAAGGGAAGTACTTCGCCTTCGCAGCAGCAACCTCCTCCTCCGTACCAGGAACACCACGACCGTCCGCGAACAGCGTGTTGAGGAAGCCGTTGAAGTCCGAGAGGTAGCCCTTCTTGTTCTCCTCGTAGTCCACAAACTCGATCGTCACCTTCTTCCCAGACTTCTTCTCCACCAGAGCCGCAACCTCGAGACCCGTCAGACGGTCGCCCTCGAGTGGGATCTTGGCCCACTCCAGGTCGCTCTTGGCTGCTGTCGACACGGTGTGCGCCACGAACTGACCCACCTCCTCGTGCTTGACGAGACTGAACTTGGTCTTGCCGTCACCGACGATGCGGATGGTCGACTTCTCAAAGTCAACGCCGAGCGTGCTGTTCATCGATCACAAAATAAATACCGTCAGTCACTCTGGTGACTCGACTCGACACAATCAACAGTGAGAGGGTGCGGCATCACGTACTAGGGAACGAACGAGTAGAAGAGACCCGTGTAGAAGATGGTGTACGGCAGGTTGGCCGCCTTCAGTGTGTCTTGAACCAACTTCTTGATACCGTTGAGGCCCTCCGTCACGTACACGCCGTACTGAATGGTACCCAGTGGAGTGAGTTAGAGATCCACCACACACGTGTCTTGCTCACTAAAATGCACCTCAGCAGGAACGAAAAGCTCGACGCCCGCCGCCTTGGCTGCCTCCACCAACGGAAGTTGAATTCCCATCGCAAACGGATTCACAGCGCTAATACTATCGGCCGCGTAGAACGAGCACGAACACAAAAACAGCGTTAGGGTCAAAGTGATGACAAAGCATACGCGAAAGGTCAAGCGTACACGACTTGCGATCCCGATAGCGCCTTGCGCAGAGACTCCTGGTCCTCGTAGTCAACCGCCACGAGCACCGCGCCGCGGTTCTTGAGATCCTGCAGCTCGGGCTTGGCGGCGTCACGCGTGAGGATGGTGACCTTGTGTCCGTTCTTGAGGAGCTCGTTGGCGGCGGATGCACCAACGCCGCCAGCACCGACGATAGCGAATGAGGTGAAAGTGGAGCTGGCCATGGTGATGTAGTTGTTGTTGGCGAGGCGGAAGGAAGGTTGAGAGAGTTGGTCGGGTGCTTGGTGTGGCGCCGACTGGGAAACTTGCGTTGTGAACTGGTGCGGATCGCTTTGCTGCGCAATGCACCGGATCGCTTTGCTGCGCAATGCACCGGATCGCTTGATTTGATGTGCGTCAGCAACGCTCGCGCGCGTGTGTGTGAGTGAGTGTGTGTGTGAGTTTGCTCACGCACGTTGTGCGATGACGAGGTTCGGGATACCGTACAATCGATTACCCTTGCGCTTGGTACCGTATTTTATCGAGGGCAAGCAGGGTAAACGTGTTGATGTTCTCCTACATGTAGGGTCCAGTCTTTTGTATTTGTTCGATTGCCATAATCAAGAGTGCCCTGCCTTGCTCTTGCAACGTACCTATTGGCATCTGCAAGCAGTGAAGCCGAGGATTCCGCTACCGGTATCTACCATATTTGTGGACGTTGTCACACAATGACCCAGGTCAGCCTCGAGCTCAGTTCGCGTGATGTGCTTGCAGTGCATGCAGAGGTCCAGGAATCGTAGACAACGCTCTCGCTGGATGTTCGCGTCGGTGTCGATGTCGATGTCGTCAGCGTCGGATGTATCGAAGAGCTCAAGGCCTTGGTCCTTCAAGGACATCGAGGATGCCGCTGTCGCCTTCAAATACCTCTTGACCTGCGAGCGGTAGCGGTCGTGGTCGTAGTCATGGTGTGTATGTGTGTTAGTCGAGCTTGCGCAGCTCGCCCACCTCGCAGTTGTCAATGAGCGCGCGACCGGCTAGGAAGTCGCCATCCCAGCTGTGGCTGTGGAAGAATACGGAGGAGGACTCGATCCTCGGATGCGCAGCATCACGCAGCTCACATGCCTCGGCTGCCGCAGCGACTTATCGACCAAACAATGACGCTTGTCCTCGCCTGCTCGCTGGATCTGCGCACAGTGCACGCCTCGTGTACGTTGATTTGACGACCTGCTCGCGCTTCAGCTCGTGAGCTCGAACTCATGTGGCCCAGTAGCTACGGCGCGTGAAACAAACTTTCGCCGGTGTTGAAGCCAGCAGAGTCCGCAAGGATATGGAGCTGCTCGTGGATGGCTGAGTAGCGGCGGAGGACCGACGCGCCATCCCTAAATACAGGCTATATATCTGACGGTACCGAAACCCACTAAAAATCGTCCCAATTCCCGAGCCAAAGCCCAAAAACCACAGCTGAGGACAAGTGAAAAAAAAAAAACGCCAAAATAGGACACAAACATAAACGTTTAGCCTGCTTGCTTCGATAAACATTGAAAATAAATTTGCCTGCTTTGTCGATTTGCAGCTTGAGTGTCTTGTGAATCGAGTCGGTGCCTCTTCTTTCCAATCAGACATCAGGCTCACAGAATGAATTATTCCGGGCTCGCACGGACACTACCTCTAATATTCAATGACAAAGCGGCAATTGCGAATAGCAGTCGAACGCACTGGACCCTACATGTAGGAGAACATCAACACGTTTACCCTGCTTGCCCTCGATAAAATACGGTACCAAGCGCAAGGGTAATCGATTGTACGGTATCCCGAACCTCGTCATCGCATAACGTGCGTGAGCAAACTCACACACACACACTCACTCACACACACACGCGCGAGCGTTGCTGACGCACATCAAATCAAGCGATCCGGTGCATTGCGCAGCAAAGCGATCCGGTGCATTGCGCAGCAAAGCGATCCGCACCAGTTCACAACGCAAGTTTCCCAGTCGGCGCCACACCAAGCACCCGACCAACTCTCTCAACCTTCCTTCCGCCTCGCCAACAACAACTACATCACCATGGCCAGCTCCACTTTCACCTCATTCGCTATCGTCGGTGCTGGCGGCGTTGGTGCATCCGCCGCCAACGAGCTCCTCAAGAACGGACACAAGGTCACCATCCTCACGCGCGACACCGCCAAGCCCGAGCTGCAGGATCTCAAGAACCGCGGCGCGGTGCTCGCGGTGGTCGACTACGAGGACCAGGCGTCTCTGCGCAAGGCGCTATCGGGATCGCAAGTCGTGTACGTATTTGCGTGTGTGTAGTGCTGTTTCCTGTGCTAGTAACACTGATGTGGGTCTCTCCATGCATGCGAAACTCCAGCATCAGCGCAGTCGGAATGTTCGTGTTGCCCGTGCAGCTCCCCGTCGTGGAGGCAGCCAAGGCGGCGGGCGTCGAGCTATTTGTCCCGGCTGAGGTGTGTATTCTTGTGGCAGTCAGCTTGGCAGTGAGGTAGTGGCAGCTTACTGACTTCCTTCGTCGCGTTCCATGCAGTACGGAGGAAGGGCGACGGAGGGTCTGAACGCGCCGAAGAAGCTGGTGCAGGACGCTCTGAAGGAGGCCGATCTGCCGTACACCCTCTTCTACACTGGAATGTTCTACGCCTACGCCGCTCCGTACGTGCCGCTCTCACTGCTTCTTGTTGTCGATCACGTCTCGAGTCGGTCGAGTTGAGACTGACGCCATCTGCGTTTTGATTGTCATTTGTCGAATCTGCGAACAGCACGCTCGGCATCGATTTTGAGAAGTCGACCATCCGCATCGTTGGTGACGGCAAGGCCAAGTTCAGTCTCGTCAAGCACGAGGAGGTGGGTCAGTTCGTGGCGCACACCGTGTCGACGTCGGCCAAGAGCGACCTGGAGTGGGCCAAGATCCCACTCGAGGGCGACCGTCTGACGGGTCTCGAGGTTGCGGCTCTGGTGGAGAAGAAGTCTGGGAAGAAGGTGACGATCGATTTCGTGGACTACGAGGAGAACAAGAAGAACTACGAGACGGATCCTATGAGTTACGTCAACGGTATGTTCGCGGAGGGTCGCGCCGTTCCTGGTACGGAGGAGGAGGTCGCTGCTGCGAAGGCGAAGTACTTCCCTTCGTTTGCTCCGACGTCGTACGCCGCGTTCCTCTCGATCGCCTAGATAACGGATAGAGAGAGCGTTTTAGCGTCAGATGTCATCGATGGCGTCTTCACGACCAGCATTGCATGCAGTCGACCCTGTAAAATTGAACGCTGCCTTTTGTTTGGGTAACACGTCACGGTGATCGGTTTGCTTGCTTCTGAAAACGCCCAAAACTGCACAAGTGATGTAGCGTAACCAAAAAAGGAAAGCTTTGTCAAATTGTTGAGCCCGTTAGCCATGATGACAATTGGGCTCGAGCAAGAGAAAGCAAAAGTGTAGTTTAACGCAGAGCAAATTGGAAAGGTAACTTCTTCCCTGCTGCCTTCTACGTTTCAATTCCGGTAGTTAGCACTCAACAAAGCACCCGTAGCGATCAAAATCACAGCGCTGGCGCTGTTGAGGCAATCGAATATAAACACAAAACGCAACTCATCCGTCCCGGCGCAACCAACACCTACCAAATTGATCCAATAACGCCGTGAGCAGCGATTCCTTCTGGCAGCGTAGAGTAGAGTGATGTTGCTGAATCTTGCGAGATACCGAAAGCTGAAGCTGAAGCAGAGATCAAGCAGGAGGCGTCCGTGTTGTGGGCGTGAAAATCATAATTCAATCGGAACGATGCAGTGCATTCATTGCCCAATCAAACAGCTCGAAATTCGATCCACACACACGTCACACATCATAAACTTGATACTGTACTGAGTACGACTGAATCGGCGGCAATGCTGCTGCTACTGCTGCTGCTGCTGCTGTTTCGCGTTCCTGCTACTAGAGATTTTGTCCGTCCATCTTGATGCGCTCTTTATCGGCATCTATCCGAATCGAGTTGATCTCGACATGCATCATAGTCTGTACGCATGCAATCGGATGGAAGAGAGCTGCAAACTCAAAGCTCGCGTGGTATGCAGTTTCGGGCTCGCTCTGGTGTGAACATCGCGCTAATACTGGAGTCCCATGCAATCGATGGATGGACTAGTGCTTACGAGAATCCTTCGTCTAGATGTGGCCTCATGGGACCGTGCAATACATCACAAGATGTCACGAGACAAATTGACAGATAGACACCGAGACTGCAAGTCTAATAACAAGAAAACGCAAGCAAACCGATCACCGTGACGTGTTACCCAAACAAAAGGCAGCGTTCAATTTTACAGGGTCGATTGCATGCAATGCCGGTCGTGAAGACGTCATCGATAGCATCTGACGCTAAAACCCTCTCTCTATCCCGTCATCTAGGCGATCGAGAGGAACGCGGCGTACGACGTCGGAGCAAACGAAGGGAAGTACTTGGCCTTCGCAGCAGCAACCTCCTCCTCCGTACCAGGAACGGCGCGACCCTCCGCGAACATACCGTTGACGTAACTCATAGGATCCGTCTCGTAGTTCTTCTTGTTCTCCTCGTAGTCCACGAAATCGATCGTCACCTTCTTCCCAGACTTCTTCTCCACCAGAGCCGCGACCTCCAGACCCGTCAGACGGTCGCCCTCGAGTGGGATCTTGGCCCACTCCAGGTCGCTCTTGGCCGACGTCGACACGGTGTGCGCCACGAACTGACCCACCTCCTCGTGCTTGACGAGACTGAACTTGGCCTTGCCGTCACCAACGATGCGGATGGTCGACTTCTCAAAATCGATGCCGAGCGTGCTGTTCGCAGATTCGACAAATGACAATCAAAACGCAGATGGCGTCAGTCTCAACTCGACCGACTCGAGACGTGATCGACAACAAGAAGCAGTGAGAGCGGCACGTACGGAGCGGCGTAGGCGTAGAACATTCCAGTGTAGAAGAGGGTGTACGGCAGATCGGCCTCCTTCAGAGCGTCCTGCACCAGCTTCTTCGGCGCGTTCAGACCCTCCGTCGCCCTTCCTCCGTACTGCATGGAACGCGACGAAGGAAGTCAGTAAGCTGCCACTACCTCACTGCCAAGCTGACTGCCACAAGAATACACACCTCAGCCGGGACAAATAGCTCGACGCCCGCCGCCTTGGCTGCCTCCACGACGGGGAGCTGCACGGGCAACACGAACATTCCGACTGCGCTGATGCTGGAGTTTCGCATGCATGGAGAGACCCACATCAGTGTTACTAGCACAGGAAACAGCACTACACACACGCAAATACGTACACGACTTGCGATCCCGATAGCGCCTTGCGCAGAGACGCCTGGTCCTCGTAGTCGACCACCGCGAGCACCGCGCCGCGGTTCTTGAGATCCTGCAGCTCGGGCTTGGCGGTGTCGCGCGTGAGGATGGTGACCTTGTGTCCGTTCTTGAGGAGCTCGTTGGCGGCGGATGCACCAACGCCGCCAGCACCGACGATAGCGAATGAGGTGAAAGTGGAGCTGGCCATGGTGATGTAGTTGTTGTTGGCGAGGCGGAAGGAAGGTTGAGAGAGTTGGTCGGGTGCTTGGTGTGGCGCCGACTGGGAAACTTGCGTTGTGAACTGGTGCGGATCGCTTTGCTGCGCAATGCACCGGATCGCTTTGCTGCGCAATGCACCGGATCGCTTGATTTGATGTGCGTCAGCAACGCTCGCGCGTGTGTGTGTGAGTGAGTGTGTGTGTGTGAGTTTGCTCACGCACGTTATGCGATGACGAGGTTCGGGATACCGTACAATCGATTACCCTTGCGCTTGGTACCGTATTTTATCGAGGGCAAGCAGGGTAAACGTGTTGATGTTCTCCTACATGTAGGGTCCAGTGCGTTCGACTGCTATTCGCAATTGCCGCTTTGTCATTGAATATTAGAGGTAGTGTCCGTGCGAGCCCGGAATAATTCATTCTGTGAGCCTGATGTCTGATTGGAAAGAAGAGGCACCGACTCGATTCACAAGACACTCAAGCTGCAAATCGACAAAGCAGGCAAATTTATTTTCAATGTTTATCGAAGCAAGCAGGCTAAACGTTTATGTTTGTGTCCTATTTTGGCGTTTTTTTTTTTTCACTTGTCCTCAGCTGTGGTTTTTGGGCTTTGGCTCGGGAATTGGGACGATTTTTAGTGGGTTTCGGTACCGTCAGATATATAGCCTGTATTTAGGGATGGCGCGTCGGTCCTCCGCCGCTAGTCAGCCATCCACGAGCAGCTCCATATCCTTGCGGACTCTGCTGGTCTCAGCACCTGCTCAAGTTTGTTTCACGCGCCGTCGCTACCAGGCCCACGATGAGTTCGAGCTCGCGAGCTGAAGCGCGAGCAGGTCGTCAAATCAATGTACACGAGGCGTGCACTGTGCGCAGATACAGCGGGCAAGCGAGGACAGGAATCATTGTTTCGTCGATAAGTCGCTTCGGCAGCCGAGGCATGTGAGCTGTGTGATGTTGTGCATCTGACCATCAAGCTCCCCTCCGTATTCTTCCATAGCCACAGCTGGGATCGTGACTTCCTAGCCGGTCGCGCGCTCATTGACAACTGCGAGGTGGACTAGTCGACTAACACACATACACATCATGACCACGACCGCGACGGCTACCGCTCGCAGGTCAGCAGGTTGAGAGGTATTAGAAAGCGACAGCAGCATCCTCGATGTCCTCGAAAGACCAAGGCCTTGAGCTCTTCGATGCATCTGACACGGACGACATCGACACCGACGCGCACATCCAGCACGAGTGTTGTCTACGACTCCTGGACCTCTGCATGCACTGCAAGCAAATCACGCACACTGAGCTCGAGGCTGACCTGAGTCATTATGTGACAACGTCCACAAGTATGGTAGAATCCGGTAGCGGAATCCTCGGCTTCGCTGCATGCAGATGCCAATAGGTACGTTCCAAGAGCAGGGCAGGGCACTCTTGATTATGGCACTCGAACAAACACAAAAGACTGGACTCCTTACTTGTAGCAAAACATCAACACGTTTACCCTGCTTGACCTCGATAAAATACGGTATCAAGCCCAAGGGTAATCGATTCTACGGTATCCCGAACATCGTCATCGCATTACGTGCGTGAGCAAACTCACGCATACACACACGCGCGAGCGTTGCTGACGCACATCAAATCAAGCGATCCGGTGCATTGCGCAGCAAAGCGATCCACACCAGTTCACAACGCAAGTTTCCCAGTCGGCGCCACACCAAGCACCCGACCAACTCTCTCAACCTTCCTTCCGCCTCGCCAACAACAACTACATCACCATGGCCAGCTCCACTTTCACCTCATTCGCTATCGTCGGTGCTGGCGGCGTTGGTGCATCCGCCGCCAACGAGCTCCTCAAGAACGGACACGAGGTCACCATCCTCACGCGCGACACCGCCAAGCCCGAGCTGCAGGATCTCAAGAACCGCGGCGCGGTGCTCGCGGTGGTCGACTACGAGGACCAGGCGTCTCTGCGCAAGGCGCTATCGGGATCGCAAGTCGTGTACGTATTTGCGTGTGTGTAGTGCTGTTTCCTGTGCTAGTAACACTGATGTGGGTCTCTCCATGCATGCGAAACTCCAGCATCAGCGCAGTCGGAATGTTCGTGTTGCCCGTGCAGCTCCCCGTCGTGGAGGCAGCCAAGGCGGCGGGCGTCGAGCTATTTGTCCCGGCTGAGGTGTGTATTCTTGTGGCAGTCAGCTTGGCAGTGAGGTAGTGGCAGCTTACTGACCTCCTTCATCGCGTTCCATGCAGTACGGAGGAAGGGCGACGGAGGGTCTGAACGCGCCGAAGAAGCTGGTGCAGGACGCTCTGAAGGCGGCCGATCTGCCGTACACCCTCTTCTATACTGGAATGTTCTACGCCTACGCCGCTCCGTACGTGCTGCTCTCACTGCTTCTTGTTGTCGATCACGTGTCGAGTCGGTCGAGTTGAGACTGACGCCATCTGCGTTTTGATTGTCATTTGTCGAATCTGCGAACAGCACGCTCGGCATCGATTTTGAGAAGTCGACCATCCGCATCGTTGGTGACGGCAAGGCCAAGTTCAGTCTCGTCAAGCACGAGGAGGTGGGTCAGTTCGTGGCGCACACCGTGTCGACGGCAGCCAAGAGCGACCTGGAGTGGGCCAAGATCCCACTCGAGGGCGACCGTCTGACGGGTCTCGAGGTTGCGGCTCTGGTGGAGAAGAAGTCTGGGAAGAAGGTGACGATCGAGTTTGTGGACTACGAGGAGAACAAGAAGAACTACGAGACGGATCCCATGAGTTACGTCAACGGTATGTTCGCGGAGGGTCGCGCCGTTCCTGGTACGGAGGAGGAGGTCGCTGCTGCGAAGGCGAAGTACTTCCCTTCGTTTGCTCCGACGTCGTACGCCGCGTTCCTCTCGATCGCCTAGATAACGGATAGAGAGAGCGTTTTAGCGTCAGATGTCATCGATGGCGTCTTCACGACCAGCACTGTGTGCAGTTGACCGTGTAAAATTGAACGCTACCTTTTGTTTGGGTAAAACGTCACGGTGATCGGTTTGCTTGCGTTTTCTTGTTATTGGACTTGCAGTCTCGTTATCTAGCTGTCAATTTGTCTCGTGACGTCTTGGGGTGCATTACACGGTCCCATGAGGCCACATCTAGACGAAGAATTCTCGTAGACGCCAGTCCGTCCACCGAGTGCATGGGACTCCAGTATCAGCGCTGTTCACATCAGAATGACCCCGTAACTGCATCACCAGTGCTGATGATCACCAGTGGACAAAAAAATACGTACACCACGCGAACTTTGAGTTTGCAGCTCTCTTCCATCCGATTGCATGCGTACAGACTATGATGCATGTCGAGATCAACTCGATCCGGATAGATGCCGATGAACAGCACGGCAAGATGGACGGACAGAATTTCTAGTAGCAGGAACGTGAAACAGCAGCAGCAGCAGCAGCAGCAGCAGCAGCAGCAGCAGCAGCAGCATTGCCACCGATTCAGTCGAACTCAGCATCAAGTTTATGATGTGTGACGTGTGTGGGGATCGGGTTTCGAGCTGTTTGATTGGGCAATGAATGCACTGTATTGAATTATGCTTTTCACGGCCACAACACGGACGCCTCCTGTTTGCTCGCTCTTCAACTTCAGCTTTCGGTATCTCGCAAGATTCAGCAACATCGCTCTACTCTACGCTGCCAGAAGGAATCGCTGCTCACGGCGTTATTGGATCAATGTGGTAGGTGTTGGTTGCGTCGGGACGGATGAGTTGCGTTTTGTGTTCATATTCGATTGCCTCAACAACGTCAGAGCTGTGATTTTGATCGCTATGGTGCTTTGATGAGTGCTAACTACCGGAATTGAAACGTAGAAGGCAGTAGGGGAGAAGTTACCCTTTCACCAATTTGCACTGCGATAAACTTCGCTTTTGATTTCTCTTGCTTGTGCACAAATCTCATCAACATGGCTAACGGGCTCAACAATTCGACAAAGTTTTTTGGTTACGCTACATCACCTGTGGAGTTTTGGATGCTTTCCGAAGACGGTAACATCAGCATTGCTCGTTCCGATACGGCGGCCTTGATTTCCTAAGACTGAGAGAGGAATTCGGCGTACGACGTCGGAGCAAACGAAGGGAAGTACTTCGCCTTCGCAGCAGCGACCTCCTCCTCCGTACCAGGAACACCACGACCATCGGCGAACAGTGTCGTCAGAAAACTGGTGAAGTCCGAGAGGTAGTTCTTCTTGTTCTCCTCGAAATCAACGAACTCGATCGTCACCTTCTTCCCAGACTTCTTCTCCACCAGTGCGGCAATCTCCAGTGGGGACAGACGGTCACCTTCAAGCGGAATCTTGGCCCACGCCAGGTCGCTCTTGGCCGCCGTAGACAACGTGTGTGCCACAAATTGACCAACTTCTTCCCGCTTGACAACGCTGAACTTGGTCTTGCCATCGCCGACGATGCGGATCGTCGACTTCTCAAAGTCGATTCCAAAGATGCTGGAGTACACGGAACGGAGGCGATGGTGAGCAAACTTAGATCCCCGAGATTGATGGGCATGATGCAATGCTTACTAGGCTGTGCTCGTGTAGAACAGACCCGTGTAGAAGACAGTGTACGGCAGATCAGCCGCCTTCAGGGCATCCTGCACCTGCTTCTTGAACCCGTTCAGACCATCCGTCACAGTCACGCCGTACTGTAATCGGCATGCGCCACGAAAGTATTGAGTAAGCACACGCGTGTTGAGTCAAGTCGAGTGGAGTCTTCGTGCACCGAAGAGAAGAAGCCACGCAACGCACCTCGGCCGGGACGAACAACTCGACGCCCGCCGCCTTGGCTGCCTCGACCACTGGCAGCTGCACACCCATCGCGAACGGACCCACCGCGCTGATGCTGTCGTGTCAAGTCAAGTAGATGCAATCAAAAAAGAGTATCGTCAGTGGTGATGCAACAACTACACATATGCAAACCCACGCAGCCACGTACACGACTTGCGATCCAGACAGCGCCTTGCGCAGAGACTCCTGGTCCTCGTAGTCAACCGCCACGAGCACCGCGCCGCGGTTCTTGAGATCCTGCAGCTCGGGCTTGGCAGCGTCACGCGTGAGGATGGTGACCTTGTGTCCGTTCTTGAGGAGCTCATTGGCGGCAGATGCACCAACGCCGCCGGCACCGACGATAGCGAAGGAGGTGAAAGTGGAGCTGGCCATGGTGATGTAGTCGAGTTGTTGTTGTTGTTGGGGTGCTTGGTGTGGCGCCGACTGGGAGGATTGCGTTGTGAGACTGCGATTGCCGGATCGGGATCGGAGAGTCTTGAAGCCACCGTCGCGGGTAAAAGACCGAGGTACCTGATTACCGGACGCACAAAATAACGTTGGTCGCTTGGAGTTCTCTGATTGGCGCCGAAAGATGTGACGCATGTTAAAGTGGTGTGACGATCTTTAGGATTGCGGAGATCTCCTGCGATTTGACCCGCTTGATCACGTTGAGTCCCGTAAATTGAAGCCTCGAGCACCATTCTCCGACGATCGAGTCCGTGAACTACGAGAAGACTGCTAGTGCTCATTTTTCATGTTTTTGGTCGCATCTAATGGACGAGGATGGCCACGACGTTGCTGCTGCGATGAAAAGTTGTAACTAACTGAACAGGAGAGCACGAAGCGCTTTGAGCATGAACTTCTTGAAGAATCCGTAATCTCAAAGTGAGCGTGCCGTATTTAGCAAGTCATACGAATTAGTTATGGATTCTGAGCAGCTTACGGATTATTTATGGGTAGCACGTGATAACGCAGTGCACGGAGCGTAAGCTGAAGCTGAAGTGATCGTTTTCGCTTACGATCCACATCTCATTACCACCGAGACGCCTCGAGCATTCACCACAGGCACAACTCAATATTCGTAGTCGTGTTCACTCCACGGCTCCGAGCTCTTTCTTTTCTCGATTTTCTCATCACCACCAACGAGTTGACACCAGCAATAACAACTACATCACCATGGCCAGCTCCACTTTCACCTCATTCGCTATCGTCGGTGCCGGCGGCGTTGGTGCATCTGCCGCCAACGAGCTCCTCAAGAACGGACACAAGGTCACCATCCTCACGCGCGACACCGCCAAGCCCGAGCTGCAGGATCTCAAGAACCGCGGCGCGGTGCTCGTGGCGGTCGACTACGAGGACCAGGAGTCTCTGCGCAAGGCGCTATCGGGATCGCAAGTCATGTGCGTACTCACTGCTTCGAAGAGATCGCTTGAGCGCGCACTAGCACCTCTAACTATCGCTATTGTCGATTGCTTGCTTGCATGGGAATGGATTAGTATCTGCACTGTGAATGCAGCGGCTGTAAACGCCCAACTGGAGGTGGTAAAAGCCGCAAGTACTGCGGGCGCGGAGCTCTTCGTGCCTGCTGAGGTAGGTAGGTGTTGCAGATGTGGATTTCCTCGCCATCGTCTCACGTCTCTCGTTGGCTTATCGAATTGGTTCCAACTCGGTCGGACCATATCCTTGCGGCGACAGTTTGGTTTGACGGACGACCTCGCTGGGTCCAAGAAGAGAGTGCACGAGGCGCTCAAGGCGGTGCAGCTGCCGTACACAATATTTTCAACGGGTCTGTTTTACATCTACGTTCCCTAGTACGTGGCGAGCTCTTTTTCGGATGGATTTCTGTGTCGGCGCAGTTTTTCATTAACCAATTGTGCGCTGGTGGACAGTGTGCTGGGAGTGGACTTTGAGAAATCGACCATCCGTATCGTCGGTGACGGCAAGACCAAGTTCAGTCTCGTCAAGCACGAGGAGGTGGGTCAGTTCGTGGCGCACACCGTGTCGACGTCGGCCAAGAGCGACCTGGAGTGGGCCAAGATCCCGCTCGAGGGCGACCGTCTGACGGGTCTCGAGGTTGCGGCTCTGGTGGAGAAGAAGTCTGGGAAGAAGGTGACGATCGAGTTTGTGGACTACGAGGAGAACAAGAAGAACTGCATGTCGGACTTCACTAGTTTGTTGAACGGACTGTTCGCGGAGGGTAGCGGTATTCCTGGTACGGAGGAGGAGGTCGCTGCTGCGAAGGCTAAGTACTTCCCGGGGTGGACTCCAACGCTCTATGGTGCATTCCTCGGTTTGCGTGAGTAAACCCAAGCTGGAGTTGGACGTTCAAAGAGAAAATAAACAGAAAGATCTTGTGTGTTTTGCGTAACGAGTGCCTTTCTGTGGTTTCCGTGGATGATGTTGTAGCTATAACCGGCATCCAACTTGGTGTCCAATCGATCGATTCACATGACCAGAATAGAGTGAAGTGTGTTTTGATGTTCAGAGCTCGAGTCGCCACGGTGTGCTCTTGATCAGCACATGCACAGCCAAGGACATGGGATTCCCAGTATGCTGCTTCCAATTGGTCCAACAGTTGAAAATGCGACCACATCGCTTGCAATGGTGGATTCCAATACGAATGGTGGCGCGCTTGTTCGATGCAATCAAGTTCACCCAGCCGGCCCAACATCTGTTCAGCGTGCAGCAGTTGTTGTTTTACCAACGTTCTACCAGTCTGCAGGAACTGCTGCACGAATTCTTCTTGCGCTTTTTCGCCACTCTGTCATCAGCATTGCTGTTGCCTGGTGTCTAGCATACTTGTTCACACTCGGGAATATTTTCTCTGGGAAAAGTCCCGGCCAACAGTCATATCAGTCGTTCTTAATCGCAGCCGTCGTATTAGGCACGGTGTCTCTGTCTCAAGTCTTGATCATGGTGCAAGTGTTGTCGATGTCTACACTGCACCGCTTGGATTCTCCAACCAAGTTAATTCCACTTTTGCCCCTGGCTTGGCGACTCGAACGGCATACTTTTGTCGCCTTTATCCTTATGGAAATTTTATCTGTTCTAATTGCTTATGCCTTTGCCTCTGCGAATGAAACGCTACGGCCCTGGCATTTTGAGTTTTATGTTCTGACATGGGTCGTTGCTCTCCATACTGCCACTGTCTACGTCGAGAGAAAGCGCGTCTATCAGCTCGAGACAGCAGAGGGTTGTACTGCAGGTCGAGTCAACAAGTCGCCGTACTACAAACGCTTTTTCCAATCGTATGTACAGGCCAGTCTTCAGCCGTTCACGATCTGTCTCGCAGCCATTCTCGTGCATGGAAGTCTTCATTTGAACATTACGACCAATTCAGAGCTGATCTTGATGAGTCTCGCAGGGATTTTTATCAAATCCACGACATTGAGAACCATCAAAATGAATGTCCTTCGGAAACGCACGCAAATCGACATCAAAGGAATCTACCTGTTCACGGTGGTTCCGACTGTGCTGATCAACACTCAGCTACGGCTGTTACTGCTTCGGGCGAGGCCACACCAGACGGTTTGGGGATTCATTCTGTTAGGGGTGCTGGAGCCTGTGTTGCGCTTTATCAAGACAAAAGAGGTGCTTCGCGAGCTTCAACGACAGCGGCGACAAGGTGGAGTGTTAGCGAGGCGATCCACGACAATGTGGCAGCCTGTCATGGTTCCAGTAGTGGCTTCATCACCATATGCGAGTGAAACCGCAGCAAACCTGGCGTCTCCTGACGCACTAATTCATCCGGACAGACAAGGTGGGCGTCCAACAGCGCGGCAGAATCGATCCCAAACTACTCGACGGCAAGTATACATTCAATGGTGTACAACTGTGCTGCAGTTTCTCGCAGCTGAGCTGGAGGCGGTGCGTGAGTTGTTGAGAACTTGAATATCAGCCAACGCTAATTTGCTCGAATTCATACGATGACTACAGGATATGTGCTCCGAGTACATCGCTATCGGATGCTCGCTTGCCATCAACTATTTTTTCCAAGAGCACGCCCATCTCAGTTGGAAGCCTCACGTACTGTTCAGCTCAGATATTAAAAATGACCCCCTATTAAGTGCTGGTATTGCAGGCGTCTTGACGTCCAAAGTGGCGTTGGCTGCCCTTCAAGTCGTCCTTGAAGTCTTTGTAGATTTCAGCTGCAGTATGTGGGAACTACGTCAAGGTATACCGCTTAACGGTGCTCCAGAGTTACGGCGTTTCCTGACTGGAATCTTCACGGCGTGTACAGTTGGCACAATCAGTATTTGTGCTGCCATTTTCGCGCGGTGATGAACAGCACTCAGCAATGTGGTATTTGAAGGTACTGCGATGCTGGGCAGTTCTGTTCCCCCCTCGCATAGATCTGGGTTTGGATTTTGATGCAACTCTACTTTGAAAGGTCTACACCTCTAGTGATATGTTGAATCATTTCGCACCACACGAATTTACATCTCGAGAAGTAACTCGGGTCGTCATGAGTGATGATTCGAATCTCTAATTAATCAATATAAGTAACAGTCCCCATTTCGCTTTGTGCGCTCCGCTCTGTGCGCTGAAGAAGCGAATTGCCTTACTGCGTCGAAGTGTACGTTTCCCTATGTTGCGATACATAGGTTTTGCATTAGCTTCCCTGTGACAAGGTGAGACTGAACGCCGATGCCTATTACAAATGATCGCTGTATGATAGAGGCGCTTTGCCACAGAATTTTATCGTGAGGTGCACCTCAAGTCCCACACATTCACTATCGCTTTGCACTGCTAGACGACAGAACCGCTGGAGCACAGTTTTCACAGAGATCAATCGCTTGAACGCTGCGTTGCGATCCCAATAGTCTGGTTTGGCCTTGATAATAAAACCCAATCGAGCCGCTTTGGATTTACAGATGGCACGTCTTATCCTAGAGTCAGCAACTCAGGACGTTTGATCGCCAACGATTGGCATGTGCTCTACCTGCTGCAATTTGAAATGGGCACTTCCATCTGGAAGCAGATCATAACCACACGATAGTTACACGTTTTAGTTAGCGTTTGTCAACATGCGATAGCCAGCTTGAGCGTCCACAATATGTCCAGCATATCGGTGTTCGGACGATGAGGCTGGAGTACTGTATATAAAAACGCAACACCGAGGATCACGGCGAAGAATTCGTCCCCAAACAGTTCTGAGGAGCCGAAAGTAGGAGTTGGAGTTGGAGAGGTGGTGTGAATGGCATAAATATCGCGTTCAACTTGGGGCTAGCTACCACTATAGTGCCAGTTGTCGGTTGGCGCAAACTGACTTGGCGTGACAAATGCTTCGGTTGGATGGGCAGCACAGAAAAAGCTGTTCGATAGCCATTAGCGACTGCCAGAAGCGTCTTCAACGGCCATGGAGACGGATGCTGGCAGTAATCCCTTCTTGTAGAGCTGGAAGTGGCTATTGCAGAAGTTGCGAGTGCGCTCGTACGCCTGTTTCCTGCAGTTGTTTACCACGCATCGTTTGCCTGGTGATAGTCATGATACAAAGTTAAAACTGGCTTCCCATCCAACTATAGCCTTCCCGCCGGTCGACGTAAACGAACCTCCGCCATGAGCCCAGCAGAGTCCATTGGAGATGGCAATCTTCTCGCACGGATGTGCCTTGCACTTGGTGCCGCCGCCATGGGACCAGCAGTAGCCGCGAGACTTGGCACGGTTGATGCATCCTTCGACCTTGCACTCGATGGACCCGCCTATCTCGAGCATGGAAAGTGCAGTGAGCACATCAGCAGTATTGTCTCGGAACCGGATAAGTGTTGCGCGTCGTACCATGTCGCCAGCAGCGACCGAAGTGCTTGGCTCGGGACGTGCAGCCCTCCGTGAGGCATCGCTTGCCGCCCTGAAGGAGTCAAGAGAGCTGTCAGTGATGCAAGTTGATAGCATCAAGCCCTGATATCTATGTAAACATACCCCGTGGCGCACACAGAGCCCGTGGTCGACGACATACTGCTCGCAGCCTTCAAATTTGCACGTTCGACTTGCTGGACGAGCAGTTTCCACCTTGCGCTGGGGTCCAGAGGACAACAGAGAAGGCGCCGACGCCGCACGCCCGGAGCTGCCGAGGGAATGATGCAAAGAGGCTTCCTCTGCGTCTTGATCTGTCGTAAACAACATGGTGAGAAATGGATCGAGTGAGGCTCCATGCTGAATCGGTGATTCACGAACCCCAGTGCGCCGACGAGCTCGAGTGGCTAGTCATGGGTTGTGGATGCGACGAATACTGAGGGTGGTAGTACGAGGTGTCCGGAGCGCTCGGGTAGCTCATCGCCACGACCGGCGCGGCCTGAAGCACAACGTTGGCTGGCGCCGCGGAAGTGTAGGTCGCCTGGCCCTGGCTGCCGAGGAGGAACCCGATGGAGCTCTTGGGTGCGACCTGTTCCTTGGATTCGTAGTCAGGCTCGTTCTCGGGCTCGGATCTGTACGTCTGGCGGGAGTTGGGCACGTCCGTCAAGGACGAGGCTCGCAGCATGTGCGAGAGCTTGGGGAGCGCGGCCGAGGGGGCCGAGAGCGGCGCTGGGACGCTCGTTCTCGGTCGCGATGGGGCGAGCGGGAACGCTTCTTGCTTGATGAAGAACCGCTGCGGGCTCAGGCGCCGCTGGTCCTCGTACTGCGGGTACTGCACGTACTCGTGCGTGTGCTGCTGATCCTGGCCTTGGTCGTATCGAGGGGGCGACTGGGACGCCTCGTCCTGTGGCGGCAGCATGCGCGTGATGGAGTAACCGTGCGAGTTCCCGCCGGCCATGACAACCCCGGTGGTCGAGCTCGCCGGGGCCGAGGTCACGGGCACGCGGCGTAGCGGCGGCAGCGGCGCGGAGGCGAGCGAGTCGCTCCATGGAGCACGGAGCCAACCGTCCTGCATGGTGAGACGCTTGGAAAGGCGAAGAAGGAAGGGGGGAAGAGAGCTCGCGGATGGATCCGGTGAGTCAACGCAGGTTCCCAACTGAGACCGGGAGATAGTTGCCGAGCCGAGCTGTGCTTGAGGAGAGGAGAGGACCCGACGCGTGCTGCGTCGGACTCGCCGAGTGAGTGAGTTAGTGAGTGACTGACGGACGGTCTCCGACTCTCTTTTTTTCAGTGAGTTTCGATGGTCAAACGACCAGTCACGCGCAACAAATCGTCTCGATGGGCTCGCGGTCGGTTGGTTGGTCGAGTGGGAGCGCGTAGCAAATCGCGGCACGCCCACACCGCAGCCGGCGAATGAGTCAAGCAGCAACGGTATACTGAGCTCGAGACGAGAGGATAGAGCACGTCAATGATGAGTCCAGGCGGCCACCGTGGTGACCAACAGAAAAGCCGCGTGGCGACAGCAGGAGGGACGAGAGAGATGGCACAGGGTCTCGCTCGGCACTGCAACTGGATGCAGCAGCAGCAGCAGCAAACAGCAGGCAGCAGGCAGCAGGCAGCAGGCGGAGCAGCAGATCGCAGAGAACGATGTTGACTGACTGCTCCAGAAAAACCAAACCTTGATGAGCGACCTGAGATGTTTTTTTTTGTTTTTTGTTGTTTGCTATTTTTTTTTACGTATATTTAAAATCGGTCGTAATGTAATCCCACGCGTTTACAAAACCTTTGTCTGCTTTTACACATCTTTTCGAAAAATCCTCCGAAATGCAAAGCGGCTGTTCGTTGGTCGAAGACCTAGGTAACGCGCTGCGTGCTCACTAAAATGTTGCTTGCGGGCTGTTTTTCGTGGCTCAATTCCGCCAGCTGCCCGGTCTGAGTCAACAGCCTTTTGTATGCATAGGATCACAAATCAAGTGCCAACACACACATGCAGACCGTTGTGACGGCGCAATTCGGACATCCAGCGTGGCGCAACTCGCGCATAGCCCGCGCATAGCCCGCGCCAGCACAAGCAAGCGCGCGACGGACGAAAACAGAGACCGGTCTGGTGCCACCGCCCACAGTCGCACGGGCGCTGCGGGCCACGAAACCCGGCAGGTGCGACTGTGCCGTAGACGTTGCGCTCTCAACTTTGCGATGGTCACCGAGGCTTTGATGATCGAGGGAGAATTCCCTTGATTCCTCGCCACTCCCGGCGGGTTCCGTAATTCGCCGACAAACATAATCGTGTCACAATTCGATCACAAAAGGTTTGTTTATTTGCACAGCTTCGATTCAGTCGGTAATACACAGTAATACACATGCGCCGGGAGTTACGCATGCAGCAGTGCACACGAATCCACTTGATTGGTGCTCGCGCCTCCGCCATGGTCGCCCTGACCTCGCTACTGTACTGTTCGCCTTCCTCCCTCGGAGGCAGGATTGATCCGACGGTGCCTCCGCCAGGGTCTCTACATTCAAAGCTGGGTGGGAGGCTCCTGCTCAGCACGCGCGGTACGTACAGTAATCGGATGGTGCCATAGTGTCGCGTCATCATACAATGACGATCGTCCAATCGCCATCAATGATGCGATCGCTCCATCCACTGATCGATTGCCCAACCGAACACAAGTCAAGGAAGCGAGATCGATCACTCCCTGACGGCGCGAATCTGCGTGTACAACGCGGCGAGCACTTCTCGACCACCTCTGCGATTGCTGGTGCTATCGACTTCGATCGGCGACTCCGATCGAGAGGTGATAATTGCAGTGTCAACTTCTTCAATTTTTTTTTTTACTTCGAAGAGAGTGGCTGGCAGCTGGCCTCGAGACTCTCCCTAAAGAAGGACTTCAATAACCTGAAGTTGTTGGTCCGACTTGGATCGTGCGATTGTTGTGAATTTGGGTGGAGCTCCTTTGAGGCGATAGTACATGCATGTGTTGTTTGTGAACCTTTGCTTGCTGGATTACCATCGGTTGCGACGGGATGATCGGAAGAAATTATCAATGCGCTTTCAACTTTCACTGTGGAGAAGGCTGACGAGATTAGGGTCAACTTGATTTCATACGAAGCTGCGAAGATAGCGATGACTGGGCTGCTCACTGGTTCAGAGACAAGAACGCTCAGATGAACCCAGAGAACTGGGTAAAAAGCTGGAGGTCTGCGAAGCAAATTACTGGTGTAAGGGTGTTGATGATAGCGAAAAAATTAGGGTAATTGTAGGCATCAATCTCCCGTTTTAAGATTAAGATTCAATCTCTCGTTTTTTTTTTTTTTTTTGGCATGAATCTCCCATTTTTGGCATCAACAAGTTCCCATCAGGGTGTACTGTACTGCGTCCACTGTACTGCGTCCACCTCGGTAGTGACGTCAGACACGCACGCCGTGTCACTCGAACACTCCATTGCAGCAGTTCAAGAAAAGATCCTGCAACAGGGAAATCAGCACATCGCGTTTACATCGTCCTTCGTTGCTTGCACAGCGGATTTATTGTGTGACGAGCTTATGCGTGCCGAGCGCAGCCGTCAAGCCCGCCGAAGGTGTCTTTGCCATGGCAGTTTGTTGCGCACTACAAGCATTGTTGAATCGAAATCGTAAATGAGAACGAACGCACCTTCGATTTTTGAAACACGCGCTAGCTGGGTTCGAATACTGTAGCTGCAACTCAAATTGGAGCCTCAGCTTTGGCGGCGGTCGTCATGCCCAGCTTCAGCATGGCCAGAAAGTTGCATTGCTGATTCCTTCTCTCTGAAGACAGTACCGATACAAGTCCCTCTCCCTCTCCGAGAAACAGACCGCGCAGCTGCGCCAGCGAGTGCGTGGCCGAGGCTTGAATACGCCCCCGTTGGGCTCATCGTCAGGACCCTTCGACCCGCGAAGTTGACGCTCCAACAGCTCCTCCCGCCAACCTCATGACGACTCCTTCAAAAATTGCGCAAGGCGACGGCGAGAGCCATCCGATGCCAACAAAATGAGTTTGATTGGTATCTTGCGATGCATTTTTTTTGGTGGAAGATGAAAATGCGAGTAAAACATGAAAAGGTCGGTGCGAAGCGTCGGTGAGCCACGACTGTCTGTGCAGTCGCTCGGAAGCGTCACAAGTCGGCGACCGGTAAGGTGGGGCCGTTGCCGCTAACAACTTCGCCAAAGCAAGTCGTCGACGTGTCCAGCATTGTGTGCTCTGAGGTGTCGCTGCAAGTGCAATGGAAGGGTACATATGGAAGAAGGGTAGCAAGATGCCCGTCATGCAAGTTCTCAGCTTTTTTTGCAGCGGGAGATCGCTACTCCATCACTAATTCATTCACGCACTACACGGTACAGGAAGCGGCGGTTTGCAGTACAGAAAGGCACCATGCTGGTGCTTTACACGAGTGAAGAGGAGCGGCGGCGTCTCGGAGCTACGCCGAGAAAGGTACTCGAGGTGATTGGCGTTCGCGACTGGATCGAGCCAAGCTCGCCTGGAGCTTCGCCGACGGCTCGAGGAAAATCGGATCGTGACCCGCGAACATTTGAAGTCGTTTATCTCGGGGGCTCCAAAGAAACAACCGTCGCGAGCAACCACCCGAGTGTGTACAAGTGCCGAGCGGACTCCAAGGAAGCTCGGCAGATGTGGGTCGACGCCTTGCGCTTCGCACTCGACGAGCCAGACCGCATCGCAAGGGATGAAATTGAAGAGGCGCAGCGTGATCTTGGTCTAGAGAGTGAGGTGCACGAACAAGCAATGAAGGATGCATCAGACGCAGTGGAAGAGGCCACGCGTCTTGGACAGCGGCAAATGAAATGTGATGCTCAAGTCCATCAAATTGACAAAGACCTGGCTGAGCTCCAAGCTCGCGTGGATCAGGCGCAGGTGATAATGGACGAAGTCGCAGGAAGACGAAAGACAACGCAAGATGCACTGGATCATGTCCGAGAAGTGGCGCACAATATTGCGATAGAAGGTCGACGAAATAGCGAGGTCGGCGAAACGGACTGCTGACAGTCACGACGAGAGGATAGCTCGACTCACCGCACAGCTTGAGGTCGACACCGCTGCAGAAGACTCTCACAAGAAATTGCTGGCAGATTTGCAGGAAGCGATAGCTAGCTTACTTGTTCAGCGTCAGCAACTCTCTGATGAGTTTCACAAGTGCGCAGAGGAAGGAAAACGCCTTCGACAAACTGCTGGTCAACGACTAGAAGAAGCCCAAGGTGCAAATCGACGCCGGAAATTGCGAATTACTTCCTGGAGCGTCGGTGATACGATACGAAGCGAAAATGAAGGGTGGACAGCACCAATGTCCCAACTCGATCCTCTTGTGGAAGGCTATCTGCAGTGCAAACACCCAACGCGAAGCACGATGCATCGCAGATACTACGTGCTGGTGGGGAATACACTGTGCTGGTACCCCGATGTGGATACTTACACCGCCAAAATGGATTGTCCGAGTGGAGCTGTGCATGTATCTGGTGTCGTCGAATGGGACGGACGCTGTGCCTCGTCTGGGCGAGGGCTTGCGATGGGTATTGGTGGAATCCTGAGTCCACGAAGACGACAAGATAGCGAGAAAAAGAAAACCGCACATGCACACGCATTTGGAATCTCAACTATCGAGGGAACGACCCTTCTGTGCAGCGCGCCAACTAAAGACAGTGTAGCTAACTGGACAGCAGCTCTGCACATCAGTCTGACTATGCCTCCACTGTCGCCGCACCGTGCTGTTGCAGCAAAAGCTCGTCGCGACTCTTTCGATTTGCTTGCGTCGATGGCTATTTCCCCTACTTCTTCATCTGGATCTGTGCAATCGACAAACATCGCACCAACACAACGACGTCATAGCTCATTTGACGGGTCGAGCTGTAGGAAGCATTCAGGAAGATAAAGTGGGAGAGCCTGAAGATCGTTTTGAACAAAAGCCAGGGCTGCATCCAGGCAACCAGTATGCACTAGACCAGAGTACCAATCCTTCAACTACAGATACCGCCGCATCTACAGAGGTTCACATCGAAGGGTACCTAGTTCAACGAAATGCAGCTACTTCCTCCATTATGATGAAGAAGAAGTATTGTGTTTTGCGTGGACTCGAGCTTGGCATATTTGAGTCGTTTGACGCGTACAGAGCGGCAATCACGAAAGAAGGAAACGAAGAGCAGCAGTTTGAACAGTGGGCCGCTACCAAAGAGCTTTATCACGTGTATGGGTGTCGTGACCTGGGATGGCCATGCTCGACTTCTTCAATACCATCACGCATTTCAACTTCAAGCACTTGCTATTGGATCTACTACCAAGCAGCAACAGCAAAACCAAACCACTCTATACTGTAGTGCAATTAATGCAGCAGAGAAAACGAGGTGGGTCAGTGGAGTACACGAAGCACTTTTGAAATATCGGGACACGGTTCTGTCCCCAACACGGCGACAAGAATCACTAGTTGAACGCGCTCGACAGAGTATTTTGCGCGTCGCAACTGAATCACCGTATGGTTTTGTGCCAGCTGTATCTTCTGCAGCAAAAGAGGGGAGTGCTAGTGGCAAAGTGACAAGTACGGACAGCGGATTCGAAAGTCCCCATGTTGATGATTATAGTCTCGCGTTGCAGGAGTTTCACGAAATGATGGAAAAATATTACGCTGAGCACCACGCCAGCAAGCTACATGACGTGCCCATGCTGGTTGAGAAATACCGGGGTCGAGAGCAAGCACTAGTTGATCATTTGGACCGTATCCATGGCACTACTGTCGCCAACGATCCACTGATGACTAATGTGCTCCAGCGTTTAGCGAAGCCTCAGCCAGCATCGTTATCTCCTCAAGCAGCGTTGTTATATCCATTACCACAGCAAAACAAGCGATCAAGTACGGGCGTGCGCAGTGGACTTGTTGACTTTGTCTCTATGACCGGCTACCTGTCATGGTGCGATAACTCTGAGTTCGTATCGAGTTTTTGCGTATTGTCAATCAACAAACTCGTGCGGTACCGATCACAAACACACCACGAAACTGAGTCGCACGCCCCAATTGCATCTTATTTAATATCAAGTGTCTACGAGTTTCCACCACCACCTTCGTTTCGAGCATTATCACCGCGTGCTGGCGGCACCACTAAACACATTTTCTTTTTGGCTGCCTCCTTGGTAGTGCCTTCATCGTCAAAGTCACAATCTGGGGTTTCAAACGAAGAAATAACCCCAGCAGGGTCAATGCTGGTAGATCTCGTATTGGCTGCCCCAACCGGTGAGGACAAGCTACGATGGATGGCAAAAATCAGAAGCGGGCTTGGGTTTGCTCATGCCCATTCTGATAGCTCGACGACCTCTGCGAATGGAGCGAGTTTGGATAATACTGTGGCCCAAGACGCTGATACTGTTTCGAAGAGCTCAAATCTGCGACGAAAATTAGTGGAATACTACATCCAGTACAACCCGAGACGCGTAGGTGAAGTCGATTCATTGCTAGCATACTTTTCTGGTCGCGAGCGCCAGCTTCTTGCTGGTTTGGACAGTACATATGGAACAAGTATCCAACATGATGAAAGCTATATTTCTCTATTACCTGGAGGTGGTTTCCCCACGAGCAAGGCAAGTTCTGTGTCAGTACTACTCAACGGTGTCAAGAGTGTTCTTTCAGTCAAACATTCAATTCTCGGACCTGACTTTAGTCGCTGCTGTTGCTCATTAGAGGGCAATACTCTCTCGTGCTACGTCGACAGTGATGCGAACGTATCCTTTTCAACTCCCCCACTTCTAACGGCAACTGTGATCGCTATCAACACTCTGAGCCCAAAGCTTGCAGAGATGCTCGTGTTCAGTATCGAGACGCGTGAGCACGGTGTGGTGCTACTGCGAGCAGACTCAGACGAGATTATGGATGAATGGACTCGAGCATTAAAAGTAGGTATTGACGCAAGCCAGCGAGAGCGGATTCAGCAGGAAATGAATGCACTCCCTGAAGATGAGCCTCTTCGGCAGCTTTTTGAGGTTCTGGACTCAGTTTTACCGTTCTCATAACCCAGACAAGGAGCGAGAGGTAGGCACCCTTTTGCGAGCATATCGTGGCAGGGAGCTCCGGCTCTTACAAGAGATCGACGCAATATATCACAGCCGTTTGGGGGTTGACCCAGGTAATGTCAAGCTCTGTGAAGCTGCCAGCCGCGGTAACAACGGTACCACCAGCACTGCATCCACATCGAAAGAAAGCAGCGACAAGATTGGTCTTGAGAGCAAGGGAAAGTTGCAATGGAAGGCTACCTCACCAAGCGCGGGCATTTGATGCCATCAATGAAGAAGCGATACTGCGTACTCGTAGATGGACGTCTATCGTATTACGTCACAAAAGAAGATAGTCGCGACCCCAAAAGATCGACCAAGCCTCAAGGATCGTTTATTGTCAGCTCTGTTGCGCCTTGGGACGGCCAGACAAGTGCTAGAAAGTACGACCACGGCATTGAATTAGAAACATCAGACGGGAGAATGTTTTTCTGCGCCGCTCCAACTGCGGATGAGAAAGCTCAATGGGTTCATGCGCTCCAGGAATCCATTGCATTGACGAAATTACCAAGCATCGGAGGGTCAGAGCCTACACCCAAGTCTAGAAATGAGAATGACCTAACTCACAGTCGTCGCTCCGAGCTACGCGAACATTTGGCTCAATTCTATCGCGAGAGAAATCCCAAAAAGCTCAGTGATCTAGATCTCCTGTTGACGTACTATGCTGGACGGGAGTTGGCTCTGCTTGAAGCTATCGATGAAACGTACAACTCGACGTTGACCCAAGATGAAGAGCTATTGGCACTCGTTTCTCCTTCAGCAAAACATTCAGAGGGACTTCTGACACTCAAATACGATGGATACTTGAAGCAGGCTGTCGATATCTCTTGGCACTCATCTCAAATCGTGTACGTCTTTGTCAATGGTCTTGCGATTACGTTCTTCGCGACACGAGAGGCTTTCAAGAGTGGCATGTCGCCTTTGTCCCAGGCAGAAGTAACACTGCTTGCGGTCAAGGGATTGGATGGAGCCGGGCGATTTGCAATTGAGACAGCGGAGCACACGTGGATCTATTTTGAGGCGGCTAATGCTGTCGAAAAGCGCGAATGGATGCTCGTCCTCCAAGCCGCGCTCGACACTGTTTTAGCCCGAAATATATTAAGTGAAGAGCAAGAGGCTATGCGGGACCAAGAAGGCTCGTCAAATCGCATGGCTGATGTCTCGACGCGCGGAAGCCTTTTGATTCGCATGGACCTAGACTCTCTAGAGAGCCATGCGAACTTGATGACAGAGCCCACAAACATGCAGCTGTGTTACTGCCTCTTGCAAAACACTAATGAATTGCACATCCGAGTCATTGACGACGGCGATAAGTCTTGGCGATTCAACGTCCACTCTACACGCGCGTGGCATCCTACTTCCAGCGCATCACCTGTTGCGCTTTCGAGGCCGTGCCGATTTCCGTTTCAGATTTTGACAGACCAACGGTTTGTTGTAAGTTGTGGAGCCGCATCAGACTATAGAGCGAGCCAAGTGGATCCACCAGATTCGCTTGGGAGCGGAACAAGCGATGGCGCTCGAGATGCCTCGAAGAACAGCTCTTAGAGGTCAAGGAAGAATTGAAAGTTCGCACTCAGGTGCCTCAGACGGCACCAACAATCTCTTCTCGAAGTATTGGACCACGTTCAAACTCTGTCTACATTCCGTCGCAAGTACAACCCCAAGCCGAGGAAGTTGAAGACGGAGTGACCAAAGGATTGGTGGATTTCCAACTAGCAGGATTGCAGGATAAAATACCTCACGTTACAGAGGCAGAGCGTCGATATGTCATTTTGAGTGAGCGCGGCCAGATCAATGTCTTCGAAAGCGAACTTGCAGTCTCAGATCGTCCACCTGTGTACAAAGGTCAAGTTCTGGACTTTGCTGTATCAACGAAAGCGGCTCAGTCGGGAAACTCTCCACAGCGCCATCTATTGAAGCTATTTGGTCGAGATTTTTCGTCATTGGTAGCTCAAACTGTGCACCCGTTGTCAGTCATTGTTCGAGACACACTATCTGGGCCAACAGCAGCACGAGCTGGCTACTTCTTCCCTTCGTCTCAAGAGGAACGTGATCTATGGCTCACAGCACTGAATAGCTGTATTGGCATTCAGAAAGGGCGAAGCACTGCTTGCAGACGAAAAAGTGATTCTTGCTTTAGAACAGGAAGACAAACCTTCAGATTCTCCTACTAACGAATTAACAATCGGTGCTACGGGAGAACCCCCTGCCAATATGGATGACAACGAGGGCAAACCTACTCCAAGCAATTTCCCAGGCGCCGTAATGGAAGGGTTGCTTATCCCCTGGAGCTCCAAAAGCCCATCGAGTTTAGTAAAAGGAGCCAAAACAAAAGTCCCCGAACCGCTCTTTGTGGTTCTAGGTTGGGTCCAGGCTTGATGGGATTTGTATCTCAAGATGCTGCAGTGGGTGAGAGCAAGGATGTATCCAAACCAGTGATAGACGTCGAGATAACTCATGTTACAGACTGGGAGGCCCCGCGCTCGACTATTGGAAGTGATAGAGATTTCCCTCTCGAGAGCCTGGGCTTTAGAGTTGATGCATTGGCACCTGGTGGCACAACTGGTTCGCAACGGAGCTTTACTTTGCTGCCCCAAACGTCTCGCCAAGAGAGATTGGATCCGAATGATCCGCCAGGAAGTAGAGTTTGCATTGGCTGAGCGCTACTTGGACGAGGACGCACAAACCTTTCGCACGACTTGTGGCTCAAGATTTGAATGCAAAAGCTCATGCTCAGGCGGATACTGGATCAAAAATCGAGGGCTATGTGCGCGTTCGCCACCACTTCCTTGGTGCTATGTGGCGTGAGAGGTACCTGGTACTCAGAGGCAGTCGAATAATAGTTTATACTACCGCTCGGGATGCTGCAGTTGACGAGCTCTCCAAGAAAGCGATTCGAGGCGCATGAGGTTGTTAGTGCAGCCAAATGGACCCCCGTTGCAGGAGGTGGCAGTGGTCGTGGAGGGGATCGGCGCTACGGATTTCGAATTAACAACGAAGACGGAGGTTACTTGGAGTGCACTGTCAGTTCAGAAACCGAGGCTCGCATGTGGATGGATGCCGTATTGTCAGCTTCTTCTGTGGATAAATCCAAGTCAGGATTGCCAAAGTGGCTAAATCGCGATCCCGCACTGCCATTTATCAGCGGAGCCACCATGGAAGGCTACTTGCTCTTAAAGGATCGAGTAAAGCGCAGCCGATTTGCACCGTTATCGACTCTATCCACTCGTAGCTGGAAGTCACGCTATTGCGTCTCATGGGTACACACTTGCTGCTGTATGATAACCAAAAAGAGGCTATATCAAGCGATATGAGCGCAGATACCGAGTGAGGTAAAGCCCCCACTTTCCGTGTACGAAGTGACCAGCGCCGTCATTTTCGAGTCTGGCAAGCTAACTGGCGCAGACCGGGCAAGTGAAGCTGATACATCAATAAGCGAGTTCGAACTGGAGTCGGATGCCGTCAAATTTACTTTTTGTGTCAGCATTGGTGGCGAGCTACGAGCCAAAGCTCAGTCAACGCTTGAGCGCAAGCGTTGGATAAATGCAGTGGAGGATGCGCTTGCTCAAGCTGCGGCGTGTGTTGACGAGATCGTTCGAGTTGCCCAAACGCAACAAGATCGAGCAGTTGTTCAGGAACAGGTAAAAACCAAGCTTTTACAAGTCCAGACTGATGCATTGCGTCAGTCTATACTTCTAAAGGAGGCACTCCAATTTACAGCTACGGACAACGACGTCACAAGCGATGAGTCCGATTCTGACAAATACTACGAATCCGATAGTGGAGAAAACGCAATGGAGAGCAATGCTCTTCGGCAGCGCTCCAAGTCGGATTATCTTGATCGCAGTCCCGAAAGCTCTCCAATGCGTCGTAAGATTCGCTTCAGGCGCGCCTCCTTTTTCGTTTCCCCAGGGAGAAGCAAGACAAAAGGACGCAACCAAGAACAAAAGTGACAGCACCGACTCTTGGACAGCTTTGGCATCAGTCTCAAATCTCTTCACTTGCTTTTTACGATGCTTTCCTCCATCAGAAGTACCCCACGACCGCGTAAAACCGGCAAATAGCAGGCGAAGTATCGCTCCACTGGGTGTACCTGGGTTTCCATCAGCAGCGGCACTCGCAAACCCTCTATACGAATGCGACTACTACAAAGACGACGGGTACGATCCGGATCAAACAAGGTGGTGAGTGAATACAAAGTAGACACACCACGTCGACATCAACGAAATATTGGTGAGAGGGTAAATCTGAATTATTATAGTGCAATCTTCAACATTGGAAGTCTCTTTGTGCCTTTCATCGATTTGTCTCCGACGTTTCCATCCCTGCCCCCGACAGCTTCGATCTTGCTCACTAGACATTCTTCGCTCTCAAGATCAAGTGGCTCCATGAACTCGACGACAAGAAGCAGCCCCACCAACCTTCTCCGTGAGCTCAAGCTGCTCGGCGCCAAGCCCAAAAGCTGCCTCTTCGCCTGCGGAGGAACCACCACACTCAACAAAAACATCCACCTGCGCTATACCAAGCACGCCAACGACCCCGATGCCGTCTCGTCGATCCAATTCCCGACCGATCCAGACAATGGGAACACCAAAATGGCACACCTGATAGCTGCATGCGACCAAGCCACCTTCGGCAAGGGAGACGAGCTCGTACTCGATCTCAACTACCGCGCCGCGTTCTCCTTGCCATTCGAGGACCGCTGGACGACGAGCTTGGACTTGGCGGAGACGGACATCTTGAGTCAGGTGAAGTCGGTGTTGGCTCCAGACGTCGTGAAGGTTCGCGCTCGACCGTACAAGTTGAACATCTACAAGGAGGGCGGATTCTTCAAGGCGCACCAGGACACACCCCGAGGGAGCGACATGTTCGGGACGTTGGTGGTGTGCTTGCCGTCAGCTTTTGTGGGTGGTGAGTTCGAGGTGGAGCACAAGAGAGTGAAGGAGGTGTTTGCTTGGGGTGGAGAAGGTGGTGGAGAGTGTGCTGGTAGCAGTGCGTCTGGGACGTCGTCGTCGTCAGGGTCGACTGTGCAGTGGTGTGCGTTCTACTCGGACTGCACACACCAGGTGTTGGAGGTGAAGCGTGGGTATCGAGTGACGTTGACGTACTTGTTGGAGAGCGACTCGAGGGAGACGCGTCTTCCGTTGAGCGTGTCTGCGAGTCCATTTGTGGTGAAGTTGGAGGAGTTGATCAAGCGGATGAAAGCGATGGACTCGAAGGGTTATTTGGGTTTTGCGCTTGAGAATGATTACAAAGTGGAGGAGTTGTCTTCGGATCCTGTGCTGAAAGGCTTCGATCGTTTTCTTGAGTGTGCTCTGAAGTCTCTGGGATTCGAACCGATTGTAGTGCCGGTCTTCTTGGCAGCCGCTAAAACTAGCAAAAGGAAAGGCACAAGCGAAGACAACGAGAATAGTAGCCATGTGGATTGCGATGAAGATGAATGGTCTAGTTTTGATCGTCGGCTCTACAGCAATGGAATTACTGCCCAGGCTGCTGAAACGTGTGAAAACTATCTTAGCAGCTGGTCAGGTTTTCTCTATCCTAACAGTGGAAATATGATCGGCTACGGGGACATTGAAAGTGACTGTCTTGGAGCTGACAATATCAGGGAAGTTCGTTGGATTGTTCGCCCAAACGACATGAAGTTTGCTAGACCCGTGGCACAGGGAGATTCGAGTGATGTGGTTATGGTGAATTACTACGCTGCTGCTGCTTTCCTCGTGGAACTCTGATAGCTCTGTGCTCGCCCTCGGGTTTTGGAGGAATACATATTTTTGGTATCATGAACTATCATGAACTTTCATTTTCGTTTGATTCATCTTCTCGGTGCTTGTGTAAGTATAGTGCACGCGAAAACAACGCTGAGCAAACGATGCGGACCCCAATTCCAAAATAGACAAGGAAACAGATGAGATTGTCAGCTTGAACTTGCTTAGTCTATTTTTGTGGTGATAGCAATTTTAAGAATCCGAGTATAAAGTGGTGTGAGCTCCGCTTCATCGCATGAACGAACATCGTCCAGTCTTGTTTGTGGGATGAGAAACTGACTTCATCGGAAAACCATCGATCGAGTCACTGTACTCAGCGCAAGTATCTAAATTTGAATTGTAAAGGTGATCTTCTTGGTTCGACCGCACTTTCAGTTTGCCTTCTCACGCGCAATGACAATGAGACGTGAATACTCATACTGGAGGAGCAAGTTTCGTCCTGTCATCGTAGCTGCAAGTGTTGCTCTGGTTGGACGAGTCGTGATTGCTCCTCTCCTGTTATTAGCGCTAGTGACGAGCACCAAATACCTGTCAAACGCTACCGTTCTCATTGGGACTGATCACAGCTACTTCGCTTACAGCCAACTTGACCCGGTCATGCGCGGTGGATGTCGAGGGTGTCACAAAGGGTGCGCCAGAGCCTTCGTGAGACTCACACATTTCAACGGAACCAGCGTGCTCAGCAAACCAGCATACGAGGACATGTTTTCCATTCCCGACGACGGATGGGACTTCAGTGTGCTCAGCTCCGAAGCATCCGAGCTTGCGATATCCATGGATGCAGACCAAGACACCACGTGCATGAGTGGCGTGAACGAGTGGGGGTCGCCAGTCACCACCATCGCTGCATCCGTGGATCGGATCCTACACTTGATAGCTGTACTCAACCTGGAACCGTCTATTGCTCCTCAAATGATGCTAGAGCTTCAGAATGCTGCCGATCCGGACACACAAATATGTGATACTCGCTGGGTGATCGAGTCACACTTGAGATTGTACAAGTTCCAAGCCGTGGCAAAGACGCTCGACTACTCGTCTTTCGCGATAGGAGACCTATCCATCTTCCCAGAGTACACCGAATGTCGCGGGAACTTGCCCAACGTTGGGATCGTCGGCGAGAGACTCGCGCTGAGAACGGGGAGAGAAGATCCACTCGAGATCGTTCCGGAACTGCTACAATTGTTCCCATACGCATTCACAAGCGACCTCCCTAAAGTGTCTCGCCTCGTTCCCGCCAGTGGGACTCATTATCCTGTCTCCGAGGTGGTTCAACCCATGTTTCGAGCCTATTACGGTGGATGTCGAGTCCGTGCAGTGAATACGTCTGGCATTTATGTTGAGGATGCGTGTGTGTTGCAGTCGCACTGGGAGAACTATGGCCTTCTCATCCAGTACCCGGAGGATATTCCGGTGTGCTCGGCGACGGACATCTGCATTCACAACTACTATTCCTCCTTGTGGGAGTTTTTCACCTACGTGGATCCCGTCGTCGACGGACGAGTCGTCGTACTCGTCAACTCGTTTCGTCTTCGATATGCCGACAATGTTGGTGTGAGCGTGCTACCTGGTGTGGTGGTCGCTCAGATTCTCGTCATGGGGATCGTGTGTCTCTATCAGACCATCTCTCATCGCAAGAACTGTCTGTCCGTCCGTCTTGTGCAGATATGGGTGTATCGGTGCCAGAACGGTCGCATGCAAGTGGTCTACTTGGCTCAGGTCACCTACCACCTCGCCTACAACTCGGATCTGTATTTCCTCGGACTTACCACCGGCACATTGTCGGTCGAATCTGCGATCAATCTGACACTCAGCTTCTTCGCGCTCTCGTACTCGTTCATCAACCTGGTGAAGGCCCGTATGGGGAAGCAGCGACTGGACCGGCATTTCCGGATGACGTGGGAGATTCTGCAGTTGGTCGTTGCTGCTGCTTTCGGGACTCTATTGTATACGTATCGTGTCACTTCTGTTGCTGCGGTGATGGATTACAATGGGGAGTTGCTGCGTAAGACGACGGCTCGAGGCGCAAAACTGTGCGGCATTCAAGATTCGTGCATCGTGTTTACTGTGAATCTGGTGTTTCTAGCGGCTATTGTTGGGTTGGTTTTGGCTTTAGTCCCTCAAGTGATTGCACTGGTACTGGACAACTGCAATCGACATCACAAGGGCTCAAACGTACTTATAGTCGTTCAACCTTCGGGGAAGCATAGTGCGAAGCATTTGAGTAACCCTACAGTGGACATAACGAAGTTGAGACTGACAAGTTTTGAGCGCGAGTGTCTTGGTTCTCCTTTTAGTGAGCTCTTCGTTGACTGTGATGACTTTGCCTACGAGATATCTTCCGACGACACACGTTTGTCAAGTGTGGATGCTGTGCTGCTTTGCGGATTCCTATACCACGGTGACTACCTGTACAAGGCTGGTGATGTGATGCTACTCTTGCTTTCACGCATGCTACCTCTATCCATACTACGCACGTTCAATATCGTGTTTTTGCGTTGGCATCTCGATCCCAAATCCAGAACGGTTAGCCATCCTCTTGCATGTCCATGGTACAAAGCAAGCATAGAGTCGGTGCACACCACGTACGCCAAATCTATCAAAACATGCTCTACTTGAAATTGTCTGGTGTGAAGTCATCAATGGCACCATCTCTCGGGTTCAATTCTCTTCTTCACACCGAGATGTGAGCGGATTTGCAATTGGCAGAGCATCTCTAACGAACAGCGAGACCATGTCAGCAGATGAGTCTCCCTTCTCCTGTGCCCGTACCCAACGAGCATCAAACTCATGAAAGCACCGCAAACGCTGAGCTGAAAACCTTTGGTTCCGCAACAGCGAAACCCTCAAATTGTCCGTGGCAGTCCCGAGTTGCATATTCACAACATGGAATTGCCCATGTGATACACAATTCGCGATCTTGAGAGACTTATTGTCGGAAACAGCGCCTCCCACTTCCGCGAGTCCTCATGGGGAAGCATTCCGGCCCGGGGCAAACGCAAGAAGCCGAGCAGCGCCATCCACTTTCCTACAGTACGACCCGACAGTAATCTCGCACGACGATTGTTCCACTGACGTGGCACGTTTCAGCCAACCACCGGAGGCCGCTGACGTCACAACCGCCGCCCATCTCCCTTCTGCCCCTCGAGTGGATCCGCTCGCCTTCTCGTCGCACTTTGCATCGTGCGTCCTCCCTCGCCCCATGCTGAGCTCGCTGTCACCTCACGAGTGCGTCCCTGCAGCTCTCCATGAGCTTTGCGAGCTCCAAAAGCTGGAACTCGAGTCGCTAACGTGTGTCAATCGCAGCAACTACGCGGCTTCGCTCGCCATCGCAGCGCTCGTGTCGGCGCTCGCGCTCATGCTGGCGAGGACGGCGACGTCGGCGCTGAGCCATCGACGCATCGTCTGCGGTCGCTCGGCGCTCAACGACTTCGTCTCCGAGGTGCGTCGGCTTTGGATTTGGGTGGTTGGACCATCGGAGAAGCTGACTGAGGGAATGGGTGGACCGCAGCGACTGAGGCCGACGCTCGACAAGTACTCGCCCACGTGGTGGGCCAACGCGCACGTGCAGGTGGTGCTGACCTTCTTGGTCCCCCAGGCGTCGATCGAGTACGACCGCGAGCTGCTCGAACTGAGCGACGGGGGATGTGTGGCCCTTGACTGGGCTCTCCCCAAGCAGACGGAGCCGGATGCTCCGATTGTCGTCGTCATGCACGGACTCACGGGGTGCAGTGCGAGCATGCGCTCGCTGTGCGCGTCTGCGCTCGAGCGTGGATACCGCCCGGTTGTGTTCAACAAGCGAGGCCATGGGGGTGTCAAGCTGTCGACGCCAAAGCTGCAGCCGTTTGGGTGCGTCCGCGACCTGGACCAGGCCCTCGACCGCATCCAGGAGCAGTTCCCGAACGCCCCGCTCTATGGCGTGGGTTTCTCAGCAGGCTCTGGACTCCTCTGCTCTTACTTGGGGGAGAAGGGTGACGACTCGCGTCTGCGTGCTGGGGCTCTCGTGTCGCCTGGTTACAACGCGCTCGAGCTCTTCTGCGGCGGCAAGATCCACCCATTCTACAACTACCTCATGACGCACAGCCTCCGGCAGTTTCTATCGAAACATGAAAACGAGCTGCGAGGCACAGTTGACGTCGACAGAGCACTCAAGGCGACCAGCATCAAGGAATTCGACGAGCACGTGTACATGACCATGCACGGCTACTCCGATATTGATTCCTACTGGGAGCACAATAACCCCATGCGCGATGTCCACGACATCAAGCGTCCACTTCTGAGCTTAAACGCACTGGATGACCCTGTGTGCACCCGCGAGAACATCGCGTACGATGTGTTTGAAGACAATCCGCTCTGTATGTTGGTCGAGACGGCTGCTGGAAGTCACTGTGCATTCTTCGAAGGCCATCTCCGCCTCAAGTCCTGGGCCAACGACTTTGCCGTCGAGTACCTCGACTATGTGCGAGAGTTTGAAGCATCAAAAGGCACCACCAAGGGTGAGGCCATCGCTGGCTAGCATGCCTTACAGATGCTCTTATGGGTCGTTCGTGTACCTCTATAAACTTGAATAAAGCAAGTGTTTCGTGTTCTGTCAGCTTCGAAGAAATCGAAAAGCAACCTTTTTGTTTCGTATCTCAGCAACTTGAATGCACACAATTGAGGGCAAGGTTCCCTCAGCATCGTTCGCATTGCTTGGTGTTCTCGGGTAGATAAATTTGGAGATTGGACCTAACACGTGGTATTGGACGAAATGGCCAACTGACCTGTCATGGCCGTCGCAGTTAATGGCGAGGAGCAGCGAATGCCAAACAGGTGGGGAAGTTTCCGCCCTCCCATCGTAGCTGCAAGTTTTGCTCTGGTTGGACGAGTCGTGATAGCACCTTTGCTGCTAGCGGTGGTCGTGATTAAGACAAACTATATGTCGACCGCGACCGTTCTCATTGGAACTGATCACAGCTACTTTGATTTCACTCCGCTGGACCCAGTCATGCGCGGTGGATGTCGAGGGTGTCACAAAGGGTGCAACAGAGCATTCGTGAGACTCTCACATTTCAACGGAACCAGCGTGCTCAGCAAACCAGCATATGAAGACATGTTTTCCATTCCCGACGACGGATGGGACTTCAGCGTGCTCAGCTCTGAAGCATCCGAGCTCGCGACATCCATGGATGCAGACCAAGACACCACGTGCATGAGTGGCGTGAACGAGTGGGGATCCCCAGTCACCACCATCGCTGCATCCGTGGATCAGATCCTGCACTTGATAGCTGTACTCAACTTGGAACCGTCTATTGCTCCTCAAATGATGCTGGAGCTTCGGAATGCTGCCGACCCAGACACAAAAATATGTGATACTCGCTGGGTGATCGAGTCACACTTGAGATTGTACAAGTTCCAAGCCGTGGCAAAGACCCTCGAGTACTCGTCTTTCGCGATAGGAGACCTATCCATCTTCCCAGAGTACACTGAATGTCGCGGGAACTTGCCTAGTGTTGGGATCATCGGCGAGAGACTCGCACTGAGAGCAGGGGGAGAAGACCCACTCGAGGTTGTTCCAGAACTGTTGCAATTGTTCCCATACGCATTCACAAGCGACCTCCCCAAAGTGTCTCGCCTCGTTCCCGCCAGTGGGACCCACTATCCTGTCTCCGAGGTGGTTCAACCCATGTTTCGAGCCTATTACGGTGGATGTCGAGTCCGTGCAGTGAATACGTCTGGCATCTATGTCGAGGACGCGTGTGTGTTGCAGTCACACTGGGAGAACTATGGTCTTCTCATTCAGTACCCAGAGGATATTCCCGTGTGCTCGGCGACGGACATCTGCATTCACAACTACTATTCCTCCTTGTGGGAGTTCTTCACCTACGTGGATCCCGTCGTCGACGGACGAGTCGTCGTACTCGTCAACTCATTTCGTCTTCGATATGCTGACAATGTTGGTGTGAGCGTACTACCTGGAGTGGTGGTCGCTCAGATCCTCGTCATGGGGATCGTGTGTCTCTATCAGACCATCTCTCATCGCAAGAACTGCCTGTCCGTTCGTCTGGTGCAGATCTGGGTGTATCGGTGCCAGAATGGCCGCATGCAAGTGGTCTACTTGGCTCAAGTCACCTACCACCTCGCCTACAACTCGGATCTGTATTTCCTCGGACTCACCACCGGCAAATTGTCGGTCGAGTCTGCGATCAATCTGACACTCAGCTTCTTCGCGCTCTCGTACTCGTTCATCAATCTGGTGAAGGCTCGTATGGGGAAGCAGCGACTGGACCGGCATTTCCGGATGTCGTGGGAGATACTGCAGTTGGTTGTTGCTGCGGCTGTCGGGACTCTATTGTATAGGTATCGTGTCACTTCTGTTGCGGCAGTGATGGATTACAATGGTGAGTTGCTGCGTAAGACGACGGCTCGAGGCGCAAAACTGTGTGGCATTCAAGATTCGTGCATCGTGTTTACAGTGAATCTGGTGTTTCTGGCGGCTATTGTTGGGTTGGTTTTGGCTTTAGTCCCTCAAGTGATTGCACTGGTACTGGACAACTGCAATCGATATCAGAATGTCTTGAATAGGGGAGCCGTAAAACCGGCCAATGAACATGGTATGGCTCTCGTGTGTTATCCCATTATGGGTGATGCAAACTTGAGACTGACAAGTTTTGAGCGCGAATGTCTTGGTTCTTCTTTCAGTGAGCTATTCGTTGACTGTGATGACTTTGCCTACGAGATATCTTCCGACGACACACGTTTGTCAAGTGTGGATGCTGTGCTGCTTTGCGGATTCCTATACCACGGTGATTACCTGTACAAGGCTGGTGATGTGATGCTACTCTTGCTTTCACGAGTTCTTCCTTCATCTGTACTTCGTTCGTTCAATATCGTGTTTTTGCGTTGGCATCTTGATCCCAAATCCAGAACGGTTAGCCATCCTCTTGCATGTCCATGGTACAAGGCAAGCAGAGAATCGTCGCTGACCGCACAAACTAAGCGTTCTTGCTGCTCTGACCTGCCTGGACAGAGCTAAAATGATTTTAAGATAATGCGGCTCAAGACGTGAAGAGACCCACCCTCGACTCTTGTGGACTCATAACACCGAAATTGCTGTCAAAAACGTCAGCCGCGAGCCGGAGATTCTATCTTATGGATTACAGCCATGAAGTTAAGACTGAAGAAGTGACAAACAACTATGTTTCTCGACAGTTTTACTTCACTGGCAATGCAATGCACCATTCACATCACCCCATGAAGCGCAACATAAAGGAGGGTGTAGGTTGAAGCTCGAGTAGGAAAGCAGGGGCAGCGTAGTAGTCTGCCACAGTCGTAGTAAGCTCATTGCCCCGCGCCAAAGATCTGACCAAGTTCATGCGAGTTGGGCGAACAATCCAATCGACCTTGTCGACAAACTCGATGCCCAACGCAGAGCGAAAGAGCCCCTCTCCAGTGCCATCGTAGTAGCCATCGCCAATGTTCCGCCGAGCCTTTGGGTCCTGCTTGAATCCTTCCCATTCACCTCGGAATGTGTTGCACGTCTCAGCTTCTTGAGTAGTGAGTCCTTTTGAGTAAAGTTGCTCGCTAAACCGTTCTGGGGTTCCCCAACTGTCATTTGGATCGTCAAAATCACCGGTGCTGGTGTTCTCGGGAGCTAAGAAGACCGGCACAACAAGCGGTTTGAATCCCAGAGACTTCAGAGCACACTCAAGAAAACGATCGAAGCCTTTCAGTACAGGATCAGAAGACAACTCCTCCACTTTGTAGTCGTTCTCAAGCGCAAAACCCAAATAACCCTTCGACTCCATTGCTTTCATCCGCTTGATCAACTCCTCCAACTTCAACACAAATGGACTCGCTGACACGCTCAACGGAAGACGCGTCTCCCTCGAGTCACTCTCCAACAAGTACGTCAACGTCACTCGATACCCACGCTTCACCTCCAACACCTGGTGTGTGCAGTCCGAGTAGAACGCGCACCACTGCACAGTCGACCCTGACGACGACGACGTCCCTGACGCACGGCTACCAACATACTCTCCACCACCTTCGCCACCCCACGCAAACACCTCCTTCGCTCTCTTGTGCTCCACCTCGAACTCGCCGCCCTCAAAAGCTGACGGCAAGCACACCACCAACGTCCCGAACATGTTGCTCCCTCGGGGTGTGTCCTGGTGAGCCTTGAAGAACCCGCCCTGCTTGTAGATGTTCAACTTGTACGGTCGAGCGCGAACCTTCACGACATCTGGAGCCAACACCGACTTCACTCGACTCAAGATGTCCGTCTCCGCCAAGTCCAAGCTCGTCGTCCAGCGGTCCTCGAATGGTAAGGAGAAGGCGGCGCGGTAGTTGAGATCGAGCACGAGCTCGTCTCCCTTGCCGAAGGTGGCTTGATCGCATGCAGCTATCAGGTGTGCCATCTTGGTGTTCCCTTTGTCTGGATCGGTCGGGAACTGTATCGATGAGACGGCATCAGGGTCGTTGGCGGACTTCGTGTAGCGCAGGTGGATGTTTTTGTTGAGTGTTGTGGTTCCTCCGCAGGCGAAGAGGCAGTTTTGGGGTTTGGCGCCGAGCAGCTTGAGCTCACGGAGAAGGTTGGTGGGGCTGCTTCTAGTCGTCGATTTCATGGTGCTGCTTATCTTAGAGGTGGAAAGTTTTTGAATGGGACCATGAATCATTTCAACGGTTTTCAGTTGGGATTTTGAAACTGTACGGACCAGTGAAACAAACTTGTTGATGTGCTTTGACGAGATCAATTCATTCGCGTTGAACGCTTCGTTGATGAAACACTCTGAGCCGGTGATGGTACATGTAGCTGTGGCCCGGATGTCGAAACTGCTACCATATGCTTCGGTTGGTTCTGATGCCGCCAGTTGACGAAAAAAAAAAAAAAAAATCTAGAAATGGCACTTGACACGAGTAATTGCCGTCCACAGTATAATCAGGATTATAGTATTGAGTCGCATTACCTAGGGTGCTTCATTTGCGTGCTGTTTGCGCTGCTGCTCGAGCTCGCTCTTATGCCGCTTCTCCATACGCTGCATCTCGTCTTCACACTCAGCCAGCTTCTCACGTAGCTCTCTGATCGTTTCCTGCATGCACTCAATTTCTTCTGCATGTTTTCGGTCACGCTTCCTCGCTGACGGTAGATCCTCTGTCTGTCGTTGCTGCCGGGCTGCCATGCTCTGGTAATGAGCTCTGATCTGCTGCAACTGATCGCGCATCTCGTTTCCGATCTCGGCTCGAATTTGCACCTCTAGTTGTAGCTTCTCGGCGCTTAGCTGTGACAGCTGTAGCCTCAATTCTTCGTTTTCTAGCTCCATCTTTGCCTGGAGATTATGACAACAGTGAGCCTCGCTTCAAGCACCTCGAACGAAACCACAAACAAAACGTACCCAACGTAGATCTTGCTGATCTCTATCTCTCATGGATTCCATCGGAGATGTTCCCATACTGACAGTTTCTGCCTTAATGGTAGGCATCTCACTTGCTGACGCGTATTCCGAGTGCAGTTTCTTGGACACAGCATCACTTTGCTCACTCGCTGACTGCACAGCTACCGGATGGTGTCGCGAAATCGACGGGGGAGCTGGCTTTACTATTTCACCCGCCTCCGACTCGGCGACTGATGCACGCTTCCGCTTCCTTAGCCGACCGTTCTGGTCGTACGTAGCAGGCACCGCACATTTCTGGGACACAGATGACCGACGATGTGTGTGCACGAGCTCTCGGGCGACGGCGCTGTACTTCAGTGTCCGCAATGTTTCGTCGAATTCGTGTCCTGAAGGGTTGACGGCTACGATCATTACCAACGGCCCATGCTTCCGTCCAATGAGATTTTCCTGAAAGAGCTGTACACGACACGCTATAATGTAAGTGAACAAATAATCGAGCGCAGCATTCGTCAGGAACCAATGCACGCACACGAGTGAGCTTGGACTCCCGGAATGGCACCATCTTCTGGAGATTGGGCGGGTGCTGCTGATTCCAGCGCAGCGTCTCAAGGCACCGCATGAGATTCATCAGTGAGCCGTTGATCTTGCTGGCCTCTTGAATACGAAGTCCCTTGGCTCCTGTCTTGGCACTTCGTTCCGACCCAGCAAGGTCGACAATCGACACTTTGCTCCGCACCTTGAGCTTCCCCTTCACCTTGTGATAAAAGTGGAATGTAAAGACGCAGTGACTACGGCTTGAGTCTGAGTTGCTCTTTGTTTCTGCGACCTTCAGAATGAAGCGGGTAAGAGCCACCCAACAGCGTGAAATGAAGATGCAAGCCACAAACCTGTTTGTTTTTCTTGCCCATAGCGAGGATGTCGTCTCCTTCGGCGACCGAAGTAATTTCACGCTCCGTGGCCCCTTTCACTTGGATCTTGCCGTCACAGTCCTGCAACCTCAGCGCGTGGCGCTTGCGCTGCGGAGGCGGGATGAGGTCAAACACATTCTCGTTGTAGATCTCGAGGTACGACGCCGTAATTTTGGCCACTGGCTGGGCGTCGTTCTCCTTTCGGCGCGCCATCTCGTCCATAACAAACCGCAGCGCGCGCGGGAGCACGCCCGGGGCGTCGTCCGTTCCCGAAATGGTGTACGTCTTGCCCGAGTTGGTGACTCCGTACGCAAACACGAGTCCGCTTTTGCCCGCAAACGCAGCCTCCAGCACGGGTCGCGTGGTCTCCCTGAACAGCTCCTCCTGTTGGGTATCGGGGCGAAAAATCCGCGAGAAGCGGAACGACGTGGCCGCGCCAGTCGACCTGTACGCCTGCGCGGTCTTGGGCGGCAGCGCGAGCATCGTCGAGTCCGTCACGACGCGGAAGCACTCGTCGCTTGGCTCTCCCTCCCCCGCCGCAGCCTCCTCCTCCATCGGCCGGATGCGGATCACAATCTGCCAGCACCAGCGTCGCCATCAGCCAAAAAAAAAACTCCTGCAACTCTCATCATCATCCCCAGCCACCTGCACGCGGTGCGCCGGGTCCAGCTCGTTCTCCAGCGCCGCGCTGTAGCTGAGCTTCCTCGCGATGAGCAGATCTTCCGGCGCCAGCTCGCTCTCGCGCCCGTTGCGCAGCCGAATGGCGCGCGCCACCTCGTCCTTGGTCGGCCGCTTGCTCTGCGCCTCGCGCGCGTTCCCGGGCGCCTCCGGAGCCGCGGGCGACGCCTCCGGATGCTCCGTCGCCGCCATAAATTCGACAGTCGCGTTGCGATGCTGGCGGACGAGCGTGGAGCGCGCTGCGAGCGCCGAGAGACCAGCGGGAAGCGCGGCGGGCGACGCGGTCACCAAGGCGCTCAGCTCAATGCTCTACCCGCCCGCGAAAAAAAAAATATTCAAAAAAAATCTGACGCGTCAGTTAATTGTTGTAATATTGGTGTCGTAACCGATTTATTGCGGTTAAGAACTAAATGAAGAAAGACTATCTGGTAGCCAAATATAGTATAAATGACGCCTTGGTAGTCGCGATTAGGAGACCGGGTAGGCAATCCTTTTGACGAACAATTATCGGTTAGCAATGCTGGTACATTGCAATCGTTTCGAACGCCTGCCAGACGACAAAAAGGGGGAAATCCTTGCGAGATGAGGGTCGCTGCGCTGCTGCTGGCGCTCGCGGCGCTGCTGCTGGCCGCCGTGGCCGTCGCCGACCCGCGGGAGGTCGAGAGCTCCGAGTGCGTCGTCTCAGCTGTCTGCTCGTGCCGCTCGCGCGGAAATCGGCGCGGTATTGACCGAGTTACGACAGGTTCCAGGAGGAGTTCGGCGACGAGTTGGAAACCGGAGGAGTCCGCGCTGTGGACGCTGAGGCGCGGCTGGAGCTGCAGCTGGAGCATCAGCTGGGCCGCGGAGCCGCGTTCTCGCCACGCGGGAAGGTCGAGATCGTGCAGAGCGCGGGTGCAGCCAAGCCCAAGGTGACGTTTTCCGGCGTTCCCTCGCTCTCGGACGCCGAGGTGGAGCTGCTCGAGGTGCGCTGCTGGCTGCGGTTGATGCGGTGGGAGGCTGGTGTTGATGGAGGCTGCTGCGGGTTTGAGCAGGGCATGCTGCGCTCGAACGAGCTGTACACGGTGCGCGCCAAGGCCGACCCGGAGGACCCAGCGTCGCCCTACGTCATGGCATCCGTCCCCGTGGTGCGTGAACTGTTGATAATGACTCAAGCAGTTGGCGGGGTGAGGCTAATGGAGGCGGTGGCTGCTGTTGTCAGTGCTTGCTGGCGGCGACGCGGATGCGCGAGGACTTTTCGTTCCACCTGACGGACGACGGGAAGCTCATGGCCATCGACTTTGTGACCCCGTACGTCTCCCAGGCTGCATGCGCCGAGTATCAGAAGGTTTGTTTTCTTGCTGTGGGAAGTAGAAGGTGTGGATGCGACGCTAATCAGAGTGGTACGGAATGGTGCAGCGCGGACTGAGCACCGCCAAGCTGTCTCCTTATGGCACCGCTCTCAAGGCACAGGATGGACCTGCGTACGTGTCTGTTTCTTGTTGCATGAAGGAGGAGCACCCGCTCTAACAGAGTCCGGCACATCTCTGTTGATTGCGACGCAGTCCACCCAAGAACATTGTGGTCCGCCGTGACAAGGCGCCGCAGGGTGTCAAACCCGTGCAAAATGACAACGAGGAACCGCCCGCCGAGGAATCGCAGTCGTTCCTGCGCAAATACGTGCGTTTGTGTATCGCATCATTACATCATTATGGAGTTGTTTGACGGGTGGTGCGGTTGCTGATGAGCTGTGTTGTGTTGTGACTGGTGTGTGAATGAATGCAGTGGTATATCATCCTCCCGATCGTCATCATGAGCCTGTTCGGTGGTGGCGACGCTGGTGCTCCGCCGGCTGGAGGTGCTCCCGCTGCTGCTGGTGCCGGTGGTCCTCGTCGCCGCTAGTTGCAGGTTACGACTGCGCTTCATTGTATGTAGCGCGGTTGGCTCTGCTTGTGTTTGTCGAGCTGACTCATAGAACCGCAGATAGGTCTTGGTGATCACTTGGCGACTAAAGACCGAAAGAGGAAAGTAACGACTTCGCATTGGTGTTTTGGGGGTACCTGTTGAGGTTGCTTTTGATCAAACGGCCATCTACGGTATCTATTCCGTATACCTTGTCCGTCCTCTATTAGCTTCGATGTCTTGCAAGCCATTCATGCATTGACCTTCACGCTGTTGAATAGATTCTACTATTGTCGTCATTGCAGCTGACTAGCATCCAAGAACTTGTCCAGACGGCGATTCAACTCGTAGTACTTCATTGTTCTAGCTGCGACTGAAATGAGACTCTCATCTGACGATTCAAGTTTCTTGGTGGCCTCCTGTGCGTCTGCAACCAGGGAGCAAAACCAAGCAGCGCTTTCTGCTTTGCAACTATCTTCAAGCTGTGAAATAACTCCCTCGATACGATCCCAAAGCTCCTCATACAACGAGAGCTCGAGCCGTGTGCCTTGGACCTGCACCATCGCCTCGCGTGCAGAACATATCGTGTCCGGAATTGTCTCCAGACTTGCTTTCACTGTAGCGTTACTGGCTTGTTTGTTTGTCAGTCTCGCTAACGCATCAACCACAGTAGAGATCTTGATCCGTCGAGACGGTACCAATGCACACATTCGCTTCACAAGTTCCCACTCATCGTCTGTAGCGATGGCGGGACGTAGCGGCAGTTGGCCCCGTTTTGCACAAGCTTTCACGACAACATTGTCGAGATCTCCCCACGGAAGACACAGATGCGTATCCTTGCCAGCATCCACAGCCTCCACAACACGCAGTGCCTCCACGATACACATACCCAAAGAGTAGATATCCGACTCGTAAGTTGGACGCGCGCCAGCTTCAAAACATTCTGGAGCCACCCAATGTGATGCGCCGGATATTCCCGCGCTATCATGATCACTAGTGAGCGTACTCAAGCCAAAATCCGTCACCTTCGCCTTCATATCACTTCCCACTAGGATGTTGTTCCCCTTCAAGTCACCATGTGCCACGTTGCGTGCATGAAGATACTGAACACCAAGTGCTGCCTCATGGAGTTTCACCCATAACTCATCTGGATGCTTCTCCAAATAGCTGACCAACGTGCCATTCGTGGCGTATTCACACACAAAGAATGGATTGCCGACATGACAAGCACCGAAAAGCTGAATGACATGAGGGTGTCTGAACGTGAACCAAATATCGACCTCGCGTCGGAACATTGCGAGATCATGCGCTTTCGAGGTCGAGTCCGCAGGATTCGTAGTTGCGGTGGAGTCCACCAATGATACAGTAAACGATGAAAGCGCACTAGAAGTGCCGCTGCTTTCATCGACACCAAGCTTCTTGACCACCACCTCCGAATCCAGCCATCGAGCTCGATACACACTCCCAAACCCACCAGCACCAAGACGATCCGCTTCTGCGATAACCAGCTCATACCACGGAATGAACCACTCCGGAATGGATCCTTCTCCTTCGAGCTTGCTCTCGAGAGCTTCAATAGTCTTCTTCATCACCTCCTTCTGATCTGACGTGTACTTGGAGCCAGGGTTGTTCGTCTCCGCCTTCAACGTCGCGATCAACGCAAGCCGTTCGTGATCGGTCTGCAGCTCATTGAGGCGAAGATAGAGATCGGACACCCCAGCAACGAAGACATCTTGCTGCTGATCATCCCACTGTTTTCTTCTTTCCCTGGTGTTATCGGTGCTCTCGCCAAGCGATTGCCACAGCGCCTCCATCCGTCGATGAAATGTGACAATGCTGGTGGAAGTGACTCTCGTGGACGAAAGTCGCATGGCAAGGGTTTGGTCTTTGGTCATTGAAATCGCCGCGTGAAAGTCGACCAACAGAGAATGAAACTGTGCTAGCAATGATATAGGCTGTGGAGAGTTCAGGAAGCGCTCGTGTAAATGTTTGAGATCGGCGAACCCTTGTCGGTGTTGTTCGTTGGTGCACTTCTCCATGAGGTGTACAAGAGACACCCACGTGTCTTGTGCTTGTCCGTATCGATAGTTGTCAAACGTGGTGACCGCGTGTTGGTCTTCAGGTTGGCAGTTTTCTGGTTTAGCCAAGTGCTCCATCTCACAGACGACCGCCGACAGGCTCATACGTTTGACAGGATCCTTGCAGCACATGCGCCACACTAAATTTCGAGCGTGTCCATCTGCGCATTGCGGCTCATATCGTGTTCTTCTGTTGGTCAACTCCAACTCTGGTTTCCACTCCAATTTCAAATCTGGGACCTCGATTTCATCTTCAAGTCTCCACGGAACGCTCGCAGTTGCTGCCTCCAGCACGCACATTCCCAGCGAGTACACGTCAGAACCAAATGATGGTGCTTCGCCTTCCAGAATCTCCTGGTGCCATCCACCGTATCGGACCATCAATTGAAGACCCACCAGTCGTCAAGCCACTCAGCCCGAAGTTCGACAACTTCGCCAAACCGTCACTCCCAATCAAAATATTGCTGCATCTCAGATCGCCGTGAATAATCTTCCGCTCGTGGAGGTACTGAAGACCCAACGCAGCCTCAAGCAACAGCTTCCACATCGTTTGATCTTTATTCGCCATTTTGATTGCGCTGAACATACTCAAACAACGAACCACCACTTGCGTACTCGCACACGAATAAGTCCAAGCCAGGTACAAGATCAACATTACATGCCCCATAGATTTTGATGATGTTGGGGTGTCGTAACTGTTGCCATAGTCCAGCTTCGTCTTGAAACGACATATGTGCTGCGTCAGGTACAAAGAGTTTAACCACGACGACGGCATCGAGCCACTTAGCGAGATAGTTGCCACCAGCATTGCCACTTTTGAATAGATCATTTAGCTCCAATTCACACGGCGGCACGAAGAGAACTGTTGTGTGAGCCACTTGATGTGCTGGGCTTGTTTGATGGAGTTTGGTGTACCGAGTGAGATATTGCACCAGTTCATGATCGCCTCGATCTGTGGCGAATCGAATTGCTGAATTTCCTTCGTTGTCGGTGGCATTCACATCTGCACCGCATGCTTCTACGAGATACCGAACCACATCCATGTGCCCCTTGATTGTGGCAATCGTCAGAGCAGTGTAGCCTAAATTGGTCTTCGTATTCACGTCTACTTCGCATGCTTCGACGAGATACCGAACAACTTCAACGTGGCCTTCACTAGCGGCCCACGTTAGTGCTGTCCATCCACCTTTGCCTGGTTCGTCGATGTCCATGGCAAACGCTTCAACGAAATACCGAACGACATCAAGATGACCCTCGCAAGCAGCCCACATCAGCATGGCGTGCCTCTCATTGACCATCGATGTACTGCATTCCTCAGCAAGATACCGAATCACGTCGAGATGACCGTTTCTTGAAGCCCATGCCAGCATGGTGCATCCATCATCGTCCATCGCATTCACATCCGCACCACATTCTTCAACAAGATACCGAACCATGTCAACATGACCCATACGAACGGCCCACATCAGTATGGCGCGTTCCTTCCTGCACACAGCTCTCACTTCTGCTCCACATTTTTCAACAAAATACTGAATCACATCGATATAACCGTTCCTGGCTGCCGATACTAGCATTGTTGATCCTTCTTCGTCCGTCACATTCACGTCGGCACTGCATTCTTCTGCGAGGAACCGAACAATTTCAATATAACCCTCACGGGCGGCACATGTCAGCGCTGTCGACCCGTCCTCGTCCACACCATTCACATCTACACGCCATTCTTCCGCCAAGTACCGAACCACATCAAAGTGGCCGGTCCTGGCAGCACACATCAATACTGTCGACCCATCTTCGTCCGTAGCATTCACATCCGCACCCCATTCTTCAGCAAGATACCTGACTACATCAGCATGCCCAAACGTAGCACCCAACATCAGCGCTGTGTAGCCCTCGCTGCCCTTCACATTCACGTCCGCTCCACAATGCTGAGCAAGATACCGGACCACGTCCAAATGGCCGTTTGATGCCGCCCACATCAGCGCAGTGTACTCGAACATGCCCTTCGAACTCACATCCGCGCCACATTCCTCGGCGAGATACCGAACAACGTCAATGCGGCCCTTGCGAGCAGCCCACTCCAACGCAGTAGACCCATCTTCGTCCTCTGCAAGCACATTCACACCTGCCTGGACCAGTTCCTTGAGTCGCCCAAGACGGCCCTTCTTCGCAACTTGCAAGACTTCCTCCAGCTCCGCTACACCCATCGCCATGGTCACCGACTCCTAAGTTGCTCGCAGCGAGCTGCTTCTCGTCTGTCTCCCTGACAAGCGCAGCCAAGGTCATTGATCTTCCCACGTGGCCTCGTACCCATCCACTCCTCTGCTACCTTTGTCAAAACAATACCTCTTTTTGTTTATCGATACAATTTTGACAAATGATGAGCATTTTCATCTCTATATCTCATAACCTCTATTTATACATTAAATACTTTGCTTGTCACGAAGGTGAACCCATTGGGGTGTGACGTGTGCGAGCTGAGCAGCGCCAAGCTGTCTCCTTATGGCACGGCTCTCAAGGCCCAGGATGGACCTGCGTTTCTCGTTGCATGAAGGAGAAGCACCCGCTCTAACAGAGTCCGGCACATCTCTGCTTTTTGCGATGCAGTCCGCCCAAGAACATTGTGGTCCGCCGCGACAAGGCGCCGCAGGGTGTCAAGCCCGTGCAAAATGACAACGAGGAGCCGCCCGCGGAGGAATCGCAGTCGTTCCTGCGCAAATACGTGCGTTTGTGCATCGCATCATTATGGAGTTGTTTGACGAGTGGCGCGGTTGCTGATGAGCTATGTTGTGTTGTGACTGGTGTGTGAATGAATGCAGTGGTATATCATCCTCCCGATCGTCATCATGAGCCTGTTCGGAGGTGGCGACGCTGGTGCTCCGCCGGCTGGAGGCGCTCCCGCTGCTGGTGGTGCCGGTGGTCCTCGTCGCCGCTAGGTGCAGGTTACGACTGCGCCTCATTGTATGTAGCGCGGTTGGCTCTGCTTGTGTTTGTCGAGCTGACTCATAGAACCGCAGATAGGTCTTGGCGATCACTTGGCGACTAAAGACCGAAAGAGGAAAGTAACGACTTCGCATTGGTGTTTGGGGCTGCTTGTTGAGGTTGCTTTTGAGTAAGCAGTCATCTACGATATCTATTCCGTATACCTTGTCCGTCCTATATCAGCTTCGATGTCCTGCAAGCTATTCATGCATTGACCTTCACGCTGTTGAATAGATTCTACCATTCTCGTCACTGCAGCTGAATAGCATCCAAGAACTTGTCCAGACGGCGATTCAGCTCGTAACATCGCATCGCCTTTGTCGGATCAGATTTTAGGTCCTGAGGTGTCAGTAACAAGTTCCTGGTTGCCTCATCCGTGTCTGCGACCAATGAGCAGAATCTATCTCGATACTCATGTGAATTACAGCAGCCATTCTGAGAGTGAACCCACTCTAACCGATCCCAGAGCTTGATGAAGAGCTGACACTCGCAAATTGTGTTAGAAGCATCTCTCAGCATCGAGAATGCTGATGAGATAACGACTGAAATAGCCTCAAAGCTCAATGTTTTGGCTGAAAAAGTGGGTTGGGAAGGTATCTCGATAATCTGCCTTCCTGCAAAACTTGCAAGTTTGTCGACGACTGCAGAGATTCTCATTCGTTTCAATGGATTCGACGCACACATCTGACAAATGAGATCCCAATGCTCATTTGTGCAAATTCCTGGTCGCAGGGGTAATGTACCCCTTTTTGCGAGTGCTCTGACTTCAACATTATCAAGTTTTCCCCATGGGAGACAAAACAATTTATCCTTACCACCATTTGCTGCCTCCACAACCCGAATTGCTTCCACGATACACATACCCAAAGAGTAGATATCTGACTCGTAAGTTGGACGCGCTCCAGCTTCAAAACATTCTGGAGCCACCCAATGTGATGCGCCGGATATTCCTGCCCTATCATGATCACTAGTGAGCGTACTCAAGCCAAAATCCGTCACCTTCGCCTTCATATCACTTCCCACTAGGATGTTGTTCCCCTTCAAGTCACCATGTGCCACGTTACGCGCATGAAGATACTGAACACCAAGTGCTGCCTCATGGAGTTTCACCCATAACTCATCTGGATGCTTCTCCAAATAGCTGACCAACGTGCCATTCGTGGCATATTCACAGACGAAGAACGGTTTCCCGACATGACAAGCACCGAAAGAGCTGAATCACGTGGGGATATCTGAATGTAAACCAGAGGTCAACTTCGTGTCGGAATGTCATTAAATCTTTCGCCCTCGTTTTCGTGTCTCGTGCGCAACGACTGAAAGGAGCAGAAGAACTCAACTTCATGGATGTCAGCAGTGACCACTTCGACGTCTTGCTCATTTGTTCGTCCACATCGAGCCTCTTGACCGCCACGTCTGAGTCCAGCCATCGTCCTCGATACACACACCCAAATCCTCCAGCACCAAGACAATTGAGTTCGTCAACGACTAACTCATACCACGGAATGAACCACTCAGGAATAGAGCTTTCTCCTTCCAGCTTGCTCTTGATAGCACCGACTGTTTTCTTCATCACCTCCACTTGGTCAGGGTGTGTATTTGGATCGATGGTTTTCAGCTTCTGTGTTCAATTTTGTAATCAATGCTTGCCTCTCTTCATCTGACTTTAGTTTGTTCAGATGGAGATATAAATCAGATACTCCTGACATGAAAGCGTCGCGCTGCTGCTCATCCCATCGCTGATGTCTTTCTTTAGTATTCTCGATTGTCTCTCCCAGAGATCCCCAAAGAGACTCCATTCGTCGATAAAACGTAACAACGCCAGTGGTAGTGGCACTCGTTGCCGATAAACGCATGGCTAGGGCTTGGTCAGGGGTCATTGAGATTGCTTTATTGAATTCAGTCAAAAGTATGTGAAATTGTGCCAGCAAAGTAATAGGATGAGGAGCGTTTCCAATATACTCATGCAATCGTTTGAGATCTTCAAAAGCGTTGCAATATTGATCGTTGCGACACGATTTCATGTGCTTAGTGATGCTCGACCATGTTTGTTGCACTTGACCATTCCTGTAGGTATCGAGAGTCATCGAAGCAATGTTACATTCATATTTGAATGCTCCTTTCCCAGCCACACGGCCAAGCTCACTCACAATTGACGACAAGCTCATGCGTTTTCTGGGGTCTTTGCAGCACAAGCGCCATACCAATATCTGTGCATCCCCAACGGGACATTTTGGGCCATACCAACTTCCTTTGGTGCTCTCAGGTTCCCAAAGCAGTTTGTTGCATCTAGTCCAGATATCGTGATCACTCCACGGAGTCTTTCCAGTTGTAGCCTCCAGCACGCACATACCTAATGAGTACACATCCGAAGCAAAAGTCTGTGCCTCACCTTTCAGCACTTCAGGCGCTACCCATTGCTTTGGACCAACATTTCCGGAGCCACCCAACCCGAAGTTTGAAAGCTTCGATAATCCATCACTTCCAATTAAGATGTTGCTGCATCTCAAGTCCCCATGAATAATTTTCCGTTCGTGAAGATACTCAAGCCCTAAAGCTGCCTCATACAAGTGCTTCCATATCCAACGATACTTTTCGTTGTACAGATGGTATAACCACCTCCACGTCATCCGATCCTCGTCATCTCTGTGGGTAAGCTCCACTAATTGCAATAGGGATCCTCCACTTGCGTACTCATACACAAAGAGCTGCAAGCCGACCACGTCTGAAACATCGCATGCGCCATATAGCTTGATGATATTTGGGTGTCGCAGCTGTTGCCAAGCTCTAATGCTATCCCCAAATGAAGAATGCTTGGAATCCGATACAAATCGTTTGACTGCAACATCTGCATCAAGCCACTTAGCGAGATATTCACGACCAAATCCATTGGCATTTTCAAGAAGCTTCATAAATGCCAGTTCCGATGGTGGAATGAGTAGCATATCGACGGATGCTACTGATAAAGGTTTTATGTCGGTTTCAGGATTTTTTGCAAGCCGGATGAGGAATTGTAGCATTACTTGATCGCCTCGATTAGCAGCGTATTGTGCTGCTGAGTGTCCATTATTGTTGGTCGCATTCACGTTCGCTCCGCAATCTTCAGCCAGATATCGAACCATATCAAAATGACCTCCATGCGCAGCCATCATCAAAACAGTCAATCCTTGCTTATCTTTTGCATTGACATTCGCGTCACATTTGCTCGCAAGAAGCTGAACAATATCAAAGTGACCGTTCTCTGCAGTTAACATCAGTGCAGTATATCCGTCCCAATGATTTGTATCTACTTCTGCTCTACAATCTCTGGCAAGATACCGAACGACAGCAAAGTGGCCTTTCTTAGCAGCCAGCATCAATGCTGAGTGGCCTTCTCGCTTCATATTTACTTCCGCGCCACATTTCCTCACTAGATATCGGACAACATCAATGCGACCCACGTCAGCAGCTCTCATCAATGCAGTGAATCCACTTTCGCCCTTCACATTGACATCAGCCCCGCATTTTCCAGCGAGATACATGACAACATTGAAGTGACCATTGTCAGATGCTTTCGTCAGAGCTGTATACGCGTGCTTGTCCTCTGCGTTCAGGTTTGCGCCGCAGTCATGAGCAAGATATCTGACCATTCCTAAGTGACCGTTCTCGGCTGCCATCATCAGCGGTGTTTTTCCCAGTTCATCCTTTGCATTCACACACCCCGACCATTCTTTAACGATGTTCTGAACCACGCAAAAGTGGTCTTCATCAGCAGACTTTGTTGGTACAGAGTATCCGGCGCTTGTAATGCATTTTCCAGCAAGATACTTGACCATTTCAAAATGGCTCTTCGCAACAGCTATCATTAGCGCAGTTTTCCCGTGATCACTCTTCGCATTCACGTCGGCATCACACTCTTGAACAAGACGCCGAACAGCACGGAAACAACCTTTTTCAGCAGCCCTCATGAGTGCGGTGTATCCACCCTCGCCTTTCATGTTCACGTCTGCGCCGCATCTCCGAGCGAGATACCGAACCACGTGAAAGTGGCCGTTGTCAGAGGCTCTCGTCAGTGCTGTGAATCCGCTCTTGTCTTCTTCATCCACATTTGCGCCAAAAACACCCGCAAGGTACCTAACCACGTCAGCATGACCCTTCTCAGCAGCAATCATCAGCGCTGTGCATCCTTCCGAGTGTATAATGTTCACGTCGGCGCCGCATTCTCCAACAAGGCACTGGACAACACCAAGGCGGCCCTTTGTTGCAGCGGTCATTAACGCTGTATACCCGTTCTTGCCCTTCGTGTTCACTTTGGCTCCGCATTTTCTAGCGAGATATAGAGCGACACTGAAATAACCATTGTCAGAGGCTCTCGTCAGTGCTGTATATCCGTACTTGTCTTTGATATTCACATTCGCGCCGCAAGTATGAGCCAGGAATCGAACAACACCAAAGTGACCGCTCTCGGCTGCCATCATCAACGCAGTTTTCCCTTCATCATCCTTTGCATTCACGTCTGCGCCGCATTCTCCAACAAGACACCGAACGATGTCACACCGCCCCTCCTTCGCAGCGATCATCGCCACCGTGCATCCGTTCTTGTCCTTCGCACTCAAGCCCCCGCATTTTTCTTCGAATTCTCTAGCGAGATCATCCGAACACGAGGAGGCAACGAACTCATAAACTCGTCGTATCTGCTTCCTTCTGCTCTTGGGAAACACGCTCCACATCGCTCCACGGCGTCTTGACTTGTGCGAACTCGCCCTTGAGAACACATTTTGAACCCATTGTACCCATCCATCCATCGATATCAGCCGCACAAATTTTTTAGTCAGTTGTAGCCATGGCGGTCTCATCACCAATGTCATGCACGAGAGATCGAGAGCGAGACAACATCGTGGACTACGACAATTACCTCTTGTTTCACCGAGATTCCTACCCTCTGCCCTCTCCACTACAGTTATACGGGACTTCCAGTATTTTCTACACTGAGTCCACAGCGTAGACTGGTTACCACATGTGGTGGTGATCCCTCACTACCACGATATTGGAATTTTTCTTGACGTCAATGCGTCCTGAACAGCTAGCGCCGAGGCGAAACGCCTGTCGCTTGCTCGCAATGGCCTTCCTCCGTGGGTCCGCACTCCGGTGGGGGACACCAACTGAATCAACTCGGCACTGTCGATGACTCGGGTGGTTGGCCGTGCTTCGACTGTGATCTGCAACAGTGCAAGTCCTCTCGAGCCACCTGACCGCGGAAAAGAGGATAACGCGCGCTTCACATGCTGGTTGTCGCCGCAAAAGCTAGCCGAAAAGGCCGCGTCGAGTTGAGCAGCGTCACTCCCGGTCGTCGTCGTCGTCGTTGGGGGAATCCAGCTGCTCGGAGAGCCGGGAAATGCGGCCGCTTGGACTGAGAGAAGAAAGGCTGCGCGTCGAGTACCGTGGCTTGCTCAACCAGCCAATCGTTCCTCCATAGAAGGGAGCTCTCCATACCGGTCGCATCGAGCCGCTAGGATCGGGAGTAGCGGCATTGCAAATAACTTTAGAGTTTGCATTGGGATCCACGACGCGATCATTGAGCTCTCAGCAAGCCTTCTCCGCGTCCAAGAAATCCCAGTCGAGTTTTGTGGTGTCCGTTGAGTCGACGAGACAGTCCTCATGATGCTCGGCTCCTTGCTGGGCTTCTAGGACTCCTTGTATGGGTAGCGTTCGTATCCCTTCGTATCGTGCTGAGGCTGCATCACTTGCGATCTGTTTATTTATGTCGGGAAATCCAGCATTCGGAACCAAGAAGCTAAAATCTCATTATGCTTGGTTTAGCCTTCAAGGAACGGATACGAAGTGATTTTCAAGTTCAACTGATATTATCCAACTGCAGTTCAAGTCCCCTTTTTTTCTTCTTTTTTTTGGTTGGTATCTTCTACCTAACAACATTTGCTTGGCACCAAAAACCCACCAACGAAAGTAAGCATCCCACATGGCATTCACAATGACAATATAGCTACACACGACTTATCTTCTCACTGCAGCTGAATAGCATCCAAGAACTTGTCCAGACGGCGATTCAACTCGTAGTACTTCATTGTTCTAGCTGCGACTGAAATGAGACTCTCATCTGACGATTCAAGTTTCTTGGTGGCCTCCTGTGCGTCTGCAACCAGGGAGCAAAACCAAGCAGCGCTTTCTGCTTTGCAACTATCTTCAAGCTGTGAAATAACTCCCTCGATACGATCCCAAAGCTCCTCATACAACGAGAGCTCGAGCCGTGTGCCTTGGACCTGCACCATCGCCTTGCGTGCAGAACATATCGTGTCCGAAATTGACTCCAGACTTGCTTTCACTGTAGCGTTACTGGCTTGCTTGTGTGTCAGTCTCGCTAACGCATCAACCACAGTAGAGATCTTGATCCGTCGAGACGGTACCAATGCACACATTCGCTTCACAAGTTCCCACTCATCGTCTGTAGCGATGGCGGGACGTAGCGGCAGTTGGCCCCGTTTTGCACAAGCTTTCACGACAACATTGTCGAGATCTCCCCACGGAAGACACAGATGCGTATCCTTGCCAGCATCCACAGCCTCCACAACACGCAGTGCCTCCACGATACACATACCCAAAGAGTAGATATCCGACTCGTAAGTTGGACGCGCGCCAGCTTCAAAACATTCTGGAGCCACCCAATGTGATGCGCCAGATATTCCCGCGCTATCCACATCATTAATAAGCGAGCTGAGACCAAAGTCCGTCACCTTCGCCTTCATATCACTTCCCACCACTATGTTGTTCCCCTTCAAGTCACCATGTGCCACGTTGCGTGCATGAAGATACTGAACACCAAGTGCTGCCTCATGGAGTTTCACCCATAACTCATCTGGATGCTTCTCCAAGTAGCTGACCAACGTGCCATTCGTGGCGTATTCACACACAAAGAATGGATTGCCGACATGACAAGCACCAAAGAGCTGAATGACATGAGGGTGTCTGAACGTGAACCAAATATCGACCTCGCGTCGGAACATGGCGAGATCATGCGCTTTCGAGGTCGAGTCCGCAGGATTCGTAGTTGCGGTGGAGTCCACCAATGATACAGTAAACGACGAAAGCGCACTAGAAGTGCCGCTGCTTTCATCGACACCAAGCTTCTTGACCACCACCTCCGAATCCAGCCATCGAGCTCGATACACACTCCCAAACCCACCAGCACCAAGACGATCCGCTTCTGCGATAACCAGCTCATACCACGGAATGAACCACTCCGGAATGGATCCTTCTCCTTCGAGCTTGCTCTCGAGAGCTTCAATAGTCTTCTTCATCACCTCCTTCTGATCTGACGTGTACTTGGAGCCAGGGTTGTTCGTCTCCGCCTTCAACGTCGCGATCAACGCAAGCCGTTCGTGATCGGTCTGCAGCTCATTGAGACGAAGATAGAGATCGGACACCCCAGCAACGAAGACATCTTGCTGCTGATCATCCCACTGTTTTCTTCTTTCGTTGGTGTTATCAGGTGCTCTCGCCAAGCGATTGCCACAGCGCCTCCATCCGTCGATGAAATGTGACAACGCTGGTGGAAGTGACTCTCGTGGACGAAAGTCGCATGGCAAGGGTTTGGTCTTTGGTCATCGAAATCGCTGCGTGAAAGTCGACCAACAGAGAATGAAACTGTGCTAGCAATGATATAGGCTGTGGAGAGCTGAGAAAGCGCTCGTGTAATTGTTTGAGATCGCTGAACGCTTGTCGGTGTTGCTCGTTGGTGCACTTCTCCATGAGGTGTACAAGAGACATCCACGTTTCTTGTGCTTGTCCGTATCGATAGTTGTCAAACGTGGTGAGAGCGTGTTGGTCTTCAGGTTGGCAGTTTTCTGGTTTAGCCAAGCGCTCCATCTCACAGACGACCGCCGACAGGCTCATACGTTTGACAGGATCCTTGCAGCACATACGCCTCATGATATGTTGCGCTTTAGGGACAAGGCAAGGAGGCTCACCAAACAAATATTCTTCAAAGTTTGTCTCTGGTTTCCACTTTTTTTTGCAATCACGAGCGGCCAGGTCTAGGTATCCACCCCACGGAGCTTTCTCAGTTACAGCTTCCAACACACACATACCCAAAGAGTACACATCAGAAGCAAATGACGGTGCTTCGCCTTCCAGAATCTCTGGTGCCATCCACCGCATCGCACCAACTGTCGAAGACACACCACTCGTCAAACCGCTCAGTCCAAAATTCGACAACTTCGCCAAACCATCACTCCCAATCAAGATATTGCTGCATTTTAAATCTCCATGGATAATTTTCCGCTCATGAAGATACTCGAGACCCAATGCTGCCTCATGCAGCAACTTCCACACAACTTGACTCTTTTTGTCATGCTGATGGAATAGCACATAGTCCAACAATGACTCTCCACTTGCGTACTCGCACACAAAGAACTGCAAACCGGAGACACGAGTAACATCACATGCACCATACATCTTGATCACATTCGGGTGTCGCAACTGCTGCCACACTCGTGCTTCATTCTGAAACGAGGTATGCGCAGCATCCGGAACAAAAAGTTTAACCGCAACATCTGCATCGAGCCACTTCGCCATGAAATCTCCGCCGACGTTGCCAGTTTCGACGACCTTTGTGAGTGCCAATTCATAAGGTAGAACTAATAAGAATATCTGTCAGATGAAGAGCTGGATCTGATTGCGGAAGCTTGGTCAATCGTTTAAGAAGTTGGGTCATACCGCGGTCGTCTCGGTCAGCTGCGTAACGAGTTGCTGAGTTTCCGTGTTTGTCAGTGCCTTCCACGGAAGCACCACAATCTTCAGCGAGATATCGAACCACTTCGATGTGGCCCTTTGCAGCAGCCTTCATCAGTGCCGTGGATCCTTCATCGTCCTTTTCATTCACGTCCCCGCCACAGTCTTCAGCAAGGTACCGTACAGCTTCAATACGTCCTTCTTCAGCGGCTGCCATGAGGGCTGTGGATCCGCGATCACTTTTTGCACACACGTCCGAGCCACACGCTTCAGCGAGGTACCGAATCACGCCAACATACCCTCTCCTAGCTGCTTTCATGAGAGCTGTCGAGCCATCTCCTTCGATCGAATCTGCATCATTGGTACCCACGTCCACCCCTCTCTCTTCAACGAGATATCGAACTACCTCGAGATGGCCTCTTTCAGCCGCGTTCATTAGTGCTGTGCACCCGAATATGTCCTTCGCATTTACGTCCGCGCCACATTCACCGGCAAGATACCTGAACAACTTCAATGCTACCACGCACAGCAGCAAGTAGCAGCGCTGTTAGCTCACAGTTGTTTCGCGCATTCACATCATCACCGCATGCGTCAGCTAGATACCGCACAACGCTGATGTGGCCATTCTCAGCCGCCTGCATGAGAGCCGTTGAGCCATAGATGTTCTTCACGCCCACGTCCGCTCCGCTCTCAGCGAGATACTGCACCACAACGGCGTGACCGTTTTCAGCAGCCCACATCAGCGCCGTGAACCCGTCTTCTTCATCTTGTAAATTCACGTCTGCACCACATTCTCCAGCAAGGTACTGAACAACCTCAATGTGACCATTTTGAGCAGCTTTCATCAATGCTGTCTCTCCATCGTCGTCTCCATCATTTACTTCTGCACCGCATTCCCCAGCGAGAAATTGCACTACATCGACTCGACCCTCGCTCGCGGCCCACATGAGTGCTGTGCATCCCTGTTCGTCCTTGGCGTCCATTTCTGCACCTGCCTCGAAGAGCTCCTTCACCCGAGCAACGTCCCCATCCCTCGCAGCTTCCAAGACGCCTAGACGCTCCTCAACTCCCATGGCAATGGGATTTCCTACCGTGGGTTGTCGCCTTTCACTGCCCAGAAGTGGATGATCGATCACTGATCACCCATTTTGGCTCATGCAAAGTAATACCTGTCAAAACCAATTCTCGAGCACCAGGGCACTTCAACCCCATGGTTCCCAACGTTGTATCTTGCGACATAAGCACAAGAACTGCGAGCGATAGACTCTGCATGACACGCGTGTTTCTCATTAGCAGTGGAGTGCCTGGAATCCAGCAAGTAGCCGAGCGTCATGGAGATTGTCCTTGGCTGCTCGAAGACGCTGCTGGATTCCTCGGTCTCGTTGAAGGCTGGCTGAGAGCTCATTGGTTGCATCTCGGGTTCCAACGCAAGAAACCAAATTCTCTGCGCAGCGTTGCTCTTACCATAAAGTTCTCCAAACACTCCAGGAAAGACTGGCTGGCAGCGGCTTCCAGCTCCTCTCCGCGGCCCGACATCGCCATTCGGGATTTGGCGGCATGAAGTCCAAGCGCCGGCAATTTCCCGACCAGTTCGACCCAGGGCCTCCCAAGCTGCTGGATCCTTCCTTCCTTCCTTCCGACGACCATGATGACTAGGAGCAACACTGCACATCATGCCTCGACCTTCCAGCTCGCAGGACCGACCTGAGAAGTTCGCTAATCCTCTTTTCCGCGGCCAGCTGGTTCGGGTTTCCTTGCTCTGTTCCCACAGTGACCAAGGCCGAATCCTCCCGAACTACCACAGCGCCGTTGATTCAGTTGGAGACCCGCGGGGTTCGCGGACTCAAGACGGAGGACGGTATTATGCAAACAGGCGACGGGCGTTTATCCCTGGCGCCAGCGAGTGAAGACGGAGACGACAGAGACGACGGAGCTAACAGAGACGACGGAGCTAACAGAGACGACGGAGCTAACAGAGACGACGAAGACGAAGGAAATGACGGAGACGACGGAGGCAACGGAGGCGACGGAGATGACGGAGATGACGGAGATAAGGACGATGAGGACGATGGGGGAGACGACGGAGCCGCTGAAGACTTAACCGAGCCTGTCGTGGGAGAAAACAAACGGGTAGCATTCACACGCAAACATAGCCAATCTCCTAGCGAGGGAGATTAACGGTTAGCCGACTTTAGGCAGTCAGTCGAGATCGTGCAGTAAAAAGTTATCTTTCGCTCCTGCAACCGGACGAGGGGGAAATCATTGCCATCGGCATTATGATCGTTTTGTCCCCAATGCTGTGATACGGTAAGCTTTCCAGGTGAAGTTTTGCGGAAGATATGGGAGGGAAGCTGATCTGTGATGTGGTGATGTGATGTGAAGCGGCGTGATCTAAGCAGCGTGAGGGTGTTGTGGTGTGGAATTCAGTACGGCTACGCGCAAATATCTGTCCAGTGCGAGCAAAAGGAGCCACTGAAGGCGGAACACGTCTTTCCTTCTTGATTTTGGTGGTAAGTTGCGTTAGAACTTGAGTGGTTTGATGGAAATGACAACGCTGAGATTCAGCAGCATGCAGCAATATGGTGGATAAGTACTGCAACATCTGCTCAACAGTTGTGCTTGCTGACGCTCAATCAAGTCCAAAGCGCTTTATCGCTTCTCACATCCAGCCATTTGATTGTCGTCTTTTATGCTCCAAAGAGGAGATACACCAAGGTCATTGCAGCTGAAGAACATCCAAGAATTTGTCCAGTCGGCGATTCAGCTCATAGCACTTCATTGTCCTGATGGCTATTGGGATGAGTCTCTCATCCGACGAGGCAAGATTGTTGGTAGCCTCCTTTGCGTCTGCAACCAGGGAGCTGAAAATTGACTGACTGTTGCTCGTGGACTTGTCCTCAAGTAAAACAGAAACTGTCTCAATTCGGTCCCAAAGCTCCAAATACATCGGTATCTCTCTTTGGATGTCCAGTCGTTGTGCCACCTCGATGCGCGCCATAGCTATACTGTCTGGAATAGACTCCATATTCGCTACTACAGTAGTTTTGGCACCATGGCAGTTCGCCAATATTGCAAGCTCATCAACTACAGTCGAGATCTTGATTCACTGAGACGGTACCAACGCACACATTCGCTTCACAAGTTCCCATTGATCATTTGTGCATTTTTCTGGGCGTGGAGGTGATGTACCCCGTTTTGCGTGGACTTTCACTGCAACATTGTCGAGATCTCCCCACGGAAGACACAGATGCGTATCCTTGCCAGTCTCCACAGCCTCCACAACACGCAATGCCTCCACAATACACATACCCAAAGAATAGATATCTGACTCGTAAGTTGGACGCGCGCCAGCTTCAAAACATTCTGGAGCCACCCAATGTGATGCGCCGGATATTCCCGCGCTATCCACACCATTAATAAGCGAGCTGAGACCAAAGTCTGTCACCTTCGCCTTCATATCACTTCCCACCACTATGTTGTTCCCCTTCAAATCACCATGTGCCACGTTACGCGCATGAAGATACTGGACGCCAAGTGCTGCTTCATGGAGTTTCACCCATAACTCATCTGGATGCTTCTCCAAGTAGCTGACCAACGTGCCATTGGTGGCGTATTCACACACGAAGAATGGGTTGCCGACATGACAGGCACCAAAGAGCTGGATGACATGAGGGTGTCTGAACGTGAACCAAATATCGACCTCGCGTCGGAACATTGCGAGATCATGCGCTTTCGAGGTCGAGTCCGCAGGATTCGTAGTTGCGGTGGAGTCCACCAATGATACAGTAAACGATGAAAGCGCACTAGAAATGTCGTTGCTTTCATCGACACCAAGCTTCTTGACCACCACCTCCGAATCCAGCCATCGAGCTCGATACACACTCCCAAAACCACCAGCACCAAGACGATCCGCTTCTGCGATAACCAGCTCATACCACGGAATGAACCACTCCGGAATGGATCCTTCTCCTTCGAGCTTGCTCTCGAGAGCTTCAATAGTCTTCTTCATCACCTCCTTCTGATCTGACGTGTACTTGGAGCCAGGGTTGTTCGTCTCCGCCTTCAACGTCGCGATCAACGCAAGCCGTTCGTGATCGGTCTGCAGCTCATTGAGGCGAAGATAGAGATCGGACACCCCAGCAACGAAGACATCTTGCTGCTGATCATCCCACTGTTTTCTTCTTTCGTTGGTGTTATCGGTGCTCTCGCCAAGCGATTGCCACAGCGCCTCCATCCGTCGATGAAATGTGACAATGCTGGTGGAAGTGACTCTCGTGGACGAAAGTCGCATGGCAAGGGTTTGGTCTTTGGTCATTGAAATCGCCGCGTGAAAGTCGACCAACAGAGAATGAAACTGTGCTAGCAATGATATAGGCTGTGGAGAGTTCAGGAAGCGCTCGTGTAAATGTTTGAGATCGGCGAACGCTTGTCGGTGTTGTTCGTTGGTGCACTTCTCCATGAGGTGTACAAGAGACACCCACGTTTCTTGTGCTTGTCCGTATCGATAGTTGTCAAACGTGGTGACCGCGTGTTGGTCTTCAGGTTGGCAGTTTTCTGGTTTAGCCAGGCGCTCCATCTCACAGACAACCGCCGACAGGCTCATACGTTTGACAGGATCCTTGCAGCACATGCGCCATACCAAGTCACAAACGTCACCATATTCACATTCTGGCCCGTATCCGATATATTTGGCTGGGGGACACTCTGGCTCCCACATCTTCTTATATGCTAATGCCCAAAACTCGTCTTCATTACTCCATGGATCACTCCCAGTTGCTGCCTCCAGCACACACATTCCCAACGAGTACACATCAGAAGTAAAAGATGGTTTCTCCCCTTCCAGAATCTCTGGTGCCATCCACCGTTTTGAGCCAATTAACGAAGAAACACCACTCGTTACGCCACTCAGACCAAAATTCGACAACTTCGCCAAACCGTCACTCCCAATCAAAATATTGCCGCATCTCAGGTCGCCGTGAATAATCTTCCGCTCATGAAGGTACTCGAGACATAACGCTTCCTCATGCAAGAATTTCCATATCCCTCGACGATTGAGATCGGACTCATTGCGTCTGATGTAGTCTAGCAATGACCCACCACTTGTATATTCGCACACAAAGAAATGGAAACCTGCAATGCGATGGACATCACATGCCCCGTACATCTTGAGAACATTGGGATGTCGCAATTGCTGCCACAAGTGCGCTTGGTCCTGAAATGAAGTGTGTGCTGCTGCTGAGACAAAGAGCTTAGCCACAACGTCAGTATCGAGCCACTTCGCGAGGTAGTCGTTGGTAGCCGTTTCTATGCGCTCTGTTAACGCGACTTCAGTTGGAGGAATGAGCAAAATGTTGGTCGGTGCTGCTTGCAATACTGAATTGTTCTGAGGAAGCACTGCATAACGATGAAGCAATTTCAGCATTTCTTGGTCGCCTCGATCTGCAGCGCACCGAATTGCTGAGCTGCCATTATTGTTCGTGATATTCACGTCAATGCCACATTTTTCAACGAGAAACCGAGCCACGTCAATATTACCGTTTTTAGCGGCTTTTATCAACGCTGTGTCCCCATTACTGTTCTTTGCATTCACGTCCGCGCCGCATTCAGCCACAAGGTATAATGTAAACTCGAGATAGCCTCGCTCAACAGCACTCATCAGCACTCTGCAGTTTTTTCTTTCCTCTGCAATTACCTCCACGCCGCACTTCCCATCGATAAACATTCCAAAATACACATAACCCTTGAACGCAGCCCAAAGCAGCAAAGTAGGGTCATCAGAGCTCACATTCTCTCCGCATTCTAGAATGAGACGCCGAATACGGTTCACCTGACCATTCGAAGCTGCTTCCATTACCACTGCATACAGTTTCTTGTACCCTCCAGCGAGACAGCGCAAGACATCAGATTGGCAATATAGAGCGGCAATAGTCATCGCGTTTTCTCCTTTGATGTTTTTCACTGTCACATTTGCACCGCATTCTTCAACCAGAAACTCAACCACACGAGCATGTCCTCTTTGGGCCGCCACAATAAGCGCTGTATTCCCGTGGCAGTTTTTCACATCCACCTCTGCATTGAGCTTCCCAGAAAGGAGCCGTACAACGCCGATGTGACCCTCGTAAGCGGCCTGAAGTAGTGCAGTAGATTGAAAGCTACCTTTCGCATTTACGTTCGCATTGCATTCACCAGCCAAACACCCGACCACCTCAATATGACCTTTAAAAGCTGCCACCGTCAACGCTGTGTCTCCATCCTCATCCACAGCGTTCACATCTGCGCCACATTTTGAGCGAGGTAGCGAACTACTTCAAGATGACCGTTGTAAGCAGCTTGTATTAGCGCAGTGTACCCATAACAGTCCTTCACATTAACGTCTGCATTGAGTTCCCCAGCAAGGTGTCGTACAACTTCAGCGTGGCCATTATCGGCCGCCACAATCAAAGCTGTGTCTCCAAAGTTGTCCTTCATGTTCACGTCCACGCGACATTCTCCGGCTAGGTAGCGTACAGCATTGATACAGCCATCTAGGGCTGCCAATATCAAAGCTGTGCTTCCGTCCCAATCCGTAGCATTCAGATCTGCGCTGCATTCCTCAATGAGGTAGCGAACAACTCCAATTTGTCCTTCTTGGGCTGCAACCATCAGCGCCGTGCATCCATTTCCATTCCTAGCTTCCAAGTCCACTCCTCGCTCGATCAACGCCTTGACTTGCACTCGGTCACCCTTCCTTGCAGCCTCGAAGACATCGCCTGCCCTCTCCGTCTCCATCTCCGTCTCCGTCTCCACAGCCTCTATATCCTCGCTTGTCCCCCCTCAGCAGATCTTCATGTGGACTAAGGCTTTTTATGCACAAATACAATATGGATTTCTATGTATGCTCACGAAATGATAAACCAAGCGGAGATCATGATAGTGAAGATGCAATGGAGAGTTGCGTCCTCCTCGACTGCAGGCCTACGTATTAGCCTCGTAAAACCAACCATGACTCATGTTCTTCACTATTGGGTCACCCAAGAAGGTCCGCTATCGTGGTCTCTTGAGAATTCGTTTGACTCCACTCCAGAGCGCTTCCCAAAGTAGATGTCATGTGGAGACCTCTCGAGGTGGAAGAGTTGTTGGGGCTGAGAGTTTTCACAGTGGGTGGACAGGATGTAAGTGCCGTGGAAAAGCACTCTCGATCCGTTCTCAAACCATTTCGGGCAATAATCAAGGAGATTATTTGAGGGAGAGATTTGCGCTCCACATATAATTGGTGTCAGTCACCATGTCGATATCGGACTTACAACTTAGGTCGCGAAGTCGTGTTTTCTGCTTTGACTCTTTCAGCGTCTGAACTCCTAACAGATCTCTACGCAAACCGGCCGATGCTCTTGCCGAGAATCAGCTGATAGATCAAAATACAGTAAGATCTCGGGTTCCCATCACTGGAATGAGAGGAATGAAAACAACGACACACCTTATCACCAGGCTTGATGGTAAACTCGAAGTTCTCGGGTGCTTCGAAAACCAGAACGACCGTTGATCCGAGCTGACAACAGTCATTGATATTTATGTCAGAAACAACAACAACCAACAACCAACAGAAAATCATACCTTGAACTGAGCCATTTCCTCTCCACGCGAAGCCGTCGGGGAGCCTGCATACGACTTCGAAATACACTTACCCACAAGGGAGTCTTGCTCCTTGGTGTTCGTGCGGAACTCGGGCTCGCGCGAAAGCACAATCGATCCAACGTTGGTCGCACCGACCTGCCGTAAGCGAAAAGAATCCATGCTCCCACTCTCCTAGCAGAGCGAACGCGCTCGTTCTCAACAAACAGGCTCGGGACCAATCGAGCCGCGATCTTGTTAACCGGGAACAGGTTACCGGGGAAATGGCGGCGCTCAGACACACTCCAGTCGACCGGAGAGTGGATCCGATGGTAATCGCCGGGGGCAAGATACAGCACGCAATGATACATCTTCTTGCCTTGCTTGTCTTCATCGTGGGCAGAGGTGAAGAACGACGGAAGCCCTCCCAAAAACTCGTCGAGGCGGTACCGAGCACCCTTGATCTGCTCAAGCGTGGGCACCTGACGACGAGTTGTCGACAACTCCAAACGACGCAACCGTGCCGTCCACAGGACTCGGCAAGTGACGACGGTCAGCGTCAAACACCCGGCGCCCGTCCTTGAGCGGCCGCGAAAAGAACTCGCCCAGATTCGCGTAGGTTTCGAGTGGGTATCTGTCACATCAGATCAGGACGTGAGGTCAACATCTCCTATCCTCACATAGAACCCCCGCCTTCCTACCTCATCTCATCCAGTTTGCAGTCGAACACGGCCGTCCACGCCTTGTACATGGGTCCACGCAGCCAAGGTCGGTCTGGGATCACACAGTAGACAGCAGCAATTAGCCATACTCCAGCCAAACCTGCCAATCCAAGCCTCCACGTACAGCTCCTTGTCGTGCACTTGGCCCCACAGCCGCGAGGCGGCACGGTACGGGATGAGCTTGAGCGACTGCAGCTGGCGCTCGGTGGCCATCGTCTCCTCGAAGGCCGTGCGCTCTCCTGGCAGGCGGCGCAGCGCCGGCGCGGGGTGCTCCTTTCTCTCTTCGTCCGTGGGGTTGTTGAGGTGGTGCCACTGCAAGAAGCCGATGAGCGAGAAGCCCAGCGCCGCGGGGACCTTCCAGTCGCGCGAGAACACGCCGCCGCTGGGCTCCTGCTGCTTGGCGCCGGCCGAGGAGGACGCCAGGCGACGCCCGCTGAAGCTGAAAGCAGCACCAACCGAGTCAGAGACGGAAAAGGCCGTATCTTGGGCTCCACAGCGCATATTCGGCCGCAGAGAGCTCGTTGCAACTGCGAGAAAGAGCAGAGAGCGCACACCTGCACGAGCGAGCGGACAGCGCCGCGGGGGCCGCGCGACGGCGAGGGAACGCCACCACCAAGCGCGTCGCCATGGCTATTGGCTCGGACGTGAGTCGGATTGACAGCGATTTATAGTGGGTATCTCTTTCAGTGTGGTTTACATGCAATATATATTATCGAATGAAGGATGATGCCTTACTTGTGCTGGTGATTGCAGTGGCGAAGGGCGAGCAGTGCGAGGACGCGGAAGAAGACGATGATGAGCAGTACGGCGCCAACGTTGGACCAGATCTCGTCGTGCTTCATCCAGAACATGCTTTCCACGAATTCCTTGACGGTAATGTTTTCTGGCAGCGTGGGTGGAGCGTTTTCCAAAATGGCACAGCCGAATTCTTCTCCCGTTTGGTTGTTGCTTGGGCAGTCGGCGAACATGGTGGCTGCCATGATCGCAAGGATGTACTTCTGAGGAGTGATGTGGTAGATGAACTTATACCCTGTGGGAAGAGTTGATGCTTGTGGATTGAAGCCCATGTGCACGATGAAAATCGATGTCAGCAAAGTGCCGACGCTAGCTGCGATTTCCATTGTGGGGAACATGACAGCAAAAAGCATGCTGAAGTATGTTTGAACGAGGACAAGCAGCACATTCGAAAACCATAAAATGGCAAACTGCTCGCCACCGGAGAACCCAACAATCGGAAAGTAGCTGGCCGTGAACAGCAATGAGCTGAAAACCACAAATGGAATTTCCACCACAGTTGACGCAAAGAAGTACCAGAAAGGGCGATAAGTTTGCGCAGAGCGCTCACGGTAAAATGAACTCCGATCTTCGAAAGCAAGCGGGAGTGCGCTGTCGAAACTAATGACACCATTGAAGATGATGGTAACGTACAAGATCCCGATCCCAGAATGGACACCCTCCAGGCTACGGTACTCAGCTCCTGCAAACAGGAGGGCATATGCAACAGAAGCTATAAGACCCGCAAAGCATCTCGTAAGAGTATATGCCGAGCTCCGCCAGTACATGCGAAAGAACCGAGTCAGCAGAAAACGCATCTGTGTCCACTCACTAGCAGCGCACTTCGACGAAAAGGCGATCTCAGGTTCGGACGATGACGGAATACACACACCTTCTCCACTCAACGTCGACACAAGTCGGTACTTCAATGCACTCTGAGTAAACACAGCTGCAAAGTCTGGCTGCGAAAACTCACAAGTACCAGGCTTTATCTTCTCATTACTGTCAATATTGCCAGCAATACCCGCACCAATCACATCCAGCATCCACGCCGCCGGGTTCATGCCCTCTTCAAATCTCAAAACTCCATCAATCGACTCAAAATACTCGATCATCTCACGAGCTCCATCCTTCAAGTCGCCAAAAAACACCATCTCTCCACCACGCTTCAGCAACAGAAGCTTATCAAACACTCCAAACACCTCCGGTGACGGCTGGTGAATGGTACAAACCACAGTCACCCCAGTATCTGCCACTTTCCGCACTCCTTCCATGATATGCTTCGCAGCACGAGCATCCAACCCACTCGTCGGCTCATCGAGGAACAACACACTCGGTCGAGCTGCCAGCTCTACTCCGATCGTCAACCGTTTCAACTGCTCGCGAGAACTACCTCGGATGATGTTGTCGGCGATCGGTGATAGCTCCAGAAGATCGATACATTCACTCACCCAGTTACGCTTGACTTCATCAGAGACATCCGAACCCTGTCGAAGGAATGCACTGAACAACAGAGCCTCACGAAAAGTAGCAGTCTCCGAGTGCACATCCATCTGCTCGCAGTATCCAGTTGATCGACGGATCGCCAAATCTGTTGCTGGGTATCCGTTGAGTAGCACTTGTCCAGTCATGGTACCACCAGTCTTGCGACCAGCGATGACGTCCATGAGTGTGGTCTTTCCGGCTCCGGAAGCTCCCATGAGCGCTGTGATGGTATGTGGCATGGCGTATCCGCTGACTCCCTTGAGCAGGTCGATGTTTTGTTTTCTGTTGTTTGGATCTGGGACAGAGTACCAGATATCCTTGAACGCGAGTGTGACGGGTTTTGAACAAGGTTCTGGCCTTGATGTTGACCAACTTCTGCCATCATCGTATCGTTGGTCGCGTCTAGTGCTACCGCATTCGGTGTTACGCTCTCTAAGTAGCTATGAAAACCTTGAATCTGATCAAAATCAGTCGAAGGATCATCCGTTATGGCGTTTACCGTAGTTGGAGACTCAAATTTATACAACTCAAGAGCCCACTTCGTCATGGCCATGAATACTGCGTATGAGAGCAACAAATACACAAATCCAAGCCAGATCCAGTGCTTTTCTGTTGGAACGCCATACGCTCGAAGGTAGAACTCGCCCATTGTACTATTGTTCGTGGCGCAGTAGTCTATCCCATCGTATACACAAACATCAAGGCTCTCGTGACGATACTGGAGTACCATTATGCTGCGTAAGCTCCACGCCATGGGATTCACCCAATAGAGCCATTTCAAGTATGGTGGTATCATCCCCGTTGTAATCGCAGCTCCAGCAAACATGATGTACAAAAACATCGAGAGCATACTGACAGAATTTAAGACTTGGAGGTTGGGAGATACCGCAGCCATGAAATAGAACCAAGCCGAAAAACACAATCCCGTCAACAACAGGAGCATCTCGAACAGCAGAAAAGATAGGGCAGATGAAACAAAGCCGCATCCCCAGTAAATGATCGAGCCGCAAATCAACGTCTCGATCGTAGCTAGAGGAACATTGCAAAGAGCATTAGCTGCTAGGTAGGAAGAGGTCCGGTAGAAGTTGGCTCCTCGCTGCTTATAGAATATGCTCCGTGCTTCCATGAACATGACATTGTCGATTGTTTGGCGCAATCCGACAAATAGTAGTAGCGTAAGTACTGCGCCACCCACCACCATCGTCTTGGTTGGATCAAACTGGTAAAAGAGTGTGCCGTACAAGGAGCCAATTATGATTGCTGCAGCCACTCGCCAAAAAATGTACGTCGGGTTACATAGTGTGAGCTTGATCTGGCGCTTGAGTATGGTTTCTGTGCTAGCTGCAAAAGTCTCGGCAAAAATAGGCCGCAATGGCAAACCTGCGTTCTCTGTACTGGACTGAATGGGGCCTTCGGGTACTGCACCAGCATGCACGTTTGAGAATGCCAATGCAAACTCACTTGCAGTTCTTGGGGGATTCTCACCGCTTGGCAGTGGTATCTCGTATTGATACTGTTTGTCCGTCCCAAAGTCCACAAGGAAATCAGCAACGTTCCGATCTTGAGGGCACTTGTACCCAATTCGCTCAAAATAGTCGCGTGAATTGCAGCATGGACCGAAGTAAAGAAGCTCTCCCGCATTCAGCACGATCACATTGTCAAAGAGACCAAATATCTCTGGTGATGGTTGCAGCAATGACATTACAACCGTCCGGTTCATTTTTCGCGTTGATGTTCTCTGCGACGAGACAATATCGAACGCAGTGGCGCTGTCGAGACCAGTAGTCATGTCGTCAAATAGGAACATTTCCTTGTCCCAAAGAGCATCTCTCCCATGGATGTTCGTCTGCGTTCACCACCCGATACCCCTCGCGTCATCGCGTCGCCAAGAATTGTGTGCTCACAATCATCAAGACCGAGTTCTCGAATGACAGTATGAAGACGGCTTTCACCCAAGATGGAGTCGGACGTATAGTCTTCAGCATCATGGACATTACCGTTCCCACAGCATTGAAGCGCAAAAGCAAGCGTTTCGCTCACAGTCAAATTCGGGAAATGGATGTCTTCTTGCGCCACGAAAGCCACATGCGATGGAATGGTTTCTAGGATGGTAGATCTCTCGACGCCATTGTACGAAACGCATCCCTCAATGCGTGACTTCTTGCCTTCGGGAAATCGACTCGCAAGAACCTTGAGTAGCGTGGACTTCCCCGAGCCTGGTTGGCCAAGGATGAGTGTCATGGTACCGGGAGTAAACGTGACAGAGATATTCTTGAGGACGTGTTTAGTGACAAACTGGTTCTTCGAGAAGATTCCGGCTGCCACACTTCTCATGTCGGATAGCACAGTTGGGGCAGCGATTTTGCTCTGGTTCACCACGATCGAGTCGACACATACCGAAAGACCCGCACACCAAATTGTGAGTCCCCGCGACCCATTATCCTGGTCGATATCGAGTATACTCTTTTTGCTCTCAAATTCATTGCGAGTTTGCATAGCTGCGGTCCTAGAATCTTGGCAGTTTGGCGGTTAGCTTAGAAATACGGAAGTGCTAGTGCTGCTTTAGGTGTTAGATGTTGATCGCATCAAGCAAATGTGCACGAGACACCGACATACAGGCAACACTAATGGAAGATATCGTTTTCTACAGGCCGCTCTGGAGCCAGGCTTTCCCACCGGCCGTCTTGTTCTGTCGCATGAACTGAAACTGCCGTATACGAGCCAGACGGTCGCGAACGCTGGTTTTGCCACGTGAGCGACAGCCGTAAAGCATTCCCTGAAATTGCATCCACTCACCACCAGTCTTCTTTAGTCGTTTCAGGTGCTGCTTCATGAATGTGTCTGTCGGCGTCAGCTGGAGCTGAAGTGGTCAGGATAGAAATTTGTCTAGCGAAATGAAGGTTATCAAATTCTGGCTCATAGGCTACTGATCTCCGGCGTGAAAATTGTTCGTGCTGTGCTGTCGCACTCGCTCCTGTTTGGTTCATTTGCAGTAGTGATGTAAGGTGGCAGCTTTACTCCAATTATTGTATTCACGGCGACACACAATTGCAAGTAGACAAACACCTTTGTAATCTACTGTAGGTGTTTGCTCTGACGACTACGACGCTACAGCGTTGCGCCAGAAACTGCCATGTTGCTGGAAGGACTTGCTTGATTCAGATTTTTGCCGACCCAGCTCATATCCGCACATTCTCCTTCCAGGTCTTTTTGCGTGATTCGCCTGGTCAGAGTGCACCACTGATGAGCCGTACCAAGTGCTCGTGCCCTCTATCGAAGAAAAAAAAAATGATCGCGAGGAGCCGACCGATGTGCCGGATCTCCCTTCCAGACAACGTCAACCACTTGCAACACCATTCGAGCGCGGCATCAGCACTTACCACACACGTCACATATTCCTGCCAGCGCGCGCCGCATGTACCAGCAAAACGGTGCTTATCGTACCTTTTTCCCGGCACCACTCGTCGTGCGTCTTCCGCCAATGGAAGTGCGGCCGCAGTCATCGAGAAGCCGCCGCGGCCGCATCCATCGCCCGCCGCCTACGAGCCCCGCAGCCCCCGCGCGCCTTTAAGCGCCTGCCGCATCGACAATGGACTCGTGGGGTGCGTGCTCGCGTTTTCGCGGCGTTCCGGCGGTCCGAAACGGCTCCAGGCTGACGAAATGGCGCTGACTGTCCGCAGATGACGACGAGTTCGAAGTGCCCTCGTGCGTGGCGGCCGCGGCGTTGGGAGCTCGAGCGGCAGGAGCTGACGCGGTGCTGGTGGTCGCAGGGTGGTGGAGCAGAAGAACGTAGTGGCGAGCTGGGAGGACGAGGAGGAGGAGGAGGAGGAGGAGGCCGCGCCGGCCGCCGCCGCCGAGAGCGCGGCCCCCAAGGGCCCCCTCAAGCCCAAGCAGGTCCGCAGGTCTCGGCTGGAGCTGCTGCTCGTTCGAGGGAGCTGACAAGCGCTCGTGCTGCACGCGCAGATCAAGAAGATGAAGCTCAAGGAGCAGGAGGAGAAGCGCAAGCTCGAGATCGCGCTGACCAAGGCGCGGCTCGCGGAGCAGGCCAACGAGACGGCCGAGGAGCGCAAGGCCCGCGAGAAGCGATCGATCGAGGAGGCGGACTTTGAGCTCGCCATCGACGCGTTCGCGAGTGCCCCCAAGCCCGCGCCGTCGGCGGGAGGGGAGCTGGAGCAAAGCATCAGCTCGATGCGCCTGCTGTCGCTGGCCGACCACGAGCAGCTCGGCGAGGCCGTGGCGGCGCGCATCGCGACGTCCAACTCCAAGTACGCGCTCGAGTTCCTCAAGGTGGTGCTGACCAAGGGCTCGGTCAACCTCACGGCCGACGACATGAAGGACATCACGACGATCATCAACGTGATCAAGAACGAGAAGATCGCGGCTGCCAAGCCCAAGGGCAAGAAGAAGAAGCAGACGGGCAAGCAGGGCTACGCCAACGTCGAGCGGCCCGCCACGGGTGGCGGCGGCGGCAAGAACTACGGCGACGACGAGTACGGCTACGACGACTACGACGACTTCATGTAGACGGATTTTGCTATTTCGCGTTGTTCTCCACAGCGCTAGGCTTGTCGTTGAGTGCCAAGGCTCGCCAACTCATTCGTTCAATTAGATCTCCGATCAACGCACTTCAACTGCCTCCATCCATCCAATGTTCATGCAAATCAAACAGACGCCTTGATAATCACGGCGACGATGGCGATGATCACCACGACAGGCAGCGCCTTCAGCAGGCGGAACTGGAACCGCGTGAACGGGTACAGCGCGACCTTGAGCAGCCGCAGCTTGCCCGACGTGTACGGCGGGTACCGCGCCGGGATGTCCATCATGCCGTTCTTGTAGATGACGGTCTTCTTGTGCGAGAAGGCGTCGACGCCGTGGCGGCCGTGGTAGGCGCCCATGCCCGAGTTGCCCACGCCGCCGAACGGCACGTGTGGGTTCGACAGCTGCATGAGGCAGTCGTTGACCATCATGCTGCCGGCCGACGTCTCGCCCACCACACGCTCCTTGAGAGCGCCGTTGGAGCTGAAGTGGTACAGCGCGAGCGGCTTCTCGTTGGTCTTGACGAAGTGCAGCGGCATGTCAAAGTCGCCCGCGGGGTAGTAGTAGATGGGAAGCACGGGTCCGAAGATCTCGTCGGCCATGGCCGCCGACTTGTGGAATGCGTCAAAGTCCGTCTTGAAGTTGAGCACGGTCGGGGCGATGTAGCGCTGCTTCTCGTCCGTCTGTCCGCCCGTGACGGCGAACGCCTTGTCCTTCTGCACGATGGCGTCCACGCGCACGAACATGCGTCCGTTGACGATGCGCGCGTAGCTGTCCGACTGCGCGGGGTCGTCTCCGAACATCTTCTTGATCTCTGCCTTCATCAACTCGACGAGCTTGTCGCCCACGCGCTCGTCCACGAGGATGTAGTCTGGGCGCACGCAGGTCTGTCCCGAGTTGACGAAGGCGCCCCACGCGAGGCGCTTGGCCGCGAGCGCCAGATCAGCCGAGTGGTCGACGATGGCGGGCGACTTGCCGCCGAGCTCGAGCACCGTGGGCGTGAGGAACTCTGCGGCTGCGCGCGCGACGATCTTGCCTAGGAAGCTGCCGCCCGTGGCGAGGATGAGGTCGAAGCGCTCGCGGAGCATGGCCTTGGTCTCCTCCACGCCTCCGTAGACGTATCGCACGTATCTCTTGTCGACGTGCTTGTCGAGCAGCGCCATGAGCGCGTTGTTGGTGTGCATGACCGTGTCCTCTCCCGGCAGGCGCAGCAGCACGCAGTTGCCTGCGGAAATGGCTGCAATGAGCGGCACGAGCAGCAGCTGCACGGGGTAGTTCCACGTGCCAATGACGCACACGACGCCGAGCGGCTCGCGCACAATGTAGGAGAAGTCCTGGGAGGTTGACGAGGTTGCTGGCGCGCAGCTCCGGCTTGGTCCAGTCGCGCAGGTAGTCCAAGGTGCTCCTGCACCTCGATCTGCGCGAGCCCGAGCTCCATGGCGAAGCTCTCGCCCGGATGCTTGCGCAGGTCGCGCCACATGGCCGCGCTCAGCAGCGCCTCGCCCTCCGTCAGCACGCGCTGCACCTGCCGCAGCAGCTGCCGCCGCGTCTCCAGCCGCTTCGTCTCGCCAGTCGCGAAGCTCACGCGCAGCGCCGCCACGTCCGCCGCCGTGTCCTGCTTGCCCACGTCCGGCACGGCCGCCGAGGTGCTCACCGACCCGTACATGTCGCCTGCAGCAGGATCTGGAATGGACACATACACGGGGGAGGAGGAAGCCATGGAAGTGGTGTGGACTACACCAAGTGGAGAACCAGCGCCTGGAGGACGTAGCGCGGGTGGAGATCGCGGGAGCGCGGATGGAGGTCGACGGGCGAGTCGGCGAGTGAGCGGAGGCGCGCGAGGGCCGCGGAGAGAGCGATGGAGCGGCGGAGCGACGCCATGAGCGCGAGGTGGAGCGGGAAGGCCGAGGATTGCGTTGATGGCGGGGTTTTGGCCAATTGGGGCGCGCAGAGGCGCGATTAACGAATGTTGATTCGGCACAGAGGCGAGTGCCATCATCAGAGTGGAACTGTTTACCGAGTTGAAGGTGGAGGGAAGACGTGGGTGTTAAATTGACGTGCACATGATCTGGAGAGTTGCCACTGTTGACCGCAGCCGAGGAAGCTTAGATTGCTTTCATGAGTAGACAATCCGTCGCGGCGATCGTCCCGATACAATAATGCCTGGGCTTGCTTGAGAACGGGAGAGCCGATGATATAGATTTGCCATGGCCGTTGCTTCCTACCCACCTGGCCCTCTGCCCCAACGACAACTCCAGCCCAAATGGTCTCAACATGGCAGAGCTATAGAATATTGGTAATCAGTATCCGATGTCGTCATGCCGTTCATCTTGGTTGATTGCTTTAGAATGAAATAGTATTTTTAGATGTGAGATCTGGCGGACATTCGCTTTTTTCTTCTTCTTCATGGACACCCTGGAATCCAAGCTCATCAGCACAGTGGTAAATCTAAGCAGCATGATTGCTTGGTGTTGAATAGATCGGACGCGTCGTTAATTATCTGATAGCACTTCTCGTACTGCGCGTCAGGATCCAACAGACCAAGAGAGGCTCCTGTATGGTGATTCGAGTTAAAGTGCACGTGCAATCAACGAAAGGATGGAAACAATCGCTGCCACTACGATACCGAAGCAGCAGCCGCTAGCGATGGTTAACGAAATCCCGCTGGACTGGAGATCAGAATGTACTCTCACTCAAAACGTATTTTCTACATGAAGGCGCAGTGGGAGTCCGCATGATGAGGAGACACAAGGTTATGTTTCGTATGTTAGAGTTTTCATACAAGTTATGAAATATGTATGATAATTATTTTAAAAGGTACTTGATTTATAGATATCTAGCCAATGCTGATGGAAGAGGGCGATGGGGAGTGAGCTGAGCAAGGATGTCAACGCCACCACCGATATGAAGAGGAAGGAGGGTCTGAGAGAAGCCTGCACGGACGCGAGTGCCGATGGTGAGAGGAGGTGGAGACCGCTGTTGAGTGCCGCTTACAGAGGTAGCATTAGTCTCGTTCGGCGCCTTGTCGAAGAATGCGGGGCAGACGTCAACGCTACGAGCAATGCTGGGTGGACTCCACTTATGGTAGCTGCCCAGGAAGGTCACATCGACATAGTTCGGTGTCTCGTTGAAGAATTTGGCGCAAACGTACATATGGAAACCGACGACAGGTCGACAGCGTTCATGGTGGCTTCTGTCAACGAGCGCATTGAGGTGGTTTTATACCTCGCCACGGGATGCGGTGTGGACGTGAATTTGAAGGTCAAGGAGGGATACACAGCGTTGATGTGGGCCGCTGGCAACGGCCATATTGATATTGCTCGGTGTCTCGTTGAAAAATGCGGTGCGGATGTGAGTGTCACCGACAGCGATGGAAATTCTGCAATTCGGTGCGCAGCTGATCGGGGCGACCATGATATGCTGCAACTTCTTACGCGGTACACAAGGCTACCTCAATTTGATTTACCACTCGAATTGCATTCCGCCGATGTTTTGTTCATTCCACCGTCTGAGCTGGCACTCGTACAAGTTGTCGAAAATGGCGACATAGGTGGAGAATATCTTGGAAGGTGGCTCGATGCCGACGTCGCCGTCAAACTCTTTGTCCCGGATGCAGCTTATTCCATGTTTCACGAAGAAGCTCTTCTGTGGCAACGACTGAGGCATCCAAATATTATCAAAATGTATGGCGCGTGCGATGTTCTGCGTATCCCTGGCGTACGATTCTTTGTCTGCGAGCTCGCAACTGGTGGGTCGTTATTAGAGTTTGTCAAAGGCAATTCGAGTGCCGGTATCGACCGGTCAATATGGGGGTACTTGTATGAGGCAGCCCTAGGTCTCAAGTATCTTCATGAGCGAAAGATTATTCACAGAGACTTGAGATGCAGCAATATTTTAATTGGGAGCGACGGATTGTCGAAGTTGTCAAATGTTGGTCTCAGTGGTTTGAAAACTGCTTCTTCGGTAGTTGGAGCAGTGCGATGGATGGCACCAGAATTACTCGAAGGGGACGCAGCATCTTTTTCGTCGGATGTGTACTCGTTGGGAATGTGTATGCTAGAAGCTAAAACAAGAAAAGTTCCGTGGAGTGGTTATAGAGAAAATCAGGTTCGTCGACACAAAACCCTCTGGCAGCCTGAATCGCGCTTGGACAGCAACATTTTCTATCAACCGGGGAATCTGTCCGGGGATGCTCGAGAGTTGGTGTGGCGGATGTGCTGCAAGGTTCCTAACAAACGGATTGGTCTGCGATCAGTCGTGTTGGAGCTCGAACGGTTCGCGATGAGCTCTCAACCCGAATCTGAGCCTATCACCATCAGATTTGACAGCTACATGAATGGTCAAACTCAACATATATGGACTGAAGTTGCCAAACACATGCAGAATTGCATTAACGAGTTATATTGCCACTCATTTGAGGACCTCAAGGAGCTGTACGAACGTTTTGCTTACTCACCTCTTTCCATTTGTCTAGTTGCCGAGTTTTATGCTATCTTGTTAGAGTTTCACACAGTGATCTCGATGACTCACAACCATTCATCCAGCGTTTTCACATTTCAACGACGAATAGAGACACTCCGGCGGTCTCTTGGTATGACTCTAGATATTTCTGAAGAAAGACAACGTCGATGGGATGAGCTCGAGCGCGTTGCTATTATGTCTGGAGTGTCTGACATGAACCTTCGTCTGAAAAAGCTGGAGCTTGACTCAGAAAGGTTTGCATTGATCACGTCATTAGCAATGGAGGCTGAGACTCAAGGCTCCCAGGACACAACTGGTCAACTAGATGTGGTAACTATCGAAACTGTGAAGAGCACGCTCCAAGGAGAACACTCGGATCCGAAGTGGTTTATTCCTTGGTACGAGTTAATTGTTGACGAGTTTACCCGTGTTGGTGCTGGAGGCTTCGGGAGTGTGTATCGAGCAAAGTGGTTGGATTCAGATGTGGTAGTCAAAAAGCTTGGTGGGAATATTCACGGAAGCACTAGCTCAATGGCGTCTTAGACGACCTGGTTGCTCAACTCAAGCGTTGCTAAAAATTACGGAGTTCAGACAGCGAGAGCACACGAGTTCACAATGTTCCGACGCGAGGTCGATATTCGGTTCACGTTCAGACACCCTCATGTTATTCAGCTTTTCGGTGCTTGTCATGTCGGCAACCCATTCTTTGTGTGTGAATACGCCACGAATGGCACGTGGGTCAGCTATTTGGAGAAGCATCCAGATTAGTTATGGGTGAAACTCCATGAGGCAGCACTTGGTGTTCAGTATCTGCATGCGCGCAACGTGGCACATGGTGACTTGAAGGGGAACAACATAGTGGTGGGAAGTGATATGAAGGCGAAGGTGACGGACTTTGGTCTCAGCTCGCTTATTAATGATGTGGATAGCGCGGGAATATCCGGTGCATCACATTGGGTAGCTTCAGAATGTTTTGAAGCTGGCGCGCGTCCAACTTACGAGTCGGATATCTACTCTTTGGGTATGTGTATCGTGGAGACACTGCGTGTTGTGGAGGCTGTGGATGCTGGCAAGGATACGCATCTGTGTCTTCCGTGGAGAAATCTCGACAATGTTGCAGTGACAGTCCACGCAAAACGGGGTACATTACCTCCACGCCCAGAAAAATGCACAAATGATCAATGGGAACTTGTGAAGCGAATGTGTGTGTTGGTACCGTCTCAGCGGATCAAGATCTCCACTGTGGTTGATGAGCTTGCAATATTGGCGAACTGCCATGGTGCCAAAACTACTTTAGTAGCGAATTTGGAGTCTATTCCAGACAGTATAGCTATGGCGCGCATCGAGGTGTCACAACGACTGGACATCCAAAGAGAGATACCGATGTATTTGGAGCTTTGGGACCGAATTGAGACCGTTTCGTTTTTACTTGAGGACAAGTCCACGAGCAACAGTCAGTCAATTTTCAGCTCCCTGGTTGCAGACGCAAAGGAGGCTACCAAGAATCTTGAATCGTCGGATGAGAGACTCATCCCAATAGCCATCAGGACAATGAAGTGCTATGAGCTGAATCGCCGACTGGACAAATTCTTGGATGCTCTTCAGCTGCAATGACCTTGGTGTATCTCCTCTTTAGAGCATAAAAGACGACAATCAAATGGCTGAATGTGAGAAGCGATAAAGCGCTTTGGACTTGATTGGATGTCAGCAAGCACAACTGCCGAGCAGATGACGCAGTACTTATCCACCATATTGCCGCATGCTGCTGAATCTCAGCTTTGTCATTTCCTTCCCGTAGGAACGATCGATAAAGTTACAAACCACTCGAGTTCTAACACAATTTACCACCAAAATCAAGAAGGAAGGACGTGTTCCGCCTTCAGTGGCTCCTTTTGCTCGCATTGGACAGATATTTACGCGTAGCCGTCCTGTACAATTCCACACCACAACATCCTCACGCTGCTTAGATCACGCCGCTTCGCATCATATCACCACATCACTGGTCGGCTTCCCTCCCAATTCTTCCGCAAAACTACACCTGGAAGGCTTACCGTATCACAGCATTGGGGACATAAGTGATCATAATACCGATGGCAATGATTTCCCCTCGTCCGGCTGCAGGAGCGAAAGATTACTTTTTACTGCACGATCTCGACTGACTGCCTAAAGTTGACTAACTGTTAATCTCATACTAGTTCGCTAGGAGATTGGCTATGTTTGCGTGTGAATGCTACCCGTTTGTTTTCTCCTACGACTGGCTCGGTTAAGTCTTCAGCGGCTCCGTCGTCTCCCCCCATCGTCCTCATCGTCCTCATCGTCCTTATCTCCGTCATCTCCGTCGCCTCCGTCGCCTCCGTCGCCTCCGTCGTCTCTGTCATTTCCTTCGTCTTCGTCGTCTCTGTTAGCTCCATCATCTCTGTCGTCTCCGTCTTCACTCGCTGGCGCCAGGGCTAAACGCCCGTCGCCTGTTTGCATAATACCGTCCTCCGTCTTGAGTCCGCGAACCTCGCGAGTCTCCAACTGAATCAACGGCGCTGTGGTAGTTCGGGAGGATTCGGCCTTGGTCACTGTGGGAAAAGAGCAAGGAAACCCGAACCAGCTGGCCGTGGAAAAAGGATCGGCGAGGCTTACAGGCACGGCGTTGCCGTGACTGCGAGCTGAAAAGGTCGAAGAAAGACTTGGCAGGGCCGCTCCTGGTCGTCGTCGTTGTCGTCAGAAGACTCCGGCTCCTTGGAGTAGCTGCGTGGCCCCGGGTCGTGATCCGGGAACGGCGGCCGCTTGGATCCCATCTTGAAAATTCTCGACTGAGAGAGCGTCGAGTGCTTCGGCATGCTCAGCCAGGGAATCGTTCCTCCCAATAAGGGAGCCCTCCATAACTGTCCCATCGAATCGCTAGGACCCGATGGAGCGATGTTGTGGAGGACTGTGCGTTGGAATCCACGACGCGGCCAATGAGCTCTCGGCAAGCCTTCAACGTGCCCGAGAATATCCAGTCGAGCAGTGTAGTGTCCGTTGAGTCGCCTAGGCAGTCCTCATGACGCTCGCGTCTTCGCTGGGTTCGAGGCACTCCATGCTAATGAGAAACAAACGTGTCATGCAGATACTATCGCACGCATTTCATTCGGTTATGTGGTAAGTTGGGAACCAAGGGTTAAAAATACGAGATCTGGAGCTCAACCTCTTTTGTTTATCTATGCCACCCCAAATTACACTACCACGATTTGAAGAAGCCCCACTCCATCCGGTGGAAGATGCCCTTTTAGCAGCAGTGCTAGTGTTCGAATTACAACGATGATCAGCACAGATATGCCAGCATTCTTCGAGATCTTGTCGAACCCTTCAAGAGCACATTCTCAACGATCTCCTTCAATGTCATGTTTGCTGGCGGTGCCGGTGACGCAACCTCCCGCATTTCACCATCAAGCGTAGTCTCGTCCGAATTTTCGCTTGGACAGTCTCCAAATACCATGGCCAACGCAACCGATATGGTGTACGCCTGCGGGGCAATGTGATAGTCGACTTCGTAACGTGCAGATATAATCGACACTGACAGATTGAATCCCATAAACACCGCGTAATTTGCGTTGAGCACAACTCCAACAACTGCTACAACTTCGATTATTGCCATGAGATGTAAGAAGAGGTTCCCAAGAAACGGTTACGTTAGCATCGCGAGCACTTATGTGAGCAACTCACAGTGAGCCATACGAGAAAGAATGTCTGTCCACCCAAAAACCGGGCCAAAATATGAAAGCTTGCAGTAAAAGCAAGCGCCGCAAACAGACGATCTCCCACGCTCAAAGCAAACGAGACTTTCAGCACTGATTCTCGCTGCCGAAAATTGCTACACCGATGTAGTTCGATGCCTTGTTTAGGTTTACCAAGCAGACGTGGATGCCGAAGACTATACGAGATACAAGCCTGCTCGAAATACTGTCAGTCGAGAGAATCATGAAATCCTGGAAATCCTGAATAGATACGCAAAACATCCTAGCACAACCAAGAAAAGAGAACCATTGATACGGCGCGCTGTGAGTCTACGCTTCCGCTAAATACTGCAACTCTTTAACCGATACCACCAAGAACCATCCTAAGAACTTGTAGTCGCCCAACAACCCACGAATGGGGGCGGTGAAAACGTTTCTAATAGAGCTACGAGATGAACAAATGCGACTGGCAATACTTCCACCCATCTGTTGGGGATCTCTGAAACTCTTGTTTGTCATGTTCATCCGACTAAATGAGCTGAGTTCTACACTTGTAGTACCCTTTGATATATACAAATCACTCTACTCATCTTCAGGTTGACTTGGAGATACTTTTTTATTGGCCTTGAACCAAGCTTGCGCTTCTCGCTGCTTGGCCTGGGTAGCTCGTTCCTCCGCCCAGCGCGCATCTAATAGTGTCTTCACTCGATCCAGCTCAATAGACAACTGATTGAACTTCTGCTGCCGTTCACGGAGCACATAAGCAGGGAAAGGACCGGGAGTTCCCCAATATGAAGGCATTGCGTCTTGTAACTCCATATACGCATTCTCGTAAGCCCTCTGAGTCATCTTGTGGATGCTCTCACACTCTTCCAGCGTGATCCAATCGCTCACTTTGAGTTTGTGTCAGTAAACAAGCACCACACTTTAGACGCAAAGGTAGATAGTCACGCACCAGGGTAATGGAACCTTGGTTGACTTTGAGTGACCTCAAGAGCGAATGATGCCGCAGCGCAGCAGAGAATCGCTAGTAATGGATTGCGAAGGCTCAATTTCAGCATAAACAGTCCCAAGCCCGTGACGAAAGCGAAGAAAGCGCCGATCAGCGTCGCAAACTGCCCACCAACCAGCAGGAGGTCCTTCCACAGGTTCTCACTCCGAACTGGCGTCGCTCCTTCGCCATAATAGCCCGAGCTCGAGTTGTAGCGCCGTGACGATCGCTGGTAGTACATGCTCTTCGCTCCTGGATGTTCACTTGCTCTTGTGAAGGTGGCTCCCTCACTCCGCGCCTCACAAATTGAAGCCATGGCAGTCTCAGATCACCCCATCACCTCTCATTTTCATGCTTGGCCCAAATCATTAGGCAAAAAAGCCTAATGAGACTGGAGTTGGCGACTGCAGACTGCACTGCAGGTGGCGGATACGGATAGGGTAGTAGCAGCATCCACATCGATCACAAGCTCCCACAAGTAAATGGAGACCTTATAGACACCAGTTGCACCCATGCAGAAGTCGATCCTGGTATTGGTTCTCATAGGACTGGAGCAGGTGCACGAACCTAAGGTTACCACCACTTCAGCTACCTCATAGAGTGCGATCGGGCCGAAAACGATGGGTCTGACGACGGTGCGGCTTCTCGCGATAGCAGTTAGAACCGTACATCATGCTAATCGCAATGCTTGCTGTCCTAGTTCGAAAAGAGTGAATTTTATCACTCTCCCCGCGTCTCTATAATCGACGTGGAGAGCATCCGAGGAATGACGTGGAGCCGAAGCTCAACGCCATGAAACGACAAATTCCATGGTATACCGAGGGCGTTCTGTAGCCCATTTGTTCATGATATGCAGCCTGGCTAGTGGCTACATTCGGGTCAATCGAGAATCTCGCTCAAAATCATCAAAGTGATATGGAGGCCATGATCACGGCTTCAAATCATTTGTGCAGGATGTGCGGTGGTGCTGGATTCGGAGCTCGTGTTGCTCGACATAGTTCCTACTCACATGAGGCACCATTTTCGAATCCTTCCTCAATCGACGAGTTGATCCAGGACCAATCGATGGTGGTTCAAATACCAAGCATGTTTGATCGACAAGAATCACCACAGCTCAATATTCGCTGCTCTAGCCTGACAGTTGCAATCGACAAGATCCGCTCCAGGAAAGATGGCGATGAAACTGGCGTTGTGCTCGATTCAGAGACAAAGGCAGACGGCAGTTCAAAGAGGAAAAAACAAGTAATCACCACCTACCTGCTCAAGAACGTCACGGGAGTGTTTGAACCAGGAACCATGACGCTCGTACTAGGCCAACCTGGATCTGGCAAGTCGACTCTGCTCAAGGTCCTCGCTGGCCGGTTTCCTACTAGCAAGACTACTCGAGTTGAAGGAGAGGTAATGTACAGCGGAATCGACCGTTTGACGATCACCAAGTCGCTTCCCCGCAACGTATCATACGTCGCCCAAGACGATATTCACATCCCACTGATGACTGTCCGCGAGACCCTCGAGTTTGCACTCGAGTGTTGCGGAAATGACATCGTGAGTGGAAACGCGATGCCGTGGGCTGATGAAGACGACTGTGGCGAGGGTAAGCTTTCTACGAAACCTTCAAGTGGCTCTGTCGACTTGATTTTAAAGCAACTCGGTCTCGAGGATTGCCAGCACACCATCATGGGGGACACCATGACTCGTGGCGTATCTGGTGCTGAGCGCAAGCGCGTAACAATGGGTGAAATGCTTTTCGGCAACAAACAACTCGTGATCCTCGACGAGATCACCACGGGTCTCGACAGCGCAATCGCGTTTGACATTGTGGCCTGGCAAAGGAAGATTGCGATCGAGAAGAAGAAGACGGTCGTGATGTCGTTACTGCAACCGTCACCTGAAATCTTTGCTCTATTTGACAATGTGCTGGTGCTGAGTGCGGGCGAGGTCATGTACTTTGGACCATGTACCAACGCAACTGACCACTTTGGGACTTTGGGATATGTTTGTCCTCCGACGCGTGATGTTGCCGACTTTCTCGTGGATCTTGGAACCGACAAGCAGCACCAGTACCAGGTATCAAATGTCGTGCTGCAAAACCATATCCCGGCCCTACCCCAAGAATTTGCAGAGGCATATTCTGCTTCGACAGTCAGCGAAGAAATGCTCGGCAAACTTCGTGAACCGGTGGAGTACGCAGACTGTCAATGGTTCCTGCAACGACCAATATTCTACCAGTCATTTTGGGCCAACATGATGACATTACTCAAACGACAAACTACTCTCTCTGTTCGGGATCGAATGTACCTGATGGGAAGAGTATTTGTCATTGCAGTAGTTGGACTGATCTATGGGACGCTCTTCTTCCAATTTGACCCGACAGAGATCACTGTGGTTGCAGGCGTGGCATTCACGGTCACATTATTTCTCGCCGCCAAACAGTCCGTTGAAAACCCAATCTTCATGGAAGCTCGTGCCATGTTTTACAAACAACGAGGTGCTAACTTCTATCGGACATCTTCATATCTCCTGGCTTACTCGCTATCGCAGATTCCGTCGGTTCTCATTGAGACAGCGGTGTTGGGCTCAATCATATACTGGGCGTGTGGCTTCGTGCCTGCTGCTGGTAACTTCCTACTCTTCGAAGTCTTTCTGTTCCTCACGGCAATGACGCTGTCGGCATGGTTTTTCTTCGTCGCTGCTGCATCTCCAAACATCCAAATCGCAGAGCCACTCGGCATGCTATCGTTGTTATTCTTCATCATTTTTGGAGGTGTCATCATCACCAAAAGCTACGTTCCCGATTACCTGATCTGGATATATTGGCTGAACCCGTTGGCGTGGACATTGAGAAGTCTTCTTGTGCTCCAGTATCGACACGAAAGTCTTGACGTCTGTATCCACAAAGGAATCGACTACTGCAGCATATACGGCAAAACCTTGGGCGAGTATTATCTGAGCTCTTACGATATCCCATCCGGCAAGCACTGGATATGGCTCGGTCCCATCTTTCTCCTTCTTTCCTACACCACCTTTATGCTAATGGTGTATTGGGCGCTGGAGTACTGTCGCTATGAAACACCCGAGAGCGATCGAAACCGCGTCATCACCGTCAAGAGAAGAAACCAGTTCAGCCATACTGATACCAGTGAGCATTGAGAACTTCCATCTCGTCCATACACCAAAAAATGGGCTTGAGGAACCAAACTCTGTCAGGATCGATTTACCCGAATGTCACATTTTGCATCCAATTCAGCCCGTCACGATTGCGTTCAAGGATATCTGGTACTCTGTCCCAGATCCAAACAACAGAAAACAAAACATCGACCTGCTCAAGGGAGTCAGCGGATACGCCATGCCACATACCATCACAGCGCTCATGGGAGCTTCCGGAGCCGGAAAGACCACACTCATGGACGTCATCGCTGGTCGCAAGACTGGAGGTACCATGACTGGACAAGTGCTACTCAACGGATACCCAGCAACAGATTTGGCGATCCGTCGATCAACTGGATACTGCGAGCAGATGGATGTGCACTCGGAGACTGCTACTTTTCGTGAAGCTCTGTTGTTCAGTGCCTTCCTTCGACAGGGTTCGGATGTCTCTGTTGAAGTCAAGCGTAACTGGGTGAGCGAATGTATCGATCTTCTGGAGCTATCACCGATCGCCGACAACATCATCCGAGGTAGTTCTCGCGAGCAGTTGAAACGGTTGACGATCGGAGTAGAGCTGGCAGCTCGACCGAGTGTGTTGTTCCTCGATGAGCCGACGAGTGGGTTGGATGCTCGTGCTGCGAAGCATATCATGGAAGGAGTGCGAAAAGTGGCAGATACTGGTGTGACTGTGGTTTGTACCATTCACCAGCCGTCACCGGAGGTGTTTGGAGTGTTTGATAAATTGCTGTTGCTGAAGCGTGGTGGAGAGATGGTGTTTTTTGGCGACTTGAAGAATGGAGCTCGTGAGATGATCGAGTATTTTGAGTCGATTGTTGGAGTTCGGAGATTTGAAGAGGGCATGAACCCGGCGGCGTGGATGCTGGATGTGATTGGTGCGGGTGTTGATGGCAGCAATGATGATAGCAAGACCATGCTCGGTGATGGGGAGGACTTTCAGCCAGACTTTGCAGGTGTGTTTGCTGAGAGTGAACTGAAGCAGCGATTGATGTTGACTTTGAGTGAGAGGGTATGTGTACTCCGTCACCATCATTACCGCAGATCGCTTTTTCGTCGAAGCGAGCGGCTAGTGAGTGGACACAGATGCGATTTCTGCTGACTCGGTTCTTTCGAATGCACTTGCGCGACTCAGATTACAACGTGACACGGTGCGCAGTCTCTATTGTTGTTGCACTTTTGTTCATGCTCGTATTCGTCGGTGCCGAGTACGACAATTACCAAGGTGTCAACTCGGGGATCGGGACGCTGTACCTCACCACCATTTTTGTTGGCGTTATTTCATTCGACAGCGTGCTTCCTTTCACCATGAATGATCGCCCTGCGTTCTACCGAGAGCGAGCATCACGCACATACAATACGTTCTGGTACCTCTTTGCGTCGAGCATGTCAGAAATTCCGTACGTGGTGCTGAGTACGCTGCTCTTTACGGCAATTTTCTTTCCGAGCGTCGGGTTCTCGGGTGTAGGCCGTTTCTTCCTCTTCTGGCTTGTGAATGCACTTGCAGTGCTGACACAAACGTATCTAGGCAACCTATTGGCACTCCTCATGCCGACAATTGAGGCTGCAGCAGCAGTTGGGATGCTGCTTATCGCAATCTTTGGCGTACACATGGGCTTCAACCCACCTGCTTCAACTCTGTCTGAAGTTTACAAGGTTATCTACCACATCACTCCGCAAAAGTATATCCTGTCGATCTTGGCGGCTGCAGTGTTTGGAGACTGTCCGAGTGGAAATCCAGATAGCTCTATGCTTGGTTGTAAAGTACTCGTAGACGCACCTCCCACACTGCCGGCAAACGTGACTGTGAAGGAGTTCATTGAGGGGGTGTACTGGATCAAGTACGACGAGATCTGGTGGAATATCGGTATCACTGTGCTAATCATCGTTGTTCTTCGCATTCTGACCCTGTTGACATTGCGTTCCGTGAACCATCAAACCAAGTGAAGACTCATGGTAGTGAGCGAGTAGCTAATGGAAATGCAAGGGTGGATGCTCTAGACTACACCTCCATCCAATTTAGATGGTTTATACAAGAAATTCAAGTACATACGCGTTCTATTGTGCAATTTGTTTTACACTCGATCCTTGTTCGTGGCCTGTCGATATCAAGCTAGTGCCAGTCAAGCCTTCACAATAACAGCCACAGGAGACTCGAGCGACTGGAACGTCGTAGTCACGCACGAGCTCTCTACACCCACTCGCATCTCGATCTCAACACACTTGCTTCCATCACTGACAATCAAACCGTGTCGGCTCTGGCGGTACACCAAGTACAACACGACTTGAATGGAGCTCAGCACGACGCCAAACGAGTTGGGAACTAGCAAGTACATGTCGTGCTTGACGATACCCCACGTGAGCCAGAGCGACGTGTTAAGCACGATGGCACTGCACATGAGAACGGGGATAGATGCCGACGACCTGGTGACGATCACGTGCTTGATCTTCTCGAGTGGCGACAGGTACAAGACAAAGTTCATGACGACTGCGAGGTACCCGAGTACATTGGCGACCTGACTGTCGGTCTGGTGGATCACACCAGTCTGTGCTAGGATCAGGTACAGCGTCACGGGGACGAAGATGACGAGTCCGAGTCCGACTGCCTTGGCCACATACACGCGGTCGGTGCACCAGTAGGTATAGACGACGATGTAGATGGCGGAAAGCGCCTCGGCGAGCACGGACACGAAGAATAGCGGAAGATGTTTCCCTTTGGGTAGGCGTAGACGGCCCAGAGGTGGTTGTTGATCCACATGGCAACGAGCGGCGAGACGATCATAGTGCCGACGCTCTTGTTCTTGTGTACGTGGTAGAGCTCTGGGATGGGGCTGATGGTGAGTGCAAGTTGGGAGATGGTCGTGAGCACCGTGAGCGTCGAGACGAGCGCCGAGGTTGTCATGGTGGATGATGGCGTTGGTATGTGTGGTCTGGTGTGTGTGATGCTGTCTGAGCTTGATGAGGAGCTGGTAAATGCCTGAGTGAGCTTCTGGCAGATGTCAATAGCTAGGTCGATGGTAAGGTCGGTGACATTCGGAGGCAGTTCTTGTGGTCAAATTGGTAGGCCTTCATCCACATCGACCACGTCGATCGATAGCCTGTCACTGGTTTGGTGGAGCGCCGCAGACTTCCGGTGCATGAGCTCAGTTCAGTAGTTATCAGTGAACCGCCATGACACGACAACGCTCGTCTAATCACCAGAGTGGTCGAACGCCAGCTCATCCATCACATCGGTCGTAGTGGCCACGAGACCAAGTGGGGATGTCCATTGTGCCATCAGGTCACCAGATTGGACGAGCGACTTGCGCGCGTCGCATGCGTGCGTTACTTTATGTGGGCCACGCGCACTCTTTCTCTCGCTTTCGCCCATTCTCATTCTCGAGGCATATTGGTGAAGGCACGAGAGCTGCGCATGGCTGGTTGGTTGGCATAGTGATCAACCATTTCGCTGGTGATTCTGATCTAATGTCGTTCAAGATATCACAATAATGCATGTTTTCAGGCTGAAGGTGAGATCAAAACCCAGAGATGCGTAGCGCGATAACTTTTTATTGTGTCATTATCTTTTCCATCTTGAGCATGCAAATGAAAGGCAGAGCGTGGGATCCGTAGGCTAAAGCCGTCGTTCAGGGAATTTCAGTACCCGCCCGATTATTCCGCACGATGTGGATGAACACTTGCTCCTTCGATGACCACATCTGAAGCGGTTGTTTCACCAACAATCGCAGCCGGTGACGGTTGCTGCGCAGACGACACTGGCGCCGATATTTTCTGGTCGAGTTTGGGTCGGATGACGGCATTGTTATTCTTTGCTTGTGCACTCTTTCCAGCCTCACGCGCTGGCTTGCCAAACATTTTGAAACCCACCCACCCAACTGCTGACATGAATGCAGTCTTGACGAACTCGACAATCTGGTCGGACCACCACGACGTGATAAGCACCGATCCAATCGCTTTGATTCGACGCGCTTCTGCTTCCCTGCGAGCCGCCTCAATGTCTGAGGCGACGCCATCAGCCAGTCGATTGGCCACGCTAGAAGCGTAAAACCACCCGAACGCAGCAAGAGAAGCAGCTAGACCCAGAGCAATGGCGTAGATAGTTCTCTGACGGTATGATCCATTTTGTGCGGAACGCACTGCGATGCCGGCCGCGATGGTGAAGACTTCGGTGAGAATTACAGTAACCGCTTGAGCAGTCTTCGAGTACGACACATCCGCTCCCAAACACTCAAGTGACTTGGTCTCGACTTTCGAGTCCAATACGGTTGTGGACGAAATGAATCCGCAAGAATAAACGTGGGAACCCGAGCAACCAACAATATCACTCTCTTTGAGGCAGCTGCAGTGGTCTGTGCATCCGTAATAGTTGCCGTTGCAGTATGTATCGCAGACACAGGAGCTGCAAGCTGACACTGTGTGGGTCGACGAGCACTTTTCATTGTTGTAGACGATTGTCCCGAGCAAGAACGCAAGCGACAGCGTCACCACTAGCTCAATTATAATCTTGAGAAACGATTGGGTCTTGGTTGGGTAGCGTGGCTTCTGCGTCTTGCTACTCTTGAAAAAGCATTTACGCGCAATGGGGATCAATATGAGCCCTGCCCACTTGTTCAGGTCGGCGAAAACGTCCATCAGCGCTTCAAACGAATTTTCCTCAGGCATCAATGGCTTTAGTAGGAACTCGACAATCCAGCCCTTGCTTTTGTCTCGAAGCTCTTGTTTTCCTTCATTATCCACTACCGCCATCTTCTTTGCAACGTTGCTTTCCCCTCCAGCCACCACAGCCTCTTGGGGCCGGCTTGTGTAGTATGCGAAAGTCTTTGCAAGTACAGCAAAGAGGAGGGAGACTATAATGTAGACACTGCAGATTGTTGCATAATCTCTCGAGTCCATTGGTGGGGCTTCGTACACACTGGCGCTGCTATACGTATCCCACGTTGCGTCGCATGTTTCATTGCCTGGAGCCGTGCACGTCGCATGTATCATTCCACTCTGTTCCGTACAAGTGAAGCATGTGCATCCATAGTTTTCAGCTGCGCTGAGTGCGTCGTCACACGATGAGAGCGACCAGCAGAAGTCTGGCAGCAACTGGTTGAAGCAAGACTGAGGCTATTGAAGCTAGCATGAGGCCGGCAGCTTGTACTGAGAATCGCATCTTGATCGTAGTCTTGTGAGATCTGGGTGGAAAATTTGCGTCTGGTCAAGCCTCGCCTACAGAAGACTAGAAGGTTTCATCGGTCCAGCAGCAAGACGGTGTGACAAGCATCGATTGAAATAGTCTTGAGGTAATATGATCCGCTTCGCTGAACAAGTCGATTAGCGAGTCGATCCTAGTCCAGGACGAGGAAAGCTGTTACAAGAATAGTCTGGATCGATCATGAACCTTGAAACAGCATCTTTGGTGCAAGTATAGATCGAAAACCGCCAAGTGAGCACGGCTGATATCCGCAGCACATGCCACTAATAGCAAAAGACACGCAGTGGTCGTAACGAAACTACTTCGCGCGCCGAGTCGCAAACCAGCAAATATAGATATCGATGGTTAGCTTGGCGTAAAAGAGTGCGACTCGATTTTAGATTTCCTCCCTTCGAGTTCAACCTGTTTCCCAGTCTCATCAAAGTGCGATTGAGATTCCAGAGACTCAGTGAAGAAATTGAAACGCTAATTTGGTTATGAAACATCTCGTTTCTCCAAGAAGCAAATGCCGTAACGGCATCTTCCCGAAAACTCGCAGCCGTACGGATTACAGTATTGTCAAAACCACACAGAAAAAAAAATTCGCTCGAAAAAGATTGCCACCTACGTGCTACTTTCCTCCGTTGCAGGCTTTTCTTGTGTTTCTTTGTTCTGCATCTCTTTCTGTTGCTCTTCCTGCCTGCGCGCATCCAATAGTGCCTTGCTGCGATCGAGTATGACTGTCAACTCGTCAGCCCGCTGCTGTCGCTCGTCCAGCTCCTTTCCGAACGGACTGGGTGTTCCCCAGAACGAGCTCCTTGCGTCTTGTAGTTCCATGTACGCGACAGCATATGCCTTGAGCGTCGTGTTGTACGCAATCTCACACTCCTCAAGCGAAATCCAGTCGCTAACTACCGCATGGGGAGGCGTAAGCAAACACGTACTTCCGTAAGTTACCTAGCACTGTAGCAGTCAAGCAAATCCACCCACCAGGATAATGAAACCTCGGGGCCTGCCCGAGCGTCGAGGCGAAGGTGAGGGTAGCAGCGAAGCCAATAAGCACGACGTGCGGTTTGTGGAAGCTCACACTCAGCAAGTAGACGCCAAAGTCCATGAGTAGCAGGAAGGCCTCACAGCAGAGCGCTATGAACCGACTGGCAAGCGGCGAGAACTGCGGCTGCAGCCATTGCTCCTGCTCGTTTCTCGCCTGAATGCGGTCGTAGTAGTTTCCCGATTCGTAGCGCATCGCTCGCTCACCTCCCGATCGTTTGTGTTTTCGGCCCCGCGCCCTGGACCTCACAAAGTTGAAGCCATGTCAGTCTCAGAGATCGCCCATCTGATCCTCCGTTCTGCAGCTTGGAGCTATCGTACTGGGATCAACGAGCAAGCGGGAGGTGGCGGTGCTATTGGGAACAATGTAGGCGATTTGTGCGACGTCGTTCAATTTCCAATCATGCATGCATTGGTTCATTGTTATTGATACGATGCAAACCGTTGAGTGCACTGGGAACGCAACGACTCGCAGTATGGACAAGATGCATCGTGCTCGAATTTACATCGTATGGGTGAAAACCAGCTAGAGCCGCGAATAGTATCCTTCTACCGGGTTATCTTGAAGCATTTCTTTCTTCGTCTAGCTTGCAAGTTGGAGCTCCGTCGGTTGACTGAATTGCAGCCCACGACTGACTTGGTGGAGCGCCGCAGACTTCCGGTGCATGACCTCAGTTCAGCAATTACCAACGAACCGCCAAGACACGACAACGCTCGTCTAATCACCAAAGCGGTCGAACGCCAGCTCATCCATCACATTGGTCGTAGTGGCCATGAGACCGAGTGGGGATGTCCATTGTGCCATCAGGTCACCAGATTGGACACGATGCAACTTGCGCGCGTCACATGTGTTGGTGGATGCGTTACTTTATGTGGGCCACTTACGTTTTTCCCTCTCTCGTTCTCCCCATTATGCGACTCGGCCTGGAAGGCGCCAGGCGGTCGACGGGGGAAGCCGCGCGCGCGCGGCGGTCGCTGGCGCTGGGTCTGCTCGTCCGCGTCGCTCGTTCGTCTGCAGGTGAATCCAGCGCTCGCTCGCGGTCATTTCGGCGGTTCTTGCGGCCCCAGGCGCCTCCTACAGCCCGAGAAAAGCGGCCGCCAAGTTGCGACAAGGTGGGACGCAGGCGCCATGATGCGCGACTACGAGTACCTGCAGCAGCGCGCGGCGCTCAAGGTGGACGTGGTGGCGAGACACGTGGTGGGCGTGGCTGAGGTGGTGCTGGCCCCGTGCGCCGACGGGCTGCGCATCATCCGGCTGCACGCGCGGCAGCTGCGCGTCAAGGCCGTGAGCGTCAACGGCGTGGACGCGACGTTCGAGCAGCTCGACTTCCTCGGCGAGGTCGTGGACGAGAGCTACCGCGACCTGGCCACCTTTGATCTGTTCTACCGCGGCGCCATCGTCGCGTCCAAGGAGGGAGAGCTCATCGTGCAGATCCCGAGGGACGGTGCGCTTGGAGGAGGAGGACGGCAGCCAGGCCAAGGACAACAGCAACGGCGCGACGGACGACGAGGACGAGGACGAGGAAGAGGAGGAAGAGGGCCAAGATGGAGAGCTGCGCGTCGTGCTGGACGAGTGGGACGTCGACAAGCTCCCGGCCAGCACGACGGGATACAAGCCGCTCGTTGTCCGGATCGAGTACGAGCTGAACGACCCCGCTGGCGGCCTGCGCTTTGTGCTTCCAGATGAGCAGTATCAGCCCAAGCGATCACCCCACATGTACACGTACAGCGGCCCATTTGGCGGACTCTGCGATGGCGCGCGCACATGGATGCCGTGCCGCGATACACTTCGGGACACGTGTCCGTTTCGCATCGAGCTTACAGTGCCATACTGGTGCGTAGCAGTCTGCAGCGGACAAATGGTGCAGCAACTCGTCGATGCGGACGGACAGTGGCGCACGTTCCGGTACGTCATTAACAAGAAGACGAGCTGCTCGTCGATTGGATTTGCAGTCGGTCCCTTCCGACTCTACGTTCCACCCGAGATGCCTCGTATGACCCACTTTGCGCTTCCTGAGTGCTTCGAAGACCTTGTGTACTGCACGTCGAAGCTGTCGTCAAGCATGAAGTACTTTGAGCAGAACCTTGCTGGAAAGTATCCGTTCAAGACGTATCAGCAAGTGTTTGTCGAAGACCCGCCGGAGGAAGTTCAATACTGTGCAGGGTGCTCGATTCTGGACCAGAACGTACTGCATGGCGCGCGAGTCATCGATCGGGAGTTACCTTCACACCTTGTGCAAGTCAAAGGCCTCGTTGGAAGTTGGGTGAGCGGCGCTGTCGGCATCCAGACCACAAAGGACGCGTGGGTGCTGATTGGCGTGATTGGGCACCTGGTGAACACCTATGTTCGATCCATCTATGGCGAAGAAGAGTACGGCTATCGCATCCAGCTGGCTATGGACGCGCTCACGACCATGGAACTGACGACAGATCAGCATTCCCACGCATTGCTGTCTTCTGAGGTTGACGTGTATGCAGAGTATGACCCTGCGTCACTGCCGTTCCTCGAAGTCAAGGCTCCACTTGTTTTGCATATGATTGAACAACGAGTCGGTCCGAAGCACCTAGCAATCGCCATCCAGCGTGTAGTTGCTGGAGGATCGAGTAGTGATGTCACTGCGGCAAATGGCGAAGGAGCGAAGGAAGACGAGGGCGAAGGGGCTGGCACTGAGGAGAAGAAGGCCAACACAGGAGGACGAGCCTATTGGGGCTGATGCTGGAGACAAGAGCAAATCCGCGGACAAACAAGCCTGCTGCTACAAACGAGCCGCTGTCGACGCTGTCGTTTCTTAAGATGGTCAAGGCGATTGCTGGGGCCCCGGGTCAAGACTTAACAAAAGCATTCCTCAGCTCATGGATTCTGGACACCGGAATGCCGTTCTTTACCGTCGGATATTGGTACAATCGTAAGCAGACTCAAGCAGAGGTCGTGCTCCAGCAGGAAGTACCTCCAGGCGGTAAGCTTTACACGGGTCCGATTCAAATCACTATTGTGGAGGATACCAGTGAGTACTCGTACCAGAAGCGCATCGAGCACAAGCGACACAAGTGGGACTTCCCTTGCCACTCGAAAGTCCGTAAGAAGCGCCGAAAGCGCCAGGGTCTCGCCGATCCGGATGACTCGGTATCAGTCACTGGTCCAGGTATGGGTCTCAACGACACACCTGTGTACTGGGTGAAGATCGACACGGGCTGTGCTTGGCTTCGGCATGTGGTCATGCACCAGCCAGACTTCAACTGGATGGAGCAGCTGCTTTCAGACAAAAAGGTCGGATCGCGGGTTCATGCCGCACGCGCATTGGCGCTGTTCCACCAGCCGCATGAGAAGCCGAATGTCATGTCATGCCGAGTATTGACCTGAGTGCATGAGTGGCTTGACGACGCACTCCCGCCGACTGCGTGCTGAGGCCGCGCTGTCGCTGGGCATTTGGCAGTCAATCCACGCACCGCTTACGAACGCCAACACTCAGCTTCCTATTTGGAAAGCTATGCATAATCTGTTCCGGATTTTCAAAGAGCACTTCTTCGATCGTGCGACCTGACATGCCGCTGCCCAACTACTTCTTGCCGTCAGGTGGTAAGGTCATTTTGGAGGCGCTAGGTGCGCAGCAAGCATCGATCTCCAGCAAGCAGATCCAGGTGCAGGACTATGCCGCTGGTGAGTACGAGATCAAGAAGACGATCCCCAAGGCGCTGACAATGATCCACGCCCAAAACGGCAAGTCGCCGCCAGAGATCGAAACTTTCTTGCTGCAGCTACTGTACGAAAACGATAACTCGAAGAACTACGTTGAGATGGATGATCAGTCTCAAGTGGCGGACGACTGTTTCTACATTGGCACGATTGTGATCTCGGTGTCGTTGCTCAACATGGATCGGTCGCCGAACTCTCCCGCTGACGCCAAGGTTGTGAATGAAATCCTGAGGTATTTGCATTACGACCAAGTGCAGCCCAGCTACCGCAAGACTATCACCGTGTGCTGTCTGGAGGCTTTGTGTAACTTGGTGCTGGCCGGTCGGTGTGACGAAAAGTTGGTCAACTTTTATGAGTACGCGTCTCCGCGACATCCAAGTGTTGTGCGCAAGGCTGCGATTGAGAGCATCATCCGACTGTATTTCGCCGAGGACCCTACCGCCATTTCTGCGGGATCGACGAGCAACATGCGGTCTGTAAACAAGGCTTCCACGCGCGAGCTGTTGGAAAATGTGTACGGTCCCGCTGCTGCACTGCTGTGGGTCTGCGAGTTGCTGAAAACCGAGGACTCTCCGGGCATTCGCCTTTTCTGCGTTCAAGTGTGCCTCAACTGTCTGCGCGGCTTCCCGCCTAGCGTGTCAACGCAAGTGCTCGCAACGTCTGATCATTCGTTCACGCTGTCAGTCATGATGTACATTCAGATGCATGACCCGGCAGCGTTTGTGCTCAAGAGTCCAGAGAAGGACAAGGTGCTGGAGCTGTTTGCGACCCCAAATCTCGCAAAGGTGCGCGATGACAGCTCGACTGCCAAGCGCTTGGCTGAAGAGCTGTGGACACTCATGAACTCCAGTTCGGCGGTCGACCAGCGTCTCCGTGTGGCGCTCATCGTGCTTTACCGCAAGTTGTGGGGCGAGACGACGCCTATCGCTGTCGCGCACACGGTGCAAGACAAGCCTGCCGATTGGGCAGGGGGGCTACGAGAGTCTGCGACTCATGATGGAGGAGAGCAAGAATCGTATGATGATGCTCCACGGTGCTCGTCATGGCGGTCCTGGTGGACCGAGCACCTCGTCTACACTCCTAATGCGCAAGAACGATGGTGGAGAGGATGACCGCCTCGGCAAGCGGCCGTTCGGGGCTGGCGCTGCCTCGATCATCTGCCGACGCTGCTCTTGAGCAGTTGCGGGGCAAGAAGTTCAAGTTCAAGATGGGCGAGACGCTGTTCCGCTCGCACAAAATCTAGATGAGATTCCAATGAGATTCCATTTGCTTACAGGGCACTTGCGGCAGTATATGCAGTTATGCTCATGCCCGCGGCGTAGTTTGTACATGTTCATCCTTTCTCTCAGTCTTCGTAGTCGCTATCGCTCTCATCCACGTACTCACTTCCATCCGAGTAAGTGTCCGGCAGCTCCACGAGCTCTGCAGTGCCCTTGGAGCGCGTCACCCGGCGAGTTGTTGGACGCTTCTTCGCCGTCGTTGTTGGGGTGTTTTCCTGGTTGAGATTTTCTTTCTCGGGCTTTGGTGGTGAGTCCTTTGCTTTCTTCTTCGTCTTCTTTTCATCAGCTTTCTTCTTTGCAGCGGCAGGTGTCTTTGATGCCACCTCCGCTTTGCTTGCTGCTGCTTTTTTCGCCTTGGTTTTCTTGGGTTCGGGCTTCGCATCTGCTGCCGTCGCCAGTTCACGCGTTTGCTGCGTTCCTGTTGACTTCGTGACGGTCTTCTCAACAACCACCGCCGGGGACGGCGACCTTGACGCTCTTGTCTTTGGTTTCTCTCCCTTGTCAGCCACTTTCTTTGCAGCTGCCTTGACCTTCACCTGGATCACGACTGCGCTCGGCACCGGCCGACCCCGCGGCACGATTTTGTCCTTGGTGACATCCCAGATCACCGCGCGGGATCCTACATCCAGCCGTAGGAACTGGTCGCGCAGACTGCAGTAGAGCTCCACCCCTCCCGCGGCCTTCATGGCGTCCTGGAACGCGTCCGACTGCGCATGCTTGGCCACCTGCACGAGTCGCGCGTACTCTTGCGCAGTCGGGCAGTTGCGCTTGCTCTTGGCCTTCTTGTCGGCCTCGTCCGCAGCTTGGACGGCGTCGTAGTCGACCATGAGCAGCGTGTCGGCCTTCTTGTGAAGCGACTGGTTAGTGGCGGCCAGCACGAGCCGCAGGTTGCTGGGGTCGTTGAGGATCTCGCGCAGCTCGTCGCCCACACGCGCGTCCACAGGCAGCCGCGCGTTGAGCGTCATCATGACCTCGAGGCCGACGTAGTGCGCGGCCTGCATCTCGTCCTTGCGCGCGGCCTTGGACGCCGCTCGGCACGCCTGCTGCTTGCTCTCCATGCGCAGGTCGTGCGTGTTGAGCGGCATGTTGGGCAGCGCCGCGAGCTCTCCCTCTCGCGTCCATCTGCCTCAGCTTTCTCTCTCCGTGCTTGGCGATGGCCGCCGAGACCATGGCGAGCTCCACGAGCTCGACCTTGCCGTAGTCATCTATCGACCGCAGCTCGCCCACGTGCTCCGCGACCCACCTGCCTGCAGCTCTCGCTTGTTGGCGCGCGTCACGAGCCGCTGCACGTCCCTGGCGAGCTCCGTCTCGTGGTTCTTGAAGAAGTTGCGGTACTTGTCGAAGCGAGAGAGGCCGTCCACGCTCGCCAGTCGGTCGGCCTGCTCCAGCGCCTTGAGCTCCTCGGCGCGCCGCGTGCTCTCGGCCGTGCAGATGTCCCCGACCGCGACGCCCTGCGTGCTGCTGCTGCTGCTCGCGGGGGAAGACGCAGCCGCCTCGTCCTTGAAGAGCACGCGCTTGGGCGGAGGCGACGAAGGCGCACGCAGCACCTTGGCGCCCGGAGGCGCGGGAGAGAGCCCCGCCTCATGCTGCGCTTTGCTGTTCTTGCCGCCCATGGCCGTCGCGTTCCGAAGTGAGCGGCGGATCGGCTGGATTTCGCCATGGGAGGAGCGAACGCTCGACGCGCCTTGCTGGATTCTTCAACGTGGAGGGCTCGCTGCCGCCACAAGCTGAGCTGCTGCAAGCCGCGTTTGTGGACGGCGAGGAACGTGAGACCTGCATGAAGGATCGGGCAGTGGCTAGGAGGGAGCTGCCATCACGGAGGCCATGATGGACGAACGCAATGAACGAGGTGCGAGCTTCTAGCGGAGAGAGTGGACACTACGCATGAGGACCAGGACGCTCACACTGAAGCACGAAGATCGCTGCTGTCCATTGATCTCATGGAGACGACGAGCTGCCAGCGTGATGGAGGCCAATAGCTAGCAATTCACCGCCGTCACCAAGACAGAAAGTTGTTGGGTAATTGAGCGATGCGAGCCGAGCGCAGAGCGTTTTGGCGGCGTTCCCCCCAGCATCTCCGAGAGCCATCGACGTCAACCCACGCCGCCTGCCTCACGCTCCACGCTCAGCTCCACGCCGCCATAGCATTAACAAAACACTCTCCCCCCGTCGACTCCCGACAGCTTCTCGTCGTCCCCTAGTGCGCAATGTCCATGATGCTCTTGGTCTCGGGCGGGTACATCTTGGAGACGACGACCTGGCGGTAGAGCACGCGCGCCTGCTCCTGCGCTCGCTCAATGGCGCGCTGCTGCGCCTCGCTGCCCGGCTGCAGCGCCTTGTTCTTGTGGAAATCCTCCTTGACGCGGCGCACGGCGTACCCGCGGTAGTTGTAGCTCTGCGCGCGTTTTTCACCGCGTTAGAGCGACCATCTGGGGGCGAAACCGACACGAGGGGAAGCGTCTCGAGCTCCGCTACAAGCCACACACCTCAAACTTGGACGCGTTGCGCAGCATCTCGCGGTACAGGCGCAGCACTTGCTGCTTGCTCGCCATTCCTCTCGACACCTTCCGATCTAATCTACTTGTGATGTATGGGGAGGAAACATCCACTGAAGTGACTAGAAAAAACTATACCATACAAAAACAACCTATCTTCACTGTTAAACGGAATGATGGTCACTACGCTCCTGATGAGGTATTCCTGTCTATATGTCACTAAACCGATATAATGACGTCGAGAAGGAAGCAGCCGATATCATGTCGAAGCTCAGACAGAGGTCATCATGGAGGCGCTGCCTGGCGAGGTGTGGGCGCTGCTGCTGCGGTTCCTGGGGCCAGCGGAGCTGCTGCGCGCGTCGCAGGTGGACGGCGCCTGGCGGAGGCGCGTGCTGGAGCTGGAGGCGCCGCTGTGGCGCGCGTTGGCGCTCGGAGACGCGCGATTATTATTTCGCGTGGAGCTTCCGGCGCGCGGCGGGTTCTCGTCCTGGAAGCAGCTTTACCTTCGGCACCGCGTGTTCCGCTTCCGAGGGCTGTCCGTGGACTACGAGGACGAAGAGGTGGACGAGCGGACGTTCGTCAAGGTGGAGAGGCCGCTGGACGAGTGGTGGGGCGGCCGCCCGAGCAGTCTGAGCATCGACATGTGGATCTGCCTGCTGCCGAGCGACGCGCAGGGAGGAGGACGGGGGGCATTCATGGGCGGCGTGGTCTTCGGACAGCAGTCGGCGGCGTGCGACTCGCCATTCTGGCCGCACTTGCGCCACCATGCTGTCGTGGTCGACGCCAACTGCAATCTCAACAGTTGTCTGATGGACGGCAGACCCATCAGCGTCCGGAGACTCACCGAGCGCCGATGGTATCACGTCGCCATCACGTTTGAGTGCGCTGATGGAAGCGACGTCGGCCGACAAGACATTTTCATTGACGGCGAGCTCGCGGCGTCGGTGGATGGCCGGCTGCATCCAGACTGGCAGCGACTGACCCACTGCCAAGTTGGCACCGGATACATTGCGGCAGGACTGCACGCGTGGCCGACCGAGAGCTACCGCGGGTGGTACGGCTTTAACGGACTCATCGACGAGTTCCGGATATGGAGTGCGGTGCTTTCAGAGACCGAGATCCACCACCTCGCAACACTGCGCTGCCCAGAGCTGCTGTGGGCGGATCACGATCTGTGGTTCTCATTGCAACGAGATGCGTGCAATTTGCAAGGCATTGCTCGATTCAACATGCCGCGTCCAGCTCAAGGGATTTGGGTGCGAGAGCTGTGAAGTGTATGAAAGTCGCTCCACTCGAGCGCCATGCATGAAACGCAACCGATCAAGCTTTCTCTAGAAGGTTTCATTTCCCATGGGACTACCTACGCTCGGGACCCAATGTGATGCCACCCCATTCCTTCCAAAGTGCTACAAATGCGTCTACGTGGTGCCCGCTTGGCAATAAACCAAGCACAGTCTCTTTTCGCGAGATCGAAGAGCGACTCGCCCTTCACTTCAGCGCTTCCAGACAACAGCCACTGGGCCATTTCTTCGTGTCCGCGCTCTTGAGCGATTTTGTGCAAGTAGTCCACGCGCCGAGGAACATTGGTCCACCGCAAGAGCCACTGCACCATTTCGAGCTGCCCGCATGCCACGGCGTCCATGACCGGGTCGAAAAAGCCAACGACGACTATCCAGTCGAGGCGCCGCCGTCGCACAATCCACTGGATGACCGGAAGGTGGCCGGAGCGGACAGCCTGGACAATAGCGGCTGGTTCACACGACACGCTTGGCCAAGTCGAATCGATCCAGTCAGCCGCCTCCACCTGACCGTAAGTCACCGCCTTGTTCAACATGCGTCGAGCTTTCCCACACCCGAGAAACGGAGACCACGTTGCATGAATCCACTCCATTATGTGGACGTGATTGTGGCGCGCTGCGACCCGCATGGCTTTCTGTATCAACTTCTTGGAAATGCCAAGAGAGTCTTGACTGGAGCTTTGCTGAGTTTGCACGAGATGCTGGAGGAGATGGAGGTGTCCAGCTTGCACAGCGTCAAGAAAGCTCCATCGCAAAGAGTAGTCGAGGAGCTCATCCAGCTGTTGCGCAACGTGACGGAGTGCGTCGACGCTTGGTCGGTCACGGCAAACTACCGAGACGCTCGTCAGCATTGTTAGCTGCGAAAATCGAGAGGAGGCAAAAATAAGAGTGAGGCGTTCTGCGCTGATGAAGGCGCTGGATGGTCTGCATCGATATTTCGCGAGATTCGTGCGTCACGAATCATGTGGTGCATGGACCCGCACCCAGAGGTCCAACTGAATTTTGCGTGGCTTCTGCTTCAAAATCAGTTGTATATCATGTCGAATGATTCATACGATCGTTAGTCGGCGCGCGGCAGGTCTCTTCAACTAGGCAAAGTTGCCGTGTAGGATCTGAGAAATCATTGATGTATTTGATCACAGCAAGTTGAAATCGAGAGCTCGAGTTATCGTCAAGAGAGCTATGCATGCTGCTGCAGGCAATTAGTCTCGCTTGCACGTGCAGTTGCTCTGCGAGCACTTCGCGATTGACAGCCTCTCGCCCAAGCCGACGCTTTCAGCAATGGCGGCGTCAGCCTCCACTGGACCGCCACCGATCGGCATTCGCTGCACTGGTTTATCGTTAGCTCGACTCGTCCAAGTTGGTGGTTCCTTGCCCTTGTTCGGCAAGCAAAAGGAGACCTACTACATCTTCCGAAATGTATGTGGCACTTTTGAACCAGGCTCTATGACACTCATACTGGGTCAGCCAGGCTCTGGCAAATCGTCTTTGATCAAAGCTCTTGGGGGCCGCTCTTCAAGCGTTCCAGCGGCATTCTTCGAAGGCGAGCTGAGTTACAATGGAGCATCGCTGACCTTGTTGAGACGAGTTCTACCGAGACACGTAGCGTATGTGCCTCAAGATGACATCCACTTCCCCAAGCTCACAGTTCGCGAGACGCTCGAGTTTGCTAAGGATTGCTGTGGAGATGAGTTCTCAGCGCACGGCGATCTCTTGACAAGTCGACAAGTTCCTACAGGGACTTCGCCTGATCCCAAGATCACAAGCTTGCTGAATGAAAAACGCACTGACCATATGATTCAGCAGCTGGGTCTCGTCGGATGTCAAGACACTGTTGTTGGTGATGTCATGACCCGCGGGGTTTCTGGAGGCGAACGCAAGCGCGTCACCATGGGCGAGATGCTCTATGGTGACAAGCAGATTGTACTGCTCGATGAGATCACCACTGGTCTCGATAGCGCCATCGCCTACGATATTGTGTCTTCACAGCGAAGGATGGCAAAGGAGAGACACAAGACAGTTGTGATGTCGCTGCTGCAGCCATCTCCCGAGATCTTTGGACTCTTCGACAATGTGATAGTTCTGAACGCTGGAGAAGTCCTCTACTTTGGTCCGTGTAGAGAGGCTGTCGAGTACTTTGCGAGTGTGGGCTACGCGTGCCCTCCTGACCGGAATGTCGCTGACTTTTTGGTAGATCTGGGAACAACCAAGCAGGACCAGTATCAAACGATTCCTCTCCCCGTTGACAACATTGTACCGACTACCGCCAGTGAGTTTGCTACTGCATTCACTCACTCGATGGTGCATCGCGCCATGGTTGCAAATGTTCAGACTATCACTGAGGAGCAAGCGCGTGAGGCAACTCAACGTATTGTTGGGTCCCGTTCCGAGTTCCACCAAGGTTTTTGGGCAAGCACTTGGACGTTGCTCAAGCGTCAGATCACGCTCAGTGTACGCGACCGAGCTTACCTGCTGGGGCGACTCCTTGCTGTCATGGTAGTTGGACTGCTGTATGGTACACTGTTTTATCAGTTCGAGCCAACTGACATCACAGTGGTTGTCGGTGTGACTTTCACCGTTACTCTTTTCCTCGCTGCCAAGCAAGCGGCTGAGAATCCAATGTTCATGGAAGCACGAGCCATGTTCTACAAGCAGCGAGACGCAAACTTTTATCGTACGTCGTCGTTCCTCCTAGCGTACTCGGTGTCGCAAGTCCCATCAGCATTGGTAGAAACGCTAGTTTCAGGCTCCATTATCTACTGGGCGTGTGGGTTTGTGCCGTCTGCTGGCAACTTCCTGCTGTTCGAGTTGTTTCTGCTCATCACAAGCTTGGCACTTTCGTCTACTTTTTTCCTAGTCGCAGCCATCTCGCCAAATATCCAAGTTGCAGAGCCGATGGGTATGCTTTTGGCGCTCGTGTATGTCCTTTTTGGCGGTGCCATGATCACGAAGAGCTTCATCCCAGACTATCTCATCTGGGTTTTCTGGCTGAACCCGTTAGCATGGGTCTTTCGAAGCCTAATTGTTCTCCAGTACCGCCATGAGAGTTTTGATGTATGCGACTACGGAGGAATTGACTACTGCGTTGCGTACGGAAAAACCATGGGCGAGTATTATCTGAGCTCGTACGATATTCCATCAGAGAAGTATTGGGTCTGGCTGGGTCTTGGCTTTCTGGTACTTTCGTACGCGGTATTCATGGGGCTAGTATATCTTGCACTCGAGTTTAAGCGATTCGGCGAGCAGGGCACAAACTTCAAAGCAACACTAAACGACGAGAAGCCAGGTGATCAGCCCAGATCTATAGGCAATTGCACGCCAGAATCGTATGGATTCATTTCAACACCACGATTCCATCATGACTCCACAAATGTTCTTCTCGACATCCCTGTTGACCACAGACTTCAAGGCGCTCGACCGGTTGCGCTTGCGTTCATGGATATCTGGTACTCTGTCCCTGACCCGAACAACAAAAAACAAAACATCGACCTGCTCAAGGGAGTCAGCGGATATGCCATGCCACACACCATCACAGCGCTCATGGGAGCTTCTGGAGCCGGAAAGACCACACTCATGGACGTCATCGCTGGTAGAAAGACTGGTGGTACCATGACTGGACAAGTACTGCTCAACGGATACCCAGCAACTGATTTGGCGATCCGTCGATCAACTGGATACTGCGAGCAAATGGATGTGCACTCGGAGACCGCTACTTTCCGTGAAGCTCTGTTGTTCAGCGCATTCCTTCGACAGGGTTCGGATGTCTCTGATGAAGTGAAGCGTAACTGGGTGAGCGAATGTATCGATCTTCTGGAGCTGGCATCGATCGCCGACAACATTATCCGAGGTAGTTCTCGCGAGCAGTTGAAACGGTTGACGATCGGAGTAGAGCTGGCGGCTCGACCGAGTGTGTTGTTCCTTGATGAGCCGACGAGTGGGTTGGATGCTCGTGCTGCGAAGCATATCATGGAAGGAGTGCGAAAAGTGGCAGATACTGGTGTGACTGTAGTTTGTACCATTCACCAGCCGTCACCGGAGGTATTTGGAGTGTTTGATAAGCTGCTGTTGCTGAAGCGTGGTGGAGAGATGGTGTTTTTTGGCGATTTGAAGAATGGAGCTCGTGAGATGATCGAGTATTTTGAGTCGATTGCTGGAGTTCGGAGATTTGAAGAGGGTATGAATCCGGCGGCGTGGATGCTGGATGTAATTGGCGCAAGCATTATTGAGCCTCTCAATGAATCGTCTCCTGACTTTGCAGCTCGCTTCAGTCAAAGCGAGTTGAGAAAGCGTTTGGCGTCAGAGCTGAGACTTGAGCGCGTTGGTACACCAGCTTTGTCGGCTCCCGCGTTAGAGTATTCTTCGAAGCGAGCTGCAAGTGAGGTGACTCAGATGCACATGCTGATGAATCGCTTCTTCCGCATGCACTGGCGAGACTCGGACTATAACATCGTTCGATGGGCTGTCTCCGTGGTCCTCGCTGCACTCTTTGCGCTCATCTTCAACGACGTCCAGTACAAGAGCTACCAGAATATCAATTCGGGCATTGGAATGCTGTATCTTTCCTCCATCTTTGTCGGGATCGTCTCTTTTGATAGTGTACTTCCGTTCACCATTGCCGACAGGGGTGCATTGTACAGAGAGCGAGCTTCGCGAACTTACAACGTCGTGTGGTACTGGCTGGCGTCGACTGTTGCGGAGATCCCGTATGTGTTGTTCAGCACGCTCCTGTTCACATCAATCTTCTTTCCAAGCGTTGGCTTCGCTGGCGTCTGGAGGTTCCTTGTATTTTGGCTCGCGAACACCCTTGCCGTGCTAACGCAGACATACCTCGGTAATCTGCTCGCAATCTTACTGCCCTCAATCGAGACGGCAGCAGCAGTTGGAATGCTCCTCATCGCAATTTTCGTCGTGCACATGGGATTCAATCCACCGGCGTCGACTTTGCCTGCTGGTTATAAGCTTATCTACCACATCACGCCACAGAAGTACATTTTGTCGATTCTGTCGGCAGTTGTTTTTGCGGATTGTTCAAGCGAGGACGGAGACGAGATCGGCTGCAGAGTACTGGAAAATGCGCCACCGACACTGCCTCCGAATGTGACAGTTAAAGAGTTCGTGAAGAGCGTGTACTGGATGAAGTACGACGAGGTCTGGTCGAACATGATCGTCGTGCTGCTGATCATCGTAGTCCTTCGAGTGCTCGCCTTGATCGGGCTGCGATTCGTCAACTACCAGACCAAGTAGTTTTGTTCCAAGCAGCTGCTTTTCGATGCGGCCTTGAACCGACAAAGCTGTTCATTGAGGCAATCCAATCAATGGACAAACTATCGATCCATCCAAACAACCAGTTGAGATGGCAAAACGTACCTGTAGTGTTTCTGTCCGTCCAAACAGAAGGTTGAGATGGCAAAATGTACTGTGGTAATTCTGGTAGGTACGCCAAACGTGCAGAAAACCGCTGCAAGACGACTCGTTGGAGCGAAATCTGTCGCGAGTTGTAAAAGCTGCGTCCAGGTCATAGTCTCACTCTTGCATTCGACAGCACCTTGACACTCACCTACCCAACAAGACGATCTCCCAGTTCTATCGATGACGAGCACAATCGATACCGTGCTCGCCATCCTCACGACTATCTCCAACATCGGGTTGGCATTCAGTCCAGTCCCTGACATGCTTCGTGTCCACAAAAGCCAGAGCACCGGTAACATGGTCGTCTTCCCTTTGGTCGCTATGTGGGTCAGCAATCACGTTTGGTGAGTGCAATGTCCGATTTGTTAATTGAATGCACTGGTTTACCACCGCTTCGTGAAGGCTGGCGTACGCGTACGCGACCAACAACATCTTCTCGCTGCTCATCGTGTCGGCTGTCGGTGAGGTCTTATCGATCATCTACCTCGTCGTCTATGTGCGGTGGAGCAAACACCGCATGTACGTCGCGAAGGCATCAGCTCTTGGTCTGTTCATCTTCGCGGTGATCACAGCGTACCTTGTGCTGGTCGAGACGAGCGTGATCCATCAGAGCAAAGACCAGCTCGGCAACGTGCTTGGGTACCTCGCTGATGCGTCGAACTTCTTCCTCTACTTCTCGCCGCTGGAGAAGGTCAGAGAAGTGATCACGACAAAGTCGTCAGTGTCCATCCCGGTGCTTATGAGTGCCGCGATCGGTCTCAACTGCGCTTTGTGGTTCGTTACTGGCATCGTCCAAGACGACCTGTTCATTGCAGTTCCCAACGCGATTGGTACTGCACTGAGCGTGACCCAAGTCGTACTTTACTTCATCTACCGCCCAGGTCAGCAGACGACAGACACCATCAGCAAAGCAGAGCTCCCAGTCGATCTGGAGGTTCAGGCATTGTCCCCAAAGAGCCCTGCCTTCCACCCACTCCCTTCGCCTCTCGAATCTTCGAAGGTGTGAGCTGTGTGAGCTATACCAAAGACTAGAGGCGACTAGATACTTTTGAATGCACGTGCATATCGAATAGACCCGTTTGTCTGTGTCGTTGAATGCGAGTTGATAAGTGTGCCAAAGAGTGAGCGGGCAAAAGATAGTAAGTCCCGAATTGCGTTGCCCATCCATGTTGACGAGATACAGAGCTGCTGTAGCCATCCCTTCAGTCGATTAGATGAAAAAATTGCTTTGTCCTATCGAAAGAGACTGCCTCGATTTGTTATAGTATCCAATGTCCAATGCATAAGACACTTCGAAGAGACCACATGAAACAGCAAGTCTCACTTGAATCGAACGACACGTCAGTCTTCAACACCTGCACTCTAGCCTCATTGTTGTATTCACCAAGCCCATAGCAAGCCAAAAGCTCGCCCAAGTACAGCCAGGATCAATATGGTGAGCTCAGCATTTACCACGGCTCTTGGTGTGCTCACGACCATCTCGCAGATTGTGCTCACGCTCAGCCCCGGTCCGGAGCTCTACCACGTGTACAAGAACAAAAGCGTCGGCACCATGATTGTCTCGCCTCTTGTCGCCATGTGGATCAACAACCACCTGTGGGTCGTCTACGCGTATCCAAAGGGCAACATCTTCCCGCTCTTCTCGGTCTGCGTCTTCGCCGAAGCTCTCTCAATCCTCTACATCACGGTCTACGCACACTACTGCGATAATCGCCTGTATGTGGCCAAGGCAATTGGACTAGGACTTCTCATTTTCGTCCCGGTGACGTTGTACCTTATCCTGGCAGAAGTCGGAGTACTCCACCAGAGTCGCAGCGGTGTTGTCGATGTCCTGGGCTACCTGGCTGTGGCCATGAATTTCGTGCTATACTTGTCGCCGCTCGAGAAAGTAAAGCATGTGGTCATGACCAAGTCGTCGGCGTCCATCCCCGTACTCATGTGTGGTGCAATTGGTCTCAACAGCTTTCTGTGGTTTGTCTCGGGCATTGTGGAGCACGACATGTACTTGCTCATCCCGAACGCCGCCGGGACGGTGCTTAGCATCGTTCAGGTTGTGCTCTACTTCGCCTACCGTTCTCGTCAGCCTCCGCAAGCAATAAAAGCAAGCGACTTCGACCTCGAGCTACAGCCCTCACACCAAACAGCGTTCCAAGGTATATGTTCGCCAGTGGTGACTCCAGCGAGTACGAGGTAGCCATCTCCCTGGATGGGTTGGCTAAGGCAAGCACACCAGGGCATGCGGATATTGTAGGCAGCGCTTCATAGATCGATGCAGCACCTACTACTACGAACCATGAGCAAAAGTAAATTGCTTCAATTGAAGTTGCGCAAACAGAGAGGAGTACTGTATTGCTGAAAGAGGGACGAAGTGAAATGTGGCAGTCAGTCGAGTCGCATTCTTGGTTTGGATCTGGGGAGCGACGATGAAAGATCACATGGGTGGGAAGCCGATGCTGGAGGCAGCGGCGGCTGGAGACATCGCTACTCTCAAGAAACTGATCCAAGGAGGACACGACTTGAATGCCAAAGACAAAAACGAAGGCTCCGCGCTGACCTCGGCTGCTGCTGCTGGTGGTCACGTCCAAGTTGTTCGTTACCTTGTTGAAGAGTGTGGGGCAAACGTGAATGTCACGAGTGAAAACCGATTCAGTGCGCTGTTGGAGTCTGCTCAAAACGGTCACCTTGCAGTCGTTCAGTACCTTGTCGAAGAGCACAAGATGGACGTAAATGCCAAGAACATTTTCGGAGCAACGCCGCTGATGTGGGCTGCTGGCAACGGCCATTTAGATGTCGTTCGCTTTCTCGCTGACAAAGGTGGTGCCGACGTGAACGCCGTCAATCAACACGGATCGACGGCGTTACATTGGGCTGCAGACTACGGACACCTTGAAGTTGTGCGCTGGCTTGTAGGAGAAGGAGATGCAGATGTGAATGTCGTCAACAACGACGGATATACAGCGCTGTCAAGAGCTGCTCGGGTAGGAGACATGGAGATCGTACGGTTTTTAGCTGAAGAATGCGGCGCAGATGTGGAAATCACTACCAAGGATGGAGAATCAGCCATTCGTATCGCTGCAGATCGAGGGGATTACGGGATGCAGCGTCTCCTGGCTCGCCATTCAAGGCTATTACTCGCTAATCCATCGAAGAAGACAGCTGCAGCAAGAGGTATTCTGACAATACCTCCATCGGAAATGACCCTTACGGAGTTCGTCACAACCAGCAACGTCGGTGGAGAGTACCTTGCTAAATGGCTTGACGCAGATGTGGTTGTCAAACTATTTATTCCGGACACAGCGAACTCTTCATTCGAGGAGGAAGGGAAAGTGTGGCAGCAGTTACGACACCCGAATGTGATCAAGATGTACGGCGCGTGCTACGCTGGAGTTAACGACTTGAAGTTTTTTGTGTGCGAATACGCAAGTTGCGGGTCGCTGCTGGAATATTTGAAGCGGTATGACGGTGATACCGATCACTCGATGTGGAAGCTTTTACACGAGGCCGCCTTGGGTCTCGAGTACCTCCATGAGCGAAGAATCGTCCATGGCGACCTTCGATGCTGTAACATTCTGATTGGCAATGACGGAATGGCGAAACTATCGAGCTTCCGATTGAGCACTTCAACGAGTATCACGTCGTCCTATACTGGCCCGACACAGTGGCAAGCGCCAGAGGTACTAGAAGGAAATCCTCAGTCCCTTGCATCCGACGTTTATTCGTTGGGAATGACTATCTTAGAAGCAGTCACCGGTGAGATTCCGTGGTATGTGACATACGATATTTGGATGTTTACGAAGAAGAATCAATGGGAACCAGAGGTACTAACAGAAAAGTCGGAAAAATTCGCACCGGAGTGCCCTCCTGGACCCGCGCGAGATTTGATTTGGCGCATGTGCTGCAAAGACCCCAACAAACGCATGAGTCTATCCTCAGTCGTCAGTGAGCTCGAACGTTTAGCAATCAGCAACCGCTCGGAACCCGAAGATGAACCCATGACAACGACTTTCAACAGCTACAATTCTGGACAGTCACATCAGACTTGGACGGACGTAGAAAAACTCATGGAAACATGTGAAAATACCCGACACCTGCAAGCATTTGCCGAGCTCAAGAAGGTTCACGAGCGTTTGAGCATTTCTGTTCATGCAGTTTCAGTACTGGCTCAATTCGATGCTCTGATCACCGATTTCCGAGCACAAATATCGATGTCGCCCAACCAATCTTTGGCTATACGGCTGTCATCGTCAAAGTCGACTTCTAATTCCATGGGTGACTTTTACCGACGAATCGAGTCACTATGGACATCACTTGGCGTCCCGATGGAGATGGAATCAACCAGAAAAGTGCAGATCCAAGCTGACGATCAGCGTCGTGATGAGTTTGTGTCTGGAGTGTCCGAGCTCTACAATCGTTTGAGTGATTTGTCATCGGACGATGAGAAGCTAGCGTTTCTGATCACAGTGAAAACCGAACTGGAGAACAATCGGTCCAAGTATACATCTTCTCAGGTCGGCATGTTGGAGAACACCATCGAGACTATTGAAAACACGTTGGAGAGGGACAACTTGATGGGAGTGCTTCCAGAGTGGTTCATTCCGTGGTACGAATTGATAATTAATGAGTCAGACCGCCTTGGTGCTGGCGGCTTTGGGAGTGTGTACCGAGCGAAGTGGCTGGACTCCGAGGTGGTGGTAAAGAGACTTGGTATGGATGACCAGAGTAATGAGTCCAGCACTCTCACATCCTGGACGGTGTCGTTGGTTGATTCAACAGCTAACACACGTGCTGCAGACTCAACCACGAGAGGGATGGAATTGACCATGTTCCGCCGCGAGGTCGACATCTGGTTCACATTCCGACATCCTCATGTCATTCAGCTCTTCGGCGCCTGTCATGTCGGCAATCCCTTCTTCGTTTGTGAATACGCCACAAATGGGACATTGGTCAGCTACTTGGAAAAGCATCCAGATGAACTGTGGATGAAGCTGCATGAAGCTGCGCTTGGCGTGCAGTATCTGCATGCACGCAATGTGGTACATGGCGACTTGAAAGGCAACAATATTGTGGTAGGAAGCGACAAGAAGGCAAAGGTGACGGACTTTGGTCTAAGTTCCTTTACAGAAGATGCAGACAGTGCGGGGATATCTGGAGCATCGCATTGGGTGGCGCCTGAATGCTTTCAAGCTAATGCACGACCGACTTTCGAATCGGATATCTACTCTTTGGGTATGTGTGTGATTGAAGCGTTGCGAGTGGTGGAAGCTGTGAAGGCAGGAAAAGATACTCTCCTTTGTTTTCCATGGGGGGATGTTGACAATGCTGTCGTGAAAGTGCTTGCAAAACAAGGCAAATTGCCTGGACAACCAGCAATCAGCTCGGACAATCAATGGAAGTTTGTGAAATCGATGTGTGCACTCGATCCGTCGAAGCGGATGAAAATCTCGACTGTGGTTGATGGATTAGTACGCTTTTCTCACGAACGAGACACATTAACAGCTGAGGTTATTAGTCTGGAATCGATTACAAAGTCAATCGCAGACGCTCGAAGGGCATTGAGTATTTTGATTGGTAACCGAGACGTGGTGAAATCGTACTCCGATCTGTGGGATCGAATCAAGAGTGTGGTGGAACAACGATTCGGTAAGCTCACGGGTATTAGTGCCGAAATATTTGGCGCACTGGTTCGTGATGCTAGCGTCGCGACAACGAAGTTATCATCCGCGGATCAAAGCATTGTCTCGGTCGCCGACACTACGATGCACTATTACGCTTTGAATCGGCGTTTGGACAAGTTTCTTGATGCGTGCACTTTAGATCTCAGCGTTTGATCTAAAAAAGCAAATGAGGTTGAGAAGAAGACGGAAAAAGCAAGAAATGTTTGAAGAAATTAGGAGGTAGAGACCATCTTGAGAGCCCACCAATTCCAGACGAAACTGAAACTTACGCTACTTTCACAACAATCTTGCCAATGTTCTTGCGCGCGAACAGGTAGTCCACTGCGTCGGCGATGCTCTCAAGACCTTCAAACTGGACAGAGTCGACTCCGGCGCGCAGTTTCCCCTCCGCAATCAATTCCAGGAGCCGTGCAACGTGGGCGTGGAAGTGCTCGCGGTGGTTGATGGCTCCAAAACCCAGCAGGGATACCGATTTGCGCCGGAGTGTGGTCATCAGCTCTTGCACCAAATAGCCGTCAACTGGGCTTCCTTCAAGATATCCTGACGAGTGACCCAGCACCAATATGCGTCCTTTGATGACCACGTTCTCGACGGCAGTCTTGAACATTTCGCCGCCGACGGTCTCAAAGACGAAGTCGACGCCGTTCGGGTACTCCTTCTTCAGCACCTCACCAACGTTTTCCTTGTTGTAGTTGATCACACGGTCGCAGCCGATAGACTTGAGGTACTCAGCCTTCTCGTCCGAGCTGGTGGTACCGATGACGTGGTTTCCGGCGAGCTTGGCGAGTTGCACGACGAACTGACCGGTGCCACCAGCGGCAGCCGTGACCAGCACCGTCTCGTTGCTTTTCAACTTGCCAACCTGCTCGAGCGAGATGGACGCCGCAGTGCCGCACACCAAGACCGGGAGCACCTCGGGCGTCGGCGTCGGCACCTTGACAATCGACTCGATCCCCACCTCGTTGTACTCTGCGAAAGCTCCTCGCTCTGCCCATCATGCGGCACCACATCGTTATTAGCGTCTTTGGAATTAGTCTCTTGCCAACACCTTGGAGCACGCACGCTTGTAGGCGACGGCGTCTCCAACCTCGACGCCCTTGACGCTGCTGCCAACCTCAGTGACAACGCCGACCGCGTCCAGCCCACTGCCGAACGGCGGCGGCTGTGAGCCCGTGTACATCCCGCTGGTGATGTTGACGTCGGTCGCGTTGATGCCGACGAACGTGTTCTTGACGACGACGGTGTCGACCGAGGCCGAGGGCAACTCCGCCACCTCAACGACTCGCGTGGCCCGCCGGAAGTCGGCCGACAGCTCCACGACCTGCAGACGCTTGTACGGCATGCCTGGGCTTCTCCTCGGCTCGCTACTTCAAGTGGAATCGGCGACTGACGAGGCAGCTGGAGCCGAGGGCGCCTGGCGACCGCGCACACTCATCAGGCGCACGTGGTGAGGCCTCCGCCGCGGATTCGCTCGTCGAGGAAGCCGTCACCTCCGAGCTGGCTACGCTCCGCATCATTATGTTTGTTTGAGAAGCAATTACGCGCTTATTGGGAGGAGTACTGCTCACATATTAAGGAGCGTAGTGAAATGGCGCGGATGAGGCGTTCCATTGTTCGTCCCTCCACACCTTAATACCAAAGCCCATCACGCGCATCACAGACGGGGGTAAACAACAGTCCTCTCTATGCATCCCCACCCTCCATGAACCCATACATCCTTTAATCCCCTCCCCCCTCATCTCGTCAATTATCTTAGACGCGTCATCATGCTCCGTCCCCACAACATCCCATCTAGCAGGTCCTTCTACCTACAACCCCCGTCACCACATCAAACCACTTTACACCAATATATCCACTCCTACAGGTTCTCAAGCCAAGTGTCGTTGGGTTGCACCGCCGCAAGCGCATCGCCCGCCTGGGCGTGAGCTACGCCCGCGCCGTCGCGTCGGATCTCACCCGCGCCCTTCTCTCCACGACGCTCGACGCTCGACGCTCGACGCGCAGCGGCAGTCGCGAATTTCCAGAAGCCAGCGGCGCGCGGAGCCATGAGCGGCGAGCTGGGCGAGCTCCTGGCGCGCGCGCGAGCGCTCGGCGAGGCGGCGGGCGAGCTGCAGCCGCTGGGCGAGCGGCTGGTGGCGCGACTGGCGGCGCTGGCGAGTGCTCGCGCGCGGGAGGACGACGGCGCGGCGCTGATGCTCGTGGAGGAGGCGGTGGCGTTCCTGCAGCGAGAGGGCGAGCGGCCCATGGCGCTGCGGTTCGCGGACGCGCGGCGCGTGAGGAGGCTGTGGAGACTCAACCAGCAGGTGGACGCGGCGTTCCAGGCCACGGGCAGGGCAGACACCACGGGCGACTGGGCCAGGGACTGGCCGCGGCAGATTGAGGAGGCAGAGCAGCACATGATGGAGATCGTCACGCAGAGCCCAGAGATGCTCGTGGCAGAGCTCGCGGAGCCGGAAGACAGAACAGAGGCACTCGCAACCATCAAGCACGCATTTGAGAGCCTGCAGGCAACGACGCCCAAGCGGAGCAAAGGCGGCGGCTAGGATTGAGCTGCAGGATCACGAAGAGCTGCTGCGCGTGCTCTTTCGCCGGCTAGTGACGGCTGTGGGAGTGGAAGTCCCAGTGCTGCCCCGATGGTTCGTGTCGCCAGGCGACATCCGCGTTGAAGGCGCTGGATTGCACCCGACTGCGAGCGGGGAGTGTCGTGTACGCCTTCTGGTCTCGACCCGACGGGAACGAGCAGCGTGTCATTGTCAAGCGCCTCGAGCCGACCTTGAACACGATCGCGAGTAAGCACCGCGCTGCGCTAGTTGCGAACGAGGTCTCGTTGCTGTCGGGTCTAAAGCACGCCTAACTTGCTCAAGACGGTCGGAGGATGCCACGTTTCGCGCACTCCGTTCGTCCTGCTCGAATGCCCGGCTCCTCTCGGTGAGGGTGTTGTGACGCTCGACGAGTACTTGACCATCTCCGTTGATCACCAGCGATTGGCGCTCCGGCTTTTGGCGCAAGCAGCTCGAGGCCTCCAAGCTCTGCACGAAACTCTTGGTGCGGCCCACGGAGACGTGCGGTGTGCCAACATCTTTGTGGGAGACGACCATCGCGCCAAGTTGGGTAATCTCACGAGCTTTTCACTCACCAGAGTGCGCGCGGGTGGAGTCGACGAAGACACGGAGGCTGTGTTAAGCGGCGAGGAAGACGAGAATGGAGACAAGAGCAGCTATGTTATGAAGCTGCGCAATTGGCAGCGCAAACTGAGCACGCGTGCTCCGCTGCGATGGCAATCGCCCGAGTTAATTGCTGGCGAGGACGACGACGCTGGGTTCGCGTCTGACATCTATGCGCTTGGTATTTGCCTTATCGAGGCATTAACCGGAGAACTACCCTGGGGCTTTATGGCTGATCGCGAGGTGCGCAAGCGTGTCCGTGCTGGTGAGCTCCCTCCAGAAGCCAAGTCGTTAGATGAAAATGTTAAGTCGCTTGTCGAAGCCATGTGTGATGTGAACGCTGCTGCCCGGCCTGATATTGCGACTGTTATGGAGGAACTTGAGGCGCTTGCCGAAGAGGAACAAGCTCGTGACGGTGTTCAAAACTTCGATGCAAAGATTCGAGATACCGTTGGGAGCGTTCGTTTGGATGCAACGATCATGCGTGGTGCCGAGAAACGAGGCTCTGTGAGTGACGGTATGGCGGCAACAATGAGCGCGATTCCACGCCGGCGTCAAAGTGACGCAGCTCTTCGAACGCCTGTCAGTGGTGTTGCTGGTCTTGCAGTTGCCACGGACTCTCGTATTCGACGACTATCATCTCCACCACTAGCCAACACGTCTACTAATGGTAGCACGACTAGTGCCGCCCGAATGCGACGTCCGAGTAACGCAAGCAGCAGCACAAGTGGTAATCACGGGCGTAGCGGCGGATACAATGGTAGTACTGCAGCTTCGGACTACGGAGAAGCTGATGGTGTCATTGCAGATGAACTTGCCGACAGTGATGAGCAGGACGGCGAGCAAAATGATGACCCTGCAACAGTGACGACCGTGACATTGCGAAGCAAGTGGCTGGGCGTCAAAATCAACTCGGTCGGCAACCGTATTCTCCTGAGCAAGTTCCTGCGGGCCGAGTCGGGAGCTGCAGGAGAACTGGAGGCTTCTCGGCGTGTGGCGCTTGGTGATGAGATTCTTGCTGTTAACGGACGTCGTGTCCGTGGGTCCCTTGACCGAGTCCAGCTCGGAGCGCTGGTCCAATCTCTTCCTCGTCCAATGTCAATCACCGTTCCGCCGTGACCCGCGCGCACTAACGAGAAGCTTCCGTTTCCATGGACTCCGAGTGGACTCTCGCTGGCGTGACCGTGGCTCAGCAATTACTCTTCCTGGACCCCTAGACTCCCTTCTTTCCGCGACATCGAGGGGCTTCGCACTTGACATGTGGTTCAGTCTTGCAGACGTCCGCGAGGACTTCTACATGGGTGGTGTATTACTCGGCGCGCAAGATGTGGACGTGGACGCAACAAACTCGAGTGCGGGCAGTGCTGGCGAGATCTGGCCGTACGTGCATCGTGCTCTTCTTGTGGTGGACCCCAGCGGAGCGCTCTGGTGCGATATGCTAGCAACACCAGATGGCCCACTTGTGATTGCGACCGATCTCGTGCCAGGTCAGTGGTATCACTTGTCTCTCTCGTACACGCTCGACCAGCAGCAGCAGCAATTGGTTGCGTTCCTGGATGGCGAGAAGCGTGCCGTTGCCCACGGCCCGCTGCTTCCCGAGTGGCCGCGACTGCGTTATGTGACGCTAGGCACCGGCTGCATGAGCGGCGTCTCGCCTGCAAAGCCCTCACCGAACTTTACCGGTTGGTTCGGCTTCAGCGGACTTGTCCATGATATGCGTGTGTGGCACGCTGCGCTCTCGGACGTGCAGAGTCGGCAGCTCTTCCGCTCGAGCGGCGTTGGCGCGTGTGTCGACACGCCTGTGTACTCCCTCAAGCGGTCTGGAAGTGGCAATGACGGTGGAGAGATCAGCGCCGAGGTCGTCCCGTCCACCAGACCTCACCACGTCGTAGCTCAAGTGTACAGCTGAGTGCTGCAATCTCCTCCGTGTGTTGAACCTCACCTGCAATGTCACAGGTGTCAATGCCAGTGTCAGCGCATGAACTACGGTCTGTAGTGTAGCTTTCAGGAAGTGCTGTGCGAAATGAACATGTTACGATCTCATTCTTCAACCCCGCTCTAATAGTAGTTGGTGCGGATGTACTGGTCCGATGTGCGGCGATTGCGCGCCACCTCGTTCGCGAGCTGATGCGTCGGCATACAGCGTCTGGAGTGCCTTCATGCGCTTAGCGCTGAGGAAGAGCGGGCGCCCACGACGCACGTTAATGTCCTCCTCACCAAACATGTCGAGATACGGCGACCCAAAGTACGAGCTGCGAGGGCCGAAAATGAGCAGCACCGAGCTCGAGCGCATGAGAAAGAAGAGGCCAACCCCCGAGCCACAGGTCATGGCGTGGTGCGTGCACGCCCCCATGCCGTCGCGGCGACGGCGGCAGCACTCGGTGCCTGCGCAAAGCACCTGGGCACACACAAGGCAGATGGCAGGATTCTCGACCATCTTCCAAGTCTGCTTGCATTTGCTCTTGCCCAGTACTTCAGCGTGAAGATCCGTGTAGGAAGCTGCCAAGCGCACGAGACGGACGTTGGCAAACCGGTATCTCTTCTTGCCGTTTGCGGCGTCAGCGTCATCATCCCTGTCAACAGTGCTTCCTGCGCGAGGCTTTTCTTCGGCGAAGCGAAGAGGAAGCGCAGGCATTGCTTCAAAGTTGGCTCCGCATCATTTGACGACGAGTGGAAATATTGGCATCCTCACTCAAACGAACAGACTCGTCGATGGCCGAAAGCATTGCTTCAACGTGTCCGTGTTGACGGTAGCTTCGTTGGACTTCGGCAGGCACAGACGCAAATGGCCGAGTCTGAAGCTCCTGCGCCGCACGCAGTAGATATGCCATCAGATCGGCGTCAGCAGCGACCTGATCAACGGTTGGCACACCGAGTTGTTGGCACATAGCCAGGTAGTTGGTGCTCAAACGCAGCGAGCTAACAAAGTTGGCACTCCACGACGCGTCAGGATCATTCTCGCCACGGAAGAAAGCTCGGCAGAGCAGTGTCACTTGCCGCATAAATGACAAGCAACTCGATTGGAAAAGAAGCAGCAACTGATTCCCACGCGGTGGCGGAGGTCGGTCATTAGCGTCCAAGCCAACGCCAGCTGCATCGCTAATTCGATCCATCAAGGTTTCGAGGCACCTTTGCATTAGCACAGTGTGCTCGCGCTGCAGTTGTTGCTGGTGCAGCTGTGCAGTCGTCGGTGGAGGTGGTGGTGACATGGAAAAACTGCGCCGCGAGTCGACATCGCTGTCAGAAGACGATGAAACGTCATTAGGCAGGACGGTCGCTCGCCGAACCATCGGCATCGGATACTTCATCGTCGTCCTCGTCCTCTGCCGGCATGCGCGCAAGCTGTGAAAGCACTTGCGCCATGTGTAACACACAGAACGACCGAATTGTCAAAAGGATATCCGCCTTGGTCGATAGCATATTGCTGCAGATGGCGACACACGCGTACACAAGATCTTGGCCTAGGATTGGTTGGCCTAACGATGCGGGGGCTCCAAGACTCAAACTTTCTTTCCACTCGTCTGCTGGAAGTTCGAGGCGCAAATTCATCGCCAGTGGAGCAATGACTGCTCGATAGAAAGTGCTGCGCTGCGTGTCTTGTGTTGACACTAGCAAGTGCAGTTGCTTCAAGGAGCGCAACAGCACATTCAGCTTGCTGTCGTCTTTTGGAGTGGATGAATCGAGCTGTGATTCGAGACTCTCAGGCAACGAGACTGCTAACCGAGTCTTCAGGCAAGGTCCAGCAGGGTTTAGCCTTGGCCGGATTCAAAATTGAAGTAATCCGAAGAGAAGAGAACGACGATGCTGCTGACCCAGGCACACTTCCAACGCTCTCCGCCGCGCTACCAAAGCTCCCAAATTCGCCGCGATGGTGGCGTCTTGAGCGACGCGCACGCCCAGACATTTCCAGAGAGTAAATCGCCGAGGACATTCCGTTTAGCTGCACACTTGCAAGGGTCGTAGGCAACTGATGACCAGATCAAGTGCGCAAGCTGTGGACCGCAAGCAAAGAAACTTTTCTTCAAGGCTGCCATGGCCGCCGTGACATGGGTTGACATTTCTGGCTGGAAGCGCAGCATAGTCTCCAGAAAAGACATAGCAAATTGCTTCATGGCACGAGATTCGTCATTTCTCTCGCGTCGACGCTGAACTCGGAGGACGAAGCGAGTGCTCGGAGATTCTTCTCCGCTCATACGTGCGTCTTCTCCGTCATCAAAAGCATCATCGTCTTCTGACGCCTCAAGACCATCTTCACTGTCGCTGTACTCCACCGAACCGGTTACTGGCGTGGCTTGTGACTCATTCACGCTTTCGGTACCTAGTGCGTCGAGGCGGCTCGGGAGCTCGTCACTCAGCCACGACAAAATGCTGGAGGTGTCTTGCTTTGCTTGGAACACTCCTTCCATGGCTCCTCGCGCACGCTCACGGTCTGCAAGAGTTAAAGGCTCGGATATAGGTACGTATGGCACCAACATTGAGCTTAACGTCTGGCAGAGCGGACATAGAAATTCGCCGTAGTGGGCGTCGAATGCGATATTGGACTGAGAGTGCTCGAGGTTGTATCGCGACTGCGCTTTGACAGACTCAAAGTATTTCTTCCAACAGTGAAGGTGGACTGCATGCCCACAAAGAGATATAAAAATCGGAGGAGGAAATGCTGAAGAGGAAAGTGGTGTGGAAGCTGAAGGCGAAGACGACTCTCCAGAGCCAGGAGATGCAGCCGGGCTACGATCACCACGATCCCCAGATTCACCTGGACTCGTAGCCCCACTGACAGTTTCCTCATTCGGACGGTCTTCCAAGGCATGTGTCGTCACTTGTGTCATTTGAGCGTGGCCAATGTACATAATGGGCTCGTCCTTCTTTTTCTGCGAGCAAATAATGCAGTCAGGCGGAGGAGGAGGGCGATACACAATGGTGTCAGGCGAACTGGTGTCGGTTCCGGGGGCAGCTCCGCCATGGTCATCGCCATGAGATCCACTTCCGTCGCCGAACTCATCCAGCTCGTCATCATCCTCCATTTCTGCGAACATTTGCGACTGAGCAAACGCCTTTTGTCTCGCCATCATTGCCTCAATTGCACGCTGTTGGTGCAGCTTCTTGAGTTGAGCCTTGGACAGTCCCTTCTCGTTCAAACTCGTCTCCTTCTTCTTCATCCCACTCCACACTCGGTTGTCAACGTACGAATGGATGATTGGGTCCAGCGCGCTAAGCTCTCGCAGGATCCAGTAAATCGTTGAGATTGTGGACTTGGATGTTTCTAGGTCGTTTTGTACTTGGTCTGTTGATAGCAAGACCAGCATTGACACGATACTGAGATCTTCGACCTCAGTGTTTGAGCTCTCGACACCGCCCTGGTCGCTACTGGAAGACACAAGCAGAAAAAAAGCAGGTCACTTAGCACACACACCTCATACCAAACACAAACGCCACGAATGGATATACGTACTCGCTGCTCATTTGTATGTCCGATTCGCTCTCACCAAACTGACGCTTGACACGTTTCTTCCCTCGTGATGTGTCTTCCTCTTCTTCAAACGCCTCTGGGCCACACCTAAGCAAGGCTAGTGTCTGTCGTCGTTTCGATTCGGGCACGATCACTGCTGTCGTTAACGGAGGGGCTTGCAAAACCAACACTATTAGGTTCACCAAGTGTAGTGCCCGAAGCACTACCATAACGTTTGTCCGCTTCCCGCCAGCACTCGACGCAGCAGAAGCACCAATGGTAGTTGTTGCGTCCTCCAAGATAACTCGCAAAAGCCCAAGTAGTGATCGTTCCAAAAGTAGTAGGCGAAGCACTTGCATTGATTCATGAGCAGGAGGGAGGGATGAGACCAACGGGATAGGTGGGTCTTCGACTCTCCAGGTTTTGAACAGCGCTTCCTGACGAGCGAATTGGGCCTTCTCGTGTCCTGACCGGCTGAGGTGGTAAAATGCTGGATCATATTCACGGAAAAACTCTTTCTTCAGCACGTACAATGCCGGCTCACCGCTGTCACCTTCGTGGTCTTCAAACTCGTCGGAAGTGCCACCCCCTATACCACGCTTGCTTTGCTCGTCCGCTACTTCAGCGAGAATGCGCTCGACGCGCGCCAAGTGCTGCTTTTTTGCTACTCCTCCGAAAGGAGTTTGCACGACAAACGTGGTCTGATCTAAGAGTTCAGAGAGACGACAAGGTTGCTGGCTCAGTCGGTGCACAACTTCTCTGCGTAGAACCGTATCCTGAGCCTCGATGGCCTTGAGAGGAGGCATTAACTCCGACACTATCCAAATCAAATTCATAAGCGCCATCTCAAGCAGCGCCGTGAGCTTCTCGTCCGGAGCAGAAACCGAGACAGATGAGGCAGATGACGATCTGTGACCGCCATGAGACGATCGCGACATTGCTCTCGATTCGTCGCCACTTTCAGAGTCGTTTCGACTGTCGAGCCAAGTGATAATCCACTCAGCCAGCCCGAAGCGATCGAAGAAAATTGTCAAGAATTTGGAGAATCCAACGATGGGAGCGCTGATCTGGACGAGGAAAAGATCCAGATCTCGCTGCTCGCTGCACCACGGAGGTGAAACGTAATTGATGTACTGGCGCTGCATATTTTGACCGTTGCGGATCCAGAGCCCGCAGTGAATTTGCGCGCACAAAACCAGCGTGCGAAGCGGGTACTCCATCATGCCGTAAATCATCAGTTCTTGTTTGTCGTAGGTCCTCAATCCATTCGTCTCCAAACGCACGCTGCAAAGATGATCGGATGAGCTCGCCCCAATTGTTAATCCATGGTACTGCCACCTCACCACCAGCGCCAGCACTGGTACGTGAAGGTCCGTAATAGATTGCTTCCATCAAGAAGCTTGAGACTTGGTTGTGAAGAGTATTGTGAAACGACACGGGCTGAGTACCAACGTCGAACTTCACAATCGTCTCCCGGCGAGGAAGCCCGGTGACCCATCCAAACGGCGGCGTGAATAACTGAAAGCGGTGCTCTGGGATGCCGAAACGATCAAGCTGCTCCCAGAAGCATGTCAACAGATTATGAAACATTTTTTCCTTGTCACGGTCAGGGTCGGCGCCTTCGTGATATCGTAGGCCTCGAGCAAGCAGCGCTACAATTTTGCTCACACTGGAGTGAAAGCTGAAGGCAGTTAGCCATGTCTGCGTCTCGTACGTCACGTGCGCACGTCCTTCCTGAATACGCACTTGTGGGTCAAGGCCCTGGATCAAGTTCAATGCATCAAACCACTTGCCTGAGCAAATCCTTGCGAAGCAGGAAGCTCGCTGCACATGGACGTGATCCCAAGCACGTAGCTAAGGTTCTCTATCACGTAGTGATATCTCCGAAACTTGAGTATTGGATGTTCGCAGTCTAGGGATTGCCATAGATTACTAGGAGATATGCCGCCACGGCCACTTCCCGCCAAGTGAAGGTGAGGTGCATGGCGTCCGCCGAAGCCTGGTATGGATCCTGTGATCGATCCAATCCCCCGCCCAGCATGAGTTCCGGCTGCTGCCAGTCCCTCAGAAAGCTGGGAGGCAGTCTGCTTTGCCAAGTCGAGTGCTGTGTTGATTGTATCCAGCAGCATCTCCAGTAGACCCATTCCAGCAAGGTGATTGACGATCGATGGTGTCGTCAGGATTTGGACACCATATTGGAAAATGGACTCTTCCCGCGTACCAATCCCGCAGAAGTACTTGAGCATCATGCGGTTGTACACCTTCATGAAGACTATTGAAAACTTGAGCTTCGGGTCCTTGTCGCCTTGCAACTTGAGGTACAGCTCGTACAATTCTAGGGCGATATCTTTTCGGAAGTATGCGTCCGAGAGGAACATAGTGTGAATGGGCTCCTTGGCTTGGGCAAGTGCGTCCGGTGGGGAATCCGGAACTGCAAACAACTTATCGCAGAAGAGATCGTGAAGCGGCTTTGAGAGCGAGCAGATTCGCTTGATCCAACGCGCGACAGCAAGCATTACGTCCTCGTCATGGATATGCACATCATCTACCACGCAGACGTGCCAGCCCTCTATCTTGAGCTCTTGCATGAGCATCAAGGCGTGACGCAGCGCCAAATTCACGGACACCAACTCGGACCCATTTGAGTCGATCGCACGGACGAGGTCCTCAGCATGTGGGATATGCTTTTGGTTCAGCGATCGAATCAGGTCTTCATCAGAGTGGACGTCGTCATTGCAGACGCGCACATGGAACTGCCGCTCGTCGACGATGGGTGCCGAGTTTTCAGTGCTTCCAAACGTGAAAGAGGCCCCAAAGCTCCCGTGCTGCGCGTGCTCCTGCTGCAGCTGCGCACGGACCGCGTGCATCATCTGTCGCCCTCTGCTGTCCACTCGTTCGGGGTCGAACACATGGATTGATCGCTTGGCCATCTCAGCAAAGAAGGCGACAATGGCTTCGAATAGCGCGTCGGCTACATTCACGAGCTCTTGAGGAAGCGGTATAGACCCAGTCGCACCGGTCGAGGCGCCGGTTGCGTTGTTGTTATTCCTCTGTCCATGGTAGACACAGAACCCCTCCGGCGCCCACGCCTCGCTGTCTCCACAGTCGCAGACGCCCCCAGGCGTCGTGCGGTGGAAAAACACGTCGTGGCCCTCATGGTTCCCGTTCTGAAAGCACTTGAGGCACAGCACGCAGGTCTCATCCGCCTGGCACGTCTTGCAGTTGAACACAATGTCGTTGCGCTGGAAGAGGTATCCGCAGAGCACCTGGTTGGCGCTGCGCGGCTTGAACCGCTCAAAGAACGCCTCGCTCTGGACCTCATCCGCTTCTGCGTCACCTGCGGTCGCGTGCGCCAGCAAGATCGCGTCCAGGAAGCCTCCGATCTCGTCCACAGCCACGCCGCGTTTGGCGATGCTCGTCACGGCTGGGTTGATGCTCGGAATCGGCGGCGAACTGCCATCTCCGCGCCGCAGCAGCCGCAGCAGCTCGCCCAGCGCCCGCGCGTCGACCTCCGGGGCCGGCAGAGCGCGCACGAAGCGCCGGAACGCGGCCGCGTCGTCCAGCGGCGCGCGCTGCATGCTCCCGAGCGTGGGAACGGCCTTTCTCGGTCGAGAAAGATCGGATTTCGCCCGCGAGTGGCGCGTTCGACAGCGCGCAGACCCGCCGAGCGCTGCGACGGGGAGTTGGCGCGCGCGGAGCTCTGGGGCGTGCGCTGCGGGGGAGTCCGGCCGCGCTTCTCGCTCGAGGTCCCTCCCGCCCAGAGGTCTCTGGGCCTGGATGCGCGTTGGGCAGTCATGTGATGACTGCCAGTGTGCGCGGGAGTGAGGGTTGGTGTGGCGCACACCACCGCCGCGACTCGTGCGCGTCAGCAGATCACGTCGGTCGGATTGGTCCAAAAAAGGAAGTGGACGGAAACCTGCGGGAATTAGTAAAAGGAGTGTTCGTTAGTTTAAGCGTAGCATAATATGATCTTGAAACCTATTATAGTGGATCTGATAGCTGATAAAGACTGTTGAAATGATATATATTAGATATGAGCTATCTGAGCGACTGACTGCCACGCCAATCACGCGACTTGAGGTGACTTGGTTGAACTGTGCATCAACCAGCGACGACGCCACGAGCTTTTTTCAAGAGGGAGTACGCACTGTAGCCACAAGGATTTGATGATCTGCCCGACATTCACGGCAGTTGGATGGAATTATCTTTTTGCGATGGAATGATTTGTGTGGGGGGCTCGCTGGTGAGATCGCACATACGCTTCTTGGTGACGACAGCATGACATCACCGCGGCAAAGACACGGCCCTCGGCATTTGACATCCATCGGTCACCCATGGGTGTCAAACGCCTAGTGAGTTCATCCTCCTTTCACTCTCACTCTTGACGCACGTCACTGCATTCAAGCGCTTCCACATACTTGTCCCTCTGTCGATTCAACTCATAGTACCGCATCGTGGTGCCCGCGAGTGAGAGCAAGCTCTCGTCGGAGGAAAGCAACGCAGTCATGGCTGTTTCTGCGTCACCAACCAGCTCGGACAAACCCAGGAGACTGTTTTTATTGAGCGTACTGTCAACATTGCCGAGCATTACCTCAATTCGGCCCCAAAGCTCAACGTACAAGGGTATCTCGCTTCGCGCACCTTGAATTTCTAGTAGGCGCTCACGTGCTGACGAAACAATCGCCGGAGCACACTCCAAACTGATTGAAGCAAGCGGCATTGCAGCTTGCTCATACGCTAACCTTGCGAGCTCGTCGATCACAGACGAAATCTTGATTCGCTTTGACGGATCGAGTGCACACATTCGCGTCACTAGATACCATTGCTCGTCGGAGGCAATTTCGGGGCGAAAAGGCAATGTGTCCTGTTTCGCGTGATATTTCACGGCAATGTTGTCAAGATCTCCCCAAGGCAGACAAAAGTATGTCTCTTTTCCAGCCTTCACAGCTTCCATCACTCGCAACGCTTCAATCAAACACATACCCAAAGCTCGGCGTATTCACAGATGAATAAAGGGTTGCTGAAATGGCTAGCGCCGAAGAGCTGGATGGCATGAGGATGTCGGAATATGAACCGATTATCGACCTCGCGGTGGAACATGGTAAAATTCCCTCGCTCTCGTGGTTGAGTCTGCAGCATTTGCTGCAGCAGTTGAGCAAACTAATACTCTGATCCGATCTATTGCCGTGGATTCTACAGTCCGTTCTGAGAGGCTAGCAATGATGAAACGTTGTTGTCATCGGGTGAAGCTTGGGCTTGTTTACTACCATCAAGTAGACCGTATCGGATCAAATCTTCGACGAGCGAAACTAAACGAGCTCTACTAACGCTAGGGTGGCGAGTATTGCGAAAGTGAGCTGCAATGAGTGGTTCACCGATATGAACGAGCTGTTGTCGTCTGGACTGTTTTCTCCTGTAGCGCTGTGGTCGTAGTAAGAATCTCCAACCGTCTCTGAGCCACCTGCCCCACCTCTCGGTCTTGGCAGCATATCACCAGAATCGTCATCAACAAACTGACCAGTCAAAGACGAGTCTGCGGACATATTCAGATCAAAGTCAAATGGCTTTGGTAGCTTCAATACCGGCCCAGCACTCGCGATCGACGCATTGACGTTCTCACTCGTAATAAAGTCCAGTAAAGTCTTGTTCTCGTTGCCATTCTGCCACTGCTCGAACGCTTCGAACGGGTTGTACATCCCCGGCTGCACGGTCGAGTCCATGGCTTCCGTCGTGCTAACCCCAGTCACGCTCGGCGTTTTCCGCTCTAAGGTCGACGGAGTGGGACTCGCAGTCGGCGTTGGATCCGGCTGCACAACCGCCACGAGAGCCTCGTCGGACTGGAAAACGCGCGGGTATCCGCCTGGCACCCAGCCCAGCAGCGGTCCAGTCTCCTGCAGGTCGAGCGAGCGCACCCGAGCGAGCAACAAGGAGGAAAGTAACGAAACAGCAACTCCAGCCATGGGAAGCTTCAAGATTGAGCTTCAAGTGATGATCAAGGCTTCAGCTCGACTGGAGATGTCGCTCGGAGCTGGGATATTGGGGAATGATCAATGAGAAACAGCATGGTTGACGCTGCTAAACAAGAAATACGCACTGTCTTCTTGCTTCTCCAACCCACACCGGCTCGATTGCATGTTGAGGATCTTATTCTTGCAACGACAACAAGCTTCGACGTGTGAATCCTCATCACCACGACACCTAAAGTACCAGCAGATTGAGAATTTTGTTGATCTCCATGATTCTATTCATTGCTCGTGCCATGAAAAAACTAGAGCAAGGCGACAGCAACGCTATAGAATTGAAAGCACCAACACCATGAGGCGATAGCAAACGGACAAATGCATTGGTTCCCATTACACGAAATCTTTGGGCCGACAGTCTCAAGCCACTGTCGCTTCACGACCGCTTGCCTAGTTGACCTTGACGACGATCTTGCCGATGTTCTTGCGCGCGTACAGGTAGTCGATGGCGTCGGCGATCTGCTCGAGGCCCTCGAACTTGACGGGGTCCACGCCAGCCTTGAGCTTTCCCTCTTGGATGAGCTTCAGCAGGCGCTCAATGTGCGTCGCGTACTGCTCGCGGTAGTGGCCCGAGATGAAGCCGCGGATCGACGCTGACTTGAACAGCAGCTTGGGCACCAGCTCCTGCACCAGGTACTCGTGCTTGGGGCTGTCCTCCTTGTAGCCCGAGATGCTGCCGAACGCGATCAAGCGCCCCTTGACAGCCAGGTTGTCCACGGCCGCACGCAGAATGTCACCGCCGACGGTCTCGAACACGAGGTCAACACCCTTCGGGTACTCCTTCTTCAGCACCTCACCAACGTCCTCCTTGTTGTAGTTGATCACACGGTCGCAGCCGATCGACTTGAGGTACTCTCCCTTCTCATCGGAGCTGGTGGTACCGATGACGTGGTTTCCGGCGAGCTTGGCAAGCTGGACGACGAACTGTCCGGTGCCACCAGCGGCAGCCGTGACCAGCACCGTTTCATTGCTCTTCATCTCGCCAACCTGCTCGAGCGCGATGGATCCAGAGCTGCCGCACACAATGAGCGGCAGGATGTCGGGCGTCGGCGCGGGCACCTTGATCACCAGCGGGAGGTCCACCTCGTTGTACTCTGCGAAGGCTCCGAGCTCTGTTCCAACAAAGCAGCGCATTAGCCTCCGTTGCATCAATCAACGTCGCCGATGAAGCACGTACTGCGGTAGGCGACGGCGTCTCCGACCTTGATGTCCTTGACGTTGGCGCCGACCTCCGTGACAACGCCGACGGCGTCCAGCCCGCTGCCGAACGGCGGCGGCAGCGGTCCCGTGTAGGCGCCGTTGGTGACGTTGATGTCGGTGGCGTTGATGCCCACGTAGTGGTTCTTGACGACGATCGAGTCGGGCGAGGCCGTCGGCAGCTCGGGCTTCTCGACGACCGCCGTGGCCTTGCGGAAGTCCGTCGACTTGGTGTGCACGTCCAGGCGCTTGTAGCTCGGCATCTTGCGGTAGGTTGGCGCCTGAGCTTGGGCTTGGGCTTGCGCTGGAGCTGGCGAGTTGAGGAATGAGCAGAGGCGCCCGCAACTGCCGCCGAGCCTTCAAGATCCGACCGCGTCACGCGTAGTCTCAACAAGTGTTCACGCTATTGGACGCTTTGGTTGAATGGGTAGTAATACCTAGTAAACTATTATAGGGTGATGACGTTTTTTATGGAGTGCATTTTAATAGTAGGCGGTTTGCAGGTTTCGGTGTCATTTTGCCTATCTGGCGGAGATGGAGGGGCGCTGGTTGAACGTCAACGTTAGCGTTTACAACATCAACTCCACTTGTCGCCGCACTGCTCTCGGGCCACTTGCTATGGCTTCCTGCTGGAGCGTACTTGAGTCCGAATCGACCAACGCGAGTGTAGAGACTGTTGTCTGCTATGAGGTGAGCGGCTGAAGGCTCGCAGAGGTTCGTTTTTGAATAGGCAAGTCGATGCTCTCGCGCTACTCTAAAAGCGAGTGCAAGCGCTGAAATCGTCGGCTATTGAGGAGATGTCAGTCGCCAAGGGGCAGAGAGCTGCTTCCCATTTCGGTGAGCGGCTGCAGATGTATTGAAGAGACCTCTGGTATAATGACACGACGCTCAAACTTCAGCAAGAATCTGTTCATTGGAAAGTCGATGCAATGGATAGTTTAGGCTTGTATCCACTCATACGGCTCGAAGACAGTGTCATGACCCTCGAAAAGTCTAGAATCCTGTGCGCGTTGGAGAGTAGAAAATGCCACGTCAAGTCGACGTGACTTGCCTTTTTCCACCCGTCTACAGTTGCTTTGCTGATGACGGCAAATGCCAGGGGGCGAATCAATGAGCGCTCAACGTCAATTTATTGGTCAAAACCTCGTCTACGACGCAATCCACCGCCATTCCAGTCTCGCGCTCACGATGCTCCATCGCCACCTCGTGAGCTTTCGCCCATGTCATCAGTTTACTCGAATGATCTCATGCAGCTATACCTGCAGCTCCTTTGTTTTGCAAACTTCCGCGCGACTGGTTGGCCAAAGCCCAACGATTTCCTGTGGTGACAAATACTTGCCTGTCTGGCGAACCGCAGCGCTGTCCAAGGAATGAAAGCGGCTGAGAATTTTCGCCAGCACATTCGTTGCTGCAGCTCCACTGTGAACAACCATACACGCGTTTGAGCGGTGTCCTCGTCTAGGGCTCGAGGGTACTCGCACGTCATCACGTTCAGCTCAAAATGTGGCAAGGACGGCTGTGGAACATGACCGTGTATAGAGAAACTGATTGCTCAGTGCTTCCTCCTGGTCCTGTGCTTGCGATTCTCCTGCAGCTTTACGAACGGCCCATTCGTGTGCATCTGCATTGTTGCACGTCATGCTGGCTATCGTCATGCTATATCGTCATGCTGTACAAGATAGTTCTACACGCGGGACAGGACAGATCGTTCTCAGGTCGAGAGGTGGATGGAAAGCTTAGCGCTTACCATTTCTCCGACTTGCTCGCTCGACCTCGATTGCACTTCTCAATCGACGAATTGGTGAAGCAGCGACGTAAAGACTCATGGTGTCAGGCGGACTGCAGCTCGGACCACCTGAGCGGATCTCACTGCCAAGCCCAGTTAAGTCGGCGTACAGCGACTTGCGTTCCCCGGCGTTAGGAAACAGCGACGCAGATCGGGTTGACAGCGAATCAGGAATCGGCGCTCTGCGTGACGGGGACGTACCCCACTTGCTGTCGAAGGAGATTTTGGGGCTTCTGGCGCAGTATGCGGCAGTTGGACTTATGATGGGGACTCTCCCGAGCACCATCACGCCATTCTTGAGCTACTATCTCAACATGGAGGGCCAAGCGACGACGTCTGCGCGCGCGCTGCTAGGCATCCCGTGGTCGCTCAAGGTTTTCGTCGGCATTTGCTCGGACTGCTTCCCGATCGGAGGCTACCGGCGCCGATCGTACATGATGATCGGGTGGACTCTGTGCGGCATTTGCCTTTTGATTATGGGATTTATGCCAGTTGGTCGACCATACTTCCCAGTCGCGTCGTGGCGCACGCTAAAGCCCCAGGACTTTACTTCCAAAGAAATCGCAGCCATCAATCACGCCGCGCCAGCTACAGGCGCCAAGTATATCGTCTTGATGATGCTTGCAACACTCGGATACCTCATCTCGGACGTTGCAGCGGATGGTCTTGTGGTCGAGTACGCTCAGCGAGAGCCGCTCTCGATCCGAGGACGCACCCAAACCGCAATTTACACTGTTCGGACACTTTTCAGCGCTTTCGGCAGTCTTCTCGTTGGTCTTGGACTCAGCTCGCCCCCGTATGGAGGAAGCTTCGAGTTTGGGGTGTCCTTCTCGGTCTGCATGTTGATCCTCGCATGCTTCATTCTTCCAATCGTTGGCATCACCTGGCACTGCGTGCAAGAAACACAGAATTTGCTGGGCTCGATGGACTTCAAATGCTATCTCAACCGCTTATGGAGTGCAATCCAGACACGTGCAGTGTACCAGGTCATTGCGTACAGCTTTTTCTCCGGTGTCCTCGGTGGTATCAGCTACGTTGCAGTTGATCCCGTCACCATGTACTGGGCTCGTGCATCAAGCTTCAATATTTCTGTAGCTCAAATCGTGTCGTCTGCTATCACTGTCGCGACTTTGGTGTTCATGGGCAAGTATGGACTTCACTGGAATTGGCGAGTCGTGACTGTGACGACGACTATAGCTGTCATTGCCGTGGACAGCGTCTGCACTTTGCTGACGGTCTGGGATGTCGTCCGCAATCAGTGGTTTTGGCTTGGACTGCCAATTGTGGAGGCTGTTCCTGCCGGCATCAGCTTCATTGTCGCTACCTACGTCGTGGTTGAGCTCGCAGATGAAGGCACGGAAGCAGCCATCTACGGTCTCATGACGACGGTCAACAATCTTAGCAGCCCGTTCTCGGCGACGCTGACCAAAGTGATCAATGGCCCATTCAAAGTCGACAACACAGACGTGATGAACGATACGGCAGCAGTTCGCCGCGACGTTACCATCACCGTGTTAATCTCATACGCTTGCAAGCTCGGGTCTCTGTTTTTCCTGGTGTGGCTGCCACGTCAGAAGGCTGAGACACAAGCGCTCAAGAAAACTGGAGGCAGTAGTGCGTGCATGGGTCGATTGACGCTAGCGTATTGCTGGTTCGCTCTCGTCTGGTCGATTTTGGTGAACCTCCTCGGCATTTTCGAGAGTACGCGGTGCCTCCCGATCACTGGTGGCTGCTGAGAGTAACATCAGAGTCTACGATAGGTTGAGGATCAGGTGTCGTGGCAGTCGCCAATGCATGAAAGTGTAGCGATTTCACTCCAAACTCGTTGAATTTGCATTTGCACGTCGACTACGACGAGAGTCACTTCCTTGAACGATCCAGGGGGAAGAATCAGTCCACAGCTATAACGTCTACGGTAGATCGGCAATCTGGACGACGACCTTGCCAGTGTTCTTGCTCGCATACATGTAGTCGAGGGCGTCGGCGATCTGGTCGAGACCCTTGAAGCCAGCTGTGTCAACCTCGACCTTGAGCTTGCCCGCATCAATGAGCTTCTGGAGACGAGCAAGCGTCTCAGGCATGAGGTTAATGAAGCCGTTGATGTGGAACCAGCGCACCGACGCCGACTTCATGAGCAGCTTGGCATTCATAGCGCTAACCGTGAAGTCGTTACCGGCGCCGTCGTTCTTGTATTCGGAGATGTAGCCGAACACGATGATGCGGCCCAGCGGCGCAATGTTGTCCACCGCAGCCTTGAACATCTCGCCACCGACGGTCTCGAACACGAGGTCGATACCCTTCGGGTACTCCTTCTTCAACACCTCGCTCACATTCTCCTTCTTGTAGTTGATGACGCGGTCGCAGCCGAGCTTCTTCAGCACCTCAGCCTTCTCGTCGGAGCTGGTGGTGCCGATGACGTGGTTGCCAGCGTGCTTGGCGAGCTGCACGACCTGTTGGCCAGTGGCGCCGGCAGCGGCAGTGACCAGCACCGTCTCGTTGGACTTCATCTCACCGACCTTCTCGAGCGCGATGGCGCCGGAGACGCCGCAGACCGTGAGTGGCAGGATCTCGGGCGAGATGCGCGGGACCTTGGTGACGAGGAAGGCCGGGACCTCGATGTACTCGGCAAAAGCGCCGGGCGAGAGCAGCACAACAGCGTCACCGACCTTGACGTTCTCGACGCCCTCGCCAGCGTCCGTGACGACGCCGACCATCTCGACGCCCGTGCGGAAGGGCAGCGGGTAGCCGTAGAAGCCCTTGGCCATGAGGATGTCGGTGGGGTTGATGCCCACGTAGTAGCCCTTGACGACGACATTACCCGCCGCAGCCTGCGGGATCGGCAGCTCGACCGTCTCGGTGGCCTCACGGAAGTCTGGTGAGCTCTTGACGACCTGGATTGCGCGGAACGTGGCGGCCATGGCTTCAAGTTGGTCGGAAGAGTAGAGAGAGCTGCTCGGCTGGGATGCGAATCGAGAATGAGCACGAAGGATCTGCAAGCAGAGGTGTCAATGGCGAGCACAGTGTTGACCAGTTCTCTACGCCCTCGACTGCTGGCGGGAAGCAGGAGGGAACAGCGCGGAAGGACGAGGAGGTGACCGATCCAATTGCCGCGTAGGCAAGTGTCGTGACGTTGTGGGGGTGATGGGCATGCCACGAAGGACGAGGAGCTCAGACACTACCAGGTAGTCAAATATGGACTTGGTGAGACCAAGCTTTTCGGATGCAGTCAACAAATATTCATGTCGCATTAGTTGAAAGAGCCTATAGTAGGCTAATTATGTGTACATTAGGAATTTAGGTTGTTTAAAATAGGTTTATGCTAACTACATGCCTATCTTGCTGACGATGGTGGGTCATCAACCTCCTGATTTAGACCCACCCAAACCCACCAAGACCCGCTTCAATACCTTGATTTAGGTATAGTTTGACAACCCGTTTGGGTCAATTCGCTCTCGCAAAACCTGCCAACCCGGCCCGCTCATCAAAAACTGATGCGTCAACGAATGAAACGGCCAAGTGAGACCGACACACACACACAGTGGTCGAAGCAGCACACCCTGCCAACTCAGTTCGGTGTCATTCCACAACTTGCTTTGCACCAGCAACAACTCCAGCCAGCAGCTTCCAGCTCCAGCTCCTTCCAGTCATGCCGTCTTTCCGCACCATTCAGGTCCACACGCTCTCCAAGGACTTCCGTGCGGCCACCAAGATCGTCGAGGTGGCCGAGCTGCCCTCGGCCTCGGCCGGCAGCATCGTCGTCAAGAACCACTACGTGGGCATCAACGCAACGGACATCAACATCACCAACGGAGCCTACGGAAACATCCAGCTGCCCTTCGGCTGCGGCCTCGAGGCTGCTGGTATCGTCACGGCTGTGGGCGAGGGCGTCACCAACGTGCAGGTGGGCGACGCCGTCGCGTACCAGAAGTTCGGCGCCTTCAGCGAGTACGCCGAGGTTAACGCCGCTACGGTCATCAAGACTCCCACGCTCTCGCCCGGTATCCTTCCCATCACGGTTGGTGGCATCTCAGCCTCCATTGCTCTCGAACAAGTGGGCGAGATGAAGACCAACGAGACCGTCTTCGTCAGCGCTGCTGCTGGTGGCACTGGACAGTTCGTCGTCCAGCTTGCCAAGCTCGCCGGAAACCACGTCATCGGTACCACCAGCTCCGATGAGAAGGTCGAGTACCTCAAGTCTATCGGCTGCGACCGTGTGATCAACTACAACAAGGAGGACGTTGGTGAGGTGCTGAAGAAGGAGTACCCTAAGGGCATTGACCTCGTGTTCGAGACCGTCGGCGGTGACATGTTCAAGACGGTTGTCGACAACATCGCGCCTCTCGGCCGTATCATCGTGTTCGGCTACATCTCTGGTTACCACGGTGACAAATCCGCGGAGCCGCTGCTGGTGAACCAGCTGAACCCGAAGCTTCTCATGAAGTCGGCTTCGGTGCGCGGCTTCCTGCTATTCAACCACAAGGAGCACATTCCGTCGCATATTGGTCGTCTGGTGTCGCTCATCACGGAGGGTAAGCTGAAGGCTGGCGTGGACCCGACGGAGTTCAAGGGTCTGGAGGGCATCCCGGATGCTATCGACCACATGTACGCGCGCAAGAACATCGGCAAGGTCGTCGTCAAGCTCGAGTAAGTAGGAACTAGGATTCGAGTACAAGATGAATCAAACATGTTGGACCTTGTTACTCTTTGAACTTGTTTCTTGAGAGTGTTTCTTTGTCGTTCTTGGGAACGCTCGAGGCATTGTCTGCGATTTCACACTGAAGGCATTTCCGAATTCGCTCGACAAGGAACGCACAACAACAACAACAACAACAAACTCAAGAGCAACATGGCCGACGAACTAAGCGTAAAGCAATTGATAGACGAGTTGAAAACACTGGGAGAAAATCCGGACCATATCTTGTTCGCGTGTGGAGGCAGCATCGAGTTTGATAAACCCATCCGCCTGCACTACTCCAAGAAGAAGTCCTCCGACACAGACGAAGATGAAGCCGTTGCCTCGTTCCAGTTCCCACCCGAACCAAACACATTCAGAGACAAGATGGACGAGTTGGTGGACGCTTGTGATGCTCAAGACAGCAGCAGTAGTGGTCGTGACGGTGGTGATGCCGGTGATGGTGATGGTGATGGCGACGCGAACTCGGACAACGGCGCACTGTACTCGATGGACTCGGAGCGCTGGTCGACGAGTTTCCAACTGTCGGAGCTCAATATTCTTGATCAGATTCATCGGACGCTCAATCCGTTCACCTCGGGTGTTCGGGCTTATCCGTATAAGCTCAGTGTGGTGAAGGATGGATGGCAGTTTGACCCTATCGGAGATACTGCGGTGGTTGACGACATCTACGGCGTGCTCGTGGTGTGTCTCCCGACCAGTTGCACTGGTGGGAAGTTTGAAGTGAAGAATGGAGAGACGAAGCAAGAGTTTCTCTGGGACACCATGAGCGATCAAACTTCCAGATCAAAACCAGCAGTGCAGTGGTGCGCATTCGGCTCCGACTGCAGTTACCGAGTTGGAGTGGAGAGTGGATTTTTCGTAACACTCACATACGTGTTCCAGATGTATCGAGGAGTCAAGCCAGTGGAACTGGACATGAAGAAAAATGCTTTCGTGGAGAAGCTGGGAAAGTTGGTGCAGCGCATGAAGGTTGGCGGCACGGGAGAGACGCTTGGATTTGCGCTCGAACACAAGTACACCGTGGGATATGAGGGAGACGTACCGATGCTGAAGGGATTCGATCGGTTTGTGAAAGCTGCTTTGGACGAGTTGGGACTCGAATACGAGTTCAGACCATTCTTTTTGGCTATGCCGAAACCATCAGAAAGTGAAGGAGACAACTGCTTCGCCATCCGACTGCTCGATGGGGCACCGAGTGTTGTCAAAGCTGATAATTTCGAGGTCTATGTCAGCTCCTGGAGTACGATTATGGATCGTAGCGGCTACTCTGAAAACTACGACGTCGACGGAACGATGTTGGAACACAGTGTGCTTGAAGTTGATAAAGTTGAGGGGATGCATTGGATCATTCCACCCACTAGTCTAAATGTGAGGAAACTCGTGGGGTCCTACGGGAATGATATCTCGACGGAACACTACTACGCTGCCGCCGCCTTTTTCGTCAAGCTCTGAGCGGACTGGTCTCGCTGGTCGAAGATGGCGAGTGGAGTTAGAGAGTGAGCACTGGCTTGACGACTTGTGATAAAACAATCCATTTGGCTTTTGAGCTCCCAATCTCTCGATAGGAATTCATCAGGAAGAAGAAAAAGGAAATGAGGCGGTGGATATATATGCATCTACAATAGCGTCTTGTCCCATCCCACGATCCTCGTACTCACACCGTTGGTGACCCAATTCATTCCTCAACCTTCGTGCTTCGAAGAAGGAGAGCTCGCCGTCATGATCTCATTCCCATACAGACAGCTGCAAGTTCGCGCTCACTCCACCACCTTCCGAGAGGCGATGGAGCTTGTGACAATTCCGAACTGGCCCACGCCCGCACCCGATGCTGTGCTCGTGTGGAATCATTTTGTTGGCATCAATTCAGCTGACGCCACACGTGTTTGGGCCGAGAGCGACGCAACCTCTTTTGTATGTGGGGTTGAGGCTGGTAGGATATTCGATCGTTCGCTGGTCTCGGAGTATGTGCACTGTACTGACATGGTGTGTGCTTTAGTTGGCCTCATCACGGACATTGGTCTGAACGTCAGCGATTTTCGACCCGGAGAAGCCGTTGTTTATCGTGGTGAGCTTTATTGACAGATTCGTTTGGGTGGAATAGATCTCTGCGGCTAATGGTTGCGTCTTTCTGTATAGGTACAGGAGCTTTCTCGGAGTACACGGAAGTTGCAGTAGTTGATCTCATCAAGCTGGAAGAAGTATCAGCAGCGGCCCTCGGTGTTGTTGTGTCTGGCGTGACGGCTGCGCTTGCACTAGAAGATGCGGGACAAATGAAGTCGAATGAAACAGTGTTCATCTCGTCAATTGCCGACGGGACCGGAGTATTCGCAGTCCAGTTGGCTAAAGCTGCAGGAAACCACGTGATCACTGCATGCTCGTCGCAGGAAGCTGTCAATACGATGCGCGAACTTGGGTGTGACCGTGTACTGAATTCGACTGTGGAGCCCGTCGGATACCGGCTGAAGATGGAGTATCCCCAAGGAATCGATTTGGCATTGGATTTATCAGGAGGATCCTTGTTCCGAACGTGCGTCGAAAACTTAGCAATCAATGGCCGCGTCGTCTCGGTGGAGTCTGCCATGCAGCTACTGGACGCCCACAACTCGAATGCAACGAATCCTGATTGGAACGTGGCCGATCTGAAATCGTTCGTCGTGACCCGTGCTGCATCGTTGATTGGTTTCTCGCTCGCTCAAATCGACAGCCAGAGAGCTCGATCACGCGCGCAAGAGTTACTGGAGGTAGTATCAAGAGGCTTATTGCATTCGATTCTTGATCCACGCGAATTTGTTGGACTTGATGCTGTTCCAGATGCAATCGAGCATTTGGTGAGCGGCGAAAACCTGGGCAAGATCGTCGTGCGACTCATCTCAAAAGGATAGTGGAGTCAGTGCGGGTAATTCAGAGGAGAGGAATGCGCTCGTGCATTTGTTTGGATATTTTATAATTCGGAGTATTAGTTAAGCGGTTGGTAACGAAGACATGGTATGCAAAGTCAAGGCAACTCATTCCATTATCCTAGCTCCTACGGCATGGATTTACCCGTTTAAAAAAAAAAAAAAAAAAAAAAAAAAAAAATCAAAAGCAACACTCAAACCTCACCTGCATCACTCATTGATGAAATGAGTGGGATCTCAACTCAGAGCCCAACAAAAAACGCGGCGGCAGCGTAATACTCCTCCGCCGAAACCTCGTTCCCATACGAAGCTGTGCGCTTTGTCACGTTCAGACTGATGGGCGGCACGAGCCAGTGCACGTTCTCGACCTCCCGAACTCGGAGCACACTGTCCCTCAAAGCCGTCATGGTTTCGTCGTACTCATCATTGTAACCACTTCGATCCGCAAGCGCGTCCCAGGAGCTAACGTGAACTTCGCACTTGTTGATTTTACGAGCACCTGGCGCACGATTCAGCAGTCGCCGTGCAAACGAGTCGTCGTCGACTTCCTCATCCGGCATAGCCAAAAAGAATGGTCTGAACTCGTATTCAAGTCCCAGCTCGTCCAAAGCAGCTTTCACAAACCGATCGAATCCCTTCAGCATCGGTACGTCTCCCTTATATCCCACGGTGTACTTGTGTTCGAGCGCAAATCCAAGCGTCTCTCCCGTGCCGCCAACCTTCATGCGCTGCACCAACTTTCCCAGCTTCTCCACGAAAGCATTTTTCTTCATGTCCAGTTCCACTGGCTTGACTCCTCGATACATCTGGAACACGTATGTGAGTGTTACGAAAAATCCACTCTCCACTCCAACTCGGTAACTGCAGTCGGAGCCGAATGCGCACCACTGCACTGCTGGTTTTGATCTGGAAGTTTGATCGCTCATGGTGTCCCAGAGAAACTCTTGCTTCGTCTCTCCATTCTTCACTTCAAACTTCCCACCAGTGCAACTGGTCGGGAGACACACCACGAGCACGCCGTAGATGTCGTCAACCACCGCAGTATCTCCGATAGGGTCAAACTGCCATCCATCCTTCACCACACTGAGCTTATACGGATAAGCCCGAACACCCGAGGTGAACGGATTGAGCGTCCGATGAATCTGATCAAGAATATTGAGCTCCGACAGTTGGAAACTCGTCGACCAGCGCTCCGAGTCCATCGAGTACAGTGCGCCGTTGTCCGAGTTCGCATCGCCATCACCACCACCACCACCGTCATCACCACCGTCATGACCACTACTGCTGCTGTCTTGAGCATCACAAGCGTCCACCAACTCGTCCATCTTGTCTCTGAATGTGTTTGGTTCGGGTGGGAACTGGAACGAGGCAACGGCTTCATCTTCGTCTGTGTCGGAGGACTTCTTCTTGGAGTAGTGCAGGCGGATGGGTTTGTCAAACTCGATGCTGCCTCCACACGCGAACAAGATATGGTCCGGATTTTCTCCCAATTCCTTCAGCTCGGCCATTAGGCTCTGGATTCTTCCTGTCGACTCCATGAAGAGCTGGCCGTTCTGCTTGTCGAGACCAATCGGAAAAGTAGCTTTGATTGCGTTTTTGTATTGAGATAGGTCGCTTTGTTTTGTGCCAATATCTGGTCACTTACGTTATATCATGTGATGTACATGGGCGTGGACCCTTATTGCTTGTTGACGGCAGGAGTGCAGTTTACATCATGGCCACCCACGTTAGCAGCCGGCAAAGGCCACGTCAGGCTGCCCGAGTGGTCCATGTGGTCGATTGTCTCTGCTCGATGCGGGGGAAGAAGAGTGCTTGCCGCAATCTGGCGTCAAAGTAATCGTTCGTGCAGCTTCGAGTTGGAGAGCGGGAGCCAGGTGCCACTTTGAAACAATCCGAGCAGACGATATCATCACCATGCCTTCCTACCGCACTGTCCAAGTTCACACGCTCTCCAAGGATTTTCGAGCAGCTACCAAGATTGTTGAGGTCCCGGAAATCCCGACGCCGTCGGCTGGAAACGTTGTCGTCAAGAACCGCTTTCTGGGTATCAACGCGACCGATATCAACATCACAAATGGTGCTTACGACCCCACAGCCCCTCCTCCGTTTGGCTGTGGTCTGGAGGCAGCAGGAGTCGTGATTGCTGTGGGTGAGGGTGTTACCGGCGTCAAAGTTGGCGACGCGGTCGTCTATCAGAAATTCGGTGCCTTCAGCGAGTGCGTCGAATCTGAAGCGGAAATTGTCACCAAGACCCCTGCGCTCACGCCAGACATCTTGCCTGTGATGCTGTGCGGCATCTCGGCCTCCATTGCTCTCGAACAAGTGGGCGAGATGAAGACCAACGAGACCGTCTTTGTCAGCGCTGCTGCTGGTGGCACCGGACAGTTCGTCGTCCAGCTTGCCAAGCTCGCCGGAAACCACGTCATTGGTACCACCAGCTCCGATGAGAAGGGAGAGTACCTCAAGTCGATCGGTTGCGACCGTGTGATCAACTACAACAAGGAGGACGTTGGTGAGGTGCTGAAGAAGGAGTATCCGAATGGTATCGACCTCGTGTTTGAGACCATTGGTGGCGAGATGTTCCGGACTGCAGTCGAAAACATCGCTGTTCACGGCCGTATCCTCGTGGTCGGCTACATTTCCATTTATCATGGAGACAACTCGGCATCTCAGATGCTGGTGAACCAGCTGAACCCGAAGCTTCTCATGAAGTCGGCGTCTGTGCGAGGATTCAACATCTTTGGCCACCAACAGTATATCCCTGCGCACGTTGAGAAGCTTGTGTCTCTGATCACATCAGGAAAGCTGAAGGCTGGCGTGGACCCGACGGAGTTCAAGGGCCTCGAGGCGATATCGGATGCTATCGACCACATGTACGCGCGCAAGAACATCGGCAAGATCGTCGTGACGCTCGAGTAAGTAAGACCCATGGTCACCAGTAGGCATTATAAATGACACCTACAGAGCTTGAGAATGCCAATTGCTTTGCACGGGGAGCTTCAAGGCTTTGATACCTCGGATCAACTCGTCTCGATGTGACGTTGAAGTAAACACTATATTTCAAAGGTAATCAAGGGCTCAAGGCTACTATAACAGGGTATTTATTGATAGAGGTAATCGTCCCGGCCCGGGTCGCTGATGACGCTACTTATGCTGTTTACATAGTGTCTCCACACGGGTCTCCACCAAACCCATTCGAGAGATTCAAAACCCGGGTCCATATAAAAATCAAGAATAAAATATGCCCATACCCGCATTACCAAACGTTCCGTCCAGAACATTCGGCGGCTTCAAGGTCTCACTTGTCAATTTGCTCTCTCCAGCTCAAGCCAACAAGCCAACAACAAACTTCGCCATGCCTTCCTACCGCACCGTTCAGGTCCACACACTCTCCAAGGATTTCCGAGCGGCCACCAAGATTGTTGAGGTCCCGGAGCTCCCGACGCCGTCGGCTGGAAATGTGGTGGTGAAGAACCACTTTGTGGGCATCAACGCCACCGACATCAACATCACCAACGGAGCCTATGGACAGACGACTCCTCCATTCGGCTGTGGTCTCGAAGCTGCTGGTGTTGTGACTGCCGTCGGTGAGGGCGTCGCCAACGTGCAGGTTGGCGACGCAGTCGTCTACCAAAAGATGGGAGCCTTCAGCGAGTACGCCGAGGTCCAGGCTGCGACTTTGATCAAGACCCCGACACTCACGGCCTCGATTCTTCCTGTGACAGTGTGCGGCATCTCGGCCTCCATTGCTCTCGAACAAGTGGGCGAGATGAAGACCAACGAGACCGTCTTTGTCAGCGCTGCTGCTGGTGGCACCGGACAGTTCGTCGTCCAGCTTGCCAAGCTCGCCGGAAACCACGTCATTGGTACCACCAGCTCCGATGAGAAGGGAGAGTACCTCAAGTCGATCGGCTGCGACCGTGTGATCAACTACAACAAGGAGGACGTTGGTGAGGTGTTGAAGAAGGAGTACCCGAAGGGTATTGACCTCGTGTTCGAGACCGTCGGCGGTGAGATGTTCAAGACGGTGGTCGACAACATTGCGCCTCTCGGCCGTATCATCGTGTTCGGCTACATCTCTGGTTACCACGGTGACAAGTCTGCGGAGCCGCTGCTGGTGAACCAGCTGAACCCGAAGCTTCTCATGAAGTCGGCTTCGGTGCGCGGCTTCCTGCTATTCAACCATAGGGAGCACATTCCTGCCCACATCGCTCGTTTGGTGTCGCTCATTACGGAGGGCAAGCTGAAGGTTGGCGTGGACCCGACGGAGTTCAAGGGTCTGGAGGGCATCCCGGATGCTATCGACCACATGTACGCGCGCAAGAACATCGGCAAGGTCGTCGTCAAGCTCGAGTAAGTAGGAACTAGGATTCGAGTACAAGATGAATCAAACATGTCGGACCTTGTTACTTTTTGAACTTGTTTCTTGAGAGTGTTTCTTTGTCGTTCTTGGGAACGCTCGAGGCATTGTCTGCGATTTCACACTGAAGGCATTTCCGAATTCGCTCGACAAGGAACGCACAACAACAACAACAACAACAAACTCAAGAGCAACATGGCCGACGAACTAAGCGTAAAGCAATTGATAGACGAGTTGAAAACACTGGGAGAAAATCCGGACCATATCTTGTTCGCGTGTGGAGGCAGCATCGAGTTTGACAAACCCATCCGCCTGCACTACTCCAAGAAGAAGTCCTCCGACACAGACGAAGATGAAGCCGTTGCCTCGTTCCAGTTCCCACCCGAACCAAACACATTCAGAGACAAGATGGACGAGTTGGTGGACGCTTGTGATGCTCAAGACAGCAGCAGTAATGGTCATGACGGTGGTGATGACGGTGGTGGTGGTGGTGATGGCGATGCGAACTCGGACAACGGCGCACTGTACTCGATGGACTCGGAGCGCTGGTCGACGAGTTTCCAACTGTCGGAGCTCAATATTCTTGATCAGATCCATCGGACACTCAATCCGTTCACCTCGGGTGTTCGGGCTTATCCGTATAAGCTCAGTGTGGTGAAGGATGGATGGCAGTTTGACCCTATCGGAGATACTGCGGTGGTTGACGACATCTACGGCGTGCTCGTGGTGTGTCTCCCGACCAGTTGCACTGGTGGGAGGTTTGAAGTGAAGATTGGAGAGACGGAGCAAGAGTTTCTCTGGGACACCATCAGCGATCAAACTTCCAGATCAAAACCAGTGGTGCAATGGTGCGCATTCGGCTCCGACTGCAGCTACCGAGTTGGCGTGGAGAGTGGATTTTTCGTAACACTCACATACGTATTCCAGATGTATCGAGGAGTTAAGCCAGTGGAACTGGACATGAAGAACAATGTTTTCGTGGAGAAGCTGGGAAAGTTGGTGCAGCGCATGAAGGCAGTCGGCACGGGAGAGACTCTTGGATTTGCGCTCGAACACAAGTACACCGTGGGATATAAGGGAGACGTACCGATGCTGAAGGGATTCGATCGGTTTGTGAAAGCTGCTTTGGACGAGTTGGGACTCGAATACGAGTTCAGACCATTCTTTTTGGCTTTGCCGAAACCATCAGATGATGAACGAGACAACTGCTTCGCCATCCGACTGCTCGATGGGGCTCCGAGTGTTGTCGAAGCTGACAATTTCGAGGTCTATGTCAGCTCCTGGCGTACGATTACGAACAGTTGCGGCTACTCTGAAAACTACGACGTCGACGGAACGATGTTGGAACACAATGTGCTTAAGGTTGATGAAGTTGAGGGGATGCATTGGATCATTCCACCCACTAGTCTAAATGTGAGGAAACTCGTGGGGTCGTACGGGAATGACGTCTCGACGAAACACTACTACGCTGCCGCCGCCTTTTTCGTCAAGCTTTGAGCGGAATGGTCTCGCTGGTCGAAGATGGCGAGTGGAGTGCGATAGTGAGCACTAGCTTGACGACTTGTGATAAAGCAATCCATGTGGCTTCGCAGGTGCTGTTGAGTAAGTGAGAGTAATCAAATGCCGCCACTCTGGCGATTTTTGACATGCGCCGCTCTGAACCTGGTGAGCCTTAGTTCATCTCGGAGACCCTCAACGAGCGATTGTCTTTCAGTGTATGGTTACATAAATTTGGTTAGCCAGCTCTCATTCTGTGAGTCGGATTTGCCTCATATTGGCGTGATACCGAAGATGCTCGATGTCGAGTTCACTGATGGACACTTCGCTAACCGATAAGTGCCTGATTCGCCTTGACCATGACTCCACTTGCTCACGGTACCGTGACGTTTATGGTTGTCATTGGTACAGCGCACAGGATAAACATCGTGTTGATGCCATTTACTACTGTTTCCATCATAAAAAAAAATCCGTATACAACAGCAATTCGTCATCCAAACGCTTTGCTTTTGCTTCAACGTCAAAGGCACTCAGCCATCCACTTACTAATTTGCATTCTGCAGCTCAAGCCAACAAGCCAACAACAAACTTCGCCATGCCTTCCTACCGCGCTGTCCAAGTCCACACGCTCTCGAAGGATTTCCGAGCGGCCACCAAGATTGTTGAGGTCCCGGAACTTCCGACGCCGTCGGCTGGAAATGTGGTGGTGAAGAACCACTTTGTGGGTATCAACGCCACCGACATCAACATCACCAACGGAGCTTACACTCCGACACCGCCTCCTTTCGGCTGTGGTCTCGAAGCTGCTGGTGTTGTGACTGCCGTCGGTGAGGGCGTCGCCAACATCAGCGTTGGTGACGCAGTCGTCTACCAGAGTTTCGGCGCATTCAGCGAGTACGCCGAGGTCCAGGCTGCGACTTTGATCAAGACCCCGACACTCACGGCCTCGATTCTCCCTGTGACGGTGTGCGGCATCTCGGCCTCCATTGCTCTCGAACAAGTGGGTGAGATGAAGACCAACGAGACCGTCTTCGTCAGCGCTGCTGCTGGTGGCACTGGACAGTTCGTCGTCCAGCTTGCCAAGCTCGCCGGAAACCACGTCATCGGTACCACCAGCTCCGATGAGAAGGTCGAGTACCTCAAGTCTATCGGCTGCGACCGTGTGATCAACTACAACAAGGAGGACGTTGGTGAGGTGCTGAAGAAGGAGTACCCTAAGGGTATCGACCTCGCGTTCGAGTCTGTCGGCGGTGAGATGTTCAAGACGGTGGTCGACAACATCGCGTCGCTGGGTCGCATCATTGCATTTGGCTTCATCTCTGGTTACCACGGTGACAAGTCCGCGGAGCCGCTGCTGGTGAACCAGCTGACCCCGAAGCTTATGACAAAGTCGGCTTCAGTGCGCGGCTTCGTGCTGGGCAATCATCACCAACACATTCCGTCTCATATTGGTCGTCTGGTGTCGCTCATCACTTCAGGAACGCTGAAGGCTGGCGTGGACCCGACGGAGTTCAAGGGTCTGGAGGGCATCCCGGATGCCATCGACTATATGTACGCGCGCAAGAACATCGGTAAGCTAGTTGTGAAACTTGCTTGAGAATCTACGCACTTAGGACATAAGACTTGCCCGACAGTCTCAGTGCAGTCAGATCCAATCATGGACTGTTGGAGATGCCTAACAGTGAAGATTCTTGAACTCAATGTTGTGTGTAATTTCGCTGCGATCGGTTCGATACCTACGCACAGCGTTTTTTTTTTTTTTTTTTTTTTTTTTTTTTCGTGATTCTCATTCAATCGAGCGTTGGGGGCAGGAACAGTTCGTTCATCGATTAGGAGCGAGCCTGGGGGCTCTCGCGTAGAGAGGGTCCCTGAGGCTGCCCAGAGATGCGGTGTGGTGGGTTAAACCGCAGACGACTGATCCTTTCCGCGTCGCCGAGGGCCGAGTCGAATGATGCTTGAGGCCGACGCCGAAGGCTCTTGAATGAACTGCTCACATCTCTACATCTACTCCTAGTACTCCTATTCTACTAAGAACAGCCATACTCCTCGGCTGTGAATGGCCACGGCGAGCCCGGACGATTTCAGCTGATGTTGCGAGGTTCTGATCCGGTGAAACCTCAAGTGTGAGGTTCATCTTGATCCAGCTATGAAGTCTGTGTGATGGCGAGATGTGACCGAGCGGTGAGGAGTTGCAACTCGGCGCTTTCCTGTCATCCGAACTTCCATTTTCATGTGTGAATTTGATCGGCTCACCATGGCGTCGGGCAACTTTGGAAACTTATTACAAGAGCTCAAGCTTCTATCCTCGGAATATGCTAGGGACTCTCGTCGTGTGTCGACCAAAACTTTCACTGACGACGATTTTGAGGTCGAGCACAATCAAACAAAAACTATGTTTGCATGGGTGGAGAAAGCGAGGATGATCTGCACGTCAAACCACCACCAAGTGCGTGGCCATCCGTCTGCAATCACCGCCTCCCGCAGGTAATCGCGCGATTACGCACGAACAATGCACCTGCATCACTTTTCCCCACTATACTACTTCCCACAGTTCATCCTCCTCATCAAATATTAAAACCTAGTATCAATTTACACATCCGCATCCATTCTAGCCATCCCTCGCATTCGTCGACATCTTGAAGTTGGCCCGTTCAACCCTCTACAGTGGCTCCCTGTACAAGAGCGTTGAACCGCTTCCTCCGTCATCACCATGGATCCGGACCGCGCCCCACTCGCGCATTCTCCGCCGCTCGCCGCCCGCCCGCGCGCCTTTCGCCATGCTGCGCCGCGTTTCCTGCCTGCCGGCGCCTGCGCGTCGCTCGCGCGCGTTTTCCGCGCTTTCCGCGGCCTCCGGGGCCTCCGAGGGGCCCGCGCGGCGCTTCCGCAAGATTCTGGTGGCCAACCGCGGGGAAATCGCGGCGCGCGTCATCCGCTCGGCGCAAAAGCTGCACATTGAGACCGTCGCCGTGTTCAGCGACGCGGACGAGCGCTCGCAGCACGTCCAGCTCGCGACGGAGGCCTTCCGGCTCGGCCCCGCGCCTGCTAGCGAGAGCTACCTCAACTACAAAAAGATCCTCGAGATCTGCGCCTTGACGGGCGCGGAAGCCGTGCATCCTGGCTACGGGTTCCTGTCGGAGAACGCAGAGTTTGCGCGCGCTTGCGCTGACGCGGGAATTGAGTTTATTGGACCGCCCGTGCCGGCGATTGAGGCCATGGGATCCAAGAGCGCCTCCAAGGATATCATGATCGCTGCCGGAGTGCCAGTCACGCCGGGATACCATGGAGACGACCAGACTGTCGAGACGCTGCAGAGCGAGGCGAGGAAGATTGGCTACCCGGTGCTCATCAAGGCGGTGCTGGGAGGAGGAGGCAAGGGCATGCGCATCGTTGACGACGACAAGGACTTTGTTGAGGCGCTCGAAGCGTGCCAGCGAGAGGGAAAGGCGTCGTTTGGAGACGCGCGTGTGCTGATTGAAAAGTACCTGCGACGCCCGCGCCATGTTGAGCTGCAGGTGTTTGGCGACAAGTACGGCAACGTAATTCACCTTATGGAGCGTGACTGCAGCGTGCAGCGCCGCCACCAGAAAGTGCTGGAAGAAGCGCCAGCGGTATGTGCATCATTGAAATCCGTCTGCAGTAACTATTATTTACTGATCACTTGTTATGATGTTGACAGCCGCACATGACGCCGGAGCTTCGTGAGAAAATGGGTAGCGCGGCTGTAGCTGCTGCCAAGGCCGTCGGGTATGTCGGCGCTGGCACGGTCGAGTTTCTGTTAGACGAGGACGATTCGTTCTACTTCATGGAGATGAACACGCGCTTGCAAGTGGAGCACCCAGTGACGGAGATGATCACTCGCCAAGATCTAGTGGAGCTGCAGCTACAGGTTGCAGCCGGCGAGCCGCTACCGATCCGCCAGGAAGATGTCAAGATCCATGGCCATGCCATTGAGGCGCGAATTTACGCAGAGAATCCGTACAAGTACGTACTTCTCTCACACTGCTCTTCGGACAATTTCCGCTCTCATTCTGACAATGGTTTGTTGCTTGCAGCAACTTTCTTCCTGGAAGTGGCACGCTCCGCCACATCAAGCTCCCCCAGTTGTCGGACAGTGTCCGCGTTGATACCGGTGTCGTCCAAGGCGACGAGGTGTCGATTTTCTATGATCCGATGATTGCCAAGCTCATTGTTCACGGTCCTGACCGCGACTCGGCGCTAGATTCTTTGATCCGCGCGCTGCACGATTATCAAATTGTCGGCTTGGCGACTAACAATGAGTTTGTTGCGCGAACTGCTGCACATCCTGAATTCCGTCGCGGTGGCGTGGACACGAGCTTCCTGAACAAGTTTGGAGATGAACTGCTGACACCTTTGGGACCGTTCCCGATGCCAGTGCGCGCTCTTGCTGCTGCCAGTTTACTAGCTCTTGAGCAGAAACGTATTACGTCTTCTCCGCTCTTGGAGGTTCTTCCCTCGTCGCTGGCCAATTTCCGCTCTCTCGGCTCTACCGACCGAGTGCTCACTCTGAAGCACGACAGTTCGGAGACTGTTGCTCGTGTTACTCCAGTCTCGAGTGACAAGTTCGAGATCTATCTATGCGAATCGGGAGATGAGAACGAGGCGAGCGAATCTTTTGTTGCGACCGGTGGGGTTCTCGATAACGGCGATTTCGAGTTCCGAGTTGGAGGTCGCAAGTTCAAGGGAACTGCAGTGGTCCATGGTCACAGCCTACACGTATTCTGCGATGACGGAACACAGCGATACAAGTATGTGTTTGAAGTGCCACCTCCTGCCGTTGGTGGCAGCGGAGACGGAGGCCAAGGCAGCCTCAACAAGAAGATCACGACACCCATGCCTGGCAAGATCATCAAGGTTTTGGTCAAGCCTGGCGATGAAGTCAAGGCCGACCAGCCACTGCTTATCATGGAGGCGATGAAGATGGAGCATGTGATGCGCGCGGCTGCTGATGGCACCGTCGGCGAAGTCTGGTGTGCCGAGGGGGACTTTGTGGGCGACGGCCACGTTCTCATTGAGCTTGCGTAATGTGTTGGTAGTTGATTCACTGCACTACAAGCGGCATTGCCTAATGCAATTCGTCGTCTATTTCCATGTTCTATCATCACTAAGAGCAGCTTCATGATGCAACTGAGGTGTCTTTCATGGCACCTAGAGCCTCATCAAACTCTCGCTCCATATCTTCTACTGATCGCACTGCAACGGTTGCTTCTTCTTCTCTCCTCACCCCATCGTCTCCAAACGGGTCGTCGTCAGCATTAGATGCGATTGAGAATGATTTACCAGCGAGAGCTCCTTTCGGCGAGTCCATGCGAAAAATGTCGTCGACGTCGTCTGACAGCACAGCGGTCGAGTTTGATGCTGCGCCCGTTGCCTCGAGCATTTTTTCAAATTCGTCGTCGTCCATAACCCCAGAAACGCTAGAAGACGACACATTATTTGCAGCCACAACTCCATAGCTTGCATCCGTATGATGGCCGACACCACTCTGGCCACCAGATAGACAACCAACAGGTCGAAAACTTCCCGACCGTTCTTCACCAACAGTCTCAAATGCACCGAACGCCGTCGTCGAGCTGGACGCCGCCGAGTCACCGAATGAGAACTCCTCGCTGCTGCTCACTGTCGTCGTCGCCTCCACCGTCGTAGACGACACACCCACGTCCACAGACTCGGTCGTCGCATCCGCAGACTCGAATGCACCGAACGCCGTCGTCGAGCTGGACGTCGCCGAGTCACCGAATGAGAACTCCTCGCTGCTGCTCACTGTCGTCGTCGCCTCCACCGTCGTAGACGACACACCCACGTCCACAGACTCGGTCGTCGCATCCGCAGACTCGAATGCACCGAACGCCGTCGTCGAGCTGGACGCCGCCGAGTCACCGAATGAGAACTCCTCGCTGCTGCTCACTGTCGTCGTCGCCTCCACCGTCGTAGACGACATACCCACGTCCACAGACTCGGTCGTCGCATCCGCAGACTCGAATGCACCGAACGCCGTCGTCGAGCTGGACGCCGCCGAGTCACCGAATGAGAACTCCTCGCTGCTGCTCACTGTCGTCGTCGCCTCCACCGTCGTAGACGACATACCCACGTCCACAGACTCGGTCGTCGCATCCGCAGACTCGAATGCACCGAACGCCGTCGTCGAGCTGGACGCCGCCGAGTCACCGAATGAGAACTCCTCGCTGCTGCTCACTGTCGTCGTCGCCTCCACCGTCGTAGACGACACACCCACGTCCACAGACTCGGTCGTCGCATCCGCAGACTCGAATGCACCGAACGCCGTCGTCGAGCTGGACGTCGCCGAGTCACCGAATGAGAACTCCTCGCTGCTGCTCACTGTCGTCGTCGCCTCCACCGTCGTAGACGACATACCCACGTCCACAGACTCGGTCGTCGCATCCGCAGACTCGAATGCGCCGAACGCCGTCGTCGAGCTGGACGCCGCCGAGTCACCGAATGAGAACTCCTCGCTGCTGCTCACTGTCGTCGTCGCCTCCACCGTCGTAGACGACACACCCACGTCCACAGACTCGGTCGTCGCATCCGCAGACTCGAATGCACCGAACGCCGTCGTCGAGCTGGACGCCGCCGAGTCACCGAATGAGAACTCCTCGCTGCTGCTCACTGTCGTCGTCGCCTCCACCGTCGTAGACGACACACCCACGTCCACAGACTCGGTCGTCGCATCCGCAGACTCGAATGCGCCGAACGCCGTCGTCGAGCTGGACGTCGCCGAGTCACCGAATGAGAACTCCTCGCTGCTGCTCACTGTCGTCGTCGCCTCCACCGTCGTAGACGACATACCCACGTCCACAGACTCGGTCGTCGCATCCGCAGACTCGAATGCACCGAACGCCGTCGTCGAGCTGGACGCCGCCGAGTCACCGAATGAGAACTCCTCGCTGCTGCTCACTGTCGTCGTCGCCTCCACCGTCGTAGACGACACACCCACGTCCACAGACTCGGTCGTCGCATCCGCAGACTCGAATGCACCGAACGCCGTCGTCGAGCTGGACGTCGCCGAGTCACCGAATGAGAACTCCTCGCTGCTGCTCACCTGTCGTCGTCGCCTCCACCGTCGTAGACGACACTCCCACGTCCACAGACTCGGTCGTCGCATCCGCAGACTCGAATGCACCGAACGCCGTCGTCGAGCTGGACGTCGCCGAGTCACCGAATGAGAACTCCTCGCTGCTGCTCACTGTCGTCGTCGCCTCCACCGTCGTAGACGACACACCCACGTCCACAGACTCGGTCGTCGCATCCGCAGACTCGAATGCACCGAACGCCGTCGTCGAGCTGGACGTCGCCGAGTCACCGAATGAGAACTCCTCGCTGCTGCTCACTGTCGTCGTCGCCTCCACCGTCGTAGACGACACACCCACGTCTACAGACTCGGTCGTCGCCTCTGCAGACTCGAATGCACCGAACGCCGTCGTCGAGCTGGACGTCGCCGCGTCACCGAACGAGAACTCCTCGCTGCTGCTCACCGTCGTCGTCGCCTCCACCGTCGTAGACGACACGCCCACGTCCACAGACTCGGTCGTCGCCTCTGCAGACTCGAATGCACCGAACGCCGTCGTCGAGCTGGACGTCGCCGCGTCACCGAACGAGAACTCCTCGCTGCTGCTCACCGTCGTCGTCGCCTCCACCGTCGTAGACGACACGCCCACGTCCACAGACTCGGTCGTCGCCTCTGCAGACTCGAATGCACCGAACGCCGTCGTCGAGCTGGACGTCGCCGCGTCACCGAACGAGAACTCCTCGCTGCTGCTCACCGTCGTCGTCGCCTCCACCGTCGTAGACGACACGCCCACGTCCACAGACTCGGTCGTCGCCTCTGCAGACTCGAATGCACCGAACGCCGTCGTCGAGCTGGACGTCGCCGCGTCACCGAACGAGAACTCCTCGCTGCTGCTCACTGTCGTCGTCGCCTCCACCGTCGTAGACGACACACCCACGTCCACAGACTCGGTCGTCGCATCCTGCAGACTCGAATGCACCGAACGCCGTCGTCGAGCTGGACGTCGCCGAGTCACCGAACGAGAACTCCTCGCTGCTGCTCACCTGTCGTCGTCGCCTCCACCGTCGTAGACGACACGCCCACGTCCACAGACTCGGTCGTCGCATCCGCAGACTCGAATGCACCGAACGCCGTCGTCGAGCTGGACGTCGCCGAGTCACCGAATGAGAACTCCTCGCTGCTGCTCACTGTCGTCGTCGCCTCCACCGTCGTAGACGACACACCCACGTCCACAGACTCGGTCGTCGCATCTGCAGACTCGAATGCACCGAACGCCGTCGTCGAGCTGGACGTCGCCGAGTCACCGAATGAGAACTCCTCGCTGCTGCTCACTGTCGTCGTCGCCTCCACCGTCGTAGACGACACGCCCACGTCCACAGACTCGGTCGTCGCCTCTGCAGACTCGAATGCACCGAACGCCGTCGTCGAGCTGGACGTCGCCGCGTCACCGAACGAGAACTCCTCGCTGCTGCTCACCGTCGTCGTCGCCTCCACCGTCGTAGACGACACGCCCACGTCCACAGACTCGGTCGTCGCCTCTGCAGACTCGAATGCACCGAACGCCGTCGTCGAGCTGGACGTCGCCGCGTCACCGAACGAGAACTCCTCGCTGCTGCTCACCGTCGTCGTCGCCTCCACCGTCGTAGACGACACGCCCACGTCCACAGACTCGGTCGTCGCCTCTGCAGACTCGAATGCACCGAACGCCGTCGTCGAGCTGGACGTCGCCGCGTCACCGAACGAGAACTCCTCGCTGCTGCTCACCGTCGTCGTCGCCTCCACCGTCGTAGACGACACGCCCACGTCCACAGACTCGGTCGTCGCCTCTGCAGACTCGAATGCACCGAACGCCGTCGTCGAGCTGGACGTCGCCGCGTCACCGAACGAGAACTCCTCGCTGCTGCTCACCGTCGTCGTCGCCTCCACCGTCGTAGACGACACGCCCACGTCCACAGACTCGGTCGTCGCCTCTGCAGACTCGAATGCACCGAACGCCGTCGTCGAGCTGGACGTCGCCGCGTCACCGAACGAGAACTCCTCGCTGCTGCTCACCGTCGTCGTCGCCTCCACCGTCGTAGACGACACGCCCACGTCCACAGACTCGGTCGTCGCCTCTGCAGACTCGAATGCACCGAACGCCGTCGTCGAGCTGGACGTCGCCGCGTCACCGAACGAGAACTCCTCGCTGCTGCTCACCGTCGTCGTCGCCTCCACCGTCGTAGACGACACGCCCACGTCCACAGACTCGGTCGTCGCCTCTGCAGACTCGAATGCACCGAACGCCGTCGTCGAGCTGGACGTCGCCGCGTCACCGAACGAGAACTCCTCGCTGCTGCTCACCGTCGTCGTCGCCTCCACCGTCGTAGACGACACGCCCACGTCCACAGACTCGGTCGTCGCCTCTGCAGACTCGAATGCACCGAACGCCGTCGTCGAGCTGGACGTCGCCGCGTCACCGAACGAGAACTCCTCGCTGCTGCTCACCGTCGTCGTCGCCTCCACCGTCGTAGACGACACGCCCACGTCTACAGACTCGGTCGTCGCCTCTGCAGACTCGAATGCACCGAACGCCGTCGTCGAGCTGGACGTCGCCGCGTCACCGAACGAGAACTCCTCGCTGCTGCTCACCGTCGTCGTCGCCTCCACCGTCGTAGACGACACGCCCACGTCTACAGACTCGGTCGTCGCCTCTGCAGACTCGAATGCACCGAACGCCGTCGTCGAGCTGGACGTCGCCGCGTCACCGAACGAGAACTCCTCGCTGCTGCTCACCGTCGTCGTCGCCTCCACCGTCGTAGACGACACGCCCACGTCCACAGACTCGGTCGTCGCCTCTGCAGACTCGAATGCACCGAACGCCGTCGTCGAGCTGGACGTCGCCGCGTCACCGAACGAGAACTCCTCGCTGCTGCTCACCGTCGTCGTCGCCTCCACCGTCGTAGACGACACGCCCACGTCCACAGACTCGGTCGTCGCCTCTGCAGACTCGAATGCACCGAACGCCGTCGTCGAGCTGGACGTCGCCGCGTCACCGAACGAGAACTCCTCGCTGCTGCTCACCGTCGTCGTCGCCTCCACCGTCGTAGACGACACGCCCACGTCCACAGACTCGGTCGTCGCCTCTGCAGACTCGAATGCACCGAACGCCGTCGTCGAGCTGGACGTCGCCGCGTCACCGAACGAGAACTCCTCGCTGCTGCTCACCGTCGTCGTCGCCTCCACCGTCGTAGACGACACGCCCACGTCCACAGACTCGGTCGTCGCCTCTGCAGACTCGAATGCACCGAACGCCGTCGTCGAGCTGGACGTCGCCGCGTCACCGAACGAGAACTCCTCGCTGCTGCTCACCGTCGTCGTCGCCTCCACCGTCGTAGACGACACGCCCACGTCCACAGACTCGGTCGTCGCCTCTGCAGACTCGAATGCACCGAACGCCGTCGTCGAGCTGGACGTCGCCGCGTCACCGAACGAGAACTCCTCGCTGCTGCTCACCGTCGTCGTCGCCTCCACCGTCGTAGACGACACGCCCACGTCCACAGACTCGGTCGTCGCCTCTGCAGACTCGAATGCACCGAACGCCGTCGTCGAGCTGGACGTCGCCGCGTCACCGAACGAGAACTCCTCGCTGCTGCTCACCGTCGTCGTCGCCTCCACCGTCGTAGACGACACGCCCACGTCCACAGACTCGGTCGTCGCCTCTGCAGACTCGAATGCACCGAACGCCGTCGTCGAGCTGGACGTCGCCGCGTCACCGAACGAGAACTCCTCGCTGCTGCTCACCGTCGTCGTCGCCTCCACCGTCGTAGACGACACGCCCACGTCCACAGACTCGGTCGTCGCCTCTGCAGACTCGAATGCGCTGAACGAAAACTCGTTGGTAGTCGTGTGATTTTCAATGTCGGTACTCGACTCAAAGGCTCCAAACGTGAAATCTTGGTTGTCACTAGAGAAGTTTGCATCGAAAGTAGTCGACTCACTTGTTTCGAAGCTCGTAAATGCAGGTGCTTCGTTAGCCTCAAGCGCTGTAAAGGATGGCTGGAAATCTCCAAAAGCATGGAAAGACTCGGCCTCTACTGTCATGGCATTTGACGTGGCTTCGCTCGAGAAACCTTCAAATGCTGCAAAGTTGGCTTCGGTGGCGCCTGTCTCCGTATTAGATGCAGATTCAGCAAACGCTCCAAACGAAAACTCTGTCGCAGGGACATTCGACATAGAACTTTCAGACGGGCCGTCACTAAACGCTGCGAAGTCCCCAAATGATCCTTCAGGAATAGTTGAGGACGTCGGCTGTTCGGAATCGAAACCAAACATTGGTTTGACTTCGCTCTCTTTTACACCTGCATCCGACGAAACCACATGAGTTGGAGCCAAGGAGAACCTAGCTGAATTTCTTGTGGGTGCAGCGCTGATAGAGGCAGAGGATTTCGGTTTTCCACTCTCAATTGCCTTTGTGCGACCATCTGACTCAGGTTCTTCTTCAACCGAGGCAAACGAATCTGGGGCTTTCTCTTGAATATTGACATCAACATCGTTCCAGCATCTAGAGCGCTGAACGATGACTCAGCTGACAGCGAAAACACGTCAAACTCTGGAGAAGCAGGCTTTGTTGGGAACAGAGAAAGAATCGACATTGTTGTGGCAGCCATACCGCTGGCCACAGGTTGAGAAACCGAACCACCTGATCCAAAGCTGCTGAATCGACTTGGGTTGTCGACAGAAGAACTTGTTGTTGGCCACTCCGATGTGCTGGTGCTAGATTTAACTGCTACCTCGAAGGTTGCCATTTGAAGAAGCGTTGGATGCGGCAAGGCTCTCAGTCTCCTTCGCAAATTGGCTTGAAGAGCTATCAAAAAGTGCAGGTGCGGGGTTGCTGTCCGGAGACGGGGTATTCCACCCGCTGCTTCCGCCAAAATCTCTGGAAGCTGTAGTAGATGATTCACCCCATCCAACGGGTTCTGCTTGGGCACTCCCCGAAAATGCTCCAAAATCTCCTTCAGCATCGAACTTAGGAGCTTTGTCAACTTGAGACGCGCCCGCGCCTTGGTCAAATGTTCCAAATCCTCCATCCGTGTTACTTGGCACTGAATTGTTGATTGTACCGCTTGAAAATGCGCCGAAACCTCCGTTGAAATTGCCGCCAAATGTACTAGCAGAACTGACTGCATCAGCCGAACTCGAAACTTCAGCGCTAGAAAATCCTCCGAAGGCATCGCTTTCGCCAGGAATTAAACTAGATTTTGAAATGCTGGAAGATGCAGTTACTGGTAAACTTGGAGAACTCGAGAAAGGTTTAGCATCATCATACGCTTGAAGGCTTCTTGCCGATGCAGGTTTCGATTCTTCAATAACCGTAGATGCATTCATTTGTGATCGCGCGTTTCGCCTCTGAATCACTTGTTCTTCCAGAGTAGCTCTTCTTGCTTCCAACCGGCGGACTTCATTCTTCACGGATTCTAGTTCCTGCGTGAGGTCTACAACAGTAGACGTGGCTGGCGTTGCACTCTGTTTTACGCGACCAGAAGCCGTCCGGTTAAAATCATCAACTTCGTTTCGTACATCTGCGATCGAGCGACGTAAGAACTCGCGAAGCTCGTCAAGGTTAGATAGATAGCTTGTTCCAGACAGGCTTGGAGGAGCTTTGATGGATAATTCTTCTAGCTGTACCACTGCAGCTTGAAGATAGCGGTCGATATCACGTTCGGCCTGAGTTATTGAAGCATCGTACCGGTTGACGCGGTCGTTGCGGTTTTTGACATTCAAAATCTAATCACACACGATGAACCAAAGAATGAGCAAACGTGATGCTTCATTCTTCACAGAGCTCTCCATCTTACCTGGGCTCGAGTTAGTTCATGCAGCGTAGTTGAGCTCATTAGTTTCTCTGGAATAATTGCAGTGACACCAAATGTGCTTCCCATACTGGAGACAAGATCGAACGGCTGTTTCTCCGAGCTGGTGCCAGTGTTGGCACCTGCGTTCGACCATGTCGGATCCTCGAGCTGCGGAAACAGGTATCTTGGAAATTCCAGCGGCAGCGCCGGGAGTCCACGCTTCGTCCTGCACACGATGAGATGCATGCAAATCGCAAACTCGGCTCGGGTGATCAGCTGGCGGTCTGCTTGCAGCTGCAGCATCTTGACCAGTGCGAGCAGCTCCTTAATCTCCTGCACCCCATCAGCTACCGTGAGCCCACTCACAGCTGTGACGAGCTCACGAGATCAACAGTCCCACCTCGACGTCCATCACCGACTTTTCAAAGATCGCGAGCGCGTCGGTCGTCGCAATGGCGTCCTCCCCCTGCGCAATCTCCTTGAAGATGACCCCGTAGTTCGCGTCATCCGCGGCCGCCATGGCAAACCTCGCCACGTCCACTCTCTCCTCTATCGCGCCGCCTAGATGAGCTCCTCCTCAACAACCACAACAACAACAGCAAAAAAAAGTCTCACCGTGAAAAACCGGCAGCGGCGCGTCGTCGACCGCCACATCCACCGAGTCGACGTCTTCTCCCCGCTGCGCCAGCGCCACGAGCCGCAGCGCGACCGAAAACGTAGCCGACGTCAGAAACCCGCGGCGCTCCGCGTCTGCGCGCAGCCAAATGTGCTTGAGCGTCGGCACCGGCAGCCGCGCGCGGCCGAAGAACGCGACGGCCGCCCGCCCCTCGACGCGGCCCGCGCGCGAGGCGTCAGCCGCCAGGAACAGCCGCTCGTGGGCCGCGCGCTCCTCGCTGCGCATCGCCAGTCGCGCGTCGTCCATCGCCGCGTGGAGCGCGAGGCACGTGGCGAGTGGCAACGACCGACGCTTCAAGCACGAGGCCGACAGGAATGTAATAACGCGGCAGGGGGCGGCTAGATCGGGAAATTGACGAGGTGACACGGAGGTGACGTGGGTGATGATGGCCGTCATGAGCAGATAGATACCAAGGCGACGGCGTGGATTGAGTTTGATTTGCATCTGTTTGGTGAAGACGCATGGACGTCGTTTAGTATCTTGCTGGAGAGTGCGGGGCAGATTGGAGTGTTGTGAACTACGGAAAGGAGGCTCCACAGTGCTGATGCTGACTTCTCAATATGGGCAGTGCGTTATCTTGTTGAAGAGTGTGGAGCGGATGCGAGCATGAAGGATGAAAGCGGATGCACACAGCGCTTATGTGGGCGACTCGTCATGATCATTTCGACGCCGTCCACTACCTAGCTGGAGAATGAGGTGCAGAAATGAACTGAAGGAATAACAATGGAGAAACAGCGTTGTCGTTGGCCGCTCGTAGTGGTCATCACAAAGCTGTTCGATACCTTGCTAAAGATTGGGATGCAGATGTGAATGTATCGAACACTGAAGGAGATCCAGTGTTGATAATGGGAATTTTCTCACGGGAGAGTGTGGAGCGGGTGTGAATACTAAGGACAAGGACGGATGCACAGCACTGGCGTGGGCAGCATCATATGAGGGCCACTTTTCCATTGTTCACTACCTTACTAGAAACCCCCGCGCGGACGCAAATACCAAAAACCAACATGGAGATATGGCGCTGCTGTGGGCTGCACGGTTGCAGCTGTTAGAATTTTAGCTGGTGAATGTAGTGCGAATTCGAATACCGTACACAACAGTGCGGATATACCTCTCTCACTTTGGCGATCCTTAATGGGCATGTCGATGAGGTTCGATGTATTTATGAGCGCAGTCAATTGAATGTGAACGCTAGCAACAACAACGGATATACCTCCTTGTTGTGGGAAGCAAGTCATGGGCAGCTTGAAGTTGCTCGCTTCCTCGTTGACGATACTTCCTACGAGCAATGATATCTGGTGACGCGAATGTGTGCATTCGATCCTTCAAGGTCTCGACTGTGGATGACGAGCTCGCGAGACTGGTAAACAAGCATGAAGATGTCCCCGTTGTGGGAAGTAGCCTTGAATTAATCCCGAGGGTCGTTTTAGCAACGCGACGCAATTGCAAAGTCGGAGGTCGCTGGGAGCTTGCTCTCGCACTACAATGGCCAGTTCGCACTACAAAGGCCAGTGGGATCGTATCGAGAAAGTGCTTGCCGACGTCAATACCCAGCCTAATTGTAAACCCATCGATGTTCTCTACTCGCTCGCATTTGATGCTCAACAGTCTACAACTTCGCTTTCGTCTGCAGATGATAGCTTTGTTTCGGTTGCTTCCACCACAATGCGGGCTTATGAACCGCACCGGCGCCTCGACAAGCTTTTGGATGCGCACGGTGTCAGTTCTCATACAACATGAACACGCATCTCCAGCCATCGATCCGAAGAAGGCACCAAGCAGCAAAGACGCACAGCTTCGTACGTCATCCAAGTCGCTAACGAAATCGCTGCGCTGCTTTGCAGCACTGAATCGCCTTGCAGGCAGCAAGCTTCAACTTGGGCTGATTGGATCAACCCATATCGACAACGTCATCACGGGTCGGCGGGCCGACCCGTTTACATACAATTCTCAAGTTCTTTCGTGCCAAACCCGCTCGGCACCAGCTTTGATGTGCATCAACACCTGCAATTCCTGATGACACCCGCGTCGATGCACGTCACAGCCCCGCATTGCTCATTGAGCTTCTTCCTGTCGACCATTTCCAGACTCGCTCAGTCAGTCTCAAGCTCTCAAGCCACCTAGCATACTGCTTCCCAGCCATGCCGTCGTTCCGAGAAGTTGTTGTGCACACGCTGTCGACGGACTTCCGCGCCGCCACCAAGATCGTGACGCATCCGGAGCTGCCCAAGGCGTCTCCAGGCCACGTCGTCGTCAAGAACCGCTACCTCGGCGTCAATGCCACCGACATCAATGTGACGAACGGCGTCTTTAATGACGGCCCGCCGCCGTTCGGGTGCGGTCTGGACGCTGCAGGCGAGGTCGTCGAGGTCGGTGAGGGCGTCGACAAGGTCAAGGTGGGCGACGCTGTCGTGTACGACAAGTTTGGCGCCTACGCCGAGTACGTTGAGGTGCCCATTGGCTCGGTGATTAAGACGCCAGAGCTGTCGCCTGCTGCTCTGCCGCTCACGGTCTGCGGTATCTCGGCGTCCATCGCCATCGAGCAATGCGGAGAGATGACGACGGGCGAGACCATCTTCGTCACGGCTGCGGCTGGCGGAACCGGTCAGATTGTTGTGCAGCTCGCCAAGCTTGCAGGCAACCATGTTATTGGTACCACCAGCTCGGATGAGAAGGCAGAGTACCTGAAGAAGCTCGGCTGCGACCGCGTGATCAACTACAACAAGGAGGACATCAGCGAGGTGCTGGAGAAGGAGTACCCGAAGGGCATTGACATTGCATTCGAAACGATCGGCGGGCAGATGTTCAAGACCGTGTTCGACCATATGGCCGTCCGCGGCCGCATTATCGTGTTTGGCCATATCTCCGAGTACCGTGGTGACAAGCCGCGTTTCCCGTTCCTTGTGAGCGAAATGAACGAGGTGCTGCTCATGAAGGCCATCACGGTGCGTGGCTTCCTGCTGCGCACGTACGGCGAGTTGATCCAGACGCACATGGACCGCCTGTTCAGACTGATCAAGGAGGGCAAGCTCGTCGCAGGCGTGGACCCTGCCAAGTTCCAGGGACTCGAGCAGATTCCCGATGCCATTGACCACATGTATGCGTATAAGAATGTCGGTAAGATCGTCATTGAGGTGCCATAAATGCACATGCTCTTAGATCTTTGACGATCGAAAGCGCGAGAGTCGTAGGTGTTAGCATCTTGATCAGGTACTCTGCATGGAGCGTGAATACATAAAAGGAACGAAAACCCACGTCGCTCGTCGATCCTGAGAACTGGTTTCCAAATTGCCCTCTGTCAGCTTCGTATCAACGTCGCAATGTGGTGAAATCATGCTCGCCATCACTGTGTTTAGACGACATGTTGATGGCAAGAAAGGAAAACAAGCTCGGTACTGCCGTTGTGCTTGTCAAATACGGATGGTTTTTGTTTAGTGAAATATTGCAGTCAGTTCTTCGATGCCATCCCAGTAAAACGCGAGTTCTTGAGCTGCAAAGCACCCAATTTCCAAAATGTGTTATGCAAGTGTGAGCAGCAGGGTCTGATGGTGTAGGCGTTGCTTCCAGAGATGATATGTGGTGTGAACGAACACTTGACAACAACTTTGAACATCTTTCGGTTCAATTCCTCAAAAGTAGTTGGGGACGAAGCTCCACGTAACGAATACAACCAGATGTGTTAATAGACGAATTGGAGCTGTTAGCATCGTAGTCATCGATGCTCGCGTGATTGAAACTACGCGGGATGACAACCAAGGATTCGTGTTTTGTTTTGATAAAAGCGAGACTGTCATGGAGGCTAGTCGTTGACGTTTGCGTTTTGAACCTTGAAGCCGGGGTTGTAAGCTCCTTGTGTTAGAACCCCGAAGGTTGATGGCTGTGCAACTTCTGGCCTAGTTTGTCTTCAGTAGGGGTCTTCAGAAATCCGAGGTGCTTTCCTTGCAGTCGTGTACAGCACCTCTTATCTTTATATTGTTGCTATTACTACATGAACTGTGACATTGCATTTTGACGACCACGTCGGCTACAAAAAATGGCGGTGGTCGTGACTCGCGAAGGCGATGCTGGCGACGACCAGGGAGCGTCGCTGGGCCAACGGCTGGCGCCATTGACGGGCGTCGCTGCCGTCTGCCGCGTGATCGAAGGGATGAACGACGCTGCGCAGCTGATTAGCGAGTTTCTCGACGGGAGTGCGCTGTGGACGATTCCACGAGTGTGTGAGCAGTGTCCGCCTGGCTCATTGAGGCTGTTGAAGCGGATCGCGGCGCGAGAAGATCCTGCGATCCCCTTTTCGCTCAAGTTCTCCATCTTCACGCTAGCACTCGTCAAGAGCATTGAAATAGACCATTTTGAAGCCGTGCAGTGGCTCGTGGAGGAGTATTCTACCGCAACAGTGATCCGAGATCCAGTGAACACAGCAGTGCGGCTCAACCGGCTTGGCGTTCTTCGGTGGCTGCGTGCACATCATTACGATCGTGTTCTTTGGGACTCGTCCCTGGTGCTCAAGGCACGCTCCAGCGCCTTGGAGACGATCAAGTGGGTGCACGAAAACGTCGCGCCAATCGATCGCAGCAAGAAAAGACAGCTGATGGTGGCTGCTGTGCTGGATGGAGCTGTTGAAAAGGTTGAGTGGCTGAACTCCCTGGACCTTCCGTTTGTGCAGCCAGATTTGGTGGTGGCGGTGCGATCTGGGAGCATTGAGATGGTGGAGTGGATCCGGGACCACACTGATGCCCGATTCGATGAAAATTTGGTGGATTTAGCGGTGCAGGGAGGGGATATTGGCATGGCGCAATGGCTGCACAGCAACTTTGGGCTCTCGATGGTTTCGGCGGACGCGATTGTCCAGGGGATTGCAAGAATGAGCTTCACTGCGATTCGCGACGATGATATAAAGTGGGTGCTTGAACATTTGACAATCTCCAACAAGGAAGAGCTGGCTCGTGCTATTGACTCGCTTTCTCGGCTCGGCTCCTTTGAAGACATCAAGCGGATTCATGCGATCTCGGGCGAAGGTCGATGTTCTACAAACGCCATGGACACGGCTGCTGGCTCTGGACGTCTCGACCTGGTCCAATGGCTTCACGAAAACCGCCGCGAAGGGTGCACTACAGGCGCGATGGATGGCGCAGCAAGACACGGCCACCTCGACGTTCTGAAATGGCTGCACGAGAATCGTCGCGAAGGCTGCACCATCGATGCGATGAAAAATGCCGTCGTAAACGGCCACTTGGACACTGTCAAGTGGCTCCTTGAGAACCGAAGCGAAGGCTGGAGCCAATAATTGCATGTTTGCGTGAAAAATCCTACGTCATGCAGCGTTGACATTGTTGAAATGCCCATGCCGCAGGTATCCTGTATCCCCGAACAGAAGCCCGTCCCCCCTTTTTGTTCGCGCAACATGCTTCACCTATACACTCCTATTTTGTCTCTCTCTCCTCCTATCGTCTAATCAGCGCGCACCTCACCCGTTAACATCCAATCGCATCCTCGCAACACCGCGCACTCCGCAAAACGTGAGCATATAGGTCGGTTTCATCACCTTGGGGGCCAAAGAGAAAGCAGGGGAAAGATGGCGACGCCCGCGGCCCACGCGCGCAAGTCGGTCAAGACGTCGGGCGGGATGCTGGCGGGGCGGCGCAACCGGCAGGAGACGATGCTGTCGATCCGCAAGGCCAAGAAGGAGGACGCGTACGCCACGCGCCGCAACCTCAAGGCCAACTTCCCTCGCGCCGGCGCGGACGCCGCGGCGCTGGCCAAGGCGGCCGAGTCGCGCCGCGCACTGCTGCAGAACCTCGCGGCGCGCTCGCAGGCGCTGCTTCTAGGTGGGTGCGCTGACTCATTGCAGGTGGGGGGATGTTATTGACCGAGAGAGAGAGCGGTGGTGTCGCAGGTATCCAGCACAGGGACCCCGTGACGAGGCAAAAGTCCATGCGCGCGTTCGTGTACCTGCTGTCGAGCGGAGTGCCCCCGCTGTTCGACGAGAGCGACTCGCAGCACGCGGGGCTCTGGCAGACCATCCTGGCTGCGCTCCCGGCCTTCGTCGCCATGCTCAAGGAGGAGATCGCAGACTCGAACGCCGTGCAGCTGCACTCGGACGCCGCCTTCGCGCTGCGCTTCATCTCGTCCATGGACAAGGCCAGCATCGTCGTGCAGGCGGGCGCCGTCCCGCGACTCGTGCAGCTATTCCAGTCGGGAATCTCTGAGCTGCAGATCCAGGCTGCATGGTGCCTCGGCAACATCGCCTCCGAGTCCCCCGAGTGCTGCGAGGAGATCATCAAGGTCTGCCCGCCGAGCGTGGTTCTCCCGCACATTCGCTTGTCGACCCCGGCGCTGCGCCGCGCGGCCGTCTGGCTGCTACGCAGCATCGTCGAGTTCCCGGACGTGATGGAGCGCTGCGGCGTGCTTGGACCCGACACCAAGCGAGAGGTGCTCGACGTGCTCGGCAGCATTATCATGCAGCTCTCGGACGAAAAAGTGCGCAACTTTGTCTCGTCTAACGGTCAGTCAGGCGAGACGCTCAAGTTCCAGCAGTGCGCGGTCATGGCTCCCTGGCGCATCTTTGAGGTGAGTCCACGAATCAAGCGCAGGTTTGTTTTTGCTGCGTGATTTCTCGAGGGCTTACCTTGCCGAATGCACAGTTCAACACAGGAAAACCTGCTCCGAACGACGTTGCTGTTGTACGCTTTGTCCGCGAAATCGACGCGGAGACTGTCGAGGTGGTTGACGTCGACATCAACTTTGAGACAGGAGAGAACATGATTTTCAACGCAAAGAAGGCTGAGCTGCGTCCGCTGCAAGTCATGGACGACGCCATTGGAGAGGACGACGATCTCGAGGACGAGGAAGCGGATCTGCTGGACGAGAAGGTGCTCACGCTGTGCGATAGCTGCTGGTCGCTCGTGGAGCTGACTCTCCATGACGGGGAGCTCGTGTCTGCCATCGTGTCCGCTGGCTTGTGCCCTCGCTTGGTCGAGCTGCTTTACATTTCGCAGAGCAGCGTCATTCTGGCGCCAGTGCTTCGACTACTAGGAAACATTGTGTCTGCCGACATTGCTTTTTCGCAAGCAGTGATAGATGCCAAGCTGCTCGAGGTGATTCCACGCGTGATGACGACGACCAGTCGAGCTGTGCGCGAGGAGGCGTGCTGGATGCTATCCAACATTGCAGGTGGTCAGGTCGAGCAGGTGCAGGCTATGCTCCAAGCTCCCGGTGTCGTGAACGGACTCGTTGAGCAGATGGCGTGGGCTGAGTACGGAGTTCGGCGGGAGGCAACGTGGGCGATGTGCAACATCATTGTTCGGTCAGGCGCCGATTTCATTGCCGAAGTCGTGCGTATGGGCGTGCTGCAGTCGTTTGCTCCAATGCTAGATGAATGGGAGGACCCAATGGTGGAGCTGGTCATCCTCGAGGCAGTTGAAAGCCTGCTGACGAAGAACCCGACTGAAGGGAAGATTGCGGTTGAGGAAAGCGGATGCCTAGCCAAGATTGAGGATCTGTGCTATGACCAAAACGACGATGTCAGCAGCACCGCGGCGCACTTGATGGACACTTGGTTCGAGGACGAGACAGAGGATACGGACGCGTCTCTAGCTCCGGCAGTGGTCGGACAGGCTGGCTCGGAAGGCGCGGCGTTGAACTTCCAGCCTGTTCAAGGAGACGTGCAGTTCAATTTTGCTCAGCAGTAGTTGCGTCCGCCTGGAGGTGTGATGCTGGCCGAGTGTGCATGTGTGCTCTCAATGCACATCGTGGGTGGTTTGCTTGCGGTTCGGATCGCGCGTATTTCCTGCCAAGTCCTTAGTTCGTTTCCTACGTCTAAGCCTGGCATGCATGCATGCGTGCAACTCCACTATTCCTCGTCCTCTTCTTCGTCTTCTTCCATCCCGCGATCAAGCAAGAGCCGTAAGTTGCTGCTAAACGGCTGTGCTGTATCGCGTCCTAGCCACAGAGTGCTTGCGATCTTGCGAAAAAGAGTCTTTTCCTCCAAGCACGGGATTGAAGGTCCACCATTCGTCCATAGTTTTTCCTCGAGCTCGTTCATATACGAGATCACCATCATCAGATCCATCACACTCTTCACCTTGCACAATTCAGAAGACATGATAGCAGGGCGAAACCACTTCTTTTTAGTGGTGAAGCGCTTCAGCATTCTTTCTGCCTTCGGCAACCATTCTGCATCGATCTTGGCCGTGTGCATGATGCGCACTTCGTAGCCATACTTGGCGAAGTGCCGTTTGTGCTGTTTTTTACGCCGACCAAAGCAACACGATCGCCCGAACTTGTACAGTTTCTTCTTGCTCTTCTTCTTTCGCTTGCCGCGCTTGCGCTTGACAAGCTCCAGCCAATACAAGCAACCCGTAACGTTCACCAATTTGATTTTGCTGCAAGCTTTCACTAGACCACAAATTGTGAGAAACGATTTGACCTTCCCATGCACCTTGATGGCGACCAGGTCGTCACTGGTGTATTCGCGAGTTCTCAATCGGTAAGGAGGAATTCGGAATGCGCGAGCAACATGCTTTGCTCTAAAGTAGAGCTCTTGGTTCCGCACGCTTCCTCGAACTTCCACCTTTCGAGCCTTGTCGTCTATATCGACGAAAAAATTGTTGGCTGCTTTGGTCTGAATTGTCTTTGGTGTCGGCTTAAGCGGAGGTGTGGGTGGGGTCGGAGCATGATGCTGTTGCTGGCGATCCGACCCCTGCAGCTGGAGCGACACCATCTCGTCCTCGCTGGTTGACTGATCACTACTCTCCACGCTACTCGTATCCACCGAGGTATCCTCGCTCGGCTCGTCCTCGCTTGACTCGCTTGACTCCTCCTCGCTTGACTCCTCTGACTCCTCCTCGGTGGTTAACCGCAAGCTACTCGTCTCTAAGGGCTCCATAGTGGCGTCCTCTTGGCACAGCTCCTCCCAGTCAACCTCGTCGAGGAATTGACAGACAAGACGCTCCTCGCTACTCGTCTCCACGGCGTCCTCGTGGCCCAGCACCTCCCAGTCCACCTCGTTCTCGCTTGGTCCGTGGCCTAACGACTGCGTCTCTCGCTGGCGTTCCAGCTCGCCCACGACCCGCCATATCACGCCTAGCAGCTCCTCGCTCGGCGACTGCGTACCACCTAGCTGCTCTACGCCCGTTACGTTGTCCGCCGACGCGACAATGCGTAACGCCGCTGTCGGCGCTTGCGCCGACATGAGGACCACTTTGGTCACTTCTTCACCGAAGTGCAACAAATCGTCAATTGAATTGTCTGAGATGTGAAATGAATCGTGTGTGCACTGATTTAAGATGATTACACATCTCTATTAAAATCGAGATTAAAATGACAGTTACATTTCCCATTTCTCGGCCAATCAGATCACTCGGTGCAAAAACCGTACTGTTGATGAGTGTCGCCGAGGGCGTTCGTTGCCTTTCTCCCTCGATTCACTTTGGAATCCGCCGGCCCGCGCCCACTGCGCCTCGCTCCCGCCCGCTTTCCTGCCCGAGCCTCCCGCCCGCCGGAGCTCCAGCCACTCCGCTCAGCGAGTTTCCCCGTGGATGGCCGACCCTTCGCTGCCTATATCGGATGTGCAGCGCTGCTCCTCGACATGGACGGACCCTCTAGACCCGCAGCCGACGCCCCGCGGGAGCTCCTCCCCCTCCGCCGCCGCCGCCGCCTCCGCTTCTTCCTACCGCCTTGTGGAGACGCCTAGGGCCTCGAGCGGCCGTCGGGACTCGTTCCAGCCCCACGACGGCCTCGCAGCCAGACTTTCTTTCCTAGAGAGGGACGACCCCTCTGCGGCGCGAGATGATGCGCGCCAGAACCACCGCGCGCGGTTCATGAGCGACGCTGAGCGACTCGTCGCGCTAGACCCGGAGAAGACGAGAGACTCGTTCCAGGTCATCGAGCGACAGCACGACCAGCACGCGTGGCACGACCGATCCATCGACGAGATCCTAGCGGGGTTCAACGTGGACGCAGCGAGCGGACTGACCAGCCAGGTCGCCGCCGAGCTGCTCGTCCAGCACGGACCCAACTCGCTCGAGGCCGACAAGCGGCCCCCGATCTACGTCATCTTCCTGCTCCAGTTCACCAACGTCATCATCGGACTCTTGATGGCCGCGGCCATCGCGTCCGTCGCGCTCCAGGAGTTTGTGGAAGGCATCGCGATCATCGCGATCGTCACGCTCAACGCCGTGATTGCCACGGCGCAGGAGCATAGTGCCGGCAACGCGCTCGACGCGCTGCAAAAGATGACCTCACCGCAGTGTGTGGTGGTGCGCGACAATGGTCGCCAGATCCAGCTGCCGAGCGACCAGCTCGTGCCAGGTGACATCGTCATCCTTGCCACGGGCGACATTGTCCCCGCCGACATCCGCCTTACCTTCAGCTCGGACTTCAAAGTCAACGAGATGATCCTCACTGGCGAGTCCGAAGACGTGCTCAAGAAGTTTGACGCCGACATGTCCAAGAGCCAAAAGCTGACGGCCGACAACATGGTCTTTTCCTCGACTTCAGTCGCCACGGGTAACGCTGTGGGCGTGGTAGTTGCCACCGGTATGTCGACCCGCGTGGGCTCAATCGCCCTGCTGCTCAAGGGCGGCGTTGGTCCAGACGGGAAGAAGCCCAACTGCTGGCGCCGCTTTGTCGACAAATACTACCCAAAGATGACCCCACTGCAACAATCTCTGCACCACCTTGGTGTGTTCATGGGTGCTGTGGTGCTCGGTATTTGTGTGATCGTGTTTATCGTCGGCATGGTGCGCGAGTACGGAGACCCGAAGAACCCTGATCGTCCGATCTGGCTCAATATGGTCATGGTGGCGGTGTCGCTTGCCGTGAGTGCAGTGCCGGAAGGTCTCCCCATGGTGGTCACTATCTGCTTGTCAACGGGCACAGCAGACATGGTCAAGAAGCACGTTCTCGTCCGCAAGCTGGCCGCTGTCGAGTCTCTTGGTGCGAGCTCCGTGATCTGCACAGACAAGACCGGTACGCTAACGGAGGGCAAGATGACTGCTGTCAAGATGTGGGGTGACGCGATTGCCTACGATATTACTGGTGCTGGATTTGACCCGACTGTTGGTGACATCTTTCGCCAGGGCATCAGCCAGAGCAAGTCGAATGTGCTTGTTCGATCCACTCTTCTTTCAGCGGCTCTCTGCAGCAACACGAGTCTGCAGCAGGAGACGTCGGACAATGGCTCGACTGTCTGGGTTCCGATGGGAAACTCTTCCGAGGCGCCGCTGGTTGTGGCCGCTGCCAAGGCTGGCTTTGAGCGTGACGCTATCAATGAGATGTACCCGCGTGTCACCGAGGTGCCATTCTCATCCTCTCGCAAGATGATGATCACTGTCAACGCGGTGCCCATTGGCAACGGCTTTGATGCTCTCAGCCTTCCGACGAATACGCACTATGTCGCCAATGTGAAGGGAGCGCCAAACTACATTCTGAAGAACTGCGCGCAGTTCCTCCGAACGGACGGTAACGTGACCATGATGCTTCCAGAAGATCGTGAGGGTATTCTAGAGGCTGTCGATGAACTCTCGTCGCAGGCTCTTCGTGTTCTTGCGGTGGCCATCCGTCCGATGCAGAAGCTGCCTTTTTCAGAAATGGAGGATGATGCCGAGGTCAAGTTTGAGGCACTGTGCGAGCCGCTCATCTTCTTGGGTCTGATTGCTTCGATCGACCCTCCGCGTGAAGGCGTCAAGGATGCAATCCAGAAAGCGCGTGACGCGTCCATCCGCACTGTAATGATCACGGGCGACTACCTCAAGACGGCTGTGGCGATTGCCAAGAACATCGACCTGCTCCAGATTGGGGCGGATGCTGATGAAGAGGCGGTTGACTGCACCATTCTTCGCCCTCGTCAAGGTATCTACCTCTCCGAGCCAGATCTTGACGAGATCACCAGTCGAGTGTCGGTGTTTGCTCGTGCCAAGCCGGAGGACAAGATTGAGATCGTCAAGTCTCTCCAGCGTCAGGGACATGTGGCTGCGATGACTGGTGATGGCGTCAATGACGCGCCAGCCTTGAAGGAGGCTGACATTGGTGTTGCAATGGGTCTTGCCGGCACTGCTGTTGCCAAGGGTGCGTCGGACATGATTCTGACGGATGACAACTTCTGCAGCATCGTCTCTGCTGTGGAGAAAGGTCGCGAGATCTACGAGAACATCCAGCGCTTTGTGTGTTTCCTGCTCTCAACAAACTTTGGCGAGATCACTGTGATTTTTACTGCCATTGCTGTTGGTATGCCAAACCCGCTGGAACCGCTACAGATTTTGATCTTGAACCTGTTCGCTGACGGCATGGCGGCGGTGGCATTGAGTCTGGAGAAGGGAGATGGCACGGTCATGATGGCGAAGCCCCGTCCTCGCGAGGAGCACATCATTCACGGCCGTCTTTGGGTGATTGTGCTGTTCAACGCGTTCCTCATCGCATCGGGAGCTCTCATTGTGTTCTCGTGTGGACTCTACTGGAACTTCCAGAACATCCTGCTCAGCGACATTACTGCTGGTGTGGATGAGAGTGGCGGCGAGGCGTCGTACAACAATGTTGTTTGCACTCGCTGGATGGGCATTGGCAACGACTGGCAGGAGTACACGAACTGTGGTGCTCAGTTCGAGAATGGCACGTACCGCTTTCCCGAAAACATTCGCTCGCTCGCTTACTACGAGTCGGATGAGCTGCTCTGCTACGGTGGCGAGTATGAGTGCGTTTCGGAGGGTACGTCACGCTCTCAGACGATGGCGTTCGTGTACATCACGACGATGGAGATGCTGCGTGCGTACACTGCTCGCAGCTTCACCAAGTCGATGTTCAAGGGACTTTTCAGCAACAAGTGGATGCAGATGGCTGCGATCGGCTCGCTCACGCTTACAATTAGCGTGACGAATATCCCCGTTGTCAGCGACGACCTGTTTGGGTTTGCCCACATTGAGTGGTACGAGTGGATGTTCTCCATGGTGTTTGCGTTCGTCATGGTTGCGTTCGGCGAGACACTCAAGTGGTGCTACCGCCGTCGTGACCGCGACCGCGCTCGCGTCGCTCGCATGGAGGAGGGCTTTTCGTCGCTCATGCTCGAGATCCGCAACTTGCGACACCATGTGGAGCGCCTGGAGGGCAAGCTGGAGATTGATATCCAACAGCTGCGCCACTTTGACACGTCCCACCTGCGCTCATCGACGTCGTCGTCGTCTGGTAAGACCGACTCGCCACTACCAGCGTAGGTGTTTATCGTCGATAGGGTACAGTAGTGCGATGGGGCCTTCTTTCGTTGGCATTGCCAATTATGAAGTCGGTCTTGCACTGCTACCAACAAGCGCGTAATACTTTCTCATAAAAAAAAAAACAAAAACAGCCATGCTGAGCTCGTTGTGTTTTTCTGCGTGCTTGACTCACCTCCCTACCGAACCTGCCCGTCGATTCCTCTTCTCACGCAAGCTACAGTAGCCAACAGAGGTCAACGGCGCTTACATGACGATGGTGCCAGGCTCCGGGATGTTGGCCGAGATGGCCTTGTGAGGCAGGATGAGCCCGCCGTTGATGAACTTCTCGTCCTTGACCTGCACGTCCTCGCCAACGACCGTGATACCCTCGATCCGACACTACAAACCACTAGTAAGCTACCTTCCCCCATCCTCATTCATGCATCGAAAGTCAAGCACCCACCCAGCGACCGATGGTCGATCCCCAGCCGATGATGCTCGACTGGATCCACGAGTTGGCGCGCACAGTCACACCGCGGAGCAGCGTCGTGCGGCTCAAGCGCACACCTATCGTGATCGACTCCGTCAGCACAGTCCATTACCGACATTGCGCACGCATCGACATTTTCGTACCATCCTCAATAACACACCCGGGGCCGACGACGACGTTGGGACCAATGAGGCAGCCCTCCCCGATGGTGGCGGTCGGATCGACGAGCACGTTACCGACGAACTTGGGGCCGCGCGTGAGCGCTGCAGCGTCCGTACGCTCGAGGTAGTCGAGGTGCAGGCACATACCCGAGAGGAAGTCCTTGGGTTGGCCAATGTCCATCCAGTAGCCCGGCAGCACCATCGAGTAGAGGTTTCCCTCGGCGGCCATCTGCGGGAAGATCTCCTTCTCGATCGACGTGGGGCGCAGCTGGATGCGGTCCAGGATCTCGCGGTTGAAGATGTAGATGCCCGCGTTGATCTTGTTGCCCACGTACTCGCGCGGCTTCTCCACAAACTGCTGGATCTGTCCATCATCAGCCGAGAGCACCACGCCGTACTTGGACGGCTCGTCGACGCGCGTGACCATGATGGTGCCCTCCCCTCCGTGGTTCTTGTGGAAGGCCAAAAAGTCCTCGAGTCGGTACTCGCAGATGACGTCGCTGTTGAACACGAAGAACGGGTCCCCGTCGTCCAGCAGCTCTCTCGCGAGCGCCAGCGGTCCCGCCGTGCCGAGCGGCTCCGTCTCGTGCGAGCACGAGATCTTGATGTTGTACTGCGAGTCAAAGTCCGTGTCAAGTCCGCGTCAGCCCCTCGACTTCCTTCCACGCTCCTCCTCCTGCGCCGCACCTTCTTCTCCATCGACTCGAGCGCCGCCAGCATGACCTGCGGCTGGTAGTTGACGGCCAAAATCACCTCCGACACGCCGACCTGCGCGCCGCACGAGCGCTCGTGAGCCAAAAACTGTTTTTGCGTGTTCTCGACCGGCAGCGGGAGCCAGCGCCGCGCACCGCCACGAGCGCCTCGATCTGGTGCATGACGATCGACTTGTTGCAGAACTCGACCAGCGGCTTGGGGCACGAGAGCGTCAGCGGCCGCAGCCGCGTGCCGAAGCCGCCCACCAGGATCAGCGCCTTCATGTGGCCGATGCTCCCTCCTAGAAATGCACGAGAAAGGATCGCCAAGGATTGACTTCCAGGTAGTCCACCAAATGACTTCCAAATGTCTCGAGCTCGAACTGGCCGAGAAAGCGGACTGTTCTCCTGCGAAGATCCGCTCGCGATCTGCACAATAAGGTGACCCAGCTGCCGAAAATCCGCTCTGGAAAGAACACATCACCAAGGAAAGTCAGCCACTCATCGATTCAAGGTGACGTTCGTCCCATCCAAGTTAGCTTGACGGAAGGATCCATCACATCAACTGGCTGGCAGCTCCGTGATTAGAGTGTCACACAAGTCAATAGTCTCGATTCCAGGGAGCTCAAACATCGCATCCTGCACGGTTTCCCCGACCGTCGGCAAGTGCACATCCAAGGTAGCTTTTTTTCGCCATGTGAGCGCTTTGAAATGGCTCACAGGAGGAGGTTCCCGTGCCGGCGCCTTGAAGGCGCCAGCTGACTGCGCCATTCACCCAGTCCTTTTACATCTCACGATTTCACGCGCCTCCAACTCCCCCTCCTCCGTGATATAGTCAGCACACTTTTTCTCCAAGTGCAGCCCAGTCAGTGGACGAAATCCTGCACTCTCGACAAGCACACAAAGCAGAAGGGATTTGCCCCTTTTGCTTCGGCAGATGGGTGGGCCATCTCCTGGAAGGCAACACTCCATGTTTTCAAAAAAAAAAAAAAAAAAAGTCGGAGACGGACAACGGCAAAAGTTGAGCTTGATTGCCGATACTTGGATCTTCGTGTGCTGCAAGCTCTTGCAATCGACTGCCACGGACTCGCGTCAAGAAACTCGCTAAAAAAAATGCACGACCTTGATCATTCTGTCGACTGCGTTTTGCACACCTTCGATAGCGATATCATGATCCCACATACGAGTACAACGCCACCGCACAGCAAATTCGCTCTACCCACTAGAAGTCAGATGGTCGAGCTCGTCAAGCGCATCTTGCAAAACTAGTGAGCTGGCTGTGTCCTGTCGAGCATTGCGCAGCTCGGGAATAGACTCGGAGAAATCGCGCACTAGCCATTGGAACAGCTCTGCGTTTTGCCAGACGCTAGGTATAAAATAGCAATCCCGGTCACATGGAATCCTCCCGTCTTGAGCAAGTGCGAGCGCGACGTCAAGCTTGTTTCTCTGAATCGCAAGCTTCATGGGGGTAGAGCTGAATTGGAATGCTGGAAGACGCTTCAGTAACCATGAGACCTCCTCCACGCTGTAGAAGCGGATAGTCAGCCTCAGCACGCTCTCAGCTCCCGTCAGTGTAGTGATGTCTCCAAACCGCCTCGCGATATGCTCAAACCTGGAGTCAATGCTATAATTGTGCAAGAAGCTTTGGTCGTGTCGCTCGCGGTTCAAATACCAGAGCGCTATCTTTTGCCGACGAAGATAAGAGGCAACTTCAAAGCAACGAGATCGCTCTGCATAATGTAGCGCCGTATTCAAACTCCCTTCGCTTCGGTTGTTATATAGCCACTTCACCATTTCAAGATGGCCACTGCTAGCAGCGCTGTCCATCGCTCTGAAGGTACACCCTTCCGTCCGATTCTCGTCCAGCCACCTGACGATATCTAGAAATCCATTGGCTGCAGCACCATCGAATGCTTCAGTAGTACACCCCTCGTTTCGATTCGCATGCAACCATTTGATAGTCTCAAGATGTCCATTTGCAGCAGCGCTATCCATGGCTTTGGTCGTGCATCCTTCACTGCGGTTCTCGTGAAGCCACTTGAGAGTGTCGATACAACCATTTTCAGCAGCACCGTTCATTGCGTTGATTGTGCATCCTTCATTGCGATTTAAGTGCAACCACTTCACAACGTCAAGGTGCCCAAGCGCTGCTGCGCCATCCATTGCACGTTGCGTGCACCCTTCACATCGGTTGTCGTGGAGCCATTCAAGTATATCTAGCCATCCGTGAACTCCAGCCGCGTCCATAGCACCAGAGGAATACCGCCTTCCACCCGAGATTTCGTGAATCCGTTTGATATCGTCGAAAAGCCCGAGCCCGCAAAGCGATTCCACAGCGTTCGATAGTGCTTCTTTGCTGGTAATTGTCAAATTCCAAGCACCCAATCAATAAACTTGTGGACAAAATGGGTATCACCAGGTAGCGAGCTAATCCTCTTGATCCCCTGGACAATTTCGTCACCGTGCGCGTGTGAGAGACCATAGTTGATGTTGAGCCATTTCGCCATTTCAAGCTCTCCACTGCGTAAAGCTGCAGTCATCAAGTTTTCTTCAATCTGGGCGTCAGTGTTATCTCGGATCCACTCGACGAGCGCGATATTCCCAGTTTCAACAGCTGCTTCCAAGTCTGGCTGAACGAACGGAAGGTCGAGCGAGTGGAGCCATCTGATAATGCTGTCAAAACCATTGTCAGCATGCCCATTGTGGACAAAGTGCCGCATCAAATGCTCCTTCTTGTCTCGGTCGATGGGGGCTACATTCTCATGCACCCACTTGATTGTCTCCAAGTCACCAAAGTGAGCTTGCATAGTCATCCACGGGTCCCAGAGTACACGGTCATAGTGATTCGCGTGGAGCCATTTGAGAATATCTAGCTGGCGTGTCGTCACAGCTGTGTTTACTGGGTGTCGAATCCTTCCCTCAGGCAAGTACGTCTCCACGAGCCACTGGACAATTTCAAGATGATGTTTCAAGATCGCGTTGTCAAGTGCTCTGGTGAAGATGGAACGCTTCAACAGCGGATCCATCCTCGGGTCTTCTCTCGCTTTGACCCGCTCCAGCAGCCTCACGGAGCCAGGAGGGCATTGCTCACAGACTCTAACAATGGACCACAGTGGGGTCGGATCGAAGAATTCGTTGAGAAGCTGCTCGGCATCTCTCATTCCGGCCACCGCGCGGCAGACGACACGGACGCTTGTCATCGGCGACAGCTCCATGCTCCTAGTGAGCTGCTGGTTGTTCGCGTTGCCAGACGATGTTGCTACCATCACTTGCTTTGCCTTCGCTTCGCCAGGGCAATTTTGTTGTGAGGAAGGGTGCCACTGTCTGAGTGATTGTCATGATGCATTTCCACATTCAAACTTCGACTACAGTATGCTACTCGAAATGAAGATGACAACAAAATCGTCTTGAGGATTACTGCAGCGGCTAGTTGTACTTGCTTCTTCTCGAGCTACATATAACCAACATCGTGTACGATGCTGGTAAATCCCCTACACGATTCAGTCCAATTATCGATGCAACTGCACTCTCGGATCAAATAATCAATCACCAGGCGACGAACAGTCAAGTTTTCGGGTTGCGAGTTCAACGGCAGTGATCTCGCCATCAAATCTATGCCGAGGTCTTCACTCACATTATCAACAGTTAACTTGCTATCACTTACCCTAATGTAAATGGTTGTTTCGTCCTTGAGATCCGTGATCAGTCAGGGTCAGAAGAACGACAACTATAATAACTCATGTCAGTCTGAGGTTTCAAGATTTTTGGCACTAAGATTGACGAGAAGCTCGATCATGGCACTGTCACAGCGTTGAGTTCCCAAGAAAAGAGCTATTTCTCTAGTAGTTTTCGTCGCGTTCACAGCATCACCACTATTGGCTGGACATTGAACGTCGTTAGGGTGGCTCTCACGAACAGAGCAGCCAGCATCAAGGGTGTCGATCCTTCGTTTGTGGCCGTATTCGCTACTGCACCGTAATCAGATAAATACCGGACGATTGCCAAGTTTCCGCCTCCCGCCGCTGGAATCAAGGCAGTTCACCCATCGTCACTTGTCTAATACTCACCATGAACGATGAGATATTGAACAATGCCGAAACGCGCACTCTGTGCCGCCGTAGCAATTGGATTCCATCCAACTTGACTTCTTGCATTCGCGTCGGCGCCAACATCGACGAGAAGTTGTGCGATATCGCAGTCATGCTTTACGAAGCATTGAAAGATCTCTGAGTACCCTCCGGCTGCAGCCTCCGTGAAAATCGTTTGCTGTGATATCGGCACCGCGATTGAGGAGATACTCTACGAACTCGGCGCAACCGCAAAGAACAGCGCGCATCAGCGACAAGCAGCTGCACAAAATCCTTCACAGTATCGCTCCAGTTTTGTCGACAGCTATCATGTACCACCGATAAAGGGCACAGGACCCAGCTTGTCTTTCACCTCAGTATCAATCTTCACAAAATTCAAATCGAGCAATACAACAAGAAAGTAGGTTTGGGTTCTACAAAACAAATCTGTTGTTGGAATTGAAGAAATGGCCTTTACAACCAAAGCCAACTACAATATCTTTGCGCTGGCCTTCAATACCCACACAAAGTACTACTCACAAGTTGAGCAGTGGATCCCCGGCACTCGACCAGTCGATCGCTTAGAACGTCGGCACCACACGGTCCTCAGCCCACGCGTGCTTCGGGTTGCTCCACACAGTCACGTTCTCGAACGTCGCGTCAGCCGAGCTCACGAGCGCAATGCCGTCCGACGAAGTCACGCTCTCGCACGGGTAGATACGAGCCGACAGAGTGAAGCGGCCGTTGATGAACACCTCCACCGACGACACGTCCACGAACACGCGGAACACCAGCTTCTCGCGCTGCGTCTCGCACTGGTTGCCGCTGAACAGGTCGTACAGGTAGAAGTAGCTCCACACGTCATCGCTGCCAGGCGCCACGTCGTACGTCGTGAACGGCGCGCAGTCGGCACTCGAGCTGTTCGAGCGGTCGATCACCACCTGCTTGAGCTCGTCATCGTACACAATCGTGGTCAGCTCGTCGCCCTCCGAGCTGCGGCGAACCTGGAAACCCACGCGCGAGCCACGCTCAAACTCCGGCACCTCGGCGTACAGCTCAAACGACTTGCCCGTCGAGTTGAGCACCTGCACGTTGTAGTCTCCGACCGTGGCAGAAGCGCTGCCGAGCTCCACCTGAGCCACCGTCTCGACCTCATCGCCACGCATGCTCTCAAAGTTGCGCAGCGGCTCGAGACCGAGCGTCTTGATGGTCTTGCTCATCTGGCTCGAGCCGTCCGCGCACTGCACGTTACTCGAGCGAGCCACGATCCAGTCGCCCTGACCCTCGAGGTGGTCCTCGGTGTCGGCGATGTTGCTCAGAATCTTGATGCCGACCTCACGCTGGATCGACAGCATACCGTCCCAGCCCTGAGGCTGACCGGCAGTGAATCCGGTGTCGTCCGTGATCCAGCCCACAAGCACATGCTTGCCAGTGTTGGGGTCCTTGTAGATGCTGTTGGCGTACCAGTCGCTGCGGTCGGTGACACCAACCATCAGCGGGTTGAAGAGACCAGCATCGGGGTCCACCTCGACACCGCAGCCAGCACCGGCACCGATGGTGCCCGTAGCCCACATCGGGTAGCGGTTCGGGCTTCCCTCCGCAGCGAACAGCATGGTGTTGTGCGTCTCGCCCTCATCGTCCGTGATCTCGACGTAGATGGTCGTCTCGAAGTTGAAGCCCCAGCTGCCGCTGTACTCGGAGAAGGTCGTGTTCTTCTCCTTCGAGAGCAGGTAGCCCTGGTACTCCCAGTTGATGTAGTCGTCCGAGTGGTAGAGGAAGATACGCGGGCCAACGTCGTGGATGCCACCGGCCACGAGCAGCCAGTTGCTCGAGTTGCCGTCGGCGTTCTCATGACCGTAGTGCGAGTCGAGCGCCGTCGAGTGGAACACGTTGGGGTCGCGCCAGCCCGTGACGTTCAGACCGGCAGGCGGGAGCTCCACGAGCGGCTTCTCGCCACGCTGCCACGTCTTGCCGTTGTCGCTCGTGGTCGCGTACATGACGTGCTCGCCGAACAGGTACTCGAGCTTCCACGAGATCGGCAGCTTGTTGACGCCCGTGTAGAACACCGTGTCCTTGCCGCCAATGGCCTTGGGCATGGCGAAACCCGAGAAGATACCCAGCTCGTCCCACTCGTTCTGGAACGGCAGCAGCGCGTTCGGGTAGTCGCTCCACGTGACCTGGTCCTCCGACACGGCGTGACCCCAGGTCATGTTGCCCCAGACCGTCGAGTTCGGGTTGAGCTGGTAGAACATGTGGAAGAGGCCGGTCTCCTCGTCAAAGTACGGCGCGCACGGGTCGTTCATCCAGTTCTCGCGCTCCTGGAAGTGGAACACGGGGCGGTACTTCTCGAACTCGGCCGAGCCGGGCGTGGCGAACTCGGTCACGGTCTGGGCCACAGACAGCTTGTAGCTCGAGACGGCGATGGTGGCCGCGAGGGCCGCAGCCGTCACGCTCGTCGGGAAGATCTTCATGAGAATCCCAGCAAGTGAGAAAGAGGCTTGAAAGTCTCGAGGCGGTGGGCTCGAGTTGGCAAAATGCGGAATGAGACAACGGAGCTCGGCCTCTGTGGTGGGTGCTGAGGCCGACGAGCCAGCAGGCACAGAGACGACGGCGCCGCCCGCTTCTTCAAGTTGGCCGTCGCCCGAGATCATCCGGACGTGATCTTGCGATCGCAAGTAATCTGCAGGATCCTACCCGTCGTTCACGGAGCCAGCGTGAGTTTCTCCCTCGGCTTTGCTTGGTTCAGCCTCGCCTCGGTTCTGTGCTGCCCGCGTGTTCCCAGCCTTGAACTTGCAAATCCCGGCGCTTGCAGCTCGAGGACCTGCGAGTCCGCATCTCCGATGGTCGTTGACTCGCATCCGAGTATGACGCCCACTTGCACAAAACCTGCCGAAGCGTATCAACAGAGGCTCGAAGCGGACCATCCCACCCCGGGACCAAGCCGCGGTGGTGCCAAGAGGACCCTTCCGCGCCTCTGCTCGACCCGATGGCACGACCGATAAATCAAGTTGCTATCCCCCATCGTTGAAGGAAGTGCAAGCCATCCGGTGTTGTCCGTCTCGGCTCGTCAAACGATGCCACGCTTGTCTCGAGTGACGTTCGAAATGATCCTCACGCGGCGTCTAGCAATTGCTGAAAGAGCAGGCTAGGCTTGACACATCCAATGGTGCAGCGCCTGCATCTGTGAGAAGAGAGCACGGCTGCAACGAGTGCATCTCCGTTGGAATCAAGTGGCCGGGATGTGATCTCCCCTTGCCTCGTGCTTGATGCTCGACGCCATGCGGCCGCGACTTCAAATCAAGCGGAGCGTGCTCACGTGCTTGTCTATCTGCGATGACTCCACTCGGGTGGCAGCGAGGGTGGCCGAATCAACGATTTGCTGCCTGGCTACCGAACCACAGACAGGCTGTAGGGGCAAGAGATCCGCAGACAGGCTGGAAGGGCAAGAGATCCACACAGACAGGCTGGAAGGGCAAGAGCAATCCATCCATCAGCTCATCGAGTTCGTTGCGTTTCACTGCAGCTCTGAAGCAAGCATGCGGGGCCACGCACGGGTGCTGCAACGACAACACACACACTACGTGACCCCGCGCTCAACAAGGGTGCCAGCCAAGTTCACCCCACCAGCACGGCACAGCATGGGCTTTGTGAGAAACGACTGGTTGGGAGAAATGCGCGGCGAGGTCGTAGAGGAGAGCCTTGCGGGCTGGTGAAGTTCGTGTCTTCTAGCGTGTCAGCCAGCCGATCACTCCGCCTCTCACTTGTAAACTCGTAGAGTGGTCTCACTCAGATTGCTTCAACGAGCCATTCTGAAGCACGCCACGCCACGTCAGGTAGTAGCAATCGCACCTGTTATAATACAATATACTTGCTAAACAAATATTATATAGTTAGAGTTATAGCTGAATCGGAATTATTATATAGCATCTCATGCCATATATTGTTGTGGATTATGGCTCTTATGCAAGCAGGTCGTCGGCGCTCGACTCCCATCTCGAGGTCCACTGCATCTATGATATCAAGTAGATCGACTGCACCCTTCGGCCCGCGGGCACCGCATTCTGGTCAACGATCGGTGAAGCACACCCAACGGTCCAAACGATTGCACTGTGATTGAAGCACCCACTTTCCTGTAAGCTTTGTTCAAGTGTTGCCCCCTCTGACCATGTGAAAGCGTCATCGTGTGTCCCATTGTGTAAGCAACGGTCGACAAATGTAAGTTCCAACCATCGCAGCCAGAACGGGCACAGCAATCTCGACGCCAAGCAATCAATGATCTCTCTCTCTCTCTCTCTCACTCTCTTTCCTTCTTGGCGAACGCCGGGCTGAAAGCCAACGACGCCGTTACAGCCGTCTACCTCGCCCTTCCTACCCTCTTGAGAAAATCTTGGCTCTCATCAGTCTGTTGTCACCTGGAGCTACGGCTCGCGCTCTTCTCCGATTCTTTGTGGCCAGCTTGCGTTGGTCGTGGGTGTGGGTCTCTCGCTCCATGTGATGCAGCGCTGGGGCTGCTGCGCAAGCGACAGTCTCCGTGTTGTTGTTCATCCACTGGTTCTCGCTCTTGTTGCCGACAATACAGTCGGTCTTCATGCCTCTCTTGCGCATCTTCACCATCGTGCAAGTGTGCGCTTGTCATCGGCAAGGCGTCGGGTCGAACACGAAATCATATCGAAATGCAAATAAAAAAGCGTCAACGCTCACGAGGCAGAGCGCTCGCTCACCCAGCCTGCGCGCTGGTGCCGGAAAATGAACGCGAGCCATCGCGACGGAACGACTTGCGCTGACCACCTGCGTACTTGCGCGGACCATTCCCACGCCACCTCCCGCCACGGTGGAACCCTGCCATGAAAGGAGGCCGGAACGACGGCGACGTGTTACGCGCAAAGCCGATCTTTTCGAGCTCGTCCTGGTAGGCAACGCGCTCAGCTTCAGCGTTCGCGCGTGGAAATGGAAACACAAAGTCCGGCAGCTCCGTCCACTTCAGGAATGTCATCCGAGCCTGCATGTCGGGCTGGCGGTCTTCCATTTGCTGCAGATCGGTCGCCAAGAAGAACCGGATAGTCTGTTCCAGAGTGTTCTTGATTTCTGGGTCGTCCTGCGGCAGCACCTGTGGCTGAGCGCCAGCATTGTTGCGGCGAGCGTGGAACTCGATGCCAATGAACACGCAGGAACCGAACGCACTGGTACGGTCACTCGTGTGGGGGAAGAAGCTCGGGAACGCATGAACGCGAGCTACTGGGCCAACATGCTGCAGACTGTCGACGAGCTTACGCACACGCGACTGCACAAACTTGCTCCACTTGTACATGCCCGCTTCGGAGGCGGCTTCAAAGTCAACAACAAGATAGGAGCCGTATCGAATGAAAAAATTGGACGGCTCAAAAATCTTCAGCCACGAAGAATGTGGGCTGTTAGCCGATGCATCCAACTTGGAAGCGTCACATTCAAGCACGGGAAGCGAGGTTGCGGTACATACAACCGTCGCACGCATGTCCACCTCTGCGTCTTGCTGTGAAGACAAACCAGCGGACGGCAACGGACGAGAAATACCAACGGCAATCTCGGCGAGGTACCGCGCTCGCCACAGCTCTTCGTAAATGACCGAGAAGGTCGACGGCGACACTTGCACCGACGAGTTCATGTGAGGGTACGCTGGAGTGATAATCGGCATGATGTGTGCGCGGTCGTGAATGTTGTGGCGCGGGTCCCACATGTCAAAGCCCAACCCTGCGTCGTAATGCATGTTGAGCATGATAGGCTGCGGCCACTGCCACTCCGACAACACTTGGAAAAAGCGCACAAAGATCTTGGACGGCTCTGCCGTCGGGTACAGTTGACACACAAATGCAACAAGAATCGCCCAGCTGATACCGCCAAGGTAGCCCAGCTTGGCCGAGTAAATACCGCGTCGACGAGCCCACGCACGCACAGCTCGCAACACAATTCGGAACTCACGGCGTCTCGGCACGAGACACAGCAGCATCGAGCTGACGCGAGGTGCGTTCAGGCTCTTCATCGACTCGGTGTGAACTCCAACCAGCATATGGTCCGAGTCAATCTCCTGATGCGACTCAACCGAAGACAGCGGCAAGCGGGCAAACAGCAAGTCCATGCGCACACCAAGGAAGTTGAGCGCAATCAATGGAACATACGCATTCGGCACAGGCGCGAGGTGGGATACTTGGTTAGACTCTTGCAGCAGCTGGCAGAACGAACTGAAAAAGTCTCACGCGTTACATGCCACGGCGCGACGCACACGGCATCAATGTCTGAGTTCGGGTCGTCCAGTCCGAGGCGGTACGAGCCTGCCTAGGAACAGTGAGCCGCACGTCAACGCGATGTGCTCCTCGCTGAGACCACGCTCATATCCAACCTTCTTGACCCACTTCGTAACCAGGTCTGACAGCAACTTGAGCACATGAAGCTTATGCAGGCGCTCCTCGGGCGCATCCAGTGGGGAGGTTTCATCAACCAGAGTTAGGAATGACTGCGAAACATCCGACGCGATCTCAGGCGTCGATGTGTCCTCGATAACGCTCCCGACGGCGGGAACTAAGTGCGACTTGTGGTACAAAACATCGCGTGCCTCATCCATAAATCCGTTGCGAATGTTCGAGATCAGATTTTGCTGCATCTGCGAGGAAATGATGCCCTGCTGTGCGGCATGCTGGACGGAGTAGCACAATGCGTTCGCTTCTTCGTGCTCTCGTTGCGCGGTAAACTCTGCCGAAAGACCGTTAATACGATCCAACAACATCAGTGCTTCTTCGTCCTCATCAGTGTCATGCGACAGCGTGTCGGAGAGTACATCATGCTCGTCGATCTTCGAAGGACTCAGAGTACGCACATCACGGTGGTGATGGAAGCTGGAGATGGGGCTATGGCGAGGGCTTGGACACGAGGACTCGGCCGTTCGACTCGCTGTTGGTATCGCAATCCAATTCATCATCAGTGTCCAAGGACTTGTGGACGTGGGAGGCAGGCAACGCAGAGCGCTCCTCAGTAGCTGTTTCTCTAAGGTCACAATGATGAGACTCACGGCTAGACTCATCAAGGGAACGACTCAAGCAAGCTTCGGGGGCACTACTAGCGCGCTTACGAGATCCATTCGTCTGATCTTGAGGACCGGCAGCCTCGACGGTCATGCGCTGCAGCATGACGCGATCCGCTGATGCAGCTCTCTCACGCGCCTGCGGTTGTCTCACTCTGACTCTTGTGACTAGAAGACGCTGTTTGGAGAACTTTCCGCGGCGAGGCGCGGTCCCGAGCGCCCTTTGCCCGATTTCGACGATTTCTTCTTGCTCGACTTTTTTCATCATCTTTTCCCGCTCGAAAAGCTCCTGCAGAGCCGTGGGCTTGGCATCCGCGCTTGCTGCGGCTACCGCTGACTTTTTCGGCGACGCCGAGCTGCCGTGCTTTCCCGAGCACTCGCTCGACATGAGTGCCTCGCAGCGTTTCTTGAACGTCGGGCTCTCCACGATGTGCACGACGCTCTTCGACCGAATGATCTTCGAGCGCGCGCTGCTCGGTCGCTTCGAGCTGCGCTGGTTCTCCTGCTTGTCGCTGGTCTTCTTTGGCGGCGAGGACGGCCTCGCAGTCGGCAGCGACTTGGGTGGCGCGCTCACGACGGCGTCCTTGAACGAGAAGACTTGCGTGGACGTGGTGCCTGCGACGACCGCGGCCATGGTTGGCTTCTTGCCGCCCACGTAGCTCCCGCGCTCCATAATCATCTTGCTCTGCTGCTGCAAGTCACTCGAAGAATGCGAAGAAGGAGAAGAAGAAGAAGAAGAAATAGCTTGCCGATAGCGCTACCAAGTCACGAGACGGTCGAGAAGCGCTGTTCGCGTCTCAAAACTCCACTCACGCCAAGAAACCCGACAGTGGAGGAGCCGGGAGTGCCGATAAACGTCTGCGCGGCCTGCTATCTCAGAAGCGCCGAGTGAAGCCGAGCAAAACGGTTTCCGCGGCTGCAGAAAGCCAAAGAACGCCGATCCAACCAAAATATCCGCGCGACTCTTCCTCCCCTGCACGCACACACTCCCCACGGTCAGCGATCGCGCTCGTCCTCCCGCGAAAGCCGCAGCGCCGCCGAACGCACTCGCGCGCACCTGGAAGCTCGGAAATGGCCGTTCTCGGCCGGAAACGCGGCTAGAAGAGCGGGAAAAAGACGACTGCGAGGCGCGCGAGCGAGGCGACAACCGACCGCTGCCGCGTGTGCTGCTGGCGCTGCGCGAGGCCCTGGCGGCGGCTGCTGGTCGAGCGACGGCGACCCACGCGGCGGACCCTGCGATTGCTGTTGTGCGGGCGTCGATGATAGGGGGAGTGGCGTTTCTTCTGAAGGCGGGTCTGACCTGCCAGACTTGATGCGGGTCCCACCCATAAAAACGCTGGACGACCATACTGAGCGCAAGTCGAATTGGCGGGTTCTGGACGGTCCGACGCGGGTTTCGGCCCGGAAGACCCGGCGACGACGACGACGAGTTCGCAAGTGATCGACCAGACTGCTGCTGCTGACGAGAGCGAATCGCAAGGATGCCAGCTCGCTTTGGTTGTTTTCTTTCCTGGGCGTTCGGTGGCGTTTTGTGAATGCGGCTGCCATGCGGAGGCGGATCAAACGTAAAAAGTGAAGGACGATCGAGCCATCCCCGCGCCAATATCTATCTACCGGATACACAAAAATGGCGCGTTTCGAAATTTGGATTCCTTCAAGGAGCGGTCCGCACGATGTGCTTGCTGGTCGTCTTTGGACATCATTCATGCCGGCAATGACGAGTGGAGGTGGTCAAGACTTTTGCATGGCGCGATGAGTGGCTTTCGTACCTATCAAAATCAAACGATGAATTGGCGCAATCCGCTTGCTTGCGTGGCCGTAAACAGCTCCCTTAGTTTATCCAAGTCATTCGCACCATCGGAACATCCGAGATTCAGCGTCGAGAGTTCCAGAAAACCTGTCGAATGGAATTCTCGTTCCTTTCCAACCGCATAGTCGAGATGTCCAGTTCAGCCCATACTGCCACTCTCTATCTTGGTATTTGTATAGTGGCATCCCATGAGACATACGGGTCCGAGCGCGGGTTTGACCCATATTCAGTTCCACAGGTACCGCTTCTCTACGGTGCACGCACACACACAAACCATCGAGATCGCAATGACAACCATCAGGACGTCATCTCGAGCCGCGGATCGGCAGTCTCGACACTTATTGCTGCCTGACCAAAGGCAGTGATCCAGATGATCCACTCGATGCAACAGAGGTCGTGATGTGCTCCGAACGTGATGGGAACGCTCCGTTTTTGAATGGTGCGCAGTTGAACCTGATAGCCACGGCGCGTGTCCATGACGCCAACGCCGGCTGCACCACCACCAGCCAAACCGCCATTGACACGTCAGTCAGGTCAGGGGCGTATGTGAATGCCTCTCCTCGTCGTACAGTTTGCAGACTCGCTGCTGCATGTGCTTCGTCATGAGCTACCATTTTGCGTTCATGCTGCGCTAGAGATCTTTTTTGCCCATGCATGTCCTGGAGTTCGTCGCGTTTTGTTTCGGTGGCGCCGAGGCAGTTCAGCTCATGACTATGTAGCCACAGTGCAGTCAAGGACGATAGGATTGCAAAAAGTGTCGGTAGCGATTGAACATGTCGAGTCATGCTCGTCAATCTCGGGTCAATAGTTGATGCAAAGGCTTGGTGCAGCCCAGCGTACGGATGGAGGTCGCCAATGGGTACGAACCTGATGCCTAAGAAGGCGCGCTGTTGGACGCTTGCTACGGCTCGAGGGCGTTGGGTTTCGTGGCCACCACTTTCGTGAGTGACAACCTTTGCAAAATTGAATGAGACCTGAAGTACGATGGGTAAGGTCAGTGATGGGAGCACGTTTACGAACAGTACTGTAGCAAGTTGTTCCCGACGCATGCCTCTCAAGGATCGGAGATCGTTAGACGTGTCAAAAAAGAGTTGATTCTTGCTTTGACCTCTTCTTCGACAGGCTCGAAAGCTTCAACGCACAGTGATTGCGAGTGGTATTTCGCTGATTGGAGTTCTGGCCGGAATCATCAATGATCACAGCCGCGGAGACAACCAAGATGGCAGCTTTCTACTCTGCGCTGTACCCGGCATACGCAGGATACGTGGCGAAATCCCACTCAGTGCTGTTTTGCAGTAGGTCGTAGTCGAAGCCGTCCGCACCAGCGCTCACGTAGAAGAACTTGGTCACAGGGGCTGCGGCGTAGTAGGAGAAGTTGGTTCCGGCAGGAACAAACAACACATCGCCCTGGATCAGCGCTGCCACCTCGTCCTCGATCTCAACTACCAGCTGACCCTCTTCCAACTGAAAAGCGAGTGGTTGCTTGGGGATAATGGTGTTTGCAGTCTCGTTCGGAAGCATCGCTGACATGGTGATCGTGCCAAGGGTGAAGTTACCATCGCTCTGAGCGCCAGATTGAAGCGGAGCAATGATCTTGTAGCCGTTCTCGTAGTTGAGGTACTTCTGCGCATAGTTCTTGGCAACGAAATAGGGCGTGTGCGAGTCGGTGGCCAGCTCATTCGTGCCGTTATGCCAATTGCCGCTGCCAGCAGTGCCGTTGACCGCGTCGTATCGCACGGCCCAGTCCAGCTGCGAGTACACGTCGTACGACTCGAGGGAAGAAATGGTCGAGGCACTCGATCCAGCTCCAGCTGATGAGTTTGACGCTGCCGGCACAAACGACGCGAGTGTACTCGAGTTGTACGGCGAGTCGGCGATATCAATGAAGAGCTTCTCGAAACCTCCAGGCTGGATCACGCCGGTCATCTGCGTGTCGGGGTCCAACACTTGGTATGTGTGGTACGTGTCATGGGGCACGGCACCGTAGTCTCCCTGCGTGAGCACTCGCGTCTGCTGCTCGGCTTCGTAGTCATAGGGCTGAGCCCACAGCTGGAAGCGACCGCGCGTGCAGTAGAAGTTCTCATAGTGAGCTTTGTGGATGTGGGGGAGCACGCCGAGCGACGTCGAGTCCGGTGCATTGGTCTGCAGCAGCGTGAACGCACCGCCTGAGGAGTTGCCGGTAACCGAGAAGCGGTAGATCTGCTGTCCGACAGCTACCGCGCGGCCGTAGTTCTTGGGTAGCACATAAGGACGAACATCTTGGGGTGCCTCCTCGACGATGAGCGACCCAGCGGCGATGGCTGACAGAGCAGCCAGCTGAAGTAGCGTGGAGACAGCCTTCATCTTGGGCTTGATCGTGGAGAGGAGGGGGGAGGGGAGTCGAAATTTGTGCGCTGGGAGCGAAAATCGGAAGTGATGGCCCGGAATCGACTCGAAACCCACCAACTACCTCCCACACACCTGTAGTGCTTGCTGCACTGGGGTGTGCTCACTCAAAGAGATCACTTGATCACGCGCTCCCTGTGGTTGGAGGCCCGCCCTATCCTACCGAGCAGACGACAGCCACCACGCACTTGTCAAACGCGACGTCAGAAGTGTTACACGAGCAACTCACGCTTGCAGGCAAGCATTCGAGATCGGGCTCAGGCCATTGTACTCGGCAAACAAAAGCTCTGGATCTCCGAAGGTTTAGCGCTGTTGTATGCGCGGTACGTACATTGGTGACAAACTGAAGTATCTTTTGCGCGCAGCAAGTGGACCAGATGGGCGTAGTGATTTTGCCCCAAGCTGGAATAATCCGCCTAACAGGTAATCACAACGACTATAGGAGCTCTCGTTTTCTAGTGAATTCGGGGCTCGTGCTGCCGAGCGTGAACTCTCTTTCGATCTGTTGCTCGACAGTTGTTGATGCCTTGAACACAACCATCGATTGAGGGTACCTTACAGATCGCCCAACAGGAAGATTTGCTTTGCACGGGATCATCTACGTGCCGTGGTTACTTGTCTCGCACGTGCATGACGCACCTTAGCAGTGACGAATAACGCAGAGAAAAAAAAAAATCTTAGTGTAGAGCCTCGTGGCTAGGCTCCCGTAAAAGTTGTAAACGTGGAGTTACGCCAAGCTTAGCTCTGTTTTCTAGGAAAGACGCTCGCGATTGAACCTGCACAACTATGCATCCACAATCTGAAGTCCCAAAGCTCTTGACCAACCAACTCCGCGCCTCCAAACTCCGATGAAGAACGCCAAGCATAGCTGGTTTGATTTCAAGTGGTTGCGCCGTCTATTCAAGCGTGGGCCAAAAGTAAGTCGATGTACATCAGTGGCAAAGTTGTTCGGCTACTCAAACTGGACGGCGTTTTCACAACTGCACCAAATGAGCGCTAACCGCATATCCTGCTGGAATCGTAGCCCTCAACGTCAGCACACCAAGAACCAACGAGTCCGACATCTGGACTCACTCCATCTGAGAAGCGCATGATATTCCAGGCGGTCAAAGGCGAGTGGTACACGTGCGAGAACCAGCACCCGTACCTGATCACCGGTTGCGGCAAGCCTGTGACAACGTCAAGCTGTCCCTCGTGCGGTGGGATCATTGGTGGCTCCGATTATTGTCTTGAAGAAACCAACAATCGGGCCAACAGCTTCTTCGGGTGTGAGTTCTAGCCGCTTCCTATACGGTGTCGCGGTCGCGGTGTTTTCATGGCTTGGCCGTGGCGTCAACACGCCTACACCATCAAGAAGATGACGGTGCGCTAACCTCGGAAAACACCTGCATGGATGCAAGCGTCATCGTTCCTGAATGTGCGCACGTGTTGTTGCGTTCAAGCTCAGATCTTGAGGACTTTAGGAGGAAGGACGCTGACGGTTGCAGCTTTGCTCATTAAGAAATCCGAGAGCTTCGTTAAACACTTTGTTGATTGGTAGTGTCTAAGCGGTTTAGCTCACAAAGCGGTTTCACCGCCTTGGCTCAATATGCACTACCAGGGAGGACCTCGAACTGTAGTCTGAGTCGGCCGTAGTCGACGCGAGTGTCCTGCAGCGGTCGCGCAGGACGACATCGTTGTCAAGGAGCTGTCACCATCGACTATAATGTGCACCTTCAGCGGTTGAGGTGCTGGAGCAGGGTTTGTTGCAGAGCTCTGGTGGTTGCCAATTTTACAGCATCCTCCAACTCATCGCAGCGTGAAGCGCGTATAGTGCGGTCACTCGCCACAACACAATGTTATATCGCCGTCTGCATATCCCGTGTTTCGGTCGTGGTGTTCTAGGGCATGCGAAATACATCGTCGGAGAACTGTGCGCCTCAAATACTGCTGTCGCTCGACAGATCGCCGCAAAGTTGCTCGGTGTGTTCACCCTTTCTGAGTACGCTTTCGCTCCTGTCCACACCACCTCCGCGTCTTGCAGCAGCTCCCAAGCATGGGTTCGCATCCCATCAAGCCACTTCAACATACAGTACAACCGTCCATGTCGCTCGAAGGTCGCTCCATCCCAACCTATAGTTCCCGTCCCTATACCTCTTTCTCCCACTGTACGCGCGTCTTCCCAGCCAGCCAACCAACCCACTACATCATCCCAAGCTCATTGGTGTCGGTGCTTCCTGCCGGCCTCTGCGCAGCTTCCAGCGGCTTCCAGCAGCCTCCGCCCAGGCCCAGCGACCCCCAACGACCTCCGACAGACGATGGGCAAGAAGAGCGCGCGCAAGGCGGCGCTGAGCTCGCTCGTGCGCATGGAGGAGGCGGCGGAGGAGGAGATCCTCGAGACGCCGGCGCTGAGCTCGATCGCGGCCGACGGCGGCCAGAGCGGCAGCGAGGAGGAGGACGAGGACGATGAGGATGAGGAGGCGGAGATCGAGCGCCAGCTCGTGGAGGAGAAGCAGCGAGAGCAGCAGGCCGCCAAGAGCGAGAACCGCGGAGTGTACAACCGCGAGGCGCTCGAGGCGCTCGTGCGCGAGTGGGACGGAGACAAGCAGCTGCCGTGGGTCGAGCAGCTCGACACGTGCGCCGTCCCGCTAGAGCTCGTCAGCGTCCACGACGACCTCAAGCGCGAGGTCGCCTTCTACAACAACACGCTGGCAAGCGTGCGCCTCGCCAAGGACCGCCTCAAGCGCGACGGCGTCGCCTACAAGCGCCCGGACGACTACTTTGCAGAGATGCTCAAGAGCGACGCGCACATGGCCAAGGTCAAGGACAAGCTTATCTACGAGCAGAAGAAGATTGCCGCCGTCGAGGAGCGCAAGAAGTCGCAGGCGCACCGCAAGGTCGCCAAGGAGGTGCGTTCATCACGTGGTTGCTGCTGTATGAGGGTGAGAGCTCGTTGACTAAAGGTGGCGTGAACTCGTGCAGCTGCAAGCAGAGAAGGCCAAGCAGCGCGCGCAGCAGAAGAAGGACACGCTCGACGCGGTCAAGCAGTGGAAGAAGCGCAAGGCCGGCGACAGCAAGGGCCTCAACGACAACGACGACCAGCAGCTCGAGGAGATCATGCGCGGCGAGGGCGATGTCAACACGCTTGGCAAGCGCAAGCGCGGCGGCGAAAATGACCGCGAGAGCAAGAAGCCGCGAGTCAATAAGGCTCGCGAGGCCCGCGACAAGAAGTACGGCTTCGGCGGCAAGAAGCGTGGCCTCAAGGCCAACACGCGCGAGAGCTCCAAAGACATGTCGAGCTTCCCGGGAGCTCGCAAGGCAGCTAAGGGCAAGGGCAAGCCGGCCGCTGCTGTTCGTGCCGCCGCCGCCAAGGGCAAGGCACCCAAGGGTAAGCGTGCTGGCAAGGCTCAGCGTGCCAACCAGCGCAGCAAGGCTCGGCGGTAAACGCGCAGACAAGTGGCAGAGGTGAATCGAGGCGGTCGATGGCGACTCATGCAGATCGGATAGATAGATAAATATTTGCGTGTTTGCGTTCTGCCGCTCTTGGATTTTTGTCGCTAGTATTCGTACGACTGAGCTGCTTGCTGAGGAGCAGGAAGCTCCCACGTCGTCTCGCCCGTCTCGTGGTTGTAAAAGTAGCCTTGGTTGGTCTGCGGATCAAACACTTCTTCCCATGGCCACGACGTGCTCGTATGGCCCCCGTAAGCTAGCTCGTTGGTTGGGTTGTAGCCAGGAGCCTCGTTGGATTCTGCTGTTCCTAGATCGATCGAATACTCGTCCACCACTGGCAATTGGGTATAGTAAGGACCGGTTGCTGCCGCTGCCGGTGCATACGAGTCTGATTCATAAGTGTGAGAGTACACACCGCTCGCATAAGAGTCCAGGACCGCACCAGAGTCTCCCCAGTTCGACCACGCTTGATCGCTCGCACTCGCTGCTTGGTAGATTTCCGTGCTTGAGCTTGCAGGGTCAGTCGGATATGCATCGCCGACATTCCAGTTATACCAGTTGCTGTAAGTATTTGGATCGTAGGTGCTGTTGTCAGTACCGTCAGCATTGTAGTTGTAGTAGTAGTCTGCGCTGTCTTGCAATGCTGGCGAGCCGGTTGTGTTGCCAACAGCTTCAATACCTGGATATCCGTATCCATATTGGTACCCACTGTAAGGTGGCTCTACCGCGCTCTCGGACGCTGACGGAAACACTCCGGGCGGATATTTGATTCCTTCAGTGACTGTAGCTGTAGCAGTTACCGATGACTCTGCTGGTGTTGGTGGGGAAGCTACCTCAGGTTTTTGCTCGAGCTGGGATGCGGCATCACCATCTTTTTGAGCTTCTGTGGCCTTCTTCAGCTTCTTTTCGTCAGATCGCTCTCTTCTTTCGAGCATCTTGAGGCGCTTCCACTCCCAAAGTCGCTCAGCCCTGATCATTTGCAAATAAAAGAAAAGTTTGTTAGACAGCGCCATTTTCACGAGCCCAACGAAAATTCTGTACGCACAACGAATGATCTATCCAGACGGTTCGCTTCGGATCCATTGAGAACTCGACTAAGAACATGGCAAGCTCGAAGTCGTCGCCTTCTTCTTGTGCCAAGGCTTCATCTGTGTGCTTCTTCGTTTTCTTCAACGCCAATGAACTGCCGTCTTCAAGATTGCTTGCGGATTGCTCCTTCTCTGGCTCCAAACTGGGTGGAAAGGAGCTTGCTAGAGTTATGCTTTTCTCCGCTACGGCGTTCGCCTTGGCGCCGATATCGAGAAGAATACCTTCACCACCATCCATTACATTACCTTGGTGCTTTCCCCATCGAGCCAACACTGTCCAAGCATACAGATACTTTTCTGCAGCGTTGATGTCCTTCGGGATTTTGACAACTCGAAGCGTCTGACGGCTTTTGATCCATCCTCGAAGATCTTCTGATGGAATGAGCTCATCCGGCTCCCCAGACTCAGAATTTCCTCGCACAAGCTTGGCTACTCCAGGCAGCGGCACCCCGACAGTCATATACTCGTGAAGAAGAACACCAAAGGCTCGAGCTCGAATGCGCATTCTTCGGCGCACTGCACTATTCATGGTTCGAAGTCGCTTTTGCACATCTGAATCACTCGGTAATACAGGTGCCATTCCAAAAGCTGCCTGCGCTTGATACTTGAGCGTCTTCTCTCGCTTTCGATCAATCTGGAGCTGCTTCCACCACTCGTCTTGCTCATTTCTTCTAGTCGCCAACACCCGACGAGCTCGCATTACTGGTTCGTTATTGTGCCAAAAACGCTGGATCACCCTAGCAAAATTGTCACGCCGAGCTAATTCCGCTCGCTGACGCCGTTTGTCTACATCTGCACGATCTCGGGCTTCTTGTTCTGCTTTGAGCCGCTCAGTGCGTTCCACCATGCTATTAGTCTGAAGGGGTAACCGCTTCAACTCACTACAACTTTCAGTCGGGTGCAACCGTAGCGCACAGCTGCCGCAAACGCGTTGGCGATCGCCACAAGTTTGGCACTCCCATTGCACAGCATTTGCAACCCTATTGTCAGTTTGAGGATCAACGGCAAGAATATCGGGCACGCAAAACTTGCATAACTCCAACAACGGCGAAATGCGATGCGTCTGAAGCGTACCACGTCGATGAAGGAAGGCAAAACACACATCACAGAAGAGTGCTTGCTTGTCTCGCTGAGCTTGATCAGGTTGATTTTGCCGCTCTTTTGCCCTCGGGACCACGGCACAGTCCAAACAGCGTCTTGAAGCCAATTGAAACTGGCACAACCCACACAAATCAAGATTCTCCATTTCGTGGGAAGTGATTTGGGTGGTAGCTTCGCTGGAGTGCGCTGTTGCATTTCCACCTTCCGACGCATCCTTGTCGTTGGCACTAGTAGTGTCAGGCTTCTTTTTTACTTTATTTGAGTGAAATTCAGGTAGGCACTCAGCGCAAAAGAACTCATCGCACTCATAGCATAGCCACTCTGCACATCTAGCGCACTCGTTACGCCCATTGCATGCAATTTTAAGCGTTAAAGTGGGAGGTGGGAACGGTACGACCTCACATGTGATATCTTCAGCTTTGAGCACCACTGGTTTGTGCCATGTGGAATATCCCGTCCGAGGATTTAGCCAGTACGGCAGTCCCCAGTCGGGGTCAACATACTTCTCATAGGTATTTTTCACGCGCTTCCGAAGCTCCCGAGATGCTAGCATCCGCCGTATCAGCGCCTGGATGCGAATTGCCGCAGCCACTCGCTTGCGGCCACGCTGATCTTGAATTGCATTGACCCGGAGCATTACTCCACGTAATTTGTCGGCTCTACGTCGAGCTAAGCGCTGTAAGCACCGTGCATGAGCGTAGAGCTCAGAATCTAGCTGTACTTCGAAGTCTGAGTGAGGGGTTGCAAAATCCAAGTCAGGCAGTACGATGCGCCAAAGAAGTGCTAGCACTCGTGTTGTTGCCTCATCGTACCGAGACGACGCAACCATCTCCTTAGTTGTTAGAACAGAAGCTTTCAGATCTGCCATCAGGGACAAGACACGCACAAACTCTGCAAAGGTCAGGGCACTCTTGGATGCACCCGCTGCCTTTGCAAGGCACAGATCTACATCTGTTGGTGCGAACAACAAGACCGAATTCTGCTTTCCTGTTTTCTTTCCAGGACTCCGTTTTGGACTGGTTGAAGCTGGCAACCCGACGCGGTTCAGATTCTTGAAAAATTGAAGTGCTTTTGACCGATCCAGTCTTGCCTGAAGTATTGAACTGACCGCAGAAGATGCAGGGTTCAAACTAGATAGCTCATGGAACTTAGCAGGAGAGTAAGTGACTCCAGTTGCCGCTGTGATGAAAACAAGTTGAACAATCGGAAGCTCCACAATGCGATACTTTCTCCATGATAGTGATACTGAAGTCTGGGTTGTGTGACCTTGAAGCTGGGCTAAATATCTCTTCATTGCTGACTCGATGCCTGTTTGAATAGACCGAACAAGGAGAGCATCACAGAGGTGTCGACGGGATATTTGCAGACTCGCACGTCCAAACTCACGAGCTTCTTCAAGTTGTCGAGCTCCAGCAAGGATCCGTGGTAATCGGAGCCGCCTCCACACAGTTAGACTGCCCCACCGCTGTAATATCTCAAGCGAGCATTTGCGACGCTCTTGTTCTAGACGGAATACATTAGCGATTCGACGACGACGAGAACGGCAGTACCAATTTGCGATACGAAGTGCTGCGCAGGCTCGGGCAGCTGACCGGTGAAGCTTCCATCGACGAATGAAAATGCGAAGGATTCGTTCGGCTCGAAGAATGACAACAGCTCGACGAACTAAGTATCCCCGCCAGGCACTTTGGATTCGAATAACACTTTCCCGGCGCTTGGTAACACGAACCTCCACCTTACAGGCTTGAGCTCGCCAAGTCTGCCTTTGCGCGTGTACTTTTGCCGTATGGCACTGATAAGCGCGTTGAATAACGAAGCATGCGCGCTCTCGAGGGTTGATGAGCTGGGTTGCAGCTGTTGTAGGCCCATCAACCGGACTCGTGCTTATCTGAGCCAGATCTCTTGTCTGAACAGCTTTGGTAAGTCTCAAAAAGCGAGGCTCTGTAGACTTTACATCACGGCCCCCGGTGCTGCTAATCGAAGATGACAGCTGTCGTCGAATACCGACTACACTCACACCCTTTTCACTTACTCCACCTTTTCCACCAGCCAAATGATCTCTCTTGCTTTCGATCCGCCTTCTTCGAGCAGTTTTTTCTCTTGTTGTCTTTTCCACTTGGTATTTATTTTGATGCATCCATCTCCGGATATTCTTTTGAATCAACACCGCTGCGCGGCACCGGTCTTGCCGCTTATCTAGCGGAAGCATCATTAGCCACTTGCTAAATACATCTAGCGATCCTAGTTTGCGTTCATCGGAAGCTAAACGATGTGTTGCTATCCACCACTGAAGCACGTTCTTAAAAATCACCCGCCTCGCCTTTTGCTGTTTGAGCTGCAAGATGAGTCTTCGGAATCGACATCGAACAGCAAACGGATAAATCCATTTGTGTGCGATAAGAAATCCTGCTCCACGTTGCCGGCGCTTCCATGCCATTAACGCAGTACTCGAAGAGTTACGGGCTAGGATGTCGGCCACTAGCGCTTCACGTTTTATCGCCCGCTTCATTCGAGCAACTCGTCTTCGAGAGAGATTCCCTCGCACAATTTTTTGTATACAAATTGCTGCGTGAATCTCTTTGAAGTGTATGAGACTATTGACAAGTTGATTTGCACGAAGGCGTTTGTCGCGGAAATGCTGTTGTAGCAAACGCGCGGCATTTTGTCTCTGTGCACGTGCTTTCACACTTTGAGATCTCAGATATCGGCGCCATACCATTTGGATACGATGGACTTGAGCTGTTCGATATTGCAGGCGAAGACGAGTTACTTGCAATCGCTGAGTTTCAAGTTTGGCTCGTTGTTGTACGAGCTGGTGCGCAAGCTTTCGAGCTTGATGCCCACGAAAAACACGTACCAGCATCTCCACCGCGCGCTTGCGCTCTAACATTCGAAGCTGAAGTATTGCTGACATCCAGCGGTGCCAATAGAAAAGGAAGAATCGATTTTGGAAGCGCAGCAATACGCGCTTCACAGCCTCGACAGCGCGCTCTCTGCAGTATCCAGCGAGGTTTCGTTCAAAGAGGAATGATGGAGGTAAGATATTTGCAGATTGTGCTAGTACTAGCTGGAGCTTGACAGTCTCTATCGACACATCGAGTTGGATAACCTTAAGCTGGTTACTTGACTCTGAAATGTCTTTGCTGATTTTGGCATCGATCGAAGAGTAGGATTCCGCATCGTAGCAAAAATCCCATGGACTTCGATGAGGCGATACCTGGAGTGCTTGAGTTTGAGATTGGATTTGCTGCTTCGAAGGAACCGGAAGAGGCATCGAAGTTTGATCGCTCGGGCCATTGATAAGCTTGTCGCTGCCCGGCTCTGGATTGTCTGATTCATCGGCTGATTGGTTGACTGAAGGAGCTTTCTCTTGCTTGTTGGCTCTCTTTCTTTGCTTTTGTATAGCAATGAGCGAGCGGTAGATATCCCTCCGCTCGCCTGTCGTAACGCGGGCATCCGAGATGTTGGTGTGCTCAGCTGGGCGTTTCTGCTGCGCTGAACCAAGCACCTGGCGCACCAAAATCCCATCAACACTTTCGAGGCGATGACCAAGCTCAATGGCACGTAGCGTTTGCTGAAGCCGCTCAAGATTTGAATTCATGGGGCGAGAAGTCGGTACTGTGTCACCTCGAAGCGTCGAGCTCCATCTGAATGGCTCAATTCAAGCCGACGCTGGCCGAATTAGAAACGAATTCTTTTTTGTTTTTCCTGCAGCTTGCTCCTAGCTATCACTTATCCTTCCGTGGGCTTGACCTAGAATGTCGCTCTAACTGTGGAGAGGTTCTAACGAGCCGGAAAAGGAATACCGTTCTGCTGCATGAACGCCAGCAGAATTTGTCTCTCCTCTGGCGGCAGCATGTTGAGCTTTTCAGGCGTCATATCGCGAGCAAGCTCAGCAATCGCGTCGAATTCGGCATTTCCACTAGTCGTTGGAGGAGCTTGTGTTTCCATGGGCCTTGCGCGCTTGACAGGGTCAGGGAGAAGTGCCGGCCCCGCGTCTAATCCGCGCTTCGCCAATCGTGGGTCACGCGCAGCACGACGTGGATCACGGTTTCTTGCTGGAGCTGGAGCTGGTGCCGGCGTCTGCGTCGGTGTTGGTGTCGGTGTCGGCATTGCCCCGAGGATTGAATTCTGTTGTGATTGCGTCGGCTTTGCCCCAAGGATCGAAGGCTGCTGCGATTGAGGTGGCATTGATCCAAGGAGGGAAGGAGGCTTCGCTTGAGACGGCATTGCTCCAAGGATGGAAGGCTGTTGCTGTGGTTGGCGAGTTGGCGGTGGCAGCAGTCCTCCTGATGGAGGAACAACTGGAGACACCAAGGGTGCACTTTGCACATTCACGTTTACAGACACGGAAGCCGACGTTCCTGGAGCGGACATTTGGGCAGCAAGAGGACCCGGGCGAGCGCTCCAACGAGTCCCTCCTGCCTTTGTTGAGGTAGGAGTGTGTGCTGGGTTTGATGGAGGTGTCGGAATCAAGCCACCGGTGGCCCCAGGTGGAGCCATTCCTAGGATACCAGACGTAGGAGGAGCCATCGTTGAAACCCGCGGTGGCGCCATCGCCATCAAACGGCCAGACATAGGTGGCTGCATAATCCCCGGAGGCATCGGTGGCTACGCGCATTGTAGTTTCGTAAGACTGGGAATATGGATTGTGCAAACGTGCTAGCATGAAGACTCACCGCCAGCAGCGCTGCTTGGGTTTCACTGGGCGAGGGGATCGGGATGTGCAGCGTCTTGAAAGCCTGCACGATGGCGTGCGTGAGCGCTGGGTTAGCGGTCAGCATGCCCTTGGTGTGGTCGGGCTTCTGGCGCGCGTGCTCCTTGAGCGCCACGAGCATGTCGTATAGTTTGAGCGGGCCGAACTTGGCGATGGCCGACTCGATCGCGTTGATGGCCATCTCGCCACTCACACTCTGCTGCTGGTGGTGGTTAAACTGGTTGTGGTGGTATCCGCGGTCTCCTCCACCGCCGCCACCGCCGCTGTTTCCTCCTCCACCACCTCCTCCTCCACCACCACCGCCTCCGGACGACTTGTCTCCTCCATCTGCAAAGTCGACGCGCAGGTTGCGGCCGTTGATCTCATAGCCATTGAGGTTGCGCATGGCGCTGAGCGCCGTCGCGCCGTCTGCATACTCGCAGAATCCGTATCCCTTGGGCTTGCCGGTCTCTCTGTCAGTCACGAGCCTGCAACCACGGGAATCCACGAGCGTAAGGCCTTGTCTCGAGCCTCCTCAGCTTGAAAGCAGCGCCAGTCGCACCGGAAGTTGACCACCGAGCCCGCCTCCGAGAAGATCTCCTTCAGCTGGTCCTCCGTCACATCGTACGGGATGTTGCCGACTGCAGACCGCGCCACAAACGCAGCGAAACCACAAGAACGCGTGAGCTCGAGACTCCGACTTTGACGCGCGATATCTCCGCAACCAGCGCGCCGATCGAGCCAGGAGCTGCACGAGCGGCCGCGCAGCGAGCAGGAGAATGACAGGGATACGCACCGAACACGCTGCGCTCCTTGGCGGTGCCCACGCGGGGCTTCCCGCCCGCCAGCATCTCGACGCGCGCGACGACCGGCAGCCGCCTTTGCTTTTTGCAACAAGCAGCTGAGGCAGAGGACGATATGTACCACTAATATGAAACATAGTTCCGATTATTCGGTACTTGTGAGTGAATGGCGGCCACTTCAACGTGGTCAAGATGGGAGGGAGAGCTGAAGGGAATGCTGAACCAAAGGAGGGGAGTTTGTGGGAGCGTCAACGACAGGTTTCTTTTACACGACACGTTACACTGGAAAACGCTGCATCAGCAGAGGATTCTACGGTCTCAAAACTATGCTGATCGAACACCTAGCACATCAACAACATCAAGAGGCTTCAATTCGCTACGCGGAGCTTGCGTGAGCCCGCCTGCACGAGTGCAGCAGCCTTCTGAGCGGCTTCCGTCACGCTGCCGTCAGTCGCGTACGTCAAGTGGGCCATCGTGTTGAAGCCGTTGCCGCACACCGGGTCGCCCGTGTTGCAGTACTCAATTGCCTTGGATCCGTAAGTCGTGCTGGCGCTTTCGATGGTTTGACCCATGAGCTTGAGAGGGTTGCCGAACGTCACGATGGCCTTGATGCGCGAGGCGTACGTGTCTGGGATCGTGGTGCCAGATCCGAGAGTAGTCTTGATGCCAATAGCGATGTCGGTGACGCTGGCGCCTTGGGAGTACCCACCAAGTACGAACACGGTGTTTGGGCATGCTTCAGCGACGGAGACGACCTCGTTGGCCATGTCAGTAGCACCAGGCCCAGCACTGGTCTGATCCATCGAAGCAAGGTAGTTGACTGCATAGGAGGAGACACTCATGCTTGCGAGGTTGGACGTGAGATCGCTGACGAGAGGTGTGCCGCATATGCCAAGACCCTGCGTCTCGCCGCTGCCACGAGCGAAGACGATGTGGACATCGGAGCAGTCGGCAGCGGCAACGAAGCTGGAAGCGTTTTGGAGGAGTAGAAGCGAACTGAGTAGTGCCGAGCTGACCGAAGCGAAGTTCATGGTGAAACACTGGGTGCGCTTGGACTAGTTGCTAGCTTGAGGAGTGGTCGGTAAAATGAAGAGTGAGAGAGCTCGTGAAGCCCATTTGTCGAGCAGCTTGCTGGTACCAATCTCGCTCGCTCATGCAACACCTTGAATACGGTGGAGTCGTCTCTCCCTCCTCCACCTTTGCTGAAGGAGCGCTGGATTGCAATCTTCTGACCAGGATTCCACCTGTAGCGGGGCTAATCGGCTGCAGATGCCGGCTTTTGTGGACGAGACACAACTCTCTGGAGCTTGTTTGAGAGCCAGGGCCGTGGTGAATGCTTGCTGTGTGTACACCACAATCGATCGCCTGTCATGAGTCACGACAGAGATGCGAGTACACTCGTATCTCAGAGCAGTCTGCACATCGGCATATGGATTCGTACATTCGCACAGCGAGAGTGGCTCTCGCCTCCGATGACCAGCGAGCAGGTGCAACGGCGCTTTTACTGAACCTGCATTTCACTAAGGGGCATTGGATCAAGTTTTTCGTCGACAGAGTATGAGTGAGCCAACAAGCTCGTTCGAGCCACAGCTCGGTGGAGCTTGGCATTTTTACAGTAGAGGCCTGGTGATCGAACTCTGCAATGTGAAGACACTCTCATAAACTGAATACATCACGAGCGATCCCACTGCTTGAAAGCAGTTACTGTAGTCAATAGCATCCGGAACTCGAGCCAAGCAACCAAAGCTTGATGCAAGCAACTAAGCTTGCACTCCTATCGTTGAAGGTCTCTGCCTCCATCTAATGAGTGTCCTTACGTCAGAGAGAGAGCGCAGTGACGAGCGCCTCCTAGCCACAGCTCTCATGGAGATAATCCTGCAGCTGGTAGCCGTTCCATCAGTGCTTATCCACATGCGGTCTTCGTGGAGTTGATCCTCGAGCCAGAAGCACACTCAACTCGCGGCGACGGCACTGTATTTCCGCTGCTTTTGGGCGCCTTTGCACATCAAACCAACTGGTCGTCTCCCTCACTCTGACACTGCATGTTGAGCGCGTGCTCGTGAGTCAGCCGCAACAATCCCTTCCGCCAACGTGTGGCTCGCCAAAGCACGTATGTCCGCTCGTCACACTCATACAACGCCTGCAACTGGTTCTTACCGGCGCCAAATGGCTTGTCCTCAGAGTGAAAAACCGATGTGCTCGTACAGTAGAGGCGTGACGAGCGTCTGCGGAGCTCATCGGCCGTCCAGGCTACTTCCGCTGTCCGAACAACTTACTGATCTGGTGGTAGCCGGGTCAAAAGATTGCTCGAGGATTGTGCAGTGTAGTGACACAGGAGTCTGCATTCGGAATGGAAAGACCCTCGTCCTTGTCAGCCTTGACTTTGTCGGTTGAGAGAACCACCACGACGCTATGCAGATGATTAGTGGCATCTCATCCAGAGGTATAAGCACGTTCGAGTGTCTTCATCAATCTCATTCTGGCTTTTGCTTCCAACCTCAAACATCTCTTACTATCATCAAGAAGCTCGATCGACCCAACGATGAAGTTCTCCACGACCTGCTCCGCCCTTCTCGGATCGCTTCTACTCTCTACCAGCCTCGCCGCTGCTGCCGACTGCTCCGATGTCCACATTGTCTTCGCTCGTGGGAGCGGTGAAATGCAAGGGCTTGGCATCTGCGGCACGCCTCTCGTCAGTGGGATCACGTCCAACCTCGCTGGCATGAGCGTCTCCTCCTATGCGGTTCAGTATCTAGCATCGCTGGATCAGACCAGTGCTGGCCCCGGTGCTACTGACATGGCCAACGAGGTCGTCTCGGTCGCTGAAGCATGCCCAAACACCGTGTTCGTACTTGGTGGGTACTCCCAAGGCGCCAGCGTCACCGACATCGCCATCGGCATCAAGACCGTGCTTGGATCTGGCACCACGATCCCAGACACGTACGCCTCGCGCATCAAGGCCATCGTGACGTTCGGCAACCCTCTCAAGCTCATGGGTCAAACCATCGAAAGCGCCAGCACGACTTACGGATCCAAGGCAATTGAGTACTGCAACACGGGCGACCCGGTGTGCGGCAACGGCTTCAACACGATGGCCCACTTGACGTACGCGACTGACGGCAGCGTGACAGAAGCTGCTCAGAAGGCTGCTGCACTTGTGCAGGCGGGCTCACGCAAGCTTCGCGGCTAAAGAGGTCTTGATGGTCGGACTCTGTGTGTTGCTTGTTGCAAGCGTGTAAGTGAGAGTAGCGTTGATGTGAATTCCGCGTACAAAATACAATTGTTCGTTGCGAGTCAAACACACGATCCCTGCAATGCCCACACATAAAAGTTCACTTGAGACCTTGAACGAGCTCTCACAAAGTAGACTACGAGCAATGCGGTGCATAACTTGCATGGTTGTGGGGTTGACCCCACAAACCAAGACGAATGTGTGGTGGGCAAGGGAACGTGAGCTTTTTGACTTTGAGTCCCACATTATTTACCATGCGGCGGCCCTTGGAACCGCTCACGGGATCTTTCTTGCCGTCGCTTTGCAGTTACTAGATCTCTCACGCAGATTGATGGACAGCTGCGCGATCCTTTGATGCGGCGCCCTTCCAAGTGGCATTCCAGAGGATTCTGGATTCGACTCAAGTCTCTCCTCGTTTTTTCGCCATGCTTGCTCGAAGTGTTGCCTCGCTGTTAATGCTAGCAGCTGTAGTTATGCCATCGGCAAATGCGTGGCTGCCTCATATTGTGACCAAAGGCAACAAGTTTTTCTACTCGGACACGGGATTAGAGTTCCGCATGAAGGGCATGGCGTACTACCCGCGACCGAACGCTGGGGAGTTTGCCGACGTAAGCAACTACGACTGGGCTGCCGACGACCACGAGGATATTTGGACGGCACATCTTGAGGTCATGAAGGACCTAGGTGTCAACACTGTGCGTCTGTACTCGGTTGACCCGAGCAAGTCGCACGACAAATTTATGTGCGCATGTTCCGAGGCCGGAATCTACGTCCTCGTTGGCATGGCAGCTCCGTACGTTTAGATTTGATGGGCACTGCTGGAAGTACCACAAGTCTCAGTGTTGCTTACTTCAATTTCATCGCAGATGTGAGGCGTGCTCCGTGCAAGCTTTAGAGCCGCCCGATTGCTACCCAGACGACATGTTTACTCGACTCCAAATGGTATACAACGCGTTCGCAGTCTACGACAACACACTGGTACGCGAAGATCAAATCTTGATCAAAACAAATTCGCTGAGAATGAGAGGTTCATGCAGGGCTTGAGCGTCGCGAACGAGCCGAATCTCATCTCGATCAACGGAGACACGGGTGAGACTGTCTCGCCGTGTGTAAAGGCTATGGTCCGCGATGCTCGTGCATACGCCTCCAGTTGTGCAGGATACATGCGCGAAGTGCCCATTGGTGTCGATTTGGCCGACATCCTGCCTCGCGAAAAGTGGATTTCCTACTTTGACTGCGCGCTTGAGAACGACGAGTTCACGCGAACGGAATGGTATTCGCGATTCGGAATTACCAAAACTACTTGTGACTGTCTAACGGTGTGTCTTGAGAGAATAGGCTCGGGTTCAACCCGTATGTAGAGTGCGATCCGACCACACACCTCGAGTACTCCCAGTCAACTGGTCTCAAGACGCTCATGAGCGAATATGCCGATACTGGGTACTCCAGACCGCTTATGTTTGGCGAATTTGGCTGTAACAAGGGCGAGAACACGGTCGATGGCTTTGAGAACCAGCGTACCTTTTACGATGTAAGCAGATTCCTGCCTTATCATTTTGCTTGCTTGTGCTCACGTATGGTGATATGACCCAGGCGAAGTGGATGAATGAAGAAGAGGAGATGACGACAGAGATCGTAGGCGGCAATGTTTTCGAGTTCACGACAGAGATTGCCAATCTTGCCGGCGCCAAGGGTATGATTTCTTGCAATGCAGCAAAATGCTGAGCGGGATTCTTTTCACTGACGTTACCGTTGTAATGGTTGCTTTAGAGTTGACAACGGAGGCTGACGCCGGGAAGTATGGTGTTGGGTACTTCCAGCCTGATGATTGTGACAACGTCGAGACGACATGCGTATTCACACCCTACCCCGAATATGAGAATCTCAAGAAGGCATACACGACGACGACTAACTCGACACTTATGTACTCGAAGTTCACGCCCAGCCGCGATCGTATTCTCGAGTGTCCGTCGACGATCGATACGACTCTGCCGAGCATGCCTGACGGTAAGCAAGCTTTTTCACACTTGGTTATCTGCTTCAGCACAATCCTCACAGCGGTAAATTAACACCGTGAGCAGTGGAGACGCTTGCGTGCTCGGTTCGGACGCCGCTTTGCAATGGGAAAAAGTCCAACAACTATGCGCATTCGACCAACGCAACCGATCTCGGCGACAAGAAGACACCATCAAACGCGTCGCCAACAACGCTGACAGAGGATGATAGCTCATCGGGTTCTGGAAGCACGACGGATGCTGATGCACTCAGCAATGGCGCAAGCTTCTCGACTGCATCTCTCGGTGTCATTGCGACGATTGCACTCTTTGTGATTACTTGTAGTGGCTAGCAATGCGCTCGCAGTGCGCATTTTGTAGCACTTATCAACACAGACTTTAGTTGGTCACTTGCCGTGTCTATTTGTCATTTCATCGCTTTTCTGCAAACTACGTTCGACGCGATGGCCGTCGACCCCGCGGAATAAAATAAAATCAAAAGAACTCGATGAACATCGGCTTCAATCTCACGCTCAGCTCGACGGGAAGGTTAGCTCGCTGTCAACGGAATCGCGGCGCTCGCCATAGACGTAGTGGCCGACGACATATCCGATGATGCAGCACGCGAACAGCACGTAGTCGTAGGTCATCGACACAAGCATCAGCATGTACGCGATCAGGATCGTGAAGCCGTGCAGGAAGCAGTGGACGGCGTGCTGCTTGTCGTGCGACAGCGTGCGGAACCACGCCGGCGCGCACGTCTGCGACAGCGGCACGCTGGTCGCCGTGGAGCGCAGCAGCTGCGTGACCTCGCTCGCACTCGCTCCGTTAGCAAGCGCGCGCTTGAGGCTGCTCTCCCTGCGCAGCACGCGCCGCAGCTGCAGCAGGTACTCATTGAAGATGGCCGTTAGCGCAACCAGCAGGCAGCCGAACACGTAGCGCCAGCGCGAGTTAAGCACCCAGCCAGGGGAACCACAGCAGGATGCACGGCGACACGCCCTGCGTGAAGCCAAAGCCGTTCAGCATGGTCGTGCCCGGCCCCGTGCAGAATCCTTCGTCCTGGGGCGTCTCTCCTTCCACCGGCGCCGCGGCCGCGCTCTTGTCGTCACGGAACAGCATAATCTGGTCGTGCACCTGGTGCGCGTGGAACATGCTGCACGTGCGGATGGCCTGGTCGCCGTGCGCCGCGTGCACCGTGGGTCCGCCGGTGGCCGACGCCTCCATGCCACACACGGGGCACAGCACGCTCTCCCTGGCCTCCACGGCGTCGTTCGTGGCCTCCACAGCCATCGCATCGTCCTCGGACACCACCTCTCCAAGCCCAAGTTGCTGTCAACCACGACGTCAGCTCGCTGTGGGACATCCATCAACCACGGAACGGGAGCGTCACCGGGTCCTTGAGGAACTGCTGGAGCGTCTCGGCGCGCGCAAAGCGCAGGCGCTGGCCGTTCTTGAGCTGGAAGTTGAACGCGGAGCTCATGACCATCTCGCCCGACACGGGGTCGTCCTACAAGCAGCAGCAAGGGGGAGAAAGGCTCCGTCCGTCAGTCTTGGCGACCTCCTGAGGCCCACAGAGCAGCTACGAGAGCCGCACCGGCATGTCCATGGAGCCCATGGCCGCCCCGTGCGCGCGCACGAGCCCAGCGACGAGCAGCAGCGCGCACAGAGCGGCGAGCAGCGCGCGCGAAGCCTGCATTCTCAGCGTCGGATGGTGGCGGCTTGGCAGAGGATGTGCGAGTGAGCGATCTGAAGCGATTCAGTATAACCGAAGGGGTACGCGATTGCGTTTCAGACTGAGGTGTTGACGTCACGGAATGGCGTCCTCGGCTTCGAGGGTAACCATGGGTCAGTTAGTTAACTGCGACTAGAGTAAATTACGGCTGCGTCATAGAAAAGCGTGCCACGGCGCTCACAAGATGGCCACCTAATGAGGACGTCGATCCCCATACAATCCTTCCTACTTCCCCAAGTGTAATCTGTTTTCACGGAAAGCAGCCAGAAGCGCTCTCTCTTGATCTCACTATACTCTCTCAACAATTGCACTTTCCACGCCATTATTGACTGGGCGTAAATTACCCCGTCGCCGCGTCGCCCAGCGTACCCCCCCCCCCTGATCCCATTCCCCCATTTGCCATCCTCGCCACGATGCCGCGCTTCTGTATGGGCGCGGGCGTCGCCATGGGCACGACGGGGCTCAAGTGGCCTGGCGGAAGCGCGGACGACGACTGCGCGCTGCTGTGGGCCGCGCCGCTGGGCGTGACGAGCGTCGTGCGCTCGGCCGCGGCCTGCGTGTGCGTCTTCTTGCTGGCGCTGCTGGCGCAGTTTTTGACGACGAGCAGCGGCGCGCGCGCGCAGGAGGCCAAGGAGCGCGCGCGGCGGCTGCTGGCGGACGCGGCGGCGCGGATGGAGCAGGGCGCGGTCGTGTACACGGCCACGCGCCAGCAGAAGGAGAGCAAGCTGCGCGCGTGCTCGTCGCCCGAAGGGGAGTGCCACCACGCAATGGAGAAGAAGAGCGGGGCGTTGGTGATCGGCAAGGTCAGCAACGCGGAGCACCTGGCCGACAGCGTGCTGCACGGGCTGCGCATCCTCGTGGCCTACCTGCTCATGCTCGCGGCCATGACGTACGACGTGGCGCTGCTCGCCAGCATCGTCGCGGGCTTCTCGGCCGGCTTCTACTGGTTCTCGAACGACACGGCCAAGGTACCGACCTCGGCCGACCCATGCTGCTCTTAGACGGCCCCCTGCTGCACGCTATCGTATGTATTCGCTCGGATAATTTACTCGCGACGGAATTGAATCGCCAGCCAACGTTTTGCTCGCCTACCGTCAGTTCTCATCTTCCGTCAGCCATGGAGACGACAGCGTCGAGCTCGACAAGCCTGTCATCCTAGCTTGCCACAGGATCGATTCAACGCTGCCATCCAGCCAAGTCGTCCAGTTTCCTAGCGAGGATGAGCACTTTCTGGCGGAATTGAAACGTGCGTGGCAGCCGTCGGGCTCGGCAAGGAGAAAGAGCTCGTGATAAACCCCACCTATCGATCCGCTCGCTGGTTCACACACAACCTCTCCGAGATCGCGATCCTCAGCGAAATTCCCGAGCTACTCTCTCCGAATGCTCCCAACATCCGCTCGCATCTGTACAATCTCAACTACAAGCAAGGAGAGTTCTTCAAGGTGCCCTTCTTTGAGTTCGAGCAAAAGCACGTCAAGACGGAAGCCTTCAAGACAAGCAATCTTCAAGTCATCAAGCGTGTTTCCCCGATATCTCTCTGGGAGCTCACAAGTAGGCTAACACCAAGTTGGTGAATGCGTGGAGAAAGGTAAATGGAGCAGCAGTTCTCGTTTTCCCTCGAAACAACCAGGTTCGCACCTGGTCTTCTAGAGTGGCTCCTTGCTGCCTGATACTTTGCGATGTCGCCAACCGAGAAGAAGATGCGATCTCTGCTCAGCGAACTCAAGGAGCTCGGAGCTCACCAGACGGAGACCCTATTTGCTTGTGGTGGCAGCATCGAGCTCGATCGACCCATTCGACTTCATTATTCCCCTCGCGAAGGATCGGAACTCCAAGAAGGAACAGTTGTGTTTCCGCCGAGAGATACAGAGAAGTCACTTTCAGCCTTGATCGAAGCATGTGATCCTGGAGGGTTTGGCCGAGGACACGAGCTAGTAATGGACAAGGAGTACCGGTCGGCATCAGAGATGTCCGAAGACCGCATGCTAACCAGTTTCAGCTTGCCCGAGACGGCCATCATGAGCGAGATCCAGAGCCTTCTCGCACCGAACGCATCGGTTGTTCGCGCTCGCCTGTACAAGCTGAACGTCTACGAAACGGGCGGGCTCTTCAAAGCGCATGTGGACACGCCTCGCAGCTCCAATATGTTTGGCACGCTAGTTGTTTGTATGCCAACTAGCTTCACGGGTGGAGACTTCGTGGTTGAGCACAAAGGGCAGAAGCAGACGTTTGCGTGGAGCCATGCGAATCCACCAAGCGAAGCAAAGGACGGCGTCCAGCAAGCATCTCCTGCAACACTTCAGTGGTGCGCATTTTACTCAGACTGCCAGCATGAAGTGCTCCAAGTGACGAGCGGATACCGCGTTACGCTAACGTATTTGCTAGAGAACGATGAAAGCGGCTCGGGCACAGCTTTGGATGGGATCAGGAACAACCCTTTTGTCGTCAAACTGGATGAGTTGATCAAGGAGTCCAAACTTGATAAGGGAGGTCGTGTACTGGGCTTTGCTTTGGAGCACAAGTACGTCGTCGATGGGACTGGCACTGTCCCAATGCTCAAAGGATTTGATCGGTTCGTGCAATCGGCGCTTGATGCTCTCAAACTCAAGTACAGGTTTGCACCAGTTTTTCTCGCTTCGAAGAGAAGCTATGGTCCACTGCCGGATCGTATTCTTGGTCGCCCGAGTGGGAGCTCTGATAATACCGAAGCGTATGTTGGAAATTGGCGCACTTTAGTTGCTGGGGCGGGTGACTGCTTTTACGGAGAAGAATCCAATTTTGAGGAGAGCGTTCTCGATGCGAGCGAAGAAGAGGTACAGTGGATTGTGCCTCCGACTTCGATGCAGTACATGCTTCACAGCGTCCAGTACGGAAATGAACCGTTGGGCTATGAGTACTACGCTACCGCAGCTTTCCTCGTGTCGGTATGAGGAAGTACCGAACAGCAACTTCGTGTTCACCAACCGCTGCATAGTTTTCTCCTTGGACAACAACTCCTAAGCAAACACGACTTCAGACGTCTAGTGGTCTCGATGAACAGGAACTCGATAATGAAAAGGTAGTTGCTTATTGCAAGCACGAATTCCTCAAACCGGTGCGACTAGTATGCTCATGTCTGGAGGCCTGCAACTGAGACCACCTTGGAGCCCGTGCATGTGAACGTGTACTTGACACCATTAGTGTGGATGTACAACTGTTGAGTTTTTGGAGACAGTCGTCACAAGATGTCAGAGCTAGGACTACAAGCGCAAACACCAGCCTGTGTCTCAATTCGAAAATGTTCGCTTTAGCTTGGAGCTTACATCAAACCTTCATTCGATAAATCATCAACGAAAGGGATCGCACACAGAGGTTGTTTGGGAACTTTGGCAGTGCGTCAGCATCTGTCTGCGCTAGGTGGTCAGCGTGCATCTGTTGATGGATGTGCAAGTATCCACCGGTGATCAATTTGAGCCGTTCAAGTACATGTTTGGATTGCTCTCAAGGCGTCAAGACGAGCATTGCATCGTTCCACCACGACCACAGCACAGCCAACTCATTGACATCAGAATCACTGCCGCTATATCCATTCTCGGCGTAAACAATATTTAGGCAAACACGACCTCGGAATGGCCGGTGGCGTTGACACAGAGCACCTGACCGGGCTGGGACAGCACGTACTGCTGCAGAGCCAGATCGATTCGCTCGGCTTCAGCCTCAGTCACAATGACTTCGGCCGTCGCACCAGTTGTTGCGAGGAACTCAATCGAGTAGATGTAGTTGCTGAGAGCGACAACAAACTCCTCGTTGTCTGCGACCGTCCCGTTGCGGGTTGGGTGCTCATGCCACTCAAGGTTCGTAACCGAGCCGACACCTGAGCCTGTGCACGTGAAAGTATACTTGACTCCAGCGGGGTGAACGTAGAAGCCGTTGAGGTTCTGAAACCCAGCACCGCAGCTCGCACGCATCTCGTGCTCGATGAAGAGCTTGAGTGACTTGCCGTTCGTTGAGATCGTCATAAGCGTGTTGCCGAACGGTGACCAAGCGATAATCTCACCAAAGGTGAGATCCCCAGCTTTCAAAATCGTGTCTGTACGAATTCCGCCACCGTTCATCAAGGCAATGTCGGCCGATCCGTTACCGTAGAACTCGAGCATGGCGTTCGCAAAGATGGCTCCGGCAGCGCAGTCCTTCGCACGCACTACGGTGGTCCGCAGGTCGAGATCCTGGCAAAGCGTCCCGACAACCTGTTGCTCGATCACCTGCATTTGAGCATTGTAGCCTTCGATAATGGCGTCCAGGGCCGGGTCCGACTCCAAGTCTTCAGTGATCGGCACGAGCGAATGAGTCATGGAGGACGTACGCGCTGTGCTTCCAGAAGCAGCGTAGTACTCGATGTGCGAACGCCAGATCGTGCGGAAGTCAAGGTCAGCCTTCAGGTACGGGGTGCCGAATGTAGTCTGCATCATTGCAGTGTGGTCATGTCCACCGATAATAAGGTCGATACCGCCGACGTCCTGCGACAGAACGTTATCGTCCGCAAAGTCTTGGTGAGTGAGTGCGATGATGAAGTCCACACCCTGAGCTTTGAGAGCGGCCACCTCGACCTTGGCCGCATCGATGGGATCGGTCCAGAACAGACCCTTGCTCGGATCCTTCATGTCGTACATGACGCCGAAAAAACCAATTGTGATCGTGCCGAACACGGGATCGCTCAGTGTCTTGATTGCGTTCGGCTTGGTTCCACGAAGAAGCTCACCGGTGGCCAGCTCGTAGCAGTTGGCGTTGAGCCACGGGAAGTTGGACGCTTGCGAGACGTTCAGGAAGCGGTCCACGCCAAAGTCGAACTCGTGGTTGCCCAAGCTCGCAAAGTCCACGTCGAGCGCATTGTGCGCCTCCACCATGTGCATGCCATAGAACTGGGACGACCACAGCGATGGGCTCATGGTGTCACCAGCGAACAGCACGAGGCTATTGGGGTTGGCTGCTCGCATCTCGCGAACAATTGGGACAACACGTGACGGACCGCCGAGGTTGAGACCATTGACGGAGTCCTGCAGCATCTCGTAGACATCGTTGTACGCCAGGATATCGATCGTTGCCGTGGCGTTGCGGATGGCCGAGACCGTCGCGGCCGGAAGAATCAGCGCCTGAGCAAAGAGTGCGAGCGCGTTTCGGACGTTCATCGCTGTCGACTTGGAAATTGATGTGATCGATCGAGAGACGATTCCGAAGTGAGAGCAGGACGCGCACCAACAGAACGAGCGAGCGAGCGCGGGGCTAGAAACGCCGGTCTCAAATCCGGCTGCACAGGTTGTCACAGTCAGATCACCGTCAGTAGCGTAGTTAGTCAATGACACTACATATCGAAATGAGGGAATCATGGATTATATTAAATGGATTGTATGTGTTATAGAATGATAAGTTAGTTTAAAGAAATCATATCTAGAAGTACATGTAGTATAGAGGGCTCGAAGCGAAAGATTTGATTCTTCAACGAACGTGTGGGTTATCGTATCGCCTGAACGCATTAATCCTCATCTGATCCTGCGGGATGGGTTTCTAGACGGTTTGCTGTGCGGGCACCATTCATTGGTAAGCAACCAGTTGGGATGCGCGGATGCTGCATGATCGTCGATGGCTGGCATGTACTCCCGAGAGCTGTCCACATGATGCGTGATGCAGCTAGACTCGAGGCGAAGATTTCAAGACAAAGATCTCGAGGCTTCCGAGAAGAACTTCTTTCGTTTGCACTGCTGCCAATCTCGACCATGAAGGGAGCGCCGCGTGTGATCTAGGTGGGCTCACTCAAAACAACCTTGGCGTTTTTGCCATTCTGCCGTTCGATTTTGAAACTGTGAGGAGTTTCCCTCAAGTCTTGAAGGTGGGAGCGGGAAGTCGGTTTGCTGCCAACGCGATGCACAACGCGTGAATGCGAGCACAACGAAGAGACCCAGAGGTGAATGCAGCGCAAGCAGTTGCAGCTGATGCATTTCACCGACTGTTGCACTTCGGAAACGGAAGCATTGCGATGGACGTCACAAGTTATACGTCATCATTTTTGAGGCCAATCCATTCGCAGAGGTATACCTAGTTGAAGTCGCAAGATCCTTGAACAGCTACTTCAACGTCAACGCGGTCAAGTTCCCCAAACGCAACATGAAAAACAGCATGTTGAACGGCAGCTACACGCCTCAAGTTTATTTCCACGTCACTCATTTACTGCAGATTATGCGAAAACGACTTCCGAGCTGCCCGTAGCGTTCTGGCACAGCACCTGGCCGGGCTGGGACAGCACGTACTCCTGCAGAGCGAGGTCCACGCGCTCGGCCTCGGCCTCGCTCACGATCACCTCGGAGGTGACACCGGTCGTCGCGAGGAACTCGCTGGTGTACAGGTAGTTGCTCAGCGCGAGAACGAACTCGTCATCGCTCGCGACCGTGCCGTTGCGGGTCGGGTGCTCGTACCACTCGAGGCTCGTGACCGAGCCGACACCCGAGCCCGTGCACGTGAAGGTGTACTTGACGCCCGAGGTGTGCACGTAGAAGCCGTTGAGGTTCTGGAACCCGTCGCCACAGCTGGCGAGCATCTCGTGCTCGATGAAGAGTTTGAGCGACGCGCCGTTGGTCGTGATGGTCATGAGCGTGTTGCCGAACGGCGACCACGCAATGATCTCGCCGAGCGTCAGGTTGCCCGCAGGCACGATCGTGTTAGTTCGGATGCCACCGCCGTTCATCACAGCCACGTCGGCTGAGCCCTCGCCGTAGAACTGGAGGCACGCGTCAGTGAAGACGTGGCCGATGGCACAGTCCTTGGCGCGGACGACCTGGGTCGTCAGGTCCATCGGCTGGCACATGCTACCGACGACCTGCTGCTCAATCAGCGACATCTGCGAGTCAAACTCGTCGATGATGGCGTCGAGCGCCGAGTCGGTCGGCAGGTCCTCGGTAATGGGGATCAGCGAGTGGGTCATGGAGGACGTGCGCACGTCGCTTCCAGAAGCGGCGAAGTAGTTGATGCGCGAGCGCCAGATCGTGCGGAAGTCGAGGTCGGCCTTGATGTACGGCGCACCGAACGTCGTCTGGAGCATGGCGGTGTGGTCGTGGCCGGCGACAATGAGGTCGATGCCGTCGACATCCTGCGATAGCGTGTTGTCGTCCGCAAAGTCTTGGTGCGTGAGTGCGATGATGAAGTCCACACCCTGCGCCTCAAGAGCAGCGACCTGGACCTTGGCAGCCTCAATCGGGTCTTCCCAGTAGAGGCCCTTGCTCGAGTCCTTCATGTCGTACATAACACCGAAGAAGCCGATCGTGATCGTGCCGAACTCGGGATCGCTCAGCGTCTTGATAGCGTTTGGCTGAGTACCACGAAGCAGCGCACCGGTGGCCAGCTCGTAGCAGTTGGCGTTGAGCCACGGGAAGTTGGAGGCAGCAGAGACGTTCAGGAATCGGTCCACGCCAAAGTCGAACTCGTGGTTGCCGAGGCAGGCGAAGTCGACCTCAAGCGCGTTGTGTGCCTCCACCATCTGCATGCCGTAGAACTGGGACGACCACAGCGATGGGCTCATGGTGTCACCAGCGAACAGCACAAGACTGTTGGGGTTGGCTGCACGCATCTCCTGCATGATCGGCACCACTCGCGACGGACCGCCGAGGTTGAGACCATTGACGGAGTCCTGCAGCATCTCGTAGACATCGTTGTACGCCAGGATATCGATCGTTGCCGTGACGTTGCGGATGGCCGAGACCGTCGCAGCCGGAAGAACCAGCGCCTGAATGATGAGCGCCAGCACCTTCATGATTGTCTATCGCTGCGACTTGAAGGCAATGTGAAGTCCCGCGAGCAGATTCGAAAGTGAGGCGAGAGCTTCGTGAGCGAGTGACTGGCTGGCGTTCGGACAACGCAGAGCGGTCGCGAATCTGCAAGCATCCCAGTGGTGCATTCGTCTTTTTGTTGCATACTGTGGGCTTGATGGATTCGTTGCTGACTACAAGCGCGAGGAGCTACCGGAGGATGAGAAAAGGCCTACTCGGAGCCTAAATGAGCGCCGCCCAGCACATCAACAGAACTGTTCGAAGCCAGAACGGCTGGACATGGACATGAAGCGTCAAGTTATCAACGGCGATGTGTGCACGGCGGGCATGCGCGATCCTGGAGATGCGCGTCGCTCGGAGATTAACTCTGAGGGGCTACGAAGACGGAGATGAGCTCGAAGATGTACGGTTTGTATGTCAAATCCAAGTGCACCATCGGGAGCGACGGGCTCACTTGGGATTCTGACTTGTGCCGAGCTGTATGGCCCCGCACCGAGACTTTGTCCGCTGTGGCACTTTGAGCGACTGCAAGCGATCGGAGCGTGATGTCTGCCGCGTGATATCCGAGCTCGAGGATGTGGGGAGCCTACTGTTCTGTGAGCAGGAGGCGGTCCTCTCCATTCGCCATGAATGCGAGCGATGAATGCGAGACGCGAACACGTCTTTGGTGAATGCGGAGGGCAGACGCTCGAGTCATTCGGGGCCCTCGAGCGACTCGAGAGCTTTGCGAGCTTGTGCGTAACGCGCCAAGTGACACGGTTGGAAACAGATGGGCGTTGATGGGTCGAGTACAAGAGATGGCTGGCTAGGATGACACCAGTCTGGGCAATCGCCGGGCTCCGACGCGGTGCGCGTCAAGCTCGAAAGCGTGGTGTCGCGGATCTCAGCTCGGGGTTCACGTCGCGGCCGTCAGGTCACGCCGTCACAGTCGGTTCGTGCAAGAGACCGACCTTCGAGGTGCCTGACGGGTGGCACTGCAAAGGCGGCGTCTCCCTCTGCTCGTGCAGATCTCGGTCGTCTTTCCGCAATCGCGCGTGAGATCGGCCCCATGGATGCGGCTCTCTCTCTCCTCGTTCGAATCTGCAGTTCGCGATAGTCGCAATGATCAGGCGGAACCTCTGCATGGCAGTCACCAGCCAGGCCAACGGAGTGAGTCAGCGAAGCTCTGTGCTTTAGTCTCCTTCCACCCGCAGCCAGATGAGCTCCGTGCTGGTGTCAAGGCCTGCAAATGGCCTCGACGAAGGTGATGCGACGGGCCCTTGCTGTGCGTCTGCGATGTGCCCGGCAAGAATGACGCACGAGCCATGCTGCCGATCACCTAAGTCACCTTCAACCGGGCTGGAATCGATACAAACCCAGAGTAAAACACCCATCCAATCGGCTTTTTCCCGACCACGCACGTCGGGCAGTTGGCGTTGGCGATCATCATGCGGCTCGCGACGGCGCTGGCGCTGGTGGCGCGGCTGCTGGAGCGCGTGACGCACGTACGCGAGGGCGACGCGGCCCTCGCGCTTCCCCAGGGCTACTTCGGCGCTCAGCATCCGTGCCTGTTCCCGTCCGTGGTGAGCGTGAGCCTCGTGACGGCGCGCGGGTCGGCGCGGCAGCAGCGACAGCAGCGCGGGGACCGGCGCGCGCTCGTGACGGCGCTGGCGCTGCTGGCCGCCAGCTTCCGCTTCGACTTCTGCGCCTACTTCGCGTCTTTCTGGCGCGACGCGCTGCTTGTGCCCGTGGCCGCGCTCATTGCCGACGGACGCAGCTACGTGTCGCTCAACCGCTGCGTCACCTTCGTGGACGAGCTGCGCTTCATGCTCACGCTGCCCCACGCGCCGCTCACGCAGGCGCACTTCGACCAGCTCAGGGAGTTTCTGGTCGCCACGGATGCAGAGGTGCTCGACGCGGACGACCTCGAGGCGCTCAAGGCTCCAGAGCTCCAGCCGCGACTGCCGACGACAGTTAAGCTCACTCTCGACGTGTCCTCGACGATCCTCCAGGCAGCTGCCATTGACGGTATCCGAGAAGTGTTCAACGAGTACGCCAACATCCCAGCCGACCACCTCGCAGACTGCTCGCTGCGCTTTCGACCCATGATGCTCTGGTGTGACCAGGTGCGCGTGACAGATCCTGCCGTTTGGGAGGCGCTAGCGACGCTGGTATTGTCGCCACTCGGGATGCCAGCGATCGTTCTCTTCTACTCCCATATCAAATCTAATGGCCGCCACCTTGACGAGTTCCGGAAGTTCATCCATCGCGCGGTGGTAGTGCAGACTTCGAGGAGTGCCTCCTCGCTTCGGTCGCTCAACCTCACGGGAACCGAACTCGCGTTCGATCAAGCAGTGTCCCTCTTCTCGGCGCTGTGGTACCCAACTTACCTGAGCGATCTCATTCTGGAGCACTACTGCGAGGTTGGCTGCCAGCACCGCATGCTCTGGGTGTGGATCACACTAGGTGCCTTCCACTCCATGTCCAAATCATCACTACAGCACCTGAATCTGTCGCAGTTCCACTTCCGAGACGTCGACATCCCTTTCCAGCAACGCATCCTAGAGTCCACGAGTCCCGTCCGAGCAGTCTTTTGGGCTCGACCAGTTCCCGTGGCGTACATTCGAGACATGCAGTATTTGGCGCCGGGTCACCGGCGAATTGCCAAGTGCTCACGTGGCACGGTCATGCGCCGAACTCCGCACCCGCGTTCTACCGTGGTACATGTGGTCGAGGACAGCAGTTTTGATTATGAAGCGGGATACGTTGGGTCCATGTGGCTGTGTTTGCTAGCTCCAGGGTTTGGCTTTGCCTGGGTGCGCGCAGATTCTGTCGAGTCACACTACGATATCGCTCCACCTGAGGTTGATCCCGGCGTACCACTGCAGCCGCTTCCTCGACGCCAACTACAATCGTTCACGTATCGGGACGTCGCGAGTGAAGGGAACGTGATTGCGGTGGTCCGAATGCTTGGCGACGCGCTCGAGTCTCTGGATATCGAAAACTCGCATGTGCGAGGTGACGAACTTGCCGAAATTCTCCGTCTCTTCCCGCGATTGCACACGTTAAACTTCCGAGCGCCTGCAGACTCGGGTCTGGCGTCATTGGTACAGTACTTCCAAGCGGGAAATCGTGCTAGTCCGTGCACGTTAGAGACGCTGGAGATCAGCATCGAAAACGCCAAGGAGATCCATGAATTGGCACAGATCTTGGGCAGTCAAAGCGGTAAAATCGTCAGGCGCATTCACCTGTATGTCAAACGAAGCGAAGCGAAGAGCGCCCTCTGCAAGTTGGCAGATGTGCTGGCAACCAATCGCACACTCGTGTATCTGGGTATCTTCACGGCGCTTGACGACCGAGTGTGGTCGCTCTTCAATGAAGAGCACGGGAAACTGTTGTGGCTGAACTTGTCAATGAAGTCCAAGCTTGCGATGCTAAGTGTCGTCCAGCACGAAAAGTCGAGACGCCGTCCCGTTCGGCTGCTGGATGCTGGAGTGCTGTCGACGATTTTCAAGTTTGCATCCGTCCCAGTGAGGCGGGAGATCCATATTTTCGATGAGTACGAGTGAGAAAATCAGGAAGGCGGCAGCAAATATGTGGCTAGTGGAGTTCAAGTGTGATATAAGCGTCAGCAGTGAAGTGATCGCATGAAGCAACTCTTTCCGCGGTTAGCTAATCCATGCAACGGATGCAAAACACAGAAGACAAAACACGCATACAACTACATATCCCGTCGGCAGTCACGCCTCAAGGCATCGCGCTCGAGCGCTTCTTGTCGATCCAGGTGCGCAGCCACATGTCGCGGTGCTTGCCAGGCGCCATGACCAAAAAGATCTCGGCGGTGGCTTGGTCCATGACCACGTTGATGGCTTCGACCACGTCCTTGGGGTCCCACTGCGTCCCATAGCTGCTCTGCACGACCTGAGCAGCTCTCTGGCACGACGTCAAGCCATTATCAGCCGACTTGGCGCTCTCCGAGCTCGTCGAAGACAAGTCTGAAACCACCGGAGGCGGCGTGGCATTGCGGCTCGGGTGGGTCCGAGGCGCGCACAGCATCTCGTCCTGGGCGTCCATCCATAGCTCGCGACGTGCGTCCACCTTGACCTGAATCCTCGCGGTGACGCCCGTTCCGCTGTCGCGCTCGACCGCGAGCACGCGCGCGTTCCACCACTCGGGGTAGCTCTTGAGCGGCACCGAGAAGCCGACCTGCACCTCGTCGTTGACGGCAAAGTTGCGCCAGTTGCGCACGCGCGAGTGCAGCGGCATGAGCCTGGGCGAGTCTCGCGGCAGCCACTCGTCCCACTTGGAGGTCCAGCCGCGGTAGTGCACCTTGACGCGTCCTTCCTCGGCGTCCACCACGCGGGACTCGTACCTGCGAGTAACGAAACGGCGTGAGTCAGCGTGTGGCGGCGCGTCCACCCAAGACAGACAGCCTCCCACCACTTGTTGTCCGTGTCGAGCGCGTCCAGCAGCTGACCGACCGCCAGCGACGCGCGCCACTCGGCCTCGTCGACCTCGGGCTCCTTGTCCTTGTCGGCCTCGCTCTCGCTGTCCCAGTGGTCGTCCAGCACCGTCACCGGCGCGATCTCCGGGTCCGACAGCACGCACCAGCCGTCGTCCTCGCCCCTCGCGCTGCCGCAGCTCAGCGCGCTCGCGTCCATCGAGAGAAGAAGAAGCTGCAAGCTACGAGCGCCACGCGGAGCGTCGGGTTGTGCGCGCCTTCTTCTTCAAGAGAGAGAAGTTCTCGAATCTGATGCGGCTTTTCACATTCTGAGAATGGGTGCATGTACCCATCAAAGCACCTCCCCATTGCGAGCCCCTGCGTCTATCACACTTTCCACCTGAGGATTTGAATGAAGCAGCGGTGAACACTTATAACAAACGCGTTCGTGAAAGGTATTCGAGGGCGTGGCGGTGAGAACGAAGTTATGGGGCTGTCGCTCACGCTTCGGGTCGCCTTCTACTGGAATGAACACATGGATTCTGAATGTTCGACGGCAAGAACAGTTGCTCGCTGCTGCTGATAGACAAGGAGATGAGAATTGGACCACTTAGGATACGAGGCGTAGTTTCTCTTAGGAGTCAAGTACCTCGGCAACAACTATTACGTCACGTGACAATCGATTGCGATGTACCTCGTCTAGAGGACTTGACCATGCTGTGAAAGCAGGTGTTCAAGGCAGCGCTGGGCTGATGTACTTGTCGAAGACGGTCTGGAACTCGACAACTTGCGTCGAGTCGCCTGGAAGGGGGAAATCCACTAGCCATGCAACGTGAGGAACGTTCGGGACCACAAGGCAATGCAACCCGCCACGCTCGTCAAGCGTCTTCAGACCAAAAGTGTCGTCGATGTACTCGGTCGTGTCTTTCATGTCGATAATCTTGAAGTCTTGGAACTTGGCGTCGATCTCCTTCAGATCGTCCAGTTGGCTGTAGCGACCGAAAATCGATGTCTGGTATGGAGCCACAAAGCCATCACTTGGCGACGCGAAAAAGTAGGCGGACTTGAGTTTCAGGAAGTTGTTCTTGCGGCGCTGTTGGTCGGCAATGTCCTCGGCTGATTCGACCTTGTTCACATTGTTAATCCTCGGCAAGAAGGTGTTGGTGGAGAGAAAGTCGTTGAGCGACGGCGCACGCAAGAGATTCGCAAACGATACCTCGTTTTGAAGCTCCTTGCGCTCCGTGAGCGTGATAGTGAGATCCTGCTGAAACGTGCCATTCCACGTGCTCGGGTTTGCACTGTAGTTTCCGAAGTCGAGCAAGCCGGGGAGCGCGGCGGGTCCAAACAAGTTGAAGAACACCTGAAGTGGTGTTGCGTCTTCCGCCTGGGGGCCATAGAAGAAGCCGTTCTGCACTCCCGCGAGGCTGACGAGCGTATGGACTTGGTGATCATCCATCTCCTCGACGACAGAGCGAGCCAGCAAGCCTCCCTGAGAATGGCCCACGAAGACGTATCCGTTCTGAAATCGGTCATCACTCGCAACAATCGAGCGGATCTGCTCGATCGCGAGCGGGACCTGCTTGTTCAGCGACTTGGTCGAGTTGGCGTCCGATGCGAAGCTCAGCGCAACCATATGGCGGCCTTGAGCTGCGAGTGCTCTCTTGAGGTTCTCACCATCCTCGGCGTTGCGCGTGAGTCCGTGGAAGAAGAAGACGGGGAGGGGACTGGGCGTGGTGCCATTTGCACCTGTTGAACCCGACGAGGTCGAGCCTTCCGCGGCGAGGGTCATCGTGGCTGTGAGAGCTGTGGAGAGCAAGTTGCAAACTGAGCTAGGACCTGCCGGAGCTCCCCATCGGTGGGATCGCTTGAACTTAGAGAGTATTGATTATGCTGAACCAGCGTCATCTGCCGGTGCGTCACCTTATCTTGTCAGATCTCATCGACTGACGCACTCCGTGCACGGAGCATGGAAAATCACCACGAAGTCAACTTCAAGTCATGGTGCCATCAATGCGATGAGGATGCAAGCGGCACACTGCAAGACAATGTAGTTGAAATCTTGAAACGCAGAGCTGTCACTCCGGTACAGCTGACAGCACGGCGTGCACGAGAGCAAACACTGCCATCGTTGCTCGGACAGCATTATCATACCCTGCCTCATACTCGCTCCGAAAGGAAGTTGGCACTCCAAATTCGAAGACGCGCAACAGTACGTGGCGTTCGATTAGAAACTGGTCCATGGAAATGCTCTTGATGCAAAGCGTCTCAACGCTTCTTGGCTTGTTATGGAAGCGCCACAACGAGGTGAGGTCTTCTATTGATTATAGATCGACAGATACCTCGAAATACTCAAGCTTGTGGCAGCTCTCGAGCATGTATGCTGCCGAAATCCATTGGACTGCTAGATCCGTCAACTACTACACTAGCTGCCTGGTGACATCTGCTACTTCATCAACGAGGAAGGCGATCCGTCAAAAACTCCCTTGCAGCACTTCACATTTCTTTTTCTGACTCCAAAAGCACCCCGGAATGGACGCCATATCCAAAGTGAAGAGATCAGTGGTTTGGACAGTATTGCAGAATCGAAAGCAGCGCTGGATTGAAATGACCTTGCACGCCCAATATGAAACTTGTCAACTGCCCACTGAAGAGAGCGTGCAAGAGAGAAAAATAAGAGACGAGAGCATCTATGCTCGGCGTTGGTGCTTCGTTCTTCAAAACTCGAAAAGTTGTCAGATTTGAACTCAAACTCATCGAGAATTAACTACAATCATCATGCTTTCCCTGCTGAGGAACTTGCTACAAGACCTTGCGCGCATGGACGCATTTCAGCAAAGATGAGAAGGGACTCCAAGCAGCGCAGAAGTGTCTGCCCATGAAAAACCTTCCGTGGTGTCGCAAAAGACACCACACAGGATGGGAAGTCATTCTCATATAGCGTAGTTTGCTCTGCACAAGTGAGCTTCGTTACTGCTAGCGTCGGAGCAATCCCGAGGTAATGTCCTACTATGCACACAAATGAGCGAATCCACAGCATCGAACTTCGCTACAATGGTTTATATGTCCATTGACTCGATACAGCATCCTTTGAGTGTGACGCGGGTGGTCGAAAAGTGAGAATGCAAGTGCTTTGAGAAAAGCGTAAGCCCAAGATATTCCCACCTACGTGGAAGTGGTATTGCTGCCTCGTACTGGCCCACATCAGGCACACGCATACAATGCCAGACATATGAGTCGAACGTAGGTAGTCTAGATTGACAGCGCCAATCAAAGCGCGTTTGTTGTGTTTCAACATTTGATTCGCTCAAACATCCTTCAAAACCACTTTGAGTACAGGTATTGCTAAGACAGATCGCATGAATGAACTGAGCAAGTTAGATCTAGAACGAGGTTGGGAAAACGCCTACTTTGCTCACTTGAAAAAAAAAAAAATACAGCTACACATATTGCGCCAATCGATTACCCGAAATCCGCTGTGTTGGATTCATCCACGAAGCTGACGCGGGTTTGCCTTGACAAGCGCTGCGGCTTTCTTTGCTGCATCTGTCACGCTACCATCCGTTGCGTACGTCAAGTGGGCCATCGTGTTGAAGCCGTTGCCGCACACCGGGTCACCCAAGTTGCAGTACTCGATGGCCTTAGACCCGTAAGTTGTGCTGGCACTTTTAATGGTCTGGCCCATGAGTTTGAGAGGGTTGCCGAACGTCACGATGGCCTTGATGCGCGAAGCGTACGTTTCAGGAATACTATTGCCAGTGCCAAGCATGGTCTTGATGCCGATGGCGATATCGGTGACGCTGGCGCCTTGAGAGTAGCCGCCGAGCACGAACACGGTGTTGGGGCATGCTTCAGCGACCGAGACGACCTCGTTGGCCATGTCAGTAGCGCCAGGTCCAGCACTGGTTTGATCCAGCGATGCAAGATACTGAACCGCATAGGAGGAGACACTCATGCCAGCGAGGTTGGACGTGATCCCACTGACGAGAGGCGTGCCGCAGATGCCGAGTCCTTGCATTTCACCGCTGCCACGAGCGAAGACGATGTGGACATCGGAGCAACTTGCAGCATCGACCAACTTGGTGGAGTTGATGCAGACTAGAAGTGATCCGAGGATAGCCGAGCACGCTGAAGTGAATTTCATCCTTGTCGATCTTGAGTTACTTGGTGCAGGGAGAGGATGGTTGAGGTTGAGAGGAAATACCAGAATGAGGACGTGGAGGAAAACTGACTCGAGTCACCCCACAACTCTTCTGTCCATCAGTGAGCTCACTCAATCTTATCTCTGCTGCTAGCCTATCCATCCCGGCCAGTGCCCTTCCAAACTACACTCTTCTCTCTGTTGCATCTCGAGTATCCGCCATGCAATCTTTCGCCATATCTATTGCCATATGTCGCGTTCAGGATGCGCTCTCTGGGGCAGCAGTCTGCGTTCGGACAGCAAGAGCGGCTCAGACAACCGTTTACCACCGCTGGTGTTTGTCGTTCGTCTACCTGCACACTATAGTTGGCACCAGTGAGAACTGGTTGGAGGCATTTTATGAGTGTGACGAACGCACAATAGAGTTTTGCCCAGCCACAAGCCGACTGACATGATTGTTGATGCAGCTGACTCACCATCACGCACTGCACTCGCATGATAAATCAAAAGCCTACCTTGTTGGTCTTGCTGAGCCGTCAGAGATGCATTTGACCGCGGAACTTCCAGCTGACTTGACACTTCATGTCGAAGAGCCTTCGCAGATGGGAGCAAATGATGGATAGACGAGCAGTTGGAAAGTCGTGTGGATTACCAGCACTCAATTCTATGGTAGTACACTCAAAAGATGGAGGCAGTTCCCTAATTCAAGAGTTTTAGTGACTCCAGACAAGTACGCGAGAGATACAGTACTCCAGAGATGGAAATGCATTTTGCTGCAGAATCGCGATGGCGCTGGGAACACCATGAGCATGGTTCTGGCATTACGTCAAAAGTTGCGTCCACGAGGTAGTTCTGCTTTGCTTGTGGTCACTTTGATTTGATCACGAAGCTATATGAACGCTAGATGTGAAATCGGCTTGAGAACGGGCTGCTTTGAATTAAAGCACAACTCGATTGGAAGGTGAGCCCCATGGTGATTGTTGCTTACAAGCCGTGATTTTTGCAAACTCCAAGATGTGAGCCGTCGACGGATCGCTTGGAGTCTTAATGTTGTGGCGCGCAGCTTGTTATAAATAAAGCGCAGAACTGTTCCAATGAGGCAAAGCTCTTCAGCTTAATACTATGCAACGGGTGCCTTTGCAGGCTCCAGAATGCTCTCGATCGAACAAGAATACTCACTCGTCTCTGTGACTTGTACTAGTCAGTCCAGTTGGTGGAGCAAATTGAAGGCACTCTCGACGCGCAATGGAGGATGGAAGTTTCCGATTTGCCTTCAAGCATCATTGATGTCAGTCCCAGAGCGCCATGGGAATTCACATTCGCGCTATGATCGATCAAATTGGTGCGAATATTCATCGATGACCTCGAGGAGATGCTGAGTAGTCGCAAGATCAACTCGAATATGGATCTGGATGAGCTCTTTTGCATGGAGCGCGGGCCAGAAATCGAGCGTCATGAGGACTCTCTTGGCGTCTACGCGATCGAGTCGACCTGCAAGATATTTCGGGCGCTCATTATTTGCATCGTGGATGCCAACGCGCAAGTTGGCATGGCTGCCTCCTCGCTTCGTTCCTCTTTCCAAGTTTCAAGATAGAGTTCAAGCGACTGCTCTCCGCAGTTCACGACCCAGGGCCACGCGCTTGAGGATCCACCGCGCAAGAAGATCAAGGCGAAGATTCTCCCTCTCGTGATCAAGAACAGACCTCACGGCTCGGCTGGATCCAGTCATTCGCGAAAACCAAGCGACTCGCCTTGGCTTCAGGTGTGCTTCCACACTCCAGATCTTTACGAAGGCTCAGGCGGTGGCTCCATCGGACGCAAGCGAAAAACAAGCTGCGTCTATCTGCTGCTACTCACCCACGCTCGAGAGCTCCGTCGATGAGCGAGTGTCGTGCGACAGCGAAAACCAAGCTACGCGCGCGACGTTGAGCTTAACGACTCCAGCACGAGAGCGTCGTCGAGAGGACACGTCTTCGTAACTTCAGTCGACATGGGCAGCCAGCCAGCTTCTTCCCGGACTACAGCGGGGCGTCACAGACGTATGCAGTTGAGCAGACTCTAGTCTCTCGCTGCTCGGGGTAGTGTTCCGCACTCGCCGTGAAAGCTACATGTACTAGTTAGATATACATGTAGTGTAGCTACTGTGATTTAAAGCCCGCTGTCGGTGCAGTAGCCATCAAGCGGTCTGGCAAAAGCTGCAGCAGCTTGGGGCTCCACCTCGCTCCTACATTTCACGCTTTGACGTGCAATTGAACAACAAAATGAAGCTCAATTGGACAAACACTAGATAACTGCAATGCAGACCAAGAGGAGCTGCACAAGTGTCACTGTACAAAATGGTGACATGAGCACTGCATTCACCGAGCTCTTTGCCGTCCCCGTGATAAACACGCTCTTGATGAGCATGCCACCCTTCAACTTCAACTTGGTCGGTTGCCATTGTCACATGAATGTCGCGCGAAGGTGAACAGTCCGCTATTGAAGCTGCAACCGCCTTCTTTACTGCCAGCAGGAATCCCCCCCAAAGGATCTTCCCATTCAGCAACCAGCCGCCAAGCACCGAGGACGACGACCCAACGTGGTGTGCGTCCCTATACTTCCTGCGCGCGCGTTCCCCGCCGGCCAGTCGAGGATCCGCGAGCTTGAGCGCGTTCCGCGGCGTTAACCGAAGCAAAAGCGCGCGTTTCCCGGTCGGAAGGCGGTCTCCGTCGCCCCCAAGCGCTCAGAAGCAGCCAAGAGCCGCGTTAGCATGTCGAGCGCGGAAGAAGGTGACGATGCGGCACGTTGACGACCCCCTGATGGGCCCAGAACTGATGCGGTGGGTGCTTCTTTGCAGTCATCACGGACGTGGCGGCCATCGAGCGCGTCGAGGCGCCGAGCGCCGCGGGTGGAGCGGGCGGCGCAGGCGCAGGAGAGAAGGCGCTGCCGCCGCGCAAGGAGCGCAGCAAGTCGAGGGACATGGGCAAGCGCATGGGCGGCGGGCAGAAGGGCGTGTGGGGCAACCCTGGCGAGATCCTCACGACGGTGCCGGCCGACGAAAACGACCCCAACTACGACAGCGAGGCGGAGGACAACGCCATCCTCGTCTCGAGCACGGGCTCGCCCGTGAAGAAGGCGCCGGTCGCGGTCATTGACCCCGACTCGCTGCCGGACGAGCTCACGGTCAACCCGCCCGCTGACGTCAAGAAGCGCGTCAGCGAGATCATTGAGGAGTATCTCTCGAGCGGCGACGCCGACGAGGTCCTGAGGTGCGTGTGTGCCATTGAAACTGGATGAAGATTGGCAAAGCTGTTGGCGGCTCACGGACAGACACGTTGCTTGCAGCTCTCTCCACGAGGTTGATGGACTCGATCCGTTCAAGTACGAGGTCGTCAAGCGCGCCATCACGCTGGCTATGGACAAGCACGACAAGGAGCGCGAACTCGTGTCGCGGCTCATCTCGGAGGTGTACCTGAATGGGCTCTCGCGCGCCGAGATCGCGCTGGGCCTGCGTCGCGTGCTCCTGCAAGCGAATGAACTGCAGATCGACATCCCGAACGCCAAGAGCATGCTCTCCATTTTCGTTGCGCGCGCGATCGTGGACGAGGTCGTGCCGCCCAGCTTCCTCGAAGACCCGATCGTGTCCGAGTACGCGTCAGACATTGCGGCCGAGGCGATCAAGAAGCTCAGTATCAACCACGGTACGGCACGCATGGAGAAGTCATGGGGACCCGGTGACGGGCGACCCGTTGAAGAGCTCAAGGTCGCGATTGATCAGCTCACGAAGGAGTATCTGCTTTCTCGCGATCTCGAGGAGGCTGCGCGCTGTGTGCGCGAGCTGAACGTCAAGCACTTTCACCATGAGGTCGTCAAGCGCGGAATCACGAATGCACTGGAAGAAGGCGGCGCTGCCAACTGCGAAGCGATGTCGTCGCTGCTCGCTTATCTGTCGACCCAGGAGGTCGTGTCACCCGAGCAGCTTCTGAAGGGCTTCGAGCGGTTCAAGCTGGTTCTTCCCGACGTGGCGCTGGATATTCCGAACGCCGCCTCGCTGTTCCAGACGATCGCTGCGCGTGCTGTGAGCGACGGTATCCTTCCCAAGACCTTCGATGTGACTACCACACCGAAGTAATGTGAGAAGCAGACTCGCTATCCCAGTGAGGTGCGACCAGCGAACGACAGCGCGGGCGCGTACCCCTCGCGCATAATAACCAACGAATCTAATACAAAAAGGACGCGCAGATGCTGTCGTGGTCGCCAACTTGATGAGGAAAACCGCACGAGCAAATTTCATGTGGAGGCAAGATGCTCATACTAACGCATCAAGCGACTTCACGAAAAATCACGATGAATGGGGCAACTAGCACGCTGGACGCAACTACCATGGGCAACCAAGCCTCATCCCCAGACACTAAACTCACTAACCTGCCACAAACCTTTTGGCTCGTGTCCGACTTCAATTGCGGTACGACGCAAAGCGCCCGCGGTCTGGAAGCGACTCGCCACAGCCCTTACAAGACGTGTCGAATTCGTCGTTCGCCGAGAAGCAACTAAAATAAAAAATTGCTGTCAGATGATCCTCAAATCGGCACGAATCCACACAAACTCGAACTCACATCGAACACAACCACGAGTCGCGCGTAATCTTGAGGTGGCTCGGACCGAAGCACCGCTTGCGGCGGCACTTTGAGCAAACGTTGTCCCAGGTGCTGACCTCGGTGCGGCAATTCGTCGACGAACATTTCCACGTGTCCCGCACAATGTTGAACTGTGCGTTCAAAATACGCTGCGTGTGCTCATCCATCATGCGCACATGGATCAGCGAGTTCTTGACGTTTTTGGCTAGGGAGCAAACACTTTGCCATTAGCTCTCAATGCACCAACAAAAATCCTCCCATGATCATCCCACGCACAATTTAGCTCTTCCACAGCAGACTTTGCACCTTCAGTAGTCAAAAAGGTGACGCACGCGTCACCACGAGCACGCAAATTACGCTGACACGTGTACAAGTCGATCCAGGGAAAACCCGTGCTGCGATCGGTCTACCGAGCAGAAACACACATCAGTTTTAAAAAAGTCTGTCGTATGTAACACAACCAACAGCATCCAAACAGCGCACCGCCAAACCAAACGGAGCCATCTCTTCTTCCAGTTCCTCGACGCAAATTGCTGGGTTCAAATCGGTGACATACACCCGTCTCGTGATCAGCTCTGGGTCGATCTTGACGGTCTTCAAGTCGTATCGAATATCTTCCTGTTCTTTTTCCATCTCAATCTCAATCTCCGCGTCCGATTCGGAGATGAACGCGTTGTCGTCGTCAAAGCTCGCCAACCCACCATCCATTGGGGGTTCACTTTGGCGCGGATCACTGAAGCCACTCAATTTTTGCTTCTTTCTCGGCTCGTCCTCGTAGCTGTTCAAGTCACGCTGGGGTTTGCTCTTCGCGTTGCCAAGAGCACCAGAGCTTACTTCGTTACGTCGAGGAGACATGGAGCGCCGTCGAGGGTCTTTCTCGGCGTTATACGTACTGCGTTCATCCACTCGCTGACGCTTCCAGGCAGGTGATGGTGAGCGAGACCGCTGATAAGCATCACGACTTTGCCACCCACGCTCACGCTCTCGATCTCTGTTATGTGGACTCGGCGATCGAGATCGACGACGCTTGCTGTCACTATAGCTTTTACGGCTGTCACTTTTGTCGCTTGACCGGTATCGTGAATCTCCTCGGCGGGATGGAGATGGCGACGTTGATCGTCGTCGCCCGTTACCTCGGTACCTGTTGTTATCGTACTTCGAGGACTGGTAGCGCGGGTTGTCTGCGCCGCGACCCCGGTATTTTGGCTTGTCGTACTCTGGCCGATAAGTCTCTTTTGACTTCGTCCATGAATTACTACTAGTCTTTCCCTTTCCACCCGGACCATAGTGACTCGGCTTTTCAGGCGCAGGTGCCTTTTCCTGCTTCTTGCTTGCCTTCTGCTCATTCACCTTGGACGGCCGAGGCTCCGGGACTCCACTCGTGAACGCAATACCCTTTTTCGGGATAGGGATTCGGTCCCAATCAGGCTCCTTCGCCTTGCTCGTGACGATCGGTACGCCGGTACGCACAGACTCTGCTTGCAGCTTCTTGAACGCGGTCGGACGCTTGTAACCTGAGTCGCGGTCCAGGTGCGACGCGCTTTCCTCCTTGTCATCGAGATGGAGAGCATCATAAAGACTGATCTGTGGGTCACGAGGATACTGCTTGGCCGTCGTTGAAGATACACCAACGCTATCAGCGCCATAGTTGCCGCCACCACCACCGAAGCGAGAAGGAGTCACGGTCGGGACAGGCTTCGATTTCACGGCCTTTGGAGCACTGCCTGAACTCGATCCCTTCGCACTAGCGTACGAGAGATACCGCGAGGTGCCTGAGTCGTCTGTGACCTTCTGCGAGCTGGTTCGTTGCGCGCTGTGCGTCGACTTGCGAAGTCCATTTGCTGCTGTCGGCCGTACATTTGCACCAAATGATGAACCTCCTCCACTCGACGACGCCTCATTTGCCGCTCCAGCGAACCGTGCTTTGGATCCGCCACGAAGTGGCTCATCATCATCGCCCATTAACTTGATAGAACGACGAATCACGGGGTGGCTGCCCTTCATAGTGGTCGTGGTGTGGATCGAGTTGGTCTTCGGGTGTCGTGTGCCGTTCGAGTTCGCCGAGTTCTTGTCCGTACCACCATTAGGCTGCGCAGAATCGACTACCGTCGATGCAGGCTGCTTTTTCAGCATAAACTCGGACTCGGAGTGCACCGGAATCACCTTTCGTGTCTCCACTCGCTTCTTTGTTCGAAGCGGCTTCATATCGAAAAACTGCACAACACCAGGAGCGGACGTCGTTCTCTCGGTCGAAGAAGAGTTCTTCAAAACGGAGCTGAGCGGAGCGTCGTCGCTATCATCACTATAGTCAAGTCCGAGATCATCATCGCTTCGTACTTCACCGTCCTCGTCGCTTTCAAGGATGACAGTCTCGGCGTCGGATACATCTTCTTCGTTATTCTTCTTCTTGTCGCTGCGATCCCCGACGACGATGTCTGCACTCTCGTCTTGATCTCCGCCACCATCAAAGTCAAAATCAACGGTTTCTGTCTCTGAGACGTCATCGTCTGGCTGAGGTAGTGTCGACGGCCGTGCATTTGCTTTTGCTTGGGCGGTGGCGGGCTTAGCTTCCTCGCCCTCGCCTTCGTCAGAAAGAAGCTCTGGAGTCTCGTATCCAGTAGTTGCCGATGTGGACTCAGTACCAGCATCCATACCGTTAGAAAGACTTGGGTCTTGATCAGGTAATGCTTTGGTAGTTGCCGAATGAAGAGGTTTCTTCGCTATCCCGCTGACAGGTACAAATTTGCCATTCGTGTTTGCTGCTAAGTGATCATTTTCTCCGTCATCGCTTTCGTCGCTGATAGTGATTAGTCTTGCTTTTGATACAAGAGGAGCTTTGACACCAACACGAATGGATGCCATCGCCGACGTACTCTCAGACAACCGTTGAGGATCTTCTTTTTGAGAGACTGGCGTCGTTGCCGTCATTGACGATGGTGCAGCTTTCTTGGGCCTTTTCACGCGTCGCTTCTTAGGCTTCTTCCGCTCGCTATCGCTGTTTTCGTCACCGAGTACTTCGTCAGGATCGAGTTGCTCATCTGGGTCAAACTCGGGCGGGTCCTCGCTTGGTGAGTAGTCGTTGTCACTTGCAGGAGAAATGTCCTCGCTGTCACTACCTTGCGTGTAGTACTTGACCGATTTTTGCACATATCGCTGCTCCTCCAGAGAGCCCACCCCGTATTGTATCGTCCGACGCCGCTTGCGCTGGGCGAGTGCTTCTTTTTGCTCAACACGGTAGGGTCTCGCACTCCGGAGACCCAACTGAGCATTTCGGATGCTACTGCATCCATAGGCTTGGTCGACGTCATCGAATCATTCGTGGGCACTGAAGCCACGCCATTTGGCTTCATTCCTTTCGCAACACCATTGGAGCTGACGCTGGCGAGCCCAGGATTGCACACCTTGGCGTTGGTAATCGAAACAGACTGGTCTTGGTGTTCCTTGGCAAGGTGCGGCGGACTGCTCTCTTCTGTCTTGCGCTCGTCATCGCTGCTCGCGGCGTGCAGATCCAATTGCAAATCTTGTATCAACTCGTCCACATGCTCATCACTGGCAAGTGACAGCGAGCTCCCTGCAGCACCGCTCTTCCGACCGCCGTTGCGCACATTTGAAGCTGTCGACGACGCACCGCCAACCGCGAGTCCAAACCCGTTGGACGCGACTCTCCGCGGCACTGGTCCCGCCATCAGGTGCGATGGCATGTCAATTGGCTTGAGCGCTGGGCCCACAGCAGCAATAGCAGCAGTAGTCGTGGCCGTAGTTGAAGCAGCAGACATATCCGTTGACACAGCTGCCGCGGCGCTGCTGGCCGCTTCAGCCCGCAGCAGCGCGCTCATATCGTCCGCGTTCACGTCGCTCAGGAAGTCCAGCGCCAGGTCGTCCCCGGCGTCCTCCTCCTCCTCCTCCGCGCGCCGCAGCTCCCGCCGCAGGTCCGCGAACGCCATCTGCGCCTTGACGCGCCGGAAAACGGCGCTACGCAGCCGCTCGTCGGCGCGCCGCCGCGCCCGCAGCCACTGGCGCGCGCGCTGCACCTCGATCTCCACCACGTCCACCATCCCCGCGCGTGGCTCGCGAGGGGCGCGCGCGGCCGCTCTTCCTCCTGCGGCAGTTGCCCCCGGCCCAAGCCTCTCGATCTGCTTGCTGGAAGCGTGACAGCAGCAGCAACTCACCCATTTATGGCCAATCCGCGCGGCGCGATTCCGGTGTAACCTGTGTAAATGCATACTATGGCGCGAGAGATTAGATCGCGCAGGTAAACGCCGCCATTTTGGACCGAAGCGGTCGGCCGGCCCCCCATGAGCTCGAGCGTGCGCATGGCGGCGCTGCTGTCGAGCGACTCGGGCACGCCGCGCGGCGAGGATGACGACGCACGCGTCAGCGAGAGCCTCGAGGCCCCCGCGCCGCCGTCGCCGCCCCCGCCGGCGTCCCAGCGCTCGCGCACGGGGCTCTCGAGCCTCATGAACTCGCCAATGGACGAGGACGAGGACGTCGACATGGACGCGGCGAGCCCCGGGGAGGAGAGCGCGGCGCTGCGGCGCGAAGCGGCGGCGAGTGACAGGGAGGAAGGAGAGGAGGACGCGACGCCGCGCTCGGCGTCGGACGAGTCGCCCGCCAAGCTGCAGCGACAGCTCGACGCAGACCCGCAGAGCGTGGACCGCCTGGAGCTGCAGGACCCCGAGCTGGAGGCGCTCAAGAGCGAGCTGCGCGCGGCCATGTGGAAGCTCCTGGGAGTGCAGGGAAGGAGCGACGCGCCGCCCGCCAAGAGGCAGAAGAAGGGCAAGCAGCACCGACGCAGCGCCGCGGCGCGCTCGCAAGCGTCGGGAGAGGCGGCTGAAGAGGTGGAGAGGTGCATCCATGCGCTGAATAACAAGGCGACGGCGCAGTTTGACTCGCCGACGACATTGGGCGAACTCATCCGCTTCTGCCTCGCCTTCCTGGAGGCACTGAACGAGAAGGACCCGATTGACGCAGCTATCGTTCGGACACGAAATGGCGAGGCGGAGGCAGTGGACCTTGACGGGACACTTGAGAAACTATCGGAGAAGCCGCTGTACCTGATGCTGGCCGGCGTGATCCGCCGCACGCTGGGATGTTCAATGAGCGATTCTGTTGAGATCTTGCTGGCGCATGTGAGCGAATGGTGTTTCTCAACCTCACCCGCACAGTGGTCGTGGATCTTTGCTGTTATTGCTACCATTGATTCGTATTCTACCCTTGAGTACCTCCTCACACAAGCTGCGAAGGAAACAGACCAAAAGGTGACGCTTGCGCTGCCTGTGATCGAGTATTTGTCTACAAAATATTCTTCTCAAGCTGTCGACATCATCCAAAAGCTACTGGAGGAGTGTGCTGTGTCGGGTGCAGTTGAGGTGCGCGGTGAACCAGTTGCGAACGTAGTAAGGAACCTCATTACGCTTATCACGAATTCGTCTACACTCGCCCGTCTCTGTGATGATAGCCTGCAATGGCTTGTTACAGAAGAGCTCGTATTCGGTATCGCGGAGAATTTGTCTGAGAGCCCCTCTGCAATCCAAAGCAACGGAAGCTCAGAGCATCGTGCTAGCGAACAGGACTTTTCAGAAGCAATTCTAAAGTTATTGGCGCGTCAAGGCGGAGAACTCGTTGCGTCGGGTTTTCATGTTGTTGTGCTGCTGCGCAAGCTGCTCACCCGTACCTCGCCGTTCGCAGCACCGATTGACGCGTTTAGCAAGCAGGTCCTTCAGCTTGTGCGAAGTGGTCAGTGCTCTGCTTTTCTGCAGCGAGTGTACCGCTTTCTCCCGTACATTTGCAAGACCACTCTTCGCGCACTGCATTCCACCAGCGGTGATCACAATATGGACGGCAGGTCACTTGAGAACTCCGAATATTCGTATTGGGCAGAGTGGCTTTCACTTTTAGCGTCTGAAGTTTCGCGCCACGAAGTTCTCAAGAATCTTGTGGAGACTGACTTAATGCTCGCCGACTTTTCCCCCACGTCTCCAAGCAGCACTGCCCACGGTCCTGAAGAGAAGCGATTTGCTGAGCTCTTGAACTCCATCATCCCACCTGGTTCTTCCGAGTACCAGGATTTTATTCGCGGGTTAGTGGATGACTGTCGGTCAGAAGCCTCCCACATCCGGCAAGAGCGGAGGTTGCTAGTGCTGCGTTCGTTACTAGAGTTGAACCGCGCAGACACGCAGGGACTGTTGGCTCGCCTCCCTGAGCTCCCGTTAGTATTAAGAAACCCAAACGTTTCGGGGCCGTTGGAGCAACTTCTTGGGTGCTCAGCAGGAGAAGCGCACTGCAAGGCGTTCAATTTATGGATGGGCAGCCGTGGTATCGAATTTTGGGAAGGCATCCTTGACTTGGCGCGGTCTCGATATCGCGATGTGTCTGAGTCGGCTTTGGAACTATTGGACCACACACCGTTCCAGTCTCTTGAAGACCCTGTTTGGCAGTACCGATGCCTACGGAAGCTGACGCTGACGTTCTTTTCAACTTTGCGCCTTTATCGTGAAGAACTTGTCCATCAAGCGAATGCGTCAACTAGCAATGTACATGGGGACACCAGTATGATGCGAATGCGCCTACAGAAGTTGAAAGTGATTTTATTCCGCCTGCTGGGTCTCGAAGGAGGTGTCGCAAACTACCCATCGTCAGTATTTAGTGTATTCGCAACGCTGTGGGTTGATGCGCTGCTAAGCCACCACGCTGCAACAAGCATCCCAACGCATTTCCCGAACCGGATCAACTTTGCACGCGATGGTAACTCCCCCATCGTGCCTGACGAGCGCGTTGTGATACGGTCAGAGCGGACAATCAGCTCCAAGTGCACAAACCTGCAAGCATCCAAGGTTATCACGCATGTGCCGGAGACTCTAGTCTACCGGAAAACGCTGGACTTGTCATGGGAGCAAGAGATGGACGCAGCGCGGATATGCAGTGTGTATGCCAACGATATGCTTGCGCAGATCCTGACAATAGCCGGTACGATCTCGCCGCTAGCCTTAGCTTCCCGCGTACTTCACGGCGATGATCTGTGCGAGCGTCGTCTCAAGATAGTGGTGGACTTGCTGCTTGAGCGTGTGATTCCGTGTTGCGGAATCCCAAGCGACGACACATACAAGGAGATGCTGCCCAACCGATCCAGCTTTGACGTGGATCTGCGGATCGAGCAGTGGCTCAACCACTTCCCGGCGTTTCTGCCGCTGCTCGAGATGGTCGTGGCAACGTCCTCGTCAATCCACTCGGCCCAGTCGCTCCGCCTCGCGCCAGTGATCAAGTCAGCTCTGATCGTGCTCCTCGGGCACTGGAACAGCGTCAAGGCGAGCTCGAGCACGAGAACCTCGACGTGCCGCCGTACATGCGCAATCGCAACCAGCTGGCGCTGTCGTGCACGTTGCTGAGGCTGCTGCGGTCCACCGGCTGGGTCCCTGCCGCGCTCGGTCGCGCCGCCGAGCTGCTGCCGCTTACCACGCCCGCCGACATCCGCGGCATCCTCTTCAGCTGCTGGTTCTACTTATCTGACCACCCGCCGACGGGCTCCCGCGCACCCACACCCGCCACGTCCGCTCCCTCCTCGCCCGTGTCGTCGGGCTCCTCGCCCGCAGGCAGCGGCAGCGGCGGCGTCAGCGGCAGCAGCGCGAGCGCCAGTGACGCGCCGCAGCTCGAGTTCTACCTACTGCCGCTGCGCAAGGCGCTGCACCGCAACATCCACCGCATCGGCGCCAAGTACCCGCTCTTCATGTGCTGACGGCGCTGCGTGGGTCGCTCTCGAGGCCGCGGGAGATCCACGACGCGGAGCCGGGCGATGGAGATCCCTTAGCGCACCATGATGTGCGCTGCGCGATAGGGCGAAGGGTCGTCAGGGTAGCTGTTGGATTTTCCTCCAATCAATATCCTCCAACTGTGGAAAATGTCTCACTTATCCGCCAATCGCGAGCCCTCTTGCATGGCTCCCGTCCGCCACATAGTCACTCCAAGTGTATCTCCCTCGCGCATTTCTGTAATTTCCTCCCCCCACTCGAACTTTTGGCGGCAATCGGCAGAGAACGCCAGACGTCACTTCCCTGCCTGGCGACGAGCGGCTCCGCGGGGGGATGGCGAGCCCCGACGAGCCCGCGAGCTTCGAGCAGCTCGAGGCGCTGCGCAACGTGCAGCTGGTGGAGGCCAACGAGTACCCGCTGGCCCACGTGCAGCGCGCGCAGCTGCGGCGGCGAGAGGACAGCGACGACGACGCCAACGTGTGTCTGTGCGAGCCTCCGGCGCGCTTCGAGGGCGAGGAGGGCGGTGACGAGGCGCGCTGTGACGATGTTTCGTGCCTCAACTTCGCCACGTACGTCGAGTGCGGCGACAACTGCCCCGCGGGGAAGTTCTGCCGCAACCAGCGGCTGCAGCGGCCCCAGGACTTCCCCCGGCTCGAGCCCTTTCTGGTAGGAGCGGGATTTTTTTTTCCTTTGTTGTTGTTTAGGAGGGAGGAGAACGCAGTGCTAACCGCTGCTGACAGACTGAGAAGAAGGGATACGGCGTGCGCACGCGTGAGGACATTGCCCAGGCAAACGTCGTTGGGGAGTACGTGGGAGAGATCATCGACCAGAGGGAGCTCGCGCGGAGGCTCAAGCTCGTGCCACGGGTGCGTTGAAGCGGTGTAACGCGCCACGTGATGTGGTAGAAGTGGGACTGACGCACTGGCGTGCCGGTGGTGCAGCATGAGCTCAACTTTTACTACCTGCTACTCATGCCCGGCATTTACATTGACGCGCGCAACAAGGGCAGCTTCACGCGCTTCGTGAACCACAGCTGCGAGCCGAACTGCAAAACGGAGAAATGGACGGTCAACGGCGAGACTCGTATCGCTGTCGTAGCGCTCCGTGACATCGAAAAGGGCGAGGAGCTCACCTTCGACTACCAGTGGAAAGCGCTCGGTTCCCGACAGATTAGGTATGGTGGCGCAAGACTGCGATGATGGCAATCTCCATAATAGTTAACAACTTGGGTGCGATTCGCAGGTGCTACTGCGGTGCACCGACGTGCAAAGGGGTCATCGGCACGGAGGGAGATGTTGTCAAAGACGAAACATCCAGGGGTTTCTTTCGCGAGCCTTCTATCGAGGAGATCGGCTCGGCGCTTATTGATCGCCGTATCCGAATTTTCAAATCTTCGTACGAGAAGTCCGTGTACTCCATCGCCTTGGTCAAGAGGTACGGTTGCGCAGCGTGGTGATTTTGAGAAATCTAGCCTCTGACGGTACAGGATCATGTTGTTGCCACACAGCTATGACGAAGAGAAAGATTTGTATGAAGTCGAGCACGAAATTCTCTCTGCAAATTCGGATCCAACTGCCGAGATGGAAAGCACCATTCGACTGAAAGACGACGGATGGCAACTCTACTGCGATACAGATGGCATGTCCGAGGATCAAAAGAAGAAGGAGATCTTCTCGATCCCCAAGCGCCGGGTATCTGATTTCCAAGGTACCTCAAGTGTCGAGTCGTCTCCATTGCCGCCCACATCGACACCGTCCCCCAGCTCCAACGTTGGCTCCACTTCTAATTCTCTCACCGTCTCCCCCAACGAGTCTGCAGAGCAGGAAACAGATCCGGCTGTACCGCGAAGACGCGAGTACATTGTTACACACCAGTTGCTTGTGAAAAATATCCCCCACAAGTTTGATGAAGACTCGTTGCGTCGGCTGTTCGAGGAGAGAGGCCGGGACGGAACTCCGGTGTCAGACCTTGTGAGTGTTGACATGTTTTTCTTCGAGGATAGGACGGGTTGGGCTCTCGTCGATATGAAAACCCCAGCTGCTGCAGTCGCGTCGAAGAAGAAGCTCAACAATCGTCCTCTCGGCGGAAACACGCTTCGTGTGTTCACCGCAGGGCCAATGGAGCTTGATAGCTTTCGGCGAGGCAAGACCAAAGTAATGTATCTTCAGCGCGAAGGAAAAGGCATTGTTTCGGGCGACACTTCTACCCAAGAAAGCGATGGTGCAGCGATTGAGGCGGAACCTGCTGTGGAGCCGCCTACTCAGTATCCTTATGGACGTAGATTAAACTGGTTAGTGACGTCGAAGGAGTCTCCGAGCCAGGCTGCTGGTATTTCTGCCGCGCTGGAGGAGACTCTCCGGACTAAGTTTGTCAAAGTCATCCTCCACATCGCCAAGCGCCTCCACCTGGACCGCGGAGATGCGACCAGCGCGATCATAGCTCTCCATCGCTACTTCACGTTCCACCCCATGTCGGTAAACGTAGAAATGTTTGCCGCGGCGATGCTGAATTTGTATCTAAAGGCGCATTGCCGTAAAGTCGAGTGGAAGGACTTTGTGAACGAAGTCTACAACGAGAAGTACGGAGCAAGTCAGGACGGTGAAAATACAAGCTCATTGCCGCCAGATTCAGACAGATTTCGCGCAATTGAGCGGCAATTGGTTGCAGCTGAAAGCGAACTGTTGGAGGGTCTATGCTTTGATGTTAGTGGCGAGTATCCGTACTTGCTACTTGAAAAATTGACTACCGCCAAGAAGAAAAATTTAGCTCCAACACTATCACTGCCTCCAGCCGATGTGCAGCGCGAGGCGAAGCATTTAATTGCAGAAACCCTTCGATTGCGGGTCTGGACGCATTTACCTGTTGAATGTGTTGTCCTCAGTGTGGTGTATCTGGGAGCTGCCGCGGTCGAGGGCGTCAAATTTCTGAGCGCGCCAAGCCCGAAATTGGAAAACCTCCCTCATATCCCATACTACCTACCCCAGCTGGATTCAAAAACCAACAGCCAAGAGCAAACGATGCTGTTGAAGTGTGCTTCCACCATCTGCGCGAGCCTCCAAGACCGGTGGATTCGGTTGGAGAAGAGTGCAAAGCCTGGGAAGGAAACTAAGGGTGCGTCGTCTGCTGAGTTTGACACAGAGCGCTTTGCTGTTTCACGTGAAAAGCGAGTTTCTCTGAAGGAGGTTATCCAACGTCTCTTGGAGGCGTGGATTTCATCTGCTAATCTCCCTCCCGCTTCCCCAATACTCTCTTCTGAACACACCACGGCAGGGTTCACTACGTTTGCAAGCCTCCGTGGAATCATCTCGAGTACACTAGATGACACTACTGAAGCCATTGCGGCGACTTCGGTTTTCAAGAAAGAAGTGGTCGCACGAGTCCCTGTAAGTGGACCCAATGGGAGCGCTGGCAAACTATTGGCCCCGGCTGTCGATCGCCTGCGCACGAATGAGATCGAGAATGTTGAGAGCATCCGGAAACTCACCTACCTGGGATCGATTTCGTCCGCTGTGAAGTGCCAGCTTGCTGGACAGAAGGTCTACCTCCAGCCCTGGCCCTATCGTGAGGAAGAGTCGACCTTCTCGGAGACTCGAGGGATTGTCAATGCTGCAACTCGTGAGCTGGCGTCAGCTATCACGCTGCATGCCATGCTCCCAGAGAAGTTTGTGAGGCTTGAAGGTATTATCTTCCCGGAGGAGCAGAAAGAACAGCGTTCTGACGAGGACGATGACATGGTTGGACTACTCAATGCTACACCTACCTCAATTTCTACAAGTGGGAGCAGCGGCGTCGTTCTCGATCGCTTAAACAACAAGAAGCACTATTTGTCCTTTGAGCAGCCGCTGCACATCTACTCGGGTATTTTCGAGGCCAAGGTTTCGCTCCCGCTTCGACTGCGAAAGAAGGTCATCTTCGACATGCTGACTGCTTTGGTGTCTCTCCATGGTCGTGGCTACGTCCATCGTTTCGTTGCAGCATCCCATTGTACGTTTAACGATTGGGGGCTGGTTTGTTTGGATCTTCGTGACTAACGACAACCTCTACTGTGCAGTGTTTGTTTATAAGCATGGTGCGAAGCTTGGTGGCTACCACTCTGTGCGCAAGACGTCAAGTGTGTCGAAGGATAAGGAAAGTGCTCAGGGCAGTTCATCGAATGCGTACACATTGAGAGAAAGCGAGCGAAAGGAGCACTGCTACGGTTCGTGGCTGTACGTGGCTGCTCCAGAGGTGCTCTTAGGCGAGACCCAGTACACTTGGCGCGCCGACATGTGGTCCGCTGGCTGTGTCGTGCTGTCAATTCTTTTGGACCGCGTACCATTTTTGCAGGGCCAAGATGTTCGCGTGCAACTAGACTTGATCTTCCGGCTATGCGGCACGCCAAAAAGCTCGTGGCCAGAGGGCACCAATCTGCGGCTCTATCGGTCATTTAAGCCGAAGCACGATTTCAAGATGCGTCTTCGAAAGACGCTGATGGAGCAGAAGGAGAAGTTCCCCGAGTTCCCCGAGGATGCGATCGACGTTCTCGAGGCATTGCTGCAGCTTGACCCTAGCAAGCGATTGAGCGCCAAGAAGGTGTTGGGGATGCCCTTCTTCGACGAAGTCATGCAAGAAGAATCACGAATGTTTGGCTCGCCAGATGCGGCATTTGACTTTAGCGGGCTGCCTGAAACATTCCCCATGCAGAAGAAGAAGTTGGTGCAACATCTGAATGCAAAGCGGCGGCATCCGCCGGCGTCCTCTACTTCTGCCCGCGCGAAGCCAGGAAAGAGCAGCCACGACAGTGCGCACAGTCGCAGCAACTCAAGCAGCTCAAACCATCGTCACCGGTCTAAGCGCGCATTATCGATGGACAAGAGCTCGATTGAAGCGGGTGAACGCGGCTCGCGTCGCGCGAAAAAGCGCGGTAAAGACGCATCAGGCGACGTGGATATGGATGGAGCAGACGATGTACCCCTCCCAGCCAGTTTCCAGTTTAGCACACTGTCTGTTCAAGAGGACAGCAGTAGTGGTGGAAGCGGCGGAGAGCGGTCCAAGATGAAGAGTGAGAGGCGCGAGAAGCTCGGGTGGGGCATGGGCCTCTCGTCTAGCGGTGGTCAGGTCGATGCGTAGGGTTGACAAGGGGCTTTGTGACCAGGTTTTTTGGGGGAAACAACGCTGCGTGGTACAAGTAAATAGAGGCTGAATGAGATATGCAGCATCCGTTGCATTCGCCAATGTACTCTAGATCTAGGCAAATAGCTGACCAAAGCCCGAGTCGAACACCTTTTCGTACGAATCCTTGCGCTTGCGCAGCATCTCCTGGCCCTTGCGGTGGCGCCGGTACCAGCTCGTCTCGGCCGCGTACTCGATCTCCTTCTCAGGCTCGGGATTATCCAGACGGCGGCGCAGCTCTTGGACGATGTCGGCCATGGCTTCGCGGTTCTTGGCGTCAGCCATAGCATCACGGAGGTCTGTGTGAACGCGCAGGTCCTGGAAGAGGATCTTGAAGAGGTGCGCGCGGATGATCTTCTCGCTCGCAGGCGGGTATTCTGCTGCACACTCGAGGTATTGCAAAGCGAGATCAATGTAGCTGATGTCGACGCCCGGAGAGTTGTTGGTGTCGGCGAACAATGCCGGGTTCTCGAGCAGTCCCTCGGAGCTCATGACACCGTCGCAGCCCGTGGCCTCGAGGCAGCGCGCAATGTCGTCATGGGTTTCCAGCCCACCGTTGGCAATCACAGGGATCGTCAGCCGCTCCTTGATGCGGCGGATGATGTCCCAGTCGACCTCGCGCACAGCCGTTTTGTTCATCTCCTTGGTGCGTCCGTGCACCGTGAGCAGGTCACATCCCGCAGCCTGCAGCATGTCGGCGAACTCGAGCGTCTCCTGCGCGTCCGGGAAGACGCGGATCTTGACCGTCACAGGGATGGACAGGTTCTCGCTCAGCTTCTCCACGATCGAGCGCACCACATCCTTCTCCTTCATCAGGAACGAGCCGTACCGGCCCTTCCGCGCAATGCCCTGCAGTAGCAAGCCCCCAAAACGCTAAGAGCGCTGCCACCACGAGCCTTCCGGATTCGACCTTGACGCACCTGAGGGCAGCCGAGGTTCAGGTCAACAGCGTCGCAGTGCGCCTCAACATGCTTGGCCGCCGCCAGCACCGTGTCCGGGTCGTTGCCGCAGAACTGTCCGCCCAACCTCGCCAGTCAGCAGCCCGTCCGTCCCCTACAAGCTCATTCTTCCACCCAGCGCACCTGCACAACTAGCGGTCGGTCGAGCGCGTGCTTCTCGAACATCTTCTCGCGGTACTCTGCGCTCTCCACAAACAGCCGACTGTGCAGCATGGGCGTGTAGCACAAGTCGGCGCCGTGCCGCCGGCAGAGCATGCGGAACGCCAGCTCCGACTGGTCCACCTGCGAGCCCCCAGAGGTGGTTAGCGACGCCTAGAGACGCGCAGAGAAAGAGCAGACGCGCACCATGGGCGCCACGATGCGCTGCGGAGAGCCGATCGAGCGGTAGAAGTCGTAGCCGCGCAGCTTCCCGGCCGCCGCGCGCATGCTGTCGCCGTCGCTGGCCATTCGCTTGGGCCAAGTGACCGACGATGTATGTCAATGTAGTAGCGGGTATGTCGGACGGATACTAGTATATAGTGCTAGTATACAACAGACATTTAACCGATACCAAACAGATACGTCCGTAACTTGTGACAATTAACCGCTAGGAAGCAGATACAAGCCCACTTGGAGCATTGAAGGACTGGAGATCGGCGGCCGTTACGCGCACTGCTGGCTGGGCGAGCCGATGGAGCTGCTGCTGCTGCGCTTCGACGCGTTCCGCGACCGCAAGCGCTACGTGGAGACGCTCCGCGAGTGGCTGAGGGAGATTGGGATCTCGAGCGGCAGGCTCATCACGTGCGGCGAGGTGCACTTGCTGTTTATTGCGGCCGAGAGCGACAAGAACGCCAAGCTGCTCGAGTTTTTTGCGTCGAGAGGCATTGACACCAACAGCAGAGACGAGGTGAGGATGCTGTCATTGTGGGTGGTGTGAAGGTGGTGGAGAAAACTCACGGTTGGAGATGATGGCAGCTATGCGTGGACCGCTTCATTGACGAGCTCGGCAGGAAACAAGTCGACAAAAGCGCGTGCAAGGGCTTTCTGGAGATGAACATCCTGGTGAGGAGATACATTGCTTTCGAGAGCCCTATGATCGAGAGAGCTAATTCGACTTTCAAATGCTGTAAAGAACGAGACTATGCTGCGCAAGCTGCTGGTGGAAGACTGGCAGGTCGAGGCAGAGTGGATCGATACGGCACTGGCGACGTCACGCTCCAAGGCGTTTCTTGCCTGGCGCGACGCAGCCAAGGCTGCACGTCGAGACCGGCGCAAGCGCTCAGCGCAGGAGCGGGACCACCAGCGCGAAGCGAAGAAGCTGAAGCAGGAGACTGCTCCTGAAGACAATAAGGAAGCAGCAGCAACAGAAGAACCGACGGAAGCAGAATCTGAGAGCAAAGTGAAGCCAGAGCCCATCAGCGAGACCGACAGCCGCAGGATCAAAACGGAGCCAAGCAATGAAGATGAAGGTAAAGACGAAGATGAGAAAGCACAAGTCGCTGATTTCTCTGCCAAGCGAAAGAAGCGCAACAACAGGAATAAAAAGAAGAAAAAGAGCGTAGAACCGCAGCAGTAAGCATTTAGAGCTCATGAAATTCATTTGATCATCAACACACTTGAGCTACAACGGAGACAAATACTGTCTGAAGTAGGTGATCCACGCGCGCAAGACAAGAACTGTGCGTTCGATTATCCCGCCGACCGACACGTTCTTCGACCCTCTAACCGAAGTGTATAGTAATTACCCCGAATCCGTCGAGTACTACGCATCGGCTACCTGCTTCGTCAAGATGTGACCAGGACAGTGCGCTTGCTAGTGCTAGCAATGCTGCTACAACGAACTCCGCTTGAAAGAATAAATAAAACTTGTCATCGGGTATAATTGTCTTCGCATCCCCACAAGCAACCTTCATCTGAGCTTCTTCAAGCCATCAAGCGTCTATCTTGGATACCTTGCCCTGCCAGAAACAAGTCGTTTGCACTGTCACATAACATCATGTTGGCAGGTTCGAGAGCATTGCGACGAAAGGCGAGAGAAAAATCAGTGTAGACCCCTCTCATCGCAGCGGTCAGTTCCATATTACCTCGGAACAAGCAGGTTCGCACCTGGTGTTCTAGAGTGGCTCCTTGCTGCCTGATACTTTGCGATGTCGCCAACCGAGAAGAAGATGCGATCTCTGCTCAGCGAACTCAAGGAGCTCGGAGCTCACCAGACGGAGGCGCTGTTTGCTTGTGGCGGCAGCATCGAGCTCGACCAACCCATTCGACTTCACTATTCCTCTCGCGAAGGATCGGAACTCCAAGAAGGAACAGTTGTGTTTCCGCCGAGAGATGGAGAAAAGTCACTTTCAGCTTTGGTCGAAGCATGCGATCCTGCAGGTTTCGGTCGAGGACACGAGCTAGTAATGGACAAGGAGTACCGGTCGGCATCAGAGATGTCCTCAGACCGCATGCTAACCAGCTTCAGCTTGCCCGAGACGGCCATCATGAGCGAGATCCAGAGCCTGCTCGCACCGAACGCATCTGTTGTTCGCGCTCGCCTGTACAAATTAAACGTCTACGAAACGGGCGGGCTCTTCAAAGCGCATGTGGACACGCCTCGCAGCTCCAATATGTTTGGCACGCTGGTTGTTTGTATGCCAACTAGCTTCACGGGTGGAGACTTCGTGGTTGAGCACAAAGGGCAGAAACAGACGTTTGCGTGGAGCCATGCAAATCCACCAAGCGAAGCAAAAGAAGGTGACCAGCAAGCACCTCCTGCAACACTTCAGTGGTGCGCATTTTACTCAGACTGCCAGCATGAAGTGCTCCAAGTGACGAGTGGATACCGTGTTACGCTAACGTATCTATTAGAGAGCGATGAAAGCGGCTCGGGCACAGGAACTTTAGATGGGATCAGGAACAACCCTTTTGTCGTCAAACTGGATGAGTTGATCAAGGAGTCCAAACTTGATAAGGAAAGTCGCGTACTCGGCTTTGCTTTGGAGCACAAGTACGTCGTCGATGGGACTGGCACTGTCCCAATGCTCAAAGGATTTGATCGGTTCGTGCAATCGGTGCTTGATGCTCTCAAACTCAAGTACAGGTTTGCACCAGTTTTTCTCGCTTCTCGAGATGGAGAAGAAGGTTGCAGGGAGAGAAGCTACGAGCTACTACCGGATCGTATGCTTGATCGCCCGAGCGTGAGCTTTGATGATACCGAAGCGTACGTTGGAAATTGGCACACTTTAGTGGCCGGGGCGGGTGACTGCTATTACGGAGACTTTTACGGAAAAGAATCCATTGGTGCCTTTGAGGAGAGCGTTCTCGATGCGAGCGAAGAAGAGGTACAGTGGATTGTGCCTCCGACTTCGATGCAGTACATGCTTCATAGCATCCAGTACGGAAATGAACCGTTAGGTTATGAGTACTACGCTACCGCAGCCTTCCTCGTGTCGGTATGAGGGAGTACCGAACGGCATCTTCGTTTAAATTCCTACGACCGCTGCATAGTTTTCTTTTTGGACAACAACCCCTAAGCAAACACGACGTCAAAATTCCCAGTAGTCTTGATGCACAGATCTTTTTCCAGACAAACTCTTGTGGCGCTAAGTCAACGCACTTGGCTTCGGCTTCGCTCACAATAACCTCGACATCGGACTGCTAGACCAAGTCATGCTTGCAAAGCATGTGCCTCTCCCGAGTCCGTCCATTGTTGTCTTCCACTGTGGACTGCCGCAGTTTGATGAAGATGTTGCTGGACAACTGTGTGCCTTAGCGATCAGGTGTTTGTCGTCTAGAAACTGGACACATGATGTAGATGAAGAAGAAGGAGAAAGAGGAGAAGATAGCAATGTTGAGCATCGATGAAATGAACACGCGGACTTCCACCTCATGATTTTTCTTTAGCTTTTTACTTCGTGCGCTGCGTGCGGACTTGCTAGATTTACACAAAAAGGGGGAGGAGAGATCACTGCTCTCCTCATCCATGTTTCCGCTATCACCACGGCGGCGGCAGCGGCGGTGGCGGCGGCAGCGGCGATTATAGATGTTGAGCCATTTCATCGCGCAGGTTGCGGAAACTTTCTAGCTCGTCGTCAAAAGCTGACACCACAGTTGTGACCTCAACAGCGTCCACCGCTGGCGCCGTATTGTCAGATGGTGCTGTATCAGTTTCTACCGGACGCTCCTGTGCATCATTAGTAGTAACCCCGGATGGAGCAAAACTCTGGAGTGGTGGCGCATGGTTGAGTTGATGGAGAAAGTTGCCTACCGAGGCTGTGTCCCACGCCGTCCCCGATGGTGTGTCCGCCACATGACTTGAGCCACCAGAGGACGGTCGCCCGGATGCAGAGCTCGCGACCGTTACCGTGGTTCCATTCGAGATGTTGCTGTCGTTGCCGAGAGCGAATGGCAAAGTCAAATCAACATCGTCTGAATCCAGCAAGTCGTCCTCGGTGTTCACGCTCGCCGACCCACTGCCCGACAGCAAGCGCTGGCGATAGCCGCTGCCTGCAGACCCCACAAGCGCAAGACCGAACGCATCCGGCGTATCGGGTGAAACACCCCAAAATCCGCCAGTCTCTCCAAAATCCGTCGAGAAATGACGTTGCTTGGTGGAGGTCACCACTTGCCCTCCAGCAGTAGTGGGAGTAGAAAAAGCCTCCTCACGACGCACGCGGAACTGGTTGGTTGTCACAAACATCGGGAGCGTAGATGGCCCGGTGCGAAGATAGTTCTTGCTGTAAGAGTACCCAGGTGAAGTCGACAGCAACTCAACCGGGTTCGACAAAAATGGCGGGCTGGAATCGAATGCAGGAAGTCCTGCGTTTGTCCCTTTCTTGATTGCAAGGCTATTTGCCGACGAAATGCCATCGCGCCCCGACTGTATGTCATGGCCTCTCGGTTGTGAAGGAGTGAACGGCGGCGTCATGTACGGCGATGCACCAGGTAACTTTCCGCTCCCACTCGTTGTTGAATTGCTGCTCGTGTCGGGAGCAAACACCTCAGTGGGCGTGTTCGCGAGGACTGTTGTCGGAGTCGCTGTAGCTGTCGTTGGTGAATTGATATCGTCCAAAGTGAAGTTCTCGAGTGAAGCCCGTGCATGGTGGTAGTCTGTGCCTAGGCTCCCTGGGCCGCCATTCGCACGCTTGGTGCCCGACGCAGACATGCCTCGACTGTTTCGGAACATGGATACAGTCTTCGGATGACGAGGAGGCGTCGAGAGCGGGTGGTATGACCCTGATGAGTCTTCGTGCCCTGACAGAGGGGAAATGCTTGTCGCCGTGCCTCCCCCACTGCTTCCTTCTGCGCTGCCCATCCACTCGCGCGACTGGAGGTGAGAGCCGTTTGATGGGGGAGTAAATCGCTGATCAATAGCCACGTTTCCGTAACCGTACGGCGCGGGAGTGACATTAGGATTGGCTTCGACACCTCGAAGTCGCTCAGGATCACCATAGGAGTGTGCGTGCTGAACCACCTTGGCATTTCCGTTGTGGTCGCGTTCGTCGTACCCCGATGCTGGCTTCTTCGCCTGCGGAATTGCCATCGGCTGGGATATGCTCTGCGTACGTCGCACTGGCGGCGGGAACTGCTGAGCAGGAGCTTCGGTGTTCGAACCTGGGATAGATTGCGGACTTGATCGACGCCGACGCTCCGTTGTAAATTGATCAGCATCACTCACAGGAATGAAGGAGTCTGTGCGGGATTCGGTCACAATCCGTGGCTGCTGCGCATTCAGCATATAGTTGTCGTCGATTTGGCGCTGCTGCACGGGTTTTAGATCCGGTGAGCCTGGGACGTAGTCTTGAATAATAAAGTTGTCTTTGAAAATCTGTGCTGGCGCTTGGTGCACGCGCTGCTCGCTCAGCTGGTCGCAGTTTTGGCAATAGATGGCGGACACCTTCAAATATCCAAACGGAGTCATGATGGGGTCGAAGCTGTAGCCGTTGGTGATTGCGTTTCGTCCAAACGGCGAGTCCTCTGCGTCAGTCGAACCAGTATTCACTGAGGAGCGCGAGTGGATTGCATATCCGAGACGCGAAGGGTACGACTGGCGTACGATGCGGTGAGCCGGCAGCATCCGAATGAACGAGTGCAGCGCGCGCAACAGCACGCTGATCTTCTTGCAGACCTCCTTGAGCTGTTGGATGACGTCGCGCGTGTTGCCCAGCGGATATCCGCCTGGACTAGACGAGTGCACGCCGTCCGAGCCAAGCGGAGCGTACAGCACCGTCCACTGCTCGAGCAACTCGCGGCGGTCATCTCCCTCCCAATAAATATCCACCACCAGCGGCAGGTGCACGTCCTCCTTCCACGCGAGCATGGCGTCGCGCACGAACTGCACCTCTTCAATATCAAGGTTGAACTGCACCACACGCCAACCACAAGCATTAGAACCCTCCATCTCTCTCTCTCTCCACGTGTCAATAGACAAATGTACCCGAGCGCGGCGCGTGCCCCTGCGCGCGTCGAGGTCCGACTCGAACGTGACGCGCGACTGGATAATAAGCTCGGCCACCTTGTACAGGAACTCGAGCACGACCTGCTCGGTCTTCATTCGCCCCGCTGCCATTCATCACCCACAGTCTCATGAGCGCTTTCCCCACAACCTCGCGACCGCATGGGTTGAACCCTCCGCACGCACCAGCAGAGGACGACGACGGCCCGCTGCTGCCGTACGCCGCGCGCTGCATGCCCCCAGGCGCCTGCGCGTAGCGGAAATGGCTCGCTGGCTGCATCTGCGGCTGCATCTGCTGCGGAAAGTGCGGCGCGTTCGCCGACGGCGCGCCGGACATCATAACTTCGCGCCCTGAGCCGCTGCGAGCGCCGAAATTGCGCGCCCGCGCGGCCGGCGGTCTTGGCTTCGGTGCGCGCGCTGCGCTGCGCCTGAACGCGCGCCGCGGGCCCCAGGAATCGAGCGCGGAGCCGGCGGTCGAGGCGCGCGGGCTCGGCCTTTCTCGCTAATGGAGCTGCACGGCAACAAGAAGTTTCTTCTGCTGGCGACCTGCGAGAATGAATTGCGGAGAACGGAGTATGCGATTAAGGAGGGTTCCGGCTGCTGACGCGCCGTGACGCAGGGGGATACTATTTTGTTTTTGGCCAATGAACGAGAGGAGTATCTTGAATGATACGAACACGAAGTGGTGATTGGCTGAATGCAGCACAGTGTCACACAATCCAAAACGGTTTTGCGCCCCAGGTGGCACTAAATTGATTACTTTCCGCTTGGGCGAAAATGGGGGCGAGCTTGGTGGCGCTTGCCATCCGCGGATTTCGCCAACTTGTGGCTGCTTGGGACTACCATTCACTCAAGACCACTAGGAATAAAAGTCGCCAGCGAGATCGCATGTTTGGCTCGCTTATCGCTCTCAGATTGAGAAAAGTTACGACCTCTGAGGATCTGAAATCGTTCCCTCGGGCGAACTTCCCAGGAACGATCAAATATTTTGGTGATCAATATGATTCTTGTACCCGCGATGATTGTGTAGATATAGCAAGTCCCCACACAACCTACGAAGTAAAAAGCTTAAGAAAAATCATGAGGTGGAAATCCGTGTGTTCATTTCATCTATGCTCTACATCCTCATCTCCTGCTCCTTCCTCCTCTCGAGTTTCTAGAAGACGTACACCTGATTGTCCGTGAACCCCAAGGCACGCAGATGTCCAGCAACATCCTCGTCGAATTGAGGCGGTCCACAGTGGAAGACGGCGACGGACGGACTCGGAGGAGGCACATGCTTGGCAAGCATGGCTTGGTCCAGCTTTCCGATCTCGAAGGACCCCAGGTCACGACGGTCAGCATCACCGCTCGCTTGCGACAGCACGTGGTGAATCTTCACTCGTCCGGGGAACATGGACGCGAGCGGTTCGAGCGTATTCAGTGCAATGATGTGCTCAAGCGATCGGTTGCAGTAGATCGCTGTGACCCGCGTTGAGTCGGCAGCGTTTTCAACGGCAGCGCGCACAAGCTGCAGCATGGGAGTGATGCCAGAACCAGCAGCAATGAGCACGAGGTGCTTGACGCCTTCCTGCTGCGCCTTTCCTCCACGAGTAACGGTGCCAGCCTTCGGGTAGCCAATAGAGCCGTGTGGACCGATCATCTCGACACTGGAACCGACGGGTAGAGAGTCTAGGTAGCTCGACATGACGCCTGTCGGGTAAACTTTCACAATGAGGTCGAAGGATGCCGTCTGCCGCGTTCCAATGGAAATACAGGTGAGTGTTGGGTTCAATAACTCGTTACAAATAACACGAACCTGCGAAAACTTGGAGGTGGGTGTGAATGCACGCTCAATGAGCTTGCCGTTGATCTTGGCGCGCACCTTGAGATGTTGTCCTGGGATCTCGAGTCCCTGGTGAACGGGAAAGATCCACATGAGCACAGCAAACTCAATATAACAACGTCACCAGGTTCTCACCAGCGTCTTCTTGGCAGGCAGCTCGAAGGTCATCTTGATGGTATCCTTGCTCACCGTCTGCTTGAACACGAGTGTGAACGCTCGCCACTCGGCAACATCCAGCGCGTTGCGCGAGTACGCCTCCGCTCCTTTGGCCGCCGAGTCCGGGTCAAGCTCTCCAATGTAGCATTTCTGCCCAACTCATCAGCTCACAAACCCCAGACGAGTCCAAACAGCAGAACTCTCACCTCCAGCATACCGTGGCCGTTGACCCACGCGTGGTACTCGTTGAAGAGCGCGGTGCAGTCTCCGCCGGCGCCCATCATGAGGTCGGCGACGCCGCCAGGGTGGAACTTGAGGTACGGCGTGATGTTGTACACTTTTCCATCCAGCACCGTCCAGCAGTCGTCCTCCGTGTTGTGCCTGCAGACCTCGTCCATGGGGATCTTGCGTCTGGGCGGGGCGCCTCGAAGCCCCGACAGATCCTTCCCCGACTGCGTCAGACGCATCCAGTGCTGCGCATTTCCAGTCGTATCTCGGCCGTCAGAGCGCTCCAGAGAGCGAGAAAACCGCCACCAGACGCAGCAGAAGCAGGAGAAGCAGCAGCAGCACGCACCAGTTGGCTGTAGCCCGGGGGAAGCGTCACCTTGCGGCGGCTCTGCGCCATCGTCGACCTCCCGCCGCCCATCATGTCAATCGCCAGGAAACTTTTCGGTTTTCCGTTCCGACGATCGCGAAGAAGCGGAGAATTGGATACATTTCATTGGATAAAAATAGTTTCAACCAATCATGTCGCTTCGAATATTTCCAATTTCGCCACTTGTAGCTTTTCGTGGACGTCATGGGACTTGATGGCGCCGAGCCCATGCGCGTGCTCACGGTCGGCGATGGCAACTTCTCGTACTCGCTGGCGCTGGCCAAGCGCGGACGGAGTGATGGTCTACAGCTCATGGCCTCGTCGTTCGACGGCGTGGAGGAGCTCGCGGCCAAATACCCGGAGACGCCGCGGATTTGCGAGCAGCTGAGGGAGCTGGGAGCTCGAGTGCTGCACAACGTGGACGCAACGAACCTGCTGGCGACGCTGGAGAGCTCGGGGCTGGCTATTGACCACGCCAAGTTCGACCGAGTGGTGTTCAACCACCCGCACTGCGGAGAGGAGAACGTGCGGAGACACCAGAGCCTGCTCTCGCACTTTTACGCGTCGGCGCAGGAAGTTTTGGCCGAGAACGGACAGGTGCACTTGACGCTGGCGGAGGGACAGCCAGAGCGGTGGGAAGCCGTGCAGCGAGCGGAGATGGCGGGGCTGCAATTGAGCGAACAAGTTGACGATGTGGACGCACACCCCAAGTACGGACTCGTGTACGAGAGGAAGAGGCATCAGAACGGCAAGTCCTTCCATCAGGTCACGCTGCACGGCGAGAAGAAGAAGCAGGCCAGCACGCTGTTCGTGTTCTCGCGTGGTAATGAGCCTGAAAAATCAAAGACAGCGGCTGCGATCGAGAGAAAAACACCTTCTACAGCAGCAAGTGATTCCCCAGCTCCAACACCAGCACCAAGCGACGTTGCATCACGAAAGCGAAAGGCTGAAGATAAGCAGCAGAAGAAGCGTCAAAAGCAAAAACAGCAGCAGCAGTCGTCGGATACCCCTTTGGATCTGACTTGCCACGAGTGTGACAAGTCCTTCAAATCTGCCCAAGGACTTCGTACGCACGTGCACATGGTGCATGAGCTGCAGGCGGCAGGGCAGACGGCACCCAGCACCGCTTTGCTGCCGTGTGGGGTCTGCGAACGCACGTTTAAGAACGAGGAGGCGCAGCGCCAGCACTGGCTTGCCAAGCACGGCAAGGACCAGCTGATCCAACCTGACTGGTTTGTGAAAGAACAGCAGCGACAGTCAGTGGATTCTTCAGCGCCTTCGACAACCACGCCAGTCCGCAAGGATACGGCAGAAGGATTGATAGATTGCAAGATATGCAGGTTGGAATTTGCGTCACAGGACGAGTTCGATCGGCACTGGACAAACCTCAAACCGAAACAAGCGACCGAGCTACAGTGTCCAAATTGCGAGCGTCCGTTTGGAGAGGAGCGTGCTCTGCGGCAGCACCGCAACTTTTGCGACGTCGCCAGTGCCACTTCGGTGCAGCAACCAGCAGTAACTAGCAACCCCTCGACCGAATGATGCAAATCAGCCACTAGAGTAGACGCCAAACCATATCATAGAACGCACCTGTCCACTCGTGGTCGCGATCACATGAATAATGCTTCGCGTGACGTTGGACATCATCATTTGCCCAGCAAATCATCAGACCTCTCACCAATTGCGCCCCAAAGCTATGAAATGATCGGCGACCGCCTGGTGATCTCTCGACAGTCTGGTCTTGATGCGCAGCAACGTCTCTACGATTTTAATCACTGCCAGACGTTGCACCTGCGCTGCAACCCGAGCAGGACGACAGCTTCCCGCGGCTGTCGACATCGCCGCCTCGAAACGAGTCGCAATTGCTCGACGTCAGAGACACCTGGAAACTCCTGAGTGCGATGATAGTACACCGTAGGGGACGAGCAGCTCATGCCGTCGCGAGGTCTTGGAATTGCTCTATGTACGTGTGATTGCCGCGCTGGCTCTCCAGGAGGCTCGCAAACCAAGAGAGTCAGAACAAATTGGCCAATCACAGCGTGGCAAACAGCAAAAGATCTGATTGACGGCAGTTAGATCTGCACACGTATTCATAGAGGTCATTTTCTGTTTTTCACTATATAATCTGAAAAAGTGGATACATTTTTCAATCACTACTTATCTAATATAGCAGGTAATTTGACTAAAATTTTGCTGTTCAGTTATGTAGTTGAAGCGCGCTCCCTCTGGCCATGCGGCCGAACAGAAAACGCTTTCTACGGTACAAACAGCGCGCTCCGAGCCAATTGCCGCCCGCCAGTCGTCCGATCGCGCGCTCCGACGCGTACCGTAGGGCACGAGCAGCTACGAGCTCGCGTCTGGCGTGGCGTTGCACCTTCCTGCTCTGGTGCCGCGCGCTCGGCAGCTCATTCCCCGACTCGCGCGCTCCCCGCAACGCGAGTACCGCCCTCTCGAGCTCTCGGTCTCTTTCAATTCCCTCAACTCCCTCCAACATGTTCGGAGCTTCGACTCGCGCCGCGGCGCTGCTCGCCCTCGTGGCCGCCACGGCGACCTTCGAGTCGGCCCACGCTTGGGTTGCGCCCATTATCACCAAGGGCAACAAGTTCTTCGACTCGAACACGGGCGTCGAGTTCCGCATGAAGGGCATGGCGTACTACCCACGCCCCAACTCTGGCGAGTTCGCTGACGTCAGCAACTACGACTGGGCCGCCGACGAGCACGAGGAAGTCTGGGGACCGCACCTCGAGGTCATGAAGGACCTCGGCGTCAACACCATCCGACTGTACTCGGTCGACCCCAGCAAGTCGCACGACAAGTTCATGTGCGCGTGCTCCGAGGCCGGCATCTACGTGCTGGTCGGCATGGCGGCTCCGTACGTTGTTGATAGAGATATTGGACTGCAAAGATGATGGTGTGCTGACACTTTCCTCGATGAAACAGGTGCGAGAACTGCTCCATCCTGGACGCGGTGCCCCCGGCGTGCTACCCTGATGACATGTTCACGCGCATCCAGATGGTCTACAACGCCTTCGCCGTCTATGACAACACCCTCGGCTTCAGTGTTGGCAACGAGAACAATCTGCAGGTGCTGCACGGCAAGGACGGCACGACCACGGCCCCGTGCGTCAAGGCTCTGCTGCGTGACGCCCGCAGTTACGCGGCAAGCTGCTCTGGACACGTTCGCCAGGTGCCGATCGGTCTCGACATTGCCGATATCCTGCCGCGTGAGCAGTGGATCCAGTACTACGACTGCTCGGTCGACGACGACGAGAACACGCGCGCGGAGTGGTAAGTTTAATACGTCGGGGAAACTCAATAGTTGAGAGTCTAACCATCACCTCATCGACACAGGATTGGCTTCAACCCTTACGTCGAGTGTGACCCTATTGATCACACGACATACAACCAGTCTACAGGACTTCAGACCCTAATGGCTGAGTATGCCGAGACCGGTTACTCGCGCCCCATCATGTTCGGCGAGTTCGGCTGTAACGAGGGCGAGAACACCATCGACGGCTACTCGAACCAGCGCTCATTCTACGATGTACGTCTAATGAACTGCACAGAAGCGGCGAACACGAGGTTGTCTAACTCTGCATCTTGATGGACAGGCCAAGTGGATGAACGAGGAGCCTGAGATGACGGACGAGATCGTCGGTGGAAATGTGTTCGAGTTCACAACGGAGATTGCCAACTTGAAGACATCGAAGAGTACGTACAGAGCATCATTATTCGCCTTCTGCATAGTCTTGCTAAAACTGAAGGCTGGTTGGAACAGCGCTCACGAAGGCGAAGGACGCGGGCAAGTTCGGTGTCGGCTTCTTTCAGCCGGATGACTGTGACAACGTCGAAACGATGTGCGAGTTCAACGGTTACCCCGAGTACGAGAACCTCAAGAAAGCATACACGACGACGAAGGACCCCACGCTCAAGATGGATGACTTCACTCCGACTCGTGATGAGATCCTGACCTGCCCGGCAAAGATGAGCACGGACCTTCCCAGCACCCCTGATGGTAAGTTCATTGCTAGACGCAGCTTCCATGCAAGCAATCACGATCTAAACTCCTGCTTCAGTCCCTATTCTAGAGTGCACAGTTGCTCAGCCGGTTTGCAACGGCAAGAAGGCAAACGATTACGAGCACGTGGCGACGGGAACCAAGGTTGGCGAGAAGATCACGCCGTCCAACAACGGTACGACATCCATCGACACCGCCCAGACCGGCGACGGCAGTGGCAGCGGCTCGTCGGCGGCCACGTCCATCAGCCACTCGGCTGCGATGACTGCTGCAACCCTCGCAGTTGCTGCAATTCTCGCCCGTCAGTAAGCCTATGGCTGGCTTTAACCATCGAGATGGTAGAGATTGGTGTCATAAAAGTCGATGTGAATTATGCCGTTGCGAAGCACCTCATTTTTTTCATCCGTGTCCTGCATGAAGCTTTTTGAAAGCTTGGCGTGGGAAGGTGATGTCGAGGACAACCGGATCTTGGTGCAGCAATATGCATGATATTCAGCGACGTCGCATGTTGGCGACACACAGAATTTCAGAACGAGGAGAGATCGTTCAGATGCCATCAACACGTTAAATTTAGTCCCCACCAAGAAACTACCAATCACAACAGCTAAACTGGTCGCTCTTGTCAACAGCAGCAGCAACGGACACAGTGATTGCATGGATCGCATGCAAGATACACAATCGCAACCGTTAGCCAAAGAAGCATGCATGCAATGAAGGTATTAAAGTGATCTGTGAAAGAAGCCTCGCATCTTTCTTTGCATCAGTTGAAATGGCCATGGCGCATGTAGCATGGATTCACACTTCTCAACTTTCACCGCGCTAAACACTCTTCGCGGTCTTAAGTGGCTCTCACGCGACTTATCAGCTCTCCACAGCTCAAGCAACATGTTCGGCCGTTCAAAATTCTTCAGTTTTGCGGCACTTGTGTCCATGGGGTGCATGATTCTCCAGCCCGCCGATGCTTGGCTGCCACATGTCATCACTAAAGGCAAGAAATTCTTCTACTCTGACACGGGCATCGAGTTCCGCATGAAGGGAATGGCGTACTATCCACGCCCGAATGCCGGCGAGTTTGCTGACGTGAGCAACTACGATTGGGCTGCAGACGAGCATGAGGATGTTTGGGGGCCTCACCTCGACGTGATGAAGTCCCTCAATGTCAACACTGTGCGTCTTTACTCGGTCGATCCAAGCAAGTCGCACGACAAGTTCATGTGCGCTTGCTCTGAGGCTGGTATTTACGTGCTTGTTGGACTCGCTGCTCCGTGTGAAGAATGTGCTGTCGTTGATGCGGAGCCTCCTGCTTGCTATCCAGAGCATTTGCTCACTCGTGCGCAAATGATCTACAATGCTTTTGCCGTGTATGACAACACCCTCGGTTTCAGTGTTGGCAATGAAAACAACCTACAAGTTACATACGGCGCCGATGGTACAACTACTGCTCCCTGTGTCAAGGCTTTCCTTCGTGATGTCCGTAACTATGCTTCAAGTTGTCTTGGGGCGCTACGAGCGGTGCCTATCGGTCTCGATATTGCCGACACACTCCCACGGTCTCAGTGGATCGAGTATTACGATTGCCCTGTCGACGACAACGAGTTCACGAGGGCTGAATGGATTGGCTTCAACCCATATGTCGAGTGCGATCCATCACACACAGATTACAGCCAGTCTACCGGTCTGCAGGCGCTCATGCAAGACTACAGGGATACCGAGTATGCCCGAATTATCATGCTTGGCGAGTTTGGTTGCAACCTTGGAGATAACACAATCGACGGCTTCGAGGCGCAGCGCGAGTTCTATGACGTAAGCTGCGTTTATTGCCCCAAAATGCTAATGGACCTTACTTGCCGTGTACTTACTGATTGAATGACGAAAACAGGCACGGTGGATGAACGAAGAAGAAGACATGACATCGGAAGTCGTTGGCGGAAACGTGTTTGAGTTCTCAACCGAGGTTGTCCACCTCATTAGCGGGGGTACGTTTGTTGCGAGGAAGCTACTGCCTCTTGTGAATGCTAACATTGTTCGATGTTACTTCCAGAGCTCACCAAGAAGAAGGATGCCGGCCGATATGGTGTTGGGTACTTCCAACCGGATGACTGTGACAACGTGGATGTCATGTGCGAGTACACACCGTATCCAGAATTTGATAATCTGCAAAAGCACTACACAGAGACAAAAAATTCAACGCTGTCCATAACGAAATACGAGGCGTCGGACAAGATTCTCACATGCCCGAAGACCATGAGCATTGACCTTCCACCGACTCCCGACGTCGAGCTGCTCGCATGTTCAGTTCTTCAACCAGTATGCAACGGCGTCAGATCCAACGACTTCGAACACGACGGAACTAAGGCGTTGGCGATGGGTGTTATCAAACCTCCTTCGAACGTCGGTACTGAAGAAGGCTCGGTTGCCGGCAACGCTCCCTCTACATCTTCATCCTCGGGTAGCAAGTCTTCGGGATCTGCTTCCCTCGACAAGTCGGCTTCAGCTAACATCGAAATCTGGATGGCTCATGCTGTGGCGGTCTGCCTCGCCATGATCCTGGTAGCTTTGATGTAGTTGAGAGGGGAGTACTTGTGCACTGCGTGCCTTTTCAATTGATATAAACAATACATTTCTGTACTTGAGCGCGCAATCAAAACCATTCATTCCACATAACTTACTTTTTTTTCACTTGCATGCCTCGGGGTTCCTGGAGTGAGGTTGCACCGGGCGATATAACTTATCCAAATATAAATCAGCAACAGACACCTGCTCTCGTTCCCTTGCTGTGACAACGGCGACACAAGAATACACTCGATTGCCGCGCATTAATATCTGGTGATGACACAGGTGCATGCTTGGGGCGCAAATGTGCGTGCCGGGCCAAGGTTCTCCACTTCTGTATCTCGATGGGCACTAGCTGCTGCTCTATACAACTGGATGACATGGGGCTTCATCAGCGTAATGGTCGTGTCGCAACTCCTATGCATTGTTTGGGACACTACAACCATCTCATACTACTATGATTTTGGTGCGGACCCAAGCAAGGGCATTTCACCGATCATCGGTGGTAACGACGCACCATACGCAGATCGCGTAGTTGTGTGTGTCAACGATGGGCCAGAATACAAGCCTTTGCTGGCGTCTCAAGCGCTAGCATCTGACCTTTCTGTACTCATTGACAACTCTGGAACTAGCAAATCAGGATATCGGATAATGGCTCGACAGAAAAATGTAGCCCTCGATCCTGTCGCTTACCAGATCTTTTCTGACTCCTGCGAGCTTATTGCTAATACGTTGAGCAACATTTTAGACAGCTGCGAGGCACTTGGGTATTCGGGGCTAACAAGAGATTTGCTTAGAATTGTGGATGCCTATGACAGTGCCAACACTTACGCCATTCAAGATTCACTGCCGGTCCTCATCATGCCTTTTTGGGACAACTCCCCGTACGGCCGCCATGCGGTCCATCGACAAGCGGCGATGCGTGTATGTTTCGATTGCTCGGTCAGTACGGTGATCGCAAGAATCCAAGCGCTATGTTCCGAGGAGCCAATAGAACAATCCGTCATGCTCGGACTGTGGAGTGGCTGAAGAAACCCGGTGGGGTATGGAAAAATGGGTGGTACGAAGACCCAACGGGTGGAAAGTGGGGATCCGAGGTCATCAGTTCGTACCCAACATCGGAATACAACATGATGCATCGTCAATTCGATATGCATACTGGCAAAGAGGTTGACTGCTCGAAAACCACAACGTGCAACCAAGTTGAGTATATTTCGAAGTGGGGATCGCAATTTCTGACGCTGGACCAGTTTTACAAAATTGATTCCATTTATATTGGAACGGAGATAACGATGGGCTCTTTCGATACCGAAGCGGATACGACCGGATCGTCAAGTCCAAGTACAACTGGGAAACGCTGCTATCTAACACCTCTGTGATCCTGCTTCTCGGTCGTTGGATGTTTGCCATGCTTGCATTGTATCACGGGTATCGTCGAAATGAAGCCACATGGCGCAACGGAGGAATTGGATGTATTGCTAGTGCACGAAGTTTCAACATGTTACCCTTGGCGGTTCTTCCGAAGTTTAAAATGACGCTATGTGCGATTTGGACAGTTGGCTGCAACTTTGAGGGTGAGCAGCTGGGCCTGGCAGCGGCATGGTTTACCATGTATCCTGCTATCGTCGAGTTTGTGCTAGTCTTCTACAGTTTGCTGCACACCGCGGCCAAAATCTGTCGACGTCGTATCTCCGATATACTCTTCGTACCAACCATTATGGCTCTGTGCGTCATGCATTACTACAGAATGGAATTTGCTGACAATGGTTGGCTCCACGGCGTCGACTCTCGTGTCCCTACAGTCGTTTTCTCTGACGAGCTAGAGAAGCTCAAACTTTCTGACTTCTTCACCACTAACGCTGCGTTCCGTATGAATGGAAACATCCGAGAGCTTTTCTACGCAAAGTTGATAATCTTTGGTGTCAACTTGTTGCCGCTGCTATTTTCCCGGTCACTATCAGTATCAAGATCCAAGCTCAACGACACCGCAATCAGCAGTGCTGAAAAAGCTCTCGCAGTGTGTACAGACAATGTTGGTGGACTAGGACTGCAACTTTTCCATTCGGAACATATCCGTAGACGCCGTTCATCGACTGTGCAACCGATTGCAAGACAACAAACCAGCAACATACACTCACCATCAAAGTTGATCATTCCTGTTTTGAGCGATCATAACAACAAGGTCTTTTTGGACAGTTATGAGCTCATCCGACTCGGCTATATTGTTTACGGTGGCAAGTTTATCCTTCGCTTTGATGACTGGGACGTATTGTCATCAATGTCAATCTTTCGCTCTTTTTTTCACTTGTGGAATCATAGAGTGGCTGTATGGACTCTAAGAGATGAAGAAGGCACAACCAACAGTACCATCAAGCATTACAGACGCCGGACTCTTCGGGCGCCAGAGCCTGAGATGTGCCGGCTTGACGACCCACGCTTGCTTCAAGTACCGTTTTGGCACATATCCGCCTGTGACATCGAATGAAAATCTAACAGTGATCATTCCACACACATGAATAATTCTTAAATTATAAACATACAGTCAACACACACTATGACGGCGAGGATTATTATTTACGAGTCCTCCTGTTACCGGATATCACATACAGAGATATCCCAAAACGACACAGCAAGTAGCTTTGGGTCATCGAGGCGGCACATTTGTGGGTTTTCGTTCCTCAAAACTCGACAGCTGGTTCGTGAGGCTGTCGTAAAGAACCCTCGTTTACTCCCGTGCGACCTTGGTTTACTAGTGGTATCTTCTTCGAGCGTCCATACGGCTGAGCGGTAATTCCATAGGTGAAAGAAGGCACGGAGCAGCCCAAACGTCGAGATGATATCCCAATCGTCAAACTTCAGAACAAATTTGTTCCCGTAAACAACATAGCCAAGACGGATCAGCTCGTAGCTATCGAGATAATCGTGGCGATAAATCTTGCGAGGTTTTGACATTGATAGAACCATCGGCTTGTTTGCTGGCCAGATAGCATTGCGAGCTTTGACGGTCGCTTGAATACGCGTGCTCCACTTATAAAACCGTGCATGCCAGCTCCTCATGAATGGTGGTGTTTGTCCGAGCCCTCCTACATTATCTTTACGGACTGCTAGGGCTCGCTCGATTCCGCTAGAACGCTTGGCTGCGAGCCGAGGGTCCTTCTCGATCTTTAGTGATCTCGCGACTAATAATGGCAGCAGGTTTATGGATATCAGCACCACTTTCATGAGATACAACTCAAATACGTTGCCGTTGACGCGGAGAGCAACTGATGGTATAAACAGATCGAGAAGTCTGAGCTTGTTGATTTCACTTGAGGGTAGTATAGTGGCTACACGTGAGTCTACGTTTCTGAGCCACCCGCTTTGAGCAAGTTCAATACGATAGTAATGAGTGACACTGAGTACTATGATCGTTGGTGCAAACAGCTTGTCTGTGATACGCCGGCGCAAAATCTTGGCTACGGTGTTGAGAACGCTGTAATATACGAGTACAAACTCAACGATTGCCGGATATATCGCAAACCAAGCCTCCGACAAACCCGACTGCTCACCTTCAAAGTTGCATCCAATCGTCCAAAATGCACACAAAGTGGTCTTGAGCCGCGGTAGCACTGCAAGTGGAAGGAGATTAAAGCTTTGTGCACTAGCAACACACCCAATCCCACCACTGTGCCATCTGGTTTGATATGTGTAAAACCCCCGATGTAGCACTAACATTGAGAGCATCCACCGGGTCAGCAAAAGTGCGACTGAGAAATTGGACAGCAGGGTTTCCCAATCGTACGGGGTTTGCACAATGCGCTCGTACTCGCACTTGTACTCGAATAACCCGTATTGAGTTCCATTGCCAACGTAGATGGAATCCACATTGAAGAAGAAGTCAACAGTGATGAACTTGAGTCCCCAACGAGAGGTGTACTTGATACTATTACAATCTGAGGTTTTGAAGCAATCCGCTTCTTTCCCAGTGAGCATATCGAATTGACGAACCAGCATATCATACTTGGATGTCGCATAGGTGCTCAGCACTTCTGAACCCCACTTAACGCCAGTTGGGTCCTCATACCATCCATTCTTCCAAACTCCACTTGGTCGTTTCAACCACTCAATTGTTCGGTTGTGCCGAATTGACTTGTTGGCACCGCGAAATACTGCGTCTTTCCCAGAGCTGTCTGAGTATGCACCCAGCAATCTGAACACGCAAGCATCGCCATCGAGAGTTGGTATTGCATAGCGAGCGTACGGAGCATTGTCCCAGTACGGCATAATCAATATGGGTAACGAGTCGTAAAGCGCATAGGTCCTGAGGCTGTCGTAGTCGTCGACGACTCGGAGGTAGTCCTTGGTCAGATTTGAATATCCAAGCGCGGTGCAACCATCAAATATGCGTTCAAGCGTATGCCCTATGAGGTCGCAAGAGAATTTATATGTCTGATGGACCCCTGGATCAATTGCAGTGTGGTGCTGCCGGTCTACTAATCGGTACCCGACTTTCTCCACTCCTGATGAATCGATGCACACTGCCATGTCGGACTTTAGAACTTGAGATGCTAGCATAGGCTGAAACCCGGCGTTATTCCATGTGCAGACTACAACACGATCAGAATATGGCGCGTCGTTGTAGCCTCTGATTGGAGCTATACCGTTGCTCGGATCTTGGCCGTAATGAAACACAGCGCGCCAGCTCGTTGTATCCCAGAAGATGCACATAAACTGAGAGAAAACCATCCCGCAAATGAACGCCCACGTCGCCCACTGGTAAACTGCGCCAATAATTTGCCACAGCGACAATCGTGGGTGTGCTTTGGCTTGACGGGTTGCGCCTCTTGATGGTGGACTCTTCGCCACTTGGATCATCCCCGGCGGCAAGTCGTCAATCGAGGGACCCACTCGGCGCATTCAGCACTGACAAGTTGATCCCTTCAAGTTGTTTGATAGACAACCGCAAACAACTTTAATCCTGGATGCAGTCTGCTGAAGAAACGTCTGTTACAATCAGCCAAAATAACGAGCAAGGAGGCAAATTAGCTCTGAAAAACGTTCGAAATCACAATCGCTGAATTCAGATGCGATGACGGATGTTTGAATGTACGATGTATACTTCAAGCATAAGAAGACTTGAATCGATAATGCTTTGGACTGCACTGTGACCCATCCCGAAGAATAAATGCAATTGAATTACGCAATAGCAACAAACCACCGGCATCAAGTTTGTTCACTCTCCCGAGCACTTTTTTGCTGTTATAGTCATAGTCCATTCACTAAATCCTTGGTTCGAACTGTTGCATAATCAGCTGCCAGATGCATTGGCAATTTTTCACTCATCCATTCACACGCTCGGTATACTAAGCCACCCCTTAGCAGTCTTCGATATGGCTGCTGCTTCGAGTTCGGGAATTTAGAGACGCCGACTACATGTGCAACTATTCTCATTTACATGAGCTAGTATCTGTGTTAGCTCGCCCGCTGAGATTGCGTGCAGCGTGTATTTTGATGCATCAGGATTTGTAATCTACGTGTATTAGTTGCCATTCAACCTTTACTATCGTACCTCTCATATCATTCCCGGGAAATTGATACGAATTTGCACAACATCGATGCTGCGGCGAGCGCAGACGCCAGCAAAGTCAAAGATCTTTGACATTACCAGAGGGTCAAGCTCGAACCTTGACACGCCTGTTGACTGCGCGATATCTGGCGCTATCTTTGCTCTTTTCGCTTCCAGCTGTTCTCCAGTTGCCATGCTAGAGTCAAAAACACTGAGGAATGCCAATCGGCACGGCAAAGAGAACGGTTCTAGTAGCACCGAAACAGGCTCGTTGTCGAATTTGCTCAGCGCAGAGGTAACTTCCGGGTAGCAAAATGAAGGGACGTTGATCCGGAAACTTTGTAGCTTGCTGTTTTGTTTGAGCATCTCCACGATCGACTCCAGGACAGCTGGGTCCTCCCACATGCCTCTTGGATAGTTGAAGGCGCAAGCCATGCGTCTGAGATTCCGAGCAAGACGAGTGCTCCTGTCTCCGAGCTCACAGCACGAATGCAGCCATATCGTCAAAGTGGCCCTCCACGTCTTCAATATGTAGCTTCTCATCACGATATGCTGCGATAAAATCGGCCGAACTAATGCGAACACCTTCAATTCGCAAAACTTTAAGAGTGGTGCATCCCTTGATTGCATCAAACACGCCATCGCCCATCCTCGATGGGACGTCAATTTGTAGCTTTGTTAAACCATGGCCAATCAGCTTGATAAGCCTAGGGAGGCCTGCTGTTGCATCTTCATCTTCGTCGAACTGTAAACTTAGTGAAGTCAAATTGGATTTTGGTGGCGTGTCAGTTGGTGTAATGACATCCTTGGTGTGAGCTTGGCAAACGCCAAATCCTGGCAAAACAAGACGCACAAGTCCAGAAGTCGCGTCGTCTTGAAGTACTGTAGCGTAACCGACATCAGATCCGAGTGTAAAATTGCCAGTGGATTCGTCGTCCAACTCCATGGGTAACATCTGCACATTTGCTCCTGCTTTTACGGTTGCTGTGATATACTCACCGCTTCCGGCGTCGCCTTTGCTCAAGTTTGTGTCGAGTTCGAATAGAGTGCCGGTTGGGTTTGGAATCGATAGGATACTTTCCACAGCATCAATGTCTGAGCCTGTCAGGATTAAGGATTCTAGGTGAAGACTCGCTACCTGTGAGCGTGCGTGCCGCGAGAAAAACGCGTATGCCAAGTACTTCCAAACAGCAGCTCTCTCCTCTCGTTCAGAATCTAGCATGTCCGTTGCTAGCGTCAGCATCTCAAATGGTGCAGCATTGGCGAACACAGAGCACCACCTCGCCATTTGGGATGGCTTGTGAAGCCCACCGATCACTTCAAGCTTGCCGATTTGTGGTGCTCCGTCAGCCCTCGTGCATACCACACAGTGTAGCAGCCTCCCCCATTTGACAGCAAGCTCATTCGTGAATGAACCTTCGATTTCGGGGGCTAAGGTGAGTTTTTCGAACACGATAGAGCTTTGAGTTGTCACCATTTCCTCCACGAGATTCATGGTCTCGGCCGTGAGTTCACCCCCGACTTCTAGCTTGATCGGACCCAGCACAAACGCGCACTCTAGCGGATTTGCATCAGATCCTGGAGTAGAAAGATTGAAAGGTAGACGAATACCTCCATAACGGGAGAGCAACACCTTGACGGACTTCCACCATGTTACAAGCTGCTGCTCGTTGCCATCTGTCGCATCCAGACTAACAGCGAGTGGCACATCGCCAGACGTCAACAGTGGGTCGCCAGGCCCGGCTTTGTTGCTGCACAGATTGCAGACAGTAGTTACCGCGGCTGCGAGCCGTTCGGCGTTGTCAGGAGCTTCCAAGCCGCCAAACATTTCCGCCATCACATCGTGGCTTTGCCCGCCGGTAGCGATTTGAAACAACACGTCCAGCTCCTGAAAGTCGCCGTGTTCCATCGTCTTCCGCACATGTCTCCCACTCATCGTGCACAGCTCGCCAATCATGGCCTTGAGCGCGTCTCGATCGCTTTTTGCGAGCAGCCCGAGCAAAAGCAGCGCGTCTCGCACTTTCGGCAGGTCCCGGGGGTCGAACTCCGTCAGGTAAACTTGGAACAAGAACCGCTTTTCCGAGCGCTCGCGCAGGAACACGCAGTCGCGCAGCGGCCGCAGCCACTCGCGAAGCAGGTTGAACGCGGCCGCTCTGGATTCCATGGCGAGGCAACCGAGCTCTCTCGGCTCCAAAACGGAAATGTGCGGGTTGCTCAGGTGAGGAAACCGATCTAGTTATTTCTACCAATCACATTTTGTATAGAGAAGATATTGACCGTAATTCAACCAATCACATTGGTCAGATGCAAGGAAACCTTGGGGTGAAAGCTTTTGGAAACATGGACGGCAGACATGACGGATCAACGACTCACAGCGATCAAGTCATCAATCTGAATTCACACGTTTGCATGTATCCATCCATTCACGTCACCATACAACTCAATCGAACTCGCACGAGATGCGGATCTTGCCAGCCTTCAAGGCGTCCGACACCTCGCTCTCGGGTGGTGCGCCAGCTGCACCGTCACCAAGAGACGCGACCGACATGGAGCGCGAACTCGTTGACGCCGGATGTGACCTCCACGTCCATCTTCAAGAAACCGATCTGGTTCTTGCCTGCCGAGTCCATGAGCGGGATCTCCATGGATTCGGTTTGTCCATCCAGGTACGGCCGAGAGACGCGAGTGGCAGCGTCGCAACTGCCAGGCGCTCGTCTGACAAGACACCCTTGTCCTTCACAGCAACCACCAAATCGCCCTTTTGGAGATCGCGCTTTTGCAGCTTGAACGTCAGGCTCTCGTCCCACGACGCGTTGCCCAAGAGGGGACTGCCCTTCTTGGCGCCCTCGGCACTCGAGAATGTGATCTTGGTGGTGTTCGTGTACATCGAATCACTCTTTCCTGCGCGAACGGAGACGTACGGCGTGATGTTCGGCGTCGCACTACCGAGGTTGCCGAGACCAAGCAGACCTCCACCCATCGAGCCAGACACCTTCAAGTCGCGGAGCGTCTTCACAGTCACCACAACATGCACATTCTCGTCACCAAGCAACGGAGCGTGGCCTTGCGGTGATTTCTTGCCGCCACCAATACCCAGGAAAGACCCACCGCTACCCGAGTTCTTGCGCAACATCACGAGCGGGTAGTCCTTTTCCGTGACAATGTGGCTCGCATTCTTCTTGATATCACCCGGTCGCACCTTGGTGTGAACCCACTCGGCCAGATCGGATGCATACTCGGGCGGCGCGAAGTCAGCGATGAGCTGGGGCATCGTCAAGAATGCCTTACCGACCGTCTTGGCGACCGTACCACCGTACGAGTCCTTCACAACAAGCTCAACCTTGTCCTCCGTTCCCTTGAGCGCAAGCTGCGTCTTCTCCTGCCACACAGGGTTAACCGTGTTGTACAGCACTCGCGTCGTCAGCACATCTTCACCGTCGACACGAAGAACACAAAGAGGATCACACGACTTGTCCGACGCCAATGCGCTGGCACCAACCACCTCGAAAATCACACGGGTTGGCTGCTTCCCGCCCGTCGATGTCGCGCTCACATTCTCAAGCTCTTTTCGGTTTACGTCGGCGACCACCGTACGGAGAGCGGTCAACGACCGTCGACTGCACACCAAGCGCCAGGTTGTGCGACGTTGAGGTCAGACCCTTGAGCAGAACAACACCAGGACCAGTAATGCCCTTGACAGGTTCCTTGACGAGACCAGTCACGCCACCCTTCATCGCACCTTCAACAGGCTTCGTAAAGATACCGGTGAAGCCCTTGCCGAGATCCTTCGCAAACTTAAGACCCGCGTTTTGGTTCGAGTCGTCGGCACCAGCGTTCGACTCGTCTTCGCTCTCATCTGCAAACTCACCAACAAAGCGGTCCAGCGAGCCGGTAATCTTGGCCACAGACGAAGCGCCTGATTTGACGATTGTCTTACCGAGCACCTTAACACCCTGGCCGCGCGTCTGCGACTCGCCTGATAGCTCGTCTTTCGTGATTTTCAGGAACTCAACAACACCCGAGCCCAGATCTTCAACGAGACCGATCGGGTTGCCAATGATATCCACGCTTCCGACAAGACGGTAAGCCTTGCATGACACCTTGACGCACAAAGTTTTGCACAAGCTGGCTCTGCAAACGAGCCTTTGTCGTGAAGCAGCGCATGATCACGATCTCGCTAAAGTTGAACGTTGGAGATCCACTCAGGTTTGAGCCAATAAGTCCAACCACCTGACTAATCAGCCCGAAACACAACCGATCGGCCACCCGCAGGCAACACTGTCGCCTGCAATGTCCTTCCGAGTGATTGAATACTCCAAATCGATGGTAATCGACTTAATGCGTAACACATCAAAGTACACGAGGTCTGTCTGGATACCACCACCATCTGGACCACTGATCTGCACAACAGGCACAGCAGGTACTCGACGCGAAAGAGTCGTCTCCAGTGTTAACATGGAGCGGTGGGCAAGCGTTGCATCCGAGACCAAGTACGGGTCCACGAGCTTCACTAAGGTCACCAAGTAGTCGATATCTACCTTCACGGCCAGGTCGCCAAGCGAAAACTCAAGCAACTTGTATGTGCCCACACGCGCAGCCAAGTCAGCATCCAGATGAGCTTGAGGAACGGCTCAGGCTCCGCATCCTTCCCTTTCCCGACTAAGCTGTCGCTGTAGCCCGTGTCTGCGGGGTTCATGATCACCGGGAACTTTGCACGCGATAACATGTTGTCGACTTGGAAGTGGAACAGCGAAAGGGTCCACTGCAGAGACGAGGGAGGCTTCTCAGCTTGGAAAGAGTCGGCCGACAGGAAGAAAACTTCCTGGGGATATGCGTCGAACAGTGACATACCAAAACCGTCAAAGCGCACGTCGAACGACGAAGCAAACAGCATCTTCCGCTGCTGGAACTCGTTCTCAATCTGCGCTTCCTGGTTCTCCAGGCGACTAACCTCCAGCTCCTTCTCAACAAACTTCAGCACACGGGTGCTCTCTTCAACCACGACTTGCACGATCACTTCGACCTCTTGCTTTTTCTCGCCTTCGGGAGCCAGATGCATCGTAATCGATTCCAAGTAGCCAACGAAGTCAATGTCGTACTTTTTAGTCTGCTTCTTTGGCGCGTCCATATGAGTAGCCTGAATTTCGACAATGCGTTCCTTGGACAGTGGATTGTACCACGCAAACGAGTGCCACTCGCCAGAGTTCACGACTGCGCTTGTTTCCTTGCCACCACCACGGAAGAATGTGGACTCACCCAGCTGAGAGCACGTGATTGTGAACGGCGTGTAATTCTCGATACGGTAGGGCGGAGAGCTGGATACATCACTCAGGATCACATAGACGTACATGTCCACGACCTGAACACTCGCCTGGCAAATAATCGAACGCTCGCGCTTCGGGGAGTACATCTGGAGGTAGACATCACCAGCAGCGTTGATAGGCACTGCAAATGACCAGCCCTTTGTAGCCTCTCCACCCCACTCGTCCGAGAACGAAAAGGAGATGTATCGTTGGCAGCTTGCCATAGATTCGTTCTTCTTCAAGGTTGCAAAATGGTACATTGGAGAGGTCTGTCCATGCTCCAGCACAGAATGGAGTGACTTCACGTCTTCCGAGCTGCGCTTGTGGAACAAGTCGTCAACTGAGACGGGGTCCGTCTCCGCTGTAGCAAACGTTTGTACAAAGAGTTGTTGATTCAGATTGTTCTGGACGAAGTAGCGTGGGCTGAAAGTGAGGGCAATGCCCGATTCAAACACGCCGTAGAGACCCTCGACCTTGACAGCAAACACACTCGGACCACAGACACACTCGCCGCTGGTATTGACAGTCGTCGTATTCATCGGCTCGGACCATTCAGCATTCTGCACTGCGTGCTCCGACATTCGCTGTCGAAGTGTACGCTGTTTCTGGGATTGAGCCGAGTAAGCTCCACGCCTTAGGACGACGATCGACCTTCCCCAGCGGCTTCAAGCTCAGACGGTCATTGGCGAGCGATGTCATCACAGGATAGTTGAAATCGTCAGAAGTCTCCATTGCCGTCAGGGAGCTCTTCTTCGCCCCTGGTACCGTCGAAGCAAGCGCAAACTTGACCGAAGTGTTGTTGATAATCCAGTAGGGACTGAAGAAGCGAACCATCCGAGGCTGGTTCGGCTGCGTGATACGGTCCATCTTGAACTGAATTCCATTCCCGAGGTCAACAGACTCTATCGCAGTAGTAAACTGCTCCACCTTGCTGTGGACAGCCATGAGCAGTGGCTTCGACCAAGAAGAGACAACAGCATCACCAGATTGATGACCCTGGTCGAGAACCAAGCGCATGCTTAGGTAGCCAGGGGTAGAGTCCGGAGACACCAGACACCTCTGCTTCATGGCCTGCCTTGACAACTCCGTGAAGGACTTCCGTTCCCGCTTCTGGCTCGCCGCTACCATGCAGCAGTCCCTCCAACCGCGAGAACTCCTTCGTGACATCCCGCGACGACTTGGTTCGGTATTCCACAAAGCGATACTCGAGAGCGTAAGGAAGCGAGTTTCGTACAACGAATGCTGGCAACAGTGCAAGCTCCCACTCAAATTGCGAATTCAGGAACCATCGTCGAAGAATCACGTTCGGAGTCAGCTGCTTCAGAACCTTGGACGACGTCTCCTCTGTCTCACCATACACAATTGCGCCACCCCGACGTTGGTTGAGCTTCGACTGATGGTTCTTCTCGTGCTCTGCCAGTTCGTCCGTCGCTGCACCCGACGTGAGCACATCATTGTTGAGCGTCGCCTTTATGATCCACTGTTCATAATGCTCTGGGCGAGCATAGAACTCTGTGATACCCATGAGTACAGAAATTGGTAGAGCGATGCGAGCGTTTGGTCGAAGAGTGATGACTGGAGAGCTCGAAGCCTGACGGCCCTCTCCACCGACCTCAAGGTACTTCACTTCGTATGTCTGCGAACTGTGGTTAATGAAGAAAAAGTTGGGCTTCAAGACAACGCGCTGGCGCGTCGGGTTTTCCAACCTCGACACCGCTGTGATGAACAGCGTGGATGGGGCGTCTCCTTCCGTGGAAACACCAATGTTCGTGTTGCCGAATGCTGGAATCGTTGTGCTCTTGCCGCTCCTGCCCCATTGGTCAATCTCTACGTTGTCGAGCACAGTTGTTCCGTCCTTGATAACTCCGCCTTCGATGTGCACGTGCTCACCAGCTGCGATCGTAACCTTCTCATCGCTTCCATTCCACTGGACGGTCACCTTCGAACCCGTCAAGTTTTGAACCAGACAGTCGGTGCTTTCGTGAGTACGGCCGGAAACGGCAGATCGGAATCCCTCTTGGTGCTTCTGCAGTGCGTTGCGTTGCGCTTCTCCATCAAGAGCGTCCATCAGTGCACGGTAGGTTTTCAGCACGCCTGGAGTAATGTTGATCTGGAATCGCTTGGCTGCCTCGACAAGCACCGAGAATCCGTTCTCTTCGCGTCCAGAGGACAGACCCGCTACGATGTCCCACGGCTCGATAATGTACTCCATGTCATTTGCGAGTTCGCTGTAGCATGACGACGCAATCTTTACACCAAACAGCAACGTCCACTCGCAGTGGTTCGAGGTTGCCAAACCAGCCCAGTCGACGGTACCAATCTCGTTGATCTCGGAGGCCGAAAGCTCCAACGACAACTTCACATCTCGTACCAGGAAGTCACCGCGGCAAAAGCGCGCAGGGCAGCTCCACATCAGTCAACACGAAGCGTAAGTTACCCATCTGGATGTCGGTCGTAAACTCAAGTTCCTTCTTGACGGGATTCACTGTCTGCGCCAAGGTGACGAGTTGCTCTGCCTCCTCAAGAGCAGCACTGAAAATGCCGTCCTTCTTCTTCTTTGCAATCACCTTCGCAGCACTACGGTACTCGCTGATACCACCACAGTGAGCAAAAGGCTGAAGCAGCCAGCTGCAAATGGTTCTGTTCTTCTCGTTTTCGTCAATCGCAGGTAGAACCAACTCATCCCAGCACAGCTTGGCCGCTTCATAATTCTGCAACAAACGCACAAGCTTCTTCTGAACATCCAGCGGCAACTGTGCACCAAAACTATGGTTCACCACTCGCGTCTCGTTTTCAAAAAGCTCCCAAAATCGGGCCTTAAATGCCGGTCGCTTCACCCACTCCTCCACTTGTTCCATATTGGTAACCTTGGTGTCGCACAGTCGGTTGATGACCACGTACGAATGATATTCGTTACCACGGAGGTTCAAGAAACCATTGAGGGATCCACTGCCGTCATAGTTCGTCGCGGATTCTGCATTAGCGGCTCCGGTGAGCATGTCGTCGCGAAGGTATTCGCGCAGTTCATCGAACTCAATAAGCCCGCTGCTATCACGATCGATATCCTTGAACAGCTCTCGAACAAAGTACTCAAGCTCACTCTCGAGGAGGGTATCTCCGACCTTCACACGGCGTAGCAGCAGAAGTAGCTCACTCAGCTCAATGTTGCCGTTGCCATCCTCGTCAATCTCATCGAAGAGTTGGTGAAGGCGAGTAAGAACGGCGTCAACCTCGGCTTGCCGGCGCATTTCATCCTGCTTGGCTTGACTCTCTGCCTTGAGACGAGCGTGTTCAGGCGTCGTGGTTTGAATGCTGCCCGCCGCTTGACCACACGACGCCAGCAATGACAAGCTCAGGTCGGATCCAGACACGACCAAATCAGGCACATGCATTTGCAAGGTCTGGTGGCACTTGGTCCGCTCCTTTGCGTCTTGCTCAAGGGTGAATCGGAGCAGCATAGTCGTTGGCGACATGATGTGCTCGGCGTCATCAACGCCTTCAACATAGCGAGCCGCGATGCCAAAATTCGTCACATTCATCTCAACCATCTCCTTGACGCGAGAGCTTCTGACACTGATTTGCAGCGACGCAGGAATGTCGACTTGGCAATTGACGACATAGTCGCGACTAACGGTAGACACATTGATGTCCGTGTACAGCGACTTCGAAAACGCCTGAGACGGAAGAAGCACCATGTGGCAGTCATCCATCCTCATGTCGACACTCAGCAGCATACCGCCGAGCATACTGAAAGGAGCCATAGAAACTTCGTGGGCGGCCTCATTGGCTTCATGCTGTGCCGCAACAGCACTCGCAGACGATGACTCGGGCTCGGCAACCGCAATCGGCGGTGGGCGGGCCTCCGCAAATACCTGGCTGGTGCCCGTGCTCAAGCGATCCAAGTAAAGCAAGAAGTACTCAAGAGCCTCAGCTGCAATGATAAGGCGTGCGTTGTTCAGGTCAAGCTGGATGCTTTGTTCACCAGTCTGAAATTGAGAGAGGTGAAGAGTCAGCATTTGCGGTGGTGTCAGCGCATCTGATTTGCGGGAAATCTTCGTGAAGTCGGCATACAGAATCTTTGAGGCTGGTGCGACCGTAGGTCCAACAAGCGGTGACGCAACATTTACCACGAGCATGCTCTGGTTGAGAACCAAGTCAATATCCAGAGTTTTCTTGGACTCCCCATCCGGAACAGCATACGAATGGAGGTTGACGCCAAAGCCAATCGCCACCATTTCCGCAATCTGCCGGTTATTCTCCACAAACCCGATACTGAAGTTGTCCCAGCGCAAGCCAATTTCCATAACCTTGAACATGATGTTCTCTGGTCGCGACGCAAATTCTTGTGCCACAGCATTCAGCTCCGCGATAGAGAACTCATCTTGACCTTCTCGGAAATACTTTGCGAGACCCGTTGCACGCGTTCGAAGCTTGACAATCTTTTCGAGCGTCATCTTCGACTCCAACTCACTGAGCTTTGCAGTATCGGCAGTGCTCAACTTGGGTTTCTCGAAATGGTCCACATAAAATGAAACATCTTCGTCGCTCAGGCGAATACGGGCAGTGTCATCCGCCTCTGCCATACGTAGCGTCTTCACAAGGACCTGATGGTCCATGTACGGAACGTACAGATCTCGAAGCACTTCCACCAGCATCTCGCGAGCTACTGTCATGCGGTTGAGCTCAAGCGAAACAAGCTGCACACGAGCAATGCGGTTGTCGAGCGGGATCAGCGCAATGTTCTCGACAATTCCAAGCAAACGTGGCATCGGCGGAACCTCCAGCTTCAGCTCAAAACCTGGGAACTGCAACAAGCTCACATCATCCGGCGGCGATGAAGACGGCTTCAGCTCATCTTTTTTCTCATCAGCAATTGAGCCCGTCTTGCTGCCAGAGATTTTCATCCCCTTGATGAACATCGTATGCTCAACGCGAATGTCGCTAGACGTCAACACCAACTCCAACGCCTCCTCCAGCGACTCGTGCTTCACATCCGTGACCAGGTCGAACGAGTTCACTCCAAAAGTGACACGAGTCGGCTTCTCCGCCACCTCCGACTTCTCACAGCTACTCACATTCACCTTGAAGTCGTCCACGTGCACATCAATCTGCGCCGCTACCAGCTGCACGACACGGTCCTTGAACGAGAACGCAGGAGGTGTCGATGACGCGCGCAGCCGCTCTTCCTGCTGCTTTTGCGTCTCGCGCTTCAGCTTCTCAGCCACCAGCTTCCCGACCAGTCCACCAGCCTCCCCCAACTTCATCGCCACAGCGTCTTTGACGTCCAACAGATCGGCGGCGTTTACATCAACCATTACACCGTCCACCGTGAGCTCACTGATGTTGACGATGATCTTCCACGTCGTCGCCATGTGGATCGTCATGCGCTTGATGCTGACAGCCGTGAGCTCGAGCGGCGCCAGTCCCTGCTTGGCGAACGCCAGCGTCTTGAGGAACTCCTGCTGCACCTTGACGGCGAACAGGTCGATGGTGACGCCTCTGAGCGAGGCGAGCGGCGCAGCGCCTGGCGCCTGTCGGTGCGCTCGCGCCGGGAAGGATCCGAAGAGGAACTCGATGGAGAGGCATGGCTGCAGGTATGCGGCCGCGACCTTGTGGACGATGGCCGAGAGCAGCGGGAAGACGGTGAGGCGCGCGAGCGACGGCACGACGCAGAGCGACAGCGGCACCAGCACCGACACGAGCGCGACGGCGAGCACGCCGAGCATGCCTGGCGCGCGGGGCAGCACGTTGGCCCACAGCTTGCCGGCGGGAGGAAGGAAGCGGGCGCCTGTCGCGGTCTCGTGTGGCGATCTTTGCGCTTTTCGCACACTGAGCAGGGAAGGCCGGCGGGGAAGCGGGGAAGGTCGTGCGAAGGTCGCGCCAAGGTCACTTCAACTCTACCCGAGGATACCCCCGTGTTTAATGTCGGCTTTGCTGGTCAAAGAAGGGCTGGAACTTGATTTAATAAAGAACTCCCAACTAGTCGTTGTTTGGTGAGGTCGGTAAAACGGGGTGGGGAGGTTGAGGCGACCCGGCTATTGCCGGCTCATTTATCAGATCTGACAGGGGCGCCTGATTTATCGAAGCCAGCCAAGCAGCTTGGAAAATGATGATGGACGCCACGCTGCCCGCCGCCCGCCCGCTTACAACAGCAAATCGCAGCCAATTGCGGCGACACCTTTGCGAGCAGGCAGCGCTGCCACGCGAACGCCGTCCATCGCCACCTGTTCGTGGGCTTGTGGACGCCGTGACGCGGCAGTTGCACCATGGATACTCTTTTTCGTCCGACCCCTTGCTCCATTTTCATCCAATCAAACCCCTCCAAATCCCCTTTTCTCCCAATCACCGCTCTCCACTCATGACGTCACCTCGCCACCACCCCTCATGGCGACCATGGCGGCGCTGCCCCGCAAGCTGCTGACGCTCGCGTTCCTCGTGCGCGAGCGCGCGGGCGGGCCCGGCCTTATAGGCGCGTCGCGCGAGGTGCTGCTGGGCGAGAAGAAGCGCGGCTTCGGGCTGGGCAAGTGGAACGGCTTCGGCGGCAAAGTGGAGGCGTCGGACGCGAGCGTCGCGGCCGCGGCGGCGCGCGAGGTGCACGAGGAGGCCAACGTGGCGGTGCGCGAGCGCGACCTGGAGCCGCGCGGGGTGCTCACGTTCACGTTCGAGGGCGGGAAGGAGCTGCTGGTGCGTTTGAGGCTTGGAGCGCGCGAAGATCGGCGGCTGACGCTGACGCTGGCGCTCGCAGGAGGTGCACGTGTTCCTCACGACCAAGTTCGAGGGCGAGCCGTCCGAGAGCGACGAGATGCGCCCGCAGTGGTTCGCGCTGGACGCCGTGCCATTCGACCAGATGTGGGCCGACGACCATATCTGGCTGCCCCACGTGCTCGTCCACGGCAAGTCGGTGCGCGGACACTTCCACTTCGCGGCCGACGAGCTCACCATCCTGGAGCAGACCCTCGACGTCGAGTAGATGGCCGCACGCGCGATAGACACAGCCGAGCGTCGAGTCGGCTAGACTGCATTCAATCACATGTATCCAAAGCCGAGGGCGAGCTTCGCTGATTTTCAATTTCAGTGGCAGAGACCAGTCTCGAGAATCCCGCCGTCTGCACACCTCGATGCAGCCCCAAGGCCCCAGCAAGCTAGGGATGGTCCTGGTCGCGCTGGCGTCGGTGCTGGTGCCGCTGTCGCTCTGCGTCGTGCCGTCGCTCGCGCGCCTCACCGTCTTTCCGCTGCTCTCGGCCATCGTCCACAAGGTCGCGGCCGCATACCTGCAGCCATGCCTCTCCATCGAGTTCCTCTTCGGGTCCTTCCCGGCGCGAGCGCACCGACAGGCGCCAGGCGCTGCGCCGCTCGCGTCGCTCAGAGGCGTCACCATCGACCTGTTCGCCGTCAAGGTGCAGCAGGAGTTCCTCAAGACGCTGGCGTTCGCCAAGCAGGGACTGGCGCCGCTCGAGCTCACGGCTGTCAACATCAAGCGCATGACGATCCACATGGCGACGACGTGGAAGATCATCGTCAACATCAGTGAGCTCACGGTGGACGGTATTATGGTCGACACGAATGCGGCAGAGCTGCGTAACATTGAGGACGCTGTAGCGATGAAGTTGGGGGAGGCTGGTGGACTGGTGGGGAAGCTGGTGGCTGAGAAGCTGAAGCGCGAGACACAGAAGCAGCAGGACGAGCGGCTGCACGCGTCGTCGACATCTCTCGCGCTCTCATCGACACCCCCAGCGTTCTCATTCAAGGACCGTGTCGTGCAGCTGGTGGCGGCGCAGATCGATGTGCACGTGGACGACTTCAAGGTGAATGTGAGTAGCTGCGAGAACTCGGAGGTGACGGAGAAGCCGACTCGAGTCACTTTTGGAGTGGACTCGTTCGACCTGATCACGGATGTGAAGCACGAGTCGCTGGAGGAGGCGTTGGAGTTGGTGTTGACGTCGAGCGACATTCGGGTTGAGTACTCAATGTTCATCAAGGGGATGACTCTCTCTTCGCCATTACGTAGGGGCGATGAGAGCCTGATGCACTTCGAGGGCTTTGAGCTGAAGCTGGAGGTTCCGCCGATGCCGCGTTTGCTGGGGATTGTCGAGAACATTGCGCCGATCCCTGCAGAGAACAGATATTTTCGCGTGGAGCACACTGGAGGAAGAAAAGCGCGTGGGGCTACCAAAGTGATCCGCGTAAAAGCAACGCGTTAGCCTACTCGATGTCGAACGTGTGCTCCAGATAGTGAGCTCGTCGGCTGCCAAGTGATAGTGGCCGCGGACCGACTTGCCGTGGAAGAGCACCTGCTCCAGCCACAATCGATCTTCATCTGCCCACAAGTTGTCGTAGGGGATGGCGTCCTGCGAGAACCAGCGAGGCAGCATCTCGTCGCTTTCGGATGGCTCGCCTTGGAACTTGGACGTCAAGAACACGTGAACCTCCTGCCGGTTCCATTCATTAGCCATGTTGCTCCATTCTAAACCTCCTCAACTCAAAAAAGCATACCCGTGTCTCCTTGCCACCCTCACTTGCCCAGGTGATCACCCCGCGTGACTCTAGGTCGCGTTCGTGCACTTTCACGTTGGCTTCTTCTTGCAACTCGCGGGCTGCAGCGGCCGCAATGCTCACGTCCGAGCTCTCAACTTTCCGCCGAAGCCGTTCCACTTCCCGACCCCGATGCCTCGTATCTTCTTGCCCAGCAGCACTTCGTGCATGCCTCCTCCAAAGCCGTGGGCAGCCGTGCGCTCGCGAACAACATACGCCAAGGTCAGCAGCTTCCGGGGCACCACCATCATCGGCTGAACCAGCCAGAAAGCGGATGAAAGGGATCAGAATGAAGCTCACTGAATGCGAGTGTGATGGGTCTCACAATTCCGCTTGCCAACCAACCACTCGAGCAGCGACGGACCCTGTATTGCATTGAAGACTCAAGCATGCAACCATGCTGTCATTCTGGGTTCTTTGCGTCCCTACACACAACTCTCTTTCTCCTTTCTCCATCTCATCTCTCTCTCTCTCTCTCCGCTCCAAAAACTGCTTCAAAACTTGAGACCCCTGCTTCAGTTCCCTGACGATGTGATCGCCCATTGCGAAACGTCAATTCCAGACGCAGCCGCATTCGTCGCGATCCAGTACAGTGAGTTTGTGAGCGAGCTCCCGTCGTCGAAGAACGTGAGCTTCCGCACTTCGTCCCACGCGCGCGCAGGGTCGATGATGGCAAGATCCAGATCAGCATATCCGAGCCAGCGGTCCTCGATCGGATCCGACACACGGTCCAGTGCCTGCTGCTGAAGCACAGGGTACTCATCGCGCACGTAGCTTGGTGTGATAAACACCGGCGTGATTGGCGTAAACGGGATCATGTTGATCAGGTGCATGTGCTCAGGCTGCGGGCCGAACCACGTCGTGTACGACACCTTGGTCGCAGCCACCTGGCCAGTCATCTTGTTGGCGGCGAACACTGGCTCGTAGATGGTCGAGTCGATCGGCATCTGCCAATACGTCCGAGCAGCACGCGACTCCAACGTCAGCAGCAGACGGCCGATATGCTCAATCGGCTTGACTCCAAACGCACGGCCAGCCAGAAACACGCCGTAGTAGGCGTTCACAGCCTCGCTCACACTCTCTTGGGACTTGCCACCTTCGAGAGTGTACACACCACTAGCGAAAGAGTGGCCATCGAACCACGAAAAGTGGCGAGCTAGCGGGAAAAAGCGGCTGCAGCAGAACATGACGTCAGACTACCAGTAAATGCATGGCAGGCAAAAGGAAAATGTCGTAAACGTACTCGTCGTGGACCGGACTGGCGATGTCACGAGCAATCGACATGACAGCAGCTCGGTGCGTCTCGGCAAACTCGGGACGGAACTTGGCGACGACAGCCACTGCGTACAGGAAGTAGCCATAGTGGAAATGCTGCACCACCATCAAAACACTTGCGTCAAACATTCTGATTCCCCCATGGATTTTGGAATCAGTCGGCTTGAACTTACATGATCGTTGTACCAGCCATTGCCGAAATCCGTCATCCAGAAGACACCCTTGAGACCGTTCAGCGAGCACAGACCACCCCAGCTACGCTCGTACACAAAGTGGTCGCCGTTGGCACCGACCAGCCATGGAGTCACCCACTCCTCAACCTGGTCGATCAACGTTTCACGGGCGGTAGTGTTGCCCAACTTGTCGGCAATCAGCGCGAGACGAATCTGGCGAGCAATTTCCTTGCCAAAGTAGTACGGATCCTGCGCCTCGGGGGTGTAGTTTGAGTCCAAAATGAGCGCAGCGGCGATCTCTCCCTTGAGGCGGTCAGGCACGGGAGCCATCGACGAGTCATCCGCCGCATCGAACGTCGTGGTGGGCAGCTGCTCCGTCAAGCGCCAGCACGAACCACGCACCGCTGTCATGTACGACTTCAACGTTCGGTATCCAAGTGTTGAAAGCACCTCGAAAGAATCGTCGGTCGCAAAAGTTGCCACATGATGCGGGTTGGCCAGCATCAGCAATGCTGGACTGACGTTGCTGCTAACTGGGCGGAACTTCGACGTCGTCCAGCAGAATGTCACATCACCTCGAGCCTGGCTGTCATCAGCATCATCCACGGAGAACTCGAGCGTAGATGAAACCGGGTAGACGTGTGCAGATTCGTCCAGGAGACGGATTGTCTCCTCTGCCTTGTCGCCGTTCGGCACCACAGCAAGACGCGCCGCACCTGAGTAAAAATTCGAGTCCACAAGGCGAATATTGGTAGGCGTCGTCAGCTCTCCGCGGAAGTTGTACGGACGGTAGTCCTTCTCATTCGCAAACTGCAGACGCAACGTCCGCGGCTCGCCAAAGTAAAGCAGCCACTTCTGACGCGCTAGCCCAGCAGGAACCGAATCATCTGCTGACCTGGTGCTGTTTTCGCTGTGAGCACCGTACACAAGCACGTCGAGCTCAAAGCGTTGCGACGTCCACTGCTGCAGCTCGGCAGCGGGAGCCGCAGGGTCTTTGTCCACCACTTGGTCGCCATTCACGCTCAGCACGGTCGCGTTGAATTCGAGCACCGGGATGATGCGCTGGTACTCGACCGTCACGTACGGCGCTCCTCGCACGAGCAGCGCCTTCATCCACTGGTCGGGGTCGCTGCTGAAGTGGTACTTCACGGTCACCGACAGCGAGTCAAAGGCTTCAACATCTCGCACCGTGCTGTTTCCATCTCCGAGCAGCGCCGTGGAGTGGTTGGCCTGGTCCACGGCCTGGCTGTATCCCGCAAAGCTGGCGTCCACGTTGAAGTACTCGGTCACGTCGTCCTTGGTGGCCACTCTCCGCGAGTCGCCGTACGAGATCTCGAGCCTCTTGGGCATGCTGCGCACCGTGTACGGGCTGAGCGTGACCTGCCCCGCCCCAACGTTGAGTCCATGCCCGTCGCCCACGAGCAGGTTGGTCCAGAACGCGTTCGTGGGGATCGCGCGGCCATGCACCGACACGAGCCGCGGCGGGATCGGGTGCAGCTTGGAGATGAACGGCGGTGCGAGCGTCAGCAGCTCCTCGTCCGTCAGCCTGGCGGTCTGCGGCGCGGGCGCCGCCTTGGCCTTGGCCGCCTGCGCCTTGCGATGACCCGCAGCCGCCACGTGCCAACTGAGCAAAACGAGCAGCACGACGGCCACCGGCACCGCCACGAACAGCGCGCGGCGCCGGCGGTTCTGGCGGCGCACGGCGTCTCCAGGCTCGGCGTCTGCGCGGCGCGCGGGCAGCAGCGGCGACGACTCGTGCGGCGCCATCGGCGGCGGAGGGAGGAAGCAGAAGTGCCCTCCATGAGTTTGGACGCATCAAGAGAAAGATACCAAGAGCTACGGTGAGGGTTTTGGCCAATGGGAGGGAGGGATTGGAGGATTCGAGGGAGATGATTGGAGGAAAAGATGGTCACTGAAGCGAATTGAGACTAAATCAGGCGACAGAGTTCCATTTTTTTTGCGCTCGCGACGACAGACCGGAATCTGGTTTGCGTGCTTTGGCTGCTTGGCGTGCGACTCCCGTCGCCAGTCATTTGCCGCACGTACGTGGCGTCATCTGTTGAGGCGACGAGACTCGACAGATGCTGCACACTGCTTTGAGTGTCAGGGTGGCGCCGCCTTGATTCACGACACCAATGCACACAACGAAAAGTGAGAGCTATCCGGATAACTTTTTCGCTCACGAGGGCAAGCATTTTCGAGTGGTTGCAGCGGTGATACCTGTGTCCACGGTCGAGCACCAGATGTGTCAGTTTTCCGACACAGACGTCGAACTGCGGTCACGTGGACCTGGAGTGGCGATTGATATTGATGTGGGGGCATTCGCTGCGTGGCGAGCGTTCATGAGCCACAAATGACCAAGAATCGGTTTGAATATTTCTTATGTGTATTCAGGACATGTCTGTGTTGCACGCAGTACCTGATCGCGCTGGATGCGACACATTTCACTGCATGCTGCTTCACTTTGGTATGACTAGTGACGCAAAATCAATGATGCAGGCGGATTCGGACGAAATCGTTGATCATCTCGACAGAAAGTTTGATTTTTCGAGTGCGCTAGCTCAGGGTCAATCGATACGCTGCTTATCAACTTCATCGGCCCTGCAAATGATCAGTCACTTCAAGATGTTGTTGAGAAATGCAACATCTAAATGAACACCTGTGAATTGGGAGACAATGGAACGGAACCCAAGGTGGAAGTAGAGGTACCGGTACTGAAGATTAACATGCCTCCCAAAATCTTTGGATATTGGGTCCATCGTTCTTGGGCATTAGAGCTGATTGGAGACAATTTGTCAAAGCTCATTCTTGAGGTGCCACCTGAAATGATGCGATGACAATTTGAGTGCTAGTATTCTGCTGCAGTTTCAAGACGCTAGTCATTCGCGGAAGCCCTATCAGCTTTCAGAAACCTATTCGCTTGAGCATTGAGCAAGCCCCTCCTGCAACCTCGAGTCGGCCAGCTTTCATGAGTGTGTGTTAGTCTACGTGAAAGCATAGCGGCCAGCGCAAAGCATTTCAAGTCAACAGATATCAATGTTGTTGTCAGATTTCCTGATCGATCGACTTGCGTCCTCGACAAAATTTCTTGTTTGCGCACGCATACCTTTGACGTCGAGTAGGAGCGCTCCTGGTTCACGTTTCACTTCAGCGAAGTTTCTTCATTTGACTACAGCCGCTCGGGCATTTTTTTCTCTTGACAAGAATGCTGACGTGATTCTTGCACCCACCCCATATGATGAAATGTGTGAGGTTATCATGTGTTGTGCTTGCTTTGCGGGTGATAATACGCAATGAGTTGATATGTCTTGTTACAGAGCAATCATGTTTTAGCGCCATTTGCTGGGTGAACCTCCCCCGTTGCAGGGATTCTCGGTCAATCCAAGAAATCGGCGATGGCCCCAGATCGGTACGAGTTTCTCCGCCCGTGGATGTGGCCTCTGAGCGGTCAGCTCCATCCAGGAGCTCACCACCACCTCATGCATCGAGTTCCCGATTCTAAACACTTCAATCTCGTTCTGAGGCTCCCGGGACGTGGCCACCAACAAGAAGGTTTTCGCGCAGTTCGCGATGCGTTGGTATTGCTCACGTTACTTGCGCACGTCGACATCAACAACTGGCTCAACGTTTTGCGGGTGCTCTGCGGGCTACGGACTGACCTTCGCCCAATGTTGGGGTGGCTCGCGGACGGCACATTTGAAAAGTTGCGGTTTGACATTGTCTTTGACACTGAAGATGAGATGGCGAACCTCCCAAGTCTTGAGTGGTTACTTCTTGAGCCCGTAAGTGGTTCGGGAAATCCTCGCGACTTGGTTAATACCATGCAACGAGTGCTTTCGCAGGCTCCAGAATACTCTCGATCGATCAAATATACTCACATGAACGTATTTGTCTCTGTGGCTTGTACTAGTCAGTACAGTTGGTGGAGCAAATTGAAGGCACTCTCGACGCGCAACAGAGGATGGGAGTTTGCGATTTGCCTTCCGCAGCAAGGAGGTTTCTCGCCCAAATGTTCAATTATTCTTGAGCCTCGCTTAAAAATGGGCATTGTGCGGGACCTCCATGACTACCCACGCGCGGTGGAGAATGTTGCTACGGACAGCGGTGGGATTACTATCGAAAATTTTGCCTTTAAAGTGAAGCATGTAGATGAGAACAATGGCGATGGAGGCGGAGAAAATCAAGCGATTAGTGCGTACAATTTGGGACGCGTCTTTGAGCGGGTATTTTGCGCTAGTGGATGCACACAGGAACGACTACCTTTCCTGAATGTGATTGATGTCATCAGCACGCAACAAACTAAACTTGTGCCAGCGCAATTTGCTCGATTGTGCTCCGCTATTGCTAATTGCCAGCGCACTTCACGATTCAAGGTACGCATGGATGATATTGAATACAACAATGACATGAACGAGGATTCAACATCGAGAACCAGAAGCTGGACCTGGCAATGTATGGCTTATGCACTCTTTTCGCCGTATGCACGTTTACATTCAACTATCACGAGTGTAGATATCGTTTGGAATCGCATGACGCAAGAAGACATTGCAGCAATTGCTGCCATTTTGAACTCGACTGATGCAACTCAACTCGTTTATGATAGGGAAAGTCGCTTCATCAGCAACCGTGACCAAAGTCTCCGGATGCTGAAACAGGGAGCAAAACTCACGGCGAAGCTGCTACATGGAGAGTACGAAGAATTTCGCGAACACCCCGCAAGCTGGGAGCTCGGAACGGATGTTTATGGCGTCCAAGTGCTCCATGATGAGCATGGGAGCTCGGAAATTATCGTAGTAGTCCCAGGTTATGGAGTTTGCTCAGTAGCTCGTGATGAGTTGATACCAACTCTAATGGTATCTGAAACATACAATCCTGTTACTGCCCTGGACATCCATTTGCCATGGGGAAGTGAGCATAGGTGCTTGCCAGAGTTTCTGCAACTTATTGGACCACCGTTGACGAGCCTCTCAATCGAAGCATTTGCTGTTAGCCTCCCAATATCAGCAATCCTCCAATTTTGCCCGAATCTCAAGTCCCTTTCTCTCAAATATGCCAGAATCAATACTAAAGTATTCCTTCAAGCATACGAGGCAGGTGGTCTGCGACTCGAAGACTTGGATTGCTGTTTTGACGATGAATTCATGCTCATGGACGAGCTGAAAGACAAAACTAGGCCCTTGGGGAAAACATTGAAGGGGTTAACATGCTATACGCATCTTTGGGAGGATGTCAAGCATTCACTAGCATATGCCTGGAGAATGATGGAGCTGAACACTGTTCTTGAGTTCTTCCATCTAATTGTCAGCCAACACGAGTATCTCTCCGAAATTGAGACAGACTTTGTAGCAGAGTTTCACAAAGTGCCGCTCGCAGTAGCACGCTCCCCGTTGCCTCTAGAGTGCCGCATCGCGTTTATCAGCGTCTTTACACCCTCCTCTCAACCGAATCCAGCAAAGCGAGCGAAGCCAAACCCTGCGTGTCAACTGATGCAAGCCTCCCAAGATTGCCCAACGAAGGGACCACGATTGTTGACGACTCCGTCTCCAGATGTTATGTTCCGGATCTTTGATTTCGCAGCACAAAATGTGTTTCGTCGAGTGTATGCTTCAAAGAATTACCGGTACATGTAGCTCACGCTGGCTGCTTACCTGGAGCAGTCGGAAGTGCGGCTTTGCCGAACCTTGTCCTCTACTTCAAATCGTGGTGGAGCATTTCGACTCGACACCCAGTTTTATTCCAGGCTTGACTTACCTATTTTGTTTTTTGTTTTTTGTTTTTTTTTTTTCTCGAGTAGCACTTGACAATTCTCGCCACATATCAAACAGAAGTGGTGTCCGATTGCGAGTGCCACTTCTCCACTCTCAAATACTCGTGCCTGCATAGGAATGCCCGCAACACAATCGCGATAACTAAGGAATAAATGAATAACTCGTTCCTTTACCAAATGTGCATGGGTTTTTGGAAGTTGACGACTGTAAGCAGAGCGAGTATGTTAAGCAGCGAGGGTGATGTTTTTGTAGGAGAAAACACTAGCATACGTGGTAGCTCTGCATTTTGTTAAGCAGCCTGGCTGTGTCGATTCGAGCTCTACAGCAGAGATGTAGTGCGCGTGACGACCGATACTTGGGTGTCACGTTTACAACTGTCGCCATCGCGTACTATTCACTCGCACTGCTCTCTGCGATTGGTATGATCGAGGGCTGAATCTCCGATTTCCCTGATTTTGGAGCATCTATGAAAAAATCGACTCCTACACAAAGTGTGCAATTATGGCAATTCAAAGTCGTAGAATCATAACAGGGAGCTCAGTGTCTCCATCTATGAGCAGGCTGCTTGCATCCATGCTGTCACGGGGATCCTTAGCGTTTTCTTGAGATGTAATATTTGAGGTTGCTGCATGAAGCACAACGGCTACTTCCTGTACGCAGTGGCTGTCGTCGCCAAGTTCCGTCCCGAGTTTGCCGAGACCCACCGAGCTGCTGTCATGTCGATTGCTCGTGACATCGCCAGTCCGGTTCACGACGAGTACGTTTACGAACTTTTACTTTGCTTGCGATGCATTTACCGGTAGTCTGACGTCATGTTCTGTTGCAGCCACTTTTTCCCGCTGGCTCGCCACTTTTCGTGGTTCGATGGCCACTCTTTCGCTAGTGGTGTGTACACTCTCGAAGGTGGCAAGTCCCAAGAGAGTGTGAGTGAGGCTGTGAACGCCTACTACGGCGTGTTCCTGGCTGGTCGTGCGTTTGGAGTCAAGCCGATTGAGCATATCGGCCGTCTGCTGCTGACGTTGGAGTCGCGTGCTGCTCGGACGTACTGGCAGATGCCAATCGACTCGACCATCTACGAGCCAGTGTTCGCCGCCAACAAGATGACAGGCCAGGTGGCTGCTACCAAGGTGTCGTACACGACGTGGTTCGGCCCGCAGCCTGAGCACATGCACCTGATCAACATGATCCCGTTTACGCCGATCACGCCGGTGTTTATCACCCCAAGCTACGTGCGTGATGAGTACCCTGTGCTTCAACAGCAGGCGTTAGACCGTGTGTCGGATCCGATCGAGGACCGCTGGCTCGGATACGCCGATCTGGATCTTGCCATCATCGACCCGGCACGCGCGTGGGACGAAGTGCGGAAGCTTACATTCTTCGACGACGGCAGCTCGCTCACGAACTCACTGTACTGGATTGCGACGAACGCGGCTGCGTCGGGCATTGACGTTTCGCAATGGGCGATCGCTTCGTCGGCAAACTGAAGCAGGGGACTCAAGTTTTGATGCAGTTTTTGGAGCGGAGAAAGAGAGAGAGAGAGAAGATGAAAAGGAGAAAGAGAGTTGTGTGTAGGGACGCAAAGAGCCCGCAATAACAGCACGGTTGCATGCTTGAGTCTTCAATGCAATACAGGGGCCTTTGCTGGTCGAGTTGTTGGTTGGTAAGAGGATTGTGAGACCCATCACACTCGCATTCAGTGAGCTTCATTCTGATCCCTTTCATCCGCTTTCTGGCTGGTTCAGCCGATGATGGTGGTGTCCCGGAAGCTGCTGACCTTGGCGTATGTTGTTCGCGAGCGCACGGCTGCCCGCGGCTTTGGAGGAGGCATGCACGAAGTGCTGCTGGGCAAGAAGATACGAGGCATCGGGGTCGGGAAGTGGAACGGCTTCGGCGGAAAAGTTGAGAGCTCGGACGTGAGCATTGCGGCCGCTGCAGCCCGCGAGTTGCAAGAAGAAGCCAACGTGAAAGTGCACGAACGCGACCTAGAGTCACGCGGGGTGATCACCTGGGCAAGTGAGGGTGGGCAGCCAATTACGAAAAAAGTGCTTTTGAAATGAAGAAAACTAGCATTCAATGATTCATAGCTATGCGTGGAAAGAGAGGGAAAAGTCAGGACGTCGAGCCGTAGTCGGTGGTGATCACAGTAAAACCCAATGGCTGGGGCGGACGCTGGTAGCGGCGCCAGACTAGATAGATGACCGAAATGACGAGATTGAACGACCCACAAAAGAGCCAAATACGCGAGCTCTGAGCCAGCAGCACTCCAGCGAGAACAATGATCTTGGGGATGGTGATGGCCCAGGCGCCAGTATTGCCAAATGGCACCTGGAATGGACGCTCCGTGTCCTTCTCAATGTAGCGTAGGCGAAGAAATGCAAAGAACTCGAGCAGCAGCGTAAGACTGGACATTTGGATACATCAAACGTTAGCAGACAACCCAATAGAAGCAAGAGGTCATATACAACGCACTTGTTGAAAAAGGTGTCCAGCACCACGAGAAACTCGAAAGAGAAGTTCATGAGGATACCAGTGGTGACCGTCTGGAAAATGACAGCTGCGATTGGTGTCCCAAAGCGCTGCCATTCAGTTGTGAGGAAAGAGGGGAGCATCTTGTAGTCGGCAACAGCCCACAGCGCGCGTGAGCTGCAGGCCATTACCACATTAAACTCGCCAAGCGTTGCGATGACGGCAGCCGCCCCGACCCAGACCCCAAGCCAAGGAGCTACGGACATGGCGATTGTCTCGAGAGAGCCCTCCTCCCAAGTCGAGTAGTCCGAATTCACCATGATACCCGCGCCAACTACAACAGTTCACGCACAGTGAGTCCATCGTACAAATTTGCAGTTGTGGTCTCAACCATCAGCATCCTACCAGGAAAAGCGTAGTTGATCGTGATCAAAAACATTGCAATCCCAATCGCAATCGGGTAGGTGCGGCCACCATCCTTAACTTCACCCGCGACACATCCGAGAGAGTCCCAGCCTTTGAGGATGCACAATTATATCAGCACGACGTCCAGCTGGAAGAACACCTTGTGAGCATGTACCTTGGTAGTTCCATAGAATGGTTGATAAAAACAGCGACCAGTCAATCTGCGGAGCTACGCTCCCCCACGTCGCTAGATTGAAAGTCTCAATGCTCATGGGCTCGAGAATAAACGGAGCAAGCACAAACAGCGACATTGCAACAGAGGCGAGTGCCACCGCACGCATCCCAACTGCGTTGGCTGTAAACACGAGCAGCAATGCAGACGCCTTGACAAACCAGCGCTCAATCCCTGTCAGCGTGTAGCCGAATCCTGACGCAAGGAACGCTTCAACGTAGCTAAACAGCCAAACTCAAATTATTAGCATGGCGCAGCAGCGAAGGAAAACAATATCGAATTCACACTCATACCTGCAGAACAGCACTGGGTACGTAGGCAGATCGCAAACATTGCTGCCAATCGAGTTGAAGGCGTTGATCCAGCCCGCGTACTCACCGAGTCCGCGCCTCACCCACAGAATGTACCCGCCGTTCTCGTCAATCATCGAGCTCAGCTCCGCCGTCTACAATCATAAACTCACTTCAATCAGCTCACAGCTTCATCACCAGCATTATGCTGCGGTTAGCTCCCTCACCATGAGCGCCTGCGGCAGTCCCCACGTGAACGGCAGCAGCACGACCGCGAGCAGCACCGGGTACGCTCCTGCCGCTCTGACGGCATCCTCCACTCCGAACGGGCCGGCCGCGACGGCAAAGTAGGCGATGAAGCCCAGCGTGATGTGGTTGATGGTGCGGTCCTTGCGGCGGTGCGCGCCGGGGTCTCGCTGCTCTGCCTCTGCCTCGATGCGCGCGTACTCCTCCTGGCTCTCGAGCAGGTGGTGGTGGCCCACGGGGCTCGGCAGGTTGCGCCAGCTCTTGAGCGGCGAGCGGTCGGCCGACGACGGCGGCACCAGGTGCAGCGCGTGCAGCTCGTCGCGCGAGTCGAAGCGCGTGCGGATGGTTTGCGGCTGCGTCATGACTTCAACTTGGCACGTTCGCGGCGGTTACGGGGCCAATTCGAGGCCGTTCGAGCTCGTTTTTGAGCGCGCGCGTGGCTGACGGAGCTGCACAGGCCTGGAGAGCGGTGGGGAGCGGCGGCGGGCGCCAGGAAACGCAGCGCGAGGCGCGGCGCAGCGGATTATGGGACGCCTTGGCGTCCGGCGAGCTTGATGATGAGGTGGTGGCTGCAGCAGCTACAGATGACCTTCACTCTCGCGACTGCTGGGAAGGGGCGTCTCGCTGCGTATGTAGCCGCCGTTTGAAGTTTAATTACAGTTTTAAGTGGGTAGAAGAAGGTAAAATACGACTGTGGGCGATGGTTTTTACGCGTAATTACGGAAGAGGGCGGGGGCTGGCAGCCAGTCGTTTCGCAGCGGCGTAACGGTCAGAGCTGCTCGCTTGCTGGTGATGGCAGCGGCTCAGTAGCACTCTTGCAGCACGCCAGGCTCCAGCATCTCGCCGTCATCGTCGTTAGCAGCGTCCATTGGCACGCTTGTGTGGAGTTTGCTCATCCAACAGCCCGCTGGCGTCTTGCGGGCTTGCTCGAACGTGCGCGAGTGGGTATAGTATGCAGCAGAGAGCAAAGTGGCGGCTTGCTCTGCGCCGCCTGCACCGGTGAGAGCTCTGCTCTCGGGCGTCAGACGAACGCGGACGAGTCGCCCTACATGCCGACAGACTCGCCTGTATGTGTTTGTGCGTTGCATGTTGCAAGATACACTCTGTGCTTGGCCTCTTAGTGGTCGATGTCCAATTTTTCACCTTGCTAGAACGAACCCGCGCTTACTCACCGCCACGCCGCACAACAGTCGGCGTGTTGGTCTTTCGTGTCGGAACAGTACAATCAACAAATGCATGTTCATGTTGACGTCGCTTATGCGTCGGAATCGAGGTGAGGAAGAAACTTCGTGGTGGAGATCTTTGATGAAACCAACACAATGACTACAATTCTCTGATCGATCCGAACAATACCCATGCAATGTAATGCACGTACAAATGCATAAAACAATCATGGCTGGAAAACAAAGTACACCGGTGCTACATGCTGCTGGCGACTCGCTCCAGCGTTGCTAGTGCATGTTGGAAGTCCTGCCGGGCGACAGTCTGCTGGGTCTTGATGCCGGAGAGCAGTTGTTCGAGTTGCTTGGCGACACTCCCTCCTGGAGTCCCTGCAAAGGAGCTCGAGTTTAACGAAGAGTGAGCGCCTGCAAGCTCGGGGGACTGCATAAACCGCAGCAGACGCGACGCCTCTGCGGCTGCGTACATCTTGCTCTTCAACCGGTCGACTCGTGACCTCGATGCGCGATGCCATCTCCATGTGCACTGGATCAAAAAAGCCGCGCTCACTTTCCGCTTGCGAGCATAGTCGTAAAACTCAACGACGTCAAGCACGATCTTCTCTTGCGGCGAGATGAGCAGTGCATCAATGAGCACTACGCGGAGTAGACAAGTAATGATTGTCCCGCCGATAATGGCTCCGAACACAATCGTGAGCTTGCCGTTCAGTGTGGTAGGCGACACCTCGCCATAGCCGACACCCGTGATCGTGACAATTGTCATCCAAATCGCCTCGTTCACACTGGGCAAGCGCGCATTGCTCCCTCTGGAAAAGACAACCACCATTAGATATCAGTCGCGACGAAATCACATCAAGCATGGCTATACCTCTCAAAGAAATTGAGAGCCGAAGCTGTCAGGATCCAGTCGATGACAAGAATACCAGCTGTGCAAACGAATGGCAGCTTTTGAAAAGCGTACTTGGCAGCAAACCAGACGGATGATACGTCCACTTGATGGAGGCGTCCTGATTTCATGCGTGAGGTTAGCGACACATTCCACACAGAACTGCTGCCAACAAACTCACCGATCAGCCGTGCATCATGTGAGCGCGACCCGTAGCCAATTGTATTCCGAAGAAAGCGAGCAATCAGATAGATGCGGATGAATACTACAACATCTGAGCATGATGAAAACCGTCAGTTGTCGAAAGTCAGAGTGTAGTTGCCACAAATGCTTCCGACCTAGTTGATCCAGGTGCTCGAGATAGGAGTGGTGGAGAGGCAAGATTCGGTGGCTCGACCCAAGCAATGGAATATGAACTGTACAGATCACGGCCTCGACAAGAAAGCGCCTGACAAACCAAACAAAAAAGAAAACGCATTGGTGAGTTGTGCCGCAGCGAAACCATAGTGATCAACAAGAGTCACCGACACTAGCAGCCCTGATGAAGGCTGGAAAAACAATGTTCCCGGCGGGAGCTGTTTGGTTTCCACCAGAATCCTGCACCGTAAATCTGAAATACAAGAACAGCATAAGCTCGACACGCGAGTTTGTACAAGCGCGGCGTGCCAATTCGACGTACAGTATCGCCATGCGAGTCCCACCAGCAGCAAGAACGAGCAGCTTGAGAGCACGATCTTGAGGGCAATGAAGGTTGCCGAGTACGGAAACTCCAGATTGGCGTCACTCTCTGCCTCATAAGACTCCCACTCGAGCCAAAAAAGCTCACTCTCAACAATCACGCAGACAATAGAGACCAGTGCGACGTAGAACATAAAGTTCTCCGCCAACTGCTGCGCACGCCACAGCTAAAATCCCACCGAACTGTCACCAACCAGTCTCAAATCTGGCAAAATATCTCATCAACACACATGCCTGGCGAGCGCGATCAATGATCTGGAACGTCTCGACCGTCGCTTTCCATTGCGCGCCGCCTTGCTCTCGCTGCCGGTCGAGCTGTCATCAAATATATCAATTCAGTTTGTGCGCAATTTCCAGGCTCAGGAAGCCGCCGCGGTCTCACCTGATAGCTGTAGACACTGCGATTTCGTGTGGCTTGACCGGGAGCTGCTCTGGAGTCGCTTAGGGCGGGTGGGGAGCCCAGAACGGCGCCGCTCGCGCCGCCATGGAGCGGCATGGCGAGCAGATTCCTGAATGATGCGATCTCAGGTACAGCAGGTGCTTGATTGGATGAAAAGGAGGAAAGCCAACGTTTGATTGGGTGTAAATATATTGAACCTAGGGTGATAGGCAATATCGCTGATGATTTCACAAAGCGTTCGTCGCTATCAGTGAGATAGAGGCATTCACGAAAAGGTTGACGCGTTCGTGCGCTCAGAGAACCTCTTCCTCTACAGGTATCATCCACACTGAGCCGGTGTTTCGACACGAGAAACCATTATAGCCCGCTCAAGATATTTGGATCTCTAACCGCTTTGATTCAAGTCTCTTGGCCAAAGACGAGGACAATCAATACAGACGCAGATCAATACGATAAAGACAGGTGGTTGGCTTAGAGGCATTGACATCAAGACTACCAGCAAATATTCACACCAACAGCAAGATCTGCAGGTGCGAACATCTTGGTAAAGCATTTTCATCGGGCAATCATTCGTCCACTCTCGGCTTTATCGCCTCAAACATTCGAGCGCGGGTTGTAGCAAAACTAATTGTGATCCGCGCTCACGAATCCCTCCCCCATGGCGATTCACCACTCTGACCACACAGGTTCATGGTCGACGTATACGCGACGAAGGCGACACTCTGCAGCGAAAGCAAAGATCAGCGAGATCACATCGCGATTCAAGAGGAGTGTCGCATCAGTGAATCCACTCCCTCGCGAATTTGTAGACACTCGCACTCGCTTCGACTGTGGTTCTAGGTGAGAGTCAGGGGTGTACAAGATGCTTAGAAAAGCCAGTCGGCACTTGAGGGGGAGACTCTTTCGAACTAATGGAAGTGGCTTTCGATGAACCTTGTCCAAGAACGGCTTGACTATAAACTGGATACGACGAGGAATCAGGACATGTAGAAACTCGAGCACTTTGTTTGAAAGAAGCATTTGACGGATGTAGGCGAACTTTTTCCCCAAGGGAGCCCAATTGGCGGAATCAAATGTCAGCCCCTTTAGAGTTCGAACCAAACGACTTCTCGGATTTTTCATGTATACCATGAGCGGAACGATATCATCAAAGCGCCCGTCCACGTCTTCGAGGTTCACGCTACTGGAGTTGTAGGCATCGATAAATTCGTGAGCGTTGATTGTGACGTTTTTCACGACGAGAGTCTTGAGATTGGGGCACGACGCCAGAATAGCAGATGCCGGAAGATGGTTGGTGTACGTTTCGAGTGACAGATAAGTGAGCGGAGTACCAATGATGCGAAGGAATCCTGGAACCCCCACACTCGCGTTGTCCCCATTCTTGCATATCAGGCTCAAATCAGTAATAGGAGCCGTAGTTGGCAACGATATTGGACTTGTTGGGATGAGTGCATCACGTGCCACGGAGCAAAGTCCGTATCCAGGAATAATCACAATGGCATCAGATGTTTTCTTGTTGTTGCGAATGATCATCACATCAGATACATCGGTTGCCAGTGTCCACTGTAACGATTCCGACGAAAACAACTCGAATTCTTCCTCGTTTACTGGAACCAGTTTTACTGCTGCACCTTGCTTTAGCATCATTGGAGTGGATGTTTTGCAGTTTGTTCGTCCATATACTTTTCGTAATGGATCCGTTGAAGCCATTACCTCTGCGAGCGCTGCGACATCGTCAGTTGTCATCGTATCCCATGTAAGCTCGAGGCTCGTTATCGAAGAGTTGGAGCGTGCATACGTAGAAAAGAGTCCGTAGGCAATGCTTTGCCACATTCGTTGAGCTCCTCGCACATCAAGCGTCCCGTCATCCAGTTCTAAATCCATTGGTTCAACATCAAGCCCAAACTTTGTGGTCCGCCGACAATTCGCGACGGCGGATATCATGCGAGTAAACTCTTCAGTTGACTGGTCGCAACAACGGATTTTGACTGAATCCAATTGTGGAAGTTGTTCAGGCAGGCAGTTGCTGGCACATAACACTCGCTCGTACAGCCTGCCCAGTTCTTGGATCAAGGCAGCTGAATTGACCTCGTCCTGGTCGTCACACTCGAACACTCCTAAACCAAACTGGACGGACGAAATATTCATTTCCCCGCTGGTTGTTGCGATCTCCTCCGTTCGGCTTGCAAGCCAGCGTGTTATCTCTGCACCTGTGAAAGCCGGCTCCAGGTCGAGGACAATTGCACATTCAAGAGGTGCGCCGCCTTCTTGAGATAGCATAGGCATTGGAAAGCGCCAGCCCCCGTTGTGTCGCCGATATCTGCCCAACGCGCTCCAGTAATCTGGTTCGTCTTCGGGGCTGGCTCCCATAATCAAAACTATCGCATTGACGATGATATCCAGCGAAGCTTCCTGTTTAAGCCGAGAGCCTGCAACTGAATGTGCCAGAACTCGCTGTATAGCATCGACAAGAGCAGGAGTGCTTGGTGGAAGTGGTTCAGCTTCAACCACTAAATCTTCCAGAACGCGATGATACACCCGTTCATTCTCCGATGCCGACCACAAGTCGCACTGCACTTCGAAGCACAACTCTTCAATGACGCAGTCGTACAGGTAGTCCATTTTTAAGATTTGTAGCACGTCGACTTGGCAATACTTCTGCACGACGTATCTCCATCCTTCCATGTCGGCTCGCGCAACCAACGTCAGCAATAGCATTGCGTCTCGAAAGGCTTGGATCTGTTCAGCGCTCGGGGGCGGTTCATTTTGTGGGGATTGGATATTGACGTGCATGACGAATCGGTTGACCTGCACAACGCGCTTCTGAAGATGTGGCTGGTCCCTAATCGACACTCGTCCGACCAACGGCGCGAGCCACGGCCGCAGGAACGACCACTTCGCCTCCAGAGCTTCCATCAAGCCTCGCTCTCCACAAGTAATTGAAAAGTAAGTGATTGGTCCAAAATGCGCAGCGACGAGAATGGGGGCAGTCTGGTGCTGCTGCTTCGAAGATCTGGGGGGATCCATGGCCTTCCGCGCCGACAGGTGGGCGTTCCTTCGCCCGTGGCTCGCGCCAGTGCGCGGCCGGCTATTCGTTGAGCCGCAGGAGCATTTGCAGCAGCGCAAGCCCAGGTCCAAGCGGATAGAAGTGGTACTTTTGCTGCCTGGAAGGAATGAAGTCGTAACGCCGAAGCTCGTGCGAGGCATGCGAGACGCGCTTGTGCTGCTCTCGCTAGTGGCTCGAGTTGATTGCCAAGCCTGGGCGCATGTAGCTACGGTCCATTGCGGGGTAGGAAATGAGCTGGGATCGGCAATGACGCTGCTGGAGGACGGACAATTTGACGAGTTGTCGTTCTCGATCGCTTTGCCGCACGCGGATGGATTTGAGAATGAGAGCATGGCCGAGATGATCACTGAGCTGATCGACAACACGCAGACATCTTCACATGACGGACACCTTCTATCGGTGGCTGTGAGTCAACTCTTGATGCGAGCTCCTCCAGATTCGCCACTGCGGCAGGAGCCGCGAGTCGACATCCCGATGGGTGTGTATCTGAACGTGTCAAGGTTTTCATCCTTCTCCCGCATCTTGTGGTCAATGCTTGTGGCTCGACACGACAGAGCTGGGTGTTGGCGCTTTCCTGTTCGACTGGCTACAGCAAACGCTTTTCGAGACCTTGGGCTGGACTGCGGCTTTGTTTTAGGCCCACTGATCGTTGGAACCTCGGGCGGGAGTATCTCAACCAGCCTAGCGCAGCTGCTAGATGACATCGCCACTAAACATGGAAGCGTTGTCGTCGATAACATGGCGATCACAACTGGCTTACCGGAAGATGAGCGAGAAGACAATGCGAAGAACGCTCAGGCGCTTGGAAGGCTCTATGAACGATTACTGTGTGCTGGGACCTGCCCCCATGAGCAGCGAGCAACAAACCGATCCATTGAGCTCTTCATCGGAGAGAACAATGAGTTTGAGGTTGCACGTGTCCTGACAGCTGTTGCTCTAACTCGCACTACAAAGAGATTGTCGTTGCATTTTGACGACCTGCTGAATGATGGCAGTGAGGAATCGCGGCGACGGATCTGGCAGAGTATTGCTTTCGCCGTCTTCTCGAGGTTTGCGCGCGCAAACTCATCAATAACAAATGTGGAACTGACTTGGCCTTCATTCACCCATTCTGACGCTAGCGTAGTTGTGGAGATGTTGGAATCATTGGATCCAGTCAGATTTTTGCTTGGACCTTCGATTCTACCCAACAGTGAACTTACACCCGATTACGACCATCTGACGGTGAAGCTAACCAGAGGCACCAGCGTTACGCTTTTGCCCTTGAATGACGTCGAAGATATGCCTGAAGAGTCAGCTACGTGGAAACTCACAACTGACGTGATCGGAGTACTGCTCGATGACACAGACAAGTCGACGGTGCTTGTGCTACTTCCTGGATATGGTCCGTGCAGAGTGGGACGCCTCGACTTGGTTTCTTTTTCTCCATTGAAGATTCATAGCAATGGTGTCGCCGACTTGAGCATTGTTTGTGTGAGTGAGGACGATCCAAATGCGTGCAGTGGCTTGACGCGCCTACTTCAATTTGTTGGGAAACAACTGACGAGGCTTTCACTTGATTTTATTTCTGCTCAACCGCCACCTCTGCAAGATGTTTTGATGTTGTGCCCCAATCTCGAGGTGCTGGATATCAAAAGTGACTTTGTCAGCTCCGATTCGTTGGTGAAGGCAAGTTTGACAGCTGAAGCAAGACTCAGTGACATCAGTTGTGTGTTCGATGAACCATTCGCGCTCATGATTGAGCTCAGCAAAACCCACTCGAAGCTTGCACAATGTTTAAAAGGGCTAACATACACCATCCCTGAACATTCAGTGCCATGGTTAGACCCAGAATTCGAGATTGTGAGCACGATGCTGCGGTACAACCAGACATTGGAGTATCTCAAGTTTATTGTGCCTCTCCATTTCGTTCAAGATTTCGAGGCGTCCTCTATCACTTCCTATCACATGGACCGACTTCCTGTAATTGGTGAGCCTCTTCCATTATCTTGCCGACTCGCACTTCTCAGCGTTTTGTCTCCGTTGGTTCAAAGCGTAGGGAAGTCGAAGACAAATCGGACGCGTTTAGAGGCACTCGCGTCCCTGACACCACTTGATCATGGGGTGATCAAGAATATTTTTGATTTCGCTGCTTCCCGAGCGTATCGTCGCGTGGTCATCACGACAAGAGAGTGGTAGTCTGGCTGCGATTGGAAACCGATAGCCTTATACCACTTCGTGGCTAGAGGACATGCGCGGATATTTCACGACGGATTTCGCCTTGTCGCTTGCTGCAATTAAGGTTCCTTACACGTGATCGAAGAGTAGCCCTCCGCGGAAAAGTTCGCCGAGCGTTTCGATCACAGTTGCGAAGACAAGTTCCCTACATTGCGCTCTTATGCTGGAGACGTCATTGCGCACGCTGCATGGTCCCGCGAACAATCAACATTAGCTGATGTAGCTGAGCAGCAATTGAGAAACAGTTTGGGAATCAGCAGATACGTCGACTAAACATCCGTGACAATCTGAGCGCCACTGGCACTAATGTATCAACCGATGGCTGTAATTTGGAAGGCAGCTTATCCCTTGGGGGTTGTGAGTTGTCTCGGATGTGATTTGATTTTGATGCATGACTACTACTCACATCAATACCACTGCGTTGCTATGTCTCTCTTCCTGCACACACGCGACGCAGCACATTCGGTGCTGCAAAGTCAAAGATTCGGGCGAAAACATCGGGAGGCAACGTTATACCACTAAGTGGCGCTAACGAGCGCAATCGCGTTACTGGGCGGTTTCTGAAAGCAAGCAAGAGCGGATAACCCGAACTTCGCCGCATCCGCTTTGCTGGGTTTCCAATGCTTGGTCGGGAGCTTGGTGAAAATAAGCTAATAAATGCGAGGCGGCACTCCATTGACAATGGGGAGCGGGCAATTGGTAGCGACTTATTGTGGACGTCAGGGATAAAGTCAATCTGAATGTTGACGAGGTGTTCGTCCAGATAAACGGCGATATGCAAGAACTCGAGCACCTCGTTCACCTTCAGCATTTCTCGAAGACTCTCCAGAGATCGATCATAATCTCTCCACTGGCTGGTGTAGCAGGTCAAACCCTTCAGTGTTCGACTAAGGGATTTTGTCTTGTCTTTTAGCTCATCCATCAGTAGGCATTCATCGTCGAAACAGCAATTCAAGTCTTCAAGGTGCACACCACTAGTTTGATATGCTTGGAGAAAAGTCTGCGTATTGATATCTTTTCCTTTGAGAATCAGTGTCTTGAGATTGGGACAAGCGTTCAGGAAAGATTGAACGGGGATCTCATCACTGAAGTATCTGATCGAAAGATACGTCAATGGTGACCCCACGACTTGAAAGAAGTCAGGTAAGCAGCTGAAATCATTATACCACTCTGAACGAATTGCCAGTCGAGTCACTGGGATGTCCATTTTGAGAACCGGAGGCGATGGCATCAGCGCATCCCGAGCGACTGAGCAAACTCCATAACCTGGAACCAGGGCCATCACATCAGAATTACCAGGCTCATCGTGGAGTATCTGAACACCATGGACGTCCGTTCCGACCTCCCATCTCGCTGTTCCTGCACTAATGTCTTCGTAGTCTTCATCTAGAGGTTCCACCTTTAGGTTCGCTCCTTGTTTTAGCATTTTGACGTCTTGGTCACCATTGCTGATGAATCGGCTGTTTCTGTCGTATACAAGTCGAGTTGCATCTGTAGAGCTCAAAATGGCAGCGACTCCTGCAACGTCGTCTAGCGTCATGGAATTCCACACAATCTTAGCACTTGAGATAGCAGAGTGTGCTCGAGCATACGGCGAAAACAGTGCATAAGCCATGCATTGCCAGATCCATTTTCTGTCCCTGGTCGTAGATTCGTCGTCTTCAGATTCATACCTGATATCACTCATGCGAACTGTGAATTTCGAAGTCCGCTTACAATTGGCAACTGCGGAACACAGGCGTGCAAATGACGATGGTGTTGGATAGTTTTCGTGGGTTATTTCGACCTCATTCAAAAATGGCAATCTTTCTAGGGAGCACCCACTAGCACAAAACACCCGCTCGAACACCCGGCCGAGAGTTTGCACAACGATCGCCTCGTCTTCTTCGCCGCCTTCGGGTGAGCCATTTAGCTCGATATTAGTACCTGCATCAAAGTGGGCAACGTTGAACGCGAAATTGTTTATTGTGAACCCTCCGCCATCTGTTGAGGCTCTTTCCACAACGCATTGATAATCTTGTGGCTCGCGTACCCTGCCTAATGAAACCCTCAGCTCCAACACAACTGAGCACTCGAGTGAGAATCCTTCGTGGCATGGTAAGAATATCGGAAATCGCCACCCTCCGTTGCGCGCCGCAAAAGCCTTTAACTTGCCCAGAATCTCTTGTCCGATGCAAAATACGGACACAAACACTTCCACTCGAGTGTCTTTGGACGCTCGAGACAATTCTGGTGCTCGATCAAGCACACTTTGAAGGACATTGACTAGCTCATGAGAAGTCGCCGAACCCTCCTCAGGCTCGAGGAGCAACCACTCGAGATCTCGAAGCATCGCGTCGTCATTCAAAGACTCAAACTCCAAGTCGAACCGCAGCTTGTCAAAAGTGCCGAGCTCAAGCCACCTCAGCTTTTGCCTGAGATAATCTTTCAATTGACAGTGCCTTCACATCACACCCAACCAGTCGCTCATGTCGACCCTCGCGATCAGCGTTAGCAACAGCAGTGCGTCTCGAACACCACGGAAATCTTCGCGTCTTGAGTCTCCACGTGGCAGTTTCAGGATGAAATCGAAGCGCTTGGACTCAGGGACGCGGCGCCTGATGTGCTTGTTGTAGTCGGGTCTCAGTTGGCCCCTCACGGGCAACAACCACGAGTGCAGGAACTTGTACGAGCTCATCGCGCTTGAGCTCTTGGAAAAATCAAAGGCTGGAAATTGCGCTGTTCCCCGATTGGTTGAAATGCATGCAGGTTCGTGGACAAGCGACAGAACTCCAAATGCGAACAAAAATTGTCAAGATCACGTTTGTCCTGTTAGTGACCTGTGCTGCATCAAGATCTCTGTCACCGTAGCGGTAGTACGCAATCAGACTAAAGTGCTAGTGAAAAGTGGCATGAAGCAACATGAAAGTGTCGTGCCGACGAAAACGAAGCTCACTCAGTCCTCCTCTTCGTGGTCGCTCGTGACATACACGCGGCGGTGCCTGCAACTGGCTGCAAAGTCAAAAATCCTTTCGAGGATATCACGGAAAAATGCCACACCACTCATGTTTATCGACCTCTCTCCTCCCAGCGACTGGCATGTCCGTTTTGGCTCGCGCTCCAATCCAGAAAGGAATGGCGCCGTGAAAATACTGAGAAATGCCAGCCGGGACTTGACTGGCAACGGAACACGCACACCGTCTAGCCTCTGGTTGTGAAATCTCTCGACGAGCGTACGCGAGAATTCGTCGGTGTCGTATCGATCAACGACCAAATGAAGATATTCGAGAATCGTATTCGATTCAAGCATGGTAGCAATGCTGGACGCAACGCTATCAGGTGAGCGACTGTACTTTAGACAGCACGTGAGGCCCTTCAGCGTCTGGGATAGGCTGTTGGTTGTGTCGCTCAATTCTTCAATGAGCGGAGTTGGATCGTCAAATCGACATTCCAAGTCTTCAAGGCGAACTTGATTTAAAGAATACGCTTGCAGGAAGTCATTCGCGCTATTGACGCATTTTCTCAAGATCAATGTCTTTAGATTGGGACACGAGCTAATGATTGCTGGTAGAAACGTGAATCGGCCAACACAGGCGTTAATTGACAAATATGTCAATGGCGTCCCAATCAGCTGCAGAAAGCCAGGGATCCCAGCGCAGTCCTCTTTGTCCACACACTCCAAGCAAAGACTCAACCTGGTGATTTGCTTGGGCTCTGGGCTTGCATGTTTCACCGTCGGTACTGTACTGCTGGCCATAACACAGGATCCATATCCAGGAACAATCACCACAGCTTTGTCCTGCTGGTACTCTATTACTTGAACTCCGCACACATCTGCATCCAACTCCCATTCCTCAGTATCACCGAAACCTTCATCGTCATCAAGAGGCTGTAGTTTCAACGCGGTTCCCTTCGTCAGCGTAACTACGTTAGTGCCACGTTTCTCACCGTCACTAAGACTACTGTATCCAAAAATCATTCGGGTTGGATCATCAGATTCTAGTAGCTCCGCGAAATCTACGATATCAGATTCCAACATGGCATCCAATACGAGCTCGACACTTGTGATTGTTGAATAAGAGCGTGCAAACGATGAGAATAGTGCGTATGCCATGCTTTGCCAAGCACGCTGGCGTGAGGGGAAAACGCCCTCTTCTTCGTCTTCAAATTCAGATAGGTCTGAACCACTGGAATAACTGGCACCTCGACGTCGGCGATCCTTGGGGATGTAGTCGCAATCGCTATCACTGTAGATTGGTCGATCTCCGGCATCTACCTCGAGTTGGTCCATTTGAAGTGTGAGTTTGGCAGTACGCCGACAATTTCCAACGGCAGAGCACAGTCGAGCAAACTCTGCCGGGGTTTGGAGAGTAGCGCAGATTCTAATCTCCTCCAGCGTAGGGACTGTTGCGTCCGGATAATTGCTAGCACAGAGCGCTCGCTCAAAAAGTCTCCCCAACAATTGAGCCTGTGCTGCGAGGTCTTCACTATCTTCATTGTTGTCGTTGCTGCTGTCATCGCTATAGTCATCATCGTCGCTGATGACAGACTCCTCAATGTGACCTTCGACCTCGAAGTGAAGTAATGGAATGGTCAGGTTGCCACTAGCTTCGGTAATATGCTCCATTGACTGCTCCATTGACTCTAGTGTTTTGAGAGAGACATCACATTGAACATCAAAACTTGGTAGTAGTTCGAGAACAAAACCACAATTAAAGTCACTGTCTTCACACGGTGGTAGAAGAATCGGAAAGCGCCAGGCTCCATTTTGGTCGCGAATTCTCACAAGCTGTGCCCACAAGTCAACGTCTGAGCTCTCAGAAATTGAGAAGAAAATGGCTATTGGAATGTCGACTCGACCAAAGCGAGTCCGACGACATCCAGGAGCCACTTGTGTACTAACTTTTCGAACTGCATTTTTCAGGTGCTGATCTCTTGTTGTGCTACTTGCAGGTTGTAGCAAGAGTTTCTCTAGAGTTTCTCCTTGGTTGGTGCCGTTTTCGAATTCCAAACCAAAGCGCAGTCCATCAATTGTACCACCGCCCAGCCAGTTGAGCAACTGATCAAACGGAGCTTCAACCTTGCATAGTGTCCTCATGGCATACGCCCAACCTCTTGTGTCGGCACGTGCGACGAGTGAAAGGAGCAGCAGGGCATCGCGGATAGCATTCATTTCTTCGTTGTCGGGCTCCTCAGCGCATGAGAGGGAAAGAATGACAGTGACATGCTTGGACTCGAGTACGCGCTGCTCAAAGTGGTCTTGGGGATCAATCCGTAGCTTCCCGCAAACCGATTCACACCAGGGACGCAGCCATTCCCATCGATCAGCAAGATCTCTACTCATGGTCGCAAGACGTGAATCGGGAAATGAATGGCTTGCAGAGAATCTCAATCGCACCAAAGCGGGAAAGGGACCTCGGTAATTACTCGATATCACAAGCGGAAATATGCCAGAATCGCACTTGAAGCAACCGTGGGTCATCCAGTCGGAGAACTTGTGGGTCTAATTGTTGCAATCTGCGGCGCCGCGTTTGGTTGCCTGGAAGTGAATCGCCCTCTGAATGTTCGCTAGCATCTTGCAAAATCCAAATTGTTGCGCGGTAATTCCACAAGTGAAAAAAGGAGCGTAGTATCGCGCAGGACGATATGATATCCCAATCGTCAAATTTCATCACAAATTTCCCGCCGTACACGATGTATCCTAGTCGAATGAGCTCGTAGCTCTCAAGAGCATGAGTCATGTGATATCTAGATCTGTCCGGTATGGTATCTGCATTCGCGCTAACGATGTTTACAGCAGTGGGACCTACCGGATGTGGCCGCTGCACCTTGAACCAGTTACCAGGCCTCAATAATGGTGCGTCAAGCCCCCCTACGTTCCTGTGATTGATCGCCATGCTTTTCTCTATTAACGTGGACGCATGATTTTCATTTCGAAATACTGGTAAGGGCTTGGCAAACACTAGCGGTATGATATTGACGCCAAGCAGCATGAGTTTCCCGAGAAAGAGTTCGCGTACGTTACCATTCAGCTTTAATGAAATACCAGAGGTGAAGAAGTCCAAGAGATTTAGTTCTTCGACGTCACTTGAAAACACAACAGTTGTCACACGCCCTTGGATGCCTTTCAGCAGTCCACTGTTTGCTAGATATGTTCGAGAGTAGTGTGTTATGCAGAGTACAATAATGGTCGGTGCGAACAAGCAGTCAGAGATACGACGTCGAAGCACTTTGGCTGCGATATTCAACAGACTAAAATATAACAGGGTGAACTCGACGATCGCCGGGTAAACGACAAACCAAGCTTGAGCCATACCTAGCTGTTGACCTTCAAAATCGCAACCGACAGTGCAAATTGCACAAAGAACTATTTTCAGGTGAGGCAACACACTAAAGGGTAGACAAAGGAAGCTTTTGGCGCCAGCAAGGCACCCAATTCCTCCATTGTGCCACTTGGTCTCGCCACGCAAGTAACCGTGGTGCAGTGCCAACATCGAGAACATCCACCGAGCAAGCAGCAGAATGATCCACGCGTTCGAAAGAAACGTCGCCCAATTGTACTTGGCAGTAACCGTGCGGTCACGAACAGATTTGTACGCAAACAATCCGCATTGAGTCTCGTTACCCACATATACAGACAGAAGGCTCTTGATACTTTGCTGAACGATAATGTTCGGTGCTCCACGAGTAGGAAGCACCTTTGCTTGTGCTGCACGCACTCGGCAGCTGGCTGCAATTGGTTTCTTTTCCCGTCCACATATCAAACTGACGGATCATGACATCCAGCTCTGACACTGGGTATGAGCTCATCACTTCGCCGCTCCACCTTCCTCCACTCCTGTCTTCGTACCACCCATTTTTCCATGATCCACCAGGCTGCTTTAGCCATTCCTCGAATCGTTGATGTTTCACAGATCGGTTGATACCTCGGAAAAGTGCGCTCGAATCAGAAGGGTCTACGTAAGCGCCGTAGAGTCGGAACATGCATGCACTCCCGTCTTCCGACGGAACAGCAAAGCGAGCAGTTTGAGCGTTGTCGTAGAAAGGGAGCACAACGACAGGAATCGAGTCGGTAATCGCATACGCCTTATCATCAACGACAATCCGAGTGTAATCCTTGATCAAATCGACATATCCCAGCGCAGTGCAAGCATCCATGATGGCTGGTAGTGTTTTTGCTATGACGCTGCACGTTTCCTCGTAAACAGTGTATGCGAGCGCATCAATATTGAGGTTTTTGAGTCGATCGAGCAACCTGTAACCTGTTTGAAAGCTCCCGGACGCATCGATCAGAGTCCATTCGCCTGAGGAAGCAATCTGGCTGACCAGCATCGGCTCATATCCCCCTCCTCTAATCATACAAGCCACTGCTCGATCGATGAATGGTGCATCGTTGGAGCTGACAATCGGGGCAACTCCGAGCCGTGGATCCCGACCGTAAGCAGATACGACCTTTGTTGTCATAGAGTCGTGGACGATACACAGAAACTGAGAGAACACCATGAACACAATGAACAGCCACGTCGCCCAATGGTAAACTAGCGCCGGTAAGCTGTATCCATGTTAGTTGGCGGGGTCTGCGTACCAAGACACCACCGTCGTTGGCATGCACTTTCATGTGTCCTAATATCGAAAGGTGGAAACGAATTGTACGTGGCCATTTTCAAGAACCTGGTATTTTTACCTGGTGTCCAACTTGGCTTTCAACATCCTATTGCTCACTCATTTGCTGCCGAAACTGCGCCGTGACGAAGCGCGCGAGTCTTTGCTGTGCAACGGTGGCATGGGGCATCACGGCTGGAGGGAAGACCATAAAGTCGTGCGGCATCAGCGCATGCTCATCAAGAATCCACTCTCGAGGGCCTCGCTCAGCCAATTTTCTGCTTTGAACGAGCAAATGATCGAGTGATCCAACCTGAATGATGGCAGGTGGTAGCCCGGTCAGGTCGCAGTGCACTGGGGACGCATCGCACTCTCCATCTCGAGTATCTCGATCTCCGATATACGCCTTCGCGCAGCCTCTCACGAACGCAGCCGTCAGAAAACAGAACGGTGTTAGACCGTCACGCTCTTGATCGCTCAGCCTCTGCGTCTCTTTGTCCTCTGTCATATCTGCAAACGGACAAAGGAGCAGCGCAGCTCTCGGCATTGGCCTCGACTTCGACTTCTTCGTTCGCAGTAGCGTTGACAAAACGAGTCCGGCTCCAGCGCTGTCCCCTGCCAGCACAATGTACGAAGCCGGCTGTCGCTCGACGTCCAGAAGATACTCGTACATGTCCATGGCGTCCTCAGCTGCCGCAGGGTAGCTATGCTCTGGCGCCTTGCGGTAGTTCGCGAGCAGCACCTCAACTCGGAACTTGCGATCTGGCAGCTCATCCATCTTGTGCTGGATGTGGGCTCGCAGCAGACACGCGAATTGCAGGAACATACGTGGGCTGAGCGTCGTGAATCCCCCGCCATGGTAGTAGAGCACGACGACTCGCTGCTCGTCTTCCCCCTCTCCAAGCCGCTTAGGCTTCACCCACAGATGCTCGCGTCCGGCATGCTCGAAAGTCTCGATCCCCACTTGCAGCCTCCAGGCCTCCACGTAGCCCGCCAGGGAGCCGAAAACCGCCGACAGGCAAGCGCAGAGAGGCCGCCGCGTGCGCGTTGCGGGCCAGTTGAGCGCCAAAGAGCCTCAAAACCAATCGGAAGAGCGCGGTCGCAGCCGCAAAAGTCCGCGGCCAGGCCGCCGACGGCCGAGGCGAGCGAGTTACGAGCACGAAGCCGAGCAGAAGCAGCGCCGAGAGGCCCAGGAGCGTCGAGAAGGAGGCGCCGAGCGCCAGCAGCAGCGCCGGCGGCACCAGCAGGGCGAGCATTTGGCCCGCAACGTGGGACTCGCCACCTTCTGGAACTGATATCCTGGGATCGCCGGTGACTTGGAGATGACAAGCATGCAGGGTCGGCGTCCGGGCTCTGGCGGCGCACTCGTTTGGGCGTGTGCGGCCATGTTGAACATCCTGACGGTGCGTCATCACGCGGTTTGTTGCTGCCGACGGACGGTGTCCTGCTCCGATCACTTCACTCGATGGAGCGGGGGCTGAAGCAGAGGGACGCAACGTGGAGACCTCAAGAGCTCAAAGGCGTGCAGGCGAGCAGCGCCAGCTTCAGCTTTTGCATTGGCTCGTGCCACTCTAGTGGCCGAGGACCAAGCAGAGGCTGAAGTTGATTCATGGCCCGCGTGCGCTTGCTCCGGACCAACTGCAAGCCCACGCTTCGCTTTCGCGTTGCGACGCGTCCAGCCATTCAGCTAGCAGCTTCAAGCTTCGGTCACGACTGCTGTCATCGCCAGCAACGCAGTGCTCGAAGGTCGAGTGGCATGGACGCGAGAGGTCCGAGTGGGAAGACTGCAACTTGATACAAATCTCAGAGTGGTGGATGGCGAGTGCATGGAGCGAACGCAGAACGCACACGACACCTTCAGTGGCTCAGCATTCCGCGTCGTCGCTGTCCAAGTTGCAGTCCGCGCTCAGCATAAACAGGAGCTGCGAAAGCTGATGCGGACCTGCCACAACTTATGCCTGTCGACTCGACCTGCCCTGCGCAATGGAGGTGCTGCCACGGGTCTCCGTGGCACTGGTGAGGCTGCATGTAGGCCATGGGGACCCAGGAATCCAGTGTGTACTTCGTTCACGTGAAACTGGGTGTGCGAATGGGAGCTTTTCGCTGCTCTCGCTGCGAAATGGACAGTTTGATTCGTGGAGTCAGCATCGAGTAGCCATGCTCCTTACAGTGGCAGCGCTGCTTGGCAGCCGCAGTGCGATCTCCTCGCACAGTAAACTCGCAGCTCTGCAAACTTCAGAAATCGTCGGGTCTCGCGCGACTGGAGCAGTGGCCGTGCTGATTCCATGGCGCAAGGAGTCATCTCCGTGCCACGGCTTCAGAATCCCGACCGCCTCTCGCGGCGGTGATGCGTTGACGAGAGAAACACTGAGCAGTTGAACACACCCAGAACGCGGCGCGTGAATGTCGGAAGCAAGCACACTCTGCGCGGCCCTGAAAGTCTCTGAAAGCCGAGCTGAGCAATGCCACAACGGCCCAGCAAGCGACCCTGCAGGCCGCGTGAGAAGCCTGATCGGGGCCGAAAGTTCAATCAGGCAGCCCACAGCGAGCCCGCCACGACATCCACATTGGCAGCAACTCTCTCGCGGCTGTAGGATAGTCGGTGGCGCGCAGAGGAGGAGTGGCGCAGGACACGCATTGTAATCACTCGGCGCAACTTGAAGTTGGGCAACAATCGATCAGCTTTTGCAGGTCAATGGCTCTTGTAGAGGTTTGCTCATCCCCTTTAGGCTCTTGTAAAGGGACCTGTAACGGTTCGGGAGCCCCTGGCACCCTACGGTACAAACGGCTGACGAGTCCGACGTGACACTTGAAGCGAGTCACAACAAGTCCTGCGTGGCGTGGCACTTTGTCACATCTCCTCGCGCGGCTGCCGCTGCGTTCCAAGCAACCAGCCAGTGGAGGAGGCGGCCGGAGCTCATTGCAGCATTCTCGAGCTCCCCCACAAGCTTCCCACCCACACCCAGCCACCAGCCACCAGCCAGCCATGAGCCAGCAGTTCGCCGACGTCGTCGAGGAGGCCGTCGCGCTCTTCTACGAGAGCTTCAAGCAGCACGCAGACGTCCCGCGCTCGGCACTCACCATTGCCGTCGCACCAGGACGCGTCAACCTCATCGGAGAGCACACCGACTACAACGACGGCTTCGTGCTGCCGCTGGCGCTCGACAAGCTCACGGCCATCGTCGGTGTCAAGGCCCCTGAGGGCGAGACCGCGTCCAAGATCGCATCCGCCAGCTTCCGTGGACAGCTGCTCGAGTTCCCGGCCGACAACACGGAGCAACTCCCCGCCGACCAGCCGTCGTGGGGCAACTACGTCAAGGGCGTTACGGCATGCTACCTCAAGCACACCAAGGTCGCCGCGCTGCCTGTGCACGTGGCCATCGTCAGCCGCGTGCCGTTCGGCAGTGGCCTCAGCAGTTCGGCCGCCATCGAAGTCTCCTTCGCCACCTTCCTCGAGGCCTCGTACAACATTGAGGGCATCTCCAAGGTGCAGAAGGCGCTGCTGTGCCAGCAGGCCGAGCACGAGTACTGCAACGTGCCGTGCGGCATCATGGACCAGTTCATCTCGTCCTGCGGACAGAAGGACTGCGCGCTGCTCATCGACTGCCGCACCAAGGAGCCGACCCCGGTGGCCTTCACGGACCCGAACCTCGTGATCGTCGTCTCCAACTCGAACGTCAAGCACGAGCTGAGCGGCGGAGAGTACAAGGAGCGCGTCGAGCAGTGCCATGCCGCCGTTGCCGCGCTTCAGACCAAGTTCTCGGCCATCACGCACCTGCGTGACGCCACCATGGAGCAGTTGGACGCCGTAAAGGACCAACTCTCGGAGCTCGTGTACCGTCGTGCGCGCCACGTGATCACCGAGGACGACCGCACGGTCGAGTGCGTGAAGCTTGTCGAGGCCAAGCAGTACGCTGAGGCCGGTCAGCTTATGTTCGCTAGCCACGAATCCCTACAGAAGGACTACGAGGTGTCGACTCCCGAGCTCGACTACCTCGTCGAGGTCGCACGTGCGTTCCCGGGTGTCTACGGAGCTCGCATGACGGGCGGTGGGTTCGGCGGCTGCATCGTCGCTCTGGTGCGTCGTGAGAACGCTCCGGGTCTGCTGGCCAAGCTCGGTGAGGGCTACCCTGTCGCCCGCTTTGGCAAGGAGCTACCGAGACCCGAGAGCTTCATCACGGGTATTGGCGACGGCGCTCACGTGGTGCAGGTGGGTGCTCAGCCGTGAGCTTTGAGCGTCACCTGCGAAGACGAGCTTTTGTAAGTGCAAGTGCGTGAGTGAGTTCCGAGTGCGTGAGTGAGCGTCTTCGACGCCTCAAAGATAGGAGCGCGCTATTCAGTATGAAAACCCCGACGGCCAAGTGCATGCTTTTTGTTGTTGTTGTTGTTGTTGTTGATTTTTGAGATTGTGTTGGTGTGCGGTCCTTGTTTTGATCCTACTTTGAAGAAGCAGACTGAGTAATTATTTATTCATGCCTGCACCATATTCTCCCACGAGATAACGAAGCATTTCCGCCTGCGCATTGTGAGCGGCCCACATCATCGCAGTCTGTCCGTAATTGTCCGTCGTGTTCGCATTTGCGCCGCGTTCTTCAGCGAGATATCGCACGATGTCGATGTGTCCATTGAAAGCTGCCTTCATCAGCGCCGTCACTCCGTCGTTATCTTTGTCTTTCATATCTGCGCCGTGTTCTTCAGCAAGTGACCGAATCACGTAAATGAGTGCATTACAAGAGGCCAGCATCAGTGCTTTATTTCCGTTCTTAGTCTTGGAATCCACGTCTGCACCGTGTTCTTTAGCAAGATACCGAACGATGTTGATGTGTCCTCTGCAAGCAGCCTTCATTAGTGCGGTTTGTCCGAGTTCATCTTTGGTATTGACACTCGTGCCGCATTCTCCAACGAGATTCCGGACGATATCGACATATCCACAATCAGCAGCCATCATCGTCGCTGTACATCCATAAATGACCACTTCAACTTGACCTTTCGAAGCAGTCCACATCAATGGCATTCCTTGTTCCTTCCTCCGAGCATTCACATACAAACCGAGTTGTCCAATGAGAAATCGAACAAATGGGGTCGTGCCCTCTCCAAACAGCCCTCATCAGTGCTGTGACCCATAGTTGTCCTTCACTTTCACATCTGCTTCGAGTTCTCCAGCGAGAAACCGAACCATTTCCACAGAACTATGACTCGCAGTCAACATTAACACTGTCTCTCCGCTTCCATCCTTAGCATTCACGTTCTTCACCCAGATAGCGAACCACTTGCATGTGTTCATTTACTGCTGCCTTCGCCAATGCTATGCGTCCGGTTTCGGTCTTGAAATTCACATCTGCTCCATCACAAATCGACTCTGCCACCATCTTGAGGTTGCCTTCACTCGCGATTTTTAGAGACGAGCAGCCAGCTTCCGCCGCTACCTTCAAGTTCTTATGGCATTGCCTCATTTTCTTTACGTGTGTGCGCCTAATTGACAAAGTAGACAAAGCCATCGAACAGAACACTAAAGGTGTATCCGCAATGGTGTGGTCAAGCTTCTCGAGCTTTGCTTTACTCTTGGCAGGATAGTTCTCGGTATCTCCTCGGTATTTCCGGGGACTTTCCTTCCTGGGTAGGAATGGTCGATTTTGAGATCATTCGTCTTTGATCAGTGCACAGACCATGGCAGACACCAGTGAGTCCAAGTGGGCTTTCCTCCACCAGTGGTGCGCACCCGTGCGTTCCAGACTGAATCTTGGCAAGGTATGGCGCCTCCAGTCCCGCAAACCTGAGGCGAAAACCTTAGAGATCAATCTAAAGCTACCGGAAAATGGCTTTTGTCCTGATCACCTACTCGACATCCGAGATGCTTTGGTGCTGCTCACACTACTTGCACGAGTTGATATGAAGGCGTGGGTATACGTCATGACGGCGTTCTGCAACATCCCAGCCGCCAAGTTGGAAAATACATTGGCCTGTCTTGAGAACGCTTCTTTCGATAAGCTGCGATTCGAAGTGTGGGTTGATGACAATGAATTGGCGGATATAACCTTCATCGAAAAATTGGAGTTCCCGACAGCAGTATCGATCGAATGGCTGCTCATTGGGCTCGAAGCGAAAGTGTATCGTACGAAGAAGCTCGAAATGGCGATCCAGAATATTCTTTCACACACACCGCCCAATGTTGCTGTGGACCCTCTCGTCGATGTGTGTGTGTCTCTGCGTTGCAAGGTTCCGTCGGGTCTGTGGGCGAAAATGAAGCAACTCTGGGCGAACAATGGAGGATGGCGCTTTCCGATTCCAGTAGAGTGTGAGGTGGCGTGCTCAATTGTGTTGGAGCCCAATCCACGTTTAGCTGCTATGGATACCATCGACGAGATTGCGCGAGTGCTGGTGGGTCTTGTCACTGAATGTGGCGATTTCACAATCGAGCAGTTGAAAAGTTTCACCGAACCCACCTGGCTTCAAAAGCACCAACGGCTAGACGAAGCATCTCTCATTCAAACCTTGGGTCGAATCAACGAGCAAGTGTTTTGCGCTGGTGGCTCCTCGCCGGAAAGTCGAGCAAATCTGAAAGCTGTTGATATAAATGGTCCCAGCCATACGCCTACTCCGTTCGTGCGTGTGTGCTCTGCCATCGCAAACTGTCGACAAACCTCGAAATGCACAGTTACGTTGTTCGAAAGTGTATTCGAGGACGAGGAGGAAGCTTCAAGAGCCAGGAAATGGGTGTGGCGAAGTTTGGCTTATGCACTTTTTTCATCCTACGCACGAGTCCACTCCACGATCTCGAGTGTCGCTATTAAGGTGTTCATGATGAACCAGGAAGACATTGAAGCTATAGCTGAGCTGCTGAGCTCATCTGACCCAACGAGTCTGCTGTACGACAGGCATAACAGCTTTGACAATGTTCGTGACCAAAGCCTCAAGATGCTGAGAAAGGGAGTGATGCTGAAGGTGGAACCACTAGGAGACTCGTTTGAAACAATTTCTGAAGACACCGCAGTCTGGGAGCTCACAACGGATGTGGATCACGTTCAAGTACTCCACGACGACCCTGAACAATCGGAAGTATTAGTGGTGGTTCCTGGCTATGGCGTTTGCTCGGTCGCTCGTGAGGCATTGCAGCCGACAACATCTGCACCCCTTGCTGACAACCCTGTCACCAGTTTGGAGCTGGACTGGACTGGATTTGATCCTATTGACTACGGGTCCATTTCTCAATTCCTGCAGCTTGTCGGGTCACCATTGACGCGTCTAGTAGTATTTTCCGGGCCAGATGTCGACGAATGTCCTATTGCAGCTATTTTGAGTTCGTGCCCAAACCTCAAGACACTAAATGTTGGATTGGGATCTATCTGCACTGAGTCATTCCTGCAAGCTTATCACTCCAGCAAAGTTTGTCTTGAAGATCTGGACTGCCGCTTCGACGATGCTATTCTGCTTATGAATGAGCTGAAGGACACAACCAATCGTCTGGGACAAACACTCAAAGGCTTGAGGTGCTATGCTCGCGGGTGGCAATCTGCTGAGCTAGCACTCGCATCCATCCGAGAAATGTTGGCGTTGAACAAGGTGCTCGAGTTCTTTCATCTAGAAGCTGACGGTATGAACACAACCGTTACAGGAGGCTTTGCCATCCCAGAAACCTTTGCCGCCGAATTCCACAACGAGCCACTTCCTGCTGCTCAGTCGCCGTTGCCAGTTGAATGTCGTATCGCGTTTATCAGCGTATTCTACTCGTATGGGCGATCAAAGATTGGCAATCCCTTGAACAAGCGATTGTGCACGTTGTCGACGCTGAGCAGTCTGGAGTTGCCTCGCGATGTGATGGAGCGCATTTTTGCCTTTGCCGCGCCGCGTGTGCTTCGCCGGGTGTATGTATCGCCCCACGAATATTAGCACTGGATGATGCGCTTTGCCAGCAGCTAACAAGTTCAGTTCTTTCGTCAGCAGCGTTTTATTGCTCCGTAATAGAACGAGTGGTTGCTCAATTGAATAAATCTAGTTCTACTTTCTTCCTTCCATCCATCTATTACACTGCAATCACCCCTGCGGTCGAACTCCGTGTACCAGACGACGCAGCCGTCGCCGATCGGCTCGACGACCGAGCACTAGACACACCGCCGTCTTCGCTCTCGCCACTTTGCCGCAGCGATGGTGCGATGATGCTTTTCAGGGTAAACGCGATTTGCATGGCACTCGGTCTGCGATCCGGGTCCAGATCGGTGCACTCCAATGCGAGTGTCTTGAGCGCCAAAGGACAATCGTCCCGAAAGCCAACGCGCGCTTTGCCCTGCTTGACGAGCTGCGCAATTTGCATCCCCGGTAGACGCTCGCTGCCATCACGTCCACTGCCAGTAGGGTCAGTCACGTGAGCAAAAGGCGGAAGGCACGTGTCCAGCTCTGAGAGCACCACACCAAACGAGTACACATCTGCCTTCTCTGAGTACTTGCGGCCCTGGATGATCTCCGGCGCCGTCCACAACAAGGGTGCCAACACCCGAGGTCATAGTCTCGTTGATCTGAGCCTGACGACTCACACCGAAGTCGGAGAGCTTAACATGCCAGCTGCGAGAGAGCAGGACGTTCTTGGACTTGAGATCGCGATGGACCACGACAGGACGCAAGCAATGGAGGTAGACTAAGCCCTCTGCGACGCCCATCGCGACCTTCATCTTCTCCTTGCGCCACGTCATCTTGGTTCCAAGCTTACGGATGACTGCATCCAAGTCCCCTGCATCCATGTACTCGACAATTGCGCTGAGATTCTGCAATCGGTCCCATGTTACACCGACAAAGCTGATAATGTTGGCGTGCTCCAGACCAGCCATGAGCTGGATCTCCGCCGCGAATTGCTCCAAGTGCGGCGTTGCATGTTGCCGCTCCGGGTAGTAGCTTCTTGATGGCAACGTGTCGCGTCTCGAGCTGTCCGAGCCATACCTCGCCGAAAGCTCCTTTCGACAAGCAAGCGAAGGAACGTCAGGTCCTCGTACGGAAGACGGTTGGCAGAGATATTGGGGTCGGCAAAAAATGCAGATAGCGCCTCTGACTCGGAGCAGTACTCCTCAACAGACTTTGCCCCACCCTGTCCGCGGCGTGTAGCCGACGATCGTCGGCGATCCAATGTTCTTGGGTCCATAGTTGTATCTCGACCTCCGCCAACAATGGATCCCAGCCATGTCTGTCGCCACGAACGGCCTCGAGGCTGGTTGTTGGTGTCTGGAGCTCCTTGACCCGCAGGAGTTGGCCGGGCTCCAACTGCTCGCGACTGCCAGTGGTTTCCAGAGTCCCCGCTCTGCCCAGGGTCCTTGTGCGCGCGACGGCTCTGGCGGCAGCGACGCACGACAAGTGAGAAGGCGACAAGGAACACGACGGCCCCGCACACTGCGAGAATCACAGCAAGAGTCGGCGGAGACGAGTCCTCGGCAGTTGACGTTGTTATGGTCGTCACCTCGCCGCTGCTGCTCGATGAAGAGCTCGCTGCGTCAATGAGGCTGACGGTCGCTATGAACGCGGCGATGCGGGAGCTGTTGACTGCTGGTGGGCAGAAAGAAGCTGCTGCTGCTACTGCGCTGCTGTTGGCGGTTGAGGAGCCGCTCAACCTCCGGCAGGGGATGATCATGTCGCCTGAATTGTAGCACTCGACGCCCGAGTCGGATGCGCGCATGTGGATGGCGGCCACCTCGATCGCGTCGCCAGCCGACCCCGACGCCGAGTCCTCCGTCGTGAGCGCGTGGAGGTAGGCCTGCGGGTACGGGATGGCGCTGCTGGAGCTGGCCGACGTCCACGCAGATCCGCTGCTGAACGGCAGGCTCTCGTCTCCGTCGACGATGGCGCACCGGAAGCCTGCGACCGCTTGGTCTGCGCACTGGGAGTTGGTGGCCTGCTCGAAGGCCCCGCAGTTGGCCGCTCCGCACTCGAACTCGTCCGCCGCCAGTCCAATGGCCCGCATCTCGACGCCCAAGCCGCCCTCGCACGCCGTGAACACCTGCACCACCGCGTCGCCAGCCACACCCGTCGAGCCCTCAAGCCCCGAGAGCACCAAGCCGTGCTCCCACAGCAGCGCGACCTTGGCGACGTCCGGCAGCCGCCCCCACGCGTCTGCACCGCCAGCAGAGCGCAAAACCTCCGCCGGGACGGCGGACGCCGCCGGCGCGCTAAGCTCCGAGTCGACGGCCGACGCGAGCGCCAGCGCCTGGCAGCGGCCCAGGACGTCGGAGCTGGCGCCGGAGCTGGAGCTGGACGCTGGAGCTGGAGCTGGAGCTGGAGCGGGAGCTGCGCATGGCGTCGAGTTGGCGAGTGAGGAAGCGGCGAGTTTCCCCCGGGATGGCGCCATGATGGGGCGGCGCATAGTGAAGCCAAGGTACTCGCGGATCGTTGAGGCGCGCCGCCCATCATCGTAAGATATCATGTGTCAGGAGGCGGTTGCGTGGCTGTGGGACTGCAGGATCGCTTAGTTTGTATAGTGGATTTAGTGATGGATAGGATGTGGGAGGGGGATACCGCGACAGACTGAGAAGGATGGGTGCATTTGTGCCACCCACTCATGGTTTTTCTGAAGCCGAATCCGGCACATCGCTTAGCGACGAGAGGGATGCTGGCGGCAGCGGCGACCGCACGAGCGACTGGCACCAGCGGCGGAAGGTCCGACGCTCCGCACGCTTCGGCCCCAGCACGACGAGGCGAAGAGCTCGCGCATCTTTCGATGGAGAGGCGGGAGCGACGATTGACACGCAGTAACTGCCGATCGACAACTTCAACCGTGAACATCGTGACCCCGACGCTATCTACACGCAGCTCATCGCTAGGAGCGCCTATACCTCGAACGTCTAGCGATGGCAGAGCTTTGGTGGCTGCAATTGTAGTAGTGGGCGACTGACTGCATGCAGCAGCTTCTTCCTGCCAACGAACGGAATATCCTGAAATCAGCGCCTCAGCACCCAGTCAGCCCAAGCAGCGTCAGTCTGTCGCACTAGTCACCATCATTTCATCCAATCAAAATCCCCAACACCCCATTTTCCACCAATCAAACCGTCCCCGACACCTTCCACCTTCCAGGCATGCGCCAATATGCGGGTGGCCATGCTGCTGCGCCGCCTGTCGAGCTCCACCGCGCGCCGCGCTGCGCCGCTGCGCCTCACACCGCTGGCGTCGCCGCTGCTGCTCGTGCTGCACCCCTGACACACTGTTGAGGCGGGCGCCCAGGCGCTCGCGGGCGACAACGAGCAGGCGCTCAAGCAGCTCAACGCGTTCCTGCAGCTGGCGGCGCGCGGCTGCAACAACGACGCGCACGGCGCTCGCTCGCAGCTGCAGGAGCTCTCGACCGCGAGCGGAGGCGCCGACGTGCGCTTCCCGCTCGCCTTCCACGTCCAGCGGGCGCCCAGTGACGACTTCTGCGCCTGCGAGTATGTGATTCAGGTGCCAGCGCAGCTGGTGCGGCGCACGCTCGCCAGCACGTCGACGGCGACGAGGCGCACGCATGCGGACCCCACGCAGGCGCCGCTCGCGCGCGCGTGGCAGGGACTCACTAGACGAGTGCTCAAGGACCTGTTCCACGTTGCGGGCATTGAAATCCCGCCGCCGGGAGCGCCAGGAGCCACCCCAGCCATGCACGCGCTCGCGACGTGGCTCGCGCAGACCTCGGGGGACGACGGAGAGCTCATGCGCGACGGAGTCAACGTGGCAGAGCACAACCGACGCAAGCAGCGAGAGCACGCGCAGTTCGACGAGCAGTTCCACGCCATGCTCACGCGCGAGAAGAACGTCGTGCACACGTTCACCACCGGCCTCGAGGACGGACCAAGTGCGTTCGCAGTCTCTGGGAGCTGCGAGATTGCAACTTCTAACATATTGCTATGCATGAACAGCCACGCAGCACGTGGTGCTGACGGACCTGCTGAAGCACCGACTGCTCATGCCCAAGTTTGACGACCCAGAGCAGCGCAGCGCAGCCTTCCGCTGGATCGCGGGCTTCCTGCTGACCAACTTCATGGAGCTGCGGCTGCACGCGCTCGTGTGGAACAAGGTCGCGCTGCTGGTGACGCACAACAGCGCGTCAGCCGATGGTGAACCTGCAGCGTTCGACGTGCAGTGGGACCGCGAACGCCCCGACGAGGGCATGGGTGTGCTCATTCCGCTCGGCTGCGACCCCGAGGAGCTGCTCGACTACCTTTACGAGCAAGTAGACGAGCTCGAGCGCACCCTAGACGACTACCAACAGCGCCAGCAGCGCGGGAGCAGCACTTCCACCGGCGCTTCCACCGCCTCAGCCAAGCAGCGGGGGCCCAGACGGTCGCACTTTTACCAGCAAGAGCTCAACGCCATGCACCGCAAAAGGTAGCCATCCAACAAGTTGAAGTTACCATCATTCCCTCCATCTACCTCAACCCCCCCGAATAGAGGCCCTTGAATCCTCGTCACTTAGGAATATTTCCCCATTTCCCACTCGAGAAAGGCCGAGAAAGGCCGCGTCGCCATGGCGCCGCCGCTGCGTCGCCTCCTGCTGCTCCTCACGTCCCTGGCAATGCTGTACGAGTCAGGATACGCAACCGCCCCCATGCGCCTGGAGGTGCTGCAGTACAACGTGTTCGGGCGGCCGTCGGAGGTGTCGAGCGACGGCCAGGCCGACCGCCTGGCGCGCATCCCCGCGTCGCTCGCGCGCCTGTCGAGCGCCATCGACGTGGTGACGTTCGCGGAGGCCGACGTCAAGGGCCAGCGGGACCAGATGCTCGCGCAGTTCCGCGCGCGGGGCTTCAACTTCTCCACCAGCGTGCTGCACGACCCCGACCCGTTCACCAGCGCGCTCAATGGCGGCGTGCTCGTCGTCTCGCGATGGCCCATTGTAAGAGAGGCGCAGCACGTGTACCGCAACGCTTGCCACTACTCGGACTGCCTCGCGGCCAAGGGTGTCAAGTACGCGCGCGTGCTCAAGACCGTCGACAAGGTCTCCAAGATATTCAACGTCTTCGCCACGCACATGCAGGTGAAGCAGAAGCATCAAGGGCTGGGGCAGAGATCAGAAGGTCGCTGACATCAAGTGACGTTGGTGGGCACAGGCGTGGTCGACGGAGCAGGGACGAGCAGACAGGATTCTTCAGGCGCAGCAGGTACAAGTGGCTTATGGAGAATGCAGTCACGTCTGTGCATTCAAGAAGCTCACCGTTGTTGATTCTTCAGATGCGGGCGTTCGTCGACGCAATGGAGATCCCGCACCACGAACCATTGATTTTTGCAGGCGACTTCAACGTCGATAACCACTCGTACGCAGCTGAGGTCGCGAACTTGGTCAAGCTGCTCAAGGCGACCTCGCCAGTGCCGGTCGGCTCGCAGCAATTTACAAGCGAGTACGTCCAGCAGATCTTGACCCTGATTATACCAGCGCCTAACTCACGTTTTTTGCGCAACAGCCCTCAGACAAACCTGCTTGTCGGTCGCGACGGTGCTGCAAACAGTAACAAATGCTCGTCGCAGTATGTTCAGAGCTGGGGCATACCCAAGGTATTTTGTCTCTCGTGAGTTTTGCTCATGATGTCGGCTAACTGAGCTTTATGATGTGACCAAACGTTGCGTAGAACAATACGTTCTACCCAAATCTGCTCACGCGAGTCCCGTGCACCGTTCATCGCCCCCATGGTTGGGTTGATGACAGTGTGTACATTTCACCAGGACAATATGTGCTACTGCCCATGTTGTCCACTTGAGTGGCTCGACTACGTCTTATACGGCAATGCTCCGTACCAGCAGCCCATCGGGAAGCCAACCTTACAAGCATTTGTGAACCAAGTTGGGCATTTCTCTGTCGACTGGACCGCTGCGGAGAGCAACATGAAAATGGAGCTGATCGATCTGTCGGATCACTACCCAGTGCTAGCTCGTTTTGAGTTTCCCATCAATATCGCACCGGGCAAGGACAACGATCCATCAATGTTCCATTTAGATGGATGCTCGACCGATGCCGACTGCCGATTCCACAATTTTCCACTGCTACTGCTCTGGAGAAGATTGCTACTACAAAGGCAAGCACGTCAACGGGATGGACTACTCTCCAACCCACGAAGTCAATCGCAACTGTTTGTACCAGAAAACGTCGTTTCGATGCCTTTGTGGCCCCACATGATAAACTTTCAAGCTCAATAGACGCGCAATGCGAGATCTCATATTGATTTTATGCCTTGAGACGACCTTGCGGTGGGTAACACAAGGTCCCGGTGTGTCTGTAGCTGTGCTTCATGAAAGCGTTGCGAATGGGTCGGATGGCATCATTGTTGGTGGCCTCTGACCTACTCCTCCAGCGGGTGGTGCTGCAGTCATGAACTGGTACGCGTTCGGTGCTCCCATCGCACCACCAGTTGGGTATCCTCCGTATGCCTGCGGAGGCTGGACGATCATGCCACCGTATCCAGGCATTCCAGCTGCCGTCGCGTACATTTGCTGCCCACCGTTATAGTAACCAGCCTGAGCAACCTGCGACGGTGTGGCATAGTAGCCCATTGGAGCTACTGCTGGCATCGTGGCCATAGGCATAGCTGCCTGCGGTGGCGGTGGCGGGAGCACGGCTACCTTCTCTTTAGGTGCCTGTAGTCGAGCTTGCTCAAGCGTTTGGTAGCTCTTCGCTGGGCGAGACTGCAGCTTCTTGTCCTCAGGCCGCAGGTTCAGGTCAACGATGTTGGAGTCCCACAAGTCGCTGCTGTTAGTCTGCGGAAATCAACCAGAGTCAGTTATCGTGTGCAGAATCTTAGTGTCAGCGAGAGAAAAATCGTACGCGGGGGTCCGAGTTTCCATCCTCAAGCTGTGAGGCTCCTGTTGGAGCAGCAAACTCCGGAGGTGCGACCTCAGTTGTGGGCGGCGCGGTAGGTGTGAAATCGAGTCCCGCAAGCATCGATGAGATGTTCTGCTCCGACTTCTTGCGCGTGGCGACTGGAGGCGCTTCAAAAGCATCAAACCCTTTGTTCGTGTTGATATCTGCGGTGGTCGTCGCAGTGAAGCTGGAAGAAAAAAAGTCTCCCGAAGGTGGAGGCGCAGCGGACTTTGACGGTGGACGAGAGGTAGAAATGGCAGAGGCAGGGGAACGATTTTCCGCTGCCACCGTCTTGGCACGCATACGGGCTTCGGGTGCTGTTTTCGTATAAGTTAGCTCGCTTGAAAATTCCCTCGTTGATACCAAGGATGTCACTTACAGATGCAATCGGGCTTGGGGCCACCGCATGCCTCGCATATCGGTGCAAGAGGCTTGTCATTGACGAGTGTGCATCGCGGACATTCCCATGGACCGAAAGACGACTCTCGAGACCCACCACCACTGCCTTTTGAGTAATTTCCGTTGCTGTACGAGAATGTGCTGTTTGCCTTGCGTGAGGTGCTGGAGGGATTAGTGGTGCCTGCAGTCCCTGCTGCAGCCTTGGCGCGATTCGGGTCAAGACGGTCAGGTAGACGCCTGAACGATACGCCATCAATAATCAAGTCTGAAAAAGTTGGAGGAGTCAGTATCGAGCTCGTCTGACCTTGGATTGGAGCACAGTGCGCCACTCTGGGACTTACCATACATATCGTTGAGCTCTACGGAGGGCTTAATGATGATGTGAACGCAATGCCCGCCAGGTAAGTTGAAGACGTAGTCCCAGTCCCCAAATGATAGCTATTGGATGAATGTGCACGACGAGCGTCAGTCACATATCAACAATACACCGAAAACTTCTTCCTCGTACCGACTGTGAAGTATACTTGACAATGCTGTCGACGCGTAGCACCTTTTTGCCAGACGCAAGCGAGTGGGTGAGCGAGATTTCGAACTCGCGGCCTTCCTCGACCTTAAGCCGCCAGATGACGCGTTTCTTCGAGCTCTCGATGGTCTTGCCGACATTCGCAATCTCATAGTACAGCGCGCAAGCCTTGGCGTTCGTCGCCTTGACTGTTCCCCATTGACTTTGCCACGACATTCCTTAAGGAGCTTCGCTGGGGAAGAAAGCTTTCAAGAGCGAGAAAAGGCGAGCGGGAAGTCGACTGAGCGAAACAGGAGACTGTGGAGCCGCTTGAGCAAACTCCAAATAGATGCAACCAAAAACGAAACCAACCCTCAGATGTGGTCAACACCTCTTCTTGAAATAGACTTGACTGGTGCAAATACCCTCGCATGCAATATTACAAGACCCAGGAAAAGTGTCTGCTTCTTTTGTTGTTGTTGCATCGTATCTCACAATCATCTCGATATTGAAGCTGTGTCAATAGGAGGCCTCATAGCTTCTACACAACTCTCATTGAGTAAGACTGAAGCATTAGGAGCTATATGTTGGGTGCCGATATCTTCCAAGTAGACAGCCAACCCGAAACAGGTAGCCGCATCCAGTCGTGTGGTATGCATCGTGAAGTTACCTATATGTAAATCGTGGAAGCCTGGATTTGATGTGCATGGATGCCTCTTGATCCTTGAGTGTGCCCAGGAATTCTATCACACGCATGGAAGCGATTGTGGTGGAAATCAATCTTGACTCTGTCTTTGGGCTTGTATTTGCACTAAATTAGCTCTGTTGTGTGTACGGATACTTTCGCGGGATTATGCTATGCTGCTACTGGTGACAGAAATAGTAAGACACTCTCGACATAGGTGTCATGCCAGTGGTGACGAAGTCGAGTCGCCATGAAAGTGCATGCATCTTCCAACGCAAGCGCATATCGCCGACAGCAGCTCTCTATACTCCAGGCAGCGGGAGCGATTTACCACTGGATGACATGGGGATTTGTCGGGGCAATGACATTTTCCCAGTTTCTCTGCATCTTCAATTATTCAACAACGACATTTGGTCATTCAGCGTTCGGTCAGGATCCACGACTTGGCATAACTTCAATTATCGGCCAAAATGACATTCCATACTCGGATCGAGCGATGATATGTGTTCTTGGTCCCGACGGATACGAACCAAGGCTAGTGAGCCAAGTCATTTCTTCTAGCAGCGGCAGCAGCAAACTAATTGACTCGTCAGGCTCCTATGTCGGTGGGTATCGCTTTGTCCCACGACAAATTAACACCGCAATCGACCCACTAGCGTACAAAGTATATTTGAACACGTGCAGCCGGATTGAAGCCACCTTGTCTTCCATTGTTAAAGTCTGTAACACTCTCGGGTATGAGAACGTTGTACCAGACGTTGGTCGTGCTGTTGCCGGAAACCAGGCATATGAGATTCCATTCTCGCTTCCTGTTCTGATTATTCCGTTTTATGATAACTCTCAGGCGGCTCGCTTTATCGTACCAACAAGAGGTGGTGACTCGTGCGCTTTTCGCTTATACGGGAATTATGCCGATGCCTCTGATCCCAAATCTTCCCTTGGAGCAATCAACAAATCGGTTCGCCACTATCGAGTTCAAGAGTGGCTTGGGAGACCAAACGGTGTATGGCGAAATGGTTGGTACGAAGATCGTCTCGGTGATCGCTGGAACGCAGACTTCTTGAGCACATCAACAACAGATCTTAATATTACTCAACGAATTTTCGACATGGACAAGAATGGACAAGAGATTGACTGCAGGTACAATGTCTGTTATTCTCAACCTTCTTCAGGTGTTTCCTGGAGCTCAAAAATCGCAATGTCAGTGAAAGCTACCGATGTCGTGGCCGTTTATGTTGGCAACGCTACTCAACACGGACTTTTTACATTTCGATCGAGTTTCTACTGGGTGGTGGTAGCAAAATATGACTGGCAAACACTTCTCTCAAACGCATCTATCGCACTTACTTCTCTTTACGATGGATGCTTGCTATGCTGGCACTGCATCATGGATACTTTCGAGGAGAAACACAGTGGCGTAACTGCGGTATATCAAGCATATCTGGATCAACGAGCTTCCAGTTACTGCTATTTAGGATACTCCCACATCTCAAAATGGTTCTATGCGCAATCTGGACAGTTGGATGTGATTTTGAAGGTCAGCAACGTGGTATGTCCGCCTCTTGGTTTACTGTATACCCCGCGATTGTCGAGTTTGTACTTGCTTTCTTCAGCGCGTTAAGTCTTATTGCGCAAAATCACTCGACGACGCATGTCGGATGCCATGTTTGTACCAACTATTGCTGTGCTCTGTGCAATGCATTACTGGCGAGAAGAACTTGCTGCAAGTGGGTGGCTGCGTGGGGTTGACGGTCGGGTGACGACTGTAGTGTACTCTAACGACGTCGAGAAATTGCGGCTAACTGACATGTTTACTTCGGACATCGCACTGCGGCTTAATGGAAACGTTCGCGAACTGTTCATCTCCAAGTTAGTCCTATTTGGGGTGAATTTGCTACCATTGGTTTTCGGAAGGCCAATACCAGGAAAAAAAGCTGGTGCTCAGTTCGAGACGGAAATTGAAAAAGCTTTAGCCGTTTCTCATCGTAATGTAGGGGGTCTAGACACGCCTCTGTGGAGATTCTGGCGGTGGTGCTCATCCAAGCGATCCTCGAGGGTTGAACCCTCCGGACTAGCAATTTGCCGCACCAAAGTAGTCGCTGGATCTCAGGAAACCACGATGGGGTATCTCTCGAGTTATGAACTCATTCGGTTGGGTTACGTCGTATTTGGAGGGAAATTTGTCATGAAGTTCGATGATTGGGATATCATCTCCTTATTTGAGCCTCTGCGGCAGTTTTTCCATTTGTGGAACCACAGAGTGACCGTGTGGGCATTAAAAGACGAGACAATGAGTGGGTCTAAAGCAAAGTGTGGAGCCAAGTCGAGACGATTGGAGAGTTTGCACCCAGAACTCCTTCGTTTGGATGACCCACGTCTCCTTCAAATCCGATTCTGGCACATTTCCGCGTGTGACATTGAGTGAGCCGCACGATTACATATTCATGGTCTATCGTGTTCTCGGTATGAAATCTTCTCAGGTGCAGAAATTTTGAGCGCGCACGGCCAGAAGCAAAAAAAAAAAAAAAATAATAATAATAATGTGGAGAAGTTTGGTGTACCCACTTCTTCGCTTGTTCTGCACTCGTCAGCTGAGCTCAGGCAGTTCAACAGCTTCATAATTCAGCGTATTGATGTTTTCACACAATGGACGAATCCAAGTATTCTTGCTGCAGTAGAGCGCAGGATTCAGGTGAATATTGCCACAGCTAAGGTATATCCACGAGAGTTTCTCAAGTGCAGCGAATCAAACTCCAAATGCTGGAGTTGCACAGTCTGAGGACTTGTCGCTAATGTAAGGTGGTGCTCTGCGTCCTGCTAACTTGGCACTCACGAGCACCGTAAATGTTGACGGTTCTGCTACCAGAGTCTACAGGTGCTAGTTTCACATAGACCGCTGTGCTTGGTTGAAAGTGACAATAGTGCACATATCGTTGTCGTGAAGAGCGTACAAGCATCATCAGACTTGGAACCAAGTCCATGCCGGGAGTGACCTGGATCCACGACACGTAGGTGACGTTCAAGCGGTGATGAAAGCGAGTAGACCTCGAATGTGCATTTGTGTCTATGGGTGAATCGCGAGTGGTGAAAGCGCCCTTCACTCGCTGTCTGAGCGGCGGCGCTTACTGCTGCTCTTCCTGCTCTTGTCGTGGCGGCTCCTGCTCCTGCTCCGACTCCTGCTCCTGTCTCTGCGGCTGCGCGACTCCCGCTTCCGCTTTTTACCGCTCCTTCTATCGTCCCCGCTGCTCTCGCTGTCGCTGTCTCCGCTGCTCTCTCCGCTGCTGCTCTCGCTGTCATCTCGTCTCCTGCTCTTCCTGCGCTTCTCCTTCTCGCCGCTCTTCTTCTTCTTGCTCTTCCTGCTCTTCTTTTCGCGCTTCCTGCTCCTCCGCCCGCCGTCGCTGTCGCTGTCGCCCCCGTACGTCGCCGCCAGCGCCTGCGGGTTGAGTCCGCTGCCCGCCACGCCCGCGTCCGCCAGCTTGGAGCGCTTCTTCGCCTGCTTGCGCAGCGACTTGGCGCGCGACTCGTCCAGCTGCTGCCGGAACGCGCCCGCGTGTCGATCGCCGTCCTCCGAGCGCCGCCTCGGCCCGCAGTTTCTGCAGCTTGGCGCCCACCAGCTGGTCGTACATCTTCTGCAGCGTGTCCTGCGCGTTCGACGGCCGCGCGGCAGACCGCCCGTGGTCCTGCGCCGCGTGCCGCTTGCACGTGCCCGTGTAGCACTGCGGACACTGCGACATGGCCGCTAGGAAAGTGGCAGCTTGGTGGCGGGGATAATGGAGGTGTGGCCCACATAGGAGGCATGGGCGGCATTTTGCTCTTGCAACATGATGAGGTGAGTTTTGATGAGGCTTCCTGCTCTCAGACTCTCTACAGGGCAATGCAGGACTGCATGTATTGGAGTTGTTGGGCTGGTTGTCATGTGCGGTGGTGCTCGCCCACGCCACGAGATTTTTTTTTTTTTCTTCTCCAACTAAAGCGATGCGGATCGCATCATCGCACCATCGCTGCATCAAAGTGGCGAGAGCGAAGACGGTGGTGTGTCTAGTGCTCGGTCGCCGAGCCGATCGGCGACGGCTGCGTCGTCTAGTACACGGAGTTCGACCGCAGGGGTGATTGCAGTGTAATGGATGAATGAAAGGAAGAAAAGTAGAGCTAGATTTATTCAATTAAGCAACCACTCGTTCTATTACCGAGCAATAACAGGGTGCTGACGAAAGAACTGAACTTGTTAGCTGCTGGTAAAGCGCATCATCCAGTGCTAATATCCGTGGGGCGATACATACACCCGGCGAAGCACACGTGGCGCGGCAAAGGCAAAAACGCGCTCCACCACATCGCGAGGCAACTCCAGACTGCACGATCGCTTGTTCAAGGGATTGCCAATCATTGATCGCCCATACGAGTAGAATACGCTGATAAACACGATACGACATTCGACTGGCAATGGCGACTGAGCAGCAGGAAGTGGCTCGTTGTGGAATTCGGCGACAAAGCTCTCTGGGATGGCAAAGCCTCCTCTAACGGTTGTGTTTATACCGTTGGTTTCAAGATGAAAGAACTCGAGCACCTTGTTCAACGCCAACATTTCTCGGATGGATGCGAGTGCTAGCTCAGCAGATTGCCACCCGCGAGCATAGCACTTCAAGCCTTTGAGTGTTTGTCCCAGACGATTGGTTGTGTCCTTCAGTTCATTCATAAGCAGAATAACATCGTCGAAGCGGCAGTCCAGATCTTCAAGACAAACTTTGCTGGAGCGATAAGCTTGCAGGAATGACTCAGTGCAGATAGATCCAACTCCAACATTCAGTGACTTGAGGTTTGGGCACGAACTCAAAATGGCTGCAAAAGGACATTCGTCGATATCTGGCCTGGACATTACTACTAGACGCGTCAACGGTGACCCGACAAGCTGCAGGAATTGAGATATGGACCCGTAGTCAATAGGATCAAATCCAGTCCAGTCCAGCTCCAAACTGGTGACAGGGTTGTCAGCGAGGGGTGCAGCTGTTGTCGGCTGCAATGCCTCACGAGCGACCGAGCAAACGCCATAGCCAGGAACCACCACTAATACTTCCGATTGTTCAGGGTCATCGTGGAGTACTTGAACGTGATCCACATCCGTTGTGAGCTCCCAGACTGCGGTGTCTTCAGCAATTGTTTCAAACGAGTCTCCTAGTGGTTCCACCTTCAGCATCACTCCCTTTCTCAGCATCTTGAGGCTTTGGTCGCGAACATTGTCAAAGCTGTTATGCCTGTTGTACAGCAGGCTCGTTGGGTCAGATGAGCTCAGCAGCTCAGCTATAGCTTCAATGTCTTCCTGGTTCATCATGAACACCTTAATAGCGACACTCGAGATCGTGGAGTGGACTCGTGCGTAGGATGAAAAAAGTGCATAAGCCAAACTTTGCCACACCCATTTCCTGGCTCTTGAAGCTTCCTCCTCGTCCTCGAATACACTTTCGAACAACGTAACTGTGCATTTCGAGGTTTGTCGACAGTTTGCGATGGCTGAGCACACACGCACAAACCGAGTAGGCGTATGGCTGGGACCATTTATATCAACAGCTTTCAGATTTGCTCGACTTTCCGGCGAGGAGCCACCAGCGCAAAACACTTGCTCGTTGATTCGACCCAAGGTTTGAATGAGAGATGCTTCGTCTAGCCGTTGGTGCTTTTGAAACCAGGTGGGTTCGCTGAAACTTTTCAACTGCTCGATTGTGAAATCGCCACATTCAGTGACAAGACCCACCAGCACTCGCGCAATCTCGTCGATGGTATCCATAACAGCTAAACGTGGATTGGGCTCCAACACAATTGAGCACGCCAGCTCACACTCTACTGGAATCGGAAAGCGCCATCCTCCATTGTTCGCCCAGAGTTGCTTCATTTTCTCCCACAGACCCGACGGAACCTTGCAACGCACAGACACACACACACATCGACGAGAGGGTCCACAGCAACATTGGGCGGTGTGTGTGAAAGAATTTTCTGGATCGCCAATTCGAGCTTCTTCGTACGATACACTTTCGCTTCGAGCTCAATGAGCAGCCATTTGATCGATATTGCTGTCGGGAACTCCAATTGTTCGATCCAGGTTATATCGGCCAATTCATTGTCATCAACCCACACATCGAATCGCAGCTTATCGAAAGAAGCGTTCTCGAGACAGGCCAATGCATTTTCCAATGTGGCAGCTGGGATGTTGCAGAACGCCGTCATGACGTATACCCACGCCTTCATATCAACTCGTGCAAGTAGTGTGAGCAGCACCAAAGCATCTCGGATGTCGAGTAGGTGATCAGGACAAGAGCCACTTTGCGGTAGCTTTAGATTGATCTCTAAGGTTTTCGCCTCCGGTTTACGGGACTGGAGGCGCCATACCTTGCCAAGACTCAGTCTGGCACGCACGGGTGCGCACCACTGGTGGAGGAAAGCCCACTTGGACTCACTGGTGTCTGCCATGGTCTGTGCACTGATCAAAGACGAATGATCTCAAAATCGACCATTCCTACCCAGGAAGGAAAGTCCCCGGAAATACCGAGGAGATACCGAGAACTATCCTGCCATGAGTATAGCAATGGATGACACAAAGTAGAGCGAGGTGCTGGTCACAAGCACGATCATTCATTGCGGATATACATTCAGCGCTCTATTTGCTTTCCAATCCCTCCATCCATCTATTACACTGCAATCACCCCTGCGGTCGAACTCCGTGTACCAGACGACGCAGCCGTCGCCGATCGGCTCGACGACCGAGCACTAGACACACCACCGTCTTCACTCTCGCCACTTTGACGCAGCGATGGTGCGATGATGCTTTTCAGGGTAAACGCGATTTGCATGGCACTCGGTCTGCGATCCGTGGCCAGATCGGTGCACTCCAATGCGAGTGTCTTGTGCGCCAAAGGACAATCGTCCCGAAAGCCAACGCGCGCTTTGCCCTGCTTGACGAGCTGCGCGATTTGCATCCCCTGTAGCCGCTCGCTGTCCCCACACTACACATCGGCCCTGGATGGTCTCCGGCGCCGCCCACAACAAGGCGTCTCCTCCACCCAAGGTCATGATCTCATCGATCTGAGCCCGACGACTCGCACCAGAGCCCGAGCGCTCGACGCGCCAACTGCCAGCCTCAATGTCGCGAACTCCCGCATCACCTCGCGATGCAGCCCCAAACCAGCGCACGCCACGCGCGTGTCCACCCACTCCTCCCTCCCGACTCGACAGCTTCTCCCTTGGCAGTGAGGTGACGCCTCCCCTCCATTCCTCCACTTGTGTCCAGCGGTCTCTCTCCCCTCAACGCGAGCCCCTCGACTTGTCAACTTGCCCTCGAGAGAAAACGAGACTGGCGTCGACGGATCCAGCACCGCGCGCGGTCGTGGTCTGTTGTTGCTGCTGCCTCCATCGACGCTGGTTGTCATGACAGCCACGATCTCCTGCAGCTCCACCGCCTTTGGAGTGTCGTTCAAGTAGAATAAAAGCGGCGTGCATGTGAGTTTACATGTTTATCAGAGGAGAGGAGGCCGATACTTTCTGCCAACCCGCTCCACCTCGAGAAAGCTGCTTCGAGGGCCAGGAAAGAGGATCACGTTGCTCGAGCGATGCTGTTGCGGTTGGTGGCGCGGGACTCGAATGTGACGAGCGGACAGTGGCACATCAATCGATTACACGAAATTGTATCGAACCAAGATCAGTACACGCAGTACCCGAGCTACTGTAATAATAATAATAAAAAACGACCTGAACTCGGACGGTTCTCAATGCTTCATCAACAGCGTCAGCAAGCGAGAATGCTCGTTCCAAATACTCTGTGACTACCACCGTAGTCTTGTCCAGCATAGCAGTAACTCGCTCCCGTCTTCGATGTACTCGTCAGGGTTGCATCGTATGAAAACGCATGGAAGCACAAGAAGCTCTTGTATCTTGCGCATGCGTGCATCTTCGTCAGCTATCTTGTATCTTGCATGCTGTCTCTCATCTACCTCGATGAGTACATAGTGTGTGCCGGCCCAAATTAATACGTCAGGCCGCAAGAGGGAATTCCCAACCCTCTTGTCAAGCACAATCATCGGGTAGAGCTCGAGCAGAGGTATCATAAGCAGCGTCTCTTTCTTCCGCGCTCGCTCCTTGGACAGATGCTTCAGTAGATCGTCAACAGTCTTCTGCTTGAGCGCGCGCGGTCTCGGCGGCCGCAGCCTAGCTCTGTGTCTGGACCTGAACATATTCACCCATCCATCACCAAATCTTGGACGCTTCGCTGGAGGTATCATCATGTCCTCCGCGACTTGCTGGCCTGCACGGACAATCTCCTCGGGCGTTTGCGTGGTGTTCCTATTAAGCTTCGCCAATCAGCCAGCTCAAATTCCAAAGTCCTCACTCCGCGCAGCGTCTTGGCTGACCGCACCTCCACGGGATTCTGCGCAGTATTTCACTCTCGGGCAAGATCTTCGTTACCGCCCCTCAGAGCGGGATCGCAAGCCCATGATACTGAAGGCACTTCGACTTCTCCTGAAAGTACGTCGTGAGCTCGTGTACCGCTAATCCATCCTTGTTGTGCGCGTCGCACAGCTTGATCTTGTATCAGATGGTCAGATACACGTACTTCTTGTGCTTGCGTCCGTCGTCACTGTGCATGGCCAGCTCCTCATGTGGCTGTGAGGCAGCGCGCTACTTCTTGCGCTGCATATCGTGGGGCGGGGATGCCACACTGCTTTGCTCGAGCTCAACCCGATGATTGTGCTTGACAAGAGGGTTGGGAGTTCCCTCTTGCGGCCTGATGTATTAATTTGTGCCGACACACACTATGTACTCATAGAGGTAGATGAGAGACAGCATGCAAGATACAAGATAGCTGATGAAGATGCACGCATGCACAATATACAAGAGCTTCTTGTGCTTCCATGCGTTTTCATCTGATGCAACCCTGACGAGTACATCGAAGACGGGAGCGAGTTACTGCTATGCTGGAAAAGACTACGGTGGTAGTCACAGAGTACCTGAAGCGAGCATTCTCACTTGCTAATGCTGTTGATGAATCATTGAGAACCGTCCGAGTTCAGGTCGTTTTTTATTATTATTATTACAGTAGCTCGGGTACTGCGTGTACTGATCTTGGTTCGATACAATTTCGTGTAATCGATTGATGTGCCACTGTCCGCTCGTCACATTCGAGTCCCGCGCCACCAACCGCAACAGCATCGCTCGAGCAACGTGATCCTCTTTCCTGGCCCTCGAAGCAGCTTTCTCGAGGTGGAGCGGGTTGGCAGAAAGTATCGGCCTCCTCTCCTCTGATAAACATGTAAACTCACATGCACGCCGCTTTTATTCTACTTGAACGACACTCCAAAGGCGGTGGAGCTGCAGGAGATCGTGGCTGTCATGACAACCAGCGTCGATGGAGGCAGCAGCAACAACAGACCACGACCGCGCGCGGTGCTGGATCCGTCGACGCCAGTCTCGTTTTCTCTCGAGGGCAAGTTGACAAGTCGAGGGGCTCGCGTTGAGGGGAGAGAGACCGCTGGACACAAGTGGAGGAATGGAGGGGAGGCGTCACCTCACTGCCAAGGGAGAAGCTGTCGAGTCGGGAGGGAGGAGTGGGTGGACACGCGCGTGGCGTGCGCTGGTTTGGGGCTGCATCGCGAGGTGATGCGGGAGTTCGCGACATTGAGGCTGGCAGTTGGCGCGTCGAGCGCTCGGGCTCTGGTGCGAGTCGTCGGGCTCAGATCGATGAGATCATGACCTTGGGTGGAGGAGACGCCTTGTTGTGGGCGGCGCCGGAGACCATCCAGGGCCGATGTGTAGTGTGGGGACAGCGAGCGGCTACAGGGGATGCAAATCGCGCAGCTCGTCAAGCAGGGCAAAGCGCGCGTTGGCTTTCGGGACGATTGTCCTTTGGCGCACAAGACACTCGCATTGGAGTGCACCGATCTGGCCACGGATCGCAGACCGAGTGCCATGCAAATCGCGTTTACCCTGAAAAGCATCATCGCACCATCGCTGCGTCAAAGTGGCGAGAGCGAAGACGGTGGTGTGTCTAGTGCTCGGTCGTCGAGCCGATCGGCGACGGCTGCGTCGTCTGGTACACGGAGTTCGACCGCAGGGGTGATTGCAGTGTAATAGATGGATGGAGGGATTGGAAAGCAAATAGAGCGCTGAATGTATATCCGCAATGAATGATCGTGCTTGTGACCAGCACCTCGCTCTACTTTGTGTCATCCATTGCTATACTCATGGCAGGATAGTTCTCGGTATCTCCTCGGTATTTCCGGGGACTTTCCTTCCTGGGTAGGAATGGTCGATTTTGAGATCATTCGTCTTTGATCAGTGCACAGACCATGGCAGACACCAGTGAGTCCAAGTGGGCTTTCCTCCACCAGTGGTGCGCACCCGTGCGTTCCAGACTGAGTCTTGGCAAAGTATGGCGCCTCCAGTCCCGTAAACCGGAGGCGAAAACCTTAGAGATCAATCTAAAGCTACCGCAAAGTGGCTCTTGTCCTGATCACCTACTCGACATCCGAGATGCTTTGGTGCTGCTCACACTACTTGCACGAGTTGATATGAAGGCGTGGGTATACGTCATGACGGCGTTCTGCAACATCCCAGCTGCCACATTGGAAAATGCATTGGCCTGTCTCGAGAACGCTTCTTTCGATAAGCTGCGATTCGATGTGTGGGTTGATGACAATGAATTGGCCGATATAACCTGGATCGAACAATTGGAGTTCCCGACAGCAATATCGATCAAATGGCTGCTCATTGAGCTCGAAGCGAAAGTGTATCGTACGAAGAAGCTCGAATTGGCGATCCAGAAAATTCTTTCACACACACCGCCCAATGTTGCTGTGGACCCTCTCGTCGATGTGTGTGTGTGTCTGTGCGTTGCAAGGTTCCGTCGGGTCTGTGGGAGAAAATGAAGCAACTCTGGGCGAACAATGGAGGATGGCGCTTTCCGATTCCAGTAGAGTGTGAGCTGGCGTGCTCAATTGTGTTGGAGCCCAATCCACGTTTAGCTGTTATGGATACCATCGACGAGATTGCGCGAGTGCTGGTGGGTCTTGTCACTGAATGTGGCGATTTCACAATCGAGCAGTTGAAAAGTTTCAGCGAACCCACCTGGTTTCAAAAGCACCAACGGCTAGACGAAGCATCTCTCATTCAAACCTTGGGTCGAATCAACGAGCAAGTGTTTTGCGCTGGTGGCTCCTCGCCGGAAAGTCGAGCAAATCTGAAAGCTGTTGATATAAATGGTCCCAGCCATACGCCTACTCGGTTTGTGCGTGTGTGCTCAGCCATCGCAAACTGTCGACAAACCTCGAAATGCACAGTTACGTTGTTCGAAAGTGTATTCGAGGACGAGGAGGAAGCTTCAAGAGCCAGGAAATGGGTGTGGCAAAGTTTGGCTTATGCACTTTTTTCATCCTACGCACGAGTCCACTCCACGATCTCGAGTGTCGCTATTAAGGTGTTCATGATGAACCAGGAAGACATTGAAGCTATAGCTGAGCTGCTGAGCTCATCTGACCCAACGAGCCTGCTGTACAACAGGCATAACAGCTTTGACAATGTTCGCGACCAAAGCCTCAAGATGCTGAGAAAGGGAGTGATGCTGAAGGTGGAACCACTAGGAGACTCGTTTGAAACAATTGCTGAAGACACCGCAGTCTGGGAGCTCACAACGGATGTGGATCACGTTCAAGTACTCCACGATGACCCTGAACAATCGGAAGTATTAGTGGTGGTTCCTGGCTATGGCGTTTGCTCGGTCGCTCGTGAGGCATTGCAGCCGACAACAGCTGCACCCCTCGCTGACAACCCTGTCACCAGTTTGGAGCTGGACTGGACTGGATTTGATCCTATTGACTACGGGTCCATATCTCAATTCCTGCAGCTTGTCGGGTCACCGTTGACGCGTCTAGTAGTAATGTCCAGGCCAGATATCGACGAATGTCCTTTTGCAGCCATTTTGAGTTCGTGCCCAAACCTCAAGTCACTGAATGTTGGAGTTGGATCTATCTGCACTGAGTCATTCCTGCAAGCTTATCGCTCCAGCAAAGTTTGTCTTGAAGATCTGGACTGCCGCTTCGACGATGTTATTCTGCTTATGAATGAACTGAAGGACACAACCAATCGTCTGGGACAAACACTCAAAGGCTTGAAGTGCTATGCTCGCGGGTGGCAATCTGCTGAGCTAGCACTCGCATCCATCCGAGAAATGTTGGCGTTGAACAAGGTGCTCGAGTTCTTTCATCTTGAAACCAACGGTATAAACACAACCGTTAGAGGAGGCTTTGCCATCCCAGAGAGCTTTGTCGCCGAATTCCACAACGAGCCACTTCCTGCTGCTCAGTCGCCATTGCCAGTCGAATGTCGTATCGTGTTTATCAGCGTATTCTACTCGTATGGGCGATCAATGATTGGCAATCCCTTGAACAAGCGATCGTGCAGTCTGGAGTTGCCTCGCGATGTGGTGGAGCGCGTTTTTGCCTTTGCCGCGCCACGTGTGCTTCGCCGGGTGTATGTATCGCCCCACGGATATTAGCACTGGATGATGCGCTTTACCAGCAGCTAACAAGTTGAGTTCTTTCGTCAGCACCCTGTTATTGCTCGGTAATAGAACGAGTGGTTGCTTAATTGAATAAATCTAGCTCTACTTTTCTTCCTTTCATTCATCCATTACACTGCAATCACCCCTGCGGTCGAACTCCGTGTACCAGACGACGCAGCCGTCGCCGATCGGCTCGGCGACCGAGCACTAGACACACCACCGTCTTCACTCTCGCCACTTTGACGCAGCGATGGTGCGATGATGCTTTTCAGGGTAAACGCGATTTGCATGGCACTCGGTCTGCGATCCGTGGCCAGATCGGTGCACTCCAATGCGAGTGTCTTGAGCGCCAAAGGACAATCGTCCCGAAAGCCAACGCGCGCTTTGCCCTGCTTGACGAGCTGCGCGATTTGCATCCCCTGTAGCCGCTCGCTGTCCCCACACTACACATCGGCCCTGGATGGTCTCCGGCGCCGCCCACAACAAGGCGTCTCCTCCACCCAAGGTCATGATCTCATCGATCTGAGCCCGACGACTCGCACCAGAGCCCGAGCGCTCGACGCGCCAACTGCCAGCCTCAACGTCGCGACCTCCCGCATCACCTCGCGACGCAGCCCCAAACCAGCGCACGCCACGCGCGTGTCCACCCACTCCTCCCTCCCGTCTCGACAGCTTCTCCCTTGGCAGTGAGGTGACGCCTCCCCTCCATTCCTCCACTTGTGTCCAGCGGTCTCTCTCTCCCCTCAACGCGAGCCCCTCGACTCTTCGACTTGCAGCCGCAGGACCGGAACGCGCGCCGTTGGGACACGCTGGAGCCCGCGCCTTTCTCCGCGCGGAGCTTCGCACCGGCACGAGCGCCCCGCAGGCCCAGCAAGCAACCGGCGGCCCCGCGGCCATCGCCAGGCGGCCGACGGCGTTGAAGTTTCCTGCGGAATGGCCAAACAGGAGTCAGCGCGCATCCCTCCGCCAGGATTCCGGTGGCGGGCGGTGATTGGCTTGACGCGCCGCGCGTCACGCGCTCACCCATTACAGCGTCAGAGGTGGCGGAGTGTATGGAATTGTATTTTGTTCAGGGAGGATGATTGATATCGGATTAGGAGGGGTATGATGGATAAAGGGGAGATAGCTCAGACCAGCAGTCGAGCGTCCCACGGTTATCTGCGGCGCATCACGGCGACGAGTGGAGGAGCAGTGCCGCCCGCGAGGAGGCGCCGCGTACCGTAGGGGATGGAAAGCCACGCACCGCATTGACTGCGTGTACCGTAGCGGCCCTTGAGCGTTCCGACACTGGGCGTCAACTGCTCAACACCGAACTCGGCGCGCATTGAGCAAACCCGCTGCTGGTCAATGCGCGTCAAGGCTGTTTCCGCAGTCGGGCGTGTTTTTCCGTCGCGCTCGGAACTGACGGTGCAAAGACAGGCGCGCAGAACAACGGGGCTATTTTCGTGACGAGCTCGAAAGACTTGGCACGCGCGTGGGTGGCCGGGTGTTGGGTGAGACGTCTGCGAGCGCTGGAGCGATCGACGCCTGTTGAGGCGGCTGGCAGCAAGCAGCAGCATGTAAGAATACAGCTGACACGTACTCGCTCAGCTATATCTCAATCGCATCCCTAGCGCTGCTTGGTGTCGCCGCCTCCTCGAACACGGCACACACTTCTGCCTACTACAGTACTTCTCGCGCTCCTCCCCGTCCATGTTTAAAACCACTTCTGTCGCGTTTAAAACACCTCCCCCAAGTAGAAGCCACCACGACGTCGCCCAGCCGCCGCCTTTGGGCGGATCTTGCGGCATTGCCGCCCGAGCTCATTGCGCGATTTGAGTCCCAGCCGCCACCTGCTCCACCTCCAGCTCCCACGCCCAAGCTCCACGACCATGAGCAAGCTCGACCGCGCCGTCTACGACAGCTACATGGCCCTCGACATTGAGGACGGCCCCACGCTCGCCGAGTACGTGTGGATCGGCGGCTCGGGCGAGGACCTGCGCTGCAAGACCAAGACGCTGACCAAGCCCGTCAAGTCGATCGCCGACCTGCCCGTGTGGAACTTCGACGGCTCGAGCACGGGCCAGGCCCCCGGTGAGGACTCGGAGGTGCTGCTGCGCCCCCAGGCCATCTTCAAGGACCCTTTCCGCCGCGGCAAGCACATCCTCGTGCTCTGCGACTGCGTCAAGCCCGACGGAACTCCCATCGCCAACAACACGCGCCACGACGCTGCTCGCGTCATGGAGGCCGCCAAGGCCCACGAGCCCTGGTTCGGCATTGAGCAGGAGTACACGCTCTTCGAGGCCTGACAAGGTCACCCCCTACGGATGGCCCAAGGGCGGCTTCCCCGGACCCCAGGGACCCTACTACTGCGGTGCCGGCGCCCACTCGGTCTTCGGACGCCTCATCGTCGACGCCCACTACCGCGCCTGCATCTTCGCCGGCGTCAACATCTCGGGCATCAACGCCGAGGTCATGCCCGGCCAGTGGGAGTACCAGGTCGGACCCTGCACCGGCATCGAGTCGGGCGACCACCTCTGGATCTCGCGCTACATCCTGCTCCGCGTCTGCGAGGACTTCGGCGTCAACGTGTCGTGGGACCCCAAGCCCATCCCGGGCGACTGGAACGGTGCTGGCTGCCACACCAACTACTCGACCAAGGAGATGCGCGAGGACGGCGGCATGGCCAAGATCATCGAGGCCATCGAGAAGATGAAGCTCAAGCACAAGGAGCACATCGCCGCCTACGGCACGGGCAACGAGCGCCGCCTCACGGGCCGCCACGAGACCGCCAGCATTGACCAGTTCTCGTACGGCGTTGCCAACCGCGGTGCCTCGATCCGTATCCCGCGTGTGGCTGAGGCCGAGGGCAAGGGCTACTTCGAGGACCGCCGCCCGGCCTCCAACATGGACCCGTACGTCGTGACCTCGCGCATCGTCAAGACCACGATCCTCAACGAGGCTTAAGCGTCCGTCGACACTTGGACGAGCTAGCCAGCCTGCTAGCCCACGTCGTGTAGGTGTGCGTGCACCAGATCGTTTGGCTCGTGCCAACTCTGTGGAGCTCGCCGACGTCCAGGGTGGGAGGAGCAGACCGCCATGCTCCTTATGTATGCCGGACCAGCACAGAGTCCTCTCCATGCTGCCGGCACTGTGTGTGAGGTGAAGAAAACAGGAAGAAACAAAAGACAAGCGTCGAGCAATCACCCATTTTTTGGACTAGGAAAGAAAAAAATATATGAAAGGCAGCTCTCGGGCAGCTCTTTTTTTCTCTTGGACGTTGTGGCGTTGGCAGTCTGGCGATGGAGATCGCAGTCCGCGGATCTTGGAATGAGAACAGCGGCACCGCTCGCGATTCTTTTGCTCTCACTATGCTCGAGCGAAGCCACTTTCACGGTTTCGTCTCGCACGTGGGAATCCTGAGGGAGTCGGCGGTGCTCTGCCACTCAATGATGCAGTCAAATGGAGAAGAAGGAAGGAGCCGCTGGCTCCTCCCCGTTCCCTCCACGCACCACGCAGCAGCTCCATCAATGCGCAAATGCGCAAGCAATCAGGTGAGCCGAGGTTGATGCGCGTCAGTGCGCCCATCCCCTCGCTTGTCCGCCGTTTGGGGTGGGTGGAACAACTTTTCGGCCTATCGGGGCGAGCGTCGTATAATTTTGACCAATCATGTTAAATCAAGTGGTGATTGGCTGGAAATAGGAACAAGACCGAGTGATTGGGCGTTATCAGATATGGCTACACAAGTTGCAGTCGGCAGCACCAGGAGGAGGTTTGATGTCGACGACGCCGTGAAAATCGCTCTGTCGACTCTTGAGAATGGCCTCCCATGCGAATTTCAGCAGTAGATGCAGTGTGCTCGCTTCGTGGTGGTCAGGAAGCCAAGCGTGTTCTAGTTGAACCCTGGGCTATAGTTCTTTACAACATCGTTGGCCGAGCCGAGTTGATATCCATCGGCAGCGTCCACCCGGCTCACCCGCTTCAACCAGGACAGGTCTGTTCTCACGGCGGCTGTGATGTTGCTTGGTCTACTGTTCATCAGCTATACACGCCGTACGGTGGCACGTTCGTGGGCTGCATGACCTACCACCGCGAGCCTACGCTGCCAGCGAGTCGATCACGGGACCATGCTCGCGGTCGGACTAATACGCCGAGGCCCCTGGCTCACCACGATGCCCACTACAGGTTCCGACGAGCGCTGCATCATGACGACCACTTGCAGTCAAAGGAACCCATGGCGACACCGCGTGTCTTTGGGTCCTTCTGCCACGGGAAGAGCTGCGACTGTCGGGTTTGTCGCGTGGCCCGAAGCCGCCGCGATCGACGGTCGACGGCCACTTCGCATCTAACGCACCAGCCCTCAGTCATCGCTTTACTGCCAGCTTCATCCTATCCAAGCTTCGGTCGCCATCATCTACGCCCGCACCATGCTCAAGCTCGCGGAGTGGAGGATTCCGATGCCGGCGCTGTTCCAGGTCGACGCGAGACCCGAGCGACAGCATCCGGATCTCGGCACTCTCGACGCTCCTAGTCTGCTTCTCGGCGCTCGTCATGAGTCTCTCTGCTCCCCGTGGCCGATCTCGCAGCCGATCTGCCCATCATGAACCTAGTTGTGCTAGCGGGGATCATCACGCTCGTCTGGACCATCGACAGGAAGCTGCTGATCGTGTCCGACCTGCGTCACTACGGTAGCCTCGCAGTTGCGCTCGCGCAGGCCAAGCTGTTCGTCCGCATGCGGAAACTTCGTGCCCGACATGTTCGAGGACGCGGTGCGCGCATGGCCCAAGAAAGTCTGCATGCAGTTTGAGGATCGAGCCATGACTTTCGCCGAAGCAGACGCGCTGGCCAACCGAGCCGCGAACTGGGCGTTGTCCCTCGGGCTCAAGCCTGGCGACACGGTGGGGCTGCTCATGGAGAACTGCCCCGAGTACGTCGCCGTCTGGCTGGGGCTATCGAAAGTCGGTGTCGTCTCGGCGCTGCTCAACACGAATCTGCAAGCGAGTGGACTGGTGCACTGCTTGAAGGTAGCTGGCTCAACGCACCTGATTGTCGGCCACGAGTTGGCCACAAAGATCCCCGAGATCGTCGGGCAGCTTCCAGGGACCCAAGTTCACGTGTTTGCTCACAAACAATCCGCGTCGTTCAACAAGGAGCTCGAGAAAATGAGCGCTTCAGGTCCCCCAGCATCCCTGCGTCGCGAAGCAAACATCACGTCCGGCAACATGTGTCTGCTCATCTATACGAGCGGGACTACTGGCCTACCTAAGGCGGCACGAGTCAGCCATTTCAGCATCACTTTGCGCGCTCTAGCGCTTCGTCACGACATGCATCTGGGCAAGCACGACCGCATTTATTGCGCTTTGCCGCTGTACCACACGTCAGGTGGCAACCTAGCGGTCGGCATGATGCTCTCCTCTGGGGCGACACTGTGCATCTCGCGCAAGTTCTCGACCTCGCGCTTCTGGGACGAAGTTCGCAAGTTTGACTGCACGGTGGTGCATTACATCGGCGAGATGTGCCGCTATCTGCTGAATGCGCCAGCCAAGGCGAATGACAAGGACAATCGCGTTCGAGCGGCGTTCGGCAACGGCCTTCGCCCCGACGTATGGGCCACGTTTCAAAGCCGTTTCGGCATTCCGGCCGTGTACGAGTTCTACGGCTCGACAGAGGGAGTGCTGGGCATGGTCAACTCGTGCACGAGCAAAGCTGATCAGGGTCATCTCGGCAAGCGCGGTTTCTTCGTGAATCACATTACGGGCACTCGCATTATCAAGTACGACGTGGAGCTCGACGAGCACATCCGAGACAGCCGCGGGTTTCTTCAAGACGTCGACGTGAACGAACCCTGGAGAGCTCATCTACCGCATCAACCCCAAGGACACGGCTCGCGAGTTTCAGGGGATATTACAAGAACACGACCGAGACAAGGAAGAAGGTGCTCAAGGATGTGTTTTCCAAAGGAGACATGTACTTCCGCACCGGCGACCTACTCAAGATTGACGAAAACTCCTGCTGGCACTTCGTAGACCGCGTTGGCGACACCTTCCGATGGAAAGGAGAAAACGTCTCCACCAATGAAGTCGCCGAAGCCATCACCAAGTTCCCCGGACTCAGCGACGTGTGCGTGTACGGCGTGGAGGTTCCCGGCGCGGAGGGTCGTGCGTGCATGGCTGCGATGGTGTTTGAGGACGCGGATGCGTTCGACATGAAGGGTTTTGCTGTTTTCGTGAAGAAGCAGTTGCCTTCGTACGCGATGCCTCTGTTTTTGCGTGCGCTTCCGGAGATGTCTGTGACTGGTACGATGAAGCACGAGAAGGCGAAGCTTCGTAAGCAGGGTGCGGATCCAAGTGAAGTAGTGGATCGTATGTGGGGGTACGACAAGTCTGCGGACACGTACGTGCCATTGACGGTCGACCTGTATCGCAGCCACGGCAGCAGCATGACCTCAGCCGCAAGCAGCTAAACTCTTTGGTAGTATCATTAGTAGCATCTCGATGCAGAGAAGTTCATGAACACCCACTTTATTTCCAATCCAACGTCCTTCATGACGCGGACGAAAGACGAATCCTCGGTCACCGAGTGCTCGTCGTCGGACTAATACCAAGTTGAAGTAGTCGTCGGGGTTTCCTGGTCAAAGTGCGCTCCGTCGTCTCAGTTGAAGTGTCTTTCCCGTCCACGGCGCGTGCATCACGTCGTGCACTTGCAGTTTTTTTCCGAGGGTATCCGCTTTCAACCAGCCTCCCAACCCACTTCAAAGTAGCCTCTCTTTCACCCCTCCTCTCTTGCCTCCACTATCCCCACCTGCTTCGCACCCCTTTTTTTCCTCGAAAAAACAGCCGCCCCTCCTTCTCCCTCCTCCCCATTTGACCGCCGCTTGGCTCGCGACGTAAGCGGCGGATCGCCGCCATGTCATCGGCCGCCGTGCGCCTCACTCCGCTTCCTTCCAGGCCCCCCACAGCCCTCGGCGCGCCGCTGCTGCTGCTGCTGCTCGCGCTGCTGCTCGCCGCCATGAACGCGCTCGTCCCGCGGCTCCAGGAGGCGCTAGGGCGACCTGCCGACGCCCGGCCACATGTGGGAGCGCACGCCCAAGAAGCTGCTGGCGGCGGCCGGCGCCGCGGCGCTGGGGCTCGCGGCCGACCGCTCGCTGCTGCTGTCGAGCGACCTGCGGCGCTACGGGAACCTGGCGGTCGCGCTGCTGCAGGCCAAGCGCTACGTGCGCGCGGGCAAGCTCGTGCCGGATCTGTTCGAGGACGCGGTCGCCAAGTGGCCGCAGAAGCCGTGCATGCAGTTCGAGGGCCGCACGCTGACCTTCGCGCAGGCCGACGCGGCAGCCAACCGAGTGGCCAACTGGGCCACCGCCGTGGGGCTTGGCAAGGGAGACACGGTCGCGCTGCTCATGGAGAACCGACCAGAGTTCATCACGGTATGGCTCGGACTCGCCAAGGTTGGCGTCGTCACGGCGCTGCTCAACACGCACATACAGGCGGACGGACTCGTGCACTGCGTCAAGGTCGCGGGCTCCAAGCACCTCATCGTCGGAGAGGAGCTGGTCGCCAAGCTAGCGCAGGTCGTCGACCAGCTGCCTGGCATGAGCTTCCACGTCTACGGCAACGGCGTCTCGGCGCTCACGACGCTGCCGGCTGACGTGCTCGCGTTCGCGCAGTCGCTCGACGAGCAGCTGGAGAAGGTGAGCCCAGAGGCGCCGCCAGCAGCGCTCCGACGCGAGTTCACGTCGGCCGATATGTGCCTGCTCATCTACACGAGCGGGACGACGGGACTAGCCCAAGGCGGCGCGAGTCAACCACTTCAGCATCATGCTGCGCGCGCTGGCGTTCCGCCATGCCATGCGACTGAGCAAGCACGACCGCATCTACTGCGCGCTGCCGCTGTACCACACGTCTGGCGGCAACCTGGCGGTCGGCATGATGATCTTCTCTGGAGCAACGCTGTGCATCTCGCGCAAGTTTTCGACCTCGCGCTTCTGGGACGAAGTTCGAGCTTTCGACTGTACCATTGTGCAGTACATCGGTGAGATGTGCCGCTACCTTGCTCAATGCTCCTGCCAAGTCCAACGACAAGCAGAACAAGGTGCGCGCTGCCTTTGGCAATGGCCTTCGTCCCGATGTGTGGGTGCCATTCCAGGATCGCTTCGGCATTCCAGCCGTATACGAGTTCTACGGCTCGACCGAGGGTATTCTAGGCATGGTCAACTCGTGCACGACTAAGGAGGACCAGGGTCATCTCGGCAAGCGCGGCTTCATTGTCAATCAAGTTACAGGCACTCGGATTGTCAAATACGATATCGAGAACGATGAGCTCGTGCGGGACAGCAATGGATTTTTGAAAGACGTTGGTGTGAAACGAACCCGGAGAGCTCATCTACCGCATCAACCCCAAGGATACTGCTAGGTCGTTTCAAGGGTACTACAAGAATGAAGCTGAGAGCAAGAAAAAGGTTCTCACTGATGTCTTTACGAAGGGCGACACTTACTTCCGCACCGGTGACCTACTCAAGATTGACGAAAACTCCTGCTGGCACTTCGTAGACCGCGTTGGCGACACCTTCCGATGGAAAGGAGAAAACGTCTCCACCAACGAGGTCGCCGAAGCCATCACCAAGTTCCCCGGACTCAGCGACGTGTGCGTGTATGGCGTGGAGGTTCCCGGCGCGGAGGGTCGTGCGTGCATGGCTGCGATGGTGTTTGAGGATGCGGATGCGTTCGATATGAAGGGTTTTACTGGTTTCGTGAAGAAGCAGTTGCCTTCGTACGCGATGCCTCTGTTTTTGCGTGCGCTTCCGGAGATGTCTGTGACTGGTACGATGAAGCACGAGAAGGCAAAGCTTCGTAAGCAGGGTGCGGATCCTAGTGAAGTTGTGGATCGTATGTGGGGGCTACGACAAGTCTGCGGACACGTACGTGCCATTGACGCCAGAGCTCTACCATCGCATGGTCACCTCATCGCGGCTGTAAGCTTTTGCTAAAGTGGAAATGCATATTTTCTCGATTTTCATGAACCCGGCATGGTAGTTATGTATGATCTCCTGCGTCCTGTGAACTCCGTTTCGTCACGGCGCTTTGTGCGTAACGTCACCCCATGCCCAATTTTGACCACGACGTTTATTTTGAACACCACATGTTCTACCGGAGCATGCTCATTAAGGTCCATGCAAGTACGCCATGCAGCTCCCGCCGTAGGCGACCAACAAACTTCCAGATACTAGGCGCGATATACCATTGGGCAACATGGCTTTACATCGCGTTCATGGCCTGCTCTCAGTTTCTGTGCATCGTTCACAACACAATAATATCGTCAGCTGCAATGCTGTTTGGCCGAGATCCAAGGCTCGGGGTCAGTCCGATTGTCGGCCAAAATGACGCAGCGTATTCTGACCGCGTTGTCGTGTGTGTGCGCGGACGGAGCGGATACGAACCGATGACGATAAACCAAGTCATCGCATCGGGTCAAGGGTATTTGATCGATTCATCAGGTGACTACAAAGGAGGGTATCGCGTAATTGAGCGGTACAAAAATGCTGCAATTGATTCTCTCGCGAGCGAGGTATACAAGAGGAATTGTGATTTCATGGAGACGTCAGCTCCTAACATTGTAGATGCTTGCATAGCGCTCGGATATGCGAAACCATTCGACGACTTCCTCAGTATTGTTATTGAGGACCGAGCATACGTTATTCCGAACTCACTTCCAATCCTCAATATACCTTTCTACGACAACGGGATATACGGTCGCTGGGCCATGCCAACCAAAGAAAACGATGCCTGCATGTTTCGTCTTCTTGGAGCGAATCTAGGTGTTGGCAAAAGCTTGTTTTTTCGAGGAGTCAACCGTTCCGTTTTGCATGACCGTATCGCTACGTGGTTGCATCGATCTGGTGGGCAATGGCGAAATGGCTGGTATGAAGATCTCACTGGAGACAGATGGCATGGTGAAGGGTTGACGACGTTTCCAGATCTTGGGCTTGGTATCATGCACCGACAGTTTGATCTGGATACTGGGATCGAGATTGACTGTAGTCAAACAATCATATGCAATGAGCAAATTTCAGTTTTAAGCACTTGGAGCTCAACTCTCGCCGTGAGAACGAAGAGTACAGACATTACCTCCTTTTATATGGGGAATGCAAGCAATAGTGGATTGTTTATTCAGCATGCACAGAGTCATCGAACTATCACGGCGAAGTATGACTGGCACATGTTCCTCGCCAACGCCACTGTGATGCTCCTTTTGTTTCGGTGGATGATGGCCATGCTGGCACTACATCACGGCTGCATTCGTGGTGAAACTGAATGGTACAACGTGAGTATTGGATGCACAGCTGGTTCCAGCAATATGCAATACCTCCCTTTTGGGGTGCTTCCTCGACTGAAGATGATTTTGTGTGCAATTTTTACCGTCGGATGTGATTTCGAAGGACAGCAAAATGGCATGTCGGACGCCTGGTTTGTTGTATACCCGGCCATTGTGGAGTTTACGTTGCTATACTTTAGTGTACTGAACGTCTTCGGTAAGATCTGCCGCCGGTGCGTCTCCGACATCCTCTTTGCGCCAACTATAATTGTCCTAGCCTTGATGCATTTTTTCCGCTTCGATCTTGTAAATAGTGGTTGGTTGGAGGGAGTTCAAGGTCGAGTGACTACCGCAGTATTTTCGTCGGAGGTAGACAACTTGAAGCTGTACGATTTTGTGTCAACAAACGTTGCACTACGACTGAATGGCAATGTGCGAGAGCTGTTTGCTGCCAAACTAGTGCTTTTCGGAGTTAATTTACTACCCTTACTGTTTGGACGGCCATTAGCAGTATCAAAGACTTCGATGGGGTCTGATCTGTGTTGCTCAATTATCGAGAAGGCGATCGCTGTCGACCACAAAAACGTTGGTGGCCTGGACACGCCCCAATGGAACTTCCTGAGTCAACAACATAGACGAGGATACTTCCGTGTTCGACCAACCTTTGTTAGTGCAACAGCACACGCAAAATCAATGGCACATGAGGACCAAAAATCACAGCCAAGTCCCTATCTCTCAAGCTACGAACTCGTTCGACTTGGGTACGTTGTCTACGGAGGAAAATATGTCATCAAATTCGACGATTGGGATCTGATCTCAAGTTGTGCTCTATTGCGGTCTTTTTTTCATCTCTGGAACCACCGTGTGATAGTCTGGACTCTAGAAGACGTGAGTGTCAACACGGTCGGATGCATTATGCGGCGGAAACTTAGTTTGCTGAGACCTAAGCTACTCCGTCTGGATGATCCACTTCTGCAGGAAGTGAGGCTGTGGCATATTTCAGCTTGCGATGTCGAATGAGAATGTTTGCATTCTGGCCTGGTTCCGGATGGGAGACGTAAAAGCACCCAGTACTGTATGGCCCCTTGAAAATTTTCTTACCCTTGCCTGAGCCTACCAATTCGTGTAACGGATTCCGATTTGGTATCTCGGATTCAAATAGCAACGTTGAATGCGGAGATAACTTTCAATGAAAGTATCGCCAACAATCAATGGAGATGCGCTGCTGTCGTTTAGCTTGGGCTCGCTGGATAGGAGCAGGTTACCAATGGGCTACTTGGTTCTTCATCGCGTCAATGGTCTTATCCCAGTTTCTTTGCATCGTTGATAACACCTTGGTTACGAAGGCTCATGTTAGCTATGGTCGAGACCCAAGACTTGGTACAACACCAATTATCAGAAGTAATGATGCTCCATATTCGGATCGGTCAATTGTTTGCATCTATGGGAGCAACCGATACTCGCCAATGTTGGTGAATCAAGCCATTTCGAAAGGTCTCGGGAGACTATTCGACACCTCCGGTGCATTCAGAGGCGGGTATCGTCTCATTCAGCGCAATAAGGTCAGTACAATTGACTCGCTCGCCAAGAACATATACCAGAGCGTGTGCAGTCAACTGGAAAGTACGCAGCACAATATTTTAAACGCGTGTACAGCTCTCGGATATGATGGATTGGAGCGAGATAAAGTTCGAGTTGTCATCGACGAGAACGCATACGGGTTTTCTGACACAATTCCAGTCCTTACCATCCCATTTTTCGACAACCCACAGACTGCTCGCTGTATTGTCGCCGGACAGAATGGCGATGCATGCGTTTTTAGATTAATAGGTTCGTTTGCGGATACGTCAGTCCAAGAAGCCATCTTTCGGGGCGTAAACCGGTCGATCCGATATGGGCGCATCGAAGAATAGCTTGGGAGACACAACGGCACCTGGCGGAATGAATGGCGAGGCCACTAGATTTCAACCACCGACCTCAACATTACGAATAGACAGGTTGAGCTTCGCAGTGGAAACGAAGAGAACTGCAGTAGATCATCTGCATGCAACATCCAGCTATTGCCTTCGAGTTCGTGGAGCTCGGCAATTTCTACTCAAAGCAAGCATACTAATTTGGTCTCAATCTATATCGCTAATTCGACTCAGGACGGTCTCTTCACATACAAATCAATACGAACGTGCATCATTACAGCAAAATACACCTGGAAGACCCTTTTGTCTAACGCAATATCTGCCCAACTTTTAGCGAGATGGATGTTATCAATGCTGGCTATACACCATGGGTACTTGCGGGATGAAACAAAGTCGTTCAATTGTGGTATATCGTGCATTGGTAGTTCAGTGGGCTTTACACTCTTTCTACCAACAGTATTACCACATTTGAAAAAGGTGCTGTCCGCGATTTGGACGGTTGGGTGTGATTTTGAGGGCCAGCAGCTCGGGATGTCAGATGCGTGGTTTGTTATATATCCTGCAATTGTCGAGTTCTCACTGATGTACTTTAGTCTTTTGAACGTTGCTGCCCGAATTTTTCGTCGACACATGACCGACGCACTTTTCGGACCAACAATAATCTCGTTTTGTGCCATGCATTACTTCTAAACCAAACTTGCACATAGCGGGTGACTCAAAGGCGATGAAGGACGCATGTCAACGCTCGTGTACTCCAGTGATGTCGTCGTACTTCATCTTGGCGACTTTTTTACTTCAGATATAGCTCTTCAACTGAACGGTAATGTCCGCGAGCTGTTTATCGCAAAGCTTTTACTAATTGGTATCAATCTCCTTCCGCTGATTTTTGCCAAACTAATCCCGATGAATAAGAGACAAACAGCAAGACTGTCAATGATTGAAAAAGGTATGGCAATCTCAACCCAGAACGTCGGTGGCTTGTACTCATCAACAAGTAAAGTGGATGTTTGGTGCTGCTGTGTGGAGAAACCCTCTAGAGTTGGACCTATAGTACAGCTCATCGATGGCTCCAAGAGTCACGAGAGCAAACAGCTTTCTGATACACCATTCCTCCCAAGCTATGAGCTGATTCGCCTCGGATATGCCGTCTATGGCGGCAAGTTTGTGATAGAATTCGATGACTGGGATATCCTTTCAACGTTTGCCCCTTTTAGATCGTTCTACCACTTCTGGTACTTCCGTGTAATTGCATGGACCCTATAGCTTATCAGCGAAAACAGAATTGGTGGTAACTACAGACGACAAATGCAACGTCTGGAGACGGAGATGATGCGCCTAAGGCTAATGCAAGTTCCCTGGTGGAACATTTCGGCTTGACTTAGTTAATACCACAACAGCTACACTATATCTAGCTAGATACATGTAGCTTTCACGGAGAGTGCGGAGCACTGCGCCGCGCAGCGAGAGACTAAAGGCTGCTCAACTGCATACGTCTGAGACGCCCCGCCGTAGTCCGGGAGGAAGCTGGCTGGCCAAGCATGTCGACCGAAGTTACGAAGTTGCGTCCCCTCGACGGTATTCTTGTGCTGGAGTCGTCGAGCTGAACGTCACGCGCGTTGGTTGGTTTTCGCTGGCGCACGACACTCGCTCATCGACGCAGCACTCTAGTGTGGCCGAGCAGCAGGAGATAGACACAGCTTGGTGTTCGGAAGCGTCCGATGGAGCCACCGCTTGAGCCTCCGTGAAGATCTTGAACTTGGATGCGCAGCTGCTGCGGCGGCCGTAAAAAATCCCCGGTATGTCGTTCGTACACGAGCAACAGTTGTCTGGGTCGCTTGTCAAGGCGAGGACCACTTACACTCGGTCGGCGCTACGATGGACTTTGTTTTGGCTATTAACCGCGCAGTCGCCACGCAGAAGGCGCTAGACGAGTACAACGCGATATTTGGCAGCTGCTCGGAGGCATTCCAAGTGTATACGACTAGGAAAGATTTCTCTATGAAGAGTGAAGCAGTGCAACCAGCGCTTTGTGGAGCTCTCTCATGCTTCATATGAGCGCGGTCTCGCGTTGCGAAATAACTCTCAACTCTGCCAGGCCTACATTGCTTCAGGTACTGGCGAGGACCCTGCCATCGTGGACATGATGGAGATGAAGTATCTGTTCGCCGAAACCAACTACGCGAGGCGAAGTTGCCTGGATGTCGAGCACTTTGAGAAATTCAACCGAGAGATCGACACCATGTACGGCCGGGACGAGTGCATCCACCGCGTTCAAAAGATCAGACACGGTGGGAAGATGGAGCGGTGCATCGACTACCTCGCTGATGGAATAGGCCTCGAGCTCCTCGCAAATGGAAGCGCTGCCGTGCACGCTTTGAGCAAACGAAAGCAACTGGAAAAAATGTGACTCAGGAATCTTGAATTCGCTGCATCTACCATGACACCGGTCGTCCCCCAGTAGCCTAGCCACTGACACAAAGCTCTTGTCCTAGTTTGAAATGTAGCTCCTAAATCCAAATCGCTTCATGGAGCCCCCTTGTGGCCATGAACCGCCATAGTAGATGCACCGCATCGAGTCGTCTTGACTCGGGTGTTTACCAGCAGTCTTGATTGCGTCGAACCGGTCACGACAACATTCCCATTTGGCAGGGAGCTCAAGACCCTTCCCGTTGGCGAGATAGTCGATGCACAACCGCTTCTTTATGTCGGAGCGAATTTCCTCGAGCCAGTGGTCGGGCGTGTGGTGAGGATTCGTGATGCCCATCTGTCGGTTGCTTGCTCGAAGCAGCCCAAGTTGTCTGCAGCATCGAAGTCGATAGTCGGTGTGGTCGAGAACAAATCTTAGTTCCTCCATCGTGTCGACGACAGTTGAGACACGGTAAGCGCCAGTTGCAACGTAGTCCTCGAAGATCTCCGTTTCTTCCTTTAGTAGCTGTAGCCCGCGCATTTCGAGAGCAGCCGTCAGTTCTGAGAATCGCTGGCTTGCGTTGTGGATCCCCGATATCTCTAACTGCCACCTCGAGCCAAGTTTGGATCACACGCCTTGTAGCAATCACCAGTAATGCCTTGCAATTTTGTCAGCGACTGCTGGCCCAAAAAGCTGAGAATGTGCTCGAACACAAGCGCGTCACCGACCATGAACTTGTACCTGGGGCCCTCCGGCTGGGCTTTCTTGCTCTTGCACTTCTGCTGTTGGCGCTGGAGACCTCGAGCATTGAAGACTCTGTTGCAAAGCGAGCATATAACCGTCGGCGATTCCTCGCTGGCTCGATGCATCCTGGTGAGCGATCGTCATTGTCGCGTTATCGTAGAATGGTGAGTATGTTCACGACCGCGTTGGATGCTTGCAGCTTGCGACGGGGCTTCGAGGAAACAAGCCGTACGAAAACTTCAACTAAACCATCGAATCATGCAACACTATCGCGAATGTGGCAGTGGTCGAACTACAAGAATGTTCGAGTAGTAGCTCGATCCCCCACACTAGTTCTGCGGAGGGCGCCCAACGCCGTGATAGATGTAGTCCATCGAAGCCTCTTTGGTCGGCTTTCTCCCAGCTGCCTTCAAGGCATCGTATCGCTCGCGGCAATGCTCCCATTTACGAGGCAGATCGAGGCCCTTCGCATCACCAAGGTATTCGATGCATAGCTTCATCTTGACGTCAAGGCGAATGTCAGCGATGAAGTCGTTGTAGTCTTCGCGAGGGAGCCAAACGCCCATCTCTCGGTTGGTCTCTTGAAAATACTTGATCTCTCCGCGGCAACGAGTCGAGTAGTCGGTGTGAGCGAACAGAAACTTCATCTCTTCCATTGTATCGACGATCTCAACAAGTTGTCCAGTACCAGAGGTGATGTACTGCTCACACAGTCGAGAGTCGAGTCGAAGCTCCAGATCACGCTCTCGTAGAGCCTCAGTGAGCTCAGTGAAGCGACGGTAGCATTGCTGGATCTCTGAGGCCTTCATCTTGATCTCCAGCGCGTTCACGTACACTCGGAACGGCTCAGAGCAGGCCCTGAGCAGAGCATTGAACTCGTCGATCTTCTTCTGCTTCGTCGCAGCCCGCTTCCTCGCCTTGGCTTCTTTCTCTGCAAGGCTTCTCACCCATGCAGCCTGCGAACCAAACACGCGTAGCACATGCCTGTCCAGATCTGTGCGTGCATACAGCGTGTATCTGCGCCTCACATCACACGGGACGCCCCTCAAGTCCTTCAAACCGTACTGCGTCTTGGCTTCGGTCGTGGTGATCAGCGCCTTGTACCCCTTCTCCGTCGCACACTTGCTACATCGACCGTTGAAGATCGCCGGTCTATCGTTCTCGCAAGCGCAGCAGATCCTTGCAAGGTCCGGCTCGCACATCTTGTAGTGATCGCCAGTGATGCCTTGCAGCTTGGTTAACGACTGATGACCCAGGAAGCTGAGAATGTGCTCGAACACGCGGCCGTCGCCGACCATGAACTTGTAAGTGGGGCCTTCCCGCCGAGCCTTCTTGCTACTACACGCCTGCTGGTGGCGTTTGAGTCCGCGAGCCTTGAACTTGTTGCCGCAAAGCCTGCATGTCACCGCGTCGCCCTGTCCAGTCGGCTCCACCGCTCGCTTCCCATCCTCTTTGCTCGTGCACCAGCGCTGGTGCGTCGCTAGTCCGCGAGCCTTGAACTCGCCGCCGCAGAACGCGCACGCGGCCATCGCGGTGGCACGCTCCATCGCCAAACGAATCTCGAAGAATGCGCGCAGTCTCCGCTGATGCGCTGATCTCGACGTTGAAGATGTGCATGCGACAGCGCGCATCGCTATCGTTCGTGTTGGACCATCGACTTGCTTTGTGGGTGACGAAGCAACATGCAGCGATGAGCAAATGCACAAGGCGAAGTGATGGCATGCAAGTGCTTATCATTGATCCTGGGATTGCAGCCTACCTCTGAGCGAGAAGCAATGCACCAAACCTGCGCTACTTGTCGTGTGGGACTTTGTCGAGGTATCCTCCCTCCTTCACGAGCTGGTAAAACACCCCGCTCTCGTTCTTGACTAGATTGCTTGGGGAGTCGAATTCGACAGCCTGGCCGTCGCTCAGCACTAGCACGCGGTCGCTCGACAGCACGGTCGCTAAGCGATGGGCGATTGTCAGCACGGTCGCGTCCTCAAAGTCGAGAGCGATCATTTCCTGCAGCTTCCGTTCGGTCTCGTGGTCGATTGAGGCGGTTGCCTCGTCCATGATGACAACTCGGCTTCGCGAGAGCAGTGCACGAGCCATGCACAGCAGTTGGCGCTCACCAACACTGAGGTTGTCTCCATTTCCTGCGATCTGAAATTGCAGTTGGCCGTCGAGGGCAGAAACCGTGGTCTTCATATCGACTTTCTGCAGCGATTCCCATATTTGAGCGTCTGTGTAGTCGTCGAACGGGTCCATGTATGCGCGCAGTGAGCCCTCAAACAGCACTGGTGACTGCGGAATGATCGACACGCGCGAACGTAGCGTCTTCAATGGCAGTGTCGAGATATCAACTCCGTCGATCACAATACGGCCAGAAGTCAGCTCATTGATGCGGAACAGAGCCATCGCCAAGCTCGACTTGCCCGCTCCAGTCCGTCCAACAATGCCAATCTTCTCTTTGTCTTGGATAGCGAATGAAATACTCTTCAATACGGCGATACCATCTTCCTTGTACTGGAACACGACCTTGTCGAACTCGACAACTCCGCGATGTGGCCAACTCTCCGATTGCTCGATCAACAACGTCTGCCTCTGTCCCTCAGACTCAATCGAAGCATACTCCATCACCCGCTCCGGACTCACCATGATGATCTCCACGTACGACCACTGACGCACCAGGTTCGCGAGACCAGCATCCACACTCAACGCATACGAGAAAGCAAGTCCCACAAGACCCGGAGAAATCACCGCGCGAAGATACACCAGCGCCGACACGATCCCCATCACGACTCCACACCCGATCAACTGGACACGCACAATGTACCACTTCTCCGTCACATTCCACGCAAACAACACCTTGCTCGCAGCATCAAGTCGCTTCGAGTTCTCCGCCACCATGTGCTGGATGCACGCGGGTCCAAACGCGCGAATCACATCCAAACCTTCTTCACACTGACTCACAAAGTTGAGCACGGGAGAGTTGGATACGCGACGCAGACGATTCACCTCGCGAGACGAGCTGAGGTAGAACTCTGCCACACGAACGTACATCCACGCGAGCGGAATGACGAGCACCCCGAGCAAGTTGATGGTGGCAATGGCCGTGGTGAGCTGACATACCGTCACAAAGAAGTCTGCGAGGAACCCGCCGTAGATGAGTGGCATGCGGACATCGATCGACATGATGTCAGTGCCATAGCGATTGGTGATTCGACCGATGGGGTTGGCATCGAAGAAGCGCATGGGAGCTCGGAGTAGTGCCGTCGTCATGACATCGAACAAGTGACGAGCACCTCGGATACCTACGAGCACGACGCTGACGGACCGGACGAAGACCATGAGAGCACCGGCTCCTGCGAGAGCAGCGTAGATCGCCATGTCCTTGGAGGCTTGCGATTTCTGATCGGTGTCTGTGACCTCGTTGGTCCAGTGGGTGAGCCACAGGTCGCTTCCAATCTGGAAGGTTTGCCATAGCAATTGTGTGATTATCACCAGCGCGCACATGTTGAGTCCTCCGAGCGCTTGGAAGTATATCCAGAAAACGTGTTTGGAGACTCGTCCTTCTTCGCGCTTCTCGTCTTGGATAAGTTGTCCGGATGCAGTTGAGCCCGGTGCTGTGGACTCTAGAGTGTGTTGAACCTCAGATGGAGAGACGAGTTGGATTCGCTGTGCTCTGCTGTGATGTGAATTGTTGTGTTTTCGATGAGTAGATACCGTGCCTTCATCGACTTTTATCACATAGTCGACAATTCCCGACTCAATCACGACTGGGTTGTGTGTCACTAGAATAATTGTCTTCTGCTCTAGCAACGAGCAAAAGCATTTGTTGAAAATCTCGTTCTGAACAACAGCATCAACAGCAGCAAGAGGAGAGTCGAGGATGAAAACATCAGCGTCGGAGTAGCATGCTCGAGCCAGACTCACCCGAGCCTTCTGGCCTCCTGAGAGGTTTATTCCATTGTGACCGATTTCGGTCGAATCCCCAGCGGGGAAAGCTTGGAGATCTTGCAGCAGTCCACAGGCTGTCATGACGCGTTGGTACTTGACGTTGTCAAATGCCTTGCCAAACAAAATGTTCTCTCGCACTGTCATGTTTTGAACCCAAGGTTGCTGCGAATAATACGCAACTGACCCACGAACCATCACGCGACCAGAATTTTTCTCCATTTCACCAAGCAGTGCCGAACACAATGACGACTTGCCAGATCCCACTTCGCCATGAATGACGGCAAAGTCGCCACTCTTGATCGAGATATCGACTCCAGTCAATATGGGAGCTGTGGTTGGATCTGAGCTCCAACTGAACGCGCCACCATCGACTTGAACAGCGACGTCAGCTTCAATATCATCAGAATTCTTCAGAACGTTGCCTGTAGAGTGCTCTGGTAGTTGCAAGTATTCTCCAATACGTTTGAATGACACCAAGGCTTGCATCCCCACTTGAATCACGTTTGGGAAGTCCTGAAGGGGACCGCGCAACGCATTGAAGAGAGCAATTGCTGTGAAGACCCTAGCTGCCGTCAGGGAACGCTTTAAAACTAGTACGTAGACAGCGAACGAGGTTGTAGACACCATTAGCGGAGTCGCCCAAACCACGAATGCTTCCGCAGCACAGATAACTAGGAAATCCTTGAGCGTCTTCAGCTCCGCAGATCGCAGTCGACCAATTTTGGCAGCAAACTTGTCCTCCCAAGCATTGAACTTCACTGTCTGAATCGCACTGAACACCTCTTTGATCACCTTCATGCGCTCGTCACGGCGCTTCATCATGCTGCTGAAGAACCCGACCTCATATTTAGAGACAAAGTAGCTGATCGCCATCGAGATCGCGATAACAGCAAGTCCAGCAAACGCAGCGATATCGAGCACCCAGTAGAGCATGCCGACGACGATTATCATTTGGATCGGAAGGACCCACAGATTGTTAATGTAGTGCACGACGGCCCAGATCGAGTTGATGTCCGAGGAGAACAGATTCGCAATGTCTACCTCCTTCTCTGAGGCAGAGACGCTGGATTTCAGCTTGCGCCGGAGAACTTTGTGGAAAACGAGCGCCTTGATCGCAGCAGTCACTCGAAGCGCCACCAGATCCAGATAGTATGTCATTTGCACTGACAGAAAAGCGTCTGCCAAACGCGCAGCGAAGAAGACACTGAGCCACCACACCAGATTGTCCAAGTCGAGAACGGGGGACGCGAACGAGCTGATGACATGGTTAAGCACCACAGGCGCCAGTAAACTGCACCCTGCAGAGAAGACGGCAGCTAAGCCACACAGCGCGATGCTGAGTCCGTAAGTGCCAACAAAGGCTCGAGTCAGAGGTGCAGAGGCGCTTGAGTGAGCTTTGTACGCCTTGTCAAGGGCCTCGAAGGCCGGATCCGCCTGGTTGTCAGGCTCAAGATCCCACAGGTCGTCACTCTCAAGCTGTCTTGTCGCCCCCAGCTCCATCAATGGCGTCGCGAACGAGAAGAGCGTGCGAGAGACCCACGATGTCCTCGGTAGGTTGCGTGCAGCCTCTCCACCTTCCTCAGTCTCAAAGGTGTCATATCCTCGCTGGCCTTTGCCTGGATCCCGCTTGCTCTGCAGCAGCGAGCTCATGGTGCACTGGTGATGGTGAGGCTTGAGACTTGAGACTTGGTCACTTGGTCACTTGGTGGGAAGTTCGGAAGTGATGCAGGAGATCACAAATCGGAAGAGGATGAGAGCGAGTCGCTGGTGAGACGGTGGGACGAGCGAGGCAGTCAGTAGCGTAGCCATCTCTCTTGAAGACTTGAGCGAGCGTGGAGCTCTGCTCGCCAACGGACGCCGAGGAGACCGTGGCGCATGCAACGCCGAGGAAGATCGCGAATGGAATGCTTGTCAACTCGGCGGTTGCTGCAGTTGAAGCACCAGCATTCTGTATTTATTATTTAAATATTAGATATTAGATATAGTAATTAAATAGTATTAAACATATTTTATATTAACAACAGATATTCACATATATACGTTTACATAGGTCATTTCCTGCGCATTTGCAGTTGCTGCTACTCAGAGCGAGTAAGTCAGTTTGGCGCATGGTGCTGCAGTCGGTGTCGAGCGTTTGCGGTTTAGCGGTCTTGTGATGCTGATGCTCGTTAGTGTAGAGGAGAAGAACGGCTTTTGCGAATGAGAATCGTTTCGCTTTTGCCTTCTCTCTCGATCGCGTCTTGTTGTGGAGCATTCCCTAGTTTGATTTTTCACAGCTCCCAGTGCGAGCATGTGACTGCCAAATTGCTACACCAAAGACTGACGTGTAGCGCTTCGACTGATGTGTAGCGCTTCGATTCCCTCCACTTGTCATGATATGCCTCAACTCGTACACCTCACTCGCCCTCATGTCGACGTTAGTTTACGCGATACCAGAGTCGCGCCATCAAGACTCTACAAACGGCAGCGTGCAAACTGCCACCCCTGGGGGCTGCAATGAAGGTGCTTCGTGTTGCGGCTGCTACCTCCGATGACGCCGCCTGTGCCTAGAGATGACATCGATATAGAAACCAATTCGAGGAACACCCCGAGGTGTATGACTTCGTCTGCAGAGTCATTGCCGGACTACGCCGGATTTCAGGGAGTCATCCGCGAATTGCCAAGGGAATCAAAATTTGGAGCCGTGATAGTTGCAGTGGTCACGTCGTCTCGTCTCGTGTAGTCATATCCACGTGACCGAGGTTCGACTGGTCCAACTCCATGGCTTTGGGTGGTGACTTGTAGGTCGAGGCTCGCTTGAGCCCTTTAGTTCGCGGTAGCTTAATAGAGAGTATGCGGTCTACTCAAGGCTTTGCGAACCAGCCTGTCGGCCTCCACCCGGCTTGCTCGAAGGTGAAGGAGGTTATGATCAGTTCGTTGATCGACGCCGCATGCTCATTTTGATAGCTACATGACATTGTGGATACCATTCTCAGTTGTCGCAATGAGACTCTCATGCTTAGTTCAAGTGCGCAGAAACACACGGCCACACAGTCCGACCGCCGCGCAGTCAGCCTACCCGACTGTCATTTCGAAATCTGCTTTCAAGTACTCACTTCTCCTGTCGTCCGTCAAACCTCCAAGCGGCACCCATGGCCAAGTTCCTCGTCTTTGCGTTGCTCGCGCTCAACTTATTGTCAGCGGATGCTGCGTGGATGGAGGCCACGGAAGATGCTGTCCAAGCGAGCGAGTGGCTCATTTCTTCGCAGTACGAATCCTCCAACTGTTCGAGTCCGCCTGTACACGTATTTGGGTACCCAGACTGCTCGGTCAATGCATCCAGCGGCAGTGACAAAGCCGAGTGCCACCAGATTGACTATTCAAGCAGCTCATCGTTGGCTGGTGACGAAACGATTCAGTATCAGTCATCTGAATGCTCGACAAACCTGACGGTCTCCTTGGACGATCTCTTCGGTGACAAGACATACGTTCGTTATGATTATTTCAACCACACCGACTGCACTAGCTCCGCCTTACTGACCCACGCCTTCCTGGTTGACGGTAAATGCCACAGCACATTGATGCCAGCGAACGAAGACGCACCTTTCGATATCCAGGGGTGGATCTTTACATTGGAAGCAAATGGATCCATCATCAGGAGCATCTATACCACAGGCGACTGTACTGGGGAGTTGATGACGGCCTTGGAGCTCAACAAGACCTCTCTTGAGACAGGTGCGTGCAACTTCGCCACCATTGGGACCACCAACGCTGACCTGAGCGGGAGCGACGCCAGCACTACCCAAGACACCAGCGATGTTGGCGGAAGTAGCGCCAGTCATTCGGCGGGATCTGCTGCCCACCTTCCAGTTGCCACAGTTGCAAGTCTGGTAGTAGTTGGAATGCTTGTCATGTAGAGGGAGAGCTTGAGATAAGGAGTCAAAACAGTCTCTGTTATTGCTCTAGACCAATGGGTAACCATGGAGAATGTATCAGTTTTATTGGTGGTCGCAAATCACCAAGACGAGCTCTCGCTAACCGATCTCCGCTCTTTTCGTGGACTCGTCGAGGCAGCCTTCTTCTTTGCTCAGGTGGTAGAAAACCCCGTTTTCGTTCTTCGCCAAAACACTTGGCGAGTCCAAGCCGACTACTTTCCCTTCGTTCAGCACCAGCACACGGTCTTGTGTCAGCGAGCTTCGAACGCTGGAAGAAATCAAAAGAACAGTCGCGTCCTTGAGAATTCGATTAACTTTTTCTCGAAAAACGTGATCTGCAGCATCTACAGCTTCCTCGACGACGACGATCCGAGGTTGTGAAAGCAGCACACGTGCCAAGCATATGAGTCGAAGCGTACCATTCCTCTCGCTTCTAGAATAATTTGTCAGCTCCATGTCGAGGTCTCCGTTCAAAGGTTCTTCCATCTTGTTCAAGCCGACGACAGCCAGTGCATCCCGAATCTGCCGATCTGTGTAGTTATCAAATGGGTCCACATACTCTCGAACTGAGCATTCAAGCACCTCAGGCTGGCGCAAAATGTACAAAATCCGCGAGCGGAGCGTCTTCAATGGCAGTGTCGAGATATCAACTCCGTCGATCAATACACGACCTGACACGAGCTGGTCGAATCGGAAAAGTGTCTTTGGTAAGTTAAACTGTCCTGCCCCAGGTCTTCCAACAATCCCCATCTTCTCTTTGTCTTGGACCGAAAACGTAACGTTCTTCAACACGGTCATACCGTCATTCATGCACTTGGACACAACCTTGTCGAACTCGACAACTCCGCGATGTGGCCAACTCTCCGATTGCTCGATCAACAACGACTGCCTCTGTCCCTCAGACTCAATCGAAGCATACTCCATCACCCGCTCCGGACTCACCATGATGATCTCCACGTACGACCACTGACGCACCAGGTTCGCGAGACCGGCATCCACACTCAACGCATACGAGAAAGCAAGTCCCACAAGACCCGGAGAAATCACCGCGCGAAGATACACCAGCGCCGACACGATCCCCATCACGACTCCACACCCGATCAACTGGACGCGCACAATGTACCACTTCTCCGTCACATTCCACGCAAACAATACTTTGCTCGCAGCATCAAGTCGCTTCGAGTTCTCCGCCACCATGTGCTGGATGCACGCGGGTCCAAACGCGCGAATCACATCCAAACCTTCTTCACACTGACTCACAAAGTTGAGCACGGGAGAGTTGGATACACGACGCAGACGATTCACCTCGCGAGACGAGCTGAGGTAGAACTCTGCCACACGAACGTACATCCACGCGAGCGGAATGACGAGCACCCCGAGCAAGTTGATGGTGGCAATGGCCGTGGTGAGCTGACATACCGTCACAAAGAAGTCTGCGAGGAACCCGCCGTAGATGAGTGGCATGCGGACATCGATCGACATGATGTCAGTGCCATAGCGATTGGTGATTCGACCGATGGGGTTGGCATCGAAGAAGCGCATGGGAGCTCGGAGTAGTGCCGTCGTCATGATATCGAACAAGTGACGAGCACCTCGGATACCTACGAGCACGACGCTGACGGACCGGACGAAGACCATGAGAGCACCAGCTCCTGCGAGAGCAGCGTAGATCGCCATGTCCTTGGAGGCTTGCGATTTCTGATCGGTGTCTGTGACCTCGTTGGTCCAGTGGGTGAGCCACAGGTCGCTTCCAATCTGGAAGGTTTGCCATAGCAATTGTGTGATTATCACCAGAGCGCACATGTTGAGTCCTCCGAGCGCTTGGAAGTAAATCCAGAAAACGTGTTTGGAGACTCGTCCTTCTTCGCGCTTCTCGTCTTGGATAAGTTGTCCAGAGGCGTGTTGGTCTGGCGAAGCGAGAACTAATTTGTCGTCGATGATATCTCTCTGTGTAAAGGTAAACTGAGACGTCTCGTTTCGGCGAATCTTGACTTGCCTCTTGGAGTTCACTACACTTCCATTTCGTACATGAACTAGGTAGTTGACCATATCTGAGTTGATCAGTGCAGGGTTGCTTGACACCAGAATAATTGTCTTTTTCTTTAGCAATGAAGAAAGGCACTTGCTCAAGATTTCGCTCTGATCATCTGCATCGAAAAAGTCGAGGGATGAGTCTAATATGAAGATATCAGCGTCAGAGTAGCATGCTCGAGCCAAGCTTAATCGGGCTTTCTGGCTTGAGGAAAGGCTGAAACCGCTGCAAACACCATCGTGACTAATGACGGTAGCGTCGCCAGCAGGAAATCCCTGGAGTTCATGTTGCAGTCCACACGCACTTATCACTCGTTGATATTTAGCACTGTCGAATTTGTTGCCGAACAAAATATTATCTCGCACAGTTGTGTTTTGAACCCACGGTTCTTGCGAGCAATACGCAACTCGTCCTCGAACGACCACATGGCCTTTATCCTTCCTCGTTACTCCAAGCAACGCTAGACAAAGCGTCGACTTACCGCAGCCAGGATCTCCATGAACGACGGCCAAGTCTCCTTTGTTGATCGAAATATCAACATTGTGCAAGATTGTCTTCGCAAATTTGCCATATCCCCAACCAAAGTTGCCGCCCTCGATCGAGACACCAACGCCTATATCGAGGTACTCGCAATAATTCTTGACGTTTTTCAATTCTTGATCCGGCATCTTCAAGAACCCTTCGATGCTGGCAAGCGACTCCCTGGTTCTCATACTCGCCTGAATCGAGTCCAAAGTGCACTGAGTGGATCCGCGAAGGGTATTGAACAAAGCAATCGATGCAAATGCAGTCGCAGCTGTCAAAGCGTTACCAAGAAACAACACATCGACTGCGAAAACGGCGATAGATGAAATCAGCGGTGTCGCCCAAATGACAAACATTTCTGTTGACTTCATGAGCAGGTACTTCTTGAGGATTAAAAGCTCGTTCCCGCGAAGTTGACCCACCTTTTCAGCAAACTTGTCCTCCCAAGCATTGAACTTCACTGTCTGAATCGCACTGAACACCTCTTTGATCACCTTCATGCGCTCGTCACGGCACTTCACCATGCTGCTGAAGAACCCGACCTCATATTTAGAGACAAAGTAGCTGATTGCCATTGAGACCGCGATAACAGCAAGTCCAGCAAACGCAGCGATATCGAGCACCCAGTAGAGCATGCCGACGACGATTATCATCTGTATCGGAAGAATCCACGCGATGTTAACGTGGCGAACAGCGTTAGAGATGACAACGGCATCTGAATCGATCAGCTTTGACAAGTCAACATCTTCGTCAGTCCCTAGCTCCGACTTCAATTTCTGACGTTGAGAGCGTGTGAGACCGTATCCGGGAGCAAACTTGTGCTTCCGTTGCAACAGCTTGCGAAACACCAGTGATTGAATAGCGGCGTTGAGGCGAAGAACGATCAGGTCCAAGTTGTAATCCATATGCGCTGCAAGGAACACATTGGCCAGCCGTGCTGCGAAGAACACACCGAGCCACCACCCAAGATTCTTCATGTCAAATTCGTGTGTCTCGAACATGGAGACAACGCGGTACACCACTACCGGAGCTAGCAGAGTGCATCCCGATGAGAAAAGAGCAGCCAAGCCCCAACGCATTAGGCTAGATCCGTAGACGTCGCTGATGGCTCGAGCCAATGGAGAGTGGTCGTTCGAGTGAGCTTTGTACGCTTTGTCGAGAGACTCGAAGGCCACTTCAGCTTTGTTTCGACGCTCCAAATCCCACAGATCACTGGCTTCGAGCTGCTGCTGGGCACCCAACTTCATCAACCGTGCTGCGTATGAGAAAAGCAAGCGAGAGAGCCATGAAGCCTTGAGTGCGGAAGCAGCAGTGCTGCTGTCATGCTCTGGCGGTGTCGAGGCGAAAGTTTCGTAGCCCTGGGAACTGTAGCCCGGATATCGACTGTCTTGCAGCAACGGTTCCACGTTCATGGCTATAGGGAGCTTGAATCCTTTGCCGAAGCTGGAGAATCGAAGAATGAGAAGCACTCGCTACGACAAGTTCGAGAAGCGATCTAAGCGCAGGGGGATGAGCTTGAAGACTCTCCAGACCAGTCAGTGCACCCCATGCACACGCTGAAAAACTATTGTCCAGTGGGTAATCTCCACGCCACGCACAAAGATCGCGGTGGCTTCACGCTCACCTGACGTGTACGAAGAAGCTGGCTACACTCGACTCTTTAGCATCTCGGAACCTGCCACGTCATGCATGAAGTTCGATTCAACCACGAACATGAACGAGAGCAATGAGTTGCAGCCACAGAACGATCCAGGAGCAGCAGCTTCAACTTCCCTGCGATCCTCTGCTAGTGGCACGGGCTCATGAGAAACGAACGATCTGCAAGTCATGTACAGCTCAATTGATCATGTATTCACTTGGTACAGCGGTTGCGATCGATGGCTCCGCTTTGGTTGGTACGGACAGGCAACAACAGCATTGTTGCAACACCCAGATGGGCTACTTACGCCCACGAGTCGAGGATCTCCTGGCGGCCCTTCTGCAGGTCGGCGTCCTCGCGGTCGAGCGCCTCGACCGAGAGGCCCGGGAAGTTGCTCTCGATGAGCTTCTCGAGCGCGGGCAGGTCGGCCTTGGGCGGCGCGTAGGTGCCGCTGTTGTTGTCGATGACGATCTTGTGGCGGCCGATCATGTTGCGCTCGACGCGGAACTCACCGGCGTACTTGACCGAGAAGGCGGCTCCCGAGTGCAGCATGTGCTTGGAGAGCATGTCCTTGAAGAAGGACGCTCCCGTCTCGGAGAAGTACCAGCCCGTGTTGGTGATGGCGTACGTGAAGAGCACGCGCTTGTCGAGGCGCTTGCCGTTGTGGATGAGATCCATGAACTCGGCGCCGCTCGAGACGGTGCCGTAGACCGTGGAGGAGCTCGAGTGCTTGTAGATGAGCGCGTGCTCGGTCTGCACGGCCTTGCGCAGCACAGGCGCCTCGGGGTGGTCAGCCGCGAAGATGCGCTGCACGGCGGCGTAGTCGTGGTTCCACTCGTGGTCGTGCGGCAGGTAGTTCTGGATGTTGTGCAGCTGGATGTGGAAAGCGACCGACTTGAGCGCGTTGTCGTCTAGCGGGGATCCCGAGATGGCGGCCTTGGCCTTGTCCGTGTTGGTGGCGTTGATGGCGTGCGAGGCGGCGTCCGTGACGGATCCCTTGAGGAAGCCCGTGGCGAGGCTCGAGTGCAGCGAGTAGTGCACTGGGCCAATCTGCTCGAGCTTCGCGTCGGTGCTGGCGCGCACGGCCTTGGACTTGACGCGCACGACGATGACGCCCGCCTGCTTGCCCTTGTGCTCGATGGGGAGCTCGAAGGAGGTCTCCTTGCCGTCCGTGTTGGCGGCCGTGAACTGCGTCTGTCCGATGGGGTCGTCCGTGCCGACGTCCTTGTCGAGCAGGTAGAGCTTGCAGACGGCGTCCGGGTGCACGTTCTTGAAGTGGAAGCTCTCGTTCCACTCTGGCGCGCGCGTGTCGAACACTGGCCGCGTCCACGCGACCTTCTGCCCCTCGACCTCAATCAGCGCGTACGCGTCCGAGGACGACAGGTGGCCCTTGAGCGCGGCCGAGAGCTCGAGCACGTCGCCCGCCGCGAGGTCCTTGGCGCCCACGAGCGTCAGCTCCACGTCCAGCAGCGAGTGTTCGGGCACGGCGGCGGTGGCTGCGCCTTGGTGGGAGGAGGAGGAAGACGACGAGTTGCCCATAGTGGAAGCGAGAGGGAGCTTGATGGAGGCTTGAGGCTTGAGCGGAGCTTGGCGGATTCGCGAATGAAGCAGCAAAGATACCGAGCGCAGGAGCGGAGATGACGGCGGTGAACCCTCGTGCGGAATGGAGGAGGGGGACCAGCGCGCGGGTTGGAGGAGGGTGGAGGGATGTGGTATACGAGAATAATTATGTTACAGGAGGAGGATTAATATAGAAAGGGGTATTTTGAGAACTATAATTTGGAGGTGTTTGGATATAGCAGGGAGCGAATTGGGGAGGAGTAGAGGTGCTTGACGCACGTGGATTCTTGCTGGCAGGCTGATTTTGGTGCTGAGCAAGTGCAGGGACCTTTGGGAGAGAGTATCCTTGCTAATACGAGCGGATACGTTTTGGGCTTTGTATAGTGTGTACACTTGATATTCGATACCCTTCTTAAAACGATTCGGTTTAGCACGAGCTTACACATGCGACGGATCGTATGGATTCGCGCAACTGAGGCGCAACTGTGGGCTGGCTTCAAGTTCAGACGATAAAATGTACCTACGGTACGGTGATGCGCGTCAACTGCATTCCGCGATGCGATTCACGGACCGACTGGGACCATTGGATGCAGCGAGTAAAATAGAGTAGTGCGGTTGATTGATTAACACTAGAAATGACTGACAAGCAAGGCGGGGTCGTTGAGCGCCGCTCGCCTTGATCAAACTTCACGAGCAGTGGCAGCTGGCACTTCACCACGCTGGAAAAAAGAGCGCAACTTGCAGATCAGATCCCGAGCAAGTGCATCAGCTGCTACTTCTCTCTAGGTTCCTATGCCACTGCGCACCATTACAGATCGATTGCTCCCGCAGCAACGATCTCCGAGTTCAAAGCCAGATTTAATCTCCAAGTTCAAAGCCAGATTTCGTAACGCACAGGACAATTTTCTTTCTGGCCGTTCGTCCTATTGCACAACAACTTCACCACTACTGTGGTCACACCTGATGCAGCGATTGCAGCGGCTGCTCTGATTGCTGTTGTTGTCGCGTACGTGTTACCTTGAAAGTTGTGAATGTTCAGTGCCATCGCTGAAAGTTGATCGTGGGTCTAGGTGCTGAGTGAATTGCGATATGAGGAAGGAAAATCAAAGTCTATCACGCCCACATTGTTGATCCCAACGCAAGCAAACGACAATGTTCATGTCTATTTAGATGCCACCGCTTCTCAGCATCCTGCCTAGCACAAATGTGTGGCCAAAAGAGCAATCAGCACCATAAGCTGTACGAAACTGGTCCGGCCGATGTTGGGTGAAGCACTGGCATCTTGGCTTGTAGAACCGCTCGACACACCTGGCAGTTGAGCATTTGTTGAAAACACTAAGCTGCCGTTGCACTCGCCTGTTGTGAAATCTCTCACGCTCACATCAAGAACTTCGTCGGGCACGTCGGAGCAGTTGCCAGTACTGAATTGAGTCATCACCATAGATCCATCATCCTGAATCGTCGTAATGAACGCACGAATCGAGATCGAAGAATCATCGCCCACTAGTCTGCTATGACACTCTCCATCAGCTCGATAGATGGTGGAGTAGGAGTAGTTGCTGTCGGAGCAGTCGGGCCTGCCGTAGAAATCGATGCGTAGATAGACTGAGTCGCCAAAGACCTCAGTGAGATAAGATTCCTTGTCCTCAGTGCACTCGTCTTCATAGCGAGTGATAGACGCGTTTGCTTCATATTCGGAAATATGTGAATATTCCCACTCTTCTCTAGAGCTGTCTTGGTAGCAGAGGCCTTTTGAAGTTTCGCACACGTCTTCCATAAACACGAACACAGGAACATCGCTGCAGTTGGAGTTCTCGTATGCGGTCTTGATCCCCCACTCATTGCTCGTAGTTGCCGTAAACGAATCAGCGATGGACGCCTTGGTGGTTGTGGACTTACCAGCAGTCACTTGCCAAGTGATGGCGAGGAGGACAGCTAGTCGCCAGACTGCCATATCCGACCGTTCTAATAGCTTGTTCACACGTTGCCGATGGGTCGAAGAAGCGAAATCTCGAAATGGCGTGGCAAGTCGAGTGAACTATGCTGTCGATCTCGCTCTTGTTGTCGAAAGCCAGCAGGCTAACTTGAAGCGCACTGGGAGTCACACTATCAAATACTGTAGTCATACTGTATCACATTTGGTGGTAAACAGTTGGTGAGCAGGGCCGCAGCTCTGTTTGGTGGTAAACAGTTGCTCTATTTGGGAGTGTAAAAGTCGGGACAGGATGAGATGATCAATCACGAAACGAGTGATGAGACCTCGTGCTGAGTCCGCTGCGCAGGACCTCTCTTGTCAGGCACATTTCTTAGTTTCGTTCCGAGCGCTCAGCACCAACACGACTCAAGACCTGACGAAGCACTCAGAACGACCATTTATGGGAGCGCGACGACTCCTTCTTCTCTTTGCATTCATATGGGGAGCGTTCGAGGTGTCGGCCAGTACCAGCAGCAACAGCAGCAGTAGAGTGGAGACACTCAGTGACGATTTTCTGCCGCAGAATACTGAGTGGCTCGTCGATATGGCCCGTGAGGGTTTTAACTGCAACGGGCCTCCTGTATTTGGGTATTTGATACAATCGAGCTTCTCTGACGATCCTGGCAGTAGTGGTGTCCTCGAAGCGTGCGAGTCGGGCGGTTTTGATGATAGCGTGACGGCCAGTGGCTTTACGTTCACATTCACCACCAACTTGACTGTACTACTCGACGAGGTGTTTGGAGATACGCCGTACCTTCGTATCGATTTGTACAACAAGTCTTCGTGCAACTATTGGACACGCGGAATCGTTGCTGCCTGCTGATGGAGTTTGCCATAGTTTACGACTCGGGGGTTATGAGGGGTTTGTCATTCGAGCCTACAACACGACCATTCAAGAAGATGGATCCATCACTATGAGGGAATTTGACACAGCCAATTGCACTGGAGAAGCTCTTCAAGTTTTTCATGCGAGCTCCAGCGAGCTAACAAGTGGCGAGTGCAACGGAACCATGGGTTTTTCTACCAACGCGGCACGACTTGGCATTTCAGGCGGCTCAGCAGCTCAAGATGTGAGTGGCTCACCCCAAACCACTCAAAACCCGTTCGCACAACTTGCGGTGCTGATTACTCTGTTGAGCCTGTACTTCAAGTAGTTAGTGCGTCCGTACTCAGCTCACAGATGTAAGCTCGCATTGAGATAAATGCACTTTTCGTGCGGGTCACAGTCATACATTTGATCATGCGCTTGATTAGGAACAGATGGATTAGAATGGCGCAAATTGTAAGCACACTCTCAACACGAAAAGAGCCCGAGAATGAACCAAGATTTTCAAATGGCTTGATCGGTATAGTGCACATAAACTTCATTACCACTTGCACCTATCAGCTTTTGCTTGAGTATTTCAAGCTTACTCTTCCTGTTGGCAATATGATAGCTACTATTTTGAATCCCCTTTGCACCGAAATCGTAGAGGCACCAAGCATATACCGCCTACAGACTGTTCATTGAGAAAATTCCATTGCGCAATGTGTATTGATCGCGGTGTGATTGAGCAGCTGTACCTCGCTAATCCCAGTGAAAATGACACTCACAGATCAATGAATGATGTCAGCAAAACAAGCAATGCTACGACTTTTGCAAATGAGATCCACGCGAAGCTGGTCGAGCTATTCGATTCTGGAGTAACAAAGCCTAGTCGTACTGCGTTGGTCGAGAACTTCATCCCTCCACGACAATCATCACTTGTGAGGTCACTTGCACTCAGCTCAAGCACTTCATCGGGCACTCCGGAGCAATTTGCATTGCGGAATGTCTTCCTGGTAATTGATCCGTTGCCTTGAACTGTCGTTATGAAAGCGCGAAGATAGGGCATCTCGAATTTCCCCAATTGCATGCTATGGCACACTCCATCCGCTGGGTGAACGTTTGCATATCGCCAATAGTCGCAGAGGAGGGTGGAGCCGAAGTAGAAATCGATGCGAAGGTACACTGTATCCCCGAAGATCTCGTCAATTTGGGATGATAGGTTGGTTGTAGTTGTCGACGAATAGGCAGCAATGGACACGTTGAGTCGAACCGTCGAGTTGTCCTCAGATCCTTTAGTATAACATTCATTATTCCCCCAGAAATCGGATGAGTATGCAAATGCCGGTGCGCCACTGCAGTCGGAAGTCTCATAGCCGATCTCAACAAACCACTCTAAGGTGGAGGCAGCGTCGGAAAATTCGATGGATGAATTATCCTTGAGCACTTCTGCCGTGTTGATGCTCGTGATGGCTGCCACCACAGCGAACATTTGGCAGACTAGGGCGAAGAATAAAGATGCTTGTTGGACTGCCATGGCTGACAGTGCTGAAGCTTTGTTAGGCTCTGGGTCCTGGGTCCTGGCACGAAATTACGAAGTGGCTTGATCTGTGGCCTGCCTCATGCAAGAATGTCAAAATTTCACCCACAACAATGAAGATGAGCAGCAACTGTTTACCACTCTCTCGAGGCAACTAGCAGATTACTGGGCACTGCAAGGACTGGACACATAAACTGTCCTTGCTGATGATTTCGCCGAGGTAGCTCCTCATAACCGGCTATTGCTTGCTGAAAGAGATCTCTGTTAGAAACGGAGAATTCAAAGAATTCAAATTGAAGAGCTAAAAGGCGAACCATCTCAGTCAAGTCGATGCACATCAAGATGGGGAGCGTAGACGAACAGCTACAAGCGGTCTACAGTGACCACGCATCACATCGCACTCATGGAGAGACCGAAGAGTTGACAACGAATCTGGGAGACCTCCAATGTACTGCTAGACTCTAGCCTAGAGGGGCAATAGCACATCATTGGGCAACGTCCCGGCTTCTACAGTACCACATCAAGGACATCAAGGAGATGAGCCCTGGTCATTCAGCAACAAATTCAACTACAGTATACACAGTTGTAGTTCAAAGCATGATTGATTGAGGTCCTCTGTCGCCAATTTGAGGATGAATCGTGGTGTGAACATCCGTGCTAGTGGAGGCAGCACGAAGTTGACCGATGTGAGTATTTAACACGCCATGCTCACGAGGAGCATCATCAACAGCGTGATGCCTTCAGCGCGCAAGCTTGGACTGGCGCTGGAGGTGGAGGTGTCACTGGCTTCCTGCGTACTGCCAGAGCTAATACCTGCCGCGTTGGTGGTGATGATGGTACTCGAGCTGCATTTGCCCTCTGCAAGCTGACTTGCAACTGAGCTCAAGCATCTCGTCTGGGTCTCCACTGCAGTCGGATGTGCCAAACGTCTTCCTGCTGATCGATCCGTTTTCTTGAATTGTTGTGAGGAAGGAGCGGATCAATGTCGGGCTTTCCGTCGACCCAGTCCCTAGCACCATGCTGTGGCAAGCTCCGTCTGCAGGGTGAAAGTTCGAGTAGTACGACCCCGAGCAGTCGGCAGTCGTCGTAGTAATCGATCCGCAGATACGCTGCGTCGCCAAAAAGAGTATTCAGATATGCTGCCAAGCTGTCCGTGCAGTCGTTTGAGTAACGAACGATGGAGGCAGAAGCTTGAAGGCTGGAGTTCTTCTGGGAAGCCCGCTGGTAACACCCCGACGATGCGTCGTTGTTGGACTGAACTGCTGCGCAGTCATTAATCGCTATCCCGAAAGCAGGAGCATCACTACAGTCGGAGTCCTCGTGAGCGATCTCGACCCACCAAGTGTCGCTCAAAGCACTGCTGCTGGTCGTGGTCTCTTGAGACCGCCCTACGATGTCCATGGATTCGTCCACAGGCCGTCCAATGCTCGGAATGGCCGTGGACGTTTGCAAGGTACCAGAAAATAGGAGAACTAGTAGCCTGAATGTCATTCTGGACCGCTTGTCTTGGATCATCGACGGAAAATTGACGAGTGAGGTTCCCATGCCGATTGGAGCAAGTGCGGCGTGTGGCTACGCAGTTGATTCGTAACAAGACGTGATTTCGTATCAAGTGGATTAACTTTGCTGTTCGATTATAGTATGTGGCTTGTAGATAAGTCAGAAGTGAGTTGCCTCATTAGGTTCTTCAACATTTAAATGCACAATTGCAACTGTTTACCACCACGATTGCCGCAATCAATTGAAGTTTCCCGTGCTCATCCATATGCATGTCGAAACTTGGCATGTTCGGCGTAACTATGTGAAGGCATTCAAGCAATTCAGCACTTAGCCATGAAGTCACACGTGACGATGTGCGGTCAGCAACAATCCGTAAAATCCGTAAATGAGATTAATTCTGGACATTGAGTTGCTCTTTCCCCTGAACTATCATCGATCACGCGGATGTTATCCCAACCAGTGGATTCGTATTCATGTTAGAATGGTTGTATGGGCTTATCCAGATATTCAGTTGCTCGTCACCATCACTGCCAGAGTTATTCAAGCGTGTCCTCTTCATCAATCTAGTGTAATGATTCCAGACAAAACTTCATTACACAAAATGCCAATGGTTCTCAATCCAATCATCCTCGCTACAGGACACACACAGCAAGCAGAATGACCAGAGCCACGAGTTGCGCGAACGCGTTTTGACTCATCCAGGGGGCCCCACTCGCGTCTTGCGAAGCTGAATCACTCGAGATACCAAGCCGTACTGCGTTTGTTGAGAACACCATAGAATCGTTGCACTCGCCGCTTGCAAGCTCGCTCGTATTCAGGATGAAGGCTTCTTCAGGTACTTCTGAACAGCTGCTGTCATTGAACTGCTTCATGGTAATGGATCCGTCGTCTTGAAGAGTTGTGAGGAACGCACGATTGATAAACGGATCGGACTCCCCGTCTCCTAATACCATGCTGTGGCATGCTCCATCAGCTGGGAAAATGTTGGAGTACGCGAAGTCAGCAGAGGGACACCCCGGCTTGGAGAAGAAATTGATCTGCAGATACACAATCTCTCCAAAGAGCTCGTCGAGGTAAGCTTCGACGTCGTCCGTGCATTGATCTTCGTAGCGCACAATGGACACATTCAATTGGCGAATCGGCTCTAGTTGTGCTTCGTAGACGTGGCACTCGCTAAACATCGATAATTCGCACGACTGTCTCACGAACGCGGAGGCAGCGACCCCACTGCAGTTAGTGTCCTCGTAGCTAATCTCGATCCCCCACTCGGAGCCAGTTGTCGACGTGCTGCCACTAGTGGCTGCGGCAAAGACTGCTGCAGTCACATGCCAGACGACTGCAAAGAATAGAAGCCGATCCCGAACTGGCATGGCTGTCCGTGACAAAGTTCCTTCGAGTCTTGAGCCTTTGGGATGCGGGTCGTTGAGTCGAGCGAAATTGCGAAATGGCAAGGGGCCGCGCCTCAGCATTGCTGAGTCAGCGGCAGCAGTTGAGCTTGGATCAAGAGTGGAACCTGCAAAAATTGCTGCAGAGAGAGAGAAAGAGAGTGCCCTTCCCTTCCCCAACTTCATGTTTTGGTGGTAAACAGTTGCTCGAACAGGAAAAACAACAACAACTCCAAGCACCCCCGTGAGGCAGATCCCTCGCCGTGCCAGGCAGAAGACGCACGGCTCAGCACCAAACTACTGTAGCTACTGCATCTCGATGGGTACCAGTGACCGGCTCAGCTCCCCACGTTGATCGGAGCACTGGCTCATCGTACGCTTCAATGAACAGAAGCATCTCGACTATCGGAAGAACAGCAAACCACATTGACACAGGGGCTGCCAGACGCTCAAAGATCGCAATGAAACAACCTTCCTCCAAGTGCCGAACTGGATCGACCCAACTGAGTTCGCTCTCCGGACGCTTCGCGGCTTCTTCGCCTCGGCCAAGTCTGCTCTCTCATTCTCCCAGTCGTCAAAACCCCTTCACTCACTCACATCCATGGACACTTCAGCCTCATGCTGGGAATGGGAGCGCGACGACTACCTCGAGCACTCAACTGACCGCCTCGGAGATCACTCGGCCGCACGCTACCGCCACTTTCGTCAGCACGTGGAGCTGCTGAGCGATCTGGATCACTCACTCTTCAGCCTGTTGCTGAATGTCGAGACCTTCCGCGCCGAGCTGGTTGCGCTCGAGCAGCAGACGTCGGCGCTGCTGCGGATGGCGCAGACCGTTTACCTGGTGCGGCAGCTGCGGCGGCTCAATGGCGTGTTGGACGCCGCGACGACCTCGCTGGGTCTGGAGGAGACGGACGACTGGCGTAAGACACTGGAGGAAGAGCGAGCCGAGCGGGTCGAGAGGTTCGCGGGCGAGCTGCGGGGACTACGGCGTTGTGTTGATGAGAAGAATGATGATGACCCCAACGCCATCAATGCCAAGGACGAGATGGAAATATCAACGCTGAGCTGCTGCGGAGTACCTGAACGGTGAATGTGCGACGCTTGCATCGGATGTGTATTCGTTTGCGATGGTGATGATTGAGATCGTGAGTGGTAAGCGTCCATGGGGGAATCTTGAGAATGACTTTGCGGTGAAATATCATGCGAGAAAAGGAAGGATGCTGATGAGGACGTTTGAGATTGGTGATGCCGAATGGGGGTTGATCGAAAGAATGTGCTGTTTTGAGCCATCGGAGCGATTGACTATTGATGCTGTTGTGGTGCACTTGACATCGTTACTTGCGAGGATGAATATGGAAGACGTGACTCATCTGAAAAAGACAAATGTATGGATGAACCAAGTGAGAAATCATGTTGTCGCTCGAGAGGGAGCTTTGATGGTGACAGCAGCGCTGGCAAAGACCAGCAATGTGACAATCTCCAGATACGTTAGCGATCATCTTCTTGCTGTCCAGTCGATTCGAGGCGAGCCTCCAAGCAAACAAGAAATTGAGGAGATTATACGATCGTTATCATCACAGAACAAAGAAGAGGTGCTGTGGGCCTTGACTTCCCTGGGAAACATGTGTGCGACAAGTAAGTCAACATCAGCTGCAATAGCTGCATCAGGAGTTATCGCATTCGTGGTGAAGTTCTTGCGTCACGGTTCGAATCGCCAGAAACAGCGAGCAGCCGGCGCATTGTTGAATTTATCTGAGAACTCGGACAATATTACGTCTATTGCCGCTGCAGGTGCCATACGTCCGTTAGTGAAGCTATTGGAAGATGGTACTGATAATCAAAAAACAGCCGCCGTCGGAGCGATACGGAATCTGGCACGAAACTCGCACAATAAGACGAAGATCATGGAAGCAGGAGCTGTTGATCCATTATTGAAAATATTGAGCGGTGATAACTACGATCTGATAAAAGCTGCTGCTGGTGCATTGTGGAATCTGAGTGTAGCGTCTGGCAACACAGTGTTGCATGCTATGGCAAAGTCTTTTGAAGACTTTGTGCTGCCCGACATCCCCGATGGTCGGAATGTAGAGTATGTGACAGCTGTTGTGTATACGTCGGCGAATGGGCATTTCAACCGCAACCAGAACCAAGATTTCTTGCTGATAGCTATCATGATCCTGTTCTTCGCGTGTGTGTCGTTGGCGATCATTGTGTTGGTAATGATAGTTGTGCTCGTGAGGGCAATCATTATGGCCTTACCCATTCTCGTGTGCCTGGGAGGCATCGTACTATTCGTACACGTGCTGAGTTTGCAAGATACCATGGACGTTCATAAAGAAGCTGCGGCTTACGCCTTATCGAATCTGGCCGAGAACTCAGACAGCAACAAAGCGTCGATTGCTGCTGCGGGTGCAATCGATCCGTTGGTGAAGATGCTGCGTGACGGTACAGAAGGACAGAAAGTAGCTGCGGCTGGTGCGTTGCGGAACCTGGCTGTGAACTCTGATAACAAAGCTTTAATCGCTCAAGCGGGTGCAATTGACCCTTTGGTGAAGATGCTGAGCGATGGCACTGATGGGCAGAAAGAAGCTGCGACTAGTGCATTGCGGAATCTGGCTGTCAATTCGGAAAACGAGGCCTCAATTATTCAGGCGGGTACAGTTCAACCATTAGTGAAGCTGTTGCGCGATGGTACAGACAGACAAAAAGAACTCGCGGCTAGTGCGTTACGGACTCTTTCCGTGAGCCCAAGCAATATGGTGTGGATTGCTGCCGCGGGATCTATCGATCCGTTGGTGAAAATGGTGCGTGATGGTACGGAAGGACAGAAATTGGCTGCGGCTGGTGCGTTGCGGAACCTGGCTGTGAACTCTGATAACAAAGCTTTAATCGCTCAAGCGGGTGCAATTGACCCTTTGGTGAAGATGCTGAGCGATGGCTCGGAGAGTCAGAAGAAACTAGCATCTGGCACATTACGAAATCTAGCTGAAAACCCCGACATCGCGGCGTTGATTGTTCAAGCGGTGGCTATTGGGCTGCTGAAAAAAATTGGAATGATACCCGATAGCAGTGAGGGCTAGAGGGAACAAGCACTTAGTGCATCACGTAACTTCAATCAATGAGCCTACTCCACAGCGCGTTATTGTGGTTTACCGCCTCAGGAGTCTTGTTACTACACGTGTCTGTTATACTGGATGCAACATGCTGCGTCTCAACTACCCGTGTTCGTTTTCAGCTTCTTTTTTTTTTTTCAGCCTTTTGCACTCCCAACGAGATGATCAAATGCCAGTCTATCGCCACCACTCACTCACGTAAACTTCATGTAGATGCATCGGCAAGCTTGTCAAAATGGAGAATCAAAACCTAGTGCTCATTGCTCATGCCCACGCATCAAGCACCTCCTTGCGACCTTTTTGCAATTCGGGGTCTGCTTGATCCAGCGCCTCCACTTGCATGCCGGGAAAATTGCTCTCCAGTAGCGCCTTCAGCCTCGGTAGATCCTCTTTCGGAGGCGCGTACGTGCCGCTATTGTTGTCGATCACAAGTTTGTGCTGACCGAACAAGTTCCATTCGACGCGGAACTCACCGGCGTACTTGACCTGAAAACGCGGCTCCAGAGTGCAGCATGTGCTTGGAGAGCATGTCCTTGAAGAAGGACGCTCCCGTCTCGGAAAAGTACCAGCCCCCGTTGGTGATGGCGTACGTGAAGAGCACGGGCTTGTCGAGCCGCTTGCCATCGTGAATGAGCGCGAAAAAGTCGGTCGGCTGGTGCAAGAGTCCGTAGATGGTTTTCGGATCGTGCTTGTAGATGAGCGCGTGCTCAGCCTGGATGGCCATGCGAAGCACCGAGGACTGCGGGCGGTCGGGAGAAAAGATTGGCTGGATAGTCGGGTAGTCGTGGTTCCACTCGTGGTCTTTGGGCAGATACGTCTGGATGTTCTGCAGCTGCACGTGGTACGCCGACGATTGCAACGCGTTCTGGTCGGTCATCGACGCCGTGACGATGGCGGTGGTCACACTCAGGTGCTCCGAGAACCGTACGGGTCCGTACTGCCTCACGAACGGCTCATAGCTCGGAGCTGCCTCCTGCGACCTGACCCTCACAACAATGGACCCCGACCGCTTGCCTCGGTGGTGGATGGACAGCTCGAACTGCATGTTTGTGCCTTCCGTGTGGACAGCCGTGAACTGCGTCGACCCGAGCGGGTCGTCGGCGCTCACGTCCTTGTCGAGCAGGAAGAGCTTGCACACGGCGTCCGGTCGCACGTTGGTGAAGTGGAAGACCTCGTTCCACACGGGCTCGAGCGTGGAGAAGATCGGCCGCGTCCTGCCACGGAGCCATCCGGTCGACCAGTCGATGAAACCGTCAACTTCAACCAGCTACCGTTTCATCGCGAGACGCTGACTCACCAGGCCACGCGCTGGCCGTCCACCTCGATGACGACGTACGCGTCGCTGGAGAACACGCGGCCCTTAAGCACGGCGCCAAGCTCCAGCATATCGCCCGCCGCGATGCCCTGCGCATGTTCGTCAGCCGAAACCGTCCGCCTCTTGTGGACACTCGACAGCGGAGCGGACCTTGGCCGACACGATCTCCAGCTCCACGTCCAGCGGGCCCGAGGAGCGCGCGGACGCTACGCGCACGGGCGCGGGGGCCGCGAGCGACGACGAGGAAGGCGCTTGGCCCATGGCGAGTCGGCGAATGACTCGGATGGGCACAGCGACACATGGCTATAAACCTTCATAAACCGATGTTTGTTACATTTAGTATTCACTATGTACCCACAAACATACAAATGGCAAATGAAAGCTCCAAGGAATTACTCTCGAATCGACGACATTGATGGTTCTTCGCATGTCAGTACCGCGATCCATAATAACCGCACGTATTTTAAAATTATATACGTAACAATGCACTCATTAAAACGGATTATAGAATCAAGTTGAAGTGGTCTCTCGTGGAGGTCGACATGGGCGGCGCTGCGCTCCATGACGGCGCGCTGCTCGCTGCTCTACGGCGCTCGAGGGCTCAAGACGAAGGACATTCACTCTCTGCTCTGCTGCTAGAAGAGGCGGCGGCGCGTGCGCGGCCGCAGCGTGGCGAGGCGCGCGGCTGACGACGATGTTGCGGCCGATGCGGTGGACGGCGTGGCGCGGAGGCTGCGGCTTGGTGCGCTGAAGCAGGCCGAGAGGCACGAGGACCCGCAGCAGGAGAAGCAGCTGGAGCTGCGACGCGTCTGGGCGGTTGAAGGAGCTAGCGGAGGTCGCAGGTGAGCCAGCAGCGGCGTGCGGCCGCCGCGAAAGTCGGTGGTGGGAGCCCAAGACGTCAGGCTCAGCAGCTCGTCCGACCGCAGCGGCGAGAGCGTGGCCGCGGCTTCCTCGAAGGCTGCAGAGCTTTCCTCGCTGGTCCGCGAGCGCTTGGAGCGAGGCTTGGAGCTCGGTGCGGGACTTGGAGATGGAGAGGAAAGAGCTGGGGGCTCGGCGTCGGGCTCGCTTAGCGTCGACATCAGCAGCAGGTCGTCGTCGAGGAACGCGTACGGGTCGTATAACTCTAGTGAGAGCGTCGATGGCGGCGGGAACGAATCCAGGATCTCCATCAACCACGCAAATTCGTCGTCGATGGGACTGCGATCTCGCAGGTTCTGCGACGGAGGGCTTCCATCTGGTACGTCGCTGGACGGAGGTGGAGAGGAGGCGGCGGCACGAGGCGAAGCCATGGAGGACTGCAACACCCGAAGGTGAATTCTGCACTGACAGGGTCTTGGGCACCGCCGCTTCTTGCCGTCTTTTCTCCATGTACCTTCTCGCCGGGGCTTGCATTCAAAATCTTGAAATCGTGGACGAATGCGGCTGCGGACTTTCTCCATTACGACCGATAAGAAGTCTTGTCATGAATGGAAAATGTACTCGCGGTGAACACCAGGAGCGAACTCTATAAACAAATGCAGACTCTACTACTGCTGGGCCAGCTCGCTCTCATCCAGCATCTCCTCAGGCTGCAGGAACTTTTGAAACCACGGACGCGCGCGCACGACGTCGCCAAAGTCCTCGGGGTCAAAGTCGTCTTCGAGCGCACCGTAGCTCGAGGCCGTTTCGAGCCACTCGCGGGACTTCTGCTCGTCGAGGAACGCAGGGCTCGCAAACAAACACGAGAGGTGATACGCACCGAGCTTGTCGTGGAGGTGGTGGGCAGACCGCAGCACCTCGATAGCGTGCACGAAGCGAGGGTTTTCCTGCTGCTTCTGCTTCTGAAGCTTCTTTTTCTGCGCAATACCGCGAGGCTTGACCTTCTTCTTCTCACTCGCCTCGGACGCACCCGCCTCACCTTCAGGGAACGCGCGAAGGAACGCTGCGAGACCCTTACCAAGTGAGTTAAGCATGTGCGGGATGCTCACGTCGATGCCGTCCATGTCTGGCTCAAAGTCGGCCACCGTGTCACAGCGCACACAAATCTCATGGCACTCCTCGATCGGGAACTCCACATCCAGAAGCGCGCTGCAAAACTTGGACTCCAGATCATCAAAGAGCGGCTGCCACGAAATAGCTGGTCGTCTCCTTCGCTGGCATCTTGCTCGCCATCACGCAGCGTCGAGCAAGGTAGTTTGTCAGCTCCATCAAAGCCTCGGGGTTGTTTGGGCTTAGCTCTGATGATCGCCATCACCACAACATCGTTAGACTTCAATCCGCTCTACTGAGTTGTCTTCATCACCAACTTACCAAGCGCCTTGTAAAATAGCGCGAGCGTGCGCTCGAAGCGCGTGGCCCAGTCGCTCGACTCGAGCGTGCCCTGCAGTATCGCCTCCAGCAGCTTGACCTCGGCATAATCCTGCGACCGTCACGATATCGTCGTCTTCGTCCACATCTTCGTCATTACCGCTTTCGTCGTTGTCGTTCGACGAGTCCTTCTTTGTATCGCTCTCTACCTCCTTGGACGACTCGCGCTCGTAAATCTTCTCCAGCTCATCGCACACCGCAAGCGCCTGATCAAGTCGGACGCACTGATGAGGTTAGCAACTGGCTTTTGGCGAAAAAGTGGGCACAGTAGCCCACCTTCTGATAGTACTCGTTGGCGACCTCGTGGCCACCGCCGTCCTCCAGGAAGCGCAGCAGATCACCGCCCTCCTTGAGCGACTTGGCGTACTGGAACCGCGACTCGAACGTAGTTCCGCCGTCCACATCCACCGCTTGCTGGCATACAATTCATCAGTCTCTCCATCAAAACCGCGTCCACACGACCACTCCACCAACCTCAAACTTGGCGAGCGCCTTGTCAAGCACCGCGCGGTCGCGCGTCTCAGTAGCGACGATCATCAGCGACGATCCCCACAGCGTGAACCCGACCGGTCCGAACGCAGCCTCATCGCCACCCGACAGCTCGTGCATCTGCTGGAACTTGTCAGCAGCGGCCTCGGCGAGCGTCGGGTCCTCGTTGAGCGACGCCAGCCGCGCGAGCGCCGTGCCCCAGAGGAAAAACGCGTCCAGCTGCTTGGCCGTTGGCATCTCCGGGTGGCCGTCCAGGATCTTCTTGACGCGCTTGCCGATCTGCCAGGTCTCTGCGAGCGCCACCACCTCTGCATTAGCGCATTTTCACCAGTGCGAGTCCGCTAAGTTCGCACGCTTCTGGGACGTCTCCTCCGTCTGCAGCAGCTCGTTGATGCTCGCCAGCTCGCGCTCCACCTCCGCAAGTGCCTGCGAGCCGCCCGAGCGCTTGGCCGGCGGCCCCGCGGGCTCCTCGGCCGCCTCGGCGCGCGCGCGCTTCCGCCCGTCGCCCGCCATTGACTCGACTTGGCTGCGGAAAATGTGACAGTGACGCGACGATAGGTGCGCGATGATGAGCTTACGTTCGCACGCTAGGTTCGACATGGCTACAAAATGGAGGCTGCAAGCGAATGGAGCTCTGCTAGCTCCATGCGAGAGCTGTGGGAGTTTGGAAGTAATAGATGAAGACTAGAAGGCGGAGCGAGGCGTAAAAGGTGGTCTAGTGTAAAAGTTAAACATGTGAAGAAAGGATCTCAACTTCCCAGTTCTCGATTGATGCAGCACTGCTCCATCCAACAAGTCGAAGTTTCTGAAGTTGGTGGAGCGCAGGAAGATTGTGGTGCCAAAGATCTCGTTCGTGTTGTCTTGATACTGTTGGTCGTCACGGCAAAATAGCTCTCAGTATCCGATGATTCCCCCTTCAGCCGTCTAGAACCATCAATATGAGCCACTGACACTGCGTTCTGCTGCCTGATAGCGAGAGGCAAATCCAGTAATCGAGCCAAGGCCGAAGCGATTCATGTCTTGAGTGGAACTTGAGTAGTGATAACGAAATTCCGAAGTGGAACAACAAAAGGTGGATGCGGTCCACTCAAACCTTGTTTGACACATAGAGAGTCGGAAGAATTGTCCGGAGGCTGAGATTTGTTACCAGTTTACTGTTAGTCTTTTGTTTTTTTCTGTGTGAAAACCAGCAAGTGTAGACACCACCTGGCTAGTAAGCTGCGTGCACAGTTTCAGCACAGTGTCTTCTCGAACAACCCAAGACCAAAGACGAAAAAAAATTCGCCTCGCACAAACCCTAACTCATCGGAAAGATCCGCGTCGTTGACCATTTTGTTGACTTGTGTTGAAAGCCTGCAGAGAAACCGACTCAAAACTCGCTCGCACACGTTGCAAGCAGCTCTTACAGCCAATTGAGTGGTTCCCTACACGCGGCCATCAAAAATGTGCAGGAAGTCTTCTTGTGGCGACTCTGGTGAAGACACAGATATAAGTGAATTTGCAACAACGCGGATCACCTGTTCCCTATTTGGTAGCAGCATCTTTTGAGAGCATGTATAGTAGCTTCCTGCTGTGTCCTGCCGTATTGGTTTGCTCTACTTCGCCAAGGACTCCTGCTCAATTTTGCTGAAGAGATGGATATTTTACCCATTCAGCAGCGATGGTAAGCATCGTTGCATGCTGCATAGGCAGATAGTCTGGACGACGAGAGACTGGTAAATGGGGAACTGCTCAAGGACCATGGACGGACGCAATGATAGCGTGTCTGCAAAGGTGCAAAGCGGCTGGATGGAGGTCACCAAGCTCCATATGGAGCTGCTGATATCAAGTCTGTGAGAAATGTGAGCGGTCCGCGCGTGGTACAAAACGCTGCGTGTTGGTGCACTGCTGGCTCATGTTTGGCGTCGTATCCGTGCATCCTCCTTCTTCATCCAGCCTGTAGCGCCGCTCGCAGCCCTCTCCGCCTTGCTAGTGGCCGTGGCCGTGGAAGCCGTCCTTCATCTTGTACCGCACGCCGCAGTACTTGCACGTCTGCGCCGAGTGGTGCTTGACCGTGTCCAGCTGGATGTACTCGAGCGGGTGTCCAAGCGCGCCGCCACCGCCGTCGCACACTGCCACGCTTCCCTCCACCTCCACGACGGGCACCTTGGCGATGCGCAGCTCCGCGTCGCTGCGGTGGCGCACCGTGTCCTGCCATCACGCGTCACCGTCACTCTTTCGCCGCTCCTGGCGCCAATTCTGCGCCGATTTCGCTCGTTCCGCACCTCGTAGGGCGTCGCCCCGTCGTAGATGGACGCGAAGCCCGCGCGCTGCTGTCGCGAGGCCGCGCGAGCCGCTGGGGCCGCCGCGCGCGCCGCCGCTTTGCCGATCGCCCGCAGCATCTCGGCCTGTCCGCCGCTCGTTTTCCGGTTTGGCCCCCTCGAGGCCTCGCGCCACCTCCGGAACCGCAGTGTCGCGCGACGGTGTAGCGACAGTTGACAGAAGGTCGCACGAACACCTCTACAGGCAAATGCAGCAAACTCATCCATATCCATCTTGAGATTTGTATAAGGTCAAATGTGTAATTAATCCCGAAAGCGACGAAAAAGGCAACGTTGCCACCACTTTGACATGGCGTGGATCGCCGAGGCTGGAGAAGGTGCCGAGGCGCTCGCTGGCGCGGCGCCTGGCGAGCTCCAGGGCTCGCGAGCGCTGCTGCTGGCGCGACCCACGGGCGTCTACACGTGCGCGCGGCTGGTGGCGGGCCGCGCGCCCGCTCTGGCGTCGCTGGTGGCCTGGCGCTTCCACCTCGAGCGGCTGGCGACGGGGCTGCGGTCGGTGGACGCCGCGGTGTCGAGTGAGGCGGTCGACGAGCTGCAGACGCGGACGAACCGGATGGTCGAGAGGGTCGCGGAGGTGGCCGACAGGAGCGGAGACCTCATGGTCACGGCGCTGTGGTGGGAGAAGGCCGACAGCGGCGAGCGCGTGGTCACGGTGCACGCGTGCAGCATGCCGCAGGTAGATTGGCAGAGGCAGGAGCTGGGGAGCAGCTGCAGGAGGATGACCACGCTACGTGATGCAGCCAAAGCTGCAGGGAGCCTCGGCGTTCGTGTGCGGGGATGCGAGGGAGAACGCGCGCTGCAAACACTCCAAGTGGGTAGTCGACCGCGCCCCGATTGAGAAGCGAGCCAGACGCGTTGAGAAGGAGCTCGGCTCGACGTTCCAGGAGGTGTTGCTGTCGGCAGAGGGACAAGATGGAGACCGCCTGCTGCTGGAGGGCTCCGTGTCCAACTTCTTTGTCGGTGAGTCACCTCTCGCCTTTCTGCAGACAACACTCGTGATGCTAACTCGTTGTGGGCGGGTAGTACGAAATGGCTGCGTCGTGACCGCTGAAGTCGACGTGCTGCATGGAAGCACTCGGGAGCTTGTGCTTGCTGCCTGCAAGGACTTAGAGATCCCTGTCGTGTTCGAGCCCCCGCGGCTGTCGGAACGTGACAATTGGACCGCCGCATTCGTCACTAGTGCGTTGCCTCCTCCCTGCAACTTCGCGGAAAAAGTTGTGCACTTACAGGATTGATTGTGCGCTGATTCTAGGTGCGGTACGAATTGTCATGGAAATCACGACGCTTTTTTGGGAAGAGATGGGCTCGTCAACGCCGGAGTTCCGAAAACTGGAGCTGTCAAGCACCGGATCTGACATCCCTCGCCGCATTCGCGACCACATCCTGGCCCAGCGCATGTACTTATCAGCGACAAAGCAGTAAGCACGCTACTTACATACATGAAATCTGCTTTTTGAAGTGGTTGGAGTGCTTTTCATGACTTGAATGACAAGTCGCGTCGTGAAGCGGCGTCAGCTGCAGTGAACCGTCACTTTGATCCTTCAACCGTGTGTCCGTGTCGGTCGACAGAGGCAAATGATCCGTTCAGGATCAATCTCTGCTCGAGCTAGAGGAGACAATGATAACCAGGAAGAAAAGGTGCCAGATGAAGGCTCCGCTGATCAGCCGGTAGTCGACGACGACGATGACGTCGCCTCTGTTGCAGGTGGTGCAGCCTCAACGTCGTCAGAGGAAGACTCAAATGTGCGAATCTTTCTCCGCGTCAAGCCATCAAAGAAGCCGTCCGGGTTTTTCACGTGGGACGAAGATGCGTCGCTCATGAAGTACGACATTCCACGCGACGTTGCTGCGGGGCTTATCAACAACTCGCGCACGAGCTACAAATTCCGTTTCGACGCAGTGTTGGGAATGGTGACCAAGCAGGACGAGGTGTTCGACCGCGTGGGTCGCCCGTGTGTGCTCAACGCACTCAACGGCTTCAACTCGACCGTGTTTGCGTACGGTCAAACTGGCTCGGGTAAGACGTTCACTATCACGGGAGGCGCCGAGAGGTATGAAGATCGAGGGCTCATTCCGCGTGCTATCTCGATGATCTTTGATGAAATGAAGCGCCAACCTGCCCGCGAACTTCGTGTCCACGTGTCCTACCTTGAAATCTACAATAATCAGGGGTACGATTTGCTGGACCCGAACCACGAGAACACCAAGTCACTCGAAGACCTTCCGCGCGTGGCTATGCTTGAAGACGAAGACGGCAATTGCCACTTGCGGAATCTCTCGATGCACGCAGTCAACTCGGAAGAGGACGCTCTCAACTTGCTCTTTCTCGGCGATACAAATCGTGCTGTGAGTGAGACGGCGATGAACTTGACGTCTTCACGATCTCATTGCGTTTTTACGCTTGCACTTGAGTCACGCAGAGAAGCTGGGAGTGAGGTTGTGCTGCGTTCCAAGCTCCATATGATCGATTTGGCAGGTTCCGAGCGCGCGCACAAGACTGGAGCCAAAGGCCAAGTATTGAGAGAAGCTGCCTACATTAACACAAGCTTGCACTACCTTGAGATGGTCATTGTCGCCTTGCACGAGCGTGCCACTAAGGGTCGTGGCCATATTCCGTATCGCAATTCAATGTTAACGTCGGTTCTGCGCGACTCACTTGGTGGCAACTGCAAGACTGTCATGGTGGCGACAGTGAGCCCCGAGCGCGAGCAAACAGACGAATCGGTTTCGACTTGCCGATTCGCACAGCGTGTGGCGCGCGTGCGCAACGACGCACGGCTCAATGAAGAAGTGGACCCTGCTGTTATCATCAGGCAACTTAAGGCGCAAGTGGCATCGTTGCAGGAGGAGCTTGCGATTGCTCGTGGCGAGGTTAAAGAAGGCGATGAGCTTAAGGATTATGAGCGCGATAAGTTGCAGGGCGCGTTGTATTGAGTACGTCAACGACCCCGACCCGAGCGGTTTCCTGAATATGGGCGAGTTCACGTATACCAAGATGCGGGAATGTTTTGCGATTCTGAAGAGCTTAGCTGGTACTGGTGGTGGATCAATGGGAGGAGCTCCACCAGGAGGAACCTTTGTCTCTGGGGGTGGGAACCAGGAACTAGAGCAGCGCATCGCAGAGCTAGAGCTGCTCGTACAACAGCGAGACAACGAAATCGCGATCATGGTTAATATGATACGGAATGGCAAGGGCGAAGTGCCCGAGTCGCTGGCGAATCGGAACGCAGCTCCAATGTTGACTCCGCAGCCTTCTGCAGGCAGTCAAGGTGCTAAGAAGGCAGCAAAGCCGAATGATGCCTCGACTTTTCACGTCGATCCGGCAATACTAGACGATCCGGCAAAAGCATTTGAGGCGTTTAAGTCACACTATCCAAAAAACGACGCCATCCGCGACAACAAGGTCGCACTCAAACAGAAGTATGACGCTGCGAAAGAGCTTGCGAACTCGGTCAACGACGCACGAAACCAAATCAAGTCGCTGACGACCCAAATGGACAAGCTTCGTAAGCAGCAGGCAATAGCTGATGAGGGTTTGCTGGGTACATCGGTATCCACCGGAGACGAGCAAAAGAGCGCTGAAACACAAGAAGCCGAGCTAAAACTTAAGGAGCAGATCGATCACTACAAAGCTGTCTACAAGAAGGGGTTTGGTGAGCTGAGTGAACTAAAAAAGGAAATCCAGCACATCCAAAAGATGCTCGAAATGGGTCGCCTCAAGCTTCAGAAAGAGTTTGATTTGTGGTATCAGCGGCAGGGCAAGGGTGCACTACTGACGGAAGCACTAGTCGCACAGCCAAAAGAAGAATCAGCTCCAGTTAAGGCTCCAGCTGCAGATGGTAGACCAGCAAGAAGGAGCTCGACGGATCAAAGCTCCAAACAATCTGCAAGTCCCGTGATTCGGCAGCAACTCCAGTCAAGTCTTCGTCTCCAACTCGGCCTCCCAGTGCCAGATTACGATCGGATGGCTCTTCTTCGTCGCTTGTCCAGACAACGTCTGAAGACGTTCGAAAAGTACGAAGTGTTCGCAGCAGCGCTAGCAGCTCTATTGCGACAACGTCTTCGAGCTCCATAACTCCTCGCTCAAGCATTGCAAGGTACGATCATGGAATATATGAAAGTAAGACTATTCCGACAAGGTTACTAACAGCGATTTTATGTGAGCAGCAGCATTGCCAGTGCGAGCTCAGGTGCTGGCGGAGCTTCTGTTGAAGACGACGTATCTGGCTTTTATGAGGCACTCGATATCCTCAAGCGCCGTAACAGCATGCGCAAGTAGTTGTAGGAGTAATTCGCAGCCCCAAAGCAGCAATGTACACTCGTTGCCGATCAGTTAGTGGCTACTCTGCTGCGCTATCTCATGTGAGTTTGGACGATCTGCCCTATAAAAAGCATGTTGGTTTCTCTCCAGTGCATCTGCACTTTTCGGCGGCTCCAGTCTTCAGGTTTCGACGAAAGGAGACGTGAGTCAGAGACCAGCCACCATGATTGTCAACGGTGTGGATATCTCTATGCTCGAGGGCTGGATGATCAAGATCAACAGCAACCCGAGCTTCTTCGGCAAGAACATGAGTCGCCGATGGTTCAAAGTTGGCTACGCAGCGTCTGGTGGACGGACCAAGCGCACTCAAAGCTCATCATCTCGTACTCGACGAATAAGTAAGCCGATGCCTGTTGTCAGGTGGTCGTAAGTAGCTGTATTTCACCACTTTTGTGTAATCGCCACTGCCAGGACGTCCAAAGAGCCACGCGGTTGGCTCTATGTCGAAGATGTGAGTGGCGTCTACTGTCGTCGGGTATGCATCTCCCATCACACATTGAAGCAAGAGTCTTCTAAAGGGCATAACTCAGCGTGCTTTCTGTCAAACAGGACATGATCGAGATCGTTTCCCCTGCGCGCACGCTTCGGCTGAAGGGTGAGACGACGGCTGAGCACCGTCTTTGGTCAGATAGTTTGTACAGGCTGTGCAATCCGACACCTCCACCAACCAGTGCCTCCTCAGTAAAACCTTCTCCGTCTCAATCAGCAGGCTCTGCAATGAAGGCGTCAATCACTTCTATGCCGGAAGCAAAGAGGGAGGAGCGCCGACGAGAAGAACGACATGCTCCCTTACCAGTTGAAGCGAAGACTGCAGCAGAACCAAAGTCATCTCCTCGTCCAGCAGAATCGTCAGGGCGAACTCAATCGACAAAAGCATTGCCACGTGAAGATCCTCCACGACGGAGGTCTCGTAACGAGAAAGAAGATGATGATGATGGCCGTCTATCGAGCGAAGATTCCGATAGTGATGATGGTCGCACTTCGTCAAGAAGGCGGAAAGATATCTCCCCTCGGCCTCGGTCTGGCCGGCGAGAAAGGGAAGAGCCTATCAATGCTCGGCGTGACAGTGAGCACCATCGCGGACGAAGAACTAGTGAGAGCCGGGCGAGTAGTCGCCACGATAGCGACCGCCATGACGAAAGTGATCAGGACAGTGATGACGATCGAGATGCAAAACGAGGTCTAGAACGAGCGTCATCGGTGGACAGCGACAATAGTGATACTGACAACAACAAGTATCGGCGCCAAGTTGAACCACCACTACTGAACAAACGCCCAAGTCTCTTAGTGGCTCAGATTAAGGCTGCTGCTCCGACTACTGTAACAACTGCGCCTGCCGTAGCCGCCCCACAGTCTCCAAAGTTCTCCGAGGATGAAGACGATGAAACTGGTAGCCCGAAACGATTCGGCAGTCCGCGGTCAGTACCAAAACTCATACCGCAGCAGCAAAAATTACAGCAGGCCACCGAGACTGATGATCCGCAAGAAGAAACTCCCCGAGACGACGACAATGCGAGCAGCACTCCGTCACTCTCTCCCATCCATGAGACCCGCCCAGTTCCGGCAGAACAGGACGAAATAACTGCAAAGCGCAGTGGTGGCGATTACTTTGACTCAGATGACGAGGAATTAGAGCACGTCCGAAAAGCTCCAACGAACATCATGATTGAAAAAGTCGTTTCCGCTCCGAAGTCAGAAGTCGCTCGAGACAACAACTTCGTGGACGACGACTGGGATGCCGAAGACGAAGCGCCGAGGAAGGCGCCACCGGCCAAACACGTACGTCTTCACTAGCTTGTCAATTGCTGCTCTCACAGTTCACCCTCTAACCGAAATCACACAGCATGCAAAAGCTCCAGTCTCTATCGGCGTCGGTAATGTTGCCGCGGACTCCAATTTCGCGACTGAAGACTGGGATAACTAGATTGTTGACACGATGCCGATCGATGAAAGTAAAAGCCTAACATCTTCAATAACTTGCTTACTTCGTCCGCGGCAAGCGGCTTCGTGTTGCTCCCAAAACCAAATATCCGGCGGTGCAATTTCGCCAAAAGCGACGACACCAGTGGCAATACCCACACATCAGCAACGCCATGAACGCGTTTCCTTCGTGCTGACTGTCCTCAGATCTGATCGATCGAGTCGCACTTCATCACGGAGAGAGAATCCAGGCGTCATGCGCGTCACGCAGGAAGAGCTGGAGTGGCGCCGCGATGCGCCAGGAGCTCTACGAGAAGTTGTACGAAGGGCGGCCAGCAGCCGCTCAACAAGCAGGCGATCCTATTGAGCAGGTACGACCGTCTGGATGAGCACCCATCTCACTATTCGTGGTGACTCACCAACTGAGACCCCCGACCACCAAGAGCACTGTTCATAGAGGGCAAGGAGTTCCAGCCGAGGCTGTTCGATCTGCCGAGTGAGAGCGATGCAGTGAGCCTCGTGGCGGGCGTTGTACCGCCTGGCGCGGCCGAGATGATCCACGCCGTGGGCCAGGAGATCATCGATTTATTGTCGCGCGAGAAGGGGGCCGGAAATGCCGCAGCCTACGTGAGCGAGCTCGAGCAGATGCACGTGACGCTCTTCCACACTTCGCACCCAGATGAGTTGTCACCAGGTGCCAAGAGCGACAACCCCAGGACATTGCCCAACTTCGCGTCATGGCACGTCGATTCCTACCGTTCCAAGTCTCTCCATTTCGCGTCATCCTCGCGTCCTCGGGAGCTGTCATCATGGTCTACGAGTGTCTCCCTGCGACGCCCGAGCAGCTTGATGCATGCGGTGTCGTTGTAAAGGAAGGCGACGACATTGCCAACCGGAACGCCGAGTTCTCCGTCGACCACATCCGACGCGTGGCTCAGGAGACGTTCGAGCACATGCCAAAGAGCAAGGGAACGCGCACCATTATCCACTCGACTTTAGCACGTGTGTTATCACCGGACGTGAGCGATGACACGTTGAAGACGTTGCGAGATCGGTGTGAGGCCATTTCGGAGCGGTTCGCGCGAGAGCCGAAGCCATTTTTGCTGAGTGATCTCTGGTTTGTTGAGGAGACTCACTTTATCTCGGCGACTGGTGTGCGCACGGTCATTCCGCTTGGGCCCATAGCGTAACGAGTGGGAACGAGAAAATAGCAAGATATTCAAGTTGGACGGCGGAGCCGATGGGATCTGGCAGGAACCAAATTAGCTTTCGAGTGACACAACAGCTTGGCCATACTAAGGTTGACAGCGAGTGTGAGAATGAAATTGGGCGAAGCATCTATAACCTGGCGCTTTGCTGAACGAACGCCAAGGCGATATGAAAACATCATGGTTTCGGAGATACTTTGTCTCAATATCATCGTCTCCTGCCTGGGCTTCACATCACAAAGCCAAACTGACCCTCCTTCACTTCTGAGTTTGCATTCGTCTCCATCCATTTTTTCATGTCATTCATTTCACTCATTATCTATCGCTGCTGCTCAAAGCCGCCGCCAACGACCAAGGCCGTGAACGCCACCATGAGAGGTACAAACATCCATCCACGCTCTTCATCGAAATCTCCTCCAGTTTCCAGTACAGTTAGTACGCTTACGCGCACTTGATGTTGCTGGGCTGACCGCTGCAGCTTCCCGTCTTGCCCGACACGCTGATGCCAGAGAAGCTCCAGTTCGACACAACCTTCGAGTTCGCCACGATGTCGTACACGTTGGTGGCCGTACCCGTGAGGCCGCTGATGGTGACGCCCGTGATCTTGACGGCGCTCGTGGCCGATCCCGTGTAGCCGCCCTTCGACTTGGAGTAGTCCGAGTGGATCACAATGGCGTTCTTCACGTTCGTCAGCGTGTTGTCCGTATACTTGACGTTCTCGACCAGACCCTGGAGGCCGACGATGGTCTTGATGCGGATGCCGTTGTCGCTGTTGATGATCTTGTTGTTGGAGACAGTGAGGCCGTTCACCGTGTCGGTGGACGCGACCGTGGTGCCGCCGAGCGAGCCGATGGAGATACCGTGTCCACCGCTGCACGTGTTGCCGGAGAAGACCGTGTTGGTGGACGACTGCATGGCGAGACAGTCGTCCTGGTTGTAGATCTTGTTGCCGGAGATGGTGACGTGGTCGTTGCTGCTGAGGTCGAAGCCGTCCGTGTTCTTGGCGAGGCCGTTGCCCGCACTCGAGTCGAGCGTGAGACCCGAGAGCGTGGTGGAGGTGGAGCTGAGGATGCTGAAGGTGCGGAAGGGCGAGTTTTTGAGCGTGAAACCCGACAGCGTGGACGACACGACCTTGCTGAGGCGGAAGAAGACGGGACGAGTCACCGACTGGCCCTGCTTCCAGTACCACGCACCCTGGCCGTCGAGAGTACCCGTTCCCGACACCTTGAGGTTGGAGCCCGTGAGCTTCACGAGTGGACCCTCCCACAGCTTCGTGCCGAACGTCGTCGTTCCCGTGAACGTGATGGTGGCTCCCGCCTTGGTGTTCGTCAGGTCGAGCGTGACACCGGCGGGGACCGAGAGCGAGTTAATGACGACGGCGCTGCACGTCGAGATGTCGGTGCCGCTCTTGTAGGTTCCCGTGAGTGTGCAGCTGGCATCGGCCTCTTGGCGCATCATGGGAGCGGCGTCCGAGGCGGCGGCAAGCAGGGCGACGAGCAGCGAGACGAAGGTGAGCTTCATGGTTTTGGTTGTGGTGGTTGGATGCGGCGGAGCTGGTAGTGTAGTTGGCTCGCTTGCGAGTGTCGAAGTGAATTCGAGAGTGAGGGAGAGAGTGAGCGAGCGAGCGAGTGAGGGAGGGAGGTAATTGTGAGTGGACTGGTTGGTGCAAGGTAAGGAGTTTGCCACTCAGAGATAACTTTGATCGCGGTCAGTGGTCTGAAAGCGATCAAAAACCCGGCGAATTATTAGTCTACATCTGCGTCGCAGCAAACGACCAGCGCGGCGTCGTGCGATCGAGGGCGGGTGTTTGTGGTCTCACTTGGTGCGCTCACACCGCATGTTGGACAGCACCCGCGCATGACCCAACCTTTGGGGAAGCGTGAATCGTGATGGCCGAATGATGATAGGGACCATGGTATCTCGATCGGTCGGGATGGTGTTGTTTTGTTTTGTTTTTTGTTTTTTTTTTTTTTTTTTTTTTTGGTGTTGCCAACTTCTCCTTCATTCATCTTCAAATCATACAGAAAAGCAAGAATCCGCTCGGCACGGCACGGCATTTGCATCTCGCCGCCGGACCGCTCGGGTCGCCCGACTGACTGATCAAATACTTGAGGCTGGACAAACAGCGAAAGGCTGGGCTCCTCTGCAGGTTGACGGGACGCTCCACAGTAGTAGCACGAGCTCCGTCTATGGCTGCCACAAGGACTAGAGCAACGAAGTCACTGCAGTCCTGGCTCACTTTACCCCTGCAATGTCGCGACGAGGCTGGTCTTCGTCCTGAGCACGGGCCACGAGGCGGTGGCCGATCCACTCACCGTTCTCCAAACCCAGACGACGGCGCCATCGTAGATTCTTGTACTAGTATGCAGTGTTACACCCCTTCTTGACCGATCATTCATTGTTCGAGCACGCGGGCCGGCTCCTCCTGCGACCTCCCAGTGGACTGCACAGTACTGCACTGCGTTGCACTGCTGCGCGTGGCAGTGCTGTGGGTGGCAAGAGAACTGTACGGTACAATCTGTAGGTCAAGGCTGGTGGCTTCCTGAAGGTCGGGGCTCGTGGCCTCTAGCGTTTGTCGAGTGCCGTCCATCAGCAATAAGCAATGACACATTGATGGCTGCAGAAAGGATCGAAGGATCTGGTCTGCTCGGTTCCTGTCGGATTTGTGTTTTGACCAACCGCCACAATCTGTGCGTGACTGAGTGCGTCTGTCGCCTTCACGACAGAGAGTGCGTTGGTAGGATTGCGTTCGCACCACTCGGTTGATGTGGGGGAGCCGCAGATTGCAGGTATCCCTGACGATACGAAAACGCTATGCGTTCGATGAAACCTTGTCTAGGTTTCTTGGCCTACGACCTGGTGATGCGGCCGCCATAGCCATAACAACCGAGGTAACGATAGTGGAACCCTCACCGCTCCGCGAACACAGTGCACAAGTGTACAAAATATTGCACACACGTGCTCCCATCGAACGTCGACGCTCTTCACTACGACTTGGTGCACCGCCTCAAGGATTGCCGGTCAACACCAAATTCACACCGCAGAGCAAGATAGACCTTTCTTGTCTTCAACGAGTTTGCATCCACCCCTGTCCTTTATGAGGCAGACTAGCGTCGTCGCGATATGATTTCATCAACGCATAGCGTTTTCGGATCGTCAGGGATACCTGCAACCTGCGGCTCCCCCACATCAACCGAGTGGTGCGAACGCAATCCTACCAACGCACTCTCTGTCGTGAAGGCGACAGACGCACTCAGTCACGCACAGATTGTGGCGGTTGGTCAAAACACAAATCCGACAGGAACCGAGCAGACCAGATCCTTCGATCCTTTCTGCAGCCATCAATGTGTCATTGCTTATTGCTGATGGACGGCACTCGACAAACGCTAGAGGCCACGAGCCCCGACCTTCAGGAAGCCACCAGCCTTGACCTACAGATTGTACCGTACAGTTCTCTTGCCACCCGCAGCACTGCCACGCGCAGCAGTGCAACGCAGTGCAGTACTGTGCAGTCCACTGGGAGGTCGCAGGAGGAGCCGGCCCGCGTGCTCGAACAATGAATGATCGGTCAAGAAGGGGTGTAACACTGCATACTAGTACAAGAATCTACGATGGCGCCGTCGTCTGGGTTTGGAGAACGGTGAGTGGATCGGCCACCGCCTCGTGGCCCGTGCTCAGGACGAAGACCAGCCTCGTCGCGACATTGCAGGGGTAAAGTGAGCCAGGACTGCAGTGACTTCGTTGCTCTAGTCCTTGTGGCAGCCATAGACGGAGCTCGTGCTACTACTGTGGAGCGTCCCGTCAACCTGCAGAGGAGCCCAGGCTTTCGCTGTTTGTCCAGTCTCAAGTATTAGATCAGTCAGTCAGGCGACCCGAGCGGTCCGGCGGCGAGATGCAAATGCCGTGCCGTGCCGAGCGGATTCTTGGTTTTCTGTATGATTTGAAAATGAATGAAGGAGATGTTGGCAACACCAAAAAAAAAAAAAACAAACAAACAAAACAAAACAACACCATCCCGACTGATCGAGATACCACGGTATCACCACTTGGTCAATACGGACCGCCATCACGATTCACGCTGGCCCAAAGGTTGGGTCATGCGCGGGTGCTGTCCACCATGCGGTGTGAGCGCACCAAGTGAGACCACAAACACCCGTCCTCGATTGCACGACGCCGCGCTGGTCGTTTGCTGCGACGCAGATCCAGACTAATAACTCGCCGGTTTTTGATCGCTTTTCAGACCGCTGACCGCGATCAAAGTTATCCCTGAGTGGCAAACTCCTTACCTTGCACCAACCAGTCCACTCACAACTCGCTCGCTCACTCTCTCTCACTCTCGAATTCACTTCGATACTCGCAAGCGAGCCAACACTACCAGCTTCACCAGCTTCAAGGGACTCCACACTACGCCACAACCTTCCAAACAACCAGCCAGCCAACCATGAAGCTCACCTTCGTCTCGCTGCTCGTCGCCCTGCTCGCCGCCGCCTCGGACGCCGCTCCCATGATGCGCCAGGAGGTCGACGCCAGCTGTACGCTCACCGGAACCTACAAGAGCGGCACCGACATCTCGACGTGCAGCGCCGTCGTCATCAACTCGCTCTCGGTCCCCGCCGGTGTCACGCTCGACCTGACGAACACCAAGGCGGGAGCCACCATCACGTTCACGGGAACGACGACGTTCGGCACGAAGCTGTGGGAGGGTCCGCTCGTGAAGCTCACGGGCACCAACCTCAAGGTCTCGGGAACGGGTACTCTCGACGGCCAGGGTGCGTGGTACTGGAAGCAGGGCCAGTCGGTGACTCGTCCCGTCTTCTTCCGCCTCAGCAAGGTCGCGTCGTCCACGCTCTCGGGTTTCACGCTCAAGAACTCGCCCTTCCGCACCTTCAGCATCCTCAGCTCCACCGCCACCACGCTCTCGGGCCTCACGCTCGACTCGAGTGCGGGTAACGGCCTCGCCAAGAACACGGACGGCTTCGACCTCAGCAGCAACGACCACGTCACCATCTCCGGCAACAAGATCTACAACCAGGACGACTGTCTCGCCATGCAGTCGTCCACCAACACGGTCTTCTCCGGCAACACGTGCAGCGGCGGTCACGGTATCTCCATTGGCTCGCTCGGTGGCACCACGGTCGCGTCCACCGACACGGTGAACGGACTCACGGTCTCCAACAACAAGATCATCAACAGCGACAACGGCATCCGCATCAAGACCATCGTCGGCCTCCAGGGTCTGGTTGAGAACGTCAAGTACACGGACAACACGCTAACGAATGTGAAGAACGCCATTGTGATCCACTCGGACTACTCCAAGTCGAAGGGCGGGTACACGGGATCGCCCACGAGCGCCGTCAAGATCACGGGCGTCACCATCAGCGGCCTCACGGGTACGGCCACCAACGTGTACGACATCGTGGCGAACTCGAAGGTCGTGTCGAACTGGAGCTTCTCTGGCATCAGCGTGTCGGGCAAGACGGGAAGCTGCAGCGGTCAGCCCAGCAACATCAAGTGCGCGTAAGCGTACTAACTGTACTGGAAACTGGAGGTGATTTCGATGAAGAGTGTGGATGGATGTTTGTACCTCTCATGCTGACTGTCACGGCCTTGGTCGTTGGCGGCGGCTTTGAGCAGCAGCGATAGATAATGAGTGAAATGAATGACATGAAAAAATGGATGGAGACGAATGCAAACTCAGAAGTGGAGGAGGGTCAGTTTGGCTTTGCGGTGAAAATGAGTTTGACATTGCAGTGGATTTTGTTGAGTCGGTGCGGCGAGTCATAGTGGAGCCTTTCATGAGGTCTTTAGTGGGAATTGGATTGGACATGTACGTGTCCCACTGTAGTTCGCGTGAGGCTGGCGTGGCGGTGCATTAGATGCTGGACAACGTACGAGAAGAGTCTTGGTCGCTGAAGCGATTGAAGTTGGTTGCACATGATCGAATCAAGACTCTCGAAAAATCGAGATAGGCTAACCTCGCTGTGAGGTGAGTTGAGGCATTGCAGTTCATTGTACACTGGATATGATGAGACGGAGTGCTGAGAGCTGAAACTGATTTATCAATGACCAGGAGACCAGGTAGGACATTAGGAGACCGTGACTTCATTACCGATGACTGGAACTTCTACGCTTGGAGTTCCCGAGCCGAGAACTCGATGAGAAGAATTCCTTCATATCAAGTACCCTACATGTACAGTAGATCTGCATCTCCGTGGTGCATGAAAGTTGTCTGCTCCAATGTGACATACGACGACGACGACGACGACAATTGCGTTTACTCGACTCACACAGCGCTATAGACGCGAGCTGAGCTCGTGTCTGTCCGCCCTCGTGCGTGTCTGCTCCACTTGGTCGTCAATAGGTCTCCGACGTCCTCAGATCTGATCGACCAATTTCCATGGCGCACCAAGCAGACAGAAAACGCAATCCGGCAAAGTGACGTCAGCAATGAGCGCCACGCAGAACGAGCTGCAGTGGCGCCGCATGCGCCAGGAGCTCTACGAGGAGCTGTACAAGGGTGGCCAGCAGCCGCTCAACAAGCAGGCGATCCTGTCGACGAGGTGCGAAAGTCGGACCGAGTCGGACGGAACATCGCATTCGTGGTGACTCACCAACTGAGACCTTCCGCCATTAGGGCGACGTTCACGGAAGGCAAGGAGTTCCAGCCGGGGAAGTACAAGCTGCCGAGTGAGAGCGATGCAGTGAGCCTTGTGGCAGCCGTCGTGCCGTCTGGAGCGGCCGAGATGATCCACGCCGTCGGGACAGGAGATTATTGGACTGCTCCCGCGAGAGAAGGAGACTGGGAACGCCACGGGATACGTCAACGAGCTCGAGCAGATGCACGTGACGCTCTTCCACACGTCACACCCAGACGCACTGGCGCCGGGAGCCAAGAAACGCCAGCCTCAGGACATTGCCCAGCTGCGCGTCATGGCGCGTCGATTCCTGCCGTTCCAAGTCTCGCCACTTCGCGTCATCCTCGCGTCCTCGGGAGCTGTCATTATGGTCTACGAGTGTCTCCCTGCGACTCCCGAGCAGCTTTATGCATGTGGTGTCGTCGTGAAGGAAGACGATGATATTGTCAACCGGAACGCCGAGTTCTCCGTTGACCACATCCGACGCGTGGCTCAGGAGACGTTCGAGCACATGCCAAAGAGCAAGGGGACGCGCACCATCATCCACTCGACTTTGGCGCGAGTGTTGTCGCCAGATGTGAGCGACGACACATTGAAGACGCTACGAGAGCGGTGCGACGCCATTTCGGAGCGGTTCGCTCGTGAGCCGAAGCCATTTTTGGTGAGTGATCTCTGGTTTGTCGAGGAAACTCACTTCATCTCGGCGACGGGTGTGCGCACGGTCATTCCGCTTGGTCCCAGATCATCGTAGAATAGGAGAGCAAGACGCACGATGGCACAAGTCTTCATTAAACTCGATCTGCCTGGAAACGAAGGTTGTGCTGTGCTTAGCTGTAACGAGAGGAACTTGCTCTCAGCCATTCATCATAACAGCCTGCGACCTTCCGTCTCGTGAGCAAGTGAGAGTGAAAAAAATGGCATTGAGATCACTAGCTAGCAATACACGCTCACGATCGTGGCGGAAAGTGACAACAACAATCATGGTGATGTCACGATGCAGCAAAGGGATCCACGTCATAACGAACGCAGCAGAAGCTTTTGGATCGTGAAGCGAGGCAACAAGGTCAAGATATGTGTCGCCAAATCTCAACCTGCGCTTTATCATGAACTCCTTGAACGTCATGGAACAGCTGGCTACATAGGTGACGATTTTTTCGGTAGACTTTACACTTGGATTTTCCGACCGACCAACTACTTCAACACGACTTGTCCATACAAATTCCAAGTAAAATGATGCCTCCAAACGCGACCGCACTCTCCGGCTAACTGCTTCCGTCCGCCCGACCATTCCTATATGGTTCAGCCATACAAAAATCTATATCACCAGGTCATCCCACCACGACCGGCCGAGGCCTTCCTCGGCCATCTGCACTCCCGCTCTCCTCCGCCGACCGACCGCTGCAGCGCGATCCAACCATACTAAATCCCATATAAATTCTCCGCACGAGACCGACCGACCGCGCCTTCGTCGCTGTTCCCCGTGCCGAACACCGTCGAACGCAGACATAGACAAGCTGCTGCCTCGCCTGGTGATCGTCCGGAGCTGCTGGAATTCCGCGGCTGCATGGAGCGCTCGGCGCTTTGGTGCCGTCGCAGCGTTCCTCGGTCCATGGTGGTGGTGGTTGTGCGAAATGCTCAAACTCTAAATGCTCAAACTCTAAATGCTAAACTCGCAGCAGGTGTTCATGCAAAAATGTGGTCATGAAAAAAAAAAACGATGGAAAAAAAAAAATGGCAAAACGGACTTGATTGATCTCCCATGGACGGCGCCCGACACGCAGCGAGCGCCAGCTATACTTATGATACGGCCAGACAGGCAGGCTCACTGCGCGTCGGCCGCCTTCTCGGCCGCCACCAGCTGCTCCACGAGCGCGCGCAGCTCGCGCAGCTTGCTCGAGGCGGCCGCCACCTGCGCCTCGACGCGCACGACCGTGGAGCGCAGCCCTGCGAGCTCTGCGCGCAGCTCGTCCTCCTCTTGCTGCAGCCGCCGGCGCTTGCCGTCCTCTCGCTCGTGCGGGTGCTCGTCGTCGCTGCCGGAGCTCTCGCCGCTGGTCGCGCAAGTGTCCAACTCGAGTCGCTCGGCCGTCTGAAAGTCCGCGAGCTCGTCGCGTCGCCGCTTGAGCGTCTTCTTCTGCTCGCCCGCGTGCATTCTGGCGACCTGCGCGCTGCGTTGCTTGGCGAGAAATGGCGGTCGGGGCGGTTTGTCGGCGTCAGAGGTGCGGAAGACACGCGCGGCGTTCCTTGGATTCGGTCGCGCTCGGAGGGGATTTTGAACTTGGCTTTTGTATTAGACAGAGGGTGGCCGGCGGTCGGACGGTCGGAGGCCGCGCCGCACAAGCGCGGTCCGTATTGTTAACGAAAGTAAAGCTGAGGGTGGGTCCCTGCCGATTGCGACAAAGGCCCGACGCAGTCGTCACGGTCGGTCGGCCTCGATGGATTTTTTTATATGGGACGAAGTATAGTTGATGTCTGGAGAGGGAGACGGTCGGTCGGAGCGACAGAAGCGCGCCGGACATGCGCGTCACTTGGCGTTTGTATGCCGCCAACTGGCGGAATTCCTTCGTGTTCGGCGGAAAATGGTGGTTTTTGTTGCTCATTCACGCTCGTCCTGCTATGCACACGGGCTCACATGAGGCGATCCAACGACTCCGACATGGCGACGTCGGGTATCCGATCCTCCGCGTTGGTGGTGCTCGCGTCGGTGCTCCGACGAGAAAAGGAATCCGTCTCTACAGTAGTTTCTCTCCCTAGGAGCTCCGCTCAAGCAGGACTTTCAACCAGGAGGTCGAGTTCGTAGGACTTTGTGGTCAACGGAACATTCACACGGTCGATCGGTAGGACATTGCGTCCGACCGGATCCGACCAAATGGCGTCACGACGAGTCCAACGTGGGAGCTGGGGTGGCGAAGGTCGGTGGGAAGCCCCAAGAAGACGATCGAGCCTCGTGCCTCGCCGACTCGCTTTCATAGCCTCCTCTGCACGTCATGGTGGCTTCTTGGCAAGAAGACTCACCATTGCTCTGTTAGTTAGAAGTCGGAGACGCAGAGCCTCCGAGACCAGTCAACGTCGATGAGCCGCAGGTGGTGACCACGCTTCCAGCATCTGATCCACTGCTCGATGAGCCCCAATGTGCCTCCGTGCTTCCCCTACACAGGTCGCCAGAACCGCCAGACAAGCTCCTCGTCACAGTCACGTTGCCTTTGCTGCTGCTCGCAACACCGAGCGTCGAGATCACGACTGATACACTCGTCGGCAAGCCATCGCCACTCGTCACATCAAACCAGCCAACGGTCCGCCGACACGCCATGCAATTACAGTTGCATGCATGACCACGTCGCTACTGCCCTAGACGACGCGGGTGCCGCCTCCAGAGCCTCTTGACTCAGCCACCCGCTGCATGAGCCACTCCCACAGACTCCGGATCCGCTCGGCAAGCTGCAGCGCCGCCATGACGGCGTTGAAGGGTCGCTCCGCTCAGCGACCCTCTGCTCGTGCAGATCCCGCCCTCGGCCCGCGCTATTGTTGCCGCTGCTCCGAGCCAACGCCATGGCGCTGGATGACGACTCGCTGTGCGTGGCCCTGCTCTTCTGCGCCACGTTCGGCGTCGGCTCCATGAGCTTCGGCGCCGTCTTCGCGGCCACGGGGCCTGTGCTCGCGTCGCTCGCCATCTACTTCCTCTCGGCCTGCAACCTGCACGCAAGGTGCGCTCGCGCCGCTCTGCTGACGCCTGCGGTGGCCCCGAACTGACGAAATGCACGCCAGCGTGGCCACGAGCAAGGTGCTGACCGTGGTGCCGCCCACCGTACGCACCTTCAGCGACCTGGGCTTCTTCGCCTTCGGGACCGACCGGCCAGCGACTCGTGGTCGCCTCCGAGGCCGGCGTGTGCTTCCTCTCGCCCATCGCCTTCCTCATCCTCGGGGGCACCGTGCTGCTCCCGCGGCTGTTTGACAGCGTCGCCTACTCGGAGACCGAGTGGATCCTCGTCATGGCCATCGGCATCATCCCGGCGCTGCTCGTCCCCACGCTCAAGGCCTCTGGCCAGCTCTGCTTCCTTGGTGGCATTGCAGCGGTCGTCACGGACGCCACCTGCGTCTACTACAGCTACGGCTTCTTGGAGTTTGCCCCGCGAGAGACGCAGATTCAGCTCGACCACTCGGTGCAGACCTTCGGCACCTATCATGTTCGCGCTGGGCACGGCCATCATCATCCCGCCAATCCAGCGGCAGCACACCCAGCCTTGGCGCGTGGCCAACCTCGTGTCGCTCACCTTGCTATTCATCACGTCGCTGTACCTGCTCATTGGCGTGTCGACCTATTACCAATACGGGTGCACCTGCGCCAACCACGCTTTTGGACGAGCTCCCAGCTGGGAGCAGCACGCTCAAGTTTGCAACCGGTTGTATGCTTGCCCACGTCGTCGTGGCGTTCCCATTGATGCTTCAGCCGACTCTTTTCGACGTCGAGCGGTATTTGCTCGGTAAGGATGCTGACTTTGCGATTTTGAACCAGCGTCTCGCGCTGGAAGCTGCCAAGCGAGGAGACTTCGACGTCGAGTCGAGCGGGAAGCCGATTCTAGCAGGCGCATCACTCCACCACACTCACTACAGGACACATACACCGGAGAGCTCTGCGGCATCTCGTGAAGATGCGTTTTTGTATGGAAGAGACTCGAGAGGACCTGGAGAAGAAGGAAGTCCCGAGACACCGTACGTTCGGAGCGCGTCGCCTACCGCTGACGTCAAAGCTGCGAACAAGGCATCGATCGCCCAGGAAGTTGACCACGAGTTTACCGTGCGCGATCGAGTGTGCAGCGGAATCATTCGGATTCTGACGCTGGGTGCTCAAACCACGCTCGCAGTTCTTCTTCAGGGCTCTTTCCTGGACGTGCTCAGCCTCATCGGTGCCACTTCAGTAACGTTTTCCGTGCATGGTCATGCCTTGCCTGTGCTATCTCCGAGTGTACCCGATCGATACGCGCACATTCCTGGGGAGATGCGACCGCACGTTGTGCTACATTATCATCGTCGCAAGTTCAATTCTTGGGGCGTACTGCACGTACGTTGCTACCAGAAACATCGTTCGTGACTTCAAAGGCTTCAGCTTCGACACTGCCGCAAGTGCTGTCAATGGGAGCGGGAGTGGCAGCGAAGCGTTTGGAGACGAGTTCCCATTCTGCCACGAGGGTGAACGCAATTGAGCAGTTCTCGCCCATTTTGAGTGCAATGGTACAAGCGATTCAGTAGACGATTGCAAAAAGATACAAAGCTGCTTCATGTTGTGTTACCATTCAGAGCTGTTATATGCACTCGAGACTCGTTACGAGACGAGTGAAATCTACCGTGAGTCGCTGAGCTTGCAGTCCCATTGTTGTTTGCTGCGCCAACCAGCGACGACAACGCCGACGATGTGAATGACTGGTTGACCCACTTCACAACTTGGTCCATGTGTTGTCCTGTAAGCGCTGATACCTTTTGTATGACCACTGGTGCCACATCCAGGCTCGTCAATAGCTGATCCAGGCAAAGATACGTCCGCAAAACAGCGTCATCAAGAGTCCAAAAGGCATCGATTTTGTTCAGCAGCACGAGTTTCGGCTTGTGCCGCATATTGGGGTCACCCATTACTGCGAACAGCTCAACCGCAGCACCAGCAAGTTGGGCTGCATTGCTGAGATCAATTACAAAGATCCACAAATCGCAGGCATCAAAATAAGCACGCCACATCGGGTAAGAGTTGAGCTCCAACTTCGCAAACCCCGCATGCTCGCGAATCAAAGGGGAGAACTGCGTGCTCGACGCCAATTGTTGGCTGTGTGTCAGGGTTCACTGCTGCAGCTTTGTCGTCTGCCGACCGTGGAGAGGAAGATGGAGGCCGACGCAACAATCCGGTCTAGCAACGAGCGCTTGTTCTTGACGAGGATCGCAGCGAGTTGTCGGATCAACAGTGTCTTGCCGGCTCCATCGAGTCCGAGCACGAGGATGTTCTTCATGAAATCGAAGTTTGTTTTACCAATGAGTCTCGCTCTCCTATTTCGAGTTGCACGGTAGCGGTTGTGCTATCCAGTTTGGGCCTCAAACAGACGCCAGAACACTAAAAGCAGAAAGAATGGCGAAGCAGTCAGGAGCAGATCGAGCCAGCCGATCCAGACATCACCGACGGCATCTCCTGCCGTTCCCCAGATCGCACCCAAGAGGCGGCCACTGTAGTTGGAGAGCTGGATGATGATTGCCGCTTTATCGCTCAGCACGTCGGGGAGTGTCTTGGAAGTCAGTGAAAGCGTGATCGTCGAGCTCAAGTTCATTCCCCAGCACACCAAGACCCATCCAGCTCCGTAGTTAACCTGAGTCAGAGGGCCAACGCAGTTGATAAATCCACCAACCATCGACAACAAAAGACCGACGAGGAGAATCAGGCGGTCTTGGAAACGCTTGGCGTGCCATGATACCGGGAAGATGAACGCAAAGCTGATGAAGCCTCCGACCTGCTATGAATATTCCAGAGTCACTGTCGCCCCAATTCCACTCATTCTCACCAACAATGGGGATGCTTGATTCCCATGCTCCGAGAATAAAGAAAACCGTGAAGGCTGCGAGTGACATGGAGGCAGTAGGTGATCCAATTCGATCGATTCAATGCGTGAAAGATGTTTGTTTGCTTGATCTCGGCAATATCGCTGATGGAACGACTAGGAACTTCTTGGAACGAGGCTCTTACGAGCACCCAGTAGAGCAACCACACGAGAGCCATGATGTGACCGGGGTACGTGTTTCCGTTGAAAAGAGTGGAGTGGGTCTTAATTTGTGCGATCAGTGAACCAAAGAGCGGCCCGCAAATCATCCCTAGCGTCTGCACCGCTACGAGCATATTTGAGCACATCGTTCGTCGTCGTAGTCCAACAACGCGTGGGTCGGTGCAGTATCGCTTCACAAACAGCCACCCCGTGAAGCCGAGTCCATTCACCAATCGACCGATGAGCAGTAGGGCAAGCGAGTCGCAGTAGCCTGCAATGCCATACAGCACATTGCCCACTACGAGTGCGCCAGCTGCAAGGTCAAGCGTTGGTCGATAGTAGTCACGGAAGACAGCGATACTGTTGAGGGGAACCAGTGTGACGCAGACATCAGCGTGATGCCGCCAATGACTAGCCCGCTGAACAGGTCGGTCGCGCCAAGAGATCGCGCATACTGCGTCGCCGTCGGGATGATGATGTAGAACGACACATTGAAGAGGAAGTTGGCGAGAAGGATCAATGCCAGCGACATACGCGGGGGCAAACGATCGTGGTCCACCTCCACAGCAATCTCGTCAGCGAGGTCTCCAATTTCTTGAGCCAGCAAGGGACGCAAAACTGCGTCATTGGATCCAAACGCGTGGATGATCCGCGAAGTCGCCTGACGCACTGGATAAGTCGTCTCGCTTCCAAAGTTTTGCTTTATCGCTGCATTCACGACCAAGTCGACGCCGTAGTGCTTCAAAAGTAGCGCTTCATTCGCCAGTACTTCGCTCGTCACGGGTTCTGCTGTGAACGTGATGTCACTCCGCTCAGTCAGAGTGTCGTATACATGCGCAACACGGTCTTCATTCAGCTCATATCGTTCTGCGACGACTTTGACGTGGTGACCCCTGTCGAGGAGGTGGGATGCCGTTTCGAGGGCTATAAGACCACCGCCAATGATGAGAACGTGAAGTCCGCTCGCCGCTGAGTTAGTTGAGGGAGTGATAGGGATCGCGTGAAATGGAGCTTGGCTACTTCTGAGCTCACTCGCGACTGCTGAGGATCCGACGGCTGACATCGCACTAGCTCACCTGTGAGGTTGGTGGCAAGGAAAGATATGCTGGCACAATGCAAATGGATGGCTTAACGGTCAGTCGATGAGTGTGTCGATTGCGACGCTGTCAAACCAGTCGCAATCGCTACACTCAGCCAATCTCCTTGCGTCATTAGAGAAACAGGACCTTTTGCGCACGACACGTCACACAAGCTCAACTTCAAATGGCTTCGGCTCAGAGATCCCTCATCGCCATACACTTGTTCCTCTGGTTGCCTGGCACAAGGATCGTTCCGCCATAAAACTCCTGGGGTGAGGACATGCCGATACCACAACAAAGGCTCTCCATCGAGTCTTGGGATCTGTACATGTTACCTGCTTCATCGCAGAGATGTGTGCGGTCCGGGTAAGAGATTATTGTCACCCCGACGAAGGTAGAGCATTCGTATGCTATGCATGAAGACCCAGGGACACCACTCGCAGAATGATGCGCAGAGTAATTGCGCGGACGGACATGCGACCACACAAAAATCATGAACGCTCTCCGACGACTCAAAAAAGCACCCAAACAACCAACACGATATCAATGGGCCACCAGTTCATGCGACTGACCGATTGCTGTGCGTCCGGTTAGTTCGTTTGAGCAACTCGACACAGCGACTTGCACGAATTGGATTTACACGTGCCTGCGAACGTGAAACGGCCGCGATGAAGCCAATGGACTGCCGCGTGCACTTGGTGCAAGTGCAGGTTGAAGCGGCACCACGGAATTACTCACATCTCATCGAGAAAACTGCAGGCATCCATCCAGCGAGCCAGCATCGCAAATTAGGCACATGTGGCCATCGCTGGCCATCACTGGCCATCGCTTGGTCGACCTCTCGAACGGCATGCGCCAGCCAAAAGTCTCGCCGCTGCACGCGTTGCACACGCGCAGGTGCGTGAGGCCCACTCAATGAGTTGAGTCTCCCTGGTGAGCTGCTCGCCACGATGGAGCAGCCCTCATGCATCGATTGCTTTGTCCAACCGGCTCAAGGAATGAGGCACATCTCGCTGTTTGCAGCATGGCGTGGCCTTGGATGTACAAATCATGATAGCTGATGCTCGAAGCAATGCCACGTTCAGGAATAGAGGGGCACGAGTTCAGTTGATGCTTATGATGATCGTGTGTTTGCGAATTCGCCTGCGATAGTGGCATCAACTGCTTCTGATCAATCCTCTCGTTGGGGTTCCGGCCGACCTGTGTGGGTGGTTGCGGAGTGGTCTCCAGATAATACGCAAGTATGATCCACTTTGCAAGCCTTGTGCGCATCAAGGGTGAGTCACGAAGTGTCCGAAATATTTGCGACGCAGTGAATTTTTCACGAGACCCGCTGTCAGCATCAACTTCCGTCGAGGCTCTGCAATCAAGACTCGACTCGCACCCATCCTTACGCACAAATCCTTGTACTGTAGCCGCCACATTGGAAGGGTATTCCATCTCGTTCAATACATCCGGTGCAACTAGTAAGTGCCCGTTCCCGTCACGCGGCTTTCGTCGGCAACCTTGAGAACCTTGAGCCTGAGATCCCGGTCCGCCCTTCCACCTGGCTCTGTGTGTTGTCTGATCGCCCACGATAGGGATGGGGATCTCTGGACAACGCGCAACGCCGTCGTGGTGGACCTCGACGAGCACATGTGGCACGTGACGACCGGTATTCAGCTGCTCGTGTGGGCGGTATGATACATGGGTGCTGGCTCACACACAGTGGAATGGGACTGCATCACTGTGGTTGGGGAGAGCTCTATGGAGTGGCGTGCTGAGCAATGGAGTGGCAATGGGCATGCTACAGTAATGGTGGTTTCCGAGTGGGCATGGTCTCGAAGTCGTGGTCTCGACCACGACCACGACCACGCATTTACATGCCGACTAGCTGTACCAAAAACATGGTACAATCTGACTCCTAATGTTGAAGTGATTGATGCGGAGAACGCCCAATGAATATGAATTGCCAACGCTCGCCAAGCTGATCGCTCAGCGGTGGTTATATAATAGTTGCTTGCTCTCTAGCTCGCTCGAGATAATAAAAACGCTCACAGTTCGATGCCATTCATGCCGCCGTAGTCGTCCATGTGACTCTGGGGGCGGCTCTGGGTGGTGTGGAACTTGGGCTGGATTCGCGAATACGACGGATCGAATCGCGAACCATTAGGGTTAAACGCTGAGCCGGAAAGATTGTACGCTGAGCTGGAGGCGTTGTAAGCCGAGCCCGACGGATCAAATCGCCGCGAGGATGTTGGGCCTCCGAGCATCGAAGCGCTCAATGCGCCTCCAGATGAACCGCCGAGCATCGACGCACTCAGTGAGGCCGAGCTGGAACCGGACCCAGAGAGGGAGGAACCTGATGAGTTGAGGATCTTGTGCTCGTTCTTCTGCACTTGAAGACCAGTGTGGTAGCTCTGTGATAGTAGATCCGCAAGCTTCTCGCGCATCTGCCCTGGTCCTGCTGTACCAGTGCCTGGTGCCGACAGGTTTCGCGCAAGGCGATCCTCCAGAAGAGCGCTGACCTGCTCCGCCAAGTCTCGCAGCATCCGCTCCTGGCTGGGGCTCAACTCGTTACCACGCGGACGAGGATCCGCGACCACCAACGCGCCAAGGATCGTCCCGTCGCTCACTGCGCGCACAGGCACGCCAACGGCGAAGCGGATGAACGGCGCCTCGTACACAAACATGTTAGCCGACAGCAGGTCGTCGTTGCGGGCGTCGCCGACGACAACCACGTCGCGGTCCTCGAGCAGACAGCGGCGCATGATGTGTGCCGTAAGCGAGTGAGCCTTCGGGATATCACTGTTCGACGAAGATGCACCGAACGCTGCCTTGACGTACTCGCGGCGCGCGTCAACAAAGCTCACAGTTGCCAATGCGCAGTCCAGGTGTTGGGCTGCCTGCTTGGCTACGACGTCGTAGATGTTCTCCTTGCCTGAGTCGAGGATACCGTACTCCGCCAGTCGAGCCGCACGGATTTGATCAATCACTGCAAGCGATCCGTGACCAGGGGCGACAGCACGCTCGCCAGACCCAGACGTGTCGATGATTTCATCAATGTCCTCGTCATCGTCATCAATGTCGTCCTCTTCCTCGATCTCCTCATCAATCAAGTGGGCTAGGTGGCCGTCGACGTCAATTTCGGACGCATCGAACTCAATGCCGATCTCTGAGTCGTGGAACTCCATGCCGCTCTCACGCTCAAAGTCGAACTCACTCTCGTCATCTGTGATGTCAGCTTGGTGCTTTGATGATTGCTGCATATGGGGTGACGGGAGCGGCATCGCGTCAATGTCGATCTCTCGCCCATCGTACCCATCGTCGTCCTCCTCGCCAATATCGTCCAATTCATGATCAGATCCACGCTCGGAGTCATCAAACTCAAACCCTGTAGGTCGTTCGGCCATACCCGGCATGCCCTTGAGCGACAAGTCAAACTCCGAGTCGTGGAAATCACGGAGTGACATCTCAGAGAAGCGTGCGTAGAAGCTGTCCGAGTCCTCTTCGGAGAGAACGGCACTGCCAGGTGATGCGGGGGAGGAAGGTGAAGATGATTCGTTCTGGTACCGCACTGGGCTGAGATCGGATCCCTGTGGTCGACCGAGCAGTCGTCGCCGAGCTGCTGGCAACGCTCAGCGTTGTCAAATTCATCGGCGGTCGCGGGCTCTGCGTTTGGCTCTGGCTCTGCGATTGCGTCTGCGCCTTTGGCCCTGCACTGGTGGCAAGCAATCCTCGCGAATCGTAGAAGTCGCTGCCGCTGCTCGCACTCGTCGTGGACGCGTTACTGCCCCGTGCGCTAGCTGCACTAGCTGCCAAGTTTCGCACGACCGACGATTTGAGTGGAGGAGCGTACTGATCACGTCGGCTAGGGTCGTTCTCGTCCGCGTCGTCATCGTCATCATCATCATCGCCCTGTGGCTGGATGTGGGTCTGGCTGCGGCTAAGCGTGTTGTCAGCAGTGCTCTCATTGCTGGACCCGCGACGGCGCTGGAGTCGTAGGGAATCGTCTGTGCCGTGGACGCATTGCACGCAGATGCGGAATGGACACTTGCCAGCGCGACCTAGCTTGATTTGATGCACGTCCGAGCATTTGGAGCACGTTACTTCACCGCAGAGACGGCAGTGGTGTTTCCGTCGAAAAGAAGAGAATCCCGCCTGACACAGGTAGCAGCACTTGCGAGAGCGGCTGCGGACCCAGTTGCGTGACGTCAGGAACGGCGACTCACGCAGTCGCATGACGAGCAGTGCGTTTTCCAGATTCTGAAACGCTGACACGTAGGCAAGCATGTTGAGGCGCATCGCGTGGCTCACTCCTTGCGGACTCGGGTTGTACACGCTGAATTTGATGAGCACCTCGAGCAGGCTCTCGCCTGCAGTCGACGACGCCACAGGGTAGACAACGATGCCCGAGAACTGCGCGAGCGACCGCTGGGCGAACAACACTGTGGACGGGCTGGAAGAGCCCGAGGACGACTGCCCTGTCGAGATGGTCACGGGCTTGCAGTAGCGTGTCACGGCAGGGTCTTCAAGCGAGTGCTGCGAGATGATGCCGATGCGGTGGTCCTCCAACGCGCTGCCGTTGCTGCTCTGGCTGCGACCGCCAGATGCCGCAAGCGAGTTGGCGCTCGGAGCAGCACGCACTTTTCCGTGTCGGATGGTGGCATACTCTCCGAGGCAGAGCGTGACGCCTGTGTTGGGGTCCTCCTCTTCTGCCTGCTGCGCGGCTCGTAGTCGCCGCCGGACGCCCCTACCGAACTTGAGCGAGGACGATGACGACGACAGAGCAGCCGAAGACGACGATGTGGACGATGACAGCTTCTTGCTGGGCACGGGCTTGAGCGACACGTACTTTACAGAGTACTGCTCGAGGTCGCCGTCGTCCTGCTGCGACGCCGGCATGGACGCGTTGGACGCTCGCCGGCCGACGGGCGAGCCGAAGCTGGAGAACACGTCCGCGAGCTGCACGCGGTCCTCGTTCAGACACGTCTGCACGTCCTGGAACGCCTCTCGCTTGCTGGAGGCGAAGATGCGCATGAAGTCGTCTAGCTTGGCGCGCACGCGCGTCATGCCGAGCATGGTGTGCATGTGCTTGGCGATGGGTGCAGAGCCCGGAGGGACCATGGAGGACACGCGCTCGGCCGCGTCGGCGCGCAGCTCAAAGACGTTGAGCGGGCCCTTGGCGGCCACGAACTGCCACTTGTCAAAGTCGGAGAGCACGTCGACGACGAGCGCGGCCGCATTGGCGCGGGCCTCGTGCAGCAGCTCGGCCTGCTGGTCGTCGGAGAACTGGAAGTAGGAGGCGTCCGAGGCTGCGGACGCATCCACGACCGTGGGGACGCGGCCGGCCGCGCGGACGTCGGCGTCCACACCGTCGTGGACGCTGTAGTCGGTCTGGAACCCGCCGCCCGAGAGCCCCGAGACGGCCCACATGGAGTCGGCCGTGGACGACGAGGCCGTGGACGCCGAGCTCATGCGCGACGACGAGTCCTTGCGCAGCAGCTTGGACGCGGGCAGACTGGCGTAGTGCACCATGACTGCCGGGCTGCGGACGGCCGTCCGCTCGTGCGCGAGGTCGCGAGCGCGCGTTGAGGACGCCGCGCGGTCGTGCGGCCGCGGCTGCGGCTGCGGCTGCGGGTGGTCCGCGCGGATGCGGACGCGGACGCGGACGGCGACGCTGCGGACGTCGAGCGCTCGTCCGGAGGGGAAGTGCGTGTGGCCGCTGGCCGCGCGCCGCACGCGAGGTGGCGGTGCGTACCGTAGATTTTGTTGCGGCACTGATACTCTGCCCAAGAGAAACGCTGCCCCACGCGTACAGTAGATTTGACTTGGCGGATGTATGGGGAGGGAACGACCACGCGATGAGCGAAACGACTTGGTTCCAGTATGTGGCCGGACATCCACCAAGACGCACAGAGACGGGACCACCAGACTGTAACGCCCGCGCACTCTATACAAAGCCCTATACGATCGACGAGGAGGGAAAGTACGGTCAGATTGTACCGTTTGCGTGGTACACTAGTCAGCGCCAGGTTGCACCGCCCTGTCATAGCGGAGACCGTGCCTTCATGCCACAGCCCGTGGATGGGCCAGGAGTTGGCAAGTTGGCAACCACGCCACGCCACGCTGCACATTGCTCAACGCGCCACTGTGCAGATCCCTGCTCAACCAAAGTGAGATGCTGGTGTGAGCAGCGCCCACATGGAGAAATTCCCTGCTCACGAGCGAGGGAATGCAGCGAGTGCCACGCAGCAGGGGGCTCGAGGTCCGCCACGCCACCATCAGGGCGGTGCACGGACGCGTCGCTCGGTGCGCACTTGGACTCTGCAGTCCGATCGGACCGCGCGCAGAGCCGGGTCCGTGCCGGTGGAAGGGCGGACTGAGCTTCTCGAAGCCCAACAAGCCTCGAGGCTCAAAGCTGCCGACGAAAGCCAATGCACGAGTAACAACGAGCGTGACGGGCACGGGCACTCATTTGCTGCACCGGATGTATAGGACGAGATGGGCCGCCCTTCCAACGTGGCGGTTCGAGCACAGTAAAGTAATCCGAGTGTGGGGATGGGTGCGAGCCGAGTCTCGATTGCAAAGTGTCAGCAGCAGCAGTTGATGCTACCAGAGGGTCCCGTCCGAAATGCAATGCGTCGTGAACATTTCGGTCACAAATGATGTGCGCTGAGCGAGCCAATGGAGGATCGTGCATGCATTTTGTATGGAGACCGCGCCACAACCACACAGCCGAGAGGACTGATCAGCAGCAGTCGATGCCACTATCGCAGCATTGAGCCCCGGCGAATTCCAGTCGCAACTCGCGAATGCACGATCGTCATGAACGACACTCCTGAATTCCTGAGTGTGGCATTGCTTCGAGCATCAGCCATCATGATTCGTACATCCATGGTCACGCCATGCTGCAAACAGCGAGATGCGCCTCATTCATTGAGCCGGCTGGCTCGACGAAGCAATCACAGAGCATGGGAGCTGCTCCATCGTGGCGAGCAGCTCACCAGGGAGACTCAACTCATTGAGTGGGCCTCACGCACCTGCGCGTGTGCAACGCGTGCAGCGGCGAGACTCTTGGCTGGCGCATGCCGTTCGAGAGGTCGACCAAGCGATGGCTCGCGATGGCCAGCGATGGCCAGCGATGGCCACATGTACCTAATTTGCGATGCTGGCTCGCTGGCTGGACGCCTGCGGTTTTCTCGATGAGATGTGAGTAATTCCGTGGTGCCGCTTCAACCTGCACTTCCACCAAGTGCACGCAGCGGCGCATTGGCTTCAACGCGGCCGTTTCACGTTCGGAGGCACGTGTAAATCCAATTCGTGCAAGTCGCTGTGTCGAGTTGCTCAAACGAACTAACCGGACGCACAGCCAGCGGTCAGTCGCATGAACTGGTGGCCCATTGATATCATGTTGGTTTTTTGGATGCTTTTTCGAGTCGTCGGAGAGCGTGCATGATTTTTGTGTGGTCGCATGTCCGCCCGCACAATTACTTCGTGGTGCCAAGTCTGCATTAGTCGATGTAGGATGGTGCTCATTTTCGTAGCGTTGAAGCATTAGTTGAGAGCGCTTGATTTGTGTTCATTGGACCGAGAGCTAATAGCGATGGTAGTAGGAAGAGCCTGTTTCTGAGCTAAACTTCGGCCAGTATCCGCAAGCGAGATCGCGAAGTGTCATCTCGTCCTCAATAAAGGATGGTTTTTGCTAGAAATGGTGGCATCATAATGTCAAAAAGAGCACGTCAATCTTGCCGAAGTTATCACCGACGACTCCAAATCGTAATTAGTGCAACCAATCTGTTTCTTTAGAGGAGGTTTTGTGCCATAGTATCGAATCCGATGCTATCAAGGTGATAAAGGATGCCAGGATTCTGTTATTCAATGTCGCTTACCGAAATGTGCCAAAATCGCACTTGGCGCAACCGAGGGTCATCGAGTCGAAGCATCTCCGGCTCGAAGCTCAACAACTTCCGTCGTTCGGCATGTTTGAGTCGTGTGAGTGGGTTTTCGCTTTCTAGATTGCTATCACATTGCAGAGTCCATACACTTACTCGATGATTCCATAAGTGAAAAAAGGAATGTAATGGTGCCCAGGATGAAATGATATCCCAATCGTCGAACTTCACCACAAACCTACCACCGTAGACAACATATCCAAGACGAATAAGTTCGTAGCTTTCAAGGTACTGCAGTTCCTTTGAACTAGCTTCAGCAGCGGCAATACTTCCAACAACTGGACCAACCCAATGTGTTCGCTGCAAGCCGAACCGTTTCCGGGGATCCCACTGCTCTGTGCCAATTCCACCTACATTCTTGTGCATGATAGCCATGCCTTTCTCAATTGACGTTTCTCCGTGTCTTGCATTTCGAAAAACTGGTAAAGGTTTTGCAAAGATCAAAGGAATGATGTTGAGTCCAAACAGCACAAGCTTTCCGACGAAGAGTTCATGCACGTTCCCATTCAACTTCAGTGATATGTCGGTTGTAAAAAAGTCCAAAAGATTGAGTTTGTCAACATCACCAGAAAACACAACCGTTGTTATACGTCCTTGAATGCCTTTGAGCCACCCGCTGTTCGCTAAATACCCGCGCCAGTAGTGCATCATACAGAGAATGATAATTGTCGGAGCAAACAAGCTATCTGAGACTCGGCGTCGGAGTATTTTCGCTACAATGTTCAGCAGGCTGAAATACAGCAAGGTGAATTCAACAATTGCAGGATATACAACGAACCAAGCCTCAGACATCCCGAGTTGTTGTCCTTCGAATTCGCAACCAACCGTCCAAATGGCACACAGCACCATTTTGAGATGCGGAAGTACACTTAATGGTAGATAGAGGAAGCTGTTGGCCCCGGCAATGCACCCAATTCCACCGTTGTACCACCTTGACTCTCCCCGAAAGTACCCGTGATGCAGTGCCAACATCGAGTACATCCATCGTGCAAGCAGGAGCATAATCGCCGTATTCGATAGGAATGTTTCCCAATTATACTTTGCAGTAACGATGCGCTCAACAGTTGAGCTGTACGCAAACAGTCCGTACTGGGTAGCATTGCTCACATAGATGGACATAAGATTCTTGATATTCTGTTGAACTAAAATGTTGGTGCTCCATATATACGAGGCTCTTTTGGCAACGTTGCATGCAGTTGTCTGACTGCAGTCCACTTCTTCTCCTGTCATCATTTCGAACTGCCGCTGCATGATGTTCAACTCTGGGATCGGATGTGTGCTAACTACTTCGCCATTCCATCTGTCGCCATCAATATCTTCATACCAGCCATTCTTCCAATGTCCACCCGGTTTTCGTAGCCACTCTTCAAATCGCTGATGCTTCATGGTTCGGTTTGTGCCACGAAAAATTGCACTCGATGAAGAAGAATCTATGTAAGCACCGAGTAGTCGAAATACACACGCACTTCCGTCTTCAGATGGAATAGCAAAGCGAGCAGTTTGCGCGTTATCGTAGAATGGAACCATTAGGACTGGAAGCGATTCCGGGATTGCGTATGCGTTGTCGTCTAGGACAACTTGTACGCTATCGTTCATCAGACCCGTATATCCTAGCTCTGTGCATGCATTCATGATAGCTGGTAAAGTCTTTGCGATCAGGTTGCAAGATCTCTCGTAGATGCTGTACGCAAGAGTATCAATTTGAAGGTTTTTGAATCTATCAAGAAGTCTGTATCCTGCTCGATACTCTCCAGATGCGTCAAGCAAGGTCCAGTCGCCTGACAAAGCGATCTGGTTTATCAATACGGGCTCGAATCCACTGCCCCGGGCCATGCAAGCAATAGCTCGATCCGCATACGGTGCATCATTCGTACTGACGATGGCTGCAACTCCGAGCCGCGGGTCTCGACCTAACTCAATGTGAGTCGTGTTAATCGTGGAATCGTCGACGATGCACAAAAACTGCGAGAACACCATGGTCACGATGAACAACCATGTTGTCCAGTGGTAAATAGCGCCAGCAAGCTGTGTCCATGTCGGTCGGCGGGGGTAGCGCATCGAGATGCCATCACCGGTAGTATGCACCTTCATCTTGCGTGTAAGTCTGCTTTCAGCACCTGCCCGCCATTATATTTTTAGGGGACGAGCTCGATCGAGGACCACATCAAAACGCGAAAGGCTTGTGGATGCGATCACTCATAGAACATAGAGGACCCTGACACCATCCCGTGGGTGAGTGTGTTCACTACGGTATTCCCGAACATCCTTGTGAGCCCAGCGCTTGCTGCCTGCATTGAATCAACCAATGCCATTGATGCAACTCCACATATCTCGAACGACACGCAGCACATTCAGACTGAAGGATATTTCATATTGACGAAGGGAACACACTTATCGAACAAGCGAACTAATGGGCTGCCTCCTGGAAATGCGCAGCAGGCGACACGGGCGTGAGCGGCACGGCCGAGCGCTCCAGCTCCAGCTCCTTCTCAGCTTCGGCGTTCTCGCGCAGCTGATCCTTACGAGTATCGAGTGCGCAGACAATGAAACCTCCAAAGACGAGGACACCGGAGATAATGGTGACGTAGTTGGGCTTGATGTCGTTGACGATCCAGTCCGAAAAGATGGCGAGCGGGACCGTCAGCGAAATACCGATGGTGGCGACCGTCGTGGACGTGTACAGGATGGACACGGCCCACAGGTAGTCGGCAAGCACGTTGTTGAACAGACCCTGCACGAAGAGCAGGCCGACGATCTCCCACGTCAGGTGGTCGAGCGACTCGACACCCGTGTAGTGAAAGATGATGACGAAGATGAAGAGCATGAAGAAACTGGCAGCGCCGAGGAAGCCGAAGAAGAGCGACACACTGATGCCCGAGTCGTCGGGGATGAGCTTGCGGATGGCCGTCGTGTACACGCCGTACAAGATGGCGCCGAGTAGCGCGAGTAGGTCGCCCCAGAAGGTCTCCGAGATGCCGTCGCTCGAGTCGTTGGCGAGCGTCGAGCAGTTACCAGCCATACACAGCACAACGCCGAGTAGCTTGAGCCACGTGAAGCGCTCCTTGAGGTACCAGACGCCAAAGATGAGCGTGAAGATGGACGAGGTCGCACTCAGGATCGTGCTGCTCGTGACGCTCGTCAGGTTGAGACTCTCGTTGTACGTGAAGTTGGCGAAGAACCAGAGCGGGGCGACGATGATACCCGCGCGGATGGTCTGCTTGAGCAGAGCACCGCGGTGCGGCACGACCTCCTGCTCGGTCTCGGCCTGCTCGGCCTTGGTGGTCGGGTCCTGCAGCTGCTGCTTCTTGATCTTGCGCTGCGGGATCAGCACCTTGGTGGCGAAGTAGATGGGAAGGTTGATGGAGAAGAGCGACATGCCCCAGGCCGTGAGGAAGAAGGGGGCTTCGAACGACAGGTCATGGAAGATGTACTGGATGAGCACGCTCGAGAAGTTCCAGATGACAGCCACGAGGAAGAGGAAGATGCAGCCCACGACCCACTGGAACACAGAGCCGCGCTTGTTCTTGTCATCGACGGTCTCAACTGCATCTGGCAGCGCCGACGGGCGAGACGCGGTCGACAGTGGGCGAGCAGAGTCGGCCATGGCGTCCGCGAGAGGATGGCGAGTTGCTGGAAGCGCGCAAATGCAGAAATGACATCCCGAGAGTCTCAGCCAGCCAAGTGACTCGCTTGAGAGCTGGAGCGACACGGGAGGGGCAGCACCACTGTGGACGAGACCCTAGAGCGTCCTGTAAACCGAGTGGAGGGGTCGATGCGCGCGATTAACGCATCCCTGCATCACACCATTCGACGAGCGCTATCACTTGCTGCAGTCCCCTGCTCCAATCCTCTACAGTCTCATTGCCACCTTGGTGCGATTTCAATTCAAGCTGTCGATGCGAGCATGCAGGTGGTGAAAGGGACTTGTGCGGGGCCTCGCAGCTGGTGGTCGGTGGATCCGAAAGGATTGGAAGCCCCGCTCAGAGTCGGGGCGCCTCCAGTGTGGACTCCACATGCCGCGTGACTGCGACTGATACACCTGCCACGCTCGATGCGGAAAAGAGGCAACCTGTCAGGGCATCGGTTCGTCTCCATCCCGACGGCCCGGATCGGCGGCTGCGGATTGGGCCGAGGGAGCTGAGCCCGTGGCACGTCCCGCCGACCTTCAGCCAGTCAAATCGAGTGATGCCCTGCACGTCACGGCCGACGCCAACATGGAGCTTGGCGGCGATACGTGCAGCATGGCTCCGCCTCAACAAGCCGACACCTCGCGGTGAATGCTCGTGAAAAACGCATCTCCGTCAATCCAGTCGCAGGATTGCAGCACACGACATGGTTGATCAATCAGCACAACAGTAGCAGCAAGGCGCATGAGCAAGTGCTGGTCTTGTTGATGCGAACTTGAGGCACACTGCTCACGGAAGCTCAGTCATCGAGAACGAGCCACACGAGCGAGGCAAGGAGGCCCACGGTGGACGTGCTGTCGCTTCAGTGTCCCTTCCAGATAGCGAGCAGCGATCAGTTGGTACTATCCTGTGTTGACGATGATCGCGATCTAGTCGCAATCGCCTCTAGCCCATCATAACTCGCCATGGTGCACTCTCTCGCTGCCTCGACCCCACACAAGCTGTCGTTGACGTGGCACTTCGCATCTTCTCGTCTTCAGGACACGAGCGAGTTGTTTCAAGTACTGACATGTACAGTGGTCTGCGCCTTGCCATCTTGGGACTCGCATACCAGAGCCCACACACGCACTTCCAAACCCATTGCACTCGAGTTCCGTTTCTCAATGAAACCAAGAGAAAACAAGAATTGCTCATGCGGGGGGGGGTCGCTTTCTGGGTCGCTAATGCAGGGGTTTGCTGCGGAGTGGAGGCACCGGCGCGCTGCTGGATTCATAGTTTCGACCCTGAACACTTGCAGAAGATCTCGCAGGGGAGAGCAAATCACTGTTTGTAGATAATCATGGGCTCCCAACGGGGTTTTGTCTTCTTGGATCCCTCGTCGTCGATACGGCACTGAACGTTGTCCTTGTACTTCTTGAACGCTGACGGACCCGTGTTCGATATCGAGTTGAAGTCAAAAGCAGTGGCGATATGACGAGCATTGAACAGGATGCCGGCAAAAGCCGATCACCGCGGATCTCCACAACATGAAGTCGACAAATATATCGGCGAGATCCGGGTCGCGAAGCACTTTCGGAGCAACTGGCAACACCACCTTCACCGTTTGCTTCTTTTTCTTCTGCTTGAGGTATCTCTCTTGTGAGGTGAAGCAAGCGTCGACCCTTCAACCGCCTGGCTCCCAACGTCGTATCTTATGACATAAGCACATGAACTGCGAGCGAAAGTCCATGCATGACGCGCTGGTTTCTCAATTCCAAGGAGTGCCTGGAACCGAGCAAGGAACCGAGCGTCATGAAGATCGTCTTGGCGACTCAAAGATGCTGCTGAATTCCTGGGTCACGATAAAGGGTTGTTGGGAGCTCATTGGTTGCATCTCGGGTTCCAACGCACACCTGGCTAGCAGCTCCGTTCCGCGAGCAAAAGAGATCCACATCCATCTTGTACTGTATTCCGTCACTGATAGATACCCTCAGTGAAACAAACTACTACAACAACAACAGCCAACACCTCTATCGCACTCGAGAATAGTGTCCACTCGACACTTCCGCACTACCCGAGCACGAAGCACGGGACGGCATCCAATCACCCACGTACGGCCTGCCAGAGTCTGCAGGCAGTGCCAGACAGTCAACCAGTCGACTCGTTTCCAGCCGTCAAACGCTTTTTACACGTAGGTGATGTCGCTCGTGGAGTACTTGCAGAGCGTCCCCGACGGACCCGAACCGAGCACCTTGGGCTCACCAGACGTCGAGCCCTGCGACCACTGGCACACGGGCTTCTTGCTGCCACCCTTGATCTTGATGTTCGACAGCGTCGCCTGGTCGTTGTAGTTCTTGTTCACCGTCACCACGCTCACGCTCGGGTTCACCGCGTACACGTTGGTGAGCGTCACCTTGCGCTGCTTGTTGCCGCACGTGCCGCACGAGCGGTAGAGCTTGCCAAAGTCCTGCGCGTAGAACCCCTCGATCTGCACCGTGCCGAGACCGTTGTGCTGGATCACCTTGTCGTCGGCGTAGCGCGCACCGCCGCCAATGACCTTGGACACGCTCGAGGCCGAGCCGCCCTTGATGGACAGCGCGTCCTCGCACACGTCGTCCCACCAGACGTTCTCGATGGTACATCCGCTCTGCTCGCAGTGGACGCCCTCCATCTGGTTCTTGCCGATGATCACGTTCTTGAGGGTGCCGCCGGCCTCCACGAGGAACACCGCCGTGCTCTTGCCGCTCTCCGTCTGACCGTCGCACTTGATGTTGGAGCGCTCGTACGTCTTCATGCCGCCGTCGAACACCTCTCCCTTCTTGACCGTGTACGGCGCGCTGTACGTGACGGTTCCCTTGCTGGCGGGCCACGTCCCCGTGGGCATGGCGGCGGCCTCCGAGCGCATCATCTCGGCGTTGGCGACCGAGGCGACCGAGGCGACGAGTGCGAGTGCGGCGACCGAGAGCACGTTGACCATGGTAGTCTTGGTTTGGTTGTTGTTCTTGTAGTGGATCGAGTGAGTAGCTTGGAGCTTGATGTGCTCGAGGCGGTGCGAATTGGAGAATGAGGAGGGATGTCGAGCGGATCGAGTTGGTCGGTGGGAGTCGCTCCGTTCTGCTCTGTCGGTTGTTTGCGTTGCCATTGTGCCAGGTTGCAGGTTCGATCGGGGTTCGCTGTTCAGGTCATCTGGACAGGCGGAGACTGTGCAAAGATTCCTCTTCTCGGCATGGTGATGTATGAGCGTGGGAGCTGCTGGCGCGATGTGTTGGTCGCCGCGTTTCTGCTGTTCGTGGAGGTCGATCAGCGATGCGAGAGCGCTTGCAGCGTCGTATGGCGGTCTGGCTGTCCAAGATATGGTGATGCTTTTACAACTCACTGCTGTTGGTACGAGCTACAACTAACTGCATGCATGTGTCATGCTGGCCACGAAATCGACAGATCGGAGAGCGCCATGCGGACTGAGAGAACGGTGGATCCGTCGCGACGGCGCGTACAATTTTTTTTTTTTTTCTTTTCTTTGCACGGCAGCATTGGTGTACGTGTCGTAGTAGTTGCAATGTAGCCGTTTGACGTCCTTTTCTACGTGTGTGCATGATGGGTTTAACGATGATTTGGAGTTAATTGATTTCTAATTGGAATGTACGATAATGTTAATTTGACGTACGTGCTAAAGTAAATATAGCACATTTGCAAAACAACCTGAATTGGTGGAGTAGTCAAGTTTAGTTGAGCATGGCACCCGATACGTACTACGATACATACTAATTAATCAGGTGACCAAACAACCAGCGCTCGTGTGACTGCTTCACAACCGATCTTTTTTCACAGCCCATGCAAGTCAGGGAAGTCACCCTCCTCGCCTTTCCGTGAGCACGACCTCGACCCGATGGTTTTCGGCAACCGCTGCACACGCTGCGAGGGACACCTTTCCTCGTGGGTCGTTCCTGCACGATCATTCGTGACCCTGCAACGCTGCATGATGTATGTTTTGGGGCCGTGCTTGAAGCTTTCGCCGAGGGAACGTCATCAGAGACCAACTACGTACGTACACTAACATGACGGAAGGAATGCATCGTATCACGATACTTTATGGGATCGTTGACGACACCAACGCTCGAGTGTGGAGTTTCTAGTCACCTATGATGAGCTACAGTATACAAGACAAGTCACCGTTCGCGAATCTAAAGATGTGAAAACCCTGTTGTTTGGATGTCAATGGGAAAAAGAGAGAAACTCCATTACAGCACACAGCTCAATCCTGTAGACTGGTAGTGACCGCTTGGTCCATATGAGCCCAACCTTGATAGCAAGCGGATCGAGCCACCATGAGGATTGCATTTCCTACCACGCATTCTTCAAGAACTTGATTGCATCGGATTGCACTGCTTCACACGAACGCTAAACGAGTTTTATCTGAATCCAACCTTCATTGAAGCAATGATGGCGGCACGAAAAATTCAGCGAGCGCTAATCGCCCAAAGAAATCTTGTCTTGCTAAACAAGGATATACATTAGACACCTCCCGTCCTGGTTCTCAACAAAACACAAAACAAAAAACAAAAGCCAGCAAAAGAGATCCACATCCATCTTGTACTGTATTCCGTCACTGATAGATACCCTCAGTGAAACAAACTACTACAACAACAACAGCCAACACCTCTATCGCACTCGAGAATAGTGTCCACTCGACACTACCGCACTACTCGAGCACGAAGCACGGGACGGCATCCAATCACCCACGTACGGCCTGCCAGAGTCTGCAGGCAGTGCCAGACAGTCAACCAGTCGACTCGTTTCCAGCCGTCAAACGCTTTTTACACGTAGGTGATGTCGCTCGTGGAGTACTTGCAGAGCGTCCCCGACGGACCCGAACCGAGCACCTTGGGCTCACCAGACGTCGAGCCCTGCGACCACTGGCACACGGGCTTCTTGCTGCCACCCTTGATCTTGATGTTCGACAGCGTCGCCTGGTCGTTGTAGTTCTTGTTCACCGTCACCACGCTCACGCTCGGGTTCACCGCGTACACGTTGGTGAGCGTCACCTTGCGCTGCTTGTTGCCGCACGTGCCGCACGAGCGGTAGAGCTTGCCAAAGTCCTGCGCGTAGAACCCCTCGATCTGCACCGTGCCGAGACCGTTGTGCTGGATCACCTTGTCGTCGGCGTAGCGCGCACCGCCGCCAATGACCTTGGACACGCTCGAGGCCGAGCCGCCCTTGATGGACAGCGCGTCCTCGCACACGTCGTCCCACCAGACGTTCTCGATGGTGCATCCGCTCTGCTCGCAGTGGACGCCCTCCATCTGGTTCTTGCCGATGATCACGTTCTTGAGGGTGCCGCCGGCCTCCACGAGGAACACCGCCGTGCTCTTGCCGCTCTCCGTCTGACCGTCGCACTTGATGTTGGAGCGCTCGTACGTCTTCATGCCGCCGTCGAACACCTCTCCCTTCTTGACCGTGTACGGCGCGCTGTACGTGACGGTTCCCTTGCTGGCGGGCCACGTCCCCGTGGGCATGGCGGCGGCCTCCGAGCGCATCATCTCGGCGTTGGCGACCGAGGCGACCGAGGCGACGAGTGCGAGTGCGGCGACCGAGAGCACGTTGACCATGGTAGTCTTGGTTTGGTTGTTGTTCTTGTAGTGGATCGAGTGAGTAGCTTGGAGCTTGATGTGCTCTAGGCGGTGCGAATTGGAGAATGAGGAGGAATGTCGAGCGGGTCGAGTTGGTCGGTGGGAGTCGCTCCGTTCTGCTCTGTCGGTTGTTTGCACTGCCGTTGTGCCAGGTTGCAGGTTCGATCGGGGTTCGCTGTTCAGGTCATCTGGACAGGCGGAGACCGTGCAAAGATTCCTGGCGCGATGTGTTGGTCGCCGCGTTTCTGCTGTTCGTGGAGGTCAATCAGCGATGCGAGAGCGCTTGCAGCGTCGTATGGCGGTCTGGCTGTCCAAGATATGGTGATGCTTTTACAACTCACTGCTGTTGGTACGAGCTACAACTAACTGCATGCATGTGTCATGCTGGCCACGAAATCGACAGATCGGAGAGCGCCATGCGGAGTGAAGGAACAGAGGGCCTCACAACAATGCGCTGGAGCGGACGCGAGTGCTGATGCAGGGCCTTCCATCGGAGTGGCACTGCGATGTGAGCCATGCATGAGCCGAGAGCTCTCGGCCTTTTTCTACGATGGTTCGTTAGTCGCGTTTTTTAGTGAGTGAGTGTGTTTTAAATCGTTTGAGACTGTTATTTGTTTGTTTGTTTGTTTGTTTTGGTTTGGTTTGAATCGAGATAATCGAAATAATCGATTTAGTCGACCACGACAACCGAAATACCAACTGAAACATACTAATTAATAGGACGCGGCCAACTCTTTCCAGCCCAACAACGACGAGAGCGCTTCGCAGTAAGCCAACATATTTAGTGAAGAGCCTTCGCGATGTTGGCTTTACAAGCGCTTTTGACTAATGCGGCGCCAGTACATGCTCATGTGCTATATTTACAAACTACTCGAAGCGAGTCAATATACGAACCAAGAACAAAGCGGGGCCACCGTCAAACATCAACCTCGCCTCGTTCACTCGAAACAACAAGGCGCCAGCCTCACGCCAAGATTCAACAATACCTGCAAATACTGCAGTCACAACTCCTACTCACCTGCCCGCCCACCTGTCCGTGACCTCGACCTGATGGTTCTCGGCAACCGCTCCTCACACTGCTCCTTCAACAAAACCGTAGAGACCGAGACGATCACGCTCGCGTCGAGACGGGGTCATATTCATGATCACGGTGCCTGCGCTCCTAACCGATCTTTCGCGACCCTGCGACGGACGTTGCATGCGACGTGTGTGATTTTCAGATTGGAACGATCTCATCTCACTTGGTCACCCATGGATACTGTACTGCTTCTCATCCTATGCGCTCCAGTGGAGCCTGCAGGCAGACGGAACGGTCGGTGCCTTGACGCAAAGCTGACTGTGATCTTCCGTCCGCGCTCTATTGCGCGATGCCATCAAGGAGATGTTGTGTTGTGAGTTTCGACTCTCGAGGTCCTTCCTCTACTGGGTGCGTCGGTATGTGGCAGAACTGCAATGACTGGGATGTCGACGTAGTTCAGCGGTCTGTTGCTCGATGGATCTGGGATCTCTCTTCAGAAGATGGTGCGGACAACAATAGACATACGCACATCAGAGAGTCATATGAGGTACTGTAGGTTGGATATGCGCACACCGGCATCGCACAGAACCTAGCTCATTCACCAACCGTACGTTGGCACTGACTGTGAACATCCGTAAAAGAGAGGCAAAACGCGAGCGAGGCTCATGAGTCCATGTCATGAGCGTGCCCTTCCAACGTTGATGCACTGCGATGTGCTTCCACGAACAGCAAGCAAGATGAAACAGCGGAATCCAAAACTGAACTAGCATACCAAACACTGGCGCATTCTCTATTTATTTTGCTTCACACATACATCAACCGAAACCCAGCAATGACCGAGCATGCACGCTCAAAGCTTGCACCGTATGGCTGGATGAATGGCACGGTACTCGCACAACCATTGAACTGACCCGTCCAGACAGACAGATAGCTGCCAAACACCTTACACGTAGGTGATGTCGCTCGTGGAGTACTTGCAGAGCGTCCCCGACGGACCCGAACCGAGCACCTTGGGCTCACCAGACGTCGAGCCCTGCGACCACTGGCACACGGGCTTCTTGCTGCCACCCTTGATCTTGATGTTCGACAGCGTCGCCTGGTCGTTGTAGTTCTTGTTCACCGTCACCACGCTCACGCTCGGGTTCACCGCGTACACGTTGGTGAGCGTCACCTTGCGCTGCTTGTTGCCGCACGTGCCGCACGAGCGGTAGAGCTTGCCAAAGTCCTGCGCGTAGAACCCCTCGATCTGCACCGTGCCGAGACCGTTGTGCTGGATCACCTTGTCGTCGGCGTAGCGCGCACCGCCGCCAATGACCTTGGACACGCTCGAGGCCGAGCCGCCCTTGATGGACAGCGCGTCCTCACACACGTCGTCCCACCAGACGTTCTCGATGGTACATCCGCTCTGCTCGCAGTGGACGCCCTCCATCTGGTTCTTGCCGATGATCACGTTCTTGAGGGTGCCGCCGGCCTCCACGAGGAACACCGCCGTGCTCTTGCCGCTCTCCGTCTGACCGTCGCACTTGATGTTGGAGCGCTCGTACGTCTTCATGCCGCCGTCGAACACCTCTCCCTTCTTGACCGTGTACGGCGCGCTGTACGTGACGGTTCCCTTGCTGGCGGGCCACGTCCCCGTGGGCATGGCGGCGGCCTCCGAGCGCATCATCTCGGCGTTGGCGACCGAGGCGACCGAGGCGACGAGTGCGAGTGCGGCGACCGAGAGCACGTTGACCATGGTAGTCTTGGTTTGGTTGTTGTTCTTGTAGTGGATCGAGTGAGTAGCTTGGAGCTTGATGTGCTCTAGGCGCTGCGAATTGGAGAATGAGGAGGAATGTCGAGCGGGTCGAGTTTGTGGAAGCGAGTCACCGAGCTGTTAGTCTGCACCGTGCGCTAATCAGTCCCTGTAATGCAGGTATCCGGTGACCTGCTGGGCTGTGCAGACACCGGTGCTCGGCTCTCTTGCAACACTGCACTTTCTGGTTGAACGTAGGCTCGAGGTCATCAACTCGCGTTTCTACTGTCCGCGTGCGAACAGAAACGGAGAATATTGCTAGCATAACCATCCGGCGCGACGGAAAGGAGATGCAGGCAGCGCGTACTGAAAGTTTACCGTACCGGGCGTATGTTTTCTGGGCATCCGATGGACGACTGGCACATGGTTTAGTCGCTCCAGTCGGATTTGCGTCAGATTAAATTCGACTATTCCTAATCATTTGCGAATATCGATATTCAATATCGGAGTGTCAAAATGGGTCATTGCAAAAGACCCCCAAAAAGCAAATCAACCAACCCACCACGCAGAATGCCAACACCAGCACCATGAGGCCGACACACCAATAACTAAGCGCGCGGATGCGATATGTGCGAGCCATTGAGCGCAGCCGAGAAAGTAGACTGAGGCCAGGTCCTTCGTTCCATCAGCATCAATTCCCTGTCTTGCTCTCCGCAGCAATAGGTAGAGCGTGACACGTACCGGTAGTTGAGTCTGGGTCAATTCAAGCGAATTACCCATGCGCTTGTTTGTTTGTTTGTTTTGTCTACACTATGTTGTCGGGCGCAAACAACGAGAATGAAACCACAGGATTGCTACAGGAGCTTGGTCATCTTAACTGCAGCATCACTACGAGTGGAATCCATCTAACTATCATCGGCGACAGCCAACTCTTCATCCATCCCTGTGAAGGTGAAGCCAAGGTACGCGTGCCAAATTTTTCGGAGCTTTTATTCAACGTCAAACATCGACTCACAGGTTATTTATCAATACGTCAGAAGATCCTTCAACACGGCGGTAGACTTTCTTGGCAAAGTCGCAATGGACATTCGAGCGACTGGTATGGTGACACCTGTGATCTCACGATCTCGTCAAACACGAAGGTTCCTGCTCGAAAGGAAGTTACAGTATGTTAACGTAGTTACCCACAAGGCTTAAGGCGATCCGTTCATAAAAGGAATTAGCAGCAACCCCAACTCACGGATTCGTCAGTGCTCGAATTTCGCCATTGTTTCCCCATTCACGCTCCTATAACGAGCTCCTATAGAGCAAGAAACAGTTGATTCGTCATTTCGAGCGGGCTTCGGAAACGTCCGCGAGGAATGAGTTTGTTGGGACCGAAGACGACGTTGGAATTGACAATGGTCCCTAGCCAGAGTAAATACGCTGATTGTTGTTGTGCCAAAATGCTATCAACAGGATATTGCACTGTGAACACTCACAGTGATGCGACGCTTGGTTACTGATAATGTGGGGATCTGAATGGGACCGAGAGGTGAGAAGGGATCAAGTTTGCCGTCTATCATCATGGAGGTTTAGCTTAGCGGCTGAACAGAATACTGTAGGAAAGACAAACTTGCAATTGTACATCGAAAAGCGGCTAGCAAGTCAGACGTCGTGAATGAACAAGCCTGATGACGTTTACAGCACAATGAAAAGCGTAAAGCTTTGACAATGAATCGATTGAGTACTAACTTTTTACGATTCTCCCTCCTCTGCAAATATCTCACTATCGGTTGTCTAGGATGAGTTCGTGTTTGTTTGAGATTTTTTATCTTTCCAGATCAATCAAATAAGTCACGTGCGATATCGACTGACCAACAACGCCGTACAGTTTGTATAAATACCGAGGAGACATAAGGCAATGCGCTTGGGGACCAAATCCGACTCTGCTACAGCGTACATCAAAATGCGACAGCAGTTCCCCATTTGAGAGTCTCGAGTATTGCCCATGGGCCAGCATGAAGATCTAGAGCAAGACAAAGGGAGCCGTTTGGAATTCCATGGACTACTATGCGGACAATAACGCAACAGGAAGAGAGTATCATACCACATTCCGTCTAATTCTCAAGCAGACTATCCCACCGATCTCGCCAGTGTTGTCGTGCAAACAATTTTGTAGCCTGCTCAAAATGACGAATCAACTGTTTCTTGTTCTATAGGAGCTCGTTATAGGAGCGTGAATGGGGAAACAATGGCGAGTTTCGAGCACCGACGAATCCGTGAGTTGGGGTTGCTGCTAATTCCTTTTATGAAGGGATCGCCTTAGGCCTTGTGGGTAACTACGTTGACATACTGTAACTTCCTTTCGAGCAGGAACCTTCGTGTTTGACGAGGTCGGGAGATCACAGGTGTCACCATACCAGTCGCTCGAATGTCCATTGCGATTTTGCCAAGAAAGTCTACCGCCGTGTTGAAGGATCTTCTGACGTATTGATAAATAACCTGTGAGTCGATGCTTGGCGTTGAATAAAAGCTCCGAAATCTTTGGCACGCGTACCTTGGCTTCACCTTCACAGGGATGGATGAAGAGTTGGCTGTCGCCGATGATAGTTAGATGGATTCCACCCGTAGTGATGCTGCAGTTAAGATGGCCAAGCTCCTGTAGCAATCCTGTGATTTCATTCTCGTTGTTTGCGCCCGACAACATAGTGTAGACAAACAAACAAACAAGCGCATGGGTAATTCGCTTGAATTAACCCAAACTCAACTACCAGTACGTGTCACGCTCTACCTATTGCTGCGGAGAGCAAGACAGGGAATTGATGCTGACGGAACGAAGGACCTGGCCTCAGTCTACTTTCTCGGCTGCGCTCAATGGCTCGCACATATCGCATCCGCGCGCTTAGTTATTGGTGTGTCGTCCTCATGGTGCTGGTGTTGGTTGATTTGCTTTTTGGGGGGTCTTTTGCAATGACCCATTTTGACACTCCGATATTGAATATCGATATTCTCAAATGATTAGGAATAATCGAATTTAATCTGACGCAAATCCGACTGGAGCGACTAAACCATGTGCCAGTCGTCCATCGGATGCCCAGAAAACATACGCCCGGTACGGTAAACTTTCAGTACGCGCTGCCTGCATCTCCTTTCCGTCGCGCCGGATGGTTATGCTAGCAATATTCTCCGTTTCTGTTCGCACGCGGACAGTAGAAACGCGAGTTGATGAACTCGAGCCTACGTTCAACCAGAAAGTGCAGTGTAGCAAGAGAGCCGAGCACCGGTGCCTGCACAGCCCAGCAGGTCACCGGATACCTGCATTACAGGGACTGATTAGCGCACGGTGCAGACTACCAGCTCGGTGACTCGCTTCCACCAACTCGGCCCGCTCGACATTCCTCCTCATTCTCCAATTCGCACCGCCTCGAGCACATCAAGCTCCAAGCTACTCACTCGATCCACTACAAGAACAAAAACCAAACCAAGACTACCATGGTCAACGTGCTCTCGGTCGCCGCACTCGCACTCGTCGCCTCGGTCGCCTCGGTCGCCAACGCCGAGATGATGCGCTCGGAGGCCGCCGCCATGCCCACGGGGACGTGGCCCGCCAGCAAGGGAACCGTCACGTACAGCGCGCCGTACACGGTCAAGAAGGGAGAGGTGTTCGACGGCGGCATGAAGACGTACGAGCTCTCCAACATCAAGTGCGACGGTCAGACGGAGAGCGGCAAGAGCACGGCGGTGTTCCTCGTGGAGGCCGGCGGCACCCTCAAGAACGTGATCATCGGCAAGAACCAGATGGAGGGCGTCCACTGCGAGCAGAGCGGATGTACCATCGAGAACGTCTGGTGGGACGACGTGTGCGAGGACGCGCTGTCCATCAAGGGCGGCTCGGCCTCGAGCGTGTCCAAGGTCATTGGCGGCGGCGCGCGCTACGCCGACGACAAGGTGATCCAGCACAACGGTCTCGGCACGGTGCAGATCGAGGGGTTCTACGCGCAGGACTTTGGCAAGCTCTACCGCTCGTGCGGCACGTGCGGCAACAAGCAGCGCAAGGTGACGCTCACCAACGTGTACGCGGTGAACCCGAGCGTGAGCGTGGTGACGGTGAACAAGAACTACAACGACCAGGCGACGCTGTCGAACATCAAGATCAAGGGTGGCAGCAAGAAGCCCGTGTGCCAGTGGTCGCAGGGCTCGACGTCTGGTGAGCCCAAGGTGCTCGGTTCGGGTCCATCGGGAACGCTCTGCAAGTACTCCACGAGTGACATCACCTACGTGTAAAAAGCGTTTGGCGGCTAACTGTCTGTCTGGACGGGTCAGTTCAGTGGTTGTGCGAGGACCGTACCATTCAGCCAGCGATGCGATGCAAGATGTTGTCGACTTTGAGAGTGCATGCTCGGTCATTGCTGGGTTTTGGTTGATGTATGTGTGAAGCAAAGTAAATAGAGAATGCGCCAGTGTTTGGTATGCAAGTTCAGTTTTGGATTCCGCTGTTTCATCTTGCTTGCTGTTCGTGGAAGCACATCGCAGTGCATCAACGTTTTAAGCCCACGCTCATGACATGGACTCATGAGCCTTGCTCGCGTTTTGCCTCCCTTTTACGGATGTTCACAGTCAGCGCCAACGTGGTGAATGAGCTAGGCTCTGTGCGATGCTGATGCGCGCAGTTCCAACCTACAGTACCTCGCATGACTCTCTGATGTGCGTATGTCTATTGTTGTCCGCACCATTTTCTGCAGAGAGATCCCAGATCCATCGAGCAACAGGCCGCTGAACTACGTCGACATGCCAGTCATTGCAGTTCTGCCACATACCGACGCACCCAGTAGAGGAAGGACTTCGAGTCGAAACTCACAACACAACATCTCCTTGATAGCATCGCGCAATAGAGCGCGGACGGAAGATCACAGTCGGCTTTGCGTCAAAGCACCGACCGCTCCGTCTGCGTGCAGGCTCCACTGGAGCGCCTAGGATGAGAAGCAGTGTACAGTACCATCGGTGACCAAGTGAGATGAGATCGTTCCAATCTGAAAATCACACACGTCGCATGCAACGTCCGTCGCAGGGTCGCGAAAGATCGGTTAGGAGCACAGGCACCGTGATCATGAATATGATCCCGTCTCGACGCGAGCGTGATCGCCTTGGTCTCTACGGTTTTGTTGAAGGAGCAGTGTGAGGAGCGGTTGCCGAGAACCATCGGGTCGAGGTCATGGACAGGTGGGCGGGCGGGTGAGTAGGAGTTGCGACTGCAGCATTTGCAGGTATTGTTGAATCTTGGCGTGAGGCTGGCGCCTTGTTGTTTCGAGTGAACGAGGCGAGGTTGATGTTTGACGCTGGCCCCGCTTTGTTCTTGGTTCGTATATTGACTCGCTTCGAGTAGTTTGTAAATATAGCACATGAGCTTGTACTGGCGCCGCATTAGCCAAAAGCGCCTGTAAAGCCAACATCCCGAAGGCTCTTCACTAAAGATGTCGGCTTACTGCAAAGTGCTCTCGTCGTTGTTGGGCTGGAAAGAGTTGGCCGCGTCCTATTAATTAGTATGTTTCAGTTGGTATTTCGGTTGTCGTGGTCGACTAAATCGATTATTTCGATTATTTCGATTATATCGATTCAAACCAAACCAAAACAAACAAACAAACAAACAAATAACAGTCTAAAACAATTAAAAGCACACACACTCACTAAAAAAACGCGACTAACGAACCATCGTAGAAAAAGGCCGAGCGCTCTCGGCTCATACATGGCTCACATCGCAGTGCCACTCCGATGGAAGGCCCGGCATCAGCTTTCGCGTCGGCTCCTGCGCATTGTTGTAAGACCCTCCATTCTTTCAGTCCGCATGGTGCTCTCCGATCTGTCGATTTCGTGGCCAGCAAGACACATGCATGCAGTTACCAGTAGTAGTTGTAGCTCGTAGCAACAACAGTGAGTTGTAAAAGCATCACCAAATCTTGGACAGCCAGACCGCCATACGACGCTGCAAGCGCTCTCGCATCGCTGATCGACCTCCACGAACAGCAGAAACGCGGCGACCAACACATCGCGCCAGCAGCTCCCGCGCTCATACATCACCATGCCGAGAGGAGGAATCTTTGCACGGTCTCCGCCTGTCCAGATGACCTGAACAGCGAACCCCGATCGAACCTGCAACCTGACACAATGGCAGTGCAAACAACCGACAGAGCAGAACGGAGCGACTCGCTTCCACCAACTCGACCCGCTCGACATTCCTCCTCATTCTGCAATTCGCACCGCCTCGAGCACATCAAGCTCCAAGCTACTCACTCGATCCACTACAAGAACAAAACAAAAACCAAGACTACCATGGTCAACGTGCTCTCGGTCGCCGCACTCGCACTCGTCGCCTCGGTCGCCTCGGTCGCCAACGCCGAGATGATGCGCTCGGAGGCCGCCGCCATGCCCACGGGGACGTGGCCCGCCAGCAAGGGAACCGTCACGTACAGCGCGCCGTACACGGTCAAGAAGGGAGAGGTGTTCGACGGCGGCATGAAGACGTACGAGCGCTCCAACATCAAGTGCGACGGCGACACGGAGAGCGGCAAGAGCACGGCGGTGTTCCTCGTGGAGGCCGGCGGCACCCTCAAGAACGTGATCATCGGCAAGAACCAGATGGAGGGCGTCCACTGCGAGCAGAGCGGATGCACCATCGAGAACGTCTGGTGGGACGACGTGTGCGAGGACGCGCTGTCCATCAAGGGCGGCTCGGCCTCGAGCGTGTCCAAGGTCATTGGCGGCGGCGCGCGCTACGCCGACGACAAGGTGATCCAGCACAACGGTCTCGGCACGGTGCAGATCGAGGGGTTCTACGCGCAGGACTTTGGCAAGCTCTACCGCTCGTGCGGCACGTGCGGCAACAAGCAGCGCAAGGTGACGCTCACCAACGTGTACGCGGTGAACCCGAGCGTGAGCGTGGTGACGGTGAACAAGAACTACAACGACCAGGCGACGCTGTCGAACATCAAGATCAAGGGTGGCAGCAAGAAGCCCGTGTGCCAGTGGTCGCAGGGCTCGACGTCTGGTGAGCCCAAGGTGCTCGGTTCGGGTCCGTCGGGGACGCTCTGCAAGTACTCCACGAGTGACATCACCTACGTGTAAAAAGCGTTTGACGGTTGGAAACGAGTCGACTGGTTGACTGTCTGACAGGCAGTACGTGGGTGATTGGATGCCGTCCCGTGCTTCGTGCTCGGGTAGTGCGGTAGTGTCGAGTGGACACTATTCTCGAGTGCGATAGAGGTGTTGGCTGTTGTTGTTGTTGTAGTTTGTTTCACTGAGGGTATCTATCAGTGATGGAATACAGTACAAGATGGATGTGGATCTCTTTTGCTGGCTTTTGTTTTGTGTTTTGTTTAGAACCAGGACAGGAGGTGTCTGATGTATATCCTTGTTGAGCAAGACAAGATTTCTTTGGGTGATTGGCGCTCGCTACATTTTTCGTGCCGCCATCATTGCTTCAATGAAGGTTGGATTCAGATGAAACTCGTTTAGTGCTCAGGTCACGCAGTGCAATCCGATGCAAGCAAGTTCTTGAAGAATGCGTGGTCGGAAATGCGATCCTCATGGCAGTTCGATCCGCTTGCTATCAAGGTTGGGTTCATATGGACCAAGTGGTCACTACCAGTCTACAGGATTGAGCTGTGTGCTGTAATGGAGCTTTTCTCTTTTTCCCATTGGCATCCCAACAACAGGGTTTTCGCATCTTTAGATTCGCGAACGGTGACTTGTCTTGTATACTGTAGCTCACCATACGTGACTAGAAACTCCACACTCGAGCGTTGGTGTCGTCAACGATCCCATAAAAGTATCGTGATACGATGCATTCATTCGTCATGTTAGTGTACGTACAGTACGTAGTTGGGCTCTGATGATGTTCCCTCGGCGAAAGCTTCAAGCACGACCCCAAAACATACATCATGCTGCGTTGCAGGGTCACGAATGATCGTGCAGGAACGACCCACGAGGAAAGGTGTCCCTCGCAGCGTGTGCAGCGGTTGCCGAAAACCATCGGGTCGAGGTCGTGCTCACGGAAAGGCGAAGAGGGTGACTTCCCTGACTTGCATGGACTGTGGAAAAAGATCGGTTGTGAAGCAGTCACACGAGCGCTGGTTGTTTGGTCACCTGATTAATTAGTACGTATCGAAGTACGAATCGGGTGCCATGCTCAACTAAACTTGACTACTCCACCAATTCAGGTTGTTTTGCTAATGTGCTATATTTACTTTAGCACGTACGTCAAATTAACATTATCGTACATTCCAATTAGAAATCAATTAACTCCAAATCATCGTAAAACCCATCATGCACACACGTAGAAAAGGACGTCAAACTGCTACATTGCAACTACTGTACTACGACACGTACAGCAATGCTGCCGTGCCAGCAACAGAAAAGAAAAAAAAATTGTACGCGCCGTCGCGACGGATCCACCGTTCTCTCAGTCCGCATGGCGCTCTCCGATCTGTCGATTTCGTGGCCAGCAAGACACATGCATGCAGTTACCAGTAGTAGTTGTAGCTCGTACCAACAACAGTGAGTTGTAAAAGCATCACCAAATCTTGGACAGCCAGACCGCCATACGACGCTGCAAGCGCTCTCGCATCGCTGATCGACCTCCACGAACAGCAGAAACGCGGCGACCAACACATCGCGCCAGCAGCTCCCGCGCTCATACATCACCATGCCGAGAGGAGGAATCTTTGCACGGTCTCCGCCTGTCCAGATGACCTGAACAGCGAACCCCGATCGAACCTGCAACCTGACACAATGGCAGTGCAAACAACCGACAGAGCAGAACGGAGCGACTCGCTTCCACCAACTCGACCCGCTCGACATTCCTCCTCATTCTGCAATTCGCACCGCCTCGAGCACATCAAGCTCCAAGCTACTCACTCGACCCACTCTAAAACCAAACCAAAACCAAACCAAGACTACCATGGTCAACGTGCTCTCGGTCGCCGCACTCGCACTCGTCGCCTCGGTCGCCTCGGTCGCCAACGCCGAGATGATGCGCTCGGAGGCCGCCGCCATGCCCACGGGGACGTGGCCCGCCAGCAAGGGAACCGTCACGTACAGCGCGCCGTACACGGTCAAGAAGGGAGAGGTGTTCGACGGCGGCATGAAGACGTACGAGCGCTCCAACATCAAGTGCGACGGCGACACGGAGAGCGGCAAGAGCACGGCGGTGTTCCTCGTGGAGGCCGGCGGCACCCTCAAGAACGTGATCATCGGCAAGAACCAGATGGAGGGCGTCCACTGCGAGCAGAGCGGATGCACCATCGAGAACGTCTGGTGGGACGACGTGTGCGAGGACGCGCTGTCCATCAAGGGCGGCTCGGCCTCGAGCGTGTCCAAGGTCATTGGCGGCGGCGCGCGCTACGCCGACGACAAGGTGATCCAGCACAACGGTCTCGGCACGGTGCAGATCGAGGGGTTCTACGCGCAGGACTTTGGCAAGCTCTACCGCTCGTGCGGCACGTGCGGCAACAAGCAGCGCAAGGTGACGCTCACCAACGTGTACGCGGTGAACCCGAGCGTGAGCGTGGTGACGGTGAACAAGAACTACAACGACCAGGCGACGCTGTCGAACATCAAGATCAAGGGCGGCAGCAAGAAGCCCGTGTGCCAGTGGTCGCAGGGCTCGACGTCTGGTGAGCCCAAGGTGCTCGGTTCGGGTCCGTCGGGAACGCTCTGCAAGTACTCCACGAGCGACATTACCTACGTGTAAAAAGCGTTTGACGGCTGGAAACGAGTCGACTGGTTGACTGTCTGACAGGCAGTACGTGGGTGATTGGATGCCGTCCCGTGCTTCGTGCTCGGGTAGTGCGGTAGTGTCGAGTGGACACTATTCTCGAGTGCGATAGAGGTGTTGGCTGTTGTTGTTGTTGTAGTTTGTTTCACTGAGGGTATCTATCAGTGATGGAATACAGTACAAGATGGATGTGGATCTCTTTTGCTGGCTTTTGTTTTGTGTTTTGTTTAGAACCAGGACAGGAGGTGTCTGATGTATATCCTTGTTGAGCAAGACAAGATTTCTTTGGGTGATTAGCGCTCTCTGAATTTTTCGTGCCGCCATCATTGCTTCAATGAAGATTGGATTCAGATGAAACTCGTTTAGTGTTCATGTGAAAGCAGTGCAATCCGATGCAATCAACTTCTTGAAGAATGCGTGGTCGGAAATGCGATCCTCATGGCAGTTCGATCCGCTTGCTATCAAGGTTGGGTTCATACGGACCAAGTGGTCACTACCAGTCTACAGGATTGAGCTGTGTGCTGTAATGGAGTTTCTCTCTTTTTCCCATTGGCATCCTAACAACAGGGTTTTCACATCTTTAGATTCGCGAACGGTGACTTGTCTTGTATACTGTAACTCCACACTCGAGCGTTGGTGTCGTCAACGATCCCATAAAGTATCGTGATACGATGCATTCCTTCCGTCATGTTAGTGCACGTACGTAGTTGGTCTCTGATGACGTTCCCTCGGCGAAAGCTTCAAGCACGACCCCAAAACATACATCATGCTGCGTTGCAGGGTCACGAATGATCGTGCAGGAACGACCCACGAGGAAGGTGTCCCTCGCAGCGTGTGCAGCGGTTGCCGAAAACCATCGGGTCGAGGTCGTGCTCACGGAAAGGCGAGGAGGGTGACTTCCCTGACTTGCATGGGCTGTGGAAAAAAAGATCGGTTGTGAAGCAGTCACACGAGCGCTGGTTGTTTGGTCACCTGATTAATTAGTACGTATCGAAGTACGAATCGGGTGCCATGCTCAACTAAACTTGACTACTCCACCAATTCAGGTTGTTTTGCTAATGTGCTATATTTACTTTAGCACGTACGTCAAATTAACATTATCGTACATTCCAATTAGAAATCAATTAACTCCAAATCATCGTAAAACCCATCATGCACACACGTAGAAAAGGACGTCAAACTGCTACATTGCAACTACTGTACTACGACACGTACAGCAATGCTGCCGTGCCAGCAACAGAAAAGAAAAAAAAAATTGTACGCGCCGTCGCGACGGATCCACCGTTCTCTCAGTCCGCATGGCGCTCTCCGATCTGTCGATTTCGTGGCCAGCAAGACACATGCATGCAGTTACCAGTAGTAGTTGTAGCTCGTACCAACAACAGTGAGTTGTAAAAGCATCACCAAATCTTGGACAGCCAGACCGCCATACGACGCTGCAAGCGCTCTCGCATCGCTGATCGACCTCCACGAACAGCAGAAACGCGGCGACCAACACATCGCGCCAGCAGCTCCCGCGCTCATACATCACCATGCCGAGAGGAGGAATCTTTGCACGGTCTCCGCCTGTCCAGATGACCTGAACAGCGAACCCCGATCGAACCTGCAACCTGACACAATGGCAGTGCAAACAACCGACAGAGCAGAATTGAGCGACTCCCGCCGACCAACTCGACCCGCTCGACATTCCTCCTCATTCTGCAATTCGCACCGCCTCGAGCACATCAAGCTCCAAGCTACTCACTCGATCCACTACAAGAACAAAACAAAAACCAAGACTACCATGGTCAACGTGCTCTCGGTCGCCGCACTCGCACTCGTCGCCTCGGTCGCCTCGGTCGCCAACGCCGAGATGATGCGCTCGGAGGCCGCCGCCATGCCCACGGGGACGTGGCCCGCCAGCAAGGGAACCGTCACGTACAGCGCGCCGTACACGGTCAAGAAGGGAGAGGTGTTCGACGGCGGCATGAAGACGTACGAGCGCTCCAACATCAAGTGCGACGGCGACACGGAGAGCGGCAAGAGCACGGCGGTGTTCCTCGTGGAGGCCGGCGGCACCCTCAAGAACGTGATCATCGGCAAGAACCAGATGGAGGGCGTCCACTGCGAGCAGAGCGGATGCACCATCGAGAACGTCTGGTGGGACGACGTGTGTGAGGACGCGCTGTCCATCAAGGGCGGCTCGGCCTCGAGCGTGTCCAAGGTCATTGGTGGTGGCGCGCGCTACGCCGACGACAAGGTGATCCAGCACAACGGTCTCGGCACGGTGCAGATCGAGGGATTCTACGCGCAGGACTTTGGCAAGCTCTACCGCTCGTGCGGCACGTGCGGCAACAAGCAGCGCAAGGTGACGCTCACCAACGTGTACGCGGTGAACCCGAGCGTGAGCGTGGTGACGGTGAACAAGAACTACAACGACCAGGCGACGCTGTCGAACATCAAGATCAAGGGTGGCAGCAAGAAGCCCGTGTGCCAGTGGTCGCAGGGCTCGACGTCTGGTGAGCCCAAGGTGCTCGGTTCGGGTCCGTCGGGGACGCTCTGCAAGTACTCCACGAGCGACATCACCTACGTGTAAAAAGCGTTTGACGGCTGGAAACGAGTCGACTGGTTGACTGTCTGGCACTGCCTGCAGACTCTGGCAGGCCGTACGTGGGTGATTGGATGCCGTCCCGTGCTCGGGTAGTGCGGAAGTGTCGAGTGGACACTATTCTCGAGATGTTGGTTGTTATTGTAGTTGTTGTTATACATTACATGTTGATGTGTGCATTGAAGGTTCCAACCCCCAGTTCTCCATAGCAAGACGAAGTTTTTGATTTCCCGCCGTTTGCTATCGCGCTTGGGGGCTGTAAGGATCATCCATTAGGAGCATAAAGAGCCTCCAGCCTGGGTGTGGCGTGGAGGGTATCGAATAGGAAAAATGAACAACCCTGCATACTACAACTACCTCTGGAGAGGCGCCAGCTTGTAACCGACGTAGTGGCAACGAAGCGCTTCCGCTGCAACGGAAAACTGGCCTCCTCCTCCACAGCAGACCTGCAGTTCCGCGGAGTCTAAAAAAATGAGCGCCAAGATTGCAACTTCCAACTGCATCTGCATTTTCGCCTTAAGGACCAAAGTTTACCAGCAGGAAATCTACTGCTGCTGTTGCAACTGCAGAGCTCCCACCTACAGGTCTCCGAGACAAAGGCGTCGCCTCATGTGCTGCATGTGTGAAAGAACCAAATGCACCTGATGTCATTATCATCATACTGCGTGTGTGGTCGTAGGAAAGCGGCCGGTAACTGGTTGCGCTGCGCATGAATGGTCTTGTGCTGCGAGGATCCCTCACGGCGAGCTTCTAGGACGGAGGCCACAGCCTTTCTGTCTCGAAAGGCAATTGTACAAATGGAAACACAGCGTGGTCTATGGAAAGGACTTGCGAGCAAGGCGAGACGCGGGGAGGTGGTGGTGGCGGAGCGATGCTGACTACATGCCGCGAGGGGTCGCTCCAGGGGCAGCAATCCCCAGCATAAATCTCTCTTGCTGGATGCTAGACCTCTCTTGTGGGATGCCGAGCCTCTCATATTGGCCTCGGCGCCGGCCAGCCGCCTGGTCTCGCGACAAGTCCTCACGCCGCCACTTTAGCAGCCCCTCATCTTGGCCGGTACAGCACAAATGGCGACCGGCAGTGCCGACGCGACCGTATTCTACTCCAGCGATGATTGCACGACCTTAGCCCAGTACATCGAGTTTGCGGATACGAGCGAGTGTGGTGCCGGCAATAGCAGCCTTGAAGCCGTGTGTGTTTCGTCGTCCCCTTACGCGTACAAGTCCTTCTGCACCGAAGACCGCAACACGACCATAATCGACGCGTTCCACGACCGCCCGTTCCTTGCGTACGACGTGTACGAGCACTTCTCGTGCACCGGCCGCATAAGGACACACGTCTACTCGGTCCAAGGGTTGCGTTGACATTGGAGGAGGTCAAAGTGTGTTAGCGGATCAGGACTCTACGGTCGGGTCTGCCACACTGAGCCTGTACACGAGCACTTCAAGCTGTTATTTAGACCCGACTTCAACGTACAAGATCGAGACGAACATGCTGACCGACGCACTCTGCTTCAACCCCGATTTTACACAGTACTTAAAGTTTTACACCCAGTCAACCATGAAGACTGGAGGCTCTGGCGGTGGCTCTAGTGCGAGTGGGGACAGTCTGGGGAATAGTTCAATCACCACAGATCCCTCGACAACCGGCTCGGTTTCTGCGGGGGCCCCCTCCCCAAGTGCATCTACTCCAACCGGAAATACCACCGTAGTGACGCCCACCTCCGAAGTCAGCATCAGCGCGGTGGTCGCTGTTGTGATTGGATTTGTGGTGATACTTCTCATCCTCCTCGCGCTTGTGATGCGATGGCGGAAACGCAGAGCGAACGAGTCCTCTGACGGCTCTAAATGCCAGTGGTAGGGCTTATTATCGCCAGAGTCCTGGCATTCCTGGCACTCCTACAGCGTCCGGCACATCAAAACCGATTCAAGCGGCCAGCCAAAGTCTGTGGGATGACGAAGGCATCATATCATGGCGCGTGCCGCGAGAGAAGGTGGTGCTTGAGCAGCTGCTCAGCCGCGGAGGCTACGGAGAGGTGTACAAGGGCACCTACAGCGGACAAGACGTCGCCGTCAAGATGCTGCTTCCTGAAAACCGGCGGAGCGTCAAGCACGTCAACGAGTTCCTGGTCGAGGTCAAGATGATGGCGACGCTCGAGCACGCGTGCATTGTGCAATTCATCGGCGTGGCTTGGGACTCGTTCAACGACCTATGCGTAATTTCCGAGTTCATGGCCGGGGGCGACATGCGCAACCTGCTCGTGCAGTACGCCGAGACCAACCACCCCACAGGATTCGACTACCACAAGGTCAAGATTGCGTGCAACATCGCGCACGCGCTCACGTACTTGCACTCGCTGGAGCAGCCCATCATCCACCGAGACCTCAAACCCAGGAACGTGCTGTTTACGCCCGAGCTGGACGCCAAGCTGACAGACTTTGGTATCTCTCGTGAGCGCGTCGACCGCACCATGACGGCCGGCGTCGGCACCTCGCTGTGGATGGCACCCGAGATCATGCTGGGCGACAAGTACGGCGTGGCGGCCGACATGTTCTCGTTCGGCGTGCTGCTGAGCGAGCTGGACGTGCACACGCTGCCGTACTCGCACGCCAAGGACGCGAACAATACGGATCATAAGATGCCGGACGCCGCGATCCTGCAGATGGTGGCGATGGGGACATTGCGGGTGGAGTTCAGCGAGGGTGCACTACCGGAGGTGGTGGAGCTGGGTATCGCGTGCGTGGAAACGGACCCAACGAAGCGTCCGACAGCGTCGGAGGCGCTGTACACGCTACACAAGATCTCAAAGGAGGTGTGGGGTTGACCGGCTCCGCACTGGTCTGCTTCTGTTGCATTCTGAGGTTCGATAAGCGATTTGTGTTGAGATGTTTGACTTGCAACGCGCTTGAGGGGTGTTTATTCCCGTACTCACGCCAACGAGAACCACACTTCAATTTTTTTGTGCTTTTGATATGACACTCTGGATGTGGCTGGATCGCGTCGTTGGTGGTAAAGCGCACGTACTTGTCGCCGCCACACACCACGAGCCACACGCTCCGTCACGATACGCGTGCCTTGAAGGCAGCCTTTGGCCACGGCGCGCGACAAGTGGTACTGTAGATGCGCATGGCATTGATGGTCGTCGGATGAAACACCAGCATGAAGTCACCTGTTTTGATGTTTTGCATGTAGTTGAAGAGGAGGCGTATCTTTGCAATAGGTAAGATTGAAGGGAGGGTGATCAAACGAAACGGGGTCGGGTTCTCCATCCCCTGCAGCGCAGATGACCTGAACAGCGACGCCAGCTCGAACCTGCAACCTGACACAATGGCAGTGCAAACAACCGACAGAGCAGAACGAAGCGACTCCCGCCGACCAACTCGACCCGCTCGACATTCCTCCTCATTCTCCAATTCGCATCGCCTCGAGCACATCAAGCTCCAAGCCACTCACTCGATCCACTACAAGAACAACAACCAAACCAAGACTACCATGGTCAACGTGCTCTCGGTCGCCGCACTCGCACTCGTCGCCTCGGTCGCCTCGGTCGCCAACGCCGAGATGATGCGCTCGGAGGCCGCCGCCATGCCCACGGGGACGTGGCCCGCCAGCAAGGGAACCGTCACGTACAGCGCGCCGTACACGGTCAAGAAGGGAGAGGTGTTCGACGGCGGCATGAAGACGTACGAGCTCTCCAACATCAAGTGCGACGGTCGAGACGGAGAGCGGCAAGAGCACGGCGGTGTTCCTCGTGGAGGCCGGCGGCACCCTCAAGAACGTGATCATCGGCAAGAACCAGATGGAGGGCGTCCACTGCGAGCAGAGCGGATGCACCATCGAGAACGTCTGGTGGGACGACGTGTGCGAGGACGCGCTGTCCATCAAGGGCGGCTCGGCCTCGAGCGTGTCCAAGGTCATTGGCGGCGGCGCGCGCTACGCCGACGACAAGGTGATCCAGCACAACGGTCTCGGCACGGTGCAGATCGAGGGCGCTGCGGCTGAGGTCTTTGAGGGGTCTGGATGCGTGGGAACTCGGCTCACGAACTCGCTCGGTTCATGAAACTCCACGCTACTAAGCAGCATGGATGCCATGCAGAGACTGCATCATTTGCAGTCCATTTCGTCACGTCAGGAGCTACAACGCTGGGGACCAAGGCGAGCATCAAGAACGCGGTGAAAGCCCCGAGGCTTCGCTCACAGCCGCTTACAGGGGGGAACGGATCGAAACTACACGTCGGCCAGATCAACTCGCACTTGCAACATGAGCCTCGCCCTCAACCTCCCGACAACCAAGCAAGCCTCATCATCGCTCTCCCTCTTCGAACGCTGCCCTCCTTGTTCACGATCGGAATGCACACTCTCGCGAGCCACCGTCACCAACGAAATGACGACCTGCCCCACCCATCGTCCGTTTCGCGCACCTTCAATGAGCATTCAACCCCCCGCCCGCGCTCTGATTGGCCCGCGCCGCGAATCCCCCGCCGCACGTTTCGCATCCTCCAAGCACCAGCCCCCCAAGCAGCACTCGCCTCGGTCTCACTTCCGCTCCTTCCGCTCCAGCCAGTCTCCAGTCGCCATGGTGCTCGCGCTCAAGCCGCTGGCCGCTCGCCTCGCCCTGCAGACGCGCGGCGCCCGCCACGCGTCCACGATCCAGTCGATCCACGCGCGCGAGATCATCGACAGCCGTGGCAACCCGACGGTCGAGGTGGACCTGGTGACTTCGGGCTCCTCGCAGGTCTTCCGCGCGTCTGTGCCCTCGGGCGCGTCCACAGGGCATCCACGAGGCCGTCGAGCTGCGCGACGGCGGCCACCGCTTCCTCGGCAAGGGCGTGCAGCAGGCCGTGCGCAACGTCAAGGAGGTGCTCGCCCCCAAGCTCGTGGGGCTCGACCCCACCAAGCAGCGCGACATTGACGCGCTCATGCGCGAGATCGACGGCACCGAGAACAAGGGAAAGCTCGGCGCCAACGCCATCCTCGGCGTCTCGCTCGCCGTCGCCAAGGCCGGCGCCGCCGCCAAGGACGTCCCGCTCTTCCAGCACTTTGCCGACCTCATCGGCAACGACAAGCTCGTCCTGCCCGTGCCCTCCTTCAACGTCATCAACGGCGGCTCGCACGCCGGCAACAAGCTCGCCTTCCAGGAGTTCATGATCCTCCCCACGGGCGCCGCCTCCTTCTCCGAGGCCATGGTCATGGGCTGCGAAGTCTACCACCACCTCAAGAGCGTCATCAAGGCCAAGTACGGCCAGGACGCCACCAACGTCGGCGACGAGGGCGGCTTCGCCCCCAACATCCAGAGCAACCGCGAGGGCGTCGAGCTGCTCATGACGGCCATCGGCAAGGCCGGATACGACGGCAAGGTCAAGATCGGCATGGACGTCGCCTCGTCCGAGTTCTACACCAAGGACGGCAAGTACGACCTCGACTTCAAGTCGGACGACAGCGACAGCAGCAAGTGGCTCTCGGGTGAGCAGCTCGGCGAGCTCTACGCTGAGCTCGCGCGCGAGTTCCCCATCGTCTCGATTGAGGACCCGTTTGACCAGGACGACTGGACGCACTACTCGTCCTTCACGGGCTCCATCGGCGAGAAGGTCCAGATCGTCGGCGACGACCTGCTGTGCACCAACCCCAAGCGCATTGCCACGGCGCTCGACAAGAAGGCGTGTAACGCGCTGCTGCTCAAGGTCAACCAGATCGGCTCGGTCAGCGAGTCGGTGGACGCCGTCGCGCTCGCGCAGAAGAACGGCTGGGGCGTCATGACGAGCCACCGCTCGGGCGAGACCGAGGACGCGTACATTGCCGACCTCGCCGTCGGCCTCAGCACGGGCCAGATCAAGACGGGAGCTCCGTGCCGCTCGGAGCGCCTCGCCAAGTACAACCAGCTCCTGCGTATCGAGGAGCTGCTTGGCAAGGACGCCGTTTACGCCGGCGAGAACTTCCGCACGCCCAAGCTCGCGTAGAGTGGAAGAGCTTACGGCCGTCGGCAGTAGGACGCACCGCTTCACACATGATTCCTCGCGCGACACGAAATATATACCGGCACGAACGCATTCCCTCCATGAGTTGTGTACGATTGTATTGGCCCGCAGCATGGGCGTTCTCAACAGTTTCAGCAGCACGAGGAATCGACAAGGGGAGGTCAGAAACTGCTGCGACACGATCCCAGACGATGACATGGGATCGAGAAGAGACGAAATAGGAGAAAGCGCCGCCGAAAAGCATCAAGTCGTCACCTTGCTTTCATCGCCCGTGGATTTTGATGCTGATGATCGTGGCGAGTCTTGAAAAAGAGCGTAGACATATCGACAACATGGCCATAGAGCACAACAAACCGAAAGCTGGAAGTTTCCGCTCGATGACTTGAATCGCTTGCATGAGGAGATCGTTCGCACCGGAGATCGAGATGGAGAAAAACCGATCGAGTGCGTTGAGAAGGTGGCAGCCCGACGACAACGTATTCATTGGGCTTGCGTCGGGGGTCCAGGTTTCAACGGACCTCCGCAGTCGATTGCGAAGCACTGGTTGTCGCGGCAGCCAACACCAGCCACAAAACAGCAAGATACGCTCCTGTGTTGAAGCGACTCGTTTACTCCTGCGACGCATAGCTCACGCACGGCTAACTAGTGTACGTCACTGCATCAAGAGAAGCGCGCAACCAAGATCATCGGGAAGGTGGAGAGGGTCCATCCTGTGCGTGCGCGGGAACGCAATTGGCCCTCCTGGCGCAACATTTGATTGCGATCCTCATGCAAGAGTAGCTGGGCTGGCGGGGTGACTGGTGCAGCACAGCATGAGCACAGTGCTGCCAACGTCGCAGCTACATATTGATCTCCGTTGCTCAGCGTCCCATGGTCGAAACGGCTGTCATCCAGCCGCATTTCACAGCCGCTTTTCACAGCCGACGACTCCAGAGATGAAAATCGCCATCTGGAGGCATTCGTCACAGATTAGTCACTGTCTGCAGTGGGAAAGCTGCCAATGCAAACGAGTTCCTCTCTCGCGGCGCTCCCTTGAGGCGGTCGCGCGGTCGTAAGGCGTTGCTGACGCAGGAGTGGACCTTTATCAGCGTGCAAAGCGTGCCACACCCAGGCACGTGCACCAGAACAGCCACCCGTGCGAGTCGTCGAGCCCAACGACGGCCGAGGCTGGATTTTCAACGTCCCTCGAGAAAAAAAAGCTCACCCTCATCCACGTCAGCTACTCGCACATCAGCCATCGACTCTGAATGCGAAGCAGCGTCGGACGCTCAGCGACTTGCTTTGAAGGCCGAGAGCTTTGGAAGCAGAGAGCTCAGCAGCGGAGACTGATGGCAAATCAGACAAAGTGCCAAGTTGGTTGGTTCGAGTGTTCGTTGACTGTATAGAGCTCGGTATGCGTCCAAGTCAGAGCTTGGGCTTACTGCCGCACGGTTGTCCAACTGGGTGAGCGTCCAATTGTCACACTTTTCGGGCTTTTCCTCCTGAAATCCTCATTTTCTCCGTCCTACTATACGTTTAACTAGGCTAAACATCCTATCCTCCTAGTTGAACAGCAAAGGGCCAAAATTTCCGAACCGACAGGTAGGGTTGAATCGCACATCCATACTGCACCCAAGTGAGCCCGCCCATACTCCTTCCAAGTCCGCGCCGCCCCGTCTGCCTTCTCCATTTGTACCGTAGGTACCGGGCGGCTCCTCTTGCGAGCAGCTCGCCCGCTCCGCGCAATCTCCAATTTTCGACCGCGGGCAGCAGAGCGAGCGCCATGCAGCGCGCCAGCGTGCGCTTTGAGGACGCGGACGTGGCGGTGCTGGGCGACGCGGCGCCCACGGAGCGCCACACGATCGGCGGCGTGCTGAGCGCCACGATGCGGCTGAGCGAGCTCGCGCTCTCGGGCGGCGGCAAGCGCAAGCTGTCGCCGCACTCGGCCTCGCAGTCGGCGTCCTCGCTCTCGGACAGGCTCACGATGATGAACATCGGCACGCAGGAGCTGCGCGGGGCCGTGTACTACGGCTGGCTGTGGAAGAAGGGCTCCAGCTTCCGCACGTGGAAGAAGCGGTTCTTCCTCCTCAACGGATGCACGCTCACCTACTACACGCAGTGCTGCGTCATCTCGAGCGACCTGCTCGGAGGAGAGACGCAGGTGCTCGACCTGCCCGCCAAGGGAGGCCTCCGCGTGCGCGCAGCAGAACTCAGCGACCAGACAGAGTTCGGCATACGAGTCACCAGCTCCAGCGGACGCGTGCTCTACATTCAGGCGGGCGACATCGCCTCCAGGCTACAGTGGATCAAGGCGCTGCGCGAGGCGCCCAGGAAAAAAATGCTCAACACCATGGTGCGCAAGACCATGGCCAGCGACATTATGCACTCGGTCGGCAGCCGACCGGGGCCAGACTACATGGAGAGCAGCTTCGACGAGACCTCCATGAGTATCGACAGCAGCGACGACGGCAGCGAGGGCTTCTCGGGCTCGCCGATGCTCGCAGACAGGGAAGGATACCTGTACATCCGCAAGCCTATCGTGCACACGTGGAGCAAGCGGTACTTTTCGCTGAATAACGGCCACCTCGCGGTGATGCGGCGGCGGCGCTCGGTGGCCCCGCAGGACAAGGCGCTCGAGGTCATCTCGGTGCACGCATACGCGACGCGGCACGACACCTTCAGCGTGCGGCTGAGCAACAACCGCGAGCTGCTGGTGCGCGCAGACTCGCCCGCCGAGGCGCAGACGTGGATAGAAGCGCTGCGCGTCAGCTTGTGAGGAGGAAGGGCTCCTCATTGATAGGTGACAGAGCTAGACGTCCGACGCAGGACGCGACAACTGGCCTGCGGCGACTCGCACGGCCTTTATAACATATAAACGAAATTTTGCCACCCTCCTCTGGTCACCAGCATATCTCCGTGGTGATGCCATCATGTGCTCACGGTCTCGGCTGCAAACGAGCCACACGCTTGCAGTACTCGCTCGCGTTCGTTGACCGCTGACTGAGTCAGTGACTCGCCTCTGACCAGCTCCTTCCCCCGCCACAAGGGGACAGCCGCCTCCACGCCAGCCTGGAAGCTTGAACGTCTCGAACACCAACAGACCACCGGCGCCACGACGGACCAGCGGACGGCGCCGGAAGATACGCGACCGTTGCGGTGGATGCGCTGGACCCGCTCGAAATCGAGTCAGCGCGAGATGACGCATCATCATTCCAGCCAATCCCGTCCCTGAACAGTTCTTATCCACCAATCAAAATCCACCACCCCTTCCATTGGTCATACATTCGCAAAATACATCTGGATTGGCTGAAAATAAAACGTAGGAAATGTCGCGCCAAGGTCGCACGAAGCGCTTCCAGGCGCCTCGCCAAGCCCATATAAAGCTCAGGCTCGACGCCACCTTCCTGCCTGCCTGCCTGCCTGCCTACCTGCTCGCCTCGCCACTCGCCCAGCATGTCGCGCAGCGCGCTGACGCGTCAGTCGCTGATGAAGTCGATGCGCGCGCAGTCGGGCGAGTCGCAGCCGCCCGAGGCCGTCGAGCGCCGCGTCAAGAACGACGAGCTGCCCATGTGAGTTGCGACGAGTTGCGGGGCCGAGGGACAAGGTCGACTGACGCGCGGGCCGCAGCCACGGGAACGAGACGACCTACAACCTCAACACGCTGCTGCACCAGAACATCATGCAGTCCGACTACTTCCACTCGCTCTAGTGCGTGCGCTCCCGCGGACGCGGACGCGAGCGACGACGCTAACGGCCACCGATTGTTGACGCGCAGCAAGTTCAAGACGTACCACGAGGTCGTGGACGAGATCTACTACCGCGTCGACCACGCCGGTGGGTTTGGCCTGTTGGTGGTGGTGGTGGGGTTGTGGGTCCGATAGAGGACGGATGATGCTGACTTTGATGCTGCGAACGCCACTAGAGCCGCTGTCGCCGGGCACGGCGCGAGTGCCGTCCACGTGCTTCTGCCTTCTGATGAAGTTCTGTCTCATGCGACTGACGACCAAGCAGATGCAGGGCCTGCTGCGCCACACGGTAGGTAGGCGCGCTGACGAGTCTGCTGGATTTCCGCTGGATCAGCCTCGCTGACCAAATTCTGGCGCAGGACTCGCCCTACATCCGCGTGGTGGGATTCCTGTACCTGCGGTACACGTGCGACCCGGAGAAGCTGTGGTCGTGGTATGAGCCGTATCTGGAGGACCCAGAGGAGTTCAACGCGTCTGCTAACCCGAGCGTCAAGACGTGGGTGTGGTTGATTCATCGTGATGGGATTTCCTCCATTCTAACTGCTTGTGCTTCATGTAGCACGATCGGTGAGTGGCTGGTGAGCCTTCTAGAGGAGCAAAACTACTTTGGCACAATCTTGCCTCGCCTCCCTAAGAAGATCCAGGATGATATCAACGTCAAGGTGGGTGCCACGGGACTTTTTGAATTCAAATCGCCTTACTAAACGCGTTGTACCAGCTCCTTCTCCACGGCCGCAAGAAGGAGCGCGCAAAGGAGAACTTGTCGATCGTCGAATTCCTCAAGCCGGGAACCAAAATCCGCGCCATGTATTCCGATGACGACAATGAGCCAGCGGTAAGGGCACCCAACGCAATACCAGATCCTGCATTTGAGCAATGTTAACGTGATGCTCCTCGCAGATGTACGACGCCGTGATCGACTCCGTGGAGGAGAACAACCAGTACTGGGTAAGTAGGTTTTGCCACTTTGGTTTCTGTAAGGGAGTGCTGACATTCGTCGTGCTTAAAGGTTACCTTCCCAGAATATGGGAACACTGAAAAGGTTGGACTCGGTGATATCGAGTTTGACCGCAAGAAGACGAGCTCAAGGGCTCCTCGCTCCGCCAGTCGCTCGAGGTCGGCGTCTCGCCGCGACAGTCGCAAGCGTGACAGAGACAGAGACCGCGGTCGTGATCGTGATCGTGATCGGCGGGGACGCTCTCGCTCTCGTGAGCGTTCGCGTAGATCTCGCTCGCGATCGCCTCGGCGTCGTCGCTCTCGCTCTCGTTCTCGCTCAGCATCCCGCCGTCATCGAAGCCGTCGGAGCCGGAGTCCTGAAGGGTGCGTATTTCTTCAGCACCCATTTGCACGCAGTTGACTTGGTGCTCACAGTGTGCGTTGCATCTCGGCAGATCGGGAGCGGTTTCGAAGGAGGACTTGCTCCAGCAGGTCCGCGAGCGCGAGCGTCGCAAGGCCGAGGCTGTTGGCCGCGACTACGCAGCTCGTCCAGCTAGCTACAAGGGCTCTCTGTCGCTCAAACTCGACCGGTACACGACTCGCCGCCGTTCCAAGAGCCCAGTCAAGCGCACGGAGGTCGTGGCCCCGCCCACTCGCCGCTCTCCATCACCCAAGCGTCAGAGCCAACCAGCAGCAGCTCCGCACCAGTTAGTCGCGAAGCAGAAGAGCGCATGCGCAAGCTACGCGAGATGTACGGCGACGCGTCGACCAGCAAGCCCTCAGGCGACGACGACGAGTAGATCCCCCCGGTCTCCGCCCTCGTGGCTGGTCCGACCGATAGCGAACGGTGTCAACGCACTAGACCGCGTTGATGTTGAAGTGTCTCCATCATTGGCCAAAAGCGCTCGTCATTATCTTCCAATCCCCTCCCCATCCGTCAGCCACCTCACTGCTCGTCACTCGCCAATCCGCCACCTCCAGCAACAAGCAGCTCTCTCTCTCTCTCTCTCTCTCTCTCTTTCTCTCATGGGCCCACCAAGCAGTCCCAGGCTCCAATCGCAGTCGCAAGACCCTGCCGAGCCCTTCCGCGTGCTGCTCTTCTACAAGTACGTGGCGCTGGGCGACGCGCAGCGCGTGGCGCAGTGGCAGCGCGCGCTGTGCGAGTCGCTGGCGCTCTTCGGCCGCCTGCGCATCGCCAGCGAGGGCGTCAACGGCACGCTGGGCGGCTCTCGCGCCGCCGTCGACGCGTACGTCGAGCAGATGCGCAGCTACGTGGACGAGAGCAGCGGCCAGCGGCCGTTCCTGGACGTGGACTGGAAGACGAGCGACTCGCACGTGCGGCCCTTCCCGGAGCTGCTGGTGCGCGTCACGCGCGAGCTCGTGGCGCTCGAGCTGCCTGACGAGCAGTGCGACCTCGCGCTCACGGGCACGCACCTCCCCCCGGCCGAGTTCCGCGAGCTGCTGCTCCGCGAGCCGCAGCAGGACGTGGCCGTCATCGACGTGCGCAACGCGTACGAGTTCAGCCTCGGGCACTTCGACGGCGCCATGAACCCCAAGACGAGGCGCTTCGGCCAGTTCCCCGACTGGGTGCGCGCCTCGCTGCCAGAGCTCCAGAGCAAGGACAAGGTGCTCATGTACTGCACCGGCGGCATCCGCTGTGAGAAGGCCAGCGCCTTCCTGCGCCACCTGGGCGTCGACAACGTCTACCAGCTGCAGGGCGGCATCCACCGCTTCCTCGAGCAGTTCCCGGACGGTGGAGGCGTCTTCCTCGGCAAGAACTTCGTCTTCGACGAGCGTGTCGCCGTGCCACCCGCCGGGATGAACGCAGATGGTATAATACCTGGCGGTATACAGGAGCGCATACCTGCCGACGCGATAGCGGGCCGCTGCGAGCAGTGCGACGTGCCGCATGACGTGCTCTCGGGGGCTCGCTGCAGCTACTGCCGCATGCACGTGCTGCTCTGTGACGCGTGCGCGGCCAAGCTGCAGCCAGAGGACCGCTTCTGTGGCGAGCACGCCCCTCTCGTTGCTGGAGACAGCGAAGAGCTCTACCAGCGAGCTGAGCAGCTCCGCGAGCGACTCAGAGAGATCGTCGGCCGCGGCAACAAGGGCAAGCGCCGTTCGCTTCGCAAGCAGCTTGACACGGTTGAGCGCCGCATGCTTCGTGTGGTTGAGGCAGCCGCGTGAAAAAAAACACCCGGGCGATGACACGGTTTGATCGCCAAGCTAGAGCAGTAGTGGTGATGCTGCTCGCCTCAAAGCTGGAGTAACATGGAGCGCTTTGGGCAGACTAATTTTGGTGCCTCCACGCTTTGCTTTGAAGACTGGTAGCATCTCATTGACCACTTTCAGCATGTCGCGATCAAGTATCACCGCGACGACGACGATGCCTACGCCCTCAAGGAGGCCGACTCATCGCAGGTCAAGTGGTCGAGACGGCTACGGCAGCTCCGTTGACAGCGCAAAGCGACGATCCCGAGTTTCCACAACCTCGACTTCGTCCGCTTCTTCATCCTCTCTTGCTAACGAATGGCGCGCACACGAAGAAGACCAAGCAACGCGAGTGATTCAGCGCGCGGTTCGAGCGCACTTGAGTCGGAGACGACTTACGCGGCTTGTACGACGTATCTACGACAAGCGAGTCGACCCTATCACACAGCGAGTGTTTTACGTCAACTTGCTCACGAACGAGAGCTCCTGGGATCCGCCAGCACTGCTCGCACGCTTCGGATCTTCAAAGGCACAGGATGACCGTGAATTCGACGATGAACTTCTTGCAGGGATACCAAAGAAAGGTATGAACCAATCGCTCTCAAAAAGAGACGCAGCCGAGCGAATACAGCGGCTCGGTCGCTCCTTTTTGGCACGCAAATTCATCCGGTCCCTGGTTCGGGAGGCTGTATATGAAGCTCGTGGACCCGAAGACGCGCACATTCTACTACCTCAACACGCGCACAGGTGCCCGGTCGGATGAGAAGCCGCCCTTCTTTCGCCGCATCGGAAAACGCTCGGGCAAGTCAAAGGACGAGATTGACGACGAGGATGATCTCGAGATTGAACGCTTTCTTTTTCGTCAGGCTGTGTGCAAGATGTCAACTGCGACGGCAGCCAGCGGGTCTGCGGTGCTTGGTCGCTACTGTGGCCGACTGTGTCTTTTATGCGATGCCGAGGCGCTTCCAAACGCCGAAGCCGCGCAGTCTGCACGAGTCACATGCAACTACGCACCTGATCGCATTCCTTTTCCCGTCTGCTCATCAATGAGCAGTTCTTCTCTACGATTCAGATCACGCCTTCCTCGTCAGATGAAGTTGTGGCGTTTACTCTTTGCGCTGTCGATGAAGCCCAGTTCATATCAAGCACCAGTGGAAATCTCGTGCCGATATGTTTTGAAGAGAACGACCGAAAGCTAGGATGTGTGGCAGCTGTCGATGGAGTTGTGCGCGGAGATCTCGTCGAGGTGGTTTCCCACCCAACTAACAAGCTGCAAGCGGTGCGACCAGGTCGAGTTACTTGTGTTTCACCAAATGGGATCAACCCCCAACGCGTATCCCTCGGATGGGAAAGCGACGACGACGCTGACAACAATCGCGGGCTTGGGCGAGGAGGTGTTGTCTTCACTCGAGGTGGCAAGCTCGTGGGCATGCAGCGGCAAAACGGTGACAAAAGCGAATGCTGGACACTTCACGCCATCTTGACTGCGCTGACGGATCTCGTAAGTACGTGTCTTCATCGTCTTGGTGGAGGCTTACATTGCACTTACCAATAGTAATGGTACCTTCACATGCAGCTCCCCCAGCTCCACTTTTGCTCGCGACTAGAGTGGCTTCAAGCTGCATTGACGCCTACTGGCATCTCCCAAGACGATGGCGCCCTCAACAGGGCCTCGACGTTTCTTTCGAGCTTGAGGTTTGCGCACTCGAAGCGAAACGAACAGAAGCCTCAACACCACGAGCTAGTCGATCTTCGGTTAGCGAATTTGTGCGTGTGTATGCTGGATCTAGATCTAGCAGTCATATTGAAGGCTTGGGGTGCGCTGTACTTCATATCCTGCGGTGTCGTGTCGTCACCGGCATGAAGAAGAGCGTTTGGAGCGACAGTGCTCGTGTTCGAACACTCCCAAAACCGTCCATCGCGTGGAGATTACAGCAGTGCTCCAGTTCAGAGGAAGCAGTGAAGCGTCTAAGAGCAAGCCGCCGTGCTCTGGATCGCCTCGCGGTACTCCGCAGCATCCAATGGTTGACTTCCCAATTCGAGAAAGTAGGATTCGCACAGACGCGAGACGATGAAAGCGATGACGACACCACGGAGGCTAGCGATGGAAGGCAGCAGTTTGAGATGGAAGTTGAGGCTTGCGGGGGATTTGACGAACTGTTTGCGCTGGTCTTGTCAGAAGAAGGACCCAGCTCAGAGCCCGACGGAATAACGGCACAACTCCTAACGCTCCAGCTCTTGACTGGGATGACGAGGTTGAGGCAGCGCACACTCCAGTGGCTCACGCTAACAGCACAAATTCAGGGGCTATGTGAATTCCTCGATCGAATAGCATCACTAGACGATAGCACTAAAGAGTCTCGAGTCATAGCCACACTGGAACTATTGGGGGTGCTGGCCGATGGCAGTGCATCAGCTGCACACGCATGCGTGCAACTTGGCGATGTTGTGCCAATATCACTCCGCCTTGTTGCACCACCAACGCTTACTGATCGAGAGTCTCTGTTGAGCGCGGAAGCTGTTGCAGCTGAGGGGTGCCGGCTTTTATCCAAGCTTGCATACCAGCACGGTGCGTTTTCAGCCTTGTTGCTGTCACATTAGTTGGTGCTTCCAACTTACCCAACTATTGCAATAGATGTCGGGAAGTGGGCCATCATGCAGAACGGCGGCATCGCAAGCCTGAGCCACACACTCAGCATCTTTCGCGAATCCAGCGCGCAAGTGCTCTACTGGTCGCTGCTGACACTTGGCCATATTGCATACGCTCTTCCGCCGATCGATGAGAATGACCCGGATAACTCAATTCCAATTGACGAGGCCCATCGACAACGACGCGAGGAGTTTGACGCTGTCAGCGAAGCCTGCGCGCTCGTCATGACCATCTGCACGTGTCGCGCGCATTACTTGACGCGCCTCCGTGAGCTCGAGTTGGCCTTAACTGCAGCACAAGCACGTTTAGACGCAATGTTGGCAATGGCAATGGGGGAAGAAGCCCGCAATGAAATTGACGCAGCCCACCACGAGGTCTCAACATTGGAAGGTGTCATCGCCGATTGGACTCGCGAAGACGTCGCACAAGCAGCCAACTATGCGCTGCGATACGTGCTCACACCCCGCGAGGCTCGCGTGCAGCGCGCGGCTACTCGGATCCTCCGCAAATTCAAATTCGGCGGCTGGAGATGGCTTTCGACAAGTGGGCCGAGACCGCCGAGTTTGATCGCCAACGCAACATCATAAAGCGCATGCTTGCGACTGTAACAGAGCGGCAACTGCGTCCAGCGTTCCGCAAATGGGAGCAGCTCGTGTCATTTGAGCAGCGACAGCGCAAGTCCAAGTCGGTGCTGTACGCAATGGGTGCCACGGGTCTCGCACTTGACCTAGGCAAGAAAAAGCGCGAGCGATACCGCATGCTCGTGCTGCAAAAGTGAGATTGATATCCAAGCACGTACCATCGAGCGACGAAGGAATGAGACAAACAGACAACAAGAGCTGGCAACACATGAGGCATGAAAACGATTACAGCTTGACTTGTTACAGATACTCGCCCCTCGTTATACTTGTGCACGTCCCCTATAGGACGGTTGACATCGCTCACAAGACAGCTTGGAACTGAGGATCACCGACCGTGGCATCATGAACTACATGCGCGTCGTCAAGGATAGACGTAGAGTTATCACCAGTCGTAGTCGCCTCTGCGAGAGCAGCTGACGCAACTGATAAAGCCGCGCTCTCGGAGGACTCCAGTAGTCCCGTCGTGTCCATCGACTGTTTGTCAGAGGTGTCTAGTGACGAGATCCAACCGAATTGCCGTCGTGATGCCCACTTGGTTCGCCAATATCTAACACATGATCTTGTCCGTCATAAGTGAGTTCAGAGCCTGTCGCAGCGTGCAGCTCGGCCATCGGATCAGCCTGCGTTCTCATCACTGCGGGCCTCTAGCCGGATCGCGTCCTGGACGCGCCGAATCGCTGAGATCGCGCTATCATCTCCCTCGTTGCGGTCTTTGAACACATGGAGGACATCTCGAAACGCCTTGAGTTTCTCCTGCAGTGATAAGCTTTGACCTAGCGACACAGACTCGTCCACCGTCTCATCGATCTCGTCCTCTGGAACATCACCCACACACTGGACAATGTCGAAGAACTCCTCGTGCACCGTGCTTTCAGCTAACGCCTCGTCGTTCAAGAACTCGCTGATGGGCATCAAATCCGAAATTCGCAAAAACAGTAACAAGTGCTCGAGTTCGGTATCGAGAAACAGATCCTCTTCTTGGCTCTGTTCTGGGTCAAGAGTGAGGCGATCTCGAACAAGGTGCGTTGTCATCCATGCTCGCGTGATTGTAGAGCTCGAGATCTCTTCCCAACTCGTGGTTGCCCACTTCATCGCTTGTAACACATCGACATCGAATGATAGTGTCTTCGTCAACTCTTGGCGCTCAATCGCGTACCGCAAGTGGTGCCGGCGGAATCGCTTTTTAAACGTCGAAAGCACACCAGATGTGATGGGATTCAGCATTTGCGAAGCTCCTGCGGGCAGCACAAACACTACCACGTTGGTCAGGTCTAGATGAGAGACGACGTGCGAAGCGACTTCGTTCAGGAACAGCAGGATCTGGCGCTTCTGGTGCGCCATCGCAAAGTCCAGGCGCTGTATCCACCGCGAGAAAATAACGCCAGTCATCCACGCCTTGTGATTCCAGAAGTAGTGGAGACCATGCTGATCCGCGGTCTTTTTCCTGAAGCATTTCGGGTGGTCGTGGTGCGACACAAAAAGCGGCTGCAATTTCTCGGAGCCGTCGGCGTTCGCTGCGAGAGCCGCAACAAACCGCTTCTTCGAGCGCATCGGATCCTCCTGTAGCGCGTTCAGCATCGGCGGCAGAGTGTACAGCACAATGGTCTCGTCCATGGCGAATATATCCTGCGGCAGGTACTTGTCCGTCTCCTCCACGAGCGCCTCCATGGTCGAAAAGTAAATGACTCGGCGATTGCTCTTTGCGTCGGCGACGGAAGATGCTCCAGAGAGTCCGCCGTTTGCCGCGCCGCTCTGGTGGTTGTGGTGGTTCTCTGCGTTGAACTTTCGGAAGCTAAAGTTGTGGCGCAGCTGGAACGAGTGCAGCCATCCGTTGGAGAACTCTGGCTGCTCGTTCTCGGGGATCTGCAGCATGCGCGCAAAGTGCTTGGCCTTCTCCTTGGTCAGGTCGCCCTGCACCGTGATGCCCCTGTGCGCGCACTGGATGACCCAGTTGGCAAGCGCGTTGTCAAGCTCGGGGTGCTGCACCACGCGGCGCTTCTTGATGCCGAGCTCCAGCGTGCTCATGTTGGTGAACTCGTGCTGCCTGCGCAGGATGCCCGAGATGGTCGACTGCGCGGGCGTCTTCTTGAGGTTGAACTCGTGCTTGGTCCACTGCGCCAGGTCCTTCTGCGACATGACGCCGCCCGTGCGCTGGTAGAACTCGCAGATGAGCTTGCGCTGGTAGTTGGTCAGGTTCCCGTTCCCGGAGCCGCGCGCGCGCGTCGCCCGCCCCGCCGCCGCCGCTCCCGGAGCCGCCGGAGCCGCCGCGGAACTCGCTGGAACGCCCGCCGGTGCTCTGGGGCCTGCTCCGGGGACCCCGCGGCCGCTCCGGAGCCCACGGGGCCCTCGGCGTCGCCGCCCGTGCGCCGCTTAGCCATGCTCGCCCTCCGCTGCTCGTCCTTTCCCGCGCCAAAGTGGGGCCCTCCAAGGAATGATTCCCCGCCGAAGAAGGGGGGCCAGCGCGGGTTGCGCATTCAGAGGGAAACCAGTTGCAATCTAGCAACTATCCAAGACTCAAAGTATGACTACAGTTGCGGAATAGAGATGGGATGACCCCCTCTCATTCAGCAACTCATCTTTTTAGTGACGCATCCACTCCGGAACAGTGACGTCCCGCCTCGTTCAAAAGGTTGCAGTTGCCCTCATGACCGATATGGAGGCCACCGCTGGTGATGGCGCGCGCTCCTCGACGGCTGCAGAGCTCAGCGCAGCGCCAGAGCACGAAGATGCGTACGCGCGGCACCTGCGGCTGGTGCTGGCGGCGGTGGCGCGCGAGCGCCGAGGACTTGCGCGCGCTGCTTGGCGCCGACGAGCGCGCGGTGGCCGAGCAGTTCCTGGACGCGCTGTCGCCGCTCGAGCAGCAGGTGTACGCGCGGCTGTTCCAGCGGCGCGGTCCGTGGCTCAAGACGGCGTCGCTGCTCAAGTATTTCCGTTCGTGGTCGCCCAAGCATGAGGACGACGACGGGCGAGAGGAAGATCTCGCGGACGCGCCGATGGCTGAGCAGCTCAGCATGCTCCCCACGAACGCAGAGGTGCAGAGAACGCTGCAGCTGCTTATCGATCTTGGTTCCTGCAGCCACTTGCGGGTCGCAGTGATACGCAAGGCAGCAGGAGAAGAAGTGTGGCGACAGGACTTGGAGGCGATCGAGCAGTGCGCGAACGCTGCAGAGCTGGCTGCGCTGCACAAGAAGCTTGTGGGAAGCAACGGCAAATCGAAGCGCGGCTTGTCGTCATCAGCAGCTCAAGGCGCCGAATGTATTGACGGGAAGGCGGCGCTGCTTGACACAATCAGAGCGCGTTGTGGGCACGCAGCGACGAATTGACGGATCAAGAATCCCAGTGGGCAAACTCATGCAACAGATATGGGTTGAGGGGTATCCGCTGAGCGGCAAGTCCCGCGACAACCATGTTGTTGTTCGTATCGCTCCTCAAGTACGCCAGGTGCTATTACGCATGCATCGTCTCTTCTACTTCCAATCTACTTCACCATTTTCGTCAACATTGTCGCTTCCAAGTTCTTCTGACGTGAAGCATCTCGTGGGCGTGGCCCTGTCAAAGTTTCATCACGAGCCAACGCAATGGCCGGGTCTACTCGTCTTCTTAAGAAAGTTCAGTACCCTTCGTACTCAATGGTGAATAAGCATCCTGTTTTCGAGTCGCCAGAGCAGTATGTATGCTATGAAATGGCCAGGCAGCTTCACAACTTGATGGGCTTTCTCGAGCAATTCATGGAGATTGTTGTGCCCGAAGCACCTGAGCCAGATCTTGAGCTCAAGTGGATGCTCGGAGATTCTGTGCCTCCATTTCTAGCTTTCAAACGATTGGCTACGATCGTAGACAGTGCCGAAGAGAACGATAGCGGCTTTGAAGTGGTTGAAACAGCTACTACGAGCAAATCAGTAACCTCTTGGCAGCTTGATTCTTGGTCCCAGTTTTATAAAGTCCTCGGAGAAGAAATCTCGTCGCTCGATGACCTCGCTCTGGCTGCAAAGAGCTGTTTCTCTGCATATAACGCATGGACAGAGCAAACGAAACGACTGATGCATATTCTCGCTCGAGTGGTGGCGAAGAAGTTCCAACCGTGCCTCCTTTCTTTGTGAAGTGCAATGCTGGTCACCGCTTAGCCCGCGCACTGCACATTGCTGTGGCACTATACGAAAAACAGCGCAAGTATCAAGTCGCAGTATTGCTGCTCAATGAGCTCCTCGCCTCTACGTTCCTACAGAGAAAGCGTGGATATTGGTGGGAGCGACTTGCGCTCAACTTGGAGCACCTCAAGTGCGCGGAGCAGGCACGGCAGACCTGCTGTCAACGCACTGAAAGATCCGTTTGTTCTCGAAGCCGATCGGATCGCAATTGAGCGCAGATATGCACGACTTCAAGGCAAGCTCGACACAGAACCCCCTGGCGACGACGAAGTGGTTGTTCAAGGCAACGACTACGAGTACCGTGCAACCTACATGGTCGGTCGTCCCTTTGAACCGTGCAATGGGCGAAAAGTCTCGCTTTATTGGGTTCGACGATGAGCCCTGTGGGGTAGAGCAGCTTGTGCTTCAATACTATAATGTGAAGGACTCTGCCGAATCTGATAGCGGTACTGACAGCCTCAAGCGCGGCGGATGGTACGGTGTTCATTGCGAAGGTATGGTACTGGGCAATCTGTTCGGTATCTTGATGTGGGATGTCCTGTACGCATGCGTCCCGATGTTTTCCAGACCCCATTTCAGACATCACCGTTGGATTTCGGACATGCAGACGTGTTTTACGCTGCGCGAAAAACACTGATCGATGAGCGCCTTGCAGCAATTGAGAGCGAGTGGTCAACACGCGAGTTGCTTACAGAGTTTGTAGAGACGTGGAACCGCGAGTTTGGGAAGATGAGCCGGTTTGTGCATTGGCCTCGAGATTCGGGGGATGTGTCCCTCCAGTTCTTTCTTCTGGTCCTTCTGGGACTGGAACGGAAGTCGTTGGCCGCCTTGCTGAGGTACATGTCAACGTCGAAAGAGTTCCATCACGCTCAAAATGGACTTCCTGACTTGGCGATGGTTCGAGTTGTGCGGCAAGATCTTGAGAACGACAAGAGCAGTGATGGGTCGAAGTATCCGATTCATGAAGAGAGTGGATGCCTCGATGTGTACACATATTGTGGCATGGATTACAATGTCAACATGAACCGGAGGGACCCGAGCTCTACTGACGATCAAGCTACAGACGGTGATGGCAAACCAGAAGTCGATGCTGTCGAAAGCGTCCTATCGACTCATTGACGACTCCAAGTGGCAAGTTCAATTAAAGCTTGTCGAGGTGAAAGGACCGCGTGATCGTCTGAGTGACAAACAAACGTTGTGGCTTCAAGTGCTAACCGAAGATATTGGGATCGATACAAGTGTTATGCATGTTGTCGAGGAGCAAACCCAAGTTGACAAGCAGAAGGAGAAGCGCAAGAAAACTAGCGCAAAAACGAAAAAGCCAACCGGGGAAGCGAAAAAGCGCCGAAAAGGATAACGAACTATTTATACGTTGATTGCTGAGTGAGATATGGAGACCATCTTTCGCCAGTCTTGTGGTGCTTCCCTCCTTCCACTGAACTATTCTCGCCGCCACCAAAAGCAACAATGAACGAGGGTGGCGCTGGTGCTCGACCTTGGGCAGGCGTGTCAATTCCTGATCGAAGTTGTCGCCGCTTCATGGTACGTCCCAGTGAAGACGAGAGCACCAAGTCGCCGCAAATCGTTGATGGAGTACGAGTCGAATGGATGCCTTACTACCCAGCAGCAACACACTTCGAGACTTCGTCCATGGCCCCGCAACAGTGCCAAGGCATCGATTCAGATAGCGTCAATCCGTGTGGAACGCTGTATTTGCCCCTTTTGGCTACGCGATCTGCTCTCGGCATGAAAACCAGCGCCTCGATGCCAACGACCGCCCTGCTTGGCTATTTGCAACTCGAGCAGAGATTGAAATGATCGACTGCATGCGCGTCAACGGATGGACGGCCGAGTACTTTTTCGCTATCGCGAGTCGTGCACGCTGGACGCGCAGTTCGAGCGGTGGCAGCAGTCAAATCGATGATATTAGTCAACGGCTTCATGAATCAACAGTGCACGAGAGCAATCCCACTTCACCTTCCGAGGCTAATGCTGCGATGTCGAGCTTGAGTGACGATGATGACGTCATTTTCATGGGTGTGTCAAGGCCGCCATCTCCTCCAGGGCAACATGCAAGCGCTCCTGCGCCTGCCGCATCGACAGGGACCATGTCATTCCACATAGAAGGCGAGCTTCTCTTCAACATCGGCGTCCCACCACCTTCGGCACCACCGCGGACTAGCCGAACGACTCGCCTCCGGTGGCATCGATCCGAACAGCGTCGATCTGCTGCAAGCAGAAGGGAGAGCAGGCGTGCAAAATCCAACGCGACGACATTTGCATCAAACCCGCAACCAAAGACTGCGCGGACAGGCGAAAATGGGCAAAGCCGAGCTCCCCTCCCGACAACGAGGGCTCTTCGATGATCGAGGCTACTCCACGCGTCTCGTTCCAAACCAGTCGGGCTACGCCGTCAGCAGCTACAGCAGCACAAATCGCGAGACGCCGGATCCTTCGAGCTCACGTTGCGCGCAGGCGGCGGCGGGCCGAGTCCCTCGACGAGTCGTAAGTTGAAGATCGCACGGTGGCATCAACGGTGACCAATGCCACTTGTGATGATCGCGACGTCAACGCGCGTCCAGTCGCGCCTTCCGCGAATCCTTCCTCGGCAGCATTGATGACGTTGCCTCCAGGCTATGTGCTCATCGTGGGATCTGCGGCTTCCGACGAAAGTTCGCTGTCCGCTATCATTTACCAATTCGCCAGTTCGCACCCGTCGCCACTGCCATGAAGGTCGTGTCTCCGTCGACGGCTCAACGCGCTCGTTCTCTGCTGCTCTTCGCTGGTCGCGTCGCCTGTGGCACGTCGCTCGTCGCCTACTTCCTTGGCGCTGGGTTCTGCAAGACGCCGTGGGAGGCGCTGCACCTCGCTGCGTGCGTCTTGGCGGCGATCGCTCGCACGATCGGAAGCTACATCGCGCGTGGCTGCAAACCACTATTCCCAAGTGGACGCTCCAGTTCGAGGTGCTGCGTGCTGTCATGCGGCTCTGCTCCGGCTGGAAGGGCCACCGCATCGCCGACGTGAGGCATGCGCGCATCATCCGATGGCAAAGCGAGCTCTTCGGGTCGATGGGCGGCGCGATCTCGTGCCGCTTCCCGTCCAACGACCGCGCAGTCGTCGAGAGCGTGCGTGTCAACGGACTGGAGCACCTCTGGCTGCACGCGGCAGGCTCGGAGCGCATCGACAAGCGCCGCAAGCTGGTAGTCCTGTACTTCCACGGCGGTGGCTACGCGGTGCTGAGCCCGCGGATGTACATCTCGTTCTGCAACTCGCTCCGCCGCGCCATCAAGCGCGAGCTGGGGCCGGCCGTGGACGCAGACGTCAGCGTGTTCGTCGCCAACTACCGCAAGATCCCGGAGCACAAGTTCCCCATCCCGGCGCAGGACGCAGTGGCTATGTATGACTACCTACTCACGCACGAGCAGCTGGACCCGAGTCAGATCATCGTTGCAGGAGACAGCGCCGGCGGTGGGCTCGTCATGTCGACGCTGCTTCGCGTCCGCGACCGCTCCACGCTGCCGCTGCCCCTGGCTGCCATCGTGCTGTGTCCGTTTGTTGATCTCACAGGTGACGAGGACGAGGTAGTCGCAGAGCACTGTGTGCTCTCGGACCGCATCACGCGCGCCAGTCGCGGCTCGCTGCTGCGCGAGTCACCGTCGTCGTGTCTGCTGGACAAGGCGACGTGGCAGGACGCGTCGGCCGTGCACTGCGACCTCCGCGGCTTGCCGCCCGTGTTTGTGCAGGCCGCGAGTCTGGACTACCTCTTCCAGCACTCGATCCGCCTCGCCGCCAAGGCCGAGGCCGACGGCGTGACGAACTGGGAGCTGGACGTGCATGAGGGCGTGCCCCACGTGTTCCCCGTGTTCCCGGCGTTCGTGCTGCCGTACGCGAGCGTGGGCATCGACCGCATGGCAGCGTTCGCGGCCGCCAAGTTCCGCGCAAGACCCGCCAAGGACGTGGAGGTTAGCTCGGGCATGGACATTGACCAGGAGATCCGTCTAGGAACGGCACCAGTGGGGGCGTGAGGCCACCAAGCCGAGCATTGGAATGAAGGAGACTTCAACGTCATCGTTTGCTTGCCGCTTGGAATCCAAGCTGGATGGATCACTAAGACGTCAACCTGATGGCCATCACGAGTGGGACGTCGCCAAGCGCGCATATGACGCCTCGCCGTCGGCAGGAGTGGGATCGCCCCTCGTTCCTCAGCCCTCGGTCGAGTTCCTTGGCGTGAGATCCTGCCGTGAACCTGGCCGCAGCCGTCAAACGCGGCACTTCAATCGGGGAGAGTCGCGCGTGGCGCTAATCTCCGTCCGACACTTTGCAACCGACCAAGCGACCCATGCAGCCCCCGTCAGCCCTCGTGCACGCGCTCGCTCGCCGCGTGTGGGCCAACCGCGTGCTGCGCGCACTCGTCGTGGTCGCTGCGAGCTCGGGGACGCTCACGACCGCCTCGCTAGTCGTCGCTCTGCGTCGAGCCATGTGCGACGGCTACGCAGAGGCGACGCTGCTGCTCGCTCGGCTGGCGCTCGAAGTCGCCAAGACGGTGGCGAGCGCTGCTGGCCGAGGGTTCCGGCCGCTCATGCCGCACTGGACGCTGGGCTTTGAGCTCGTGTGCGCCATGATCCGGACGTGCACGCGCCTCCAGGGCGTGAAGATGGTCGAGTACGAGCACGCGCGCACCATCCGCGCGTACAGCGAGGCGTTCGGGTCGGCTCACGGGCTGGTTCTCGCGCCGAGCGCACCAGCGACGGCTCGAGACGGTCTCCTTCAATGGACTCGAGCACCTCTGGCTCCGCTCCACGACCAAGTCCCCGCGGAGCGCGCGCATCGTCGTCATGTTTGTGCACGGAGGCGCGTTCGCGATCCTCAGCCCTCGGCTCTACATGTCGTTTTGCTGCGCCTTCACGCGCGCGATCGAGATCGAGCTTGAGCGGCGAGGGGCTCGGCGTACTGCAGTCGACGCGTTTGTCGCCAACTACCGCAAGGCCCCCGAGAACCCGTTTCCAGCCCCACCGCAGGACGTCGTGACCATGTACGACTACCTGCTGACGCACGAGAAGCTGGACCCGAGCCGGATCGTGCTGGCTGGCGACAGCGCCGGTGGGTCTCTGGTCATGTCGACGCTCATCCGCATTCGCAACCGCGCGCTAGAAGACCCGAATGCACCCTCAGGCTCAGCTCCCGCGCGCGGCGGTGCTCATCTGCCCGGCCGCGGACATGACGAACGAGTGGGAAGAGGAGCACCGCGAGCGCGAGAACCCGTACTGCATCATCTCGCACTCGATGCTCGGCGCAGGAAGAGCGGCGTACCACCGCTCGGCGCACGACGAGTCGACGTGGCACGACGCGTCCGCCGTGCACAGCGATCTGTCCGGCCTCCCGCCCGTGATGATCCAGGCGGCCAAGCTCGACCTGCTGGTCGAGCACTCGGAGCGGCTGTTTGAGAAAGCCGACGAGGATGGCGCGACCAGAGACGCCGGGTGGGAGCTTGACATGCACGAGCACATGCCGCACGTGTTCACCGTGTTTCCGGTCTCGTTGCTGCCGTATGCTGGCGTCGGCATGCAGCACGCAGGCCAAGTTCGTCGCCAAGAACGTGCTCACGCCCGTGAAGAAGTCGGTGGCAACACCAGGGCGTGAAGCTGTCGCAGCGTGAGCCAGTGGTTTGACAACCTCTACAAGGGCGTACTTGAAGTGGTCAACTGGTAAATATCCACTCTGCTTCATGCTAGATGACCTTCGATAATGCATACCTTTGCCACAAGTTGACGCTGGATCGCGTGAGGTGTCGACGACAGCTCGACGGCGCTGGATTCCGACCGCATAGCAGCAGGAAGTTGTGGGCTCAGTGCATTGCTGCGATGTCTCGTTCGAGCACTCGATACCTCTCACCCAAGCAGTAGATATTCATGGATAGATGGCGCTACTCGCGACGCGAGGGCTGAATCAAGCGACGACGTCTCGACCGAACTGCTGCTTGGCGTCGCCATCTCCATCTCGATGTGAGGCGGTAGTCGACATGGCTAGACGCTCACTATTCGTTTTGCCAGCTCTCAAGTACCCAGCCATGTTTCGGCGCAGCAAGTCTCTTTCCGTCGACGACCTAGAGGGCTTCATGCCCTCGCCATCTCTTCCGGTTCTCATTCGACTTGTACCAACGACCCTCGTCACGTTTGCAATCGGTCAGTACGACGGCGAGTGGAGCTGGCGCTTGCTCTTGCTGCTGGGACTTGCGGTCTCTGTGTTGGTCGCATGGGGCTTCATTGCGATGCAGATCCGAGAGATGTGCGTCAGCACCACCGAGGCGCTCGAGATCGCCGCCAGGATGGGGTTCTGCATGGCTCGCACGATCTTCCGCTTTTTGTTTATGCGAGGAGGACGACAGCGATTCCCCAAGTGGACGCTGCGCTTTGAGCTTGCCATCGACGTTCTGCGCTACATGTCCGAGCGCTACGGAGAGCGGATCACCCAGTCCAGCTTTTCGAAGGCTATGGTCGACCTCACGGAGCGCGGCGGGACAACTGGTGGACAACTTTACCTGTACTTTGCTGGCGGGATCGCCATGGAAAGCGTTGAGTTCAATGGGCTTGAGCACATCTGGCTCAAGTCGAAGACCAAGAAGGTGGATCTATCCAACCGCCGAGTTGTGCTCTTCTTCCACGGCGGTGGGTTCTCCATGATGGCTCCGCGTGCCTACATCATGTTCGGCACGGAGCTCATGACTGCCATCCGGAGCTCCCTAGAGCTCCACGGAAACAGCGAGGAGCTCTCGGTTGACTTGCTGCTTGCCAACTATCGCAAAGCGCCTGATCACCAATTCCCAGCAGGACCCGATGACGCGTTGGCAGCCTACAAGCACTTACTGGAGCACGAGGGTCTAGCTCCTTCGCAGGTCATCGTTGCGGGTGATAGCGCTGGTGCCTGCCACGCTCTCGCCATGATGCAGCGCGTACGAGACTTCATACCAAGCCTACAGCCCCTAGCATGCGCACTACTGTCGCCTTGCATTGAGCTTGATCCTGCGGTTGTGCTCGAGGACCACGAAGCTCCGCACTGCTTCATCGCCAAGGTCGCGGCGCTCGCTAGCTTCCGCGGCTACACTGGTGGCAAGCGCACATCCCAGTACGAGCCCAGCGACTGCGATCTAGTTGACTTGCCACCGACGTTCGTCCAGGCGGGATCGCTTGACTGCCTCTTTGGCCACGCATCTCGTCTCATCAACCGAGCACGTCAACAGGGCCACGGCCCGGACAAGTGGGAGTTTGACGTCCACGAGGGTCTGCCTCACGACTTCACCATGTTCCCTAGCGTCCTGCTGCCATATGCGAGCGTCGGCATCGCTAGCGCCGCGGATTTCGTGGTACGGTGCTTTTCCACATCAACTACTGACCAATCGAGCGAGTAAGATGTTGGCGAGGAGCTCTTGTAGCTGTAATCAGACCGAATGCAGGTCGTCGCGTTGTAGCAACTTCAACTTGGTGTAGATCTCATTGCTGTGCTACATCCCAAAGTCTCACTCATAGTTAGCTCACGCTACGGTGCCTACTTCTGGAGACGGCGCTGCTCGGCGCGAGCCACCGGCGGCAGGCAGACTCTGCTCGAACGGCGGGTAGCACACGCCCTCCTCCGTGATGATGCCAGTGAGGTACTTGAACGGTGTCACGTCGAATGCAGGGTTGAACACGGGGCAGTCCACCGGAGCGACGCGCACACCGCCGACGCACGTGACCTCCTCAGCGCTGCGCTCCTCAATCGGAATGCCACTGCCGTCCAGGAAGTCCAGATCGATCGTGCTCGTAGGCACGCACGCGAACACGGGCACGTTGTTCTCCTTCGCCACGACTGCGAGCTTGTACGTGCCGATCTTGTTGACCACGTCGCCGTTGCGCGCCACGCGGTCGGCACCAAAGAGCACTACGTCCACCTTACCCGAGAGCATGAGGTAGCCCGCGGCGTTGTCGGCGATCAGGTGCATCGGCACGCCCTCACGCATGAGCTCCCAAGCTGAGAGGCGAGCTCCCTGCAAACGCGGACGGGTCTCGTCCACCCACACATGGATACCCTTGCCCTGGCGATGGCACTCGTAGATGACGCCGATAGCCGTGCCGATGTCGACCGTCGCGAGCGCTCCCGTGTTGCAGTGGTGCAGCACGTTGGCTCCCTGTGGCACCACCTCGGCGCCGAACTCGCTCAGACGCTTGTTGATGGCCACGTCCTCCTCCGCCAGCGCCTGCGCCGCCTCAAGCGCGCGAGCAACAAGCACTTGCACAGTCAGTCTACATCACACCATCAACAAGTCAGCTTCGGCCACTCGGGTACATTGTCACCAAGGAATGTCACCGCACCCCTCCGCCACGGCCTTGGTGAGCTCCTGCACAATCTGCGCGGTGGCTGCGTCCATCAAGAGCACGCCAGTCAGTCTACTTGTGAATCTAAGGCTCTGCCACAAAGTCTCGCACCCCAGGTGAGGTTGACGGCCGTGGGGCGTGCCGCGTCGATGGTCTGCTTGGCTGCCTGCACCGCCTTGAGGAACTCCTCGGCGCTGCTCTACAGCGTCAGAACCCCGCTCCAAGCACCAAAACCGCTGCAAAATCCCCACCTGTCGCTGCCAGAGGCTCCAAACGCCTGCGCGGCGATCGCGAGACCGAAGGCACCGGCCGCGCCGATGGCCGGCGCGCCACGCACAGGCCATGTCGGCGATGGCGCGCGTGACGTCGCCCACCGACGCGCAGCGCATCACCACGAGCTCCGCCGGCAGCTTGCGCTGGTCGATGAGCTGCAGCGCGCCGTCGGTCCATTGCACGGAGCGCATGCGTGTCGAGGAGGTCGCCATCGCGTGCTACGCCAAGGTGTCCGATTGGTGAATGCGCATGACGTGTGGCTACGCGCGACGCGTTTGACGGCCGGATTTCCAGCGCGCTGATTGGCCAGTTTGAATTTGGGATCCGAGGGACGTGAAGCGACGCGAGCTCCAGTGGCATCGGAGACCGTCGAGGTGGCCGCAGCCCACGAGGATGCAGTGGACGCCGGAGCTCAACACGCTGCTCAACCAGTGCGCGTTCTCGGCCGGCTACGACTTTGCAGCCACGTGCGACTCGCTGAGACCTCGAGCCGAGCGACTGCGACTCGACTGGTGCGCACGGATGGATGACGCCCACTTGCAGATGGTGCACTCAGGGTTTTGTGATCATGACGCAGCACGGGGCTATCTGCATCGGCGTGCGAGCAGCAATGGATGCTGCTGAACCCTGTGATGGAGGACGATGAGCTCAATGGGCCTGAGGACGATCCGGCAGACGAGACCGATCCGTGTGCCTGGATGCTCGAGGGTCTGGCGTCTGAATCGAGCCCAACCAAGCACGGGGTACCCAGTAGCTGTTGGCAGGAGTCTGCCCGGGAATCGGAGGAGGTTCGCAAAAATGAGTCGACGCAGTGCTCGGCGTGCGAGGGCTTGACGTCGGTGTCGAGTGCTGCCTCGCCCGACGATGAAGACGTCACGTGTGTGGAGGGTACGCCACGACTTGAGCTGTCAATATCAGATGCAGAACTTGATCAGCTGCTTCGTGAGCTACCAGCAAGTGATGATGATGTACTGCAAGCCGATGGGAAGCGATCCAATGAGAAAAGTGAAATGCAGTGGGTGCTTGCTTTTCTTACAGATCCGGACGCCGCAGCGAATGTCGATGCAGAAGCCAAGCAGTTCGCTGCCATGGCAAATACCAACGACATCCACGATGACGACAACTACAAAGGGTTCCTCAAGGATATGAATGAAGCCAACTTACTGAGTTCGTCGCCGAAGAAGGTATCAAGTACGCGAAAGATGGGCACCACTCATGAGACGAACAGGGGAATGAACGGACAGGAAGAGGGTCAATCGGATCCTATCGAGGAAGATAGCGAAGATGATAGCGACGACGAAGCGTGGTTCTCCATGCGCGTTGAAATGAAGCAAAGGAGTGAGCGAGGAACCTGACTATGCAGCAATGGGTATACGCTCGTTTACACAACATGAATACGCAGGATAACAAAAGGCAGATTTTCTCTTTGAGTGTGAGTAAGAGCTATGCTTAGCATTTGCCGCAATGTGTATATGCAATGCCTCCTCTATGATTGAAACTGAATTCGAGTAGCGATAATACTTCGCTGAGGTTTCATTGGTGAGTTGCTGAGAGGTGCAGTCACTCGGTCAGCTTTCTCCTCTGAGTGATTCGACCTCTCATTTAGTGTAGTGCTGACACTTGACTCTCCTTGGATCTTGATGATTGAGTCGCATTTACTTGACGATGTAAAGGTGGGATCATTGCCACAATGGACTTTTGCTGGTGATCCTTTTTCACTGGATACGCATGAATTGATAGTAGCTCTCCCCGATGTAAGTGTTGCAGCTCGTATTTTCCCCACAGCTGCAGCTCCTTTTTGCAGGGGCTTTGCAGAGTGTTGCAGCCCTGAAACACTTCCAGTGTTTTTAGTGAGTAATGACTCCAATGCTGCTGCTGACACTGATGTTGACACTCCAGGTGCAATATCATGTTGCGACGTAGCTGAACTACCACAAAAAGTAGTAGATAGCAGCTTAGTTGTTTGTTTCGTGATCTTTGAAACTGCCCCGAAGTAGGAAAACTTTTGGCTTTTGATAATCTGGTTGAGCTCGCTAATCAAAAGCTTCTTTTGGAACGTTGACTTTTCCCACCATCGACACAGATTGGATATCCACCACGAATGAAGATGGAACTGCGATCTCGTCGACTACAGTTGTCCATCTCAAATTCACGGACAGAGCTCGATTCACCTTGCGGAGGATGTCATTCTGCTGGAAATTTTTTGAAGGAACGATCAGCTCAAGAATAGTCGCTGTCTTCTTTGGATGCCATCTATGTGCTTCACAGAGTTGGTCGATTGCCAAGTACTTGGATGGAGGAGGAACCCCAACACAAAACTTGATCTCACCGTCAATCACGAACGAATCATTCATCGCATCATCGTAGGAAAGCTCCGCCAGAGTCAACGACTGCAATCCGAACTCCTCTTCAAACGCATCTTCTCCATCGCTTTCGCCTTCATTGCTATCGTCATCGTCGCTAGCAAGAGATAAGGCGTCTTCGAGCGTGTTGACGCGCTCTCGCTCCTGAATCGAAGTCTAGTAGAGACAAGCGAATCAAGCTCGCTAAGGTCTATGAAATCATCTCACCTGACACTAGCGGCGGCACCTTCCATCTTCGCACGGTTTACCACCTCTAGAAAGTACTCGGCAGTCCATCCATGTGAACGCATCAAATCTAGCATCTCGGCTTCGGCGCGCGTTGCATAAACCCACCCTGGAGATTCTGGTCGCCCCCTTCGTTGCACGCATCCCACTGAGGCTCCGTCTCGGGTATGGCGGCGCGGTTGAAATACATCGTCACAGGGCGATGGTCAATGAATCGCAGCTCAACTCCGTCGTGAACATCTGACTGGTCTGGTATTGTGCGCGTTGTCTCGTCTGGTTTGCGCATGAATGTGCGGCAGACGATTGCAGATCCGACATTCTCCTCACTCCTCACATCCAGATCCGAGTCAGCGAAAGACATACTTCGACGCATTGAGAGAAGTTGCTACCGCAACCGCTTGGACTTGGAGAGTAAAGGCACGTGTTTGCTATCTTTCAGAGGAAAACGGCAATTGCGAAGCCTCAGCTATGAATACCGACTTCGTTGTGTTTAGATGCGGCGTCAAGAAATGCAACAATAGCCAACAGACAACACCAACGAGTCGCAGCTACTTCAACTTGCGATCTGCAAGCAATGAAAAACTGCTGGATGACTTGTGTTGGCTTTAATGAAAGTGGTGGACGAAACTATTCACAGCTGTGGGATTCTTTCTGCGCGCTCAAAACGAGGTATTGTGCCCGGCACATCTGGGCGTGTAAACGCGAAATTTCATCCGAAGGAAACCGAGCGAAGACATTTCTTCACCGACTGGAACAGAGTTTGAGTGAGGGGTCACACCGTCAGCAAACGGAAGGCAGCGGCAGGAACGGATAGCAAGCCCAAATCTAAAGCGGATGATGTTATGAAGTTCTGCCGTACTGTAGTCCCAGGCTCACGATTCCGAAGCGAAAGCTTGAGCAAATGTTTGCCGTCGATCATATCCAACGACGACGATCTAGCCACCCTGTTCGATTGGCAAGACAACAGTGTGGACGCGTTTGTGGCTGAAGCAAACGCCTTGAACCCGGCTGCGAACGCGACCCCACGTATCACGGATAACTCGTGTATGGATGATGCCGTGTACCGGCTCGAGCCACCACAGGCGTCAGTGCCTTTTTGGCCACATAATCCTGGCACTTAATAACCAGCAGCAGTATGGCGCTAGTGTGAGGACACTGGTAGCCCTACGGAACGACACATTCTTGCCAAATGCCGCACAGCTAGCCCTTCCAGTGATCAACAACGTTGAGCGGTATCTCGTCGTGACAGCTCACCTGAATGACTCGAGATTAGTCACCACGCACAACCGAATACTCTCGCGCCAACTCTTCACAACGGATAACCTATGCGTCGGCTCTTCGTCTGATGCGCTCACAGGTTGTCGCCTATCGAGCCCGCTTTGTGCGAATGGTGCCATCGTAGCATATCTCATTGCGTGAAATAGAGTTATGTAAAAGGGAGCCTCCGATGGAGTTGTGTAAGAAAGTCAGTGTCTGCCCCAAACTCCTGTCGAATTTCTAATGATACAACGCAGCATCGGCGCGGCAATTTTGCCGCTTTCAAGAGATTATTGATTTATCCATGAAGAAAAACTTCGCTACAAGGTGGCTTTGAGAAAAGTCCAATTCACGCCGTTTACAACTCTTTCGGCAGCTCCCTAAAGAGTACTCAAAACACCCGAAAAACCTGTCTGCCATCGCGAGCATGAGATGTTGCTTCCCAAATTATGCGAAGCAGAATGCTGGATGGAGCACTACGAACGAAGCTCCATCTTGACCATGAACGGGTCACGCATCATGAGTGTGATTGAGCGGCGATAGGTAACCTCCACCCCGGGCTCCAACCTGAGGCTGAAACGACTCAAAATGGATGCAGCGACGATCTTTGACTCGATCAGCGCCAGATTCATCCCGAGACATGTGCGCGGACCTGCGTGGAAAACGTTAAACTTAAACGAAGATACATTGATGAGCTTGCCGGTAGAAGGATCAATCCATCGCTCGGGCTTGAATTCAAGCGCGTCTGCTCCCCACACACTCTCGAGACGGCCAAGAGTATACGTTGCTAGCAAAACATATCCACCTTTCGGAATGAGGACGCCATCCGAAAGCACCGTGTCACATGCAGCTGTACGAGCGTTCTGGGCCACCGACGGGTACAGGCGCAGCGTTTCCTTGATCGCTGCCTCCAAGTAGACGAGTTGCTGAACCTCCTCCATCGAGGAGTCGAGAAGTCCTTGCTCGTAAACAGGCGAGGACACTTCTCTTTGATTTCCTCGACAATTGCACGCTCCACTCGTGGGTTCTGAGTAACGCAGTAAAAGAACCAGCTGAGTGCCTGGGCAGTAGTGTCTCGTCCAGCCATGAGAAATCCTATCGCGAAGTCACGCAGAGTCTTTGGATCGACCTCGTCTTCCGAGCCGGACACAGCGTGGTCAAGGTAGAGTCTAATTAGGTTGTTTTTCCCTCTGTCGGAAGAAGACGCCGCTTTGCTGGCTACCTTCCCATTCGCCCGTTCGTTGAGACTCTGGTGGATGATCTTCGTGAACGATTCGTCAATGGTCTTCAGTCCGCGAGCGAGCTCTCCTTCGTACCCGATACCAAAGTACCGCCGAATGTGAACCAGCCAGTTTGGATAGAGCTGGCGCTTGAGACTCGCGATTTGGACGGTGTCAAAAGCAGTCTGGAACGGGTGCTCACCATCGACCTCACTGTCAATCTTGTAGCCAAACGCAAGCTCCGCGAAGGTCTCCATCGTAAACCGATTCATCAACCAGAACAAATCCAATGGGTTCTGTGTCTTCGCAGCTCGGGACAGCAACGACAGGAGGTCGTGGGTGTGCTCGCGGACTGTACTCGTCATGGATTCGCGTAGCGTCCGGTGCGTGAATAGACGGCTAGCCACCTTGCGTTGTATGGCCCAGGATTCTCCGTCTGCAAGGAAGATGCCGCTCCCCAGCATGTCCCCAAGGACAAACACCTGCCGTTCTCCCTTTTCAAAGTTTGCAAAGTACGTTTTCTCCACGTCCTCGAATGGTCTCGGGCGTGTACACGATGTAAATCGGTGGTCGGCCAATAAACGAGAGGCTCCAAGTTCGTCCACCAGCTTTCTCGCAGTTCTCCTTGATCCAGTCATAGATGTGCTCGTTGTGCAGCAGCATGTCTAGAGTGTTGCCGAGTACTGGTAGCGTCGAGCTCGGCCGGTAGAGTTTCTGCTGATCGGCGGGCGATTTCGGACGGGATGCTACATAGATCGCTGCTCCAGCTCCGCACACGAGAGCCAATAGAGCCACTGAAGAAGCTGGGTCCTCTGGTAACGTCTGCTTGAGTCGGTCGAGAGATGGCAAGTACGACAGCATTGCGCTCTCGAGCAAAATTTTGTTCTGGCAGTCGAGTGTGCGTCTGGCAGTCGAGTCTTGTGGAGACCGCAATCAGCAGCCCCTCCAGGCTGATATATGTTGGCACGCTTTCCCGCCGGTGCACGGTGCAGTGCGCCAGGTTCAACTCCCGCGAGCACATTCGGTTCAAACCGACTTCAAGTACGATGCTCACTGTTCACTGTTCACTAATAGTGATATGGTGACCGTCGTTCTCGCCCAACAACGTCGAGTTCAATACCGACCTTCCGCACCCTCAAAACTCCCCTTGGATCCCATGAGCAGTTAGACTCTGAAGAGGCTGATCGACGCAGCCAGCACTAAATGGGAAGATACTCCGATCAACAGAGTACTCGACGAGATTCTTGAGTTCGGATCGGGCGTGAACGAACGAGGAGCTCAAATGATGGCCGACTTCTTCGTTGAATATCTCGGTGACTGCTACCTGGACATTGACTCAACTACTCGAAACGAACAGACAGACCTCATGCTTGCAGCAGAAAGTGGGTACCTGGGTGTAATGCGAAATCTCCTAGTTCGAGGAGCCGGTGCCAACGCAACATGTCATTCCAAGAGTTCCCCGCTCAGCCATGCACTTTTAGGTTCTGACATGGCCATGCTGCTTGTTGAACCTGGAGCCAATGTGAGCGCTGCAGATATTCACAGAGAAGTTCCGTTGCACTTTGCTGCGTATCGAGGCCACACTACTTCTGCTTCTTTTCTAACCGCACATGTAACACATGTGAGCTCAAACAACCACATACAGATACCCCGCTCGCGCTCAGAGACCAATACCCCCACTTTGATTTCAATTCTCCTCAACAACAGGTACTGGTGCTAATGCAGAAAGTAGAAAAGACGAGACTACTCTGATGAGAGCGGCGCAGTGGGTCTGGTAGCTGTCATTAGGTTGCTGCACAAACATGAGGTCAATAAGAGCAGTCGAATGGATTGCTTTCCAGACAAAAGTTAACGATTGAACAAGTCGATCATTGATCACGCATAGACTTCAAGAGTACAGATGCTGATATTTGCTTACTCGGTACAGTAGTCTTTACTTGCATCATTGTCCAAAGTACAACTGCACAGACCCTCTCACCTCTAAGCCGCAGGAGGTAGAAACCGCTCCTTAGTAGGAAGACAGTCGATTGGTGAGGTTGAGAGGGGCTGGCAGCATTCATCCGCGACGGTAACCACAGACGAAGGATCCTCGCCGAATCCGTTGGCTTTCAGACGCTGAGCAGGCAATAAACTCGCCCATACGCTGCACTCCAACGCTTGCGTGTGGCAACATGATCGGGGGGAAAAGAGTAAATACGTGCGGCATGTAGCGGTGCACGTCCAACTTGACATCGACACCGGCACTCTCTGCACGCTTTGCAAGTCGCAAAGATTGCGGGTGCAAAATGTCGAACTCGGCTGCTTGGATAAGCAGTGGTGGCAGTCCAGTGAGGTCGCGGTCAAGCATGACGCCTTCTTGCCACGCTCCCGTTGGCTCTGCTGTTGCCGACTCGCGGATCGCGTCCAACATGGACTTGCTGATAAAGCAGTGCGGCGCAACAGCAATATCTGCCGCCAAATCCACGTACGGGCAATTGCAAACAGCCGCGAGCGGCAGCTCTCGCCCTTCATCTCTGAGCCGCAGAAGAGTCCCGAGCACAAGTCCTCCACCGGCGCTGTCCCCCTGCAAGCACAATGTCCTTGGGGCTAACTTCCTTCTCGATGGTGAGGTAGTCGTACATGGCCATGGCATCGTCCAGTGGCGCTGGGAAAGCACACTCTGGCAGTTTGCGGTAGTTGGCGAGCAGCACTTGCACGTCTCCGGGGACCCTTGTTCAGCAGCAAGTGATGCGACAACTTGAAATCGCAAGCGGTTGCAAAAGTCGACGAAGAAGCGCGGACTGAAGAGCGCGTAGCCTCCGCCGTGGTAGTACAGGATAGTGAGCGTCCGCTTCGGTGCAGCACTCGATTGTCCTCTGCGCATCCACGAAAGCAGCGCCTCCAGCGGCCACGACGAAGACACCGAACGGAGCCACAGGTGTCGAAGTCCCAGCCGTTCAAAGCTCTGGATACTGGTTCCGTGCATCCAGCAGGAGACAACGCCCAGCAGCCACCCGATAGCGTCAAAGTTTCGCCGGAAGACGCGCGCGTTGTCTGCGTTGAGGATGTACGCGCCATGGCGCTCCCCAGCCGCGAATGCGATAGCCTGGAACCACTCGTACGCGAGCGTCCACCTCGGGAACCGCGCGTTGCCTCCTCGCGAGAAGATGAAGAGCAGCACCGCCCGCGTGGCCGCGTTCGACACGCTGACCGCCAGCCCGCATAGTTCCTGGAACGAGCGCGCGAACGGCCTCAGGATCTCGTACGCGGCCACGAGCACCAGCAGTGACGACGTGATCCCCACCGCCGCCGCCAGCAGCAGCAGCGTCGAGTCCTCGTCCAGCATGACGTGAACCGGATACCTCTGCTGACTCGACGGTGCCACGCGCGACTTGCAGCACGCGAAAGCGCGAATGCGACGAGCTCAAAAGCCGACGAGCAGGCCGCGGGCTCCTCGCGGATTTGGCAGCGGGTCAGCTATCGCAGCACGCAATCGCGCGAGCGGGATGGAGGCCTCAGGCTCGCGGAGCTGCGGAGACCGTGGGCATTATCGTAGGTATCGTGGAGAGCTACGCTGTCACGTCTGGGAGCGGGTTCAGCTCCCGATAAAGTTCACATGGGTGGGCCGCGCGAGCCAGCGCTGAACTTGGAAAGAGTATGTCAGGAGGATGGGAATAAGACCGGAGAGATGGCTACAGACAACCTAAGCGGGGTCTTGCGACCGTACACTTGGCGCCAGCTGGCCGCGGCCTCTTCGCCATGTGGCTTCGCAGAGAGCGTCCACGCACCTCCACTCGTTGTCACGCTGTTGGCTGCGCTGACAGCTTTCCCGCCTCGGTGTTTGGCCGCAGACCATGTGCTCTTGTCGACTGGAACTCCTCGCTCAGCTTTTGGCAGCAGATGCCGCCGCTTGATGTTTCTTGGCAGCTTGTCTCCAGTGGTTGGCGGTGTCACGGCTGTCACGACGCGTGTGACACTGGTGGAATAGATGCTGGTCAAGATGAGCTGGTGGCCATGCGACCGAATGACTGGAGGCAGGAAGCGAGCAGTAATGAGAGGGTGGAGCTCGCCAGATCCAACCTAATTTTTCGGCTCAGAGTCGGGCTCGAATGAAAGGCATGGCAAGTCTCCAACGCGCTACCAACGCTCGCACTCGCTCGCTCGGTGGCTGCTTGGCGCCATGCAGCAGGATGGGGCGACGGATCGACGTTGGGTTGCATTGGTTCAAGCCGTACTATCCACATGCGTAGCCTGGGACACCACGATGTGCCCCCACGCAGTCATGAACATTCTCATCTGATCACGTTGGCTCCTCTGCTGGAGCCCGACGGGCATTGCGTACGTGTGAATACTCTCCTGGGGATGACGCGACGGCGTGGGGATCCAACACACTACCAGGTAGGTCGCTGCTGCGCAGCTATCAACCAGCACCCTCCCTCGATGCATCATGCCATCGACTTCTCCCTGGTGTAGCCCAAACACTCACTGACGGCAGTCTTGGGGCCTCAGATTGTCATCAGTTTGGGGGCGTTGGATCAACCTGCCAACAAAAAAAGATCTCGAGCATGCACGAAGTTGAAGTCCTCGATTCGATTGAACCAATAGAAGCGACGATTGATCCACGTTGACTTCTTTGCAGAACACTCTTAGCAAGAGGCGGCAGCTGCTGATGGCCAGCTTGGCGCTCGCCAATCTTCGGTGGAAGGAATCGAAAATGGCAACTTGAACTGTTGCACGCTCTTCAACTGGGGCCAGCAAGTCTGTACCCACCTCATAAGACGGGACCTTTGCATCAGTTTGCCTCTCTGGCAACACTTTCAGAGCTCTGTTATCGTGCTGAGTGCACCCAGCAGAACGGCCGATTTGGTAGCAGCTTAGGGTTCTCGCTCGTTACAAACAGCAACAACTTCGAGCAGTCTCTAGTCAGCGGCATTGAATGATATGGAATATCTCGATTGAGGGCCTTTGGGCAATGTAGCAACTACCTTGTTGCTTCCGACAATTTGCTTTGTCCAGAATCCAGAAGAGCAGTGGTTCTGAGCGTGACGACATCGATGAGAGAGCAGTTAGCACTACGTGGAGTCGACCAAGGACCAAGCCTGCGGCGGGTCTTCCTCGAGAGTTCGTTCAGCGTCGAGGTGGATGCCAACACCTGCTACAAATCTGCGGAGAGCCTTGGGCATCAGACCTTCGATTCGCTTCCTCGGGCTTACTTGGTGGCTGCTTCTTGTTGTGTGCTCAATTGCGTCATCACCAACCTATGACTGCGGTGCGCTCAGCGGATTTGCACTTACCTTTTGGTCCTGCACTACAGCCCAGGATGGGGCAACCGATCGACTTCGAGTTGCACTTGTTCAACGAGTGCCGCACTATCCACGTGCGTATCCGTTGGCATTACGCGGAGCGTCATCACAGGGACCCTCCGCAGCTCGTTTAACAACACAGCTGAAAAGAACTGAAGAACTGGGCCTTGTGTGCAAGTGTATGCTCACTTTATGATGCATTTGATACTGCTGCTCGCACAACCAGCTCCACGCCATTTCGTTGTCACCCCCACGCCATTGGCTTCCCTTCGATTTGGGTCTGCTCGGATTCGACGCTGCCACAATGCAGAATATCAATGTGTGCTTGAGCCAACTTGTCAGAGGATGAGGTCTCGGAGCAGACCCCATCAAGCGCCGTTCAGCCGATCCAGGAGCAGCGAAGCTCCTGGAAGACGCTTTTCCAAAGAGCTCATCGCATCATCTCACACCACGGTGGCGTTGCGGTTTTCTCCGCTTCGCCACTTGGCGGAATTCGATCGCCGTTTTTGGGACGACGACTTGATTCGGCGGAGGTGCAAGAGGACGAGGGAGCTCAAAATGCGAAGTCGCCAACTGTCTTTGAACCCAACCGCAGCCAGAGGACGGCGGGGCTCACACGAGGCAGCTTTTCCTGTCAGCTCGCACAACAGCGCTGTCCCAATGCCGGAACATTGATGCCAGAAATACTGGCTCCGCAGCGAAAATTGCCGTCACTGAGCGTGGCAGAAACGCCTCACTGCAACTCGTTCTAGTGCGTACCGTAGGCAGCGTGCCAAGCTCGACTCAACAGCCAGCGTGGCTTTGTGAAAGTCCGGACTTTTGACCGACCGACCTCAATCTCGGACATACCTAAACCAAGCTTATATTTGAGCACAAAGCCGACCGACCGACCTCGCCGTGTATTTTTGTTCACGAACATGGTCGAAGGAAAAGGAACACGAAGGAACAAACGTCGACACATACAAACTACCAAGATATTTGGACTCTACCAGAAATCTCCGACCGACCGACCAAAGAATAACCGCTACCAACCATACGAAAAGCCTAGTACATCGTTACACTCGAGCGCGACCGGCGGTTCAAACGTTCACCGACCGACCGACCTCTCCATCCAGCCCAAATTCATACCAAGTCAAGATAATCCAAGTTTATCAAACCGACCGACCAACCCACTAGTAGACGCCAAGCGAATTCGGAGACCATGCCTCCCCGCCCTGCAATGCGCTGCTCGGGCGCTCACTTCCCGATCGGCTGCGTAAAGCTCAAGCGACCATCACTTTGCTCGCCATGAAGACGACGGCCGAGGCCTCTGTAGCAGTTCGCCACGCGATGTCAAGGCGGAGACGCGTGTCGAGGGCTCGCAAGGCGCAAGCGGCAGCCTACTGCGGCGTTCTGTTGGGCTCCGTGGGCCACAAGGCCCCGCCGAGGGACGAGAAGCTCTGCGAGGAGGTGCAGCAGCTCCAGCTCGCGGTCGGAGCGATGCAGCAGCAGGTGCAGGTGGCCGCGCTCGCCATTAAGCAGCTGCACGGGCTCGTGGCCCTGCTGGCGGCCCAGAGGCAAGAAGAGTGAAGCCCCCGCGAAGCCATCCCCACGACTCTCTCTGGAAGCATATAGATGTACGATAGTTCTAGACCCGCGTCTGCAATATAAACCGCTAGTTCTCCACTTTCCTTCACACCTGCAGCTTCTGCACGGCGTGCGCCGCCAGCACCTCGCGCACCGACTCGCGCAGCTGCTCGTTTGGCACGCGCTCTAGTGGCGTCTTGCCCTCGCGGTCCAGCACGTTCGGGTCCGCGCCACGCAGCGAGCAGCATCTGCCAGATGCCGGGGTAGATGGCCAGCCGCGCCGCGTGGTGTAGCGGCGTGTCGCCGAACGCGTTGACGGCGTTTACGTCTGCCCCGTGGGCGATGAGCAGCTCCATCATGTCGGTGTCAAAGCGTCGCATCGCCTGATGCAACGCCGACAAAGCCAGACGAGTTGGTCGCGTTCACGTCGGCGCCAAACGACAGCAGCACCCGCGCCACACGCATTGAGGTCGTATCTTCCACTTGGTCTTCGTCATCACTTGCTTCGTCTTTATCGGCTGCACCATCATCAACTGCGACATCGACATCGTCACCGTCGTCGTCGTTTTCCTCATAGTAGTCGTCATCTTCCTCTCCTCGCTGGAAGGATACGCCTCAATGTCCGACGCGCTGAGCCCCGTGAGCATGATGAGAGGCGTGTCGCCGTGCTGGTCGCGCGCGTCGACATCCGCGCAGCCTTCCTCCAGCAGCAGTTGCACGAGCTTGGGTCGGCTCTTGTCGATGGCGAAGTGCAGCGGGGTCAGCAGTCTCCTGTTCCGCGCGTTGGCGTCGGCTCGAAAGTCCACGAGCAGCGTCCGCACCACGTCCATGTTGAGGCTCTCGACGGCGTAGTGCAGCGCCGTGTTGCCCTGCTGGTCCGCCGCGTCCACGTCCTCCCTCACCGCGCTCTCGTACAGCAGTGGGAGCACGTGCACGGCGCCGTACTTGGCCGCGATGTGCAGCAGCGAGTTGCCAATGAGGTCCCTGTTCCTCACGGCCGCTCCCGCCGAGAGCAGCAGCGCCACCATCTCGGCGTTCCCTCGACGCACGGCGTCGAACAGCGGCGGCTCCGTGTGGCGCACTACTCCGTCCAGGTCGGGGTCGAAGTCGAGCACGAAGGCCAGTGCATCGAGCCTGCCGCTATCCATGGCCGCGAGCATGAGCTGCCTCCAGAACCGCTCGTTCACGCTCTCTCCGCTGCGAAAGATCGCCTGCAGCAGTCGAGCTGCGATCGCCGTGTGTCCGTGCTCGAGCGCCTGCTCGCACGGCGTCTCGCCGAAAAACTGGCCAGGGATGTGGGCCTTGTGGCCCGCGAGCAGCAGCCGCTCGACCGAGCGCTCGTCGCCCGCCGCACAGGCCGCCAGCAGCTCCGAGGCGTCGTCTGCGGCGTCCGCGGCCGCGAGGAACCACGGCCGGCCGGCCATGCTTGTCACCGTTCCGCAGTATCGGGAATTGCGGATATAGCCGCGATCGACTGCCAAGTGGGACATGATGATGACTCGAGCGGCTCACGAGCAGCTCATGAGGACGGAAGGTCTCCGCTCGCGCCGACCGAGCGGGCCTGCGAGGTCTCCGCTGGTCTCTGACTGCCGGTCGACGCCTCCATCTCCGCTCGAGGGCGACCGAGCAGCCCAGAGGAAGCTCGACGACCGGAATCGGGTTCAACGCGTTCCGCCTGCCTGCTGGTCCGACGAGTTGGGTCGTCGCGCTCTGCTCGGCGTTCTGCACGTGCCGCACGGTCCTGCACCCGCTGTTGTGATCGCCCGCGAGACGACCGCACGCGAGCAAATGTCTCGCTCGATCCGCGACGGCCGACCGTCCGTCCGTCCACTTGGTTCAAGCAACGACCACCGCGCCGTCCAGCCCAGCTTCAGAATGCTCGCAAGAGGCTTCAAGTGTCGACGAAAACGGAGCAGCGAGCGAGACTCGAAGGCAGGCGAGCCGTCCGCTTGATGCCGCGGGTGCAAGCGGTTGAAGCGACCGCATCCTGCAGGATGGGGCGAAGCGAGGCAGCGTGGCGCGTATACTCATCAGAGGCGTATACTTGGCTGGATTGCTGCTGCTCCGAGAGGAGCTGCTGCTGCAACGAGTTGCACCGTACCGTAAATGTACGTAGAATTCGTACCGTACTCTTCCCCCCAAACGAGTGCAAGCGGTTGCAGTGCACAGTTCGTGCGATGCGTACAGTGCCGACGCGGATGATGCGAATACGACAGGGGAACTGGCCCCCGCCCTCGTTGAACCCGTCGCAAGGATATCTACGTACGTACGTAGCGAGGTGAAGTGGAAGTGGATGGAGGCGGTACAGTACCTACTAGAATCACAGAGGTGCAACCAGTCGCCTCAGGGTGGCGCCGGGCGATGCGACCCCATAGAAAAGCGAGTGCGACGTGTATCATGCGCTGCACTTACACCCGGTTGCCCAGCACCTCGTCCAATCCAGCGGGGGGACCGGCGGAGACCTCCACCTGGCTCGCACGGCAGCTCAGCCTCTGCTGTCAACCCGCAAAACTGTACTGTGCTCCCTCGCTCATGAGATCGTGCGAAGCCTGCCTACACACGACGCGAGCCAGTCCGGGTTGCAGCCGTACCGTAGGGTGTCGCTCCTGCAGAGCGCTCGTCGGTGCAGAGGCCAGCGCAGAAACAGGGCCTTCGACCAATCAGTGACCGACGTGGCATCCCCTAGCCCCCGCTCAGCGCATATCCGCAGCGGTCGATGGCCTCGACTTGACTTGCCCTCGCTCGCTCGCTCGTTGCCGCTGTGGGAAGCTCGCGAGCGAGCTGGGGCGCTGCGTTGTGGTCGCAAAAGGAGCAAGCGTCGAGTAAGTGAGCGGGTGAGTGTCGATGTGAGTAGTGGCTTCGCGTGGGCTGCCAACGTCAGGCTTTTGACAGTTGGTGATGATGGCGCATTGTGGCGTTTTCTCCCCTTCTTTTTGACTTTTTTCTTTTCCTTCAACGGGTACAGGTTGTCGCTTGACGACTGCAACTGCTTCCAGCACATACAATCTTCCAGTGCTCACTCCCCCTCATCACGCAACCGTGACGCGACGCACAAACCAACACATCGAAACAACAGTGCTTTCCATGGCGTAAAAAAAAGTCGCCGCATCGCAGAAATTACTGCCGTCCTGTATGATTCAACGCGTGACTGGTGCCCAGTATGCGCAGTACCGTAGACACCCCTGCGCGGCAACTCAGACACTGTCCGTCCGTCGGTAGTATACTCTCGGTCGCTGCGTTTTTTACCAGTGGCCCGTGTGTGCTTGCTGCTCCGGTTTCTCCCCCTCGTGCGTACCGTAGATTCCCTCCTCCCCCCCTTCGTCCGTCGGCCCGACGGCAACCCACACGCCTCACTTCGCAAAGAGAACCCGGCCGTCGACACCCCGCTCGAAGCTCCGCCTTGGTACCGTAGATTCCAGGCCCTCCCGCCGCCATGGACCTCTCCATGATCCTGAGCCCCGCCGTGGACGCCGAGGAGCCCGCCATGGCGCCGCCGCCTTCCCCGCCGCCTGCCGCCGCGCGCTGGCACCCGGACGAGGTCGAGTGCGCTGTGTCCATCCTGCACGACTTCCAGGCGCCGGCTGCGGCCTCCGCGGCCTCCAACGGCCCCGTGGGGCCCGAGAACGGCGCTGGCGACGAGAACCGCCGCGCGCGCGCCAACGAGGCGCCCTCGGCCGTCTGGGGACCGCAGGACGCCATGTCCAAGCTCGATCTGCTCGTACAGGCCGACGCCGCCATCAAGACGGGCCGCGCGGCGCCCAGCTCGCCGCTGCTGGCGCCCGCGGGCGTGCGCAGCGGCGTATGGACGCGCGCAGAGGAGGAATACGCCGCCGCGCTCATGTACTACTTCCTGCGCGGCGAGCTCGAGCACGGCATGGTGCGCGAGGGCACCACGCTGCGCAAGTTCCTCGCCGAGATGCTCGGCTGCAACCGCAGGAGGGTCTCCATGAAGCTCGCCACCGAGGCCATCGCAGGCAGGAAGGTGCCGCGCAAGGTTGGCGCCTCCGTGTTCGTCGCTATCCGACCGCCCAACGCACCCGTGGACGAGGAGACGGAGGCAGAGATGCAGGCCATGAAGGACACGCTCGCAGACCTGCGCAAGCGCTGCTTCAGCGACAGCATTGAGGAGAAGGGACACCACGACGGGACGTACAGACACTACCACCGCGACCGCAGCGGCAGCCTCATCGCCATCGAGCACTACCCGCCGCACCACCGAGGAGACCCGCTAGAGGAGATACTCGACCACCCGCCGCAGTACCACGACGAGACCAGCAGCAGCGCGGGCCACGGCGTCACGGGCGCGACCTCGGACGACGACGATGACGCGCTGTCCGCCAGCGTCCCGCACAAGCGCACGCCCAGACGACGCACGGCGTCGCCGCTCAAGAAGCGCGGCAGCGGGAAGAACGCCGCCAAGGCGGCCAAGAAGCACCCGACCATCATCCGCACGGGCTTCGAGTCGCAGGAGGAGGAGGAGTACGTCACCAGCATGATCGAGTTCTTCCTCGAGGGATCGCTCGCGCTGCCAGAGGGAACGCCGCTCGTCGAGTACCTTTGCGAGCAGCTCCATTGCTCGCCGCGCGCACTGTCGCTCAAGCTTGCGCCGCGTCGGGCTTCGGACCCGAAGAGATTCCCGGACAACATGGGCGAGATCACGTTTCGCTCTCGAGTGACAGAGATGGCGAGCGCCGAGTACGAACAGGACGACGACGACGTGTCGGACGAGATTTTTGAGGTAGAGGCGCGTCTCGGCGAGCTTCGCGTCGCGTGCCTCGAGGCTCACGAGAAGCACCTGCAAGAAGCGCCGGTGGTGCGCATTACGCCTCGATCGGTGGCTGTGCCGAGCCCGTCTCGAGTGAGCCCTCGCCCAACGCAGCGCAGAGCCCGATCTTCCCACGCAGCTCCCACGACGTTTTCACGCAGCGGTGCGTGGTCGCGCGAGGAAGAAGAGTACACGGCTGCTCTCATCGACCGCTTCTTCAAGGGCACATTGGACATTGCGGAAGGAACGACGCTGCGAGCGTTCCTCGCCTCGAAGCTCCAGTGCAACCCGATGCGGGTCTCAAAGAAGCTCGCGAGCGAGTGCATCGCCGACGTCAAGATCCCCAAGAAGCTCGGATCCTCGACGTTCGTGCGACAGCGGCGGAATAGCAACGCCGGCGAGGAGGGCAGCGAGTACCCGCCGCAGGTCAAGCCAGAGCACCAGATCTCGTTCGATGGCAAGACGGACCGACCGCTGCGTGAGCTCGAGCGAGCGTTCCAGCGCGTGGACAGCGCCAAACACTACTCGATGGGCTCGACAACGATGTCGATGGGTGCTCACAGCCTTAAAGTCCCCTGCCCGTGGCCGACGTCGGAAGCTGCCGCTGTCTCCATCATTTTCGTCTCCCGGACCGTCCAGGATGCTGTACGAAGAGGAGTCCGAGGACGAGCGGCTCCGCCGCCAGGTGCCCCAAGCCGCTAGCCGGCATTACGGCTCGCACTCCTCGTCGGACGAGAGCGACGTGGACTCGATGAGCAAAGTTCGCCGCACCGACTACTCTCGGTCTCCTGCGGCCGAGGCAGGCTCGTGCTCGAGCCCACGCCGCCCATGAGCGAACGGCGAGCGTGAGCAGCGTGAGTTCGGATGGAGGTCCAGCCGCGTTCGAGTCGCACATTGTGCCGTTCTCGCTCCGTGAGCAGGTGGCCTAGTGCGCATGTGCATTTTCGGCGATTGAGGTGGTGTAAGTAGGTATGTAGCTATCTTTTGGATTTATTGCAGCAGGAGATGAAGATAATGCGAGCTTGTGCGCTTCAAGACGTTCTAGTCGAGCTGCCGTGGCAGAGAGAGAGTCAGCGCGATGGGGATCAGTCAGCATCACCTCCGCCTCGCGTCTGTACGGGTGGCAACTCTCGTTGCACCCGATTGCGTTTGCGCTCCATGCGCAGATCAGCAGATGTGCAACATGATGGCGTGGAGATCATCCCACTGTGCTCGGCACCGTGGCACTTGATCACAGGAGTGATTCACTGCAACTCACGCATCCTCTTTCTCCGACTAGAGGATTGCCAAGCGCGATGGGCGCTTCATTGCCGTCAAAGGATCGTTCATCGGACGAGCAATGCATGCACAGCGCCAAGTCGAGCTCTCGTGGCAGCTCTGCGGCTGCTGGCTCCCTTCGTGACGTTGCCATGGTCATTGGAGACACCTGATCTAACGCCAACGTCCCATCGCATGTTGAAGCTGTTGGCCACCGTTGGAGCCAACCAGCCAAACCGCCGCACTTTTCAATTTGCCTCGCTTCGACAACGACGACGACGATGGCGAGCTCTGGAACGCCATCACCTTCTCACCCTATCTTGTCGGCCAGCACCGCGGGAGATGCGGCCCGCATCGCGGAGCTCATCGAAGAGGGCGCCGAGGTGCCGCACGACAGCGACCAGCCGCTCGCCACACCCTGTGAGCAGGCAGCTCTCCACGGCCACCTGGACTCTCTGAAGCTACTGCTGCCGAGCGCGCGACGTCAGCTCGCATTGTCATTCGCAGACGCCCCGGAAGGCTCCAAGGACGCGACCAAAGCCACGCATGCGTTCTGGTGCAAGCTACTCACGGCTGCGATCCGAGGCGGACACGAACACGTCGTCGAGTTCCTGCTAAACACCAGCGACATCAACTTGTCGGCTGCTGCTACCAAGGGGGAGCGTGAGCAACCTCCGCTTTTTGAGGCAGTCGAGAACGACCTGAGCGGCATGCTGGAGCTGCTGATGCGCCACGGAGCTAGTTTGTGCGACGCAAAGGACCCAATGGGCCGCTCTCTGCTGCACTGTGCTGCCGAGTTCGGTGCTACCAAGTGCTGGAGCGTGCTCATCAAGAACTGCGAGGAGCATCTGGACAGCCGCGACCAGCAGGGCAACACGCCGCTGCACTACGCGGTCGAGTTTGGCCGCGAAGATTTCGCCCGACAGTTGATCCGAGCTGGAGTAGACGTGAACGCACGAAACGAGCGACGAGTGACGCCGGTCCACCTGGCAGCGAGTACTGGAAACCCGGAAATGCTCAAACTCTTGCTTGTCGAGGCCCGAGACGAGATCGACGTGAACACCAAGGACTACAACGGCAAGACGCCTCTCCACGATGTCGTGCAACTCGATGTTGCGGCATTGGACGACGAGTCGCCGACACCAGTGAAGGACCGAGAGGAGAAAGTGGTCCAACTCGTTGACCTGCTGCTCTCACACAGTGCTGATTCCGACATGGTCGACCAGGTGACGCGGGATACGCCCCTGCACGTAGCCGTCCGTCGTGGGCTGGAGAGAACCACCCACTCGCTGCTCGTCAACGGTGCTGACCCAAACGCAGCCGACAAATTTGGAGTGACGCCCATGCATGTGGCTGCAGCATTTGATGCGAGTCATGAGCTGTGGGTTATGTTGCTGCAGCACGGAGGTGACACCGCGTTGTTGGATGCTGAAGGGCACGCGCCGCTGGACCTGGTCAAGGATGAGAAGACTCGCGCAGACTTGCAAACCCTGGTGAACCACTACCAGAAGCCGTGAGAGGACGAGACCCTCTTCCAGAAGCTGCGAGACGACGAAAAGCAGAGCAAATGCGTATAACAGCATATGATTGTCAGTGAGGAACGGCAACACCGTGAATCGACAGGATTTCATGGTGAGAAAGTCTTTGGTGTCGTGTTCCACGTCAACTTGCTGAAGCATGCGTCAACGCGAGTATCCCAGGTGGGGAAGCAAAATTAGCTCTCGTCCTAGTGTCCTGCCCGGACGACGTCAACGGGTTTGCATCACGCAATTGACGTCCATGCGCCTTATGTCCCCATACAATTGATAGCCTTGGTGATCACGCATGGCATTTCGATCGACGCCATCACCACAACGATGCTAGACTCCACGGGTGTCCAGGACCCTCGACGACCGCATCGACGATGGAGCTCACTTCCTAATCAGCTTCACAATCACCAAGCAACAACAACCAGTCACCAGCCACCATCGTCATGGCGTCGCTCGCCGACTACAAGCTGTTCACACCTTTTGAGCTCGCCAACGGACTCACACTCCGCAACCGTATGATCTTCAGCCCGTGCACTCGCGCTCGCTCCGACATGGACACACGAGCTCCCAACGAGCACAACGCCAAGTACTACGCGGCCCGCGCGAGTGCCGGACTCATCATCTCCGAGGGCGTGGCTGTCTCGGCTCAGGGCTACGGGTGGTTTGGCGCGCCGGCACTGTACTCGCAAGAGCAGGCCGAGGGTTGGCGCCGCGTCGTGGATGCCGTGCACGCTCGAGGAGGCAAGATCTTTGCTCAGTTGTGGCACATGGGACGCCAGTCACATCCGTCATTCCACGGCGACAATGGCGAGGTGCTCTCGTGCTCGTCGACGTGCTACACGACGGGTCACACGCACCACGGTGTCACGGGCGAGACTGTGCCATTTGTCGCATCCCGCGCCATGACCGTCGCCGAGATCAAGCAGACCATCGAGGACTTCCGCACCAGCGCAGCGCTCGCCAAGGCTGCGGGGTTTGACGGTGTCGAGTTCCACGGTGCAGGAGGCCACCTTATTGACGAGTTTCTGCAGTCGAGCACCAACCTGCGTTCGGACGAGTACGGCGGATCGTTCGAGAACCGCTATCGGTTCCTCCAGGAGCTCATCCAGGCAGTCACGACCGTGTACCCTGCTGACCGCGTGGCCGTGCGGTTGTCGCCCAACGGCGTGTACGGCGGCATGGGGAGCGAGGACAACTGGGAGATGTTCTCGTACGTGTTCGAGCAGCTTGGCAAGGAGGGACTGGCTTACATCGCGACCCATGATGGCTTCGGCTTCGGTCGATCCGACAAGTGCCGCGTGTTCACGGTGTTTGACATCAAGTCGCTCGTCAAGGACACGCCCGTCATGACCACGTGCAGCCACACGCGCGACACGGGGGAGGGCGCTCTCCGCAGCGGCGCGGCCGACCTCGTGGGCTTCGGTCGGCCGTTCCTCGTGAACCCGGACCTGGTGGAGCGCTTCCAGAACGACTGGCCGCTGCACGCGCCGCTGGCGTACGAGTTCTTCTGGAACGCCAAGAAGGGACTCGAGGGCTACGCCGAGTTTGAGGCGTACGACAAGGAGAAGGAGGAGAGCAAGCAGTAAAGTAAGCAGCTTAAACATGAGCAGCAGCAGATGGAGGAGGAGCTTCAAGCAGTAGGGCGAATGGATATGATGGGCTTCAAGTGGGACTCGACTGCAGAGTGTTGGATGATTTGTTGCCTTTTTGACGCAGAGAACGTTCGCGGGGGCTTCTGTGCGGCTCGACTCGCAACTTGAAGAGCTCAATGGCTACCCACTCATTCCTGATCTCGTCACGCACGACGCACTAGTCACCAGGAACTCGACACGCCATGCCTTCTGCCCAATCCTCAGTCGACGCCACCCAGCTTCTAGCAAATCTCCGAGCTGCCATAGGCTCCGATGACGCAGCAAAGGCTCGTGAGACTCTCGCGGCCGCCGTTGAGCTCGATGCTGGTATCCCCATGGCGTGGGAAGTCGAGACGGCGAAGGCGTTCGAGCTGACGCCGTGCGAGATGGCGGCCAGTAAACCAAGCGCCGAGATGCTCGAACTTCTGTTGGAGTTTGTCACCCAGCAGCCTGCCGAGTCGGCGAGCTCGGTGATTTCGTTCTGGCAGCGAGTGGTCGCGACCGCCACAAGAAGCGGGCAGACGGCGCCACTCCAGCTCGTGCTGAGCAAGATTGGCAACGATAACGTGCGCGAGGAGGTTCTGGAGTCATACACTGCTCTCTTCGAAGCCATCCGCAAGGACAATTCGGAGCTGATGCGGCTGCTCACAGACCATGGCGCGAGGCTCGAACGCATTCGCAACCCTCAAGGACAGTGCGCACTTCACGTGGCAGTCGAGAATGACGCGGAAAAGTGCTTTGAATGAAGTTCTCACTAACAGCAGCAGCAGCAGCAGCTTGAAGAATACCGCAGATCGACACGGTCACACACCCCTGCACTACGCTGCCGAGTTTGGTCGCATCAACATGGCGAAGCAGCTCCTCCTGGCAGGCGCTAACCCCAACGTTCATTCCGCCGTGCAGCAACTGACTCCACTTCATTTAGCGGTTCGCAACGCGCGTGTTGAGGTCGTGAAAGTGCTGCTGGAGGGTAACGGAGGAGCAAGCGCAGATCCGAATGCGATTGGAATCGGTGGCAAGACGCCGCTCCACGACGTATTTTCCATCGACCTGGACACATTGGAAGATGCTCAAAGCGATGATGAAGACGAGGACCGTGCCGAGGCGGTCCAGTGCGACTTGCTCCAAGCCCTTCTCGAAAGTGGAGCCGATCCGAACGTTCTTGACGCATCGCCAGGCTTTTCTGCGCTTCACCTGGCCATCCGCGGTGAGTGCGAGCGGGCGATCGAGCTGCTTCTCGAGCACAAGGCCAACCCGAATGTCCGTACTAGCACGGGAGGGACTGACGGCGCTGCACATCGCTGCCTCCTTTGATGCGAGCGTTGATGCGTGGAAAAACCTGCTTGATGCCGGGGCGGACTCGAGTATCAAGGATGACACGGGGAAGCGAGCCCGTGGAGCTCCTCGTTGACGAAGATAAGGCGAGTGAGCTAGCTGAGCTTCTGTAGCCTTGAGGCTATTGAATCTTTGACATGCGTGGTTGCTTATAGCTATCTCTTCCGGATAATATGAAACAATGCAATGGTTTTCCATTCGAAGGAAAGCGACGCTGTTGTTGACTGCTTTACACATACGGCTCGACAAGAGCTCTCATGGCTGACTATCGCGATTGACTCGACTTCTTCGGGCCTGCAGCAAACAGCAATCACGTTAGTCTTCTGAAAGCGCGATATCAAGGTAACCATATCACTCACAAGTGCCTGCATGAGCTCTTGTTCTCGCTGTTGGAGTTGCTGAACTTGCTGTCGTAATCGATCCAACTCTGGGCCTGTAATCTGAGAGCCTCCACTGCTGCTTGGCACCACATTCTGCTTTTGCTGGAGTCTCAATGCCTCATTCTCGACTCGTAATCGCTGTAGCTGTTGGTCGGTGGCTGCTGCACGCTTACTCAGCGTTTCGTTCTCCTCGCGAAGCGCTGCGATCTGGTTTCGCTCTGCATCGCCTGAGGCTTTTAGTGGGGATCTTCGAGTTGGCGATCGTGGTGATGCTCTTGGCGGCTGTGCTTTCCTGTAGGAGATTTGTTGTCGTGGTTGACTTGCATGGAAATCGGTGGTAGACATAGCTTCGAGCTTGATTGCGACTGCCGCAAGCTTCGATGTAGCGGCAGCCTCCTCTGCAGCTCGTAATCGGTGTCGGAGAGCTTCGTTCTCGGCTTTCAGTGCTTGATTCTCTCGTTTCAAGTTGCACATTGCAAACTCCGCCGGGTCAACTTGAACTGCCGGTCGATTCTGAATATTCTTTGCTCGAGTAGCGTAATTGAGTGTGCTGACCGAGTCATCAAGGGCATTCGAAGAGGGGAGACGCAGGCAATCATGAGCGTCAGGCTATTGCCTCCAAGCGAGTCCATGAGCAGCATGGTGAGCTTGCTGTCTCGATACGGAATGAACGCGTTTGATTGGGGATTTGCTCCTGCAGTTGATGCTGCAGATAGCGCTGATATGACTTTCCCCAGCGTCAGCAGGCTCTTGTTGATATTGCTCGTCTCCTCGGTATTGCTGGACTTGGTCTCTTTCAGTCGTTCACTACCTGCAAGGTCGACGAACGAGACTTTACCGTACTTTGTGATCACATGGCCATCAGTGGCGTCCTTCGTCTGTCGATCCACATGGATGGTAAGCAGTGAATGGCTACGACTGGAGTCCTTGTTCATATCGTGTGACCCGACTCGACGATTTCTGTGACCCTCATGGACGACAGCAAGTACGTCATCGATCGAGTCACATTGTACGACAAGCAAGTTCTGGACGTAAAATCCCGACTGATCATTCCACCGGACTTGTAAAGACCCTGAGCTCGGGTTGAGCAGATCGTAGACATGCTCGTTGTAGATTTCGCAGTAGGATGCACGCACCACGAACGAAGTATCGCTCGACGCTCGCTGAAATGCGTCGTACAGATACTTTAACGCTCTCGGGATGACTCCGTCCGACACACCTGCGTCCGATTTCGAAAGATGATCATCGGCTAATTTCTTGGTCTTGCCGGAGTCCGCCAACAGCTCATCCGTGCCGGACATGCTGTAGGTCTTTCCAGAGCCGGTCTGTCCGTAGGCAAACACCTGTGGCGAGATACCCCTCCGTGACTGCATCCAGTAGAGTTGTGACGCCACATGCGCGGAAAAACTGTGTCTGCGAAAGCTGCTCGGGAGCGCACAAATCAAACTGGAAGCTGCGCACGAGCTCGCGCTGCGACCCCGACGCTGGTGTCACAAGCTGCAGCTCCCGATGCTGGTGCGGCTGCATCTGAGCTGAGAGCGGTGGCGGTGGGAATCGAAATAGATGTGCGTCGCCTCTCGCTCGCTCGTTGGCGTTCATCGGGCGGCATCTCACCACCACCCTCACGCTTTGCCTACTGATAGCAGCTGTAGCAGCTGAAGTAGCGGTTGTCGCTATTGCTGGAGCGGATGTGAGCGAGGAAGAAGACGCCGGTCGAGCGCTTGTTGAGGGCGAGGCAGCAATGACCGGCATCCTCGGGCTCTGGCTTGTCAACGGGCTCTGCGCTCTCTTGGCAGCAGCTTCCAGTCCGCTGGTGAGCAATAGACGCCTGGTCATCATTCATTCACCAGCAGCACCAACCTGGCATCGGTGCTCGAATGGGCGGCAGCAGTTGCTGCTGCGAGTTGCCCGCGTGCCTCGCCATCCCCGCGTTCGATCCCCTCGTCCTCCCGACCATCACGCACTTGACCACGTTGAAGCTGCAAAAAATAGCCGTGGCGAATACTTTTTCCCCGTGCCAACACTTTCCTATTTTTCATCAAACCTCTAACCGCTACCTCCCCGTTACATCTCCCGCTCACCACCACGTGGCGCGTCATGGCCCCATTCCCGCAGGATCTCGCGCCCGCGCAGCTCCTCCAGGCGGCCCCCAGCTCTCCCCAGCGCCCCAGACGCAGCTCCAGACGCAGCCCCAGCCCTCATGAACCCCTGGAGCCTCGCGCTGGCGCTGGCCGCCGCCTGCGCGTCGCTAGCTGATGCCGCGCGCACCGCCGTCGTGCTCGAGTCGCCGGCGCTGCGAGCGTCTCACTCGCGCTTCTTTAAGCTGCTGGAGGGTGCGTGGGCCTCCTGTAGAACGCGCTGAGCGCAGTGGATGACTGACCGACTGCCGCAGCGCGAGGACATGAGCTCGCCTTCTTCTCCGGGGACGACGCGCTGCAGCTGGAGCGCTACGGAGTCGCCGAGTTCGAGAACCTGGTGCTCTTCTCGCCCGCCAAGGCGCTCGGCAGCCTGCGCAAGGCAGACCTGCTGCGCTTCGTCGAGCAGGGCGGGAACGTGCTGCTATCGGCCAGCGCCAAGCTCACAAAGGTGCAGAGAGAGTTCGCGCTAGAGTGCGGCGTCGAGTTCGACAGGAAGGGATCGCTCGTCATGGACCACGTCGCGCCCATTGACGACGACCAGGACATCTACAACGCCGTCATCGCCGCAGCAGACTTCGTCGCGTCCGACCGCGTCGTCGGACCCTCGCTCGCCAAGAACGCGCCAGGCGCCAAGCCCGTCGCCTTCTCGGGCATCGGCATGGCGATCGACCCCAGCAACATCCTCGGCTTCCACGCGCTCATGGCGCCCGCCACCGCCTACTCGGCCAACCCGGTCAAGGACGTGGGGGCTGATGGAGCCGTGCGCTTTGGCAATGAGATCGGGCTCGTCACGGCCGTGCAGGCGCGCAACAACGCGCGTCTGGTCTTCTCGGGCTCGCTCGACCTCTTCAGCGACAAGTTCCTCGCGGACGACCGCTTCGCCAACGCCGAGTTTGCCGACTTTATCACGCGCTGGGGCTTCCAGGAGCGTGGCGTCCTGCGCCTCGCCAACGTGGCGCACCACCGCGCCGACGGCTCGCAGCCCGACAAGATGCTCAGCGACGCCAAGCGCCCCGACCAGCCCATCACGCTCTACAACGAGGCCGAGGTCGCGCGCGACTCGCTCGTGTACCGCATCAAGGACAACCTCACGTACTCGTTCGACCTGCACGAGCTGCGCGACGGAAAGTGGCTGCCGTTCGCGGCTGACGACGTTCAGCTCGAGTTTGTCATGCTCGACCCGCACGTGCGCAAGACCATGACCCATGACGGCAAGGGACATTTCTCGGTCACATTTGAGGCCCCCGACGCCTACGGCATCTTTTTGTTCCGCGTCATGTACCGCCGCCTGGGTCTCTCGACCGTCTACACGACCACACAAGTGTCGCTGCGTCCGTTCAAGCACAACGAGTACGAGCGCTTCATCCCGGCAGCTTACCCGTACTACGCGTCGGCTTTCTCCATGATGGCGGGCGTGTTCGTGCTCAGCGTCTACTTTCTGTTTTACGATGGCAAGTAAGTAGATCCGGCGGATGGATTCGAGGCGTATCGAACAAGCGATTCGCGAAGGTGATAGGTGAGGACGCACTTGCGTTCAAATGAAACACATCTTTCACCAACAATGGTTTTAGTTGGCAGTGAATATGGTTAGAGATTTTTCATGGCGAAACGACTTCAAGGTGAGCGGTTGACGATCTATAAAACCGCTTCTGCCAAAGTTAAGCAGCCTCTGTGGGCGGCCATTTGCAATTTTGGAATCATCACTGCAATTGTGCTCAAGCGCGAAGACGGCAAAAATCGACCACCCTCTCTCCAATCATGACATCAAGCAGTGGATTGGAGCTGCATAACGTCGCCAAGGTTGGAAACATCGGAGAGCTTCAAAGACTGATTAAGGGTGGAGCGTGTTTGGAGGTGAGAGACGACCAAGGACAAACACCATTGCATATTGCAGCCGGCTCTGGACGCAAATCTGTGGTGCAACTCTTGATTGACGCTGGCGCAAATATTGAGGCGACAGATAAAAGCAAAAAGAACAAACCTCTGCACTACGCGTGTGCGGCAGGAGACGCTTCGATTGTACAACTACTGATTGATTCCGGCGCAATCATCGAAGGTAGTACATATTGGGATCAAACTGGGCCAACTCTGTTAGCACTCGCTTGTGCTGCTGGCCATGCGTCTGTTGTAAAGACACTCATTCACAATGGTGCTAATATTCAAGTCAGCACCACTTGTCATGGCATGAAGTCGGCAATAACAGGTGACATGCTGTTGCTCACTCCATTGCATATTGCTTCAGCAAATGGGCATACATCAATTGTAAAAATGCTCGTTGACGCGGGTGCCAACGTTGAAGCAAGAAACTCAGATTTCCAAACGCCACTGCATATTGCATCCGATGCTGGGCACGAGTCGGTTGTGCGACGGCTAGTTCACGAAGGATCCAGGCTGGAGGCGAGAGGATATTTCAAATTGGAGTTTCGAGAGCATGCAACATCACAAATTGACTCTACCCCGCTATTTATCGCCTCAGCACGAGGACACGAGGCAGTGGTGGCGGCACTCCTTCAAAATGGCGCCAATGTGGACGCAATGGATGAATTCGGAACTACACCTTTGTACGCCGCTAGTGAATATGGACATGGATCTGTGGTGAAGTTGCTAATTGAAGCAGGTGCCAACTTAGAGACGAGGACCATTATGGGATTCACACCACTGCATATTGCACAGAATGAAACGATTGTGAAATTACTCATCAACGCTGGCGCAGATGTTCATGCGTTGTCGACAAGCGGAATGACACCGTACATGATAGCAACTTCTAGCAAAAACACGAAGGTGAGGGCCATTCTCGAACACGCAATTGCGAACCCCATTTCACCCCAGATCTCACGGCCAAAACCCTTGCGTCGTTCTACAATGAAGTTAAGTTCTAAGCAATCTACATTACAACAGTTACGAGCCGCCTTCGAGCGAGGACAGAGCAAAACACTCAAGATTCTCCTCAAGTCATTCTTGAGCGATAAGGAAACCGAAGAAACTACGTCTATCGGTGAATGTACCGACAAACAGCAATCCGATCTTCTATCCGCGTGCAAAGATGGACAAGTCACTCTTGCCAGAAAGCTCATAGATGCCGGTGTAAAACATAATGTATTAGATGAAGACGGACTCAACCCGCTGATGCTAGCAGCTCAGAATGGCCACGATGTCATTGTAAGCACATTGATTGATGCTGGCTTGACCGCAGACGCAGCTGAAACAGCGATACTCTTAGCGTGCAGCAACAAACAGGCAGTAGTGGTGCAGCAGTTGATTGATTCAGGTGTCAATCTTGACATCACAGACGACTTCGGAAACACACCGCTGATTCTTGCTACTAAATCGAGTTGCAATACTATAGTTCAGCTGCTGATAGCTCGAGGGGCAAACACCAACGCAGCTGAAATCTACCAGCGAACTGCTTTACACTGGGCTAGCTTAGAAGGTCTTACAGCAATAACTCGCATGCTTCTTGAGGTTGGATCTGAGTTAGAAGCAGTAGATTACGAAGGAAGAACCCCCTTGATGCTAGCAGCTCAAAGTGGACATATTAGCATTGTGACGATTCTTCTTGACGCCGGTGCAAATCCTCTAATGAAAGATAAGCACAGCCTGGATGCATTAAGAATTGCATCGAAGCATGAACACAACGAAGTCGTTGCAGTGGTGAACAAATCCTGCCAAAAAGGACCACAATCAGCGTCTATCTCTTCTCAATATATCCTTTCAGACAATATGACAAGGGCCACTAGTTGTGGCCTTGCGTCGGCCGCCGAAATTGGAGATATGCCCGTGATTCAAATCCAGATTCTCGCTGGTGCAAATGTGAACTCGGTCGATGAGCGAGGGTGGACTCCTTTGATGCATGCAGCCTGTTTCGGACAGAGCGCTGCAGTGAGCGCTTTAATCGATAGTGGTGCTACTGCTAGTATTGAGGCTACCGACATTGAAGACAACCGAACAGTGCTATACCTGGCTTGCTTGTTTGGACATGAATCTGCTGCTCGAATCCTGATCAAAGCAGGCGCCTGCGTGGATGTAACAGACATGGTTGGAAGGACTCCGTTGATGATAGCAGCATCCAAGCGATACGACTCTATTGTTAACGCACTTATCCAAGCTGGTGCCAAGATCGAAGCAAAGGACTCCAGAGGGTGGACTGCGTTGCTGTGGGCGAGTTTTAAGGATTGCTCCTCGACAGCCAAGTTGTTGATTCAAGCTGGTGCAAACATTCAAGCGAAAGCTTCAGATGGAAAAACTGCCCTCATGATTGCGTCGAGTCACAGCCACGAAGGGATTGTCGCTTTACTTATCAGCTCTGGCGCAGATGTGAATGCAACAGATTGTGAAGGCAAGACTGCGCTGCATATAGCATGTGAGGAGGGACTCACGGGAGTCGCTCGGCTGCTGATCAATGCGAATGCAAATTTGGAGGCTGTGGACAGACGCGGATGGTCACCATTGAAGATGGCAATACACAAAGGCCACAGCGAAATTGTCCAGTTGCTAACAGCCAACAATAATGCGAAACTGGCCCAAACTGTCCAAGCAAATATTCCAAAGTTGAAGAAGGCGCTTGAAAGCAAGGATGCAAATGCTTTTGTTGAAAGCCTCGGCTCGATGCTTGATGGAATGCTGCAGCTAGCGTCAGCATCATTTTCTCTTGCTGCGCAGCCATCAGGAGCAAGCCCTTCGCTTTGCGCTTCGCAAGCCTCGGAATCCATGTCCAGCCTGCCCCTCAAAGATAATGTATCGGTACACCCGATCACTCCGAGTGCCTCGCTTGAACAGTTGAAGACACCCGAACGATCGGAAAGTATTAGTATCGAAGTTCTTGATGACTTGGAGAGCTTCCCCGTCCACCTCTCAGTCCAGTGCTCGAATGGGGACATTCACCTCTTCAAAACCCTGATGAGAAATATGACGACAAAGAATTCCGACCCGAATGCAGCAATGTGGGTGGAGCAAACTTCCAGCGGCACTACGACAGAGATGGTTGTAACTGCGAGCGAGTACGCATTCCTGCTCGGATACCGCGATATTGGGGCAGTTCTAGCACAGCAAATGAAGCTCGAACTCTAGCACTGGCACCGAATTGAGGGCGAACTCAATCAAAGGAAAAGAACGAGTAGCGCGATGAGATCTACCAAAAATGAAAATCCTAGCTGAGCCACTTAAGTCATTGTCATTGTCGTGGAGGTCGGGCGATGGCAGCGACGTGGCTGGATGGCTCGCTCCGCCTGCAAGGCGGATGGTGAGACGCAACAGAACAGGAAGGCGGGCATCATGGAACACTCTGTCGGACGGCCGATGCGCGGCCTTGACACCGAGATGCGCACTTGAAGCAGGAGAGACAAGCAAGCCGGCAGCCGCCTTACAGTCGCCGAGACCTGGACGCTGGCAGCATCTTCCTCCCGTCCGCACGGGATTACTCCTGCGTGCATTCATTCACGAGAGGAGGCCCGGATCCTACCCGAGTTGTCGTCCATCCATTGCCGGTCGGGTCCGAGACACGCACTGCTCGTCGGACGCGGCACTTGCAGCCGAGGAGGATCTCGGTTCTCGGATGGGAATTCAGTCGCTCGCTATATGTACAACCAAAGTGCTGGCTCCAGCTGCTCGGTGGACACCGTGGCATGGCTGCAACGCCACGCACGCTGTCGCCAATTCAATCCGTGTGATTTTACACTGCGCAGCTACAAAGACCCGCGTCATAATCTTCGAGCCGTGGAAAAGCGACTCGATAGCAAGTGGCCTCTCTAGCGTTCGTACCGTAGCTGCTGTCCCATGACGAAAGTCGAGCGCTCCATGATCGGATCCCCATGTCAATGAAGCGCTGTGCGGGATCATACGCTGTACACGACCGCGCAAAGGAATTCACTGCGCGCAGTGTGGTCCACGCGGATCTTCTTCTCAGTGCACTGGGAAAATCCCCACATACAAACATCTATATCCCGACCGACCAGGAGCGCGCGCGTCCGACCGCGGAACAGAACAAGGTCCACACATCTGCGGATGACATCCGTCCGACCGACCGCCTGCATCCCCACTTATTCATACAAATATCCATACATTCCAGGACCACAGGCACGACCGACCGGTCGGGTCCTCGCCCCTCCCCTATGGCCCGTTTCGTGGAACGAACGAACAGCTCCGACGCATTCCAGCTTTTCGCTCCCCACGCGCACGTCCGACGCGCCCCCAGCGACTCCCAGCGCCTCCGCAGCCATCCGAGAGCGAGTCGAGCGCCTGCAGCGCCTGCGGACGAGTCGATCGAGCCCTCTGCGAGCTTTTTCGGCGCTCTACAAGCCCCAAACGACCGAGAATCGCCACTTGGAGCGCTTTCCAGTGATCCAGGCGCGCTTCAAGCTCCGCAAGCAGCTCCCAGCCTGTCGATTGACGCTCTTCGTCGTCTCCAGCTAGCTCCAAGCGATCCCACGAGTCGACCCAGCCCACTGCCAGCGTCGTAGCTGGCCTGCAAGCCCCGCAATAGCAAGAAACGCCTCAGTCTGAAGCTACAAGCCAAGTATGACGCGCAGACCACGTATGGACCTCGGCGTCTCGCCGGTCGAGATCAAGGACGAGCCCGAGAGTGAGCTGCTCCCCAGCAGCATCGGCGCCATCATCGACGGACTCGACCTCGAGGGGCTGCCCACGCCCGGAGAACTCGCGGCCATGAGTGAGAAGGAGGAGGAGCCCCACACGCCCAAGCGACTCGCGCGCGCCGCCCCCGCGCAGCTCAGCAAGCCCGGCCGCGTTAAGCGCGCGCTCAAGACCGAGGTGCACGAGCTGCAGGTCATGGTCAACCGCATGCAGGCGCAAGTCACGGGTGCGGCCATGTGAGATCCAGGAGCTCACGCGGCTCGTCGGCCAGCTCGTTGAGAAGAAGCAGCGAGAGGAGGCAGAAGACCAGGCACGGCAAGACCAGCTGGACCTGGAGGAGCGAGAACGCCTCGACCCGTGCCCGACGCCTCCAGATTTTGTCAAGATGGAGCAGCAGATCGCCATGGAAGAAGTAGACGAGGTCGAGTGGAGGAGCGATTTCGCCTTTCCGGACGAGGCCGCGTATCCCATGTGCGCCGTCAAGCAAGGCGCGGGCGGCTTCAGATGAAGCAGTCAATTTCTACCCTTAGCAGCTGAGTTTTTCGAGTCGTGAGTGTGCATATCCGCGCCGTGCACTACGCGAGTAGTGACGGCGGAACGAGTGAATTGTTATATATCATGTCAACGGTGGCCGACACCACGGCCTTTATTCAATCGAGTATCAACCTACACGCTCGTGCCTCGCAGTCTAAAATGCTATAGCAGCTCGGCCACCTCGAGTGCTTTATCGTGGTCGATGATCAGCTCTACCGCGCGATGTCCCTTCATCATCCTCGAGGCTCAAATCGGCACCTCGATCGAGAAGTTTCCTCCACACGTCGACGCTCGCATCAAACGAAGGCAGCGACGTGCAAGGATGACATGCCTCCTATGGTCGTGCGGACATTCGGGTCAGCGTCGTGGTCGAGTAGCAAGTCGATGGCGTGCTCGCACTCGCCACGGATGGCCAAGTGGAGCGCAGAGAAACCTGGCGATGCGTCTAGCAAATTTGGGTCGGCACCATTCGTCAGCAAGGTATAGAGCAAGTCGCACTGGACAGTCTCGGCTGGGTCCTCTGCCTCCTCTTCTTCGTCATCAGACAAGACGCTATCGTCGTCCGTAATGCTGCCATTGCGACACCCGCCACCAGCGTCGTCTAGTCTGTTGGCGTCGATGGAAAACACGTCGTGCAGTGGTGTCTTCCCGCCGATCCCAACAGCATTCGGGTCGGCGCTGGTTCCTCCGTACGCATTGCCAGCGAGCAGCACACGCACGACTTCAACGTGAGCGTTGCGAACTGCAAGGTGTAGTGGCGTCAGGTGGCGAACAGTCGAGCGAGCGTTAGCATCTGCACCCGCCATTAGAAGAAGCTGCGTCATTTCGACGCGACCGAACTCAGCAGCGTAGTGCAGCGGTGTATGACCGTGACGATCCGCGGCGTCCTTCAAGCTGCTGACGGTTGCGAGAACTTGGTCAAAGCACTTTTCCGCGTCGTTCTCAATGGCTGCATGGAGTGCACATTGACCTCTAGGGTTTCGCGAATGCTCGAGATCTGCTCCATGTGCTGCGAGAAGAAGCATCGCCTCAGGCTTGTCTTGTCGGATGGCTTCAAACAGCGCCGTGTGGGAGCCGAGTATCGCCTCTCGCTGACTGGCGTCGAGCTTGCGCACGACGAACTTGAGCGGCGCAGTTTGGCCGCTCATTATCGTTGCAGCGATGATGCGCTGCCAGAACGAAATCGACAGCTGCGCGTTGCGCGTTGGCTGGGCATGCTGCAGCTGCACGAGCTCGAAGAGGATCTCGAGCATTGCGACATTCCCTCCGCGAGCCGCCATCTCGCACGGCGTGAGGTCGAGCAGCCCGGTCGACTCGACTTCCCATGTGATTGGAAGCGATGCGTCGAGCTGAGTTGCAGTGGCGAGAGTCTCACGAGCCTTTTGAGCGTCGTTGGAGGTGATGGCAGCACGCAGATCCGCCAAAAGCTGGGCCGAGTCGGGCTGGGAGGTGGTAGGAGGCATGTCTTCTCGCGTTCCTGCGGTTGAGTGCGTTGAGCGAGGCAAGATCAGGAATGAGCTCGACGGACGCATTTGCTGAGCTAGGACGACCTGTAGCCATCGACTTGCCAGTCGAGTCGAACGACGCGATCCAGCAGTCAGTTGACCCGGAAGGAAGTGCGCGCGAACGTTCTCTGCGTCAAAAAAAGGCAACAAATCGATCAACACTCTGCAGTCGAGTCCCACTTGAAGCCCATCATAGCCATTCACCCACTGCTTGAAGCTCCTCCTCCATCTGCTGCTACAACAACAACTACTGCTGCTGCTGCTCCTGTACAAGCTGCTTACTTTACTGCTTCTCCTTGTCGTACGCCTCAAACTCGGCGTAGCCCTCGAGTCCCTTCTTGGCGTTCCAGAAGAACTCGTACGCCAGCGGCGCGTGCAGCGGCCAGTCGTTCTGGAAGCGCTCCACCAGGTCCGGGTTCACGAGGAACGGACGACCGAAGCCCACGAGGTCGGCCGCGCCGCTGCGGAGCACGCCTTCGCCCGTGTCGCGTGTGTGGCTGCACGTGGTCATTACTGGCGTGTCCTTGACGAGCGACTTGATGTCAAACACCGTGAACACGCGGCACTTGTCGGACCGACCGAAGCCGAAGCCGTCGTGGGTCGCGATGTACGCCAGCCCCTCCTTGCCGAGCTGCTCAAACACGTACGAGAACATCTCCCAGTTGTCCTCGCTCCCCATGCCGCCGTACACGCCGTTGGGCGACAACCGCACAGCCACGCGGTCAGCAGGGTACACGGTCGTGACTGCCTGGATCAGCTCCTGGAGGAACCGATAGCGGTTCTCGAACGATCCGCCGTACTCATCCGTGCGCAGATTGGTGCTCGACTGCAGGAACTCGTCAATGAAGTAGCCTCCTGCGCCGTGGAACTCGACACCGTCAAACCCCGCGGCCTTGGTGAGCGCTGCGCTGGCGCGGAAGTCCTCGATGGTCTGCTTGATCTCGGCGACGGTCATGGCGCGGGACGTGACGAATGGCACAGTATCGCCCGATACACCGTGGTGCGTGTGACCCGTCGTGTAGCACGTCGACGAGCACGAGGGCACCTCGCCATTGCCTGAGCCGAGACAGCTACGCCCTCGGAGATGATGAGTCCGGCACTCGCGCGGGCCGCGTAGTACTTGACGTTGTGCTCGTTGGGAGCTCGCGTGTCCATGTCGGAGCGAGCGCGAGTGCACGGGCTGAAGACCATGCGGTTGTGGAGTGTGAGTCCCTTGGCGAGCTCGAAAGGTGTGAACAGCTTGTAGTCGGCGAGCGACGCCATGGCGATGGTGACTGGTGACTGGTTGTTGTTTGGGAAGCTGATTAGGAAGTGAGCTCCATCGTTGATGCGGTCATCGAGGGTCCTGGACTCTCATGGCGTCTAGCATCGTTGTGGTGATGGCGTTGATCGAAATGTCATGCATGATCGCCAAGGCTATCAGTTGTATGGGGACGCACGCCGCATGGACGTCAATTGCGTGATGCAAACCCGTTGACGTCGTCCGGGCAGGACACAAGGACGAGAGCTAATTTTGCTTCCCCACCTGGGATACTCGCGTTGACGCATGCTTCAGCAAGTTGACGTGGCAAAATGACATCTGCTGCCTTCAAATCTGCTTGGTTTGGCTCCCATCATCTCCTCCGCTCAGCTCCTCGGCTCCCATCCCAATCTCCTCGCGAGTCCGCGCGAAAGAATTTCGCCCCGCCACGTTGGAGCCAAAACGTTCAGATTCAAATCCATAACACCCAATGAAAGCCTCCCGTCCCCATTCCCATCCAATCCGCACCTCCCTCCTCACCCATTGGCCCAAACTCCTCCTTAAACCCCCATGATTGGTCGAAACCCACCCTTTCGTCATGTGGGCCACACCCATTCTCCAGGCGCCTCACCTTCCCGGGGGCCCAAACGTCAAGCCTCCGACGGGCGCTTGGTCTCCATCCGCCGCGCGCTCCAGGGCTCTCGGCGCGGCTCTAGCGGCTCTCGCGCGCGTGTACAGGTGTCCACTGAGGTCCTCTAGGCGTGTGGCGCGTGGGAGGCGCGATGGGCTCCAAGGCGGCGGCCGTCAACTTCCTCAAGAAGCTCAATTTCGACGCCAGCGACTCGAGCGACAGCAGCAGCAGCAGCGATGAGGAGCAGGCGAAGCAGCAGCTGGTGAAGAAGCGGAGGCGGCCGGACAGTGAGGACAGCGGGATGGAGGACAAACAGCCAGCGAGGCGAGCGCCCAGGAAGAAGAAGCCGGTCAGCGACGACGAGGAGGACGAGGAGGAGAAGCCTGCGCGAGCGGTGAGGAAGAAGAAGCGCGATGTGAAGGACGCGGATGGAGAGGAGGACGCCGAGATGGAGAAGAAGAAGGAGAAGCTGGCCAAACGCAGGATCCGAGACAAGGCGCGCCGCGACAGGGTGGCCGAGGAGCGGCGGCAGCGGCTGGGCGAAGACAGCGACAAGCTGCAGGAGAAGGAGCAGGACAAGCTGCAGGAGAAGGAGGCGCTAATCAAGAAGAAAGAGATGGCGCGGAAGGAGCTGGAAGAAAAACAATTATCGAGGAAGGCGAGGGAAGACAAGAGTGCCACCAAGAGGAAGACAAAGGAAGAAAAAGACGCGCCACGTAAGAACAAGGAGAAGGCGGACGAGGACGCGGCGCGGAAGGACGATGAGCGCAAGCCAACGGTAACGCCCAGCCCCTCACGAAAGCGTGCGCGCGTGTCCTCCTCCTCCTCGTTGGCGTCGATCGGATCGAATGCGTCCTCCGTCGTGATGACAGAAGATCAAAAAGCCAAGAAAGCACTGCGCAAGCACCGTATGGACAAACTCCGGAATCGACGTGAGAGGCAGCTGGAGAACAAGCAAGCCCAACTAGATCTCCACCGAGCGCTGGATAAGCGCGATGCTTTACTTGCTAGGAAACAAGCAGAAAAGGGTGCCCAAGATACCGCCAAGAAAGAGAAGCGGAAGGGGAAGGACGCGCCACGAGAAAGTAATGATGTTGATAAAATTCACAAGACACGTCCGCTGAAGAAACGCAAAAGAACTGAAGATGAAGCTGAGGTGATCAAGAACGAACCAAATCAAGTCACGCCGTCCGCAGATGAAGCCGGCAAGGGACACTACACTGACAAGGAAACTGACAACATCAAGGACGAGTCTCCAATGTCTACATCAAATGACGCAGACAGCGAAGCACCTCTTCACAACGAGTCTGTCAAAGAGGAGAAAATTGAAGATGCAGATAAGCCTCCAAGCCCTAAAGACGACCCAGAAGACGGGGAGATTCACGAAGAGCCGCCACCGCCAAAGGAAGAGAAAGAAGTGGACAAGGACAATGCGGACGAAAGTGTGGTCAACGTGAAAAGCAGATAATGAAGGCGCTGAGAAAGTCAAAGACGAAGCTGCAGCGCTCGCCGACATGCCGATTCCAAAGAAGTCGTCGTCTAATTCTAACGCGCTCGCAGATCTTCCTATTCCGCGGAAAGCTAGGAATCCTGGTGAAGATCCAGCATCTTTTGTAATCCCGAAGCGACCGATGTCTGCTGCTGCTGCTGGCGGCAACGCTGATGGTGCGGAGGGAGCGGTTCATCTCTCCACTTCTCGAATGGTTAGAAAACCGCGTGCTCCGCTGCCTGACATTCTGAAAGCAGTTGTCAATGCCGCGCCGTCCGCCCTAGTTCGGCCTTCTCGTCCGCGTACGAAGCAAGTGGTGCCGTCCGAGTTGACAAAGCTTGACCAGGCAGAGAAGACATTTGTGATTACGGCTAGAAAGCGCCGCTCGTTGATATGTGCAAGCCTATCATCGGAGGAGTTTTCTCGTGGACCAACCCCGTACGAGGTATTTAACGCTGATGGTAGCCTGGTGCCAGACCTGACGCCTCGATTGATGTGCCCAACGCTCCGGGATCTATCGACCAATCGAGACGAGTACCCTTCAACGTACTTTGGCGTTGGGCTTGCCTCCCCAAAGGTGAAGGTCAAGACTGATCGAGAAGATAACGCGGACAAATCGGTTAGTTCTGTGGCTGTGCCTGGACCGTTGAATTGCTACGAACCGTTGCAGTTCTTACGCCCCGAAGATCGCGATAGCTATCAGCGCAAGATGTATGGCACCACATTTGTGCCACAGCTGATCAAGGGTCATACGACACTAATTATGCGGAACGCAAAGTACGAGCGCAAGTCACGCGGCATCCGCTTCAATGCCGATCGCGACCGAGAGGACTTCCAGCAAGTTTTGAGCCAGCGATTCAAAAAGAACAAGTCAACGCCAGTGTGCGAGATTCCGCGTGAGAGCTGGCGCAAAATGATGATGGATCAGCGTCCAGGTATTGTGTATCTTCACTTTTACAACCGGGAAGACGCAATGCTGGCTGCGTTAGAGTTCGTTGACGATATGGGTGTACCGCTGGAGTGGAAGCGTGAGTATCGCGCAGGTGTTGTTTTGACTGCCAACGTAAATTCGACGACCCCTCAAAGCGCCCCAGAGCGCTCGCCATCTAGTGAGCGAAGCTTTGCTCCGGCTGCTTCGCCAAATGACTCGCAGTACGGAAGTGATCGAGATCGTGGGCGTCAATCACATCGTGGTCGAGGTCGAAACTGGAATGGGGATCAGCGCGGTCCGCCTCATCGGCTTCAGAGCCACTACGGCGAGCAGCAGGTTATGCAGCGCAGTCCAGCAGAGCCGGGCGACCGAGGTCAACGCACTTCATACATGACGCCAACTGGCCGAAATGATCGCGGTCGCGAATTTGATCGACCACAGCATCCATCACATTCCCGGTCTCGTTCAAATCCGCGATCACCATCTCGATCCCGATCGATTCACAACCCAGCTGCTGATTCATCAGTCGACGAGAAAACTGCTTCCTTTGCAGCCAATGGTGATAATATGAGCAAGCAAAATGGTGAAGAAAGCAAGGGAGACGTCATGAGACCAAGCCAAGATAACGCCAAGACCATGGGAGGCGGAGACAATGGCTTTATCAACTCGATCAAAGCATCTGATAGCAACCAAGGATATCATGATGGAGCAGTGCCAACCAACATGCCATCGAAGGACCATGACGTCTACGCAAGCAACAACCAGCGCCATGGCGCACAGACCTACCACGATGGGCGGGGCGGCGGCCATTACGGCGAATATAATAGCGGCAGCAACAATCATGAGCACTGGCGCGGCAACGACGGGCGTCAGCGTTTTGGAAGACGTTCTCGATCTCGCTCGCGTCCTCGCAACCAGGAGCCGAGGCGCGATTGGGGTCGCGACGACCGTGGTTCTCATCCGCCTCCCGATTACGATCGTCGCCATTCGAATGGCATGTATCATGATGGCGGGAGAGGGCGAGGAGGATATGGGGGCAATGACCGATATGGGCCGCCGCCTCCGCCTCCGCCACCGCCACCGCCGCTCCCTGGTGATGCTCCTTACCACCACGATCGCAGGCGGTACTAGATTTCGCATCGGACCTGCCTGACGGCGAGAACAAGTATGAACTCAAGCGAGCCGCGCCATCGAGCAAGCAGGCGCCAGGCTCATAGATATGAAAGGATTGCGGCGAACATGGATGGTGTGAGTGGATTCATGCGTAGTCAAGATATTGAGATTTATAAACCCGAGACTTCATCTCGACCTCGATAGCCGCTCATGACGCCTCGGACGCAGCCTGCGTCTCCATTTCCTGGCCCTTGCGAAAGAGAAATTCGGCGAGGTAATCGATCGGGTCTTCCGGCTGAACCTTGACGACTTCGAGCATGCCCTCCGTAAGCGCAGGCAACACTGTGTCCATGAGGTAAGCACGCAGCGGCTTGGCCCGTGCCTCTAGCAGTGCGGCCTCCTCCCGCTCAAGTAGCTCCAGTCGCGCTTTGTCAGCTGCTAAGGCGCGCTCGAATGCCACGCTCTTCGATTTCCTCTCGCTCTTGCGCCTCTCGGCGCCTGCGCTCGTCGTCCTCGCGCTGCTTTTTTTCCAGCTCGCGCTTGCGCTGACGGACTTCGTCTCGTGTCGGGTGGAAGTTGAACGGCGCACCACCTTGCTCTATATACGCACGGATCGGTTCATCGTACGTTTGTTCGTCGCGGAAAGCGCTGTCTGCTGGGAGATGAGCTCAAGCACTTCGACACCGCTTTCGTCTTCGGCTTCGTCGACTTTAGCAGCCTTGCTTTCCTCTTGGCTGGCTTCGCCGGTTTCAGTTTCTGCCGCAGCATCCGCTTCCTCGCTTTTCGCGTGTGTCGGCGCTCAAAGAAGTCAGCGACGCGCTCACTTTCGCCTCAAATTGCTCCGCTCGCCGCGCGAAGGCATCTTGGGTATTGCCAGTCGCTTCGGCTTCCTCCTCGCTCAAGTTCTGTGCTCGGCGCTCGAGTAAATCGCGTGGCGCGTTCAGCACAATAACACGATTTGGCACCTGAACTACTCGATTGGCTTTAGCCGAGAAAGTATTTGCTGCGTCCGTGCAGCTGCGAGTGCAGCAGGTGAGAGCTCGGCCTTCTCCTTCAAGCGGCGTCTCTCCATCGACTGCTTCTGGACCCGCAGGTTCACCGAACCCTCGCCTCCAACGTCAGCGTTTTCTTCACCGTTTTGCTTCTCTCCGCGTTCCGCACTACCGTCAAAGATTTCCTTGGCTTGATCCAGCGAGACAGGAAATCCATCTAGAACGTATCCTTGGTTTCGACAAGCAGAAGAGTGAAGCTTCCAACGTAGGAGTGCAACTAGCGCTGCATCTGGAATAGTTCCAATTGGTCCCCCACTGCTCTTCCATTCTGCAAGCTGGTCTCGAAGCTTCATCGTTTCTTCATCAGCAGAGACTGCGCTTTCTTCTTCAGCTCCTTCTCCCTGGGCACACACTTCACCCGCCGGAAACAGCTCGTCAAGAAGCAATTGTGCAGTGAGCAGGGGTAAATAGTATTTGCGTGCAAGCTCGCTTGCCAGCGTCGACTTGCCGACTCGTGGAGCTCCAAGCACTACTGTTTTGAGTGGCCGAAGATCCATAGCTCGCACAAAGTCGCGGACGAAGAACGGTAGATTGCCGAGTAGACCTCCATCACGATGCTTCCACTCTTCTTTCGCCACGAGCTGATCTACAGCTCCTTCAGATCCAGTCTCAAAAGTCAGGTTCAGTTGAAGCGGAGCAATAGCAGGCTCCGTCTTCTTCATCCAGGAGCAACGCGTCAGCTTCGTCTGGAGACGCAACATCTCGGATCTGGCCGTTTCCAAGGAGCTTACTGATCCCGACACACATATCTCGCAGCGTTGTTGATCGACTCGCATGATCCACTGCAACGATGTATCTCTTAGGCGGTGGCGATCCACCGGGTCCACCGGTGCTCACAAGCCGAGAGACAACACTTGCAAGGTCGTAGACGCTGATCATTGGGATCATGTTCATCCCGCCAGCAACGCCTCCAGCAACACTCGGCACGGTCAGTGGGCGTGTTGGATGCATCCACGCGCTACGAAAGAGCATGCCGAGTGCAGACTGCGCGCCGCCGTAGATCAGGCCTGATGCCACAACGCACGTCTCTAGCTCATCCGTTCGCCGGGCGGTCAGCACTTGTGTTTCACACGTCTTGAGCTCGGTGTACGCTGGAGCTGGCTTTCGAGTCTTGAAATCGTCTTCCCGATGACCAGTGGGTCCGTCGTCTCCCTTGGCGAGAGGTGGATTTCGGCTCCACGTCAAGACTGAAGAGATTGCAATAAACCGCTTGAGTCCCGCGCCACCGGGGTCCTCATCGTTTTCCTCGTTGTCAGGTTTGGGTTTCTCGAAGACGCGAAGAGTATCGATGGCCGCCTTGGCATCGTCCACGAGGGACGCGACCACAACGTCTGACTTCTGTACGAGCTTGCTCCATGCTGCTCTATCGGACTGAAGAGCGACGGGTTCAGCAACGGCCAGCTCATGATCGTTCGATGGGTGAGCGAGCAGCTTGCGCCGCGTTCGAGATTGCTGCGTCTTGGTTGAAATCGTGCCAACCACTTCCAGCCCTGCATCCTGGGCTTGACGCACGAGCTCATCGCTAAGCGTAGAGCCAAGACCAACGATGAAGACGCGCATTGTTCTTGCCAAGCGCGATCGCGATCAAGTTGAAATGCTCCACCAGGGAGTCAGCAACGGACCATAACGACTGCATGGAGCGATGGGAGAATTGTGTGCGATGTGAATAAAGACTGCTATTCCTGTCGAGAAACGCATTGGTTCCAGTGTGAGCAGTGTGAGGATGAAGTGCGCAGGAATAACTCAAGCAGAGAGTGCGCACAAAAGAGTCGCATGAACACCCCAGCTGAGCAATCTAACCGACCGATACGAAGGCATCGCAATGTCATGGGAGCAACGTCAGATGGCTTTTACAACAAGCAATGCGGCATCGCCAAAACGACAGCGAAATGGTAGGTCCATACTTCGATCGCTCAGGTTGTAGCTCATGCTGATTCACTCACGCCTATGTCAACACAGTTGGTGTCCTTGAAGTCAAGATGAAGCAGCGGCTGCAATCAGACCGCGACTCAGTGGCGATTGGAATGCGCCATCACCCAGATGCGAGTAAAACGCGCTTGCCTCCGGTAGGCGGACACAAGAAGCCTCAAAAGCTACCAAAGCTTCGCGCGAACGCTTCTGCGTCGACGATAGAAATCCGGCCACCCTCATTCGAGACCGAGCGAGAACAAGTCATGGAGGCATTGCAATTGTCCTCGCCTACGCGCTCACTCATTGCCAAGCACGTACAGCATACGAAGGAGTCAGCAATCAAGGCTCAAGCAGCGCTCCCGCCGATATCAGGAATCTTCAAGGCGCGAGAACCGTCTGGAGCTACAGCATCACTATTCCCGCTCGCATACCGACGAAATGAGCTACCCATCATGGTTGAGCCCAAGCCTGGTGGTAAAACACTCCGGTGGACTCAGGATATCAACCTACTTGATTTCAGCAAGTACTTCCCGCTCTTCATCGAGGGCATGCGCGAGCGCGAGTACCCGTTTTCCTTTCTGGCCCGGGAAGGTGCCTTCCAGCTTGCTGCCTTCGGTCGAGAGCATCCCGAAAAAGTCATCGACAGCTTGCACCGCTTAGTACCAGCGTTGCGCGCGAACCTTGAGATGCATGATACCTGGGTCACTGTTTTTGGACACGCTTGGGATGATCCAGCAGCTTACGCTCATTCATGGCGTCGGTCCCGATGCTCGTCCCATACTACCGTCAACTTCTGCCAGTGCTCAACCTGTTCAAAAGTCGGAGGCGGAACCTTGGCGACTCGATCGATTTTAAACAGCGCTCGGCCAAGGACGTGGGCGAGGCTGTGCGTGAGACGCTGGAGCTGCTCGAGAAAACGGGTGGCGAGGATGCGTACGTCAACATCAAGTACATGGTGCCCACATATGAAGGCTGCGGGCAGTGAGGTAGCTGCATCAAAGTGTGAATACAGGGTCTTTAGCGCCGTCCAGGGTTTTTCTTGTATCCGGCGAATAACTACGGATACACCTCATTTTCATCGACCTCAATCACGCTAACGTAGAGAAACCCGTCAGCGTATGCGAAGCTCCGATACAGCGCCACGATCGACACGTCGAGCGGCACGACAATGCCATGCACCATGACCTGCCGCGTCGTCTTGAGGACAACTGAGCTTTCAGAGTTGCTTGGGTCACCATCCGAGGGAGTCGATGATTCAGGCAGTGACGGAAACAGGTCCGGGAGGAGGTAACGCAGCACTCCTCCGAGAGTTTGCTCGGCGCCTGGGGAAGTAGCGATCCTCAGCTACCGTTGCTATCGTTCACCTGCTCATGTCAACGCCACTCAACTCACCCTTTTGAAGAGGGGCGATGGGCATCTGGATCGGCGCCGACGTGTCCAGGTGCACGCGCAAGGGTAAGTGGCGCATCTCGGCTGGATCAGCGTCCAACGCGAGCACGTCCTGCATGGCGGCCTGGTATCCTGCATAGTCGTCTGCGGCACGAGTTAGTCAACTAGCATCTCGAATTGGGAAACCGGGAGGCTCGCACTCGAGGTCACGCTCGTCCAAATCTGGTTCTGCTGCGCCTCGGGCAGCGCCATGATGGCCTTGGTCGAGCCCGTCCGTAGGAAGGTCGCCTGCAAGCGCGCCACCCAGCCTCAGTCCACGCCCACCAACTCTCAACGTCCAGAACTCAGGACGCGGCACCTGCTTAAGGCTGTGCATGAAGTGCTGCTCGACGCTGCGCTCGTTCTCGCACGGCAGCAGCTACATCTCCATGAGTCGCCCACGCCCACGCGCATCTTGCGAACGTCAGCCCACCTGCTCAGCCGGGAAGCCCAGGAAGTGCACCGTGATCCTCCACGGGAGGTCTGCGCGCCTGCCAACCAGGTCCCGCAGCAGCCCGAACGGCACGTGCCATGGCAGCGGCACCTCGTCCGCCGCGTCTCCGTCGCCGACGCTGGCCGCGAACCAGATGGACGCCGCGCTGGCCATGGGCGGCGCCGCCTCTCGGAAGTGCTCGATGGCCTCGCGCGTGTGCGAGACGAGGAAGCTCAGCCGCGGCACCAGCGCCTGCGAGCAGCAGAAAGTGAGACGCCAGCGTTCGCGGCCGGATCTCCGGCTGTAGGGCCGCCGATCGACACGCACGAAGAACGAGCGCGGAGCGTGGAGCGCCGTGACCTCCGCCGGCGCCATGCAGAACTCCACGGGCACGCAGCCCTCCCACAGCAGCGCGCCGAGCGACGCCATGCGGACCAGCTTGCCCCTCCTGATGCGCGTCCGGAGCGCGCTTCCGAGGGGGGAGTACAGTGGACGCGAAAAGTTCAAGGACATGGGGTTCAAGTTGAAGTGGGCATGGGTACATTCGATTAGAGCAGCGCGAGGGCGCCGAGGGCGGACAGCAAGGCTGCAAAGGCGGCGGAGCGAGTGCGGTGTGAAGCGTTGTCGAGTGGCTGGGAGCTGGCGGTGGCGGGGAGCGGAGCAGAAGTGGGCGAGGTGCTGGACTCGACTGCCGGATGAGCGTCGAGCCAGGAGGTGGGAGACTCGCTTGAGAGCGTGGTTGAGTCTATCGACGGAGACGGTGGATGGCTGCGAAGGTTGAAGCTCGTAGCTTCAGAGGCGCTGGAGGTAGAAGTTGTTGACTCTGTGCCGGAACCTTCGCCCCCATCGAGGTTGCTGCTGCTGTCAGTGGTACGAGTTTCTGACCCAGACTCGGGTGGCATCGAGATCGAATAGCCGCGACTTGCAGAGGCAGAGAAGGAAAACTCCATAGTTGCGGCACCGATGTCTGCACTTCCGGAAGATACGCTTTGCGGTTCCACAACATCATCGCCGAAGGTAGAGGCAGAAGATCTAGAAATATCAGCAGCGTCACCAGATGAACCTGACACCTGATTCGGCGGGAATGGTGGAGTTTGCGCTCCCGCATCCTCGCAGTCGAGAGTCGATAATGGCATGTTGAAAGAATTTTGGTTGCCTTGGCCTTGAGTGTCAGGAATCGTAAGTGAGACACCTGTCGATTTGCTAGTACTTCTTGAAGAAGAAATTGCTAGAGGTGGAAATCCCTCACCGCCATCGGATGAAACGGAGTCAAACATAACCGATGTGGAATCACTATCACTACGAGAGGCTGCCTCAGAAGGAGGTTGAACACCAGCGTCGTCGTAACTCGTGTTGTACGTGGACCCTGTTGTAGATGACGGTCGATCGGAAACGGTGCTACCGCGATCAAAAGACGACCCATCAACCGATGGCACTACTGGATAACCAGCATCGTCATTGTCCAGACTTTGGCTACTAGTACCACCGAGCTCTGTGCGACTCCCTGACGAGGAAGCTGATGTAGGTTTTAGTTGTGCACCTATATCGTGGTAGTTTGAATGAGACGACGATTGACCCGAAGATGAAGTTGCCGACGAGGTATCGGCGAGGTCTGAGGAAGATTCAGCAGCTGAACTACTTGGAGATTGCGAGCTTGCCGAGCCAACCTCCGAGGACGAAGAATGAGAGTTTGAACTATCTGCGGTAACTGAAGACGTTGAATCACTACTTGCTTGCGATTCTTGCAAAGTTGAAGCAGAAATGAGGAGGAGAAGTCAGTATCTGGACTTGATCCGCTTGTACTCGCTGATGTTTCTAATGTTGGTGCTACCGATCCACAAATGATGAACGGATCTGGGCAAGATAAAAAGCCACCGAATCCCGGAACCTGGATCTGTTCGCCCTTTGAAGTGCAGTTTACAACGACTGAATCGCCTGAACTACTGCGTTGGACGGTTACCGCAACAGCGTCAACTTTGGTAGATCCCCAGATACACTGCATTTTGTAGCAGCCTGTAGCGCGTCGAGAATTGACAAGCCAGCTACCGGAATCTGCGCTTCTCAGTGTAGTCGATGCACAGCGGCAAGTTGGACAGTAAGTTTCGCCTAGGATGTTGATTGAGGTTCCAGGCGGCAACACCAAATTGCCACCCACTGTGCAGTCGCCTCCTGAGTACCCAATGTTGAGGGGACAATAGTCAGAAAAAGCATTTGGACCCCCTTTCGTCGGAGTTGAAGGAAAATACTGGTATGTGCTTGGGATTGAAAGACCAGATTGAACTGTACACACTGACCGCGATATTGCGTCAACAGAGCAACTCTCGACGGTATTCTCAGTACAATAGTGATCTTCAGCAATTGACTTGGAGGTGTTAGGGTTCACACACTTTTCAGTTGCGAACGCACAGCCACGATCTGCTCCAAACACGATTCTCTCGGCAGTAGAAGCATTCGTTTTGTACCACCCTGAGTCCTCAAAGAATGCCAGTGTCAGACCGCTCAAGATGTTTCGGAAACTGATCACAGGCGACATATACTCCGACTCAAATAATCGTTCTTCCCAGTGAGATCCGATGCATCCAGGATCGTTCGATTCCAGCTCAGCACCCGTAAGCGATGAGCAGTTGAAGTGTTGTTGGACGAAGGCAGCGACTTTCGGTGTGATGAGCTTGGCAACACTGTGCTCTCTCTCGGTAGTGTACTCGAGGATATCAGAGCTAGGTTCAACTAAATACCGCGCTGCCTTGCCACTCCGACAAGTTCCGGTCGTCTTGATAGGCGGGTCTCCATAAACATCCCGAGGAGTTTTTGGAGTTCCGTCTTGGTTGCGCATGTATGCAAAGAAGATTGACGAGAGCCCTAGCGCGTGTGTGATCTCATGGAGTGCTGCTGTCAGCTGATCGTCATATTCAGTTGGTGTAGAGCTGAGCTTGTTGGGGCAAAAGTTGACCATACCAAAAGTGGGGCGGTCAAACTGATCCTTTTGGCAAGCCATTGCATAGGCGATGACAGATCCCGTGCACAAGGATGTGGAAGTAGAACGAACGTAGAGCAAGTAATCAGAATTGGGAACACCCTGACCAGGGGAGTTGGTGCAATCTCCACCGGCACAGCCATCCAACGGACACGTTGAGCACTTTCGTGTGGTACCAAAATGTTCCTGTGGTATCGGCATCTCGAAGCACGCTTCATTCTCCACAAATGACCCACACACGACTGGGACTGTGTTCCATTTCTTGCTGCAAGAATGCTGAGCTGTGAGGTTACCCTGAACCGGAACGACTTGGAGTGTATTTTGAAAGTGGGCAATTGCTGCTGGCACGACTTTGAATACGACGTCTCGCTTCGCCACATCAAGAAGATTGAGTGTGCTATTGTCGTAGTATGGTGTAATTCTGATCGGATGGAAAGCTGAATCACTGACAGAGGCACCTGCCACACGATTGTATTCTTGCGCCGCGGTTGTGTAAGCCCCTTCTGCAAGGAGTTGACGATGGCGCTGACCTACGATGAAAGGGTGGCTCTCGTGGTACGACTGTTCATTACTGGTGATTTGACCCAGAGGGAGTGAGTCGTGGATGCAAGTAGCTTCTAGCACCAGCCAGACTTGTGAATGAGCCGCCAGCAATGCAAAAAGGTACTTTGCGTATTGTTTCCATTTCAGCATGTTTCAATGTGGCCGAAAGCGATGATAGTCGGATGAAGCAGATCAACGAATGCCCAGCATACAGATTGAAAGCAAGCATCGAGAAGACGCACAAGGCACATGAGACTGGGACACATTGCAAGTTTGGCCAAGATACGCATCATGACGCCAAACACAGCTCCATACCTGGCTATTTTCGCGGCAAGGCTTCTGTAGGGGAGAACGCTCGTGGCTATTTTCGCGGTACAACCTACTGGACATCAGCAAGCGAGCGTGTCAAGCGGAACACTCAAGACCAAACAAAGGAGCTAAGAACGATTGTGCTGTTTTGCCGAATCTACACCGCCCTAATTCATCCTCCTACTATTTGGTTGTCGCTATATTACATTTCTACCCAGGCCAACACAATTCCCACCCCGAGCACCAAAATGCCTGATGGCAACTGAATGTTGTCTCCTGCATGATTTGCTTTTGTGTCAGCGCTTCTGATACTAGGCGATGGAGAAGGTGTGGAAGTCGTTGATGAGGTCGGTGTTGGAGTTACAGCGTCTGTCCCCAACCACTGCATTGACTCCGAGTACGATGGAGTGGTGCCACATACGACAAAAGGGTCGGGACACGTGAACACGCCTGAAAATCCTGGCACGCTCAGTGCCTCCCCTTTCGTTGAGCAATTAATTGAGACGAAGTCGCTCGAGCTGCTTCGAGGGATTCTCACCGTGATTGCAGTCACTTTCTTACCATTCCAGATACACTCCATCGCATAGCAACCCGTGATCCTTCGAGGATTTACCGCCCAGTCCGTTGAGTCCGAGCTTCGCAAAGAAGTGGAGGCACACTTACATGTTGGGCAATAGGTCTCTCCGAGAATATTGATTGTTGTCCCTGGTGGCGTCGCAAGATTCCCTGCTACAGTACAGTCGCCATACTTGTAACCGATGTTCATCGGACAGTAATCTGCAAATGCGTTCGAACTACCCAGCGTTGGCTTCGACGGAAAGTATTGGTAAATACTTGGAATTGAGAGTCCAGACTGAATAGTGCACACAGAGCGGGAAGTTGCATCAACAGAACAGCTCTCAGCAGTATTTGCAGTGCAGTAATGGTCAGCAGCCACGGGAATCGAAGTGCTCGGGTCAATGCATTTGTTTCTGGCAAATTTGCAGCCTCGATTTTCTCCAAAAACAAGGCGTTGGGCATTAGAAGCATTAGTTTTATACCACCCCGAGTCCTCAAAGAATGCCAGCGTCAGACCGCTCAAAATGTTGCGAAAGCTCAATACTGGAGACATATACTCCGGCTCAAATAATCGCTCTTCCCAGTGAGATCCGATGCATCCAGGATCGTTCGATTCCAGCTCAGCACCCGTTAGTGATGAGCAGTTGAAGTGTTGTTGGACGAAGGCAGCGACTTTTGGTGTGACGAGCTTGGCAACGCTGTGCTCTCGCTCGGTAGAGTACTCGACCGTAGTAGATGCTGGCTCGACAAAGTAGCTGATGGAGTTTCCATTCGAGCACGTACCGCTAGTTTTGGTAGGTGGCTCACCGTTGACGTCTCTTGGAGTTCTTGGAGTTCCGTCTGACTTCCGCATATAAGGGAAAAAGTCTGCAGAGAAACCAAGCGCATGCGTAAGTTCATGGAGAGCTGTAGACACCTGGTCCTTGTAGTCGCTGGCATCGGCACTGATTTTATCAGGGCAAAAGTTCACCATGCCAAATGTCGGGCGGTCGAACTGATCTTTTTGGCAGGCAGAAGCATAAGCGAGTACCTGTCCAGTACAATAACTCGTATCCTCTGACCTGACGTAGAGTAAGTAATCTGAGTCAGGGAATCCCCTGTCCCGGCGAGTACGTGCACGACCCCTTTGTACAGCCAGTTGATAGGCATGTCGAACATATTCGAGTCGCCCCGAAATGCTCTTGTGGGATGACCATTCGAAGCATGTTTCGTCCTCGACAAACGTGTTGCAGACTTTTGGAACTGTGTCCCAGGCGTAGTAGCAAGAGTGCTGCGCCGAAAGATTGCCTTTCACTGGAATTACCTGCAATGTTTGCTCGAAATATGCGATTGCTGTTGGAATGACGCGAAAGATGACATCGCGATTAACAGAGCTAAGAGTATCGAGTGAGGAATTATCGTAGTACGGGGTGATCCGGATAGGGTGATACGATGAGCTGTCAACAAGCATCCCGACCGTGCGATCATACGTTTGGTGGCCAACAATATTGATTTGCGGTGCCAATCTTCTGTGCTGACTCTCTTCTTCCAACGCAGTAAGCGGGACACTAATCGAATAGTCCTGTTTGCCAGTCGTGATCCGATGAGGTAGCTGGTCATGAATGCACCCAACCGCATTTTTTGCGCTCAGCACCAGGATGTAAGTCAACACGCTAAGAGAACCTTGTGCTCGTGTCATGCTGAGATGTTGGGGTGAAGATTGCTGTCGAAGTCACAACTGGGGCCTCCAAGAAACCTCACCCCACTGGAGATCAGATCATTAGCATTTGTATCCTCAAACATTTCTGGAATGAACACATGGAATGCTATATCAAGCAGCGTTGATCCACCAAAAATAAGCATTGAGACGTCGGTGTCTGATAACAAGGATCCCGTGATCGATGAATCTTTGGCGAAGCTCTGACCTCAACTCGGAAGATGAAGGCAGTACTGGAACTCAACATGTAAAGAATACGGAAAATTGTGCAATTTTCATGTGAAATCGAAAGCTACGACAAGTGCCCAAAACACAGTGAGCACACTGAAACAATGCCAAACCGACAGTCTGCTTGAACAGTTGGCGCCTCGAAGTGTGTTGGACGCCTCTCTGCTCGCAACAGCTTCGACGCGTGTTGCCTTTGCAACTACGGCGCTGGCAAACTCTCGAGTCATCCCAGTCGAGCAGATTACTTCCGGGTCGGGGCACGTAATAGTTCCGCTGAACCCTTCAACGTGCACATTCTCTCCTCTAGCCGTGCACGTGACGGTGATTGCATCACCAGTTTGGCTGCGAGCAACAGTAAGCTCCACAAAGGTCTTGTTAGGAGCAATCCCGACAGTATCGTTGGAGTGAAGACACCGCATCGCGTAGCATCCTGTCTGACGACGAGAGTTGACGATCCAGTCACTCGAATCGCTGCTACGAAGTGTTGTTGCTGTGCAGCGGCACGTCGGACAGTACGTCTCACCTAGAATGTTGATGCTTGTACCAGGCGCTGTCGCCAGGTTTTCCGAAATGGTGCAGTCTCCAAGTGAATAGCCAACGTTGAGAGGACAGAAATCTGCAAACTCATTGTCACCACCTTTGGTTGGGTCATCCAGAAAATATCTGTAGGCAGCTGGAATATCGCTCTTTCCTGTCGACAGTGAGCAGATAGAGCGAGAAGTAGCGTCTAACGAGCAGCTTTCGGCAGCATTATCGACGCAGTAGTGATCGCTAGCAATGGACTGCGTTGTGTTTGGATCAATGCACTTTTCAGTGGCAAACGTGCATCCACGATTCTGTCCAAAGAAGAGGGATTGCGCTCGCGAATAATTTGCCTTGTACCACCCCGAGTCTTCAAAAAAAGCAAGAGTCAACCCACTAAGCACGTTTCGGAAACTGGAAACGGGAGACATGTACTCTGGCTCAAACAGCCTCTCCTCCCAGTGTGATCCAATGCATCCAGCATCTTGGGACTCTAGCTCGGCACCTGTGAGCTCTGAGCAATTGAAGTGCATCTGCACAAATGTCGCAACTGCAGGGGTTACAAGTTTGGCGACTGCGTGGTCTCGTTCCTGAGAGTACGCAACGGTGGACGTCGAAGGTACCGCGTAATTTCCTGTAATACTGCTTCCATTGATGCTTTGACCCACAGTCGAGCATTCGTGATCGCTGGAGCCCACGGGATTGCCATTTGTGTCACGAGGGGTGCGAGGAGTACCATCAGGATGACGCATATAGGCAAAATATTGTGCTGAGAATCCCAGAGCGTGAGTGATCTCGTGAAGAGCAGTTGATACCTGTGTTGTGTAGCTCTTCGAATCGCTGCTGAGCTGACTCGGACAGAAATTTGCCATCCCGAAAGTTGGACGATCAAATTGATCTTTCTGGCATGAAGTAGCATACGCAAGGACTTGCCCCGCACAGTAATTGGTCTCAGCAGCGCGGACATACAGCAGAAAGTCGGTGTTCGGAACGCCTAGACTTGGTGTGCTTGTGCAGTCCCCGACCGCGCATCCTTTCGTCAGACAGGTTGAGCAGCTCCGAGTCGCTCCGAAGTGCTCTGCAGGGATTTCCATCTCGAAGCACATCTCGCGTTCGACAAGTGTCTTGCACACAATCGGCGATGTCACCCACTGCACGTCGCACGAGTGCTGTGCCGTCAAATTCCCATTGACTGGCACAACTTGGAGTGCCTGGGAGAATTCACTAATCGCGTCGGGAATAATTCGAAGAAGAACCTCGCGTTTATCTGGAGATAATAGATCAAGCGTGGCGTTGTCGTAGTAGGGTGTGATGCGAATAGGCTGGAAAGAGTCTCTCGAAATGGTTTGACCTAGAGTACGGTCGTATGCCTGGTAGGCAGTCGTATCGCCAACGACGGAGGACTGTTCACTGAGGCGTCTTGGTGACTCTCTGTCCATCGATAATCTATCGCTGTCTCCATATCTTTGATGCCCGCTCGAGATCTTGGAGCGGAGTAAATCGTGGATGCAGCCAGAAACACTGCTTGCACCCACCAGAAATTGGAGCACCACAAGCAGGCAAAAAGGGTGCGGAGATCGTATGTGGCTCATTACCTGTGGTGTATCAACTACGAGTAGAAATGATTCAGCGTCATCCACTCATAACAGGATTTGGCTTCAGTGCAGCAGCGCTAAATAGCTCTGCCCTAAAAGTTGTCTCAGAGGTGTGTTGCTATTCTGACTGGAAGCGTATCCAACTCCACCGTGTTGAGGTGGAAAGTGTCTCTGCAGTTCTGCTCAATCTTATCTTATGGTCACTCAAAATAGAGTTATGATATTTTAAGCTGGACACTCCTGAGTTCGCGAAGTTGCGTTCGAGTCGCCCACAAAGCAGCCATCCGTCAACAAAGCATCGCACAAGTATACGCTCGAAAGTTGCAACATTCACTGGCTCGAACTTCGAAATACTCTCTGCTTGATCTGCAAGCATTTGTGAGAGGACCAAAGTAATCTCCAGTGGTGATGGTGGTGCTTTGAAAAGTTTTCGCACAGCTTCACCGCCCAGTTTCTGGTAAAACTCGGAAAAGAGTGTCGATAATTCCGAGATGAACACATGAGGATCGGGCTCAAAACTCAGTGAACCGGAATTAAATCGGGAGGACAATTCGAAGGTGGCGGCAATATCACCTGACTTCTCTAGGAGTATAGTAACTCGGCCATCAATTGAAGCTTGTTCATCTTCAGTCGGTGGTTGTGATAGCAACTGCCGCAAAGTAAAACACATTAGCTGAATCCACGTCAATGTAATCGCTTTCCATGTACCTGTTTTAGCCATCGCGGCAATGCGAGGTTGGGTTTCCACAACTTTGCTGATTCGTACGTTAAACGAATTAACACGCCATGAGAATCATTATCGAGAGAAACAGGACGGGGAGCGACTCGGTCTTGCGAAATAAACCTGCCCCAGTAGAGCGGATCTAATTCCCTGATATCTGACGTAGATTTCCAGGGGTCAGAGCACAAATTGAACCCAAGGTGGAGAAATTGTTGGCTTGTAGGTTCACTAGGCGTATTGCGGCCAGAAACCGTACTTGCCATTTTGCCCAGATGCTGGTCGCTTGAAACATCGATACCTGACGGGCTGCTTTCAATCTCTTGACCTTCTGGAGGTGTTTCACGACGCACAAATGAATGCCTGTATGTGTACCGATTGAACAGAGTTCCTTCACGAAAAAATAAATCATCACTTCTTCCATCTCGCTTACTCCCACTGTTCGAACTTAATGGCCCAACGACAAGCTGGTGTATACGTGGTATTTCTTTCGTGCCAAGTTCAACCGTAGTGCCCTTTAGAACAGCCTCGTTGAGTCCATCTTCCGGAAGGTGCGTACCAAAGTCCTCGATGACTGTATCAAAGCTTTGGAAGTCACTTCCACTAAGCAAGATTACCTGCTTGCTTAGAGGGGCAACATGAACACTTTGATTTGTTGGGGACGACTGCGATTGTTGCCAACTGAACAATACTCGTAACAACCGCGCGAGATCACGTTGGTGAAATCTAAAGCGATTATGATACGAGTCATCAGTTTTTGCTTGCTCCACTAGATCATTAGTTGATTGCTCGACGATTGCATAGTTTGTGACCATAACTAGCACTCTCAAGGATTCTTGCGACAACAAGTTGTCGAGGCACTTCCATACGTCATCTTCAAAAGGCTGAATACTTGAGCCGCTCCTTGATCTCATCACAAAAATTCCGAGTTTTCCAATGCGATGCACAATCGACCGATCATTCAACTCAGCTTGACATGACTGTCGCATAATAGGTGGCAACAAGTGGTTAAAGTAATCTTCATGCATTTTTTGTAAGAGTTGCTGTACGAGGAGGCTATGCGAAGAAGGTGGCCTCTAACAGAAAGTCATTTGAATTAGTCAAGATAATGTGGGCTCCGTTCGCAAGTTTCTCTTGCATCCCAGGTGCTGTCCATTCAAGCCGATACAATTGTTTCAGCCTATTCTGCACTCTTAGAATTGATTCCGACGCAAGCTGAGGTGTACTTCCACTTCTTCGAAGATACTCTTCTGAGAGAAGCAAAGCCTCGTGTACATTCACACTCGCATCAGGAAAGAATTGCCCGCCGAGATGTAGCGTCAAGTTGATTTCACTGAACGCTGTGCTCGACGATTGGTCTACTAGAGTGTGCCACAACGTGTCAGTGCCTTGTGGGTTCACATTGCACACCGGAGGAGAGTGAGTTGTCGTTGCAGACTGCTACAAAATTAAACGTTTCTGGGTCCACTGCCAGTGTTGTAAAGGACGCTTCAAAGACTTTAGGCTCCTGGATATTTGTAAAGCTGGCGCGATAGTAGTGCTCCGATCGCAGTCGAGAAAGGTGAAAAGAGTTCGGCTGATTCGCTTGGAATCGTTGATAAACACGATACTGTTCTCCGGTAAGTGGATTAGTGAGTACGCACGCGATGTCTGCATCGCTATCAACCTCAAGCATGATAGTGGCAGATTTATGATCTACCCATCCAACAACTGGTCCCAATACCACTCGAGCAAGACCACTAATATCTTCCTGCTGCTCGTAATAGCTGATACTTATCAACGGAGGATCTGAGTTCACTCTAGACTTGAGAGAGACTATTGCAAACCCTTTTTGGTCAAAACTGCTATACGAATGCTCCACCTGAAATCGATTGTTGTGAAGTACAATTGGTGTACTGGAATGTACTGTAGGAGAAATGTGCAAGCCGAGTGGAATTTGAGCGTGGTGCTTTGCAGTCATCATCCCAACAACATACTGAGTCGTATCCGTACGAAGCTGCATATCCTTGATCTTTGTCGTAGATTTTAGGTTACTGTCGTGGCCGGCGCCTGCGAGAAGCGCAAACTGTCGACTCGGCTGCTCCAACTTCCAGTTAAAAAGCATTCCTAGAAGCCTTTCTTGGGCGTCTGGGTTGTTACTCCACGCTGTTCTATCGTCATCACGGCACTTCACTCCAGGCCTCGCACCCGATAACCCGTTGTCGATCAATGGACGCTCTGTACAAACGAGAAGCATTTTGGTCTCGCTTTGCTCCAATACTCGATCGATGAAATCCCACTGAGATGGGCTTAAGATTGGGTTATCAGCTGCTTGTGACCCTCCCGGTTCAAGTCGTCCACTTCTCATGTCCAGAACAAGAATAGATATAGATCCAAAGCTGTACACAAACTCTTCGCCGCGCTGAGGCTCAAGGAGCTGGTTGAAGCTGACCAACTGCTTCTCCAACTTGAGCTTTTCGGTTTCGAGCGCACGTAGTTGCTTCTCGACTCGTCGAGCGCCTTCGATTTCTCGCCGCTGTTTTTGCACTTCGAGGTTTTGGGCTACTTTGGGAATCTGAAGAGACAATTTGTAGATCTTTCCGGACGATTCCAGCGCACTCTCGGCAATGGCTACCATCTCCATCTATTCCAGAGTATGTAGCACCAGCGTGACGTCAGTCTGTGATCGCCAGTTCATATATTCTCGGGAATGCAGTGTACCTCGCGTGATAAGAGCTGATCCATCTCATCGTCCCAGAGTTGCCGTTGATATTCATGAAACAGACGTCGAGCGGACCTCGTTGCAGTTCGAATCACTTGCATCTGACGTCGCTGTCGGATACAAAGCATGTTAGAACCAATCGAGCTCTAGAATGTCAGAAATTCTTTGTACCTGCAGCGTAGGCTGATCGTGATCGATATAAAACTCTTTGCGCGTTGTAAACTGAGGATACACGTCAGCATCACTCCACATCATGAGGTTGCTCGTGTTCGCCAATACAAACTGGAGGTCTCGAGACATTGACCATTGAGAGCGGTAGGCGCCTCTCATAACTTCTGTCGTGTGTACCTCCATTGCTTTCCAGTTTCTCCCTCCATCGCTATCGGCGGTCTGAGAGTTTGCATGACGAAGCAACAGCATACACCCGTAGTCAAACATCCTCTTCATCGCAACCTGTCCACCAAGGTGCAAGACGAGATCCGCATCTTTGCGCTCAACACGCTCTCGAACATTTGCCCAGAGATTTCGTTCGCCCACTTCCAAATCAACCGGGTCATCTTTGCTCACAGCGACTGCTCTGAGCTCGCTTGATCCAGACTCGAGTGACGGCGTGCGAAAGGATCCACGGCACGCCGCCGCATCCTCACGAGATAAGCCGCTGAAGCAGACCTTGTAATCGTGCCCAGGTGCCAGTCGAGCAATACGGAAAACAGTGGGGCGTTCAGGTTCGCAGTCTTGGGTGCATCTGCACTGCGGCAGCTCTGCCATCTCGTTCGACGCGGCATTCAGCGTTGACACGTGGCACGTGATGGAGGCACGGGCGCTGACTTCAAGTAGCACTCGCGCAGTCTGAAACTCAACCTTGCCGACGACGGGACCGAGCAGAACCCGCACTTCTGGCTGACAAGTGACGACAACTCCGTCGATTTCTGCCTGGTGCGGAAGAAGCGGCCGTGAGGGAGGCGCACAGAGCGCCTGCAGTGCTCGCTGCATATCGCCCAGCTCATCCTTGAAGCGAATCGCCTCGGCGAAGGCCGGGGCGCCATCAGCGTCGATGGTATCGCTCGGGACGTTCCCCATGGCGTGCGACGCTTCACGATTTTGCCAGCAACAAAAGATCCCAACTCGTGCCGTCGTCGCACTGCCAGAACCATTCAAACGATTCAAAGCTCACGCCAGCTCAGCTCGAGGACGGTGGCATGCGTCATTGGTTGTGCTTTCGCTGCAATACGGACAAGACAAGTGGGGGCTTGTGTCTTTTGCGTAGACAATCCGAGATGCGTGGGCACCGAAACAGACAGCAACGGGGCCCTCGAGGCGTACAGTAGGCCCACTCATCCCATCGGAGACCGTGATGCCTCAGGCGACTTGACAAGTCAATTGCGCGCTCGTTCGCGATAAATCGGAGCAGTAGAGCAGCGTCTGACCGCCGAATTTGCGGAGCACGACGTCATTCCTGCATTTGCTGACTCCAGCCCACTATCGACAGTCAGTATGACGCTATCCAGACTCGTCGTGATCGCCGTGGCCGCTGTTGGCCTCGCTTGGCTTTCCAGGCCGCACTCGTGTCCGCAGCAAGTGCTGAAGACCGCGAGAAGATGGATGAAGTGCCGAGCGTCAAGGAAATGGACGTGTACGACGTCGTTGGCCTCGTCATCATGGGGGCCGCCCTCGTGCTCTCGGCTGCTGGAGGTGTTGGCGGTGGCATCGTCATGGTGCCCACCATGATCCTCGTCATGAGTTTCGACGTTAAGGTAGCAACACCCATCTCAAACCTCGGCATCTTCGGCGGCGGCATTGCCAACGCCATCTTCAACTCTCGCAAGCGCCACCCAAAAGCGGACCGGCCGCTGATTGAGCCCGACCTCGTCATCATTATGATTCCGGCAGTGATCGGCGGTGTCGTGATCGGCACCGTACTCACCAACTTCCTCCCGTCCTACTTGCTGTCGCTGCTCATGGTTGTCGTCCTCGTTGCTGGCAACTCGCGCATGCTCGTGAAGGCTATTTCCATGGTGAAGCAGGAAGCTGCGGCCAAGAAGGAGGCGAGGATGATGAGGGCAGACGTGGAGACCCCAAACTCCCCAGACGCCGACTACGTGGCTCGCTGCAGTGTCTCCCTCCACAGCGCAAGTGAAGGACTTCGGGCGGCAGCTGAACGGGGAGACGAGTCCGTAGATCCAGAGCTCATCAAGCTCATCGAACCAGGAAAAAGTGCTTCAACAAGACCAAGCACGGCGCGGTTTTTGCTTGCTACCTGCTCATCGTGGCTGTCAGCATCGCCGACGCGCTTGTGACCTGCGGCAGCGTCACCTACTGGTTCCTCCTCGCGGTCGAGTTCCCGTGCATCGTCATCTTCGAGATCTTTGCTGCGCGGCTTCTCCTGAAGAGTACGAGCACAAAGTTGCGCTGAACTACCCGTTTGTAGATGGCGATGTGCGCTGGAGCAAGAAGACGCTGTCGATCTTCGCGCCGGCGTGTGTCGCTGCTGGCATTGTTGCCTGGCACCTTCGGCGTTGGCGCTGCGGCCATCACTGGACCCGTTTTGATCGAGATGGGTACCATCCCAGAAGTACTAGCTGCCATGTCGGCACTCATGATCCTGTACTCATCTGCCGCCGCGACTGCCAAGTACGCCGTCTTCAACATGATCAAGTGGGACTGGGCCGTGTTGGTATTAGCTCTCTCGCTGGTGGTGACCTCGCTCGCGCAGTATTTCATCCTAGGTTACGTACGTCGGTCGGGTCGCCAGTCTATTATCCTGCTGGCCTATCGTCTCGACGGCGTTCACCTGGCGCGGCACTCATGCTCTACGAGGGCATCAAGCTCACAATCGAGGACTCCGGAGCTTCCTTCTCCATCGACGTATGCGACTAAAGGTAGACAGATCAACACGGCACGCATTACATAACTCTAACGTTGAGCTCATTGGTACTGTAGCTGCCACATTCATCCCGAACGTTCATGGCCATCGTTTCGATGCTTGCACTGCAAGTTGCAGGTGCATTCACGACGATCCAAGTTGCGTTCCTCATCGCTGATGAGTGTGCGGTGTACCATCTCATGTCCCAAGGTCATCAAACATTTGCATCACGGTCTCCGATGGGATGAGAGGACCTACCGTACACGAACACGAACGCCGCTGCCGTGGAGTCCTCTAGTCAACGCTACAGCTCGAGCGTTTAGCGGATCGAACCGAAAGCCTCCATGACCATTGTCACGCGCTTCTTGGCGACCGTCGCGCTGCTCTCGGCGATCGCAAGCGCGGCGACTGGCGAGAGTGACGTCACCACCGATGGCTCGGACAACTTCGATGGCGTGCCTGACGTGGCGGACATGAACGTCTACGATGGCGTGGGCATCCTCATCATGGTCTTTGCGCTGGCGTTGGCAGCCGCTGGAGGCATCGGTGGAGCGATCATCATGGTGCCCACCATGGTGCTCGTCATGAGCTTCGATATCAAGGTCGCGACGCCCATCGCCAACCTCGGCATCTTCGGCGGAGGCATCGCCAACGCGGTGTTTAACATGCGCAAGCGGCATCCGACCGTCGATCGTCCGCTCATCGACGCGGATCTGGTGATCATCATCATCCCAGCAGTCATTGGCGGCGTCATCGTGGGAACTGTGTTTACAAACCTGCTACCGTCATACCTTCTGTCGTTGCTCATGGTCGTCGTGGTCAGCGCCGGCAGTTTTCGGATGCTCATGAGGGCTATTGCAATGCTAAAGAAGGAGACGGCGGACAAAAAGGAGGCCAAGATGCGCAAGGCAGGACGCTGAGAACCCGGGGTCTCCACTAGCTGCAGACTACCTTTGCGACCCAGGACTCTCCCCGTCGACCCAAAGTGCTCCACTTGCTGCCACCCCTCGGAGTGCCAGTGCACTTCTCCGAGCTGCTGCCATTCGAGGAGACTCGTCAGTGGACCCTGAACTTGTCAAGCTCATCGAGCAAGAGCGCCACTTCAACTGGAGAAAGCACTCAGCCGTCTTCTGCTGCTACGTCTTCATCGCAGCCTGTAGTATCGCCAACGCGCTTGTGAGTTGTGGGAGCGTCGAATATTGGGCTATCCTCGGAGCCGAGGTGCCATGCATTATTGCGTTCGAGTTCTTCGCGGCTCGTCGGCTTCTCAGGGAGTACGAGCACAAAATCGCCTTGAACTATCCGTTTGCTGAAGGAGACGTTCGTTGGAGCAAGAAGACGTTGTCGCTATTTGCTCCCGCGTGCATCGCCGCCGGAGTTGTCGCTGGTACATTCGGTGTAGGCGCCGCAGCTATCACCGGCCCCATTTTGATCGAGATGGGCGTTATCCCGGAAGTGCTCGCCGCGATGGCTGCACTCATGGTGCTCTACTCCTCTGCGTCTGCTACCGCCAAGTACGCACTCTTCAACATGATCAAGTGGGACTGGGCTCTGTTGGTATGCTCGTTGTCCCTCGTGGTCACCTCGCTGTCGCAGTACTTCATATTGGGCTACGTGCGTCGCTCGGGTCGGCAATCCATCATCCTGCTGTGCATGCTCGCGTCCGTGTACATTGGAGCCATATTGATGCTGTACGACGGCATCAAGCTCACGATCGAGGACTCCGGCGCCTCCTTCTCCGTCGACGTGTGCTCCTGAGCGGTTTAGAGCGTGGTGTCGGCATGGCAGCGCTGCAGTCGAATTGATAGTAAAATGAGAATATAATTGAGAAGTGAGAGCGCCGTCATATTCGCATCGGAGACCGACCGCCATGCTGGTGGACAAGCGCAGGGAGGTGCTGCGGCTGTACCGCGAGATCCTGCGCACCACGCGGCAGTTCAAGTGGCCAAACGAGCAGGGCGAGCAGTGGTGCGGCTGCTGCGTCTGTGGCCGCGCTTTCGGCCTTCTCGACGCTCACGGAGCTCGCGTTTTCAGGTCGCTCGTGCTGCAGAAGAACGCGCGCATGGAGATCGAGCAGAACCGCAACGAGACCGTGCGTTGCTGTCGCCGTGATGGCTGGAGCAAGGGCTGGCAGTTGAGTAACGAGGATTTGCGACTGGAGCAGGACGGCGAGACCATCTCCAAGCGCATCATCTTTGGCTGGGACTGCCTCGCGCAGGTGCAGGAGAAGGCACGCGGCTGTCGAACGACCTCGTCCATTGGTTCTCAACTGACTCACCGCTCTCTCCATGCTGGTGCAGATGGTGCAGAAGCAGCAAGAGCTGGAGGCGCAGGCGGCAGGAAAGGCCCCAGAAGAGACCAAGTAAAGTCAGATGGGAGCAGGTAGCAACAGGCACGCGCTCAGGTCAATATCATGTCCATTACGATGGGAACCACAGGCAGAGCGAGTACAAGGCCAACTACGGTCACTTGCGCGAGCTCAAGCTGTCGGGCGTGCTGATCTCGCTTCGCCGTGACGTGAAGGGCGGCGGCGCGTCCATCAGGTCCCCTCGAGCCATCTGTTGTTGCTGCTGGAGCTGCTGCGCGCTCTCGAGCTGCTCGTCGTAGTTCATAAAGTGCTGGTTGCTGCGAAACTCTAGGTACAGCGTGAAGAGCACGTGCAGCGACTCGTACACGTTCTTGTGCACAGGGATATCGAGGATCGCACAAATGATCCGGATATACTGCTCGAGGCCGAGGTCCATGCTGGCACTCGGCAGCGGCGTCTTGGCGAGAAGCTCCTCGAACTCCTCGGGCCACACCTGCATAAGGCTCTCAATGTCAGGCATCGCCTTGGTGTAGTGCACTTGTGGTGGTGGCTTCGTGCGGTGGAGGTCCTGCGATGGATTTAATCCACCGATCAATCTCCTTCGGGCTCTTCTCGGCGTTCTCAATGCTGCGCACCACAATATCGCCATGCTTCTTCTTGGATGTTGATCGCAGCTGGAGGTCGAGCACGGTCGCATCTGACTGGCTCAAGCTCGGTTCGTCCAACATCTTGAGCCCCAAGTGATCCGGTTCACCGTCAGGCCGAGGAATCTTGAGGAAAGCGTCCATGTCACCCACCGCCGGGATAAACTCGGGGATGAAACACTTGAGTCGGGTCTCGAGCTCAATCTCCTGTGCCTTGAATCGACCGATGTACTGGAAGAGCTCACGCACGTCGTTGGAGACTTTAAGGTGGGCGTAGTCGCTCTCCTTGTAACTGCTGGCGTTTGCCAACATTGCAGATTGTGCAGAGGTACCGCCACTTGCAGATCCGCCTCCTCCAGCTGAGGCTCCAGCACTGGCTGCGGTTTTTGCAGCAGCAGTAGATTCTTCCTCGTCGTCTTCCTCATCGTCATCGTCGTCCTCGTCCTCGCTTCCCGACTCCTCAGACGAGCTCTCCGATTCCTGCTTGCCTTTTGGTTCAGGTGTGCGCTTGTTAGGCTGCGGCTGCTGCTTTCCTGCTGCTTGAGCTGTTGCTGCGGACGCCGAAGATGCTGGTGCTGCTCTCGTATTTGCAGCAGCAGTTGCTGAGGAAGGCGGCGTCGAGTCTTTCGGAGCAGGAGAACTCCGAGCTGCTTCTGCCTTTGGTGTGGGTTTCTCTTCTCGGGCCGCAGCAGCCGCGTTGCTACTATTCGCAGCTCTGTTCTTGATCGCCGCACGATCTGGACTCGGATGCCCATCGGTATCAACGCTCTCGTCTGAATCGCTGAGGTCTACTTCTTCATCGTGAGGCTTGTTCTTGATCTCTGCACCGACAGGTGGCACCGTGTTCTTCGCTGCGCTCTCAGCACTCCGTTGAGGTGCTGATGAGGCAGGAGCAGCAGCAGTTCGATCTGGCATGGCAGGTTTCTGTGGACTTTCGATCTCCTGAACGCTGCCAGAAAGCTCAAGAGCCTCATCGAACGGCTGGTTCTTGAGCTGTGCAGCCGGCTTCTTCTTGGGCGAGTCCCCTCCTGCTTCGGACACGCTCTCCGACTCGCTGAGGTCCAAAGCCTCGTCGAACGGCTGGTTCGCGAGACTTCGCTCCTTCGCAGCTCGAGCTGCTTGGTCTGCTGCGCCTCCTCGAGCATTCGACGCTGCTCCAGCACCGGCAGTGGGCTTGCTGTCTCCATCTCCAGACTCGGACATATCGTCCTCACTGCCCGAGTCATCATCGCCTCCGCTGCTGGAAATATCGTCATCGTCGTCGTCTTCTTCCTCCTCCTCGTGGTCCTTTTCATCGGCATCGTGCTTTGCCTCACGGCCAGACATTTTGCAGGAGAGCTGTCAGTTCGCGAGAGCAAGTGCTACGCAGGACAAGCAGCCTCGATCGAGTCTCCTCGTAGCAACCGCCGAGGTAAGCAGGCGTCGGTTCGCGGACACAACGCGCTCGGACAACTGCACGCCGACCCTTCCTCTCTCCAGCACGACTCCCCGCTGCTCTCCTGATCTTTGGCTGCAACAGAAAACTTGCTCAGTTCAAAATATCTATTGGAAGGTGTCTATCTACACGCGGCGAGCTTCAGAACGATCGGTGGTTCGTCTTGGCCTTCTTCTTGCCGCGGCCCATACGTGAGTTTTGCACCTGGTGGAACACGCGCTTCGTGTACTGCCGGATGCTGTCGTCGGCCATGATCTCGTCCGTGAACGTCTGCTGGCGCTCCTTCTTGGTCATACGGGCCGACTTGAACTCGTGCGCGCCTTCGATGACCGTGCCCATCTGGAAGTGCTTGGGCAGCTTCTTGTTGTGGTCCGACGACTTGTAGAACTTCTTCGGATCCAGGTAGTTTCGCATGCGAAGCAGCGCAAAGTCGCGCCGCATCTCGGGCGTCAGCTCGTCCGACTCCATGTCGAACCACTTGCGGCCCGCCGTCTTCTTGCGCATCTCCTCTCGCTGACGGACAGAGTGCGCCACCACGCCCTGCTCCTTCTGAATGACCTGCGCTTCAGCCTGAGCGCGCACCTCGGCGCGCAGCTTGGCGCCGCCCGAGCGCTTGCTCCCCTTCAGCTCGAAGAACGTCGCATGCAGCGACGCACCGCTGTCCAGTTGGTCCGGCACCAGCGTGCGCTTGATGTCCTCCGCCGTGCGCTTCGATGTGACAGCGGTAGTCAGGGCGTCCGTGCTGCTGCTCATGCTGGTGCTGTCAGTTCCGAATAGATCGAGGCCGGCCGCAGCAAGCTGCGCGTACTCGGCAATGTCCTCGTCCTTGTCGTCCGACTCGGTCTCGTCGTTCTCGTCGGCGGCGTCCTGCTCGTCCTCTTCGTCCTCCTCCTCGTCCATCATGACAATCTCGTCCTCCTCTTCCTCGTCTTCCACGTGCTCCTCATTTTCGGCCTCTGCTGCCTGCTCGACCTGCTCGACCACCTTCTCCACCACTTGCTCGACCACTTCCAGCTCCCTGTCCTCAGTCGCCGCGTCCTCCTCGTCCACCGGAATGTCCTGCGGGGATTCGTCCGCCTCTTCGCCCTGCTCCTGCTTCCTCGTCCGCCCTCGTCCTCGCTTGGACGGCGACTGCGCCACCACCACAGCCGTCAGCCAACCGCAGCCACCGATGCTCGCGAACGCCTTCAAGCTCACCTTGGAGGCGCTGGCTGGGCTCTTGGACGGCGAGCGACGCGAGGACGCGCGCTGGGGCGACATGCGAGCCTCTCGCTCGCTCTGCGAGCCGCTGGAGGCCTCGCTCTTGGCCTGCAGGCGCCGCGACGAGCGCCGAGTCTCGACCATGGGCTGCTGCTTGCTCGACTGGGCGTTGCCCATGGACCAGGAATGCGGCTCGACAAACGGCAGGCTGGTACGCTCGGAGCCTCTGATTGGCTGTAAATGGGGAATATGGAGTTTTGATTGGACGAAATGAGCCAGGTGGCGCCACGCGCGACTTGCAGACGCCCGACCCGAGATGCCGCCGCGCAAGGCTGCCAAGCGCGCCGCCAAGAAGCCGCCGGTGCGTGCCGCTCGCGGATCCGAGCGCTCTGTAGGCTACCAGTTGCAGCAGTTGCAACTTCAGCTCGAAGCTCTGGCGGCTGATGGATCCGTGGCGCGGTCTAGACAGTCAAATTTGAGACGGCGAGCGGCGCGAGGATCTCGGCCAAGGTTGCTGCTCCGACGACGGCGCCAAGGACAGAGCGGGCAAGCACAAGAAGAAGAGCAAGGACAAGCACCGAGAGGCTGTCAGCGATGACGCAGTGAAGCTCGTGCGCAAGCTGCTCGCGGCTGCTGGCTGCAAGCTCTGGGTGGGGAACACTGCTCCACCGTCTTCAATTAGCCACATGAGAGAGCTGACGGCTTCAACCGTGGCGTTTGTTTGGTATGGCAGGAGGTCGAAGCCGATGGGAACTGTTTGTTTCGGTAGGTGAGTGGGTCGAAAATGAACAGGCCGAACGACGCCAGTGTGGTCACGAGTGCTGGAGCAGGGCGATCAGCGACCAGCTCTACGGCGACCAGAACCTCCACCTTGAGATCCGCAAGGTGCGAGGCCTCTCGATTCAACTCCAACTACTCTTTTAGACTGCTCACTCCTGCTGTGCATTGTCTCGAACAGCGCATCGTCGATTTCATCGAGGAGAAGCGCGACGACTTTGAGCCTTTCATGGAGGACGAAGAAAAGTTCGATCATGTGCGGGGCTTTGGCTGTCGATTCCTGGACCAGGTGTGTGCCTGACTTGCCATGCTGCAGTATTGCACGAGAATGCGCGAGGATGGCACGTGGGGCGGGAACCAGGAGCTTTACGCCGCCGCGCGCTTGTTCCAAGTGTACATCGTGGTGCACATGGAAAGCAGCCGCATGGTGATCGAGTGCGACGCAGCCAAACCAAAGCGAATTCTCCACGTCGCTTACCACGGCTCGGATCACTACGACAGCGTGCGGTCGCTCAAGGAGAGCGACGAGCAGGCGCACAGTGGCACGCCACCGATGGAGATCGAGCTTGACTGCGACGGCTTCCGTCCCGACGATCTCGCCAAGGTGGGTGTGGTGTCATCGCAAAACGGCGAATGTTGAGCATGTTTGTTGAAGAGATCGGACTGCCCGTGGCTCGCAGAGGTGGCAGTCAAGAGAAGGCGACCAACGCATTACTGCGTCCGTCGGAAGTGAGGACGAGGGCCGACTCGTCGCTCGCTGATCAGCTTCAAGACCTCCGCGTCAGCGCCGAGTCGGGCAAACCTTTGAGCAAGAAGGCTCAACGACAGCTGCGCAAGCAGGAAGCGGCATCGAAGCGGTCCGCCAAGCTGAAGAAGAAGAAGCCTGAGTGATCTGGTAAGGCAGCAGTGGACGTTGGAAATCTGATACAGGGAGCGTACCGTACCTGTCGAGGAGCTCATTTGTCGTTTTCACCCAATCGATGGGTTTAAAATCCTCTATTTTGACCAATAAAGCTGCAAGAAAAGTGTTCAGCGCGTAGAGCCGGCGCACGACTTGTGGATGATCATGTTGATTCGTCCGACGTCCACGCCACGCGGGACTCTGCTCTCACGCAGACCATCGATCGATGGAACTCGTGCACAATGGCCACCGCTTCAGCTTCCGCCTCTTGGCCGCTTTCCATCCTCCCAGCAGTGAGCGTACGAGTGCACGAAACGTCCCGCTCGCTGCTCGACGAACGACCGGCGACAGGTGGCGAGTCGGCTGATTGGCTGCCTGTCCATTGGTCCGCCAGACAATTCGTGGGGTCGGCTCATCCGCCGCCCCGTTTCCGCGCGAGCGGAGACTCTGGCGTACCGTACTCCTTCATCCTCTCGCCCGCACATTGCTCAAATCTCGCCGAGTGCGGGGCGACACCGTCTCTGCGCGGCGGCGCTTCACAACGAGAAAGCCAGCTCTTCACCGATCCGCTCGACCCTCGAGCCGCCACGCTCGGTCTCAGCGCCACGGTCCGCCCACTTCCAGTCATCGCGGCGAGGAGGAAGCCATGACGGCCGCAGCAATGGCTCCGGGTGTGCGACCTCCCAGGGCCAAGTTCGGGTGGCTGCGCAGCAGTCTCAGCAGCCTCGGCAGCGCGTTCAGCGGCTCAAGCAGCTCGCGCTCGTCCATGGCCTCGTCGGTCTCGTCGTCCACGTCGGACGGCGACTCGCGGGCCTCGCTGTCCCAACCTCGCCCAAAGGGCAAGCGCGAGCTTGGCGAGCTCCTGCGCGAGGTCATGGATGCCGACAGCAACTGGACGAGCGAGACGCAGGTGCAGACCCACTACGAGCGGATCGGCTGGCGCGTCGAGACCATCGCAGGGGACGGCAACTGCCTCTTCCGCGCCATCAGCGACCAGCTCTACGGCGACCAGGACATGCACAAGGAGGTCCGGCGGGTGAGTGAGCTCGTGGCACTGGGCCTCACGTTGCAGCAAGACTAACGGGCAATCACGCTTATGCAGAGACTCGTAGACTTCATTGAGCGGGAGCGAGAGCTGTTTGCACCGTTCCTCGAGCTGGAGGGCAAGTCCGTGGCGGCATATTGCGCGCGCATGCGGCGCGACGGCGAGTGGGGCGGCAACCCGGAGCTGTATGCGGCGGCCAAGTGCTTCTGCGTCCACCTTGTTGTGCACCAGGGCCCACAGCGTCGACTGCGGATCGCGAACGACGACGATGTTTGCAAGGGGAAGTACACAGAGGAGGATTCCGAGAGCGAGGACCCCGCCGCGTTCAAGACCTTGCATTTGCTTTACACTGGCAACCACTACCGAAGTCTACATCCTAGCGAGGAGGATACAGACACAAGTACGACGGCCACAAGCGAGGCAGATACTCTCGAAGAGCGTGAGTCGGAAAATCACAAGGACGATTGCGATGGTGTGACTGAGACGTGCGAAACGAGCATATTGATGTCGAAGTCAGTCGTTCCCCCAGCCACTGTTTCAGCAAAACGGATAAATCCAATCGAGGACCACGACCTCGATATCGTCGTGGAAGAACGAGCTCCAGCACAGCTGCTGCCATCGGAAGTTGCAGCTGTGTCAATTGATAAGAATCGAGAGAGCGAAGACGAAGCTTTCTCCAGCGAGAGGATGGACGAGTTCAAGCTACAGCCTCTTCCAGTGGAGACAGCAGAGATGCCCCACTGCGGCGTGTGGATTCCTCAACGGGTTATTTTCCGCCGCCGTGGCCGGCGTCGTCTGAGAAGTGCTGTGCTCTCGTTGGAGAACGCCCCGTCGATGGACAATTTGGCACTGTCGGTCACGACTGAAATTGACTTCGACGAGGTAGACTTGGCAACATCCAAGAAGCGCTCAAGCGGAACCAAAACGTCGACAACGGCATCGACGGTAATGAGTTCGGCGAAGAGTGCTGTGATCCAGTCTGAGGTTGCAGACGAAGTTCGGCGCTCTAGCATTTTCAATTCCTTGGATGTGGATGTGGATGTGGATGTGGGTCGACCAAGCATGATCGAGACACTTGACGGCGCTGTGCCAGTTGTGTTCCCAAAGCGAGCCAAGTTTTTCAAAGGTCGATCGAATAGGAAAATGAAGTGAAGGATCATTCCAAGATGATCGAGAAGTATGAGTGGGCGGAGCGCACCACCGGGATCATACCCGGTACATGCTCGTAACGCTTATCAGCGAGCACACAGCAAACTGTTCCGGCAGTGAGCTTGTACGTAGTCGTAGTTTGTAGGTAAGTATCGTGAAGAAAAGCAAAAGTAAACCGCATGTGAAGAAATACAACATAGTGCGCCTCGACTCTTGACTGGCACGAAAGACGCGCAGGAAAGTGCAAATCATTCTGCAAAAATGACTGGAAGTAACTACCTACGATGTTCGGTGGCGTGTCGTCAAATTTTTGGCCGCAAATCGACGAAGTTCTTCGTAAGTGAGTGCTCGTTCTTCCTCTTCGTCCTCGTCGACTGCTTGTTGTCCGTCTTCTTCCACCTCCGTCGGCACAGGGGGTTGAGATTGGATGACAGAAGACGACGACGCCTCGATCTGCTCTGGGGCAGCGAGCAAACTACTTGAATTGACACTCTCATCTTCTGCGCACCCGGTGGTGGCAGCAGCTGCCGCAAGTGCTGCTGCAAATTGCTGTTGTGATAGCGACTTCCTCGAGTAAAGCTCAAATTTACTGCTTCGCTTGCGCTGGTTGTGCAGAAGCATTTGTTGTTGTGGAGATAGCTGCTGTTGCTGAGGTGGATTAGAACTGTTTTGCTGCTGCCCAAGCGCAAGCGGTCGATTTGTCTGTGATCTGGAAAGACCATCCGGTTGCCCGCCCGAAATTGCTACTGCGACTGGGGATGGAGGTTGCGCTATTGGAGGAGGAAGCGTAATAGTGCCATTGACTCCTCCAAATGAAGGAACTTGTACCTGGAGCTTCTGTTTGGGGTCAAATGGCAGGGTTGTCGGACCAATGCCAAGGGGTAAGGGCATCGAATCTGTAGACCGCACTGGTGATACACCTCCTGCAGCTGCAGCTGTGGATGTGCTGGTTGCTTCACCGCTACCATCCGCATCACTATTGTTGGCAGCAGCTGCAAGGCTACTTTGAAGCATAAGACGGCTTGCATACGTTTCAATCGCACGAAGATATTCAAGCACATTGGCCTCCGTCACTTCTCGAGCTGATAAGGGCAGTGACGATCCGCCGAGCTGCATCCAGTCTGTGTCCATGGAAGCCGCAGAACCACCTCCGTTCGCACTGGTTGCTGTATTGTTTCCACTGCTGCCTCCGTTGTTACTGCTCGTGCTACCGCTGGATGCAGCTCCACTTCCGGTGTTTGCTCCAGAGCTGCTACCACTTGCCAGATCCCTTTCCACCTGCCGAGTGAACGAGTAAATTGTGAACCGAGTGCACACACGACTTGACGCGAGCAAAAACGGACTGAAGCGCTTCGGTTTCCATCTCCAGTTCCTGGTTAGAATCCAAAAGTGTTGCCAGTCTCCGCTGTGCATTTTTCAATTCCTGCTTTTGTGTGGCAACACTAGCAATGCCTTCCCGAGCTTTGAAGTCCTCGATTTGTGTAGATATCTCTGCGAGTTGTGCCTGCAGCGCCACTTGCTCGCGACTTAGTTCCTCAACACGTCGAAACCGCTGAAAGTTTGCTTCATCTCGAGCTAGCAACTCTTCACATAGCGCACGGGTATCATGAAGACCAGTGATGCTTCGGATCTCCTCGAAAGCACGATCGTAGCGCGCTACCAACGCATCGGCGCCCGTATTTAATGCGCGGTCGACTCCAATTTTCCACGTTGAGCGTGCAGCCACTCGGGTCAAGGCATTTTTCTTACTCACGCTCCCAGATTTTGTTCCCACTGACCCCAAGGAATCGTCAGTGACTTGACCACCGGAGATATCATCCAGCGGGATCACTTCAGGCTCGTAACTGTGATCCCGCATCCAAGTCTCAATCTCGCGCTTTAGATCCTGGAATTCTTGCTCAAACGCACGCTGCTCCTCTTCAGCCTCTGATTGGACTCGTTCAATCTCCCGTGCAATCTCTAGTCGGGCTGTTCGTACCCTCTCGAGTTCAGCGAGGCTCTGTGCATGCCTTTGGCGACTGTCGCTTGCTTCTCGCTCGAGTTTTTTGTAGATACCGTCGAAAATGACACGGTCTCGCCGAACTTTGTCAATGAGAGAGAAGAGGTGTTTGTTGACAGACTCGATCTCGTTCTTCTTAACAAGCGACAGCTCTAGTCGATTCTCCAATGCGCGCACTCGTCGAGCTGCTCCTGCCGCAGACGGCTCAACACTTGTACCACCTCCTTCTTTTGCCGATTCTGAATTGCTTGAAACAGCGCTTGTATCTTTATTGCTGCTATCACCGTGGCCGTACTGCTGCAATCGCTGCTGTCGTAAGGCTCCTAGCTCTTGTTGATTACTCTGCACTTGCTGTTCGATAAGAGAGAGCTTCTTCTGTGCAAGGGCAATTTTACGAGCAAAGCTTGTTGCTGTGCGTTGGAGCTCGGACACCCTAGCACGCTTGTCAACTGCCACCAGTGCCCGCGCATCTCGCTGCTCAATTGCTAGTTCGGCTCGAAGTAACTGGTTGTGCTCCTGGAGTCTGCGGATAGCTTCGCGCTGCTCTTGCACAGACGAAAGCACTGGTGTGCTTTGAGTCCGCTCAAACCCTTCTTGCTGAACGACTTGCCACTTTTGAAAGCATCGGCAGCCGCATCTACGAGCTGTTGCTGCTGATGTGCTGTGTGGAGGCCCGAAGTTGGTGACGCAGAAGTCGAGCGACCATTCCCATCTTCATCGCTATCTCCACGTTTATGGGTCGAGGCAACGGTAAGCGTGAGCCCCGCAATTATCCCAAGCTTTGTATCCGCTGCTGCGAGCAAACGAGAAACCTCGGCGTCCTCTTTGTGCGCCATCGGTACGGGCAGGAGTGATCGTGTCAAGGCACCGGACTTGCGGGAGTAGTTTTCACCTCACGAAAGAAGCCTCATTTGCTCGCAACAACGAAGTATCCGCCTTCTATTCCAAGACTTGTCTTGAGGCGTCGGCAAAGGTTTCTCGTCCGTTTCACAGCGTGCGTCCAGCCGCTTCGACAGCTCCACTCTTCAGATTATCTGCTGCACTCCACCTCACCAATCCTGCGTTCATGTCACGCTCTGCGTCCAACAGCTTCAAGATATCGGAGGGTGGAGGCGTAGGCACACCAACCGCGGCATCGTTGCCACTTGGAGCTGGCGGGGCCGCCATCTTGAGCGGGGATGGCGCCGAAATCGCCAGCAAGAGCAAACTCGTCACCGACGGGCTCAAGAAGCTGTACGCGAACAAGTTGCGACCGCTCGAGAAAAAGTATTGCTTCGAGGACTTCCACTCGCCGCTACTCTCGGACGCTGACTTTGATGCCAAGCCACAAGTGCTTATGATCGGCCAATACTCAGTCGGTAAGACTTCCTTCATTGAGTACCTTGCTCGGCCGTCCGTTTCCTGGTCAGCGAATTGGTCCCGAGCCGACGACAGACCGCTTTGTGGCAGTCATGTACGGTGACGAGGAGCGAACAGTGCCTGGAAACGCTGTCGCGGTATCTCCGGACTTGCCATACGGCGGTCTCGCCATGTTTGGCACGTCATTCTTGAACAAGTTCGAGGCCGCGCAACTGCCATGCAAGCTCCTGGAGAACGTCACGGTCGTGGACACGCCTGGCATTTTGTCAGGTGAGAAGCAGCGAATTGCGCGTGGGTACGACTTTGTGCAGGTTGCCCGGTGGTTTGCGGAGCGCTCCGATATGATTCTGCTGCTCTTTGATGCGCACAAGCTCGACATCTCGGACGAGTTCCAGCGCGTGATCGAGGTGCTCAAGGGCCATGACGATAAGGTTCGGTGCGTGCTCAACAAGGCCGACCAGATTGACGAGCAGCGGCTCATGCGTGTGTACGGCGCACTGATGTGGTCGCTCGGAAAAGTTCTCAAGACGCCTGAGGTTATGCGAGTCTTCATTGGATCCTTCTGGGACCAGCCTCGTTTGCACACCGACAACTCGGCGCTGTTCGATGCCGAGGAGCGCGACCTCATGAACGAATTGCGTTCGTTGCCGCAAAACGCAGCGGTGCGCAAAATCAACGAGTTTGTCAAGCGCGCACGGCTTGCCAAGGTGCACTCGTACCTCATCGGTCATTTACGCGACCGCATGCCTGCCGTGATCGGAAAGGAAAAGAAACAACGCGAGCTCATTGAGAACATGGGCGAGACGTTCCGCGAGGTGCAGCGCAAGTATCACCTACCGCCGGGAGACTTTCCAAACCTCGAGGAGTTTGCCAAAAAGTGTGCCAGCTGCAAGTTTACGAAGTTTGCGACCTTGAGTGCGAGGCAGATCCAAGAGATTGATGAACTTCTGGCTAAGGATATTCCAAAACTCATGGCATCCTTGCCCAAGCGAGACCACCAGTCCAACCTGCCAGGCAACGGAATACAATTCGCAGCCAGCTCATCGAACCCGTTTGCGAACGAGTCACCAATGCTCGACTCGTGGACGATTGCGCCTTTCAAGGGTGAATTCGATGTCGTGTTCAGGTCACTTCGGCTCGATGCTTTGGGTCGAGCCACTGGAGCAGCTTGCATGTCACCGCTGCAGGCGTCTGGGTGTGGGCAAGACACGCTTAAGGCGATTTGGGACCTCGCCGATATTGATCACGACGGAGCACTTGATGCTGACGAGTTTGCTGTCGCCATGTATCTATGCAGAAAGGCCAAGGAGGGAGAGCGCGTCCCGGATGCGCTTCCCAAGGACCTGGTACCGCCGACCAAGCAGCACCTTGTTGATAGCTTCAATGGGGCAGGGGCACCGTTGCGTCCAGCGTCCCCGACTTCGTACCCGCACTCGTAAGCTTGGGTCAGTGTAGTGGGTGTCGATCAATCCAATCGAATTCATTCATGTTGTTTTCCCTACCCTTATTGTCGATGCGTGCAGACGTAAGCATGCTGGCCTCGACAACACCAACAAGAAGTAGTGACACTACAAAGAGTAGACCATGAACGCTGATGGTTTCATCGCGTCAGTCTCCTCCGCCTTCGCGGAGCTCATGACCGGGCTTTGTATTACTGCTGCCGATACGAGCTCTTCTCCACTTTTATTTGACTCGGCTGAACCAAGAGGGACAAATCCGGATCCAAAGTATGGGGATTTTGAAGAACCGCTAGCAATGCAAGCGCTCAAAAGTTGCATCTTCGTGCTGCTTTATCAGTCTCCAGATGACATCTCCACTGAAAGATTTTCCTGCAGATGGACAATGCATTTTTTTCGTCTAACCTTAGGCATCATAGACGAGGAATTCCTGCTCGTTCGCAGCGCTGGGTGGCTCGATGCGTTCTTTCCAATCTCGCTGCAGAGCTCGAACTCCGCGGAACAAGCCGAGGCTCCTCTTCCCCCTCCTGGTCGCAATGGCTAAAAGCACCCAGCAGCTCTGTACCGGGTCTCGCTCGCAAGCGACTGAAGCTGAAGGAGTCATCCGTTGAAGCACGCTTGACAGCTTCAACCAGAGATGGCTACACCGCCAACCTACTTCAACCCTACCACTGGGCCGACTATCGATGCCGCGAGCCTCGTTGCCCTCCAAAAGATCTCGCCTTAGCTACCGAATTTTCATGCATGCGGTCCGATCGGAGAGCTCAAGCCTCGCCCATCGCCTCGCCCCCACGAGCAGAGCACCGGAAGCGGCTGCCGCGTCGAGGAGGGGCGGAAGAATGCTGGTCGGCGTGCGGGAAGGATTGGCGCGAGGCGCTCCAAGTTGCGCGCGTCCGTAGCTAATTCGTCGCAGTTTTGCGGCTGCGCGCGCTACATGTTAGCGTTCCCCTAGCCCTGCTTGAACGCCCAGCCCTAGTTGAATTTTGGGAGCGGCAACCGTTTCTCTCGGCGGCTGAAGCAGCGCCGGACCACTTGGTTTTCTGCCTGTTTGCTCCTGTGCATGAAGTAGCAGGCGCCGCATGGAGCATCGAGTCAAGCAGGAGCGCGCGACAAAGGCGGCGGCGAGGGGGCCGCAAGCGCAGTATACAAACCTCAAGTGAGGGGCAGGCGACGCTTGGCGGGCGGGCGGGCGGGCCAGTTCGAGGCGCCGGCGGGCGTGTGCGCGTAGCCAGGCCGCGCGTTGCTTGCTCCCCCGGCCGGTGGCGCGTACGCCATCTGCCACCGACAGCAGCCCATTCGGAGCGCTCCTATTGGCTAAAAATCAATTCGGCTGTCTCGAACCAAGGTGCACCCGTGACGCGCCACCGTACGGTATGGACAGGCACAGGTCCATCGCTGGGCGGAGTGACTGGATTAACGTATGCTCTGCCGGCGCAGCGCCGGGCCGCGTGGGTTCGCTCCCTCCCACGCCCACGATTGGAGTAAACGGTCGTTGTTTTATCTAAACCGTCGTTGGTTTAGCTAACTTGTCGGCTATCTCGTCGCGCGGCGGCGGCAATCCGCGCGGGGGCCTTTGGCGCGCTTGAACGGGCCAATCCGCGGTCTCCGTCGGGCGTCTGGGCTCTCCCATTGGCCAAAACTCCCCTCGGCGCTATTCCGAGCTTTCTCCGCGTTCTCCCCCCTCTTCCTCGCGCCTGGCCTCTGTCCCGGACAACGCGAATCGCCCGCCCGCAGCGCCCGCCGGAGCCGCTGCCCTCGCCTGCGCTCGCCTCGCCTCGCGCCGCTCCGCTCCGCCGACCGCTTCGGTGCGTGCGCGCCAAACGCCCGCCAGGCCCCAAACGCCCGCCCGCCAGGCGCCAAGGTGTCGAGAATAAGAGAAAGGCCGCTGACGCCGTTTTGTTTTTTTTTGGTTTGGTTTGTTGTCGGCCGCAGGTCGGGATATGGGAGGCGAAGCCCTGGGCGGCAAGGCGTACTCCCCGCGCATGAGCTCGTACCCGATGGCGGCGCCCAGCAGCGGCGCCATGGCCTCGTACACGTCCAATATGATGGCGCCACCCGCCGCGCAGGCGCAGCACCAGCAGCAGCAGTTTGCGGCCACGCCAGGCACGTGTCTGCTCTGCTACAGCCCGCAGGTCGACGTTATGCTCGAGCCCTGCCACCACCAGTACCACGCGCACTGCATCGAGCAGTGGCAGGCCAAGGAGAAGGCCTGCCCCACATGCTGGGCACCCACGCAGAACGTGCGCAGGCTCGTGCCGCCGCAGTTCGCTGGCATGCGCGCGCCGGACTTTGGCGGCAAGATGCAGCCACAGCAACCGCAGCAGCAGATGGAGCCAGGCACGCCCTCGGCCGGCGCCGGAAGTATGGTCTCGGAACTGGCCGTGGCCGCCGGAGGGGCCGCGCCTGCGCCAGCCGCGTCGGCCATGCGCAAGGGAAAGTGGACGGCCGAGGAGAGCGCCTACTGCGACCGACTCATCGAGGAGTTCAAGAAGGGCAACCTGCCGCTCGCAGAGGGCACCACGCTGCGCACGTTCCTATCCAAGCTGCTCAACTGCGACCCCATGCGCATCTCGAAGAAGTACACGGGTGACCAGTGCATCGGCAAGATCATCTTCCGCCGCAGGGAAGACGAAATCTCCAAGGAGGACATGGAGACGATCCGCAAGGAGCTTGCCGAGCTCGAGAAGACGTATCTTGAGCGAGAGCAGTACAACCAGCGGAGGCGCGAGAAGCGACTTGAGTCGGAGCTCTCGCGTGACAAGAACCGTTTCATGGCCGCGCGCTCCGATGGGGTACAATAACAACAACAGCAACGGGGCGACAACGCCTGGTGGCGCTTCGGGGCGGCCCATTCCCCCGCAGCAGCAGCAACAGCAACAACAGCAGCAGCAAGTGCCTAATGCTCCGCCGGCTCCCCAGTACCAGAACCACTCGCCTCACTACGCACAACAACAACAGCAGCAGCAACAGCAGGCTTCGGGTCGCGTGCAACCTCCGCGACATCCGATGCAAGCGCCTCCGTCTTCCTCTTCGCACCTATTTAATAATGACAGCAACAATATCACGATGCTTGGCATCGCCGGCTCCCAGCAACACCAGCAACAGCAGCAGCGCAACGATCTCCACCCAGATGGGACCCAGAGTAGCGTGAGTGGATCAACAAGCAGCAGCATGGTGACGACCTCAAGCTCCATGTCGGGGTCCCACCAGAGCGATTCTTTTCCGCGCGTGTCATCGATTGACAGCTTCTCGTGCCTGTTTCCGCGCGTGGCATCAATCGAGAACTTCCAGATGGCGAACAACAACAATGCTGCGCATCACCAGTCTGGCTTTGGAGGCCTTTCCTCCATTGCTGCGAGCTCAGGGAGCAGCAGTGGGTATGGCGACACGAACTCGAGTGGAATGGTCAAGAATATGTCTATTGGCGAAGGCTTGAACTCGTACATCCCGCGCATCCAGTCGCTCGAGCAGCTGTCCCACTTGCTCCAGGAGCATGCTCCACCAAGCCCGAAGAGCTCCGGCGGGGCTTCCAATTCTAGGGATACCAATAGCAACAGTGATTTTAGCTCCCGCGGGATCGTGGACAAGAGGAGAGCAGCTGCCGCAGAGATGCAGGTGAAGGACGAGCAAAGTCGCGGTACCGACGGCGACTCGAATGGACAGACAGGAACGAAGCGACTCAGCCCAAGTGGTTCACACAGCTCCAACGGTAACCAGATTCAGATCCCGAAGCCACTGAGCAAGATGCCTCGGAGCTCGTCGGGCATCTTCCCGCGCGTGCCGTCGCTTGACAAGCTTCCCCGAGTCCCTTCTTTGGATAAACTCGCTCAGCTTGGACGTGTGCCATCGATGGACAAGCTATCGCAGATTGGCCGTGTGCCGTCGCTAGACAAGATTCCTCGCGTGGCCTCTCTGGACAAGCTGCCGCGTATTCCGTCGATGGACAAACTCCACAATGCTCAGTCGATGGAGCGGATTCCTCGTGTGCCATCGACCGACAAGCTCCCGCGCGTTCCGTCTCTGGATAGACTAGGTCGCGTTGCGTCAAGCTCGGACATGCTATCGCGTTTCGGTTCGTCCGACCAGCTTAGCAGCTTCCCGTCGTTTTCCAACCTGTCCGGTCTGTCTACCAGCCCGTCATTCGATAAGCTCAGCGCCCTTGGTGGCATGAAGTCGAATTTTCCACGCAACTCGTCAATCGAAGATATTCTGTCGCTGGTGGCGTCCTCAGAGAACTCGGGCGTGCCGTCGGGCTCGCACTTGCAGCTTAGCGCACTAGCTGCAGTTGCAGGCGAAGAGTCGACGCACTTGGCAGCTGCCGCCGCTGCCGCCACTGATCGGAAACGCAGGATGGAGAGCGCTGGGGCTGGCGAAAGCTCGCTTGTTGATGCCAAGAAGAGTCGGCTGTCGGCGTGAATCACGTAATGGATCAAAGCTGTCTGTACATACAATTTTGGCACTGCGATCCTTTCGAGTGACGCGTGTCCGTTCAATCCACCTCATTCAGCTCGCTGGTAGTGGTTCGCGGCCGCGATGACAGCCTACGCATTGTGCCAAGCAGAGCCTGTAGCAGTGTTTTTTCCGCCCCCTAGTATGAGGCTCCGAGCTTGAAACTCCGCGCAGCCCACCCAAACTGCTCCCAGCAGCGTGTGTGGGCAGCCGCACAGGAGGTTTTCCCGGTGACCTCACCGGAAGCTCAGCGGAGCGATAGAGACTTTCCACTTTGATTTGAACGCGTTCGTGCTGGGATATGAGACCTCCGCAGGGTCCGTGTAACACGTGGGTCGTTGTTTGTTGTGTCCGATGCGCCTTTTTTTCCTTTCCGTGTTGTGCATGTACGAGAACGTGTGTGTATTTGCTGGAGCTCGTGACGTCTAGAAGTAGAGAGCCTCGCTCGCCATGCAATCGACCGGCGCGAGCGGACAGCGGGGAAATGCAGCGCGCGACCACCATGCACCTATGAGTAATAATAATTCACTGACATGTGCGCAAAGTTGATCTGCACGCCCGCGATTGCCTTGAGCAGCAGCGTCGTCACGAACGTTCCCACGATCAGCACGAGCGGCAGCAGGAAGCGCTCTGTGCGGTGCAGGAACGGCAGCGCTGGAAGTATTGGCGAGGATTTAGTAAATTGCGTCAGAGTCCGAAGGGGAAAAAAGCATACGAGAAACGAGAAAGCACTCACCCATGTAGCCGAGGAACGTGATGTACGTGTAGAAACCCCAGCCGAGCGAATAGAGCAGGTTGCCCAGCAGCAGCGCCGCGAACGAGTCGGACGCGAGCGCAGGCGCCAGCAAGAACTACAGCCATGGGATTGCGTCAGTGCTTTGGGCTCTGGTCATCTGAAACGATTGAAAGGTGTGCAGCCTACCTGCAGCACGTAGAGGAAGAGGAAGAGCACGAAGAACGAGTTGCAGTGGATGTCGAACGCGTACTGCCACTCGACGCGCTGTTCGACGAAGAACGTGTCGCCCATGGTCTGGTTGCTGTCGTCGTCGTCAACACATCCGCATTAGCTCTCAACGTCAGGGGCTCGAGTACTTTTTGGAGTCTCCTCCCCACGCACCTGCTGCGCATCCGGAAGTGGTGGTTGGCGATCCACCTGCACGGCGCGCGAGTGGGTGGTTAGTGTCCGACCTGCCGACGGCCCGCATGTGAGCATCGCGCACCAGCACAGCGTGGAGATGGCGAGTCCGAAGGCGAGCCACTCGACCACGAACGCGTGGAAAAGCAGCGAGACGAAGGACGAGAGGCTGGCGGCGCGGAAGGCGACGGCCCAGGCGACCGTGGCGACGAGCAAAAAGAGGAACTGGATGGCCGCGAAGCCCGGGTCGTCCCTGGCCCACCGGTTCTTGGTCTGCTTGCGGTAGTAGGCGCTCTTGTACACCTTGGAGGGCTGCACGCAGAGCGTCACCATCTGGTAGAAAGTCGCGTCCAGGTCCATCTGCCGGTAGTCCACCACGCGCGCCAGGTACTCAGGCAGCGCAGAGCACGTGCGGAACACGGCGGCGCTCGCGCTGCGGCCCTTGCCGCGGCCCCTGGCGCGCCCCGCGCGGCCCGCGAACGCGCTCGTGGCGCCCGCCTCAGCGCGCGCGCCGGCGCCTGCGGCCTCGTCCTGCGACAGCGGCAGCAGCATCTCGAGCAGGAGCTTTTCGGCCGGCAGCTTCTCCAAGTGACACGCCACCGCGAGCGAGGAGGCGAGCCGAGCCGAGGCGAGCCGAAACGAGCCGAAACGAGCCGCGGCACAGCGCAGGGGGGGGGGGGGACCGGCAGCTGCGGGGGATCGCTGGCGGGGAGAGCACTCTATGAAGAGCGAAAGATCGACGACTGCGAAGACTTGATGCGGTCGCTCCGAGTCTCGAGGTGGTCAAAGTGTATGGGTCGATTTCGGCTCTCTCATCTACCAGAAATATCAGCTCGTCTCTTCTTTTCAGTGCCTTCACGAAGCTAGAGAATTTGTATTTGAGCGCCGCTCCAGATGCTGACCTATCACCTCTTGCGGCCCAGAAGTACCGTGTCGGCCAATACATCTCAGCAGGCTAGGCGCCAACTTTCTATAGGCTGCGCCTAGAGGGTGTTTGGATCGTAGCTCAGCAACAATGCGATACAGAACCAAATATACATGATGTTATCTCCAAGACACCTCTATCGGCTACAAAGCCTTGCCTCGAGAATCCAAATCTCGAAATCCCGTTCTTCACCAAGCTTCCATTGCATTGCAGGCTCGATGTCTGAAAAATCGATGTGAATAACTCTCAAGTCTTCAACGGGATCCCCCTGTTTAGCGAGATCGGAGAGTCCGTGCTGCCATACATCAAGAAGACCTTACGCCAACGGGAGGAGAGATACCTGTGACCACATGGACTCACAAATACAAATAGCTGTTTGAGTGGATGTGAACAATGAGAAGGTTCAATGGACAACGAATCACAATGTATCCATCATTTCGAGGCGAATGGCATTCAAGAATAGATCGTCATCACGATTGGGATTGTTCCCGAGAGATGACGTAGTCTCCCTCCATATTTTGCTGTGGTAGTTTCGCTCGCTTCGACAACGGCATGTTTGCCTGGTAGTGCCAGATCTGTTCTCTCTTGTCGGGAAATGTTGATTGCACGCTCAACTTGTTTATAACAGCGTGCATAATGCCGACTGCTGTGATGGCGAGTAAACAGGAGATGGAATAACTTTAGCTGAGGAGCTGATTCGTGCAAGACTGTGACGTGATATTTATACAACCATTCGGCAGATTTCAAACTACATCTACAACTCTGTAGCAAAGCCACCAGGGTGCTGAGCAGCAAGCTGCAGATATCTTTCAATTGTTCGCAGCTGGGCGAAGAACTGTTCAAGTGTCAGATTGCCGCTGTCGTGACTGCCTCCATGAACTCGAACGCACTTGGGCACAAGGAATGGCGCGACGTCAATCGTTTTCAAAACTGCAAACTGGTCAGCTGGACTCGCGCTGAAGCTCAAGAAAGCAACCGAGCCGCTCTCGCGAAATCGAAGCAGGCGTCCTCCACGCCGAATGTTGTTGTCGTTGTTGTTGTTGTTCGTCTGGCCGATGGCTCCAGCCGACGCGCGACAGATGTCCTGGTATACACTGACGCGCCACGCCTCGGCTTCAGCCTCGCTCGTAAACCGGCGAGGTGACGAGACGACTTGCACGCGGTAGCGCTCGCCACGCGCAGCAGCTACGTTGGCAGTCGAAAGCCACAGCGCTAGGCGAGGGAAGAAGCGCGCGCAGACTGCCTCCATATACGTCGCACTCTGCAGCGAGACGAGGAAGACCGGGCCGAATCTCGCAGCGCTGCGCACGAGGTTGATGGCCTGCTCCTCGATGGCTGCGAGGGCTTGCTGCAGGTACTCGTCGCCTTGGAAGTACACGGTGGCCGAGTCGAGCGCAGAGCGCGTAGGATGCAGCCCGATGCGCTTCGAGAGCGCCGCCGTGGGCACAATGACGTCTTCCCATGCGAGCACGACGGCCGTCGTAGTGATCGGGGCGTGGATGGCGTTCATGGTTGGGTTTTCGGTTGGGGAGTGTCGAGCAAATTGCATTGTGAGCAGATCGATTGACTGCGCTAGACCTGCTCATGTTGAAGTGTCTTTGACGCGGATCAAATTCCCCGAATCGAGCGATCTGATTGGCTTGCATACATATGCTGCAATATTGACGCATCACGCCATTCGACTCACGTCAAGCAGAGCCTGCTCGCGAAACGGGCGAAGCGGGCTCGCCATCATTGCTACCGTCTATCTTGACGTACTATCGCGAGTGTCTTGGCACATCAGTCCGAATGGTGCTCTGCTCTTAGCCGTGGGGATCGCGAAGCACAAAAGTCCCCGCCTCAGCAACATGCCACACCAGAGGTGATATCCCACAACAACGAGTCAACCGCGAGCAAAGACGCATCAACACCATGGGTCCACCTAGTACTATCAATAAAGCAGCAGCGTCGCAACAGCGAGAGCAAGGCTGGGAGGTCAATCGCAATCCCATCAACCCACTTCAACCTGACCTTCACTAACACAGACAGATGCGCACTCACATTCGATCGACCATCATTCTCAATTTCAAAAAAAAAACGTACCCATTCGTTGTCCCACACTGCCAGCGGTCGTCTCACTTCCCGATCTTCGTTCTCCTCGCCGCATCTGCCGCTCCAGTCCCCATGTCGTTCGCCTCGGTGGTCAAGCAGAGCCTCGCGAACGCCCCGAGCGCCCCTCCGGCCCCCACGGCGCTCACGGACAACGGCGCGCTCTCCCTCGCGACGACGGGCAGCGGCCGCGTCGACTTCTTCTACGCGGCGTCTCGCGGCATCGAAGAGGAGCGATTCGTGCAGTTGCTGCAAGCTTCATTCGAGGAGGATCCATTGCACACGCTCAAGATCATCGCCTACGTGCGAGACTGCCGCGGAGGCAAGGGCGAGCGTCAGCTCGGACGATTCGCGCTCAAGTGGTTGGCTGAGAATCACGCCGAGGAGCTGAAGCACAACCTGAAGCACTTTATCGGAGAGTACGGGCGTTTCGATGATGTCTGTGTGCTCATGAACACTCCAGTGGAGAAGGACGGGCTGGAGCTGCTTCGGCTGCAGCTGGTGGAGGACATGACCAAGCTGAACGCTGCTGAGGCTGCTGTGGAGGGTGATGCAGTGGCCAAGGCGTCCGTGTCGCTGTGCGCCAAGTGGATTCCATCGGAGAACAAGGCACTCGACAACAAGCTCAGCATGAACAAAAGGCTATGTCGTCGCATGAAGCTGACTCCTGCCCAGCTACGCAAGTCATACTTGTCTCCGCTGCGCAAGCACCTGGACATCCTCGAGCGCCGCATGTGCGCCAACGAGTGGGAGGAGATCAACTTTAACAAGGTGCCTAGTGTCGCCATGCACATCCACGGCAAGCCAGACAAAGCCTTTGAGAAGCACCTGAAGGTAAAATTCCTGGAGTGGAAGTCCAAGCTGGCTAAGGGAGAGACCAAGGTGAATGCAGCCGTGCTGTTTCCTCACCAGGTTGTGAGCGAGTACTTTTCACGCTCGGGCGTGGACGATCTGCTCGAGGCGCAGTGGAAGGTACTGGTCGAGCAAGCTGCACAGATGGGCGATCTTAGCAAGACGCTCGTACTGTCGGACGTGTCAGGCTCCATGTCGGGTCGACCCATGGAAGTGTCGATCGCTCTTGGTCTCTTGGTGTCATCGCTCGCGCAGGACGACTTCAAAGACCTGGTGCTGACTTTCGAGTCAAAGCCTCGCTTCCACCATGTCGAGGGGGACACACTCTATGCGCGCGTAAAGAATCTTCAGGCTGCGCCGTGGGGTGGCAGCACGGACTTTGCTGCGGCATTCCGTAAGATTCTCGAGGTCGCCCGGAAAGCCAAGCTCACGTCGGAGCAGATGCCGACACGCCTCATTGTGATCTCAGACATGCAATTTAACTACGCCGACGGCAACTTCGAGACCAATTACCAAGTACTCAAGCGCGAGTTTACGGACGAAGGCTACGAGGTGCCACAGCTCGTCTTCTGGAACGTGAATGGAGCAACGTCCGACTTTCCGGTGTACGATAGCGAGAAGCGTGTGGCGCTCGTGTCGGGATTCTCGACTGCTATCCTCAAGAGCGTGCTGGCCGGCGAGGAGCTGACGCCGCTGCAGACGCTTCTTAACGTGGTGCTGGACGAGCGCTACGACCGGATCACGCTGCCTCCGACGGATGTCAATGAGGGTGGTGAGGACGCCGTGCTTCTTTAGCTTGAGTAGATCGTGGTGTTTATCGTATGCAAATGAACCTAATTTATCGACAGAAACCCATTCGCTAATTGGTATCAATGGTTCTCACAACTTCTTCTACAGACCATCAGCTCACTGCGCGCTTCGCTAGCTCGGTGGAGTTTGAGACGGGCACGCCTCAAACGAGAGCTTGGGCTCTTTTTTTTTTCGCCGAGGATCGCCTGAACCTGGGTTGTCGAGTCAGGTACCGGTATGGGTACATTCCGCTTCAACTCGATCCAAACCTCATATCCTAGTCATCTCAACCATCACTCATGACTTGCCCAACTATCTCTCAACCAAGTAGAAGATCAAAGCTTGGCGCTCACTTTCGGATTTACCAGATCCCGCTTTCTACCGATCAGCCTTCACCCAAGCCATGTCAGTCGTCAAGCACCAGCAAGAATCTAACGCGTGTGTCGACTTGTTGATCTCAGCAACTCGAGGCATCGAGGAGCAGCGATTCGCACAGTTGCTACAAGCTTCTTTCGAGGAGGACCCACTGCACACGCTCAAGATCATCGCCTACGTGCGAGACTGCCGCGGAGGCAAGGGAGAACGTCAGCTCGGACGATTCGCGCTCAAGTGGTTGGCTGAGAATCACGCCGAGGAGCTGAAGCACAACCTGAGGCACTTTATCGGAGAGTACGGGCGCTTCGATGATGTTTGTGTGCTGATGAATACTCCAGTGGAGAAGGACGGACTGGAGCTGCTTCGACTACAGCTGGAGGAGGATGTGTTAAAACTAGCTGCAAGTGGTGGAGATGATGCCACGATCTCGTTGTGTGCCAAGTGGATTCCATCGGAGAAGAAATCCCTCGACAGCAAGCTCAGCGTGAACAGAAAGCTGTGCCGGCACATGAAGTTGACACAAGCTCAGCTACGAAAGTCATACCTTTCACCGCTACGAAAGCACCTGGACATTCTCGAGCGCCACATGTGCGGCAACGACTGGGGTGGGATTGACTTTGACAAGGTTCCGAAGGAAGCGATGCGTTTGAATCGCAACGCCTTCTCCAATAACATCCCCAGCAAGTTTCGCGAATGGAGAGCGCACACCAGGGGTCACAAACTCGGTGCGCTATATCCACACGAGATCGTGAGCGAGTACTTTAGTCGATCTAGCGTCGAGGACGTGATCGAGGCGCAGTGGAATGTGCTTTCCGAGTACCCAGGCTATCAACGCTCAGGCTCTCTGACGCTCGCCTGCCTCTCAGACTCGAGCGAACGCCGCTCCTCGGTAGCATTGAGCGTGCTCGTTGCTACGTTTGGCGGTCTGCTAGTGCCATCGTTCGACTCTGAGGACCTGGAAGGACTCGTACTGGCTTTCGAGGATGAGCCGCAGTTCCACCACGAGAGGGGTGATCCTCTGTTCGAGCGCGTCCAGAAGCCTGCAGACGCGCCTCCAAGTGGGCAGAAAGCCATCATGGCAGCGTACCGATCGATCCTGGGTCTCGCCAAACAGTTCTCGCCCGCCGAGGAGCGAGTGCCGGAAAGACTCATTGTCGTCTCGGACATGGACCTCGCGTCGCTGGACCCCAACTTTGACGCCAGCTACGAGCAGCTCGAGCAAGAGTTTGCTGCTGCAGGCTGCAAGGCGCCGACGCTGGTGTTTTGGGACGTGCGCGGGTCTTCGAGGGACGTGCGTCGGTACGAAGGCTCGGCGCGCGTGGTGCTGGTCTCTGGGTTCTCTGCAGCGATCGTCAAGCAGGTGCTGAGCGGGCGGGAGCCGTCTCCGCTGCAGCGCCTGGCGGATGTGGTGGGCAGCGACCGCTACGAGGCAATCTCGCTGCCCGCGACGTCGGAACGCGTAGCGTAGCAGTAGCAAAAGAGGCGTGGCGATTGATAGGTAAAATAATCATAGGCATGGATAACTTAGCGAGCTCCGCGCGCTCAGAAGAACTTGACGACGGCGCGCTCGTCGATGGCGGCGGGCATCCGCTGCAGCAGCCGCTTGCGGTGGCGGCGCGCCATGTCGCGCGTCATGGGGATCTTGACGCCCGACACGAGGTACGCGACGCCGCCGGGCACGTCGAGCGGGTGCGGGATCTCCACGGGCGGCACGACCACGCGGCGCATGCGGCTGAGGCTGAAGCGGTGCAGGCGCGCGCGCTGGCGCAGCAGCAGCTCCTTGAGCGCCAGCGCCTCGCGCCAGGCCGTCGGGTCGGCCGCTCGGTCCAACGCGGAGGCCTCTCGCTCGCGCTTGAGCTGCGGGGAGCTGGCGCGCGCCACGGGCGTCGGCGTGAGCGTCGCGCTCAGCGTCATGAGCGAGTGAGTGGGCGGCAGGCGGCGGATTCGGGTGTGGCGGTGCCGGCGGGCGGCGGGCGGAACTTCAACGCGGGGGGGGAGGAAGTTTTGGCCAATGGGAGGGAGGGGAGGTGGGGTTTTGACCAATGGAGAGGCGGCTTGAAGGTGGGGGACGGATTAAATTTGTAGGTAGGGAGGGGCAGTATAGAGTGGGCGAGAGGTCGTGGCGTTCTTCCGGCGACAGATTGGACCAATCGGAGGTTTTAGAGAGATAATGCAGCCAATCAGAGAGGAGCGATCGAGCGGCTCCTCACCGAATGGGTTCGCAACCAGCTTGTCGCACCACGACCGCCAGCAGCTTTTCCATGCTGCAGCTGTGCTCCTGCACGTGCGTGGCTTCCCGTTGCTGGCATTCCAAGCCCACGCTTACGCTCGAGGCAACAATGCTGTCTAGCAGGGCTCGATTGCAGCGCTCGATGGCGGTTTTCTGCAGGACGACGAGATTTTTGTTGCGCAATGCGACCAGAATGAGCAAGCGACGAAGACTGCTGAAGGAGAGTGCGCAGAACGCGACCGAGGGGGACGGGCGAGTCCTGCTGAACGCTTCAACCACGTCACCAAGAGGTCTGATCCCGAGTTGGGCACACCCAGCATCAAATGTTTTGGTTGCAGCTGGCCGGGAAAATCTCGAGTGCAACGATTGAGCCAGGGCTGTTTGCGGCGATGACGCCACAGAGCAATCGTAGTGCTGGGCGACATCATCCGCCATGATGGCGCCCCATGGCACGGCTGCCAGTTCGGCTGCAAGAGAAGCAAGATGGCAGAGGCGCAAGCGCCAACCCACAAGACATTGGATCGAGGCGTGCGAGTTGACTCGGTGCGAGTAGATGGCGGAAGCGATAGCGACGCCACTTCCGATGATGATCGGCGCGGCGACGCTCGGTTCAGCAGCAGCGACCGATGATCAGTCATCAGTCACAGCCACCCACTTGCTCTGCTTCGAACGACCTCCACGTTCCGCGTGAATGTCCTACGAATCGAGGGCTGAGAGTTTGACCATGGTTCCTACTCTCAACTGCTGTAACCAGTCTACTTTCCTACTGACAAAGCGATTGGAGCCCCACAGCGCCCGCATCACACCAGCAAAAAGGCTAATTACAAACCCTTCGTCCAGGCTGGTTGCGGGCGAGCACGAAGCGTGATCCAGCGCGAGTCCCGCTGCACCTCGCTTGCCGATAAGTAACTCAGGACAACTCGAGCAGAAAAAGAAACACACCGATGAAGACAGCCCTTACCTTGAGGATAACTAAGTGCTGGTGCTCGCACGGCAACGATCGCTCGACATCCTCGAAAGAGTACCTTGTCTACTGGACCTCTACCTTCAATCAAAATACTTTGTGACGAGAATCAGCTTTCTCGTGTGTTGCCCTCGCGAAGGCCTCGTGGAACAGCTACCCACAGAGGCATTGCTTCACTAGTAGCTCCCAATTACATCAATCCGGAACCGTGTCTTCGTGGGAGATGAAACTGTTTTATGAAGCCCTGCCAATGAATTCTGTCCGAAAGGAAGCAGCGATGTTGGCGATTGTCTAAATCCCACAGAATGCGATAGACTACTGATATATGCGATGTCCTCACCGCGCAGCATCCATTCACAAAAACCACGAGTTGCGAGAATTCAACTGACGGAACTTCTCCACAGTCTTGCTCATGCCGACGCTGATGTTCAGGTCCGAGAACAGCAGCATCACTGAGAGTCGTCACCTTTGCGATACCTAGTGGTGGGTCCGCCTCCTCAGCCCAAAAGCACATCTCTTCGTCCTCAGTCAACAACTTATGGCGCTGAAATTTCCCCGCCTTGTCGAAGACGGCGATACAACACCTTTGGCAACGCACAATTCGGCACACCTGAACGATATCCGCCGACGCTATACGACCTGCTCAAGAGAGTAGCCGTATCGACGGTCCAGCAAGAGTCCAAATCTGTTCGTAGATTCCGGTATTGCCATAACCGTCCAAGAGTTTCGTACACCATCACCTTCATCATCCTCACCAGCACATCAGGCCGTAAGGCACATTCCGCAACTAGTGCTCCCTGCTCCGTGCTTCATACTCCTTGCTCCGTGCTTCGTGCTTCGTGCTCCGTGCTCCGTGCTCCGTGCTCCGTGCTCCGTGCTCCGTGCTTCAAGCTCCTTACTCCACGCTTCCACCAAGTTGAACTCGAAGACTGAAGAAGCAGGCGGTAGGCACACCTGGTCCACCACGCAGTCCCACGCAAGAGTGAACACGGCGAATTTCGCCATGAGCAACTACAATGCGTTTCGGCTCAATGGACTCGGCTGATGCACCCACTCACCAACAATCTCCTCGCTCCTAGCTCTTTAATGGTTGCTCCTTGCTGCTTGCACATTGCATCTTGCACGTTTCCGCTTGCACCTTGCACCTTGCATCTTGCACCTTGCACCTTGCACATTTCCGCTTGCACCTTGCGCCTTGCTTCTTGCATCTTGCACCTTGCATCTTGCACCTTGCTTCTAGCATCTTGCACATTGCACATTGCTTCTTGCAGCTTGCACATTGCACATTGCTTCTTGCATCTTGCACCTTGCACGTTGCACACGTGTCAACAGAGACTTGATCTTGGTCTTGTTCTTGCTCATGGTCGTTGATGTGCGCGTTTCCACTCTCATTGCCGTGCTCATTGCGGTCGATGGAGACGGCTAGGGCGTCGTCGAGACCATCGAACTCGAGCCCACCTCCGTCAGCACTTCTAGCCGTGCTACGCGCTCCCTGCTCCGTGCTTCATACTCCTTGCTCCGTGCTTCGTGCTTCGTGCTCCGTGCTCCGTGCTCCGTGCTCCGTGCTTCAAGCTCCTTACTCCACGCTTCCACCAAGTTGAACTCGAAGACTGAAGAAGCAGGCGGTAGGCACACCTGGTCCACCACGCAGTCCCACGCAAGAGTGAACACGGCGAATTTCGCCATGAGCAACTACAATGCGTTTCGGCTCAATGGACTCGGCTGATGCACCCACTCACCAACAATCTCCTCGCTCCTAGCTCTTTAATGGTTGCTCCTTGCTGCTTGCACCTTGCACCTTGCACATTTCCGCTTGCACCTTGCGCCTTGCTTCTTGCATCTTGCACCTTGCATCTTGCACCTTGCTTCTTGCATCTTGCACATTGCACATTGCTTCTTGCAGCTTGCACATTGCACATTGCTTCTTGCATCTTGCACCTTGCACGTTGCACACGTGTCAACAGAGACTTGATCTTGGTCTTGTTCTTGCTCATGGTCGTTGATGTGCGCGTTTCCACCGTCATTGCCGTGGTCATTGCGGTCGATGGAGACGGCTAGGGCGTCGTCGAGACCATCGAACTCGAGCCCACCTCCGTCAGCACTTCTAGCCGTGCTACGCGCTCCCTGCTCCGTGCTTCATACTCCTTGCTCCGTGCTTCGTGCTTCGTGCTCCGTGCTCCGTGCTCCGTGCTCCGTGCTCCGTGCTTCAAGCTCCTTACTCCACGCTTCCACCAAGTTGAACTCGAAGACTGAAGAAGCAGGCGGTAGGCACACCTGGTCCACCACGCAGTCCCACGCAAGAGTGAACACGGCGAATTTCGCCATGAGCAACTGCAATGCGCTTCGGCTCAATGGACTCGACTGATGCACCCACTCGCCAGCAATCTCCTCGCTCCTAGCTCTTTAATGGTTGCTCCTTGCTGCTTGCACCTTGCACCTTGCACCTTGCACCTTGCGCCTTGCTTCTTGCATCTTGCACCTTGCATCTTGCACCTTGCTTCTTGCATCTTGCACATTGCACATTGCTTCTTGCAGCTTGCACATTGCACATTGCTTCTTGCATCTTGCACCTTGCATCTTGCGCCTAGCACACGTGTCGACAGAGGCTTGATCTTGGTCTTGTTCTTGCTCATGGTCGTTGATGTGCGCGTTTCCACCGTCATTGCCGTGGTCATTGCGGTCGATGGAGACGGCTAGGGCGTCGTCGAGACCATCGAACTCGAGCCCACCTCCGTCAGCACTTCTAGCCGTGCTACGCGCTCCCTGCTCCGTGCTTCATACTCCTTGCTCCGTGCTTCGTGCTTCGTGCTCCGTGCTCCGTGCTCCGTGCTCCGTGCTTCAAGCTCCTTACTCCACGCTTCCACCAAGTTGAACTCGAAGACTGAAGAAGCAGGCGGTAGGCACACCTGGTCCACCACGCAGTCCCACGCAAGAGTGAACACGGCGAATTTCGCCATGAGCAACTACAATGCGTTTCGGCTCAATGGACTCGGCTGATGCACCCACTCACCAACAATCTCCTCGCTCCTAGCTCTTTAATGGTTGCTCCTTGCTGCTTGCACATTGCATCTTGCACGTTTCCGCTTGCACCTTGCACCTTGCATCTTGCGCCTTGCACGTTTCCGCTTGCACCTTGCACCTTGCACCTTGCTTCTTGCATCTTGCACCTTGCACATTGCTTCTTGCAGCTTGCACATTGCACATTGCTTCTTGCATCTTGCACCTTGCACGTTGCACACGTGTCAACAGAGACTTGATCTTGGTCTTGTTCTTGCTCATGGTCGTTGATGTGCGCGTTTCCACCGTCATTGCCGTGGTCATTGCGGTCGATGGAGACGGCTAGGGCGTCGTCGAGACCATCGAACTTGAGCCCACCTCCGTCAGCACTTCTAGCCGTGCTACGCGCTCCCTGCTCCGTGCTTCATACTCCTTGCTCCGTGCTTCGTGCTTCGTGCTCCGTGCTCCGTGCTCCGTGCTCCGTGCTCCGTGCTTCAAGCTCCTTACTCCACGCTTCCACCAAGTTGAACTCGAAGACTGAAGAAGCAGGCGGTAGGCACACCTGGTCCACCACGCAGTCCCACGCAAGAGTGAACACGGCGAATTTCGCCATGAGCAACTACAATGCGTTTCGGCTCAATGGACTCGGCTGATGCACCCACTCACCAACAATCTCCTCGCTCCTAGCTCTTTAATGGTTGCTCCTTGCTGCTTGCACATTGCATCTTGCACGTTTCCGCTTGCACCTTGCACCTTGCACATTGCTTCTTGCATCTTGCACCTTGCACATTGCTTCTTGCAGCTTGCACATTGCACATTGCTTCTTGCATCTTGCACCTTGCACGTTGCACACGTGTCAACAGAGACTTGATCTTGGTCTTGTTCTTGCTCATGGTCGTTGATGTGCGCGTTTCCACCGTCATTTCCGTGGTCATTGCGGTCGATGGAGACGGCTAGGGCGTCGTCGAGACCATCGAACTCGAGCCCACCTCCGTCAGCACTTCTAGCCGTGCTACGCGCTCCCTGCTCCGTGCTTCATACTCCTTGCTCCGTGCTTCGTGCTTCGTGCTCCGTGCTCCGTGCTCCGTGCTCCGTGCTTCAAGCTCCTTACTCCACGCTTCCACCAAGTTGAACTCGAAGACTGAAGAAGCAGGCGGTAGGCACACCTGGTCCACCACGCAGTCCCACGCAAGAGTGAACACGGCGAATTTCGCCATGAGCAACTACAATGCGTTTCGGCTCAATGGACTCGGCTGATGCACCCACTCACCAACAATCTCCTCGCTCCTAGCTCTTTAATGGTTGCTCCTTGCTGCTTGCACATTGCATCTTGCACATTTCCGCTTGCACCTTGCGCCTTGCTTCTTGCATCTTGCACCTTGCATCTTGCACCTTGCTTCTAGCATCTTGCACATTGCACATTGCTTCTTGCAGCTTGCACATTGCACATTGCTTCTTGCATCTTGCACCTTGCACGTTGCACACGTGTCAACAGAGACTTGATCTTGGTCTTGTTCTTGCTCATGGTCGTTGATGTGCGCGTTTCCACCGTCATTGCCGTGGTCATTGCGGTCGATGGAGACGGCTAGGGCGTCGTCGAGACCATCGAACTCGAGCCCACCTCCGTCAGCACTTCTAGCCGTGCTACGCGCTCCCTGCTCCGTGCTTCATACTCCTTGCTCCGTGCTTCGTGCTTCGTGCTCCGTGCTCCGTGCTCCGTGCTCCGTGCTCCGTGCTCCGTGCTTCAAGCTCCTTACTCCACGCTTCCACCAAGTTGAACTCGAAGACTGAAGAAGCAGGCGGTAGGCACACCTGGTCCACCACGCAGTCCCACGCAAGAGTGAACACGGCGAATTTCGCCATGAGCAACTACAATGCGTTTCGGCTCAATGGACTCGGCTGATGCACCCACTCACCAACAATCTCCTCGCTCCTAGCTCTTTAATGGTTGCTCCTTGCTGCTTGCACATTTCATCTTGCACATTTCCGCTTGCACCTTGCGCCTTGCTTCTTGCATCTTGCACCTTGCATCTTGCACCTTGCTTCTTGCATCTTGCACCTTGCACATTGCTTCTTGCAGCTTGCACATTGCACATTGCTTCTTGCATCTTGCACCTTGCACGTTGCACACGTGTCAACAGAGACTTGATCTTGGTCTTGTTCTTGCTCATGGTCGTTGATGTGCGCGTTTCCACCGTCATTGCCGTGGTCATTGCGGTCGATGGAGACGGCTAGGGCGTCGTCGAGACCATCGAACTCGAGCCCACCTCCGTCAGCACTTCTAGCCGTGCTACGCGCTCCCTGCTCCGTGCTTCATACTCCTTGCTCCGTGCTTCGTGCTTCGTGCTCCGTGCTCCGTGCTCCGTGCTCCGTGCTCCGTGCTCCGTGCTTCAAGCTCCTTACTCCACGCTTCCACCAAGTTGAACTCGAAGACTGAAGAAGCAGGCGGTAGGCACACCTGGTCCACCACGCAGTCCCACGCAAGAGTGAACACGGCGAATTTCGCCATGAGCAACTACAATGCGTTTCGGCTCAATGGACTCGGCTGATGCACCCACTCACCAACAATCTCCTCGCTCCTAGCTCTTTAATGGTTGCTCCTTGCTGCTTGCACATTGCATCTTGCACATTTCCGCTTGCACCTTGCGCCTTGCTTCTTGCATCTTGCACCTTGCATCTTGCACCTTGCTTCTAGCATCTTGCACATTGCACATTGCTTCTTGCAGCTTGCACATTGCACATTGCTTCTTGCATCTTGCACCTTGCACGTTGCACACGTGTCAACAGAGACTTGATCTTGGTCTTGTTCTTGCTCATGGTCGTTGATGTGCGCGTTTCCACCGTCATTGCCGTGGTCATTGCGGTCGATGGAGACGGCTAGGGCGTCGTCGAGACCATCGAACTCGAGCCCACCTCCGTCAGCACTTCTAGCCGTGCTACGCGCTCCCTGCTCCGTGCTTCATACTCCTTGCTCCGTGCTTCGTGCTTCGTGCTCCGTGCTCCGTGCTCCGTGCTCCGTGCTTCAAGCTCCTTACTCCACGCTTCCACCAAGTTGAACTCGAAGACTGAAGAAGCAGGCGGTAGGCACACCTGGTCCACCACGCAGTCCCACGCAAGAGTGAACACGGCGAATTTCGCCATGAGCAACTACAATGCGTTTCGGCTCAATGGACTCGGCTGATGCACCCACTCACCAACAATCTCCTCGCTCCTAGCTCTTTAATGGTTGCTCCTTGCTGCTTGCACATTTCATCTTGCACATTTCCGCTTGCACCTTGCGCCTTGCTTCTTGCATCTTGCACCTTGCATCTTGCACCTTGCTTCTTGCATCTTGCACCTTGCACATTGCTTCTTGCAGCTTGCACATTGCACATTGCTTCTTGCATCTTGCACCTTGCACGTTGCACACGTGTCAACAGAGACTTGATCTTGGTCTTGTTCTTGCTCATGGTCGTTGATGTGCGCGTTTCCACCGTCATTGCCGTGGTCATTGCGGTCGATGGAGACGGCTAGGGCGTCGTCGAGACCATCGAACTCGAGCCCACCTCCGTCAGCACTTCTAGCCGTGCTACGCGCTCCCTGCTCCGTGCTTCATACTCCTTGCTCCGTGCTTCGTGCTTCGTGCTCCGTGCTCCGTGCTCCGTGCTCCGTGCTCCGTGCTCCGTGCTTCAAGCTCCTTACTCCACGCTTCCACCAAGTTGAACTCGAAGACTGAAGAAGCAGGCGGTAGGCACACCTGGTCCACCACGCAGTCCCACGCAAGAGTGAACACGGCGAATTTCGCCATGAGCAACTACAATGCGTTTCGGCTCAATGGACTCGGCTGATGCACCCACTCACCAACAATCTCCTCGCTCCTAGCTCTTTAATGGTTGCTCCTTGCTGCTTGCACATTGCATCTTGCACATTTCCGCTTGCACCTTGCGCCTTGCTTCTTGCATCTTGCACCTTGCATCTTGCACCTTGCTTCTAGCATCTTGCACATTGCACATTGCTTCTTGCAGCTTGCACATTGCACATTGCTTCTTGCATCTTGCACCTTGCACGTTGCACACGTGTCAACAGAGACTTGATCTTGGTCTTGTTCTTGCTCATGGTCGTTGATGTGCGCGTTTCCACCGTCATTGCCGTGGTCATTGCGGTCGATGGAGACGGCTAGGGCGTCGTCGAGACCATCGAACTCGAGCCCACCTCCGTCAGCACTTCTAGCCGTGCTACGCGCTCCCTGCTCCGTGCTTCATACTCCTTGCTCCGTGCTTCGTGCTTCGTGCTCCGTGCTCCGTGCTCCGTGCTCCGTGCTTCAAGCTCCTTACTCCACGCTTCCACCAAGTTGAACTCGAAGACTGAAGAAGCAGGCGGTAGGCACACCTGGTCCACCACGCAGTCCCACGCAAGAGTGAACACGGCGAATTTCGCCATGAGCAACTACAATGCGTTTCGGCTCAATGGACTCGGCTGATGCACCCACTCACCAACAATCTCCTCGCTCCTAGCTCTTTAATGGTTGCTCCTTGCTGCTTGCACATTGCATCTTGCACATTTCCGCTTGCACCTTGCGCCTTGCTTCTTGCATCTTGCACCTTGCATCTTGCACCTTGCTTCTTGCATCTTGCACCTTGCACATTGCTTCTTGCAGCTTGCACATTGCACATTGCTTCTTGCATCTTGCACCTTGCACGTTGCACACGTGTCAACAGAGACTTGATCTTGGTCTTGTTCTTGCTCATGGTCGTTGATGTGCGCGTTTCCACTCTCATTGCCGTGCTCATTGCGGTCGATGGAGACGGCTAGGGCGTCGTCGAGACCATCGAACTCGAGCCCACCTCCGTCAGCACTTCTAGCCGTGCTACGCGCTCCCTGCTCCGTGCTTCATACTCCTTGCTCCGTGCTTCGTGCTTCGTGCTCCGTGCTCCGTGCTCCGTGCTCCGTGCTCCGTGCTTCAAGCTCCTTACTCCACGCTTCCACCAAGTTGAACTCGAAGACTGAAGAAGCAGGCGGTAGGCACACCTGGTCCACCACGCAGTCCCACGCAAGAGTGAACACGGCGAATTTCGCCATGAGCAACTACAATGCGTTTCGGCTCAATGGACTCGGCTGATGCACCCACTCACCAACAATCTCCTCGCTCCTAGCTCTTTAATGGTTGCTCCTTGCTGCTTGCACATTGCATCTTGCACATTTCCGCTTGCACCTTGCTTCTTGCACCTTGCACCTTGCACCTTGCACCTTGCATCTTGTGCCTTGCTTCTTGCATCTTCCACCTTGCACATTGCTTCTTGCACCTTGCTGCTTGCATCTTGCACCTTGCTACTTGCTGCTTGCACCTCGCACCTTGCATCTTGCACATTGCACATTGCTTCTTGCATCTTGCACCTTGCACGTTGCACACGTGTCAACAGAGACTTGATCTTGGTCTTGTTCTTGCTCATGGTCGTTGATGTGCGCGTTTCCACCGTCATTGCCGTGGTCATTGCGGTCGATGGAGACGGCTAGGGCGTCGTCGAGACCATCGAACTCGAGCCCACCTCCGTCAGCACTTCTAGCCGTGCTACGCGCTCCCTGCTCCGTGCTTCATACTCCTTGCTCCGTGCTTCGTGCTTCGTGCTCCGTGCTCCGTGCTCCGTGCTCCGTGCTTCAAGCTCCTTACTCCACGCTTCCACCAAGTTGAACTCGAAGACTGAAGAAGCAGGCGGTAGGCACACCTGGTCCACCACGCAGTCCCACGCAAGAGTGAACACGGCGAATTTCGCCATGAGCAACTACAATGCGTTTCGGCTCAATGGACTCGGCTGATGCACCCACTCACCAACAATCTCCTCGCTCCTAGCTCTTTAATGGTTGCTCCTTGCTGCTTGCACATTGCATCTTGCACCTTGCGCCTTGCATCTTGCGCCTTGCTTCTTGCATCTTGCACCTTGCACCTTGCACCTTGCACCTTCCATCTTGCATCTTGCACCTTGCATCTTGCACCTTGCTGCTTGCATCTTGCACCTTGCTACTTGCTGCTTGCACCTCGCACCTTGCATCTTGCACCTTGCTACTTGCTGCTTGCACCTCGCACCTTGCATCTTGCACCTTCCTACTTGCTGCTTGCACCTCGCACATTGCTTCTTGCGCCTAGCACACGTGTCGACAGAGACTTGATCTTCGTCTTGTTCTTGCTCACGGTCGTTGATGTGCGCGTTTCCACTCTCATTGCCGTGCTCATTGCGGTCGATGGAGACGGCTAGGGCGTCGTCGAGACCATCGAACTCGAGCCCACCTCCGTCAGCACTTCTAGCCGTGCTACGCGCTCCCTGCTCCGTGCTTCATACTCCTTGCTCCGTGCTTCGTGCTTCGTGCTCCGTGCTCCGTGCTCCGTGCTCCGTGCTCCGTGCTTCAAGCTCCTTACTCCACGCTTCCACCAAGTTGAACTCGAAGACTGAAGAAGCAGGCGGTAGGCACACCTGGTCCACCACGCAGTCCCACGCAAGAGTGAACACGGCGAATTTCGCCATGAGCAACTACAATGCGTTTCGGCTCAATGGACTCGGCTGATGCACCCACTCACCAACAATCTCCTCGCTCCTAGCTCTTTAATGGTTGCTCCTTGCTGCTTGCACATTGCATCTTGCACCTTGCGCCTTGCATCTTGCGCCTTGCTTCTTGCATCTTGCACCTTGCACCTTGCACCTTGCACCTTCCATCTTGCATCTTGCACCTTGCATCTTGCACCTTGCTGCTTGCATCTTGCACCTTGCTACTTGCTGCTTGCACCTCGCACCTTGCATCTTGCACCTTGCTACTTGCTGCTTGCACCTCGCACCTTGCATCTTGCACCTTCCTACTTGCTGCTTGCACCTCGCACCTTGCATCTTGCGCCTAGCACACGTGTCGACAGAGGCTTGATCTTGGTCTTGTTCTTGCTCATGGTCGTTGATGTGCGCGTTTCCACCGTCATTGCCGTGGTCATTGCGGTCGATGGAGACGGCTAGGGCGTCGTCGAGACCATCGAACTCGAGCCCACCTCCGTCAGCACTTCTAGCCGTGCTACGCGCTCCCTGCTCCGTGCTTCATACTCCTTGCTCCGTGCTTCGTGCTTCGTGCTCCGTGCTCCGTGCTCCGTGCTCCGTGCTCCGTGCTTCAAGCTCCTTACTCCACGCTTCCACCAAGTTGAACTCGAAGACTGAAGAAGCAGGCGGTAGGCACACCTGGTCCACCACGCAGTCCCACGCAAGAGTGAACACGGCGAATTTCGCCATGAGCAACTACAATGCGTTTCGGCTCAATGGACTCGGCTGATGCACCCACTCACCAACAATCTCCTCGCTCCTAGCTCTTTAATGGTTGCTCCTTGCTGCTTGCACATTGCATCTTGCACCTTGCGCCTTGCATCTTGCGCCTTGCTTCTTGCATCTTGCACCTTGCACCTTGCACCTTGCACCTTCCATCTTGCATCTTGCACCTTGCATCTTGCACCTTGCTGCTTGCATCTTGCACCTTGCTACTTGCTGCTTGCACCTCGCACCTTGCATCTTGCACCTTGCTACTTGCTGCTTGCACCTCGCACCTTGCATCTTGCACCTTCCTACTTGCTGCTTGCACCTCGCACCTTGCATCTTGCGCCTAGCACACGTGTCGACAGAGGCTTGATCTTGGTCTTGTTCTTGCTCATGGTCGTTGATGTGCGCGTTTCCACCGTCATTGCCGTGGTCATTGCGGTCGATGGAGACGGCTAGGGCGTCGTCGAGACCATCGAACTCGAGCCCACCTCCGTCAGCACTTCTAGCCGTGCTACGCGCTTCCTGCTCCGTGCTTCATACTCCTTGCTCCGTGCTTCGTGCTTCGTGCTCCGTGCTCCGTGCTCCGTGCTCCGTGCTCCGTGCTCCGTGCTTCAAGCTCCTTACTCCACGCTTCCACCAAGTTGAACTCGAAGACTGAAGAAGCAGGCGGTAGGCACACCTGGTCCACCACGCAGTCCCACGCAAGAGTGAACACGGCGAATTTCGCCATGAGCAACTACAATGCGTTTCGGCTCAATGGACTCGGCTGATGCACCCACTCACCAACAATCTCCTCGCTCCTAGCTCTTTAATGGTTGCTCCTTGCTGCTTGCACATTGCATCTTGCACATTTCCGCTTGCACCTTGCGCCTTGCATCTTGCGCCTTGCTTCTTGCATCTTGCACCTTGCACCTTGCACCTTCCATCTTGCATCTTGCACCTTGCATCTTGCACCTTGCATCTTGCATCTTGCACCTTGCTTCTTGCAGCTTGCACCTCGCACCTTGCATCTTGCACCTTGCTACTTGCTGCTTGCACCTCGCACCTTGCATCTTGCACCTTCCTACTTGCTGCTTGCACCTCGCACCTTGCATCTTGCGTCTTGCACAGGTGTCGACAGAGGCTTGATCTTCGTCTTGTTCTTGCTCACGGTCGTTGATGTGCGCGTTTCCACTCTCATTGCCGTGCTCATTGCGGTCGATGGAGACGGCTAGGGCGTCGTCGAGACCATCGAACTCGAGCCCACCTCCGTCAGCACTTCTAGCCGTGCTACGCGCTCCCTGCTTTGTCTTGCTACCGGGACTGATGAATACTCTTGGTGCAGTGAACTGGAGGTGTACTGTCTCGTGGCTACTGCTGCCCTCAGACTGGCGATTAAACTCGATGCAAGCATACTGTGACTGATGCGGTCACTGATGACCCGTGCACGACCGTAGAGCTATGGAAGTGATATCTTCTACCCGTGGTTTCGCTGAGCTAGCTGTATCTGGACGGCGTTTCCTTCTGTCGCTTGACAGACCCTTTAACCACGTGCTACCCCTCGCTAGAGAAAGCAGCCCCGAGACCACGCGCACGGACGCTTCGCTTGGACGACAGACGATGTGGAGGCGACATGCGCGGCGGCTGCGACTGCGACGGAGGCGAGGCGAGGCGAGCGAGGACTGCGAGCTGAGGGCGGAGGTGGCGGCGAGTGCTGCACCTTCTCCTGATGCACTTTCTCCAGGTTTGGATTTTCAAAGGAAGCGTTCGGTTGACCCTCTCGAAAGTGATACCGTTCTCGTGGGAAGCTGAAGTTTAATGAGCTCTTCGCGATCGATTCGTGGAGCTTCGAGAACGTGCGCCCCAGACCTTCGAGAACGTGTGCCCTGTCCGACATCATGATGTTGCCGAACTGTCATGAGCGAACAAGACGAGAAGCATGGCGAGTTGCTGGTATGTTACTTTCAATAGCGAATTGAGAGCACTTGTCAGTGGTTGGGAGCATATTTGCTGAAGTCGTATGCATGGATGACAGCATCGAGCTCTGCCTCCTCAGCTGCAGTCAACAACTCCTACCGTTGAGAAACAAAGACCGCTAGCTGCCCTTGCCCCACCACAATTTCCCCCACAACAAGGTGTCCTCAGCGATGGAACACAAGAAACGTGTAGTAGTCGACAAACGGAAATGCATTCGCGTCGATTGATAGAATGGGCATCTACTGCACGAGGCTCTACTGTCGGGCCTTATACTTTAGTTTAGAGCGCGAGCGCAGCGACAAACACCAGCGCCAGCGAGCTCATGGCCACCGAAACGGTCGATGCAGCGCTGCTGCCCGAGCCAGTCACGCTACCGGCATCGGCGGTGCTGCCGCTCGTCGAGTTCGAGTCGATCGACGAGTTGGACACGAGCCACTCGTTAATGAAGTCGCCCAGGAGCGCACCCGTCGTGCTCGTGGCGTTGTCGTAGAAGTCGGCGACCGTGAGGAACACGTGCTGCTCGCTGTCAACGAAGAAGGTCGAGATCTTGTCGCTCACGGCCTCGTACGCGTCAATGATAGCCGTCATGTTGGAGAAGAAGTCGGGGCCGCTGATCAGGTCGTCGAACGGGTAGCCGAGGATGCCCTCCTTGACGAGCTGGTAAAAGTAGCGCTGCGTGTGGTCGTACTCGCTGTCGATGAACAGCCAGTTGGCGGTCGGGGCCGCCTCGATCATCGATGACATGAGCTCCGCGACAGTCAGGTTGCCCGAGTCACAGGCAGCCTCCACCGTCGCCGAGACGTCGAGGTCCACGTCACACGTGCCGTAGTACTGGATGAGCTCACCGGCCGAGTAGCTCGCCGGCAGCACGCCAACGTAACTGTCGGCGAGGACACCGAAGCGGATGTTCTTCTCCTCGACCTGCCACTTGTTGGCAACAAGCAGGCTCAGCACCTGGGCACCAAGCGAGCCAGCACTCGAGCCACCGAGCACAATCTCCTCCGGCTCGGGGAAGTTCTCGTACGCCCAGTCGAGTACGGCCATCGAGTTGATGTAGCCGACCTGGTGCAGCGTCATGTTGTGGCCAAGGCACTCGGGCTGGCCGAGCAGCGAGTACAGCGGGCTCTCCTCGATCACGTGCGTCTTGTTGCCAACGTGCAGGTCGCCCGTGCAGTACGGCGCGTGCACAATGTTGTAGTCGTTGAACATGTTCTGCGGGTCGGAACGGTTGAGGATGCCCGTGCTGAGCGGCACGGCGTTCGGGTTGAACGTCTCGATGATGCACTGGAGGCCAAAGTCGCACGTGTCGTCGTCGATACAGGCGCCGCCGCCCTGGAAGTACAGGAACAGCTTGGTCTTGGCGAGCTCGGGGGCCGGGAAGACCTGGAAGAAGTAGGTCTGGTTGGTCGTGAAGTCCACCGACGAGTTGGTGAAGTCGTCGAAGGCGCAGGCGGTCTCCCCGCCCGGGTAGATGAGCGAGCTGCTGTCGAGCGCCGAGGCCGTCAGGTCCTCGACGGCGCACGTGTTGGAGTCGCTGACGATGCACGTCTCGTCACCGTCACGCGCCTGTGCGACCGCAAAGTCTGGCGTCACGGCCAGCGCCGTCAGCGCGAGCGCACTCGCCACCTGCTTCCACATGGCTGTCGTTCTGGGGCTTCAGGCGTTCCGGGTGTGCGGGAGGCGGCTGAAGAGGGAATGGCAGTCGGCGAAAACGCTAGGGAGCCCGTCGAGGCTCGAGCCAGCCAGACGACCAGGAAGGGGGGAGCGAGGACGGCCACGCACTGCGAGGGCGTGGCACCGTCGGCGCCCAACTGGCCTGTTCGTGCACGTCCTCGGCTCCCTCAGCCAGCAGCAATCCACATCATTGCGGTGTGCCGTCACGTGAGACGCGTGATGATGCAGTCTACAGTACGAGGAATCCGGATTGTTTGACTTGGTTTTTGTATTGGGATGCTGAATTCCAAGATGGGCGCCTGAACGTTACATACGCGATTTCACATACGTTGCAGCAGCCGGGCGGGACCCTGTTGCTGTCGACTTTGTATGTACACTGTGAATCGATCTTCTCGCAACGGTTCATGATCTTGCAGTGTATTGTGTGGCTACATGCTGACAATCTAAGCCAGCGCCAAGGCGAGGGCGGCCAGCACCGCGGAAAACACCAGCGAGAGCGACTGGCGAGAGGACGAGCCCGAGGAGCTGCCGGTCGAACTGCCGGACACGGAGCCGGCAACGGAGCCCTGAGGCCGTCGTGCCGTCGATCGACTCGTTCGCAGTGAGCCAGCGGTTGATGACCGAGCCGAGATACTCGCCCGTCGTGTCATTGGTCGCGTTGTGGTAAAAGTCGTTCACAGTGAGGAAGACGTGCTGGATGCCCGTGGCGTAGAACAGCGAGACCTTGTCGCTCAAGGCCTGTGTACGTCTCCAGGATCTCCGTTAGGTTCTGTCACGACAGCTCGCAGTTAGTCAATGCACACCACCAGCTCTCGGTCGTTCAACGTCACGTACCCCGTAAAAGTCCTCGGCACTGATAATGTCCGTGAACGGGTAGCCGAGGATGCCGTCCTCAACGAACTGGTAGTAGTACCGCTGCGTGTAGTCGCCCTCGCTGTTCACAAACAGCCACTCGGCGCTCGGGACAGTCGAAATCATGTACTCCATGAGCGCCTCGGTCGTAAGCGTCGTGTTGTCACACCCTGCCTTGACGGTCTCCGAGAGTCCAAGGTCAACGTCACAGCCGCCAAAGTACTGGATGGACTCGGAGCCCGGCTTGTCAGGGGGCTGCACGCCCACGTAGCTGTCCGCAAGGACCGAGTACGAGATGCCGTTCGCCTCGACCTGCCACTTTTCGGCTACGAGGACGCTCAGGAAGCTGCGCGCCGAGTGAGCCGGCGCTTGAGCCTCCGATGACAATGTGCGTTGGGTTGGGGTAGTTCTCGTACGCCCAGTCGAGCGCCGCCATGGTGTTCGTGTATCCGACTTGGTGGATAGTCATGTTGCGGTCGAGGCAGTCGGGCGTATCTAGGCAGCGACAGCAGCGAGTTGTCGGGGATCATCTCGGTGTGGTTGCCGACGTGGAGGTCCCCTGTGCAGTACGGGCGTGTGCACGAGGTTCCAGTCCCTGAACATGTTGTTCGGGTCCGTGCGGTTGGCGATGCCCGTGCTGAAGGCCGTCGCGTTCGGCGTGAAGGTCTGCACGATGCACTGGAGCCCAAAGCTGCACGTCGTCTCGTCGAGGCACGCACCGCCACCCTGGTAGTACAGGAACAGCTTGCTCCGATCGCCGTCCGTGTTGGGGAAGACCTGGAAGAAGTACGTCTGGTTGGTCGCGTAGCTCACCGACTCGTTGTAGAAGTCGTCGAAGGCGCAGCGCGTCTCGCCACCGGGGTAGATGAGCACGCTCCCGTCGAGCTCGGACGGCGTCAGGTCGCTCACAGGGCATGCGGTCGAGTCGCCATCCTGCTCGCACACAGCGTCGCCCTCTCGGTACCACGACTGCGCGTTCGCGATCGCGAGGCAGCCGAGGGTAGCAACAGCGGTGACAGCTCGCATGGTCGACAGCGTCGCTGGAGGTGGTGGACTCGCGCTCGACCGGGCAGATTGCGAAGTGATCGACAGCGAATTCTCTCGCGAAGCCGCCCGGGCAGTGCGGGAGTGCTCAGCATCATCAACGCCTCCGTGTGCCTCCGGGAAATGAGATGAGCGCCTTGGCTTGAAGTTGACGCTCGCTGCTTCCGGCAGCTCATTTCGAGCCAAGACCAAGGAGGGAGGTAAAGTATCTACAGCTCATGCGGTCGATCACTTCAACCACCTCACAATCCCGTCAGCACAGCCGTACAGAATATGGCTAAATTGACAAATGTCGACTTTGTGGAGGTGGTATCCGTCCCTGGCTATGGATACCTTGGCTGGCGCGACCGACTGCGCTGTGCCGGGATACCGTAAGTAACATACAAATACACAGTAATAAGCCGTTTGACACGCTAGCAATCCGGCTGTAGTCGGTAGCAGCAGCCCATTTGCGCCGAAATGATTCGCACGCCCGCCGCCTCCGTCGCTGCACAGCAGCCAGTCCGTCGTGCACACCAAGCATTAGCTTAGCAAGCATCAGCAGTCGGCCAGCACTCAGTCGGTCAGCTGATGCGGAGGGCTGGCTGGTGATGCCATGAACGCTGTGGCTGGTGCAGCAAAGCACCACATGCCATTGGAGTGAGCGCGTTCAGTGTGCCACGGAGGAGAGGGTAGGCACCAAGAATCACCGTGTGTGCCCTCTCTGGCCCACGCGGCAGCGGAGTGCCACTTTGGATGGTGCAGTCCTTCGCCTTGAACTTCAATGGCGACGTCAACCGCATCGGTTACACATCCTCTTTTCCTCTATTGTAGCACCACCGCCGTGCACTGCTCTGGTTCAGATCTCAAAGATTCCCCCAATGCGGTCATGCTGCGATTTGGTGCAACTGGCTCGCCACCCGCGAACAGCTCTTGCTAGCAGCGTGTCCGACAACTCGATGCATTCGCGTTAGTTATGCCCCGCGCGAGAGCATGGTCTCTCATCTCGCTGATTTTTTTTTCCTCAGCAAAATGCGATCGATCGATCGCTGCTGGTTGACCTGTAGAACCTCGGCTACCTCAGCGTCGACCCCCTCTTCATTTTCATCCTCACCCTCCTTCATGAACGATCTAAGACGATGCTCACAAAAAAAAAAAAAAAAAAAATGAATGCACAACTTGCCCGTTGAGCACAGGTAGTGATTCCTCGACCACGATTGCGTTGGGCTGGGACAGCAGGCTCATTTGCACGTAGTGGTCCATTCCGGCAAGAGCACCTGAAGATTCTTGACACTCCTCGGTGAAGAGGCAAAAAGGTTGCACGAAGTGCTCCGGGTGATCAGAAGGTGGCGCGAAGGTTTCCCGTCGCGTTGCCTACTTCTATTGTCATTTGATTCAATTAGTATCCGTAACTAGCAAACATAATTCATCCAGTGAGCCAATCGCCGCTGCCCCATCTTCCTCTTTTCACCCAATCCGAACGGAGCGCGGGAAAGGCCCTCCGGACGACTGGAAAGCAAGAAGGCGATCGATCCGTCACCTCCCGTCGCCATGGCCGACGCGACGCTCAACAACGTCTTCTGGGGCCACAGCGACGGCGTGCTGGTGCTGTCAGCGTCGGGGCTGCTGTGGCGCAGCCGCTCGACCGAGGCGCAGAAGAAGCTGCTCAAGGACGACATCGTGACGATGCTCTGGACGCCCGTGGGCGACAAGAACCACCACGTCAAGGTCTACCAGAAGGGCGGCAAGTACGTGCGCTTCACGGGCTTCAAGCGCAAGGACATCGACGCGCTGCGTGCGCACGTCGAGACGCACTTCGACCGCGCGCTAGAGCCCGAGAAGGTGGCCAGCGCCGGCGGAAACTGGGGCGAGATGCGCTTCGAGGGACCCAACCTCAACTTCCGAGACGCCAAGGGCAGCGCCAGCGTGCTCGAGATCCCGCTGGAGCAGGTCTCGCAGTGCGCGCTGCCCGGAAAGAACGAGGTAGAGCTGCAGTTCCACGAGGACGACACGGTCGCGGGCGACGAGGAGACGCTCGTCGAGATGCGCCTCTACCTGCCGCCGCCCTCGGGCCAGGGCGACGAGGCCGACGACGAGACTGTCACGGCCGAAAAGTTCCGCGACGAGGTGCTGCAGCGCGCCAACATCCGTTCCGTCACGGGCAAGAGCATCGTCGACCTCGACGAGACCATCGGCACCTTCCTCACGCCGCGTGGTCGCTACGGCGTCGAGATCTACGGCTCCTTCCTGCGCATGCACGGCAAGACCTTCGACTACAAGATCATGTACTCCAATATCAACCGCTGCTTCCTGCTTGAGCTGCCCAACGGCATCAACACGGCCTTCGTCATCTCGCTTGAGGAGCCTATTCGCCAGGGCAAGCAGGGATACCCGCATCTCGTGCTGCAGCTGAGCAAGGAGGACGTGCACATCGACGTCAACCTCTCGCCGGACGAGATCAAAAAGTACAACGGCAACATCCACGAGCGCATGTCCGGCGCGCTGCCGCAGATCGTCGCCACGCTCTTCAAGTTCATTATCGGCAAAAAGGTGTACACGTCGGGCAAGTTCAAGACGCACAGCGGCGACCGTGCCGTCAAGTGCGCCGTCAAGGCTCAGTCGGGCGTGCTCTTCCCGCTCGAAAAGTCCTTCATGTTCATCCACAAGCCCACGACTTTCATCCGGTACGAAGAGGTCGAGTTCATCGAATTTCAGCGCTACGCTGGCCAGAGCGGCTCGTCGGCTAGCCGTAACTTTGACCTGCTTGTGAGTTGCAAGTCGGTTGGGGGCGAAGCCGCTCGCGAATTCATTTTCTCGGCCATCGATCGTCGCGAGTTCCCCGAACTGAGTCAGTTCCTCACGTCCAAGAAGCTGCGCATTCGCAACCTCAAGGAGTCTCATGCCGACGGCGACGCGGCTGCTGCTGGTGGCAACAAGAAGCGCGGCTTCAACGAGTACATGGACGAGCTCGGCCCCGAAGAGGGTGAGATTGAGGACGAGGATGAGGAAGAAGAGGACTCGGACTTTGGCCCTGGCGACGAGTCGGAGGCGTCTTCTGGTGATTACAGCGATGAGAGTCTGAGTGGAGCCGACTCGGAAGTCGAGGGCGAGGAGGAGAAGAGCAAGAAGCACAAGAAGAAGTCCAAGAAGTCTAAAAAGCGAAAGACAGACGCTGGCGACGACGAGGAGTAGGCTAGAGAGGCTAAGGTCTCTGTTAAGCCCCATGCGAGCGAGCTGCTTGACATAAATCTAAATGGCTTTTTCATGAGAATAATCGCCGAGTGAGCTTTCTGATCAACGATACGTCGACTTGCCCATTATCTCTTGCTGTAGAGCCGCTCGGTAGAGTTAGCCTGGCGGGAAGACCGTGCGTAACGAAGCAGCAGTGCTGCTTGAGTCACACCTGGACGGATCAGCGATCTGTTGCGAACAACGAAAGCAAAAAAAAAAAAAACATCAGTCAGCTACAACATTTTCTTCTCCAGCGCAATCGATTCACATACTTGATGAAAGGTTCAAGCTCGTGGACAGTCCACTTGTCTTGTGCCGCAAAGAGTGCGTCGAAGCGCTTCTTGGGATCTGTAGGCAGAGCGTGCTCAGGGAAGAACACGATGCCCTTCTTGCGCTTGAGGACAAGGCCACGAAGCATGTCGCTGTGGACTGTTACACCCGTAGGCACACGCAGTTGCCACTTGTCCATGAATTGCGTCATATCCCAGCCCTGGTCGCCTTCGGCATTATCAAATCCACCGGCCGAAGCCATCGGAAGTGATGCCGTCTGGAACTGGGTGTGTTGCTGGGCGAGCCGTCGTTCAGCTGCTCGCTCTTCGAACAGCCCAGTAGCGCAGAACACGGCGACCTTGGTTGCATCGAGAACGCACCTCTCGTCTGTTCCTTTCCCAGTCACTTGGCCGTACGTGAAGCAGCACTGACGAATGGCTGCAAGTGGCTCACTGGCGAGCGTTCCAGCCTGGAACTGGGAAATGGAGACTCCAGGCGCAGTGAGAGCTAGCCAGTCGTTCTCGACAATGGCATCCAGCATCCCGCGAAACAGACACGTCTCGTACGCAGGGCTGAGCACGCGCCAGAATCCATCGTCGTCCTGAAACGCGTGCAGCTCCTTGAGCAGCTCAAGTACCTCGTGTTCGCTCGTCTGCAGCGCGACAACAAGGTCGTCCGTCGAGTATAGCGCTGGCTCCGCATCTGCATCTGTCTTGGCACGCTTTGTAGGCGGCGGCGACTGCACCATCACAGCCATCCAGAAAATCAGCCATGCCAAATGCCAACCGATTCGAATCAACCAACACGAACGACGAACCGCCTCGCTGCTCGCTCCTTCGAGTGGCGACCGTAGTAGCAGAGCTCGCAGCTGGGCAATGTCCGGCGTCTTGGGCTGGAGCTGCAACACCAAGTCGCCAACGCTAAGCATGTAGCCATGCAACAAGTCGCAGCAGCGGAGGACGCACCACGAAGTGGCTCTGCGCCGACCCGCGCACTTGGATCTCCACGGGTCGCTGGGCCGCGTCGTCGCGCTTCCACTCCGTGTGCGTCGTGAGCAGCCGCAGGTTGGACGTGTCCTCCTTGGCGAGGAAGAACGACTTGTCTGGCGTGCACAGCACTGCGCGCGCGTCCGGCTGGCCGACGATCACGATCCTGCGCCTCGTCAGCCAGCGCCCGCCGCGCTCTCAACGCGCCTCGCCGCACCTGTGGCCCGCCTGGATGGCGCGCTCCACGTCCGCGTTGAGCTCCAGCAGGCGGAACGCGTCGGCCGAGAAGTCGTCCGCCCCCACAATGACCGCGTCGTTCTCCATGCTCCGTCGTTAGGTGGTCCCGAACGCGCTCGTGTCCCTATTTTCAGTCCAAGGCGCGAGTGACGAGAACAGACCAGACCGCCCGCCAACCTTCCGCCATGAACCTCAGCACGACGGCCAACCTGCACGCGGCCAACGCCACGAGCGTCGTGGGCAGCGGACTCGCCATCCCCCCGCGCGCAGGAGCAGACGCCGCGGCCATCAGCGCCGGCGCCGCGGCGCCCTCCGCGTCCGCGCAGGGCGTGGGGCTCAACCAGATGCGCGCGGCCTTCAAGCCGGTGGTGGGAGTCGCGGCGGTGCCCGTGGCTGTCGCGGCGGCGCCCGCGACCGCGGCTGTGCCCAACACGGCGGGCGCAGGCGCGCTGCAGTTCACGGGCCGCTGGAGCCTCGACCGCGACGACTCGGACTCGACCAACGACTACCTGGAGGCCATGGGGCTGCCGCTGATCGCGCGCCAGGCCGCCGACAAGCTCGACCTCATGGTCATCATCAGCCAGACGCCCGGGGAGTTCGTCATCACGCGCCGCACGCGCATCTTCATGGAGACCAAGACGCTCAAGTTCGGAGAGGAGGTCAACGTCAAGGGCAACCTCATCACGGTCACGGGCGACGCCACGCACATCCGCACCATCACGCAGCTCTCGCAGGACAGGGGCATGCTCACCGACATCCGCACGCTCGACGCCGCTGGCCGCATGCGCGTTGAGCTCACGCTCTCACGCCCCGAGCAGCCGGACGTCGTCATCACTCGGTTCTTCAAGAAGACCAGCGACTCGACCTCGCTCGAGAACCTCCCGCCGTTCGACATTACGCTCGAGCAGTCCAGCGACACCAAGCGCAAGCGTTAGGTTTGCCGAGAGTTTTGCATGCAGCTTTTGAATACCAGCAGATCCATACTGCAGGCCCGAAAAACGTTGGCCCACTCGGGTGGTTTTCAGATTCTTTCTCTCATGAAACTACTAACATCACTTGCACGTACGAGCAACAACTGTCCCTAGCGAGCGATTCTCTCCACTTCTCTCACGTTCTAGCAACGGGTCACACCAGACCTTCAGCCGAAGAAGTAGCTCTTCTGCTGATCGAACGCCGCGAAGCGCTTGCCCGCGTACTCGAGAAAGTCAAAGTCGATCTTGGAGTGACCGGCCTGCACGACGGCCCAGAAGCCCCAGAACAGGTGCGACGCAAGCGCGTAGCGGTTTACGGCGTCGTACAGCGCGTGGAAGAATGCCTTCGACTCGCGATTCGCCTCCAGAGTTGCCAGCAGCTCGGGCGACGCCTTCGTCATGTACGCCTTGAAGAAGTTGAACTGGTGCTCAATGTCCGGGTACATGCCCAGGTCGAACTCGAAGCCGCAGTTTTCGCAAAAGTGGTTGGCAAAGTCGAACGCGCGGAAGTTGTAGCCGCCGTACTCGTAGTCGATGATCTGGACGCGGTCCCACTCGGCGTTGTGAAGGATGTTGCCGCTCAGCGCGTCGTTATGGCAGAAGACAACGTCGCCAGCGTACAGGTTTGCCTGCTTGGTGATCTCGTCGACAGGCATGGCGGCCACAAGTTCACGTCCATTGTCGTTCTGGGACGACGGCAGTACCGACTTGAGCCACTCCAGCTTGCCCAGGAGCGCCTGGAGGTCCATCTTCTCGAGCGCGGCCGTCTTGTCCGGGGTTGGCATATCAGTCTCGCACGCAAGCTTCGCGAAGCGGTCAATCTTCTCCCAAAGTACCGGCACGCGGCTGCCAGGGATGTCCATCGTGTGCATGATGCCGAGCTCCTTCCCGATCATGCCGAGGAAGTTGATCGGCGAGGTCTGGCCCATCTCTTCTGGCTCGAGCGGGCGCGCGTCAAGCCAGCCCTCGATGCGGCCATTCGTGAAGCGGCCGTGGTACGTCGGCGCGAAGCCGCGCTCCGACAGCATTGCAAAGAGCTCTGGTGAGCGCAGGCACAAGTGCGTTTGTTAGTCGCAGGAAACCCAACTACCGATTCAATCAAACGCAACCACGCACTGTTCTCGATCGAGCGGTCGATGAACGCCTCCGTGTTGTCGCCATAGAGACGGATGAGCACCGACTGGAATGCATTAAAAGGCGTCAGCACATGCGAATTCCCCCCTTCCAGCCGCAAAGAGTCGCGCGAGCGCACCTTGTCGCCCCAGATGAGGCGGTAGAGGCGGTTGGTGATGCCGCCCACGATGATCTTGACCGTGATCTCGCTGTCCGTGGCCTGCTTCCTGCTCGCCACCCTCTCCGTTAGCACCTAAGCCCTCTCCAGCCATCCAGCAGTGGCACGCGACCGGCCAACGCACCATTCGGGGCAGATCTCCTTGACGACGACCTTGACGTCCTCGAACTCGTCCGAGTCGTGCTTTCCCACCACGAAGTCGAAGCACGCGTCCGCGTTGTTGAGGTACTCGACTGCGCGCGTTCCAACTCGTCAGTCCGTCACCAGCACCTTCCGACTCAAAGACGGTCAGGCCCGCACCTTGCTGCGTCATCTTGGAGGCTGCGCGGGGCTGGCGGGCGGCGGAGTGGAGCGAGGGGGAGCGCAGGCGGTCGGAGCGCGCGAGGAAGAGCAGCAGGCTGGCGGCCGTGAGCGAGCAGGCGGTCGCAGTCACGAGCACGAGCGCGCGCCAATCCAGTTCTGCCATGGGGCCGGCGGGTTCCGTTTTCCAGCCGCTTCAAATCCTGGCTGGCCCCCTCACGCAAACCTGCGGCCATACAATTCCCAAGACGATTCGAGAGCATACAGATCCCAAGAGAGGACGAGTACACAGATCCGGATGTCGACTATTCACATAACATACACTCACACTGTGCTAGCGTATACTATACGACTGAGAAACTGAGACGGAGGAGGGGGCAAATGCGTATACCCTGACAGGCATCCATACGTTCCTATACCGAAACATATCCGACAAGCGTATAGTTGCACCTCCCCACAAGGAAGATGGGCTCGTTCCGTGATGCAGCTGGGCGTGGCAGATGACGGGCAGCGCATCACGGGCGTCCCGGCCTCTCTCGCACTCAATGAGCCATTCGTCATGTGTGATTGCGTGGCAAAGAGCGTGCTGCTCTGTGGAGGAGCTTTGAGTCATGCCTTCCAAAGCGAGAGAAGGAAGAGCAGTGGCACGCTTTGCTGCACAATCTGCCAAGCCACCACACTCGATGTTTCGTCGACACGAAGGGCCAATGATCGATGTCTTCTGGGCGGAGCTCACTACCACAGCATGTGCGCTTAAGACCCTTCTGAGCAACCTGACACTTTGGAAAGGGATGTCCGACGGCAGAGCTTGCCGACAACTCGAGATGCACACTCTCACAATGCACTCTCACAATGTTCGTCATCGCTCAGACCACCAGTCCCTCCACGACACATCAAACTCGTTACGGTGAGCCGTGTGGGTAGCGACTGACGTTGCTCGTTGAACACAGACTTCCCGTGTACAATGCATGGAGACGCTCTGGGTTCTATTGATGGCGACGAAGAGGAGTATGTTATGCACTCCGCCTGGGTTTGCTTGGCAGCGGAGGCTACTATGGAGCCCAGGTATCCATCAATGACCCGCCTCAAGATCAGCCGAGATAGTCCGCTCAGCCAACGAGCAGCCTGCCAGCTATATCATTCACAGCCGCCTCTTCATCACGATTTTCAACCTGGAGTGTTTAGCCACCGATACCGACTTGCTCGCGTCATATGTGCTAGATGATAGCTGCGTGTGCTGTCGGCACCACTCGTCGCCACTAAGCTTCCCCCAAGCTGACTTTCAGAGCCACGAATACCAAGTTGGCACTGCCTGGGTCCTAGCGACAGAAAATCTACCAACGAACACACCACCGACCACCGTACTCACCGAAGTCCTGCTAGAAGAGACCCAGCTAATTTCTGGGATCAAAACTTCTCCGACAATTCCCATCTATCCGGATTGACCCATTCCACAACCTCGCGTCCATCGCGCCTGACGCGAACACATCGCTGAGCTTACATCGCTCGACGATCGCATTGAGGCGGCAGTAGTCGAAAAACTTGAACTCTCGTTACCACTGATGTAGACAGCGCCTTGCCGACTGCGTCAGCGACGCCGTCGTCGACAACGTCACGGGTCCACAGTCGGACGATCCGATTACTGTAGGTTCGAGTCGTTAATTATGGCTACATTCCACTTCAACTAGATCCGGATCTGGCTAGATAATCGTAGCGTATGGCCCGAGGCTAAAGCAGGTTCGAGAGCTGCTGTGAAGGTGGACCATGACATCGGTCGGTACATAACGGGGCGGCCCACGAGGCGATCTCTAGTCGATATTGCGAGTAGCATCGCAACAACTCGCCACGCTTCTCGCTCAAGCCTACATGTTCGCTTATGAAAGTCCGTCGGCGTCGCTATGTCCAAGGTGGGGCATAAGGCTCCCGTTCTCGAAGCTCCGACCATGAATTGATCGTAAAGAGCTCATGTGGAGGCCCTCAAGCTCACACTGCAACTCAAGCACGTTAATGACATTATGCGTATACAATTTCACGTCGTTGATTGGCCCATAATAAACGATCCAATCACAGGCGAAGTAAAAACACATACGTATATGGCAAAAATAACAATTCTAGCGAGCCAATCACCATCTCTAATTTCAAATCGTTTCAGCCAATCCTCGCTTTTCAAATCGTTTTCGCGCCACTACCGGCAGTGCCAGAGTCCAAATACTTCCTCATGGCGGATGCTCGCGCGGCGGCCAGCGCGGCGCAGCTCCGCGCGGGGCTGGCGGCGCTGCAGCGCGACGTGGCGGCGTCTCTGCGGCTGTGCGGGCGCGACTTCGGCGTGCTGGGGCGCGAGCTGGTGGCGGCACTGGAGCGGCAGCAGCGCCGCGAGCGCGCGCTGCGCCTGGCGCGCGAGCACGAGCGGCTCGAGAGCGAGCGCCTGGCCGCGCGCGTCGTGGAGCTCCAGGGCAACCTGCGCGTGCTCTGCCGCGTGCGCCCACGCCTGCTGCACGAGCAGGAGCAGCGCGTGGCGCTAGAGGCCGCGGCGCACGAGGTGCTCGTACGCGCCAGCGCCGGCGACGCGGCCCCCAAGAGCTTCCCGTTCCTGCGCGTGTTTGGAGACCAAGTCGACCAGGCAGGCGTCTTCGAGGAGGTTGCACCGCTAGTGCGCGCGGCTGCGGATGGCCACCACGCGTGCGTGTTCGCGTACGGACAGACTGGGAGCGGGCAAGACGTACACGCTGCAGGGCGACCCGGACAACAGCGAGCAGGCGGGGATCTACGACCGTGCGACGCGGCTGCTGTTCGAGTGCGCGACCGAGCGAGCCAAACTCTTTGAATTCTCCCTCGCGCTGCAGATGGTAGAGGTCTACAACGAGGAGATCTACGACCTGCTGGCCTCCACAGCGACCTCGACAACGGCTGCTGCGACTGCGGCCGACTCGTCAGTGTCACCAACGAGAGCGACCCCGTCGACGCCTGCCAACGCGCGGTCTACGAACCCGCTCGCCAACGGCATCCACGTTGGAGCCACCAGTATGTTTGGACCACCGCCGCTTCCTGCTGGCAGCTCGCCGCCCATTGGCGAGATTCGTCAAAGTGAAGACGGCGTGTTCCTCAAGAACGTTGCATCTATTCCAGTCGAAAACATCCAGGAGGTACTTGATGCCATTGCCCTCGGATCGAAAAACCGAACTGGCGGGAACAGCAGTGATCGAGCCAGTCGCTCGCACTGCGTCGTGCTTGTGCACGTGACACGAACAAGCGCGGTTGATGCTGCCGTTACCACAGGAAGGCTCGTATTCATCGACTTGGCCGGCTCAGAGCGGCTGTCAAAAGCGTCGTCGGGTGACACGTCGCTATCCGCCGCGTCCTCCTCGACTACGCAAGCAGCAAATCTTGCGCTGCGAGAAGCACAGCACATCAACAAATCGCTCGCGGCCGTCGGGGATGTGTTAGCAGCCTGTCCTTGCGCGAGAAAAGCATGTGCCGTTTCGCAATTCCAAGCTCACACATCTGCTGCAGGATTCGCTCAATGGGGGTGCTCGAAGTCATGCGATGCTGCTGGTTCACGTCTCGCCAACTGCGGCGGATGCAGCGGAATCAATCAATTCGCTCAAGTTTGCCGCGCGTGTCTGTCGACCTCCGCAGCTCCTCGCCGGTCGGCATCGGGCATTGCGGTCAGAGCTTATGCAACAGCGAACAGAAGTTGCAAAACTGAATCAAGTGGTGCGACCAGCTGTGGACTTGTCTGACATTGTTGTGAGAGGGCTAACAGCTTGTTGACAGATCTCGACTCAAGCGGCTCAGCTGCAAGCGCTACAGGAAAAACTTACTGCCGAGACAGAACTTCGGAAGCGGTGCGAAAAGCGACTTGAAGAGGACGCGGCAACCAGAAGAAGCTGTTGCAGGCAATCGCATCGAACCGCCGGTCATCTACTTCACCTCCCGACGGACGCCGGTTGAGTCTCTACTCTCGCAAGTACGTGCGGTTATGTATGTGATGGTTGTCATGCTTCTAGATGACTCATCAGTTCGTGCACTGGATCAGGGAGCCGACGCTTACAGCAGCACCACCGAATGGTATTGAAAATGTGGCTGAGAACATCTTGCGCAGCCGAGAACCAAGCATGACCAAGGCTGTCGTGTCGTCAGACGATCCGGTCGCAGGCGGCGCCGTCAAAGTGCTCAACGTGAGCTCCAGTGGTGCAGAGCAGACTACGCCCAAGCGGCGTGCACCACGCACGAGCCCTACAGGAGGTGAAAAGAAAAAGCGTGCGCGCTCTCCAGGCATGCAGTCTCCTCTCAAATCGTCGACGCAAGTGCGAAGGTGAGCTAGCTTCTCTGTTCATGATCCTGAAAAAAAAAAGCTGATTTAACATTGTTTGCGAGCAGCATTCTCAAGAAACGACGCGGCAATGACGGCTTGCCGAAGCAGGTATCCTTCGATTTGACACTACGCTCGCACTCTCCGCAAGTCTCTTTCCCGGCTCCGCGTCCGTCCATTTCGGCTCTGCGCACCCCTGCCCCAGTACCCGCTCGTCGCATGTACGCCCATCATTTGCCATCAAAACTGTTTGCTCTCATCCGCTAACATCACCCACTAACATCTTCACAAATTAGCCTGACCGGAGCAACTCGCGTGCTCGCGTCGACCTCGACTTCTACTTCAATGCAGAGCTCGCCCTCGAAGCGCGTGGCAGTCACCACGCCACTTCGTCGCAAGCCCAAGTGGAACGCTGGCTGGCGGTAGACTCCCAATCTCAAAAAGAAGAAGCAGCTCCAGCAGTGTAAATTATATCTTCCCCTCGCCGTCTAAATACCACTACGTTGCTTCTTTCCTTCATTCGTCAAAATCGCCAGATGCATCTAGGCGCCGGTCTCGGCGGAAAACAGACGAGCTGCTTCGCGGCTTGCTATCTCCAGTCGGAGGTTTCACGGCTGCTGTGAGACGCCGTTGCTTGACTCGCTCGGCCCGTTGAGCAGCTTCATCTTCAGCGTCCACCACTTTTCTTGCACTCTCAAACGCCTGCCGTGGCCAAGATTTTGTGAGACTCGAGTCATTAGCAAGCTGCCGACCAAATAATGGACCCACCGTGCAGAAGGATGCAAGAGTCGTGAAGAAATCGGTAGGATTGCGCGCAGGGTCCTCGCCAAAATAATCGAGCACGCTTGCCACTTCTTCTTTGGCACCTATGATCCTTGCTTCCAGCTCCGCAAGCTTGGCTTCGATTTCTGTCGCACTTCCTTGCATTGCCTCCACTGTTGCCTTTACTTGGGCTAACGTTGGCGCCTCCTAAATAAATAAACATGAAGCTGTGAGCATCCATTCAAAACATTACCATCCCAGCCAAACAATACCTTCTCAAGTTCTGCGAGCTCGCCCTTGACCTTTGCCAACCCAGACTGTAGCTTACTAAAATCTTCATTGATTCCATCAAACGACTCGCGCGCGGCAAGCGGCACGCGCTTGAGCTCCTGCTGAAAGTCGAGCACTTGAGGGAGATTCTTCTTGATAAGTCGAACAAGATAGTGCAGCACAGTTGTTTTTTGGTTCACGGCCTTGGTGTGTCCAAGACGTAACAGCGAATCGACTGTGAAGCCGCGGATCCCGTTGTCATCACCACTACCATTCAGCGTGTTTCCAAGCTTGAGCACCGTGCCAAGTAGCAGCTTCAGAAGTCGACTGCTTTTGACTTCCTCACAAGCACCTCGAATGCTTTCAAGCGACACGGTCAGCTCAGAAGCTCTTGAACCAAACGACAGCTTGAAAATTAAGCACTCAGTTCTCGACGCATATCTCTTGACTTTTGCGATTTCGCGAATAAACTTCTCTGCCTCCCCCAGAAGGCTTACATCCCCACTGTATCCGTTCACTGCCTGCGACTTCGTCTGGGGTAGGCAAGAACTCGTTGATTCCCATCAATTGTTGCACAGTCAGCCCACTTGGATCAAACGTCTCGATAGCTTGTGCGATTGCGCTGTACGAGATCTTGACCCTCGCAAGCGAAATAGCTGCGTTCATCGCGCGCTTACCGTCAATTAGTGTCACTGACTGCTTTCGCTTTAGCGTCTTTCCACCACGACTTGCTGATTTCTTGGCGGCAGCATCTTGGTTTGCGAAAAAGAGTGACTCGAGCTCATCCATATCCATCTCTAGCTCTACGATATCGTCCTCCTTGTCCTCCCAAATAGTATGTTGGTTCAGAGAGCTCAATCGGTCTTCTGCGATCGGCTGCCAGTGCAGTTTTTTACGCCCACGTGGCAGCTTCGGTTTCTTCTTCGATGACTGGTCAGCTAGCGTTTCCTGCATTTGCGTCATTTGTCAAAGCAGAAGGCCGGTGCATCTGGACCTAAGACGAGCGCACGAACGTCAGGCACCGTCCATTACAACTTTATGACGCACTGCACCCTCTGGCAGACCCATTTCCAGCATCTTGAAATACTTGCCGTACACCTCATGGTCTTTCAGCCTGACTTCTGTCACAGTCATTTGCTCCCCAGCTTGATTTCCATTGGACCGAACAATCAGCACCGAGAACAGCGCATCACCACCCAGATCTAGTGCTTTCACATCAGCTCCATCCTTCTTCATTTTGTGGCGCACTGCGTCTTCTGGTAACCCCATCTTCAGCATCTTGAAGTACTGGGAGTACGTCTCGTGATCTCGGAGCTTCACATCGGGTTTACCCATGGCGATTTCGCTAGGTGGTGCGAACGACAAGAGCGGAGTATGGGGCATCACCGCCATGATCAAGCGCATGCTCATCTACCCCATCTTTCCTCATTTTATGTCGGACCGCACCCTCCGGCAAGCCCATTTTGAGCATCTTGAAGTACTGCGCATATATCTCGTGGTCCTTGAGCTTGATTTGGTCACTTGAAACAGCTGCATTCTTCTGGTCACTAGTTGTTGACGGGTTAGAACCCTTAGGCTTGGCAGTTTTCACACATTTGATGTCGTCTTGAAGCTTGGAGCCGCTTCGCGTGGCAGATATCTGGTGTCGAACGTCTTCATACACAGCTTCTGGTCCAAGTTCAAGAATGACAGGATCGACACCATCCATGAGGAGCTTTTGCTTCACCGCCTCGTGTGGACATCCCATTCGAATCATAGAAAAGTACGAGCGGTATTCGTCTATATCCTTCAGCCGAACGACTGTGATGGGAGACAATGTAGACTCATGCGCTCTGTTCTGTGATTTAGGTTCGAGTGGTTTGAGAGTTGCAGGATCTTTTCCATCACGGACCATGCAGTTCTGAACCGCCTCGAATGGCACTCCACGCTTGAGCATCCGCTCATATTTATCGTCCGGGACACTGCTGACTTCTGGTGCTCCAGATTCAGTACTACTGACACACTCTTCTGTCGTGCTCAGCTTTGTCGCCTCGATGTTCAAAGTAGACACATTGAGACAAAACGATTTCGTTGACGAATCACTTTTCAGTGGCGACGGTAATGCAACATCTCGATTGGTTGCAGCACGAAGCAGTTCGTCCACAGAGATGCCACTCGATGTAAGGAATTCTCTCAACTGGTCTAGCTTTTCGTGCTCTGGGTGTATTGGACTTGTTGCCTCCATCTTTGATTCGTTCAGCGTCAACTTTGAGATATGCTCGGCTTGTGGTCGTGGCAAATTCGCAATAGCTTGTGGAGAATAAAGAGCCGACACGTCCTGAGGATTACCTAATTGATCCGTCATGGTTGGTGGATCAGCGGCGGATGATGGCCTCACTAGTCCTACAGTTACCCAATCTGACGGCACGAGAGTCATGTTTTCTGGAATCGGTCCGTTGTTTTCTCTGGAATTCGCCAACGCGCTGGCTTCGGCGCATGCATCGCATTCCCACGAGTTAAAGAATTTTTTCATGTACACAGCATGGTTGGTGCGGTCGCTCATTGTAGTCAGTCCGAACGGGATCTTGCGAAGACCAACACATGTTGTGTGGTAGAACTTTCGACAGTTGCCCGTACACTGGACAACTTGTGGACGCATCATGTAGTCATCTTCCTTGCACACATCACACAGCGACGAGTTTGTTAAAGTGGGGATAGAGTAACGGCTTCTTTGGGACTGCATGGCGACGATCTCGGCGGTCGTCTGCCTTCGTACCAGCGGGGGACGATTATTGGTCGATGTGTCAATCTGTGGGAGAGGCGTCGATGCTGTCCTCGATGGGTCTTTGCTTTCTGCCAAACTCTCGGGTTGCTCTTGCTTAAAGCATGCTAGATATACTCTCCATATGAAGAATGTCAAGGGCAATGTTTGGAGTGTTTTGGGATCGCTGCAACGCAAAAGTCGTCGGAGTCTCGCAGAAGCCCATTCTGATAAAATTGGAGTGCATCGCTGGATCCGGTAAAACCATGTGGTGCTTGGTAATTTCGATCAGCCCTTGCCGAACAGCATTATTACCTGTGTAATCGATGCGCACCGACGGCCGACGCAGCTTGGCACTGTTGTCGTGAACCACCAAGTCCATTGAAAAGAGTTCTTCGTCAAATCCGTGCTCGTATTGCTTCATTAAATCGAGTTGGCTTTTCTTGAGCGTTACCATCCCAGGCGTCATGAACCACGTCGAGTCTGCGTACCGGAACAGTACTCTTGACGAGGCATCAACCTCCTCGGCGTTTTCGTAGTCTTCACCAAATGAGCACAAAATCGAGAATCCACCATCCAACTCGATGCCAGTCTCCCACAAAATGGCAAAGAATCCATCGTCTTCGTTCCACTCGAGTACTGGCGTGTCGTTCCCACCGCCGCCGTGGGCACCATCTGTGCAGAAGATCATTCGGTAGTCGTCCCAAATCTGCACGCAGGGCTGTATTTCGACTGGCAGCTGGCGAAACATGATTGCCTTGAGCAGCAGTGGGTTGTCATTAGGAGGCTTTTGTTGCTCCACCAGTTCATGGAAGCTTGTTAAAAATCTCTGGATCGATGGCGGTGTCTTGTTGCGCAGCGCCTGAGGCGTGAGTGCCTTCATATCCCACCGCTTGCGGTAGAACTCTACGAACGCCTCCAGCGGGTCCTCTGCCAGCCGCGCAAACAGCAAGTAGCACGCGACGACCACGCCGCTTCGCGTTTTCCCCGTCTGGCAGTTGACGATGGCGACGTTGGCCGGGTCGAGCGACAGCCAGGCGAAGATGGCATAGCAGATGCGGAAGATGAGGTCGAGCGGCGGCGTGTGCGCCTTCATCCCGTCTCTCTCCCAGCCAAACTCCAGGATCTGCTCGTGCAGCTTGCTGGCCACGCTCTCGGCGTGCTGCTGCTGCTGCTCCGGGCCGAGCGTCGCCTGCTGGGGCTCGGAGCGCCATAGGTGCCTCGCGACGGCCGCGACCACCGGGGACGGCGGCTTTGGCGCAGGCGCCGCGGCCGCGTCGTTCAACGCGTTGAGGCTGAAGAGCAGGAACTGCTGCGCGTGGTGTGCGTCCAGGAAGGCCGCGAGCTCGGCCGCGTTCACCTGGTTGAGCTTCTTGTCGGTCGGCGCGTCCACCGGGAAGCCCGCAACCAGCAGCCGCGGCGTAATGAGCGTCAGGTCGAGCGCGCGCGCGTCAGCCGCCGCGTCCGACACGCTCAGGCGCCGCAGTCGCGCGGTCGGCGCCGCCTCGAACACGGAGCTCGTCAGGCGCCGCAGCGACTCCATGGGCCGCTGGGCTGATGGGAAGGTCTCCTCTCGAGGGCGGACCACCAGCGTTCTTTCTGCGGTCCCGCGTCGAAGCGATCGGAGCGGGACGCTTGACTTGGCGGCTGTAGCGTCCCGCGTTTGGCGCGGCGCAGGCGAGGGACTGAAGCCGTTTCGCATGTTGAAGCTGGTTGAAATTGGACCAGTTTTGAACTTCGACTTGAGAGCATGGCCGACTTGCAGCCGAACGACTGGTAACTTGCTGGGGATGCATGTGCAGGCGACTAGAATGCTCGCTCATGGTCGATGGACGGTCTGGCAGTGCTGGAATCAGCAGCGACAAGGTGGCGGAGACCTGGAAGTATGTCACTTCAACTTGGCTTGCCATCAAGGTCGAGGAGGGTTCAGAATCGCTACGATTTTTTTAGGGCGTTTGGCACGGACACGGAGGCCGGGAGACTACTCAAGAAGCTGTACTGTGGGAACGCCAAGCCCCAAATTGCCTACCCCAGTGAGTTTCGAGATGCCGCTCTACTATTGTCAATGAAATTGACATTTGGCTGTGCTAGAGCCCAAGACAAAGCCCAGAGACGCCTTGATGGCAGCCCCGTTCATCCCGGGTGGAGGAACGCTGGGTGTTGACTCGAGAACGCATGCGCAGTCAGCCAAGGTGTCCGATCGGGGAGTTAAAGTCCCATCATTCTCCAAGTGGCGCTCAGACTATCCGGAGGTGCGAGATGTTACGCATTGCATTCAGATAGAAGCCAGCTTACAATTGGTTGAACCCCTACAGCTGCATCCAATCGATTATCCTGGCCGAAAGAGGAAGCCATTTACTGAGATTGAGAAGGAAATCAACCAGATCAAGCGCCAAATGGAGGCGTACCGCATTTCTGGCATCAAGTCCGTCGAGATTTGGAGCTGTATCTGATCTTTCAAAGTCGCTTTGCTAACACCAAACTTTCATACGCTAGACGCAAGCCCAACGAGGAAAAAGAGAAGCTACAACAAGTGTTTTCGTACACTGTTGGTAGTATCCTTCCTCGCGAGCTGCTCCCAGGCTCGGGTAAGCTACATAGAATGTCATGCTAGCACAACGGAATCGTGATCATTTACTTTACATGCAGATCTGCTGGATCGTGAGCTTTCCCACGCCAATACCTTGCGCAAAGGTAAAAGTGCCAAGGGACGACTGGAGCAACTAGAGGAGATATACGAAGCGGTACTCGGAGAGGTTGAGGCGCGCAAGAACTACATGACAGAAATGATTTCGCTTGGCCGCCCAGACCAGGCGCAGACAGTAGAGCGCGAGATCCTGGAGCGTATGAGCGAGCTGAAGCGCATCCATCACCTCATGCTAGAGCAGAAGCGGGGTAGCCATGACAACCAGGAGTAATACGTGACGGTTCATGACTTTTCATTCACTGACAAAAACTAAATGCCTACGAGACTTTTTTTTTTGCTTCGCCTTGAAACGCAATTGACTCACTCTTCCTTGTCTTTCGGCTCCGCATTGTCTCTGGGCACAACAAACACGCTCTTGAACACCGTGTCAAAGATCTTCTCGGCGCCACGGAAGTACGGGAACTGCAGCCAGACCATCACCAGCAACTTGATGTGGAAGAAGAATGGCAACCACGACAGCTCCGAACCAATAGCAGTGAGAACATAATCAGCCGAGACAGCCACGCAAAAGTATGTCAACCACCACTCATATCGTCGTGTGCGCTTCTCACCGAGCGTGCCAATCACGAGATATGCAGGAAAGCCGAAACCCATGAGCGAGACGCCACGCGAAGTCACGAAACCCGGGGTGAACAGAAACATGAGCCCGATGAGCGCGGGGCCTTGCGACCACATATCGCTCATGATATGCACATGCTTCTCTGGCAGCAGTCGGATCGCCACAAGCGTTCGCATGAGGATGTTAGCTGCATCGTTTCTGTCTTCTCTCGACGTATTCTCGGTGTCCTGGAGACGGTTTGCGTAGGGGCTAATCAGCGGGCCGACCCAAGTGTATAGCGTAATGTCCCCACGCGTGAACGGCGAGTGGATCCACAGCATGAACATCGTTCGGAGGTAGATAGGTATCGAGACGAAATCCGTCACAAATGCCGGGACGAACAGCGTGAAGAGCCCAGCAAAGCAGCGCGCAACCGACCACAGCACCCAGAACTTGAGAGAAGGCTCATAGGGTCGCCACTCGTTCTCAAGCAGGTTGGGCTCGTAGCGCTTGCGAAGCGCCGCCGTAGTCGACGAAGATGGCGATGAAGATGCAGCAGCCGCTTGTCTTTGAGCAACCGCCATGGATGGACGTCGACGGTGTCGATACAAGCGACGATGTCGAATCACTCCAATCGAGTGGATAAGCGGGTATCCGACCGAAAGGAAGCCCAGCAGCGCCTCGTTGCTCCACACATCGGTGACCGCTTCAGGCAGCCAGTACAGCGACCCGTAGGCCAGCGTGAAAAACAGCATGTGCGGCACGAGCTGGGCCACGATCCGCCCCTTGGCGCTGAGCGAGGCAACAAACGTCCGGTAGCGCATCTGCACGTCGCGGCGGAACTGCACGTAGCGCAGCCGCGCTTTCTTGATGTATCCCTTGCGCCAGCTGACGAGCACGAGCAGCGTGGTGATCGCAAGCGCGGCCTGGTGCACCGGGTCCAGCTCGCTGACATAGTCCGCTGCCATCTTGAGCAGCATGATGAAGTGCGGCAGCAGCGCCTCACCCACGACCACAGCCCCGCGCATGACGGGCACCGCGAACAGCAGCAGGAACGTGACCCACAGCCTCAGGAAGTGAAAGGTGCCGACCACCGCGTCCTCGAACGCCAGTCCGATGGCCTCCCAGTCCGTCGCGTTGGCCGCGAACGTCGGTAGCAGCTCCCACGTCGCGTCGATCGACGCGTTCACGTCGGGAAGGTACTGCGCCAGCGCCGCCACCGCGTCCTGCGTGCGTCCACGCGCTCGTTAGCCCCGCGCTCCATCGTCGCCCGACCGGCGAGCCGCACCGCAAGGAGAATGGCGCCGCGCTCTCGTCCTCCGCCTGTCCATCTGCCGCCCGCTCGCCCCCGCGCTCCGCCGCGGCCCCAGCCGCCGCCAGCGCCAGCGCCGCCAGCGCCAGTCGCGCCGTCGCCATGCCACGTCCGCTTCGTCCGCTCGTTTGTCAAGTGGCCAGGATCTCGTCGCAGTCGGAAACTAATTACAGTTCCGGCCGCCTTCAAGTTGCCGTTGCCCCATGGAGCCGTCGCGCGCGCGGCTCGGAGCGCTGCAGGCGCAGCTGGAGGCGCTGAGGGCGCGGCAGCCAGCCAACAGTCTGCTGGAAGCGCTGGAGATGCAGGCGGACGCGCTGCAGATGCAGGCGGGCGAGCTGCAGTTCGCGTACGTGGGGCAAGCCGCGTACGCGCTGCAGTTGCAGATGGCGGCCGTGCAGATGCAGCTGAGCGCGGTGCAGGAGCAGATAGCTCCCGACGCCAAGGGCAAGGAGCGACCGAGTGCGGAGAAGAAGTTGCAAGACTTTCCGACGGGTGATGCTGAGCGGTGGCCTGGCCCCGAGCCAGAACCCGTGCTGAGCCATGTGCAGACGTTCATGCGCGCGTTCCCACAAAGTGCCATGTGTAGACCCAGTGCCGACACGAGCGCGGAGGAAATTGATGTGCAAAGCGCCACGCAGAGTCCCCGCTCAGTTGACGCAGCGAAGAGCCCGAAGGAAAAGCCGCGCTTGGCGAAGGAATACACACCACTCCAGAAGCTGCCGCCGCCACTGTATAACCTAGCAATCCACAGGCTCTTCAGGGACAATGAGGGCTCACCGAATGCCGTCGAGATCCGCGGCAAGCAAACCTTCATGGGCGTGTTCTTTAGAGCAGACGACGTTGCTCGGGCCTTTTGCTTTCGGCCTCGACAGCTCTCACAAGCCAACGGCTTTTATCCGGGTTTGCACTTCGCCTTCTTCGCCAAGAACCCCGACAAGTTCCTCACAGCCCAGGGTTTGTTGCACGCATGCACATTGATCGGTCACAAGACAATTGGTGGTCTCGACGGATCGCGAGCTCCAGTGTTCGACAAGTCCCGTTTCCAAGGCGAGCTGGCAGCGCTGCTCTGCGGTCGACAGCGCCGCCGCTTCAACGAGCGCTGAGCTCGCTAGTCTTGTATGTCCGTGCGTGTTTTGTGTTAGTGCTGATACATGTGAGCAGGAATCGTGAAGTGAAGCAGCTTTGAACTTTTTTCTGCCTGCTCGACCGAGCGATCGAAACGAAACCACGGTCATTTCGTCATGAATCGTGTTGATACGAGCCTAGTGTCCACGTGATAGCTCAGCCTCCCGGTAATTGACCTCATTGCCCTTCTTCACGACGGTCGGAGGCGATCTCCTGACAAAAAAAGTTGGCATGCTCACGAAAAAGTTGCCTCTAGTGGATGTCCAAACTTGGTCACTCTATCGGGGCCGAAAAGGCAAACCGCCTGCAACATGGGCACCTTCCAGGACGTGTGGTCGCTGTACAAGGAGCACGGCGACGAGGAGCAGGTGCACCGCTCGGTGGTGCGCGACCTCGGGGCGGACGCGGACGCTCCCGTGGTGGCCGAGTTCGCGCGCGAGCTCGAGCGCTTCCTGGAGGACGAGGACGCGCTGCTGCTCATGCTCAGCGCGGGGCTCAACGGCGCCTTCGAGTCGCCTCTCAGCTTCCTGGGGCTGCTGCTGCGCGAGGAGGTGCTGCAGTCGCGGCTTGTGGACCTGCTGCTCGACAAGGTGTGTGCGTGCGGTTGTTCGTCAGACTGAGAGCCAACAATTGAGACCACGTGCCGCAGCTGGCCGAGTTCGCGGCGGCGGTGGACGCGCAGCTGCTGGACAGGAACGTGCCCAAGCTCATCCTGCGCGAGCTGCGCTGGATGGATCTCGTGGTCGACTCGCGCCAGGTCATTGAGAAGCTCATTGGTGCGCTGCCGGCCTTTCCGCCCAGCCTACAACAGGAGGTCATCTACATCTTGCCGGAGCTCGCCAGCGACGAGGATGCAGTGGTGCGCGACTGGTTGAATCGCGTGCATTGTGTGCCATAACTCATGGAGGTATTGTTAATCGTAGACTGTGGTGAACGCTCTGCTGGACCTGATCCGAAGCGAGGCCAGCATGGTCGTCTGCTGCATCGAGGCGCTCGGCAACTTCAACGTGTTCAACGACCAAACGTCAGCGGTGCTCCACTGCATACTTGAGCGCTTGGACTCGTCGCCTTTGAGCGACCTGCCAGTGATCGTCAAGTACCTAATCCAAGAGGCTCCTGGGATTGATGTGGAGCAAGTGGCTGAGCAAGTACGCGCCAAGATCAGCACGATGCTGACTTTTTCTCCAGAATCAGCAGTCGAGACTGGTCGAGCAGAGCGTGAAGAGGAGGCGCTCATTTTAGGAAGCATCGTGCAGGGCATGCATTTCCGTGACGACCTGATGAAGGCGTTTGTCACCCAGATGCAGTCTGCAGCGGAATGGCTGCTGATGGATGTGTGGCTGCTTGTGGGGGCACACTCGATTCCTCAGCATCGAGTGAAAATGGAAAAGGTGCTAGTCAAGAAGGTGAAAGCTGGTGTCATCTCATCCAGATTGATTGCTCGAGCGATATTGGGCCACGGCAATGCGATGAAGCCCTACTTTGCTTCATCGTTAGATCTCGCGAGTGCACTGCTTGCACAATCTGCGAGCTCAGAGTGCCAGCAACTCGGTAGCACTATTTACCAAGTTCTGTTTGAAGAGTTTTCCCGCCAGCGAGGTGTTAGCGGTACGAATTCGCAGTCCTCCTTCTACCAAGGAGAGGTGAGTACGTCTGTGATTATCCTCATATCGCATTCGAAGGAGCTAAACAACATGCTTATCTCATCAGATTGTTTCAGCTATCCTCACCCACTGTCTTGCAGCAGGAACAACTGCAACTACAGTGGGTATGGACACATTACTGTCTCTCGTCTCGGGCTCTAGCTCTGCTGCACAAAGGCATTCCCCAAGCAATCGAAGGGATATTTACGCTCTAGCGTTTGCTTCCTCAATGTCTGAACGGCGACAGCGGCTGAAAGTATTCTTGCCATCGCTCAAACAGATGCTGGACACAATGGAGCTTTATAACCCAGGCCAAATTCGACGAATGTACGACATTCTGTTCGCGATCGGTGGACACGACGACGCAGACTTGTGCAATGTGTTGAGGAAGCAGGGCTTCCATCAGCACATTCGTTATCGGTATTTCGGGATTATTGGCACTATTGCAAGGCTTCGGAGAATCTTAGAGCACTTTCGCGAATCTGATAATGGCGGTGCAAATCCAAGCAGTACATCCGAGGCTTCAGTCGCAAAAGCATTCAACGCCATATTGGTGGAGTTACATACCAGCTGCAAGTCTCATGCGCAGTGCATCAGCTTCATGCTTGATGAGCTCGCGATTTTGGTTGAAAATCTGACCCTTGACAAGTATGCAGATACACTCGTAACCATCATCTTCGACTACAACATGGATACGTTGTCAACCCAGTTCATGGATGATTTTGATTGGACTAAGAAGACGGATGGTACGTACACCAAATCAGTGTTGAATGGAGCAATGAAGTCAGAGCTATGGCTTGGTCTCGAAGAAAAGGTACCGCTGAGCAAATGTGATAGAATAAGGATGTAATGGTGGAGCTTACATTTTATGTTTTCTGCAGCTATCGCCAGTGTACCTCAAGATTTTGGATCTTGTTGTGTCCCCCAATGTTGTGGAAAGAGAGTCGCTTCTCTATCTAACTTCTCTCGTTTCACTCGTGATGATGTGCGCACGAAAGCGCAAGCAAGTGAGTGAGATTGAGTGCATTTTAATCTGCCCTTTGCAGTTGATGGAGTAAGTGCTTTCAACGCATTGCCAACATTGATTTGTTTTCTGGCCCAGTAACAAAATGCTTCAACGCAGGGAGTCAGTGGTGCCCGAGCTTGCTGCGCTTGATGATCACACAGCGCAGAACGCCGTCTGCTCCAGTATTTGGTTCGCAATCAATTGGACGCGGTCGGTGCTCAATTTCTTTGCCTCCGAGAAGAAAGAGTTTTACGTGTCAAAAGTGATGCAACGACTGGAAGATCTGTCTCGACTGGAATCTCTGTTGCTTGATGAGACACTGGAAGCAGGCCCCAATGTTTGCCGTCCCCGGGTCAGTGCATGCAACAGATGCAGCTGCAACCGGTAAAAACAAGCTGAGTAAACCAGAGGTCGAAGAAGCGAGGTCGCCCAGCGAAAAATGCGAGAGATGTGGACAGAGTGTCCATAATCAAAAGCAGCTTTGTGCCTCTTCAAGCTGAAGTACTGAACATTCTTGCGTTTCCCAATTTACTTCATGACTCCAACTCCAACGCTCCGCTCGAATCTCTTGCTCTCAACGAAAAGAACCTGTCACGAGTTGATCTCCTATTCGGGCTTCTGGCATCATATGTTGAGGCCTCGTGTGAGCTTGAAAAGAAGAAATCGTCGCCGCACTGGACATCGAGCAAACCTGCTGTAATCGACTCGGGAGACTGGTTGTCTGCACACTCCTCTACAAAAAGCGCAACTGTGCTTTTGCGGGACCTTAGTAAAGCAGGTGTTCTTAGCGCAGCTGCCCACTTTGCTCGTGAGTTTAAATCCAGGGTCGCAAGAATCCAGCACAACCAGGAAGAAGGCGAGGAAAGCAAGCAAGAAGACGACCCTGGCGTCAATGAAGCAATTGAATCGATGTCAAGACATGTGGTTTCGTTGTATCTCCGCGTCGTGGCGGCAGTTGTAAATCACAAGTTCGTGGAGTCCGGTAAAGAGGATGACAGCCTTGAAGATTATTCAGAGAGTATTTTGCATCTGAAGCAGCTTATCCTACCACACGTGGAGGTCGTCTCTGACCCTACATCTAACAACAAGGACGCTCTCAACGAGGTAAAGTTTTTTTTTGCTTATCAAAGTTCACATTGTTCTAATACGATGGGGGTATGGCTCTGTAGGTCGTCGCGAAATGCTTTGACACCATCAAAGCATACGAGACTATTATTGAGGATGATTTATCAACAGTCGTGGCACTCCTCAAGTGCTTGACGTCACTCTTGTCGCTAATTTACGGATTCGACTCATCTCACTTTGTGAGTAAAACACCAGTTATTGATCTCCAAGGTGGAGGCGGTGATCAAACTACTGGCGTTGAGCACTTGAACCAGTCTACTATTGGAATGGCAAAAGCGATCAGTGCGCTTGCACTCACAGCCCTCGAGTCAGACTGGACCCACGGTGACCCCAAGTATGTTCATCCAACTGCGCAGCTTGAATTTCTCCTTCGCTGCCACATTTACCACGGCACGATCGTTTTGGACAATATCCAATCACTGGCGCTTGCTGGTTTTGAGCAGCTTCTAGAGCAGAATGGAAAGCGATCTGAGGCTCTTCCCACTCTTGACAAAAAAACTATTACAGTCTATCACCGCGTCATGTTTAGCGCACTGGTTGACGCTACTGCCCGCATCGATTTGGTTGCGAATGATTCGACCATCATTTTTAACTACCTCGGGCAAGCGGTGCTGCTGTTCAAGCTACTAGTGTGTTTGACGAAGGGCTTCCACAAGTCAATGATTACCGCGACGGTGTTAAAGTCAGGGTCGCAAGTTTATTGAGACGATCTTGCAAGTTATGCCTTTCTTCGAGCAGCAGTTCCAAGAAGACATGGATCGCGTGATAAAGCTCATCACAGATGTGCAGGTGGCGACGCGTCGAATCCAAGTGCTCTGTGCACATGGGAAGCTCATCAAAGATCAGGCAACGGCGTCACAGGTGCCAAAGGTCAAGAAGCTGCTTGAGAAGCTCATTTACCGCAGCGAAGCACTCGCCAGCGCCAATGGCATTCTTGAGTTCTACTCTACAGGTGTGCTCAAAAATCGTCGTATCGATGGCACTGCGATCACCAAGGAAGAGCTTGAGGGTTCCAGTGAGAGCGAGAGCGAACAGGACAATGAAATCGGCGAAGATGAAGAAGTCGACAACCAAGACGACACCGAGTCTGAAGATGACGAAACACAAGAGGCCGATGAAAATGTCGAGGCCGACGGGGACGAGCCTCCGAGTAAGCGTCGGTAATGAAGTCTAGGCGAAAAGATGGGTTTGATCCTTAGTAGGAAAAGAACCTATTTACAGATACTTGACGAGGTCTAAGGATAGGAAAACAAGAGACTGACTGCTGATCAGCGGCAGAATGGAAGTGATGCTCTCAAACCATCCTTTGAAGAAGCAGAGTTAGCTTTCACAGGGAAATCAATCATGAAGCGTGGCAATTCAGGACTGCCGTCAACTCCAGGGAGCTTCTACGGCACCTTGAAGGCAGGTCGGATTGAACTTATACTGTCACCGGATGGCGTCGCAGTGGCTCCAATCAACAACAAAACACTAGTAAAAGGCAGCACAATGTTCCAGGGCTCCTTTGTCAGCATGAAGGAAATTGTGTGGGACCACCGCGACAAGCAGGTAGCTTTCATAATGGCTGATGGACGAATATCAGACATGTTTTTCATCCCTCAGCTTCGCCAGGTACGGCTGTTCGTTCCCGATGTATGCCGGCGTTCGTACTGATGATTATTCCTTCTAGCTGGAGATGCAAATATCGTCGCTGTTCGAGGTAGACTTGAGCCATCAGCCCAAATATTCCTACATTGGTGTTCAAATCGGTGTCAACCCGTCATCCCCAATTCAGCAACGACGGCGCCTGACAATGATCAACGAAATTTCAAATCCAAACAGCTCTTACCGCGTCTTACAATCAGTGGTACTTGCTGGACCAAAGCGCCGGGAGCTACTTCAGGGAGAACGACCGCTGAGAAATGCTACGAGCCGTGAGCGACTTGCCATCGACTTCTTTCGCACAGGCTATCTGTCTTTCTCATGCACAATCAATGGCGATGTACGGGGACTCAAGCTGGATGTATTCTTTTTGAGCGTCTTCCCGTCTCCAGACTGCCATGACCGAAGTGCTTGCTTGTTTTCGTACCCATACGAAAGCCTCCACTCTTGCAAAGCCTCACAGAATCGGATAGAGCTGCGCTTCAAGCGAGCTACTGGACCAGGTGCAGCAAAGCAGCCCATCTACTTGCTCTTCCAAAGCCGAGAGGCCCAGCATATTAGTGAGGCGGTGTGCTATCTCAAGTACGGCGTATATCGAGAAGTGCTGGTTCGTGATCAAACCTATCAGGTCTCTCAAGCAGTTGCAAAAACTCTGGAGACTGAGTCTACAGCTAAAGATGCAGCAAGAACCATACCGCTCAACAAAGTGGGCGACATATTCGCAGCAAAGCGGCAAGCCCGTTTGCTCACGTATATTGATGATGAAGAGAGTTTGTGCCAACGTATCGACTCGCGCTGCCGAATGATTGGTTGCACGCGCAGTTGTGAATCCTCTCTTTCTGATAAAAGCAGTGGCCTATCAAACTCCAACTTACTCCGCGCAAACAGTGTCCCAAGTTGCCAGCAAGTTGGAAATTCGACCAGTGTGGCATCCCCTCCATTGCGTGCTGGACTGGCCTGCTTATGCGACGAACACGCTGCGATGGTCTGTGGCTCTCCACCTAAAGGATCAAGTAGGCTCAAAAGAGCAGCATCCGGAGGTTTCTTCGCTTCCAAGGATAAATTGGCTAGAATGATTGCCCATTCAATGGTACACCTCGTGCAGGCGGGGCATTTTGCCAAGACGTTGAGATACCAAGGAATGTTACTGAAACAGCCAGGCTCATCAAACACCACCAAGCGTCAAGGAAAGAAGAACTGGCACCAAAAGATAGCCGTTGTCATCGAAACACCGGTCGGTGGGTTTCTTTGCTATTATGACAAGCTTTCACATTGCCCTGGGATGACAGATACCCCTAAAGAACGGCGTGTGATCGATCTTAGTGCAGTCTTATGCATTCGGCCCGAGTCTGCGAGTACTTACGTTTCACCAAGCCCCAGTTCAAACGGAGCCAGCGGACAAAGCGTGTACGCATTTGATATCCTAACACTCTATCGCAGTTGGACTTTTGCCTGTACAGATCCTGTGGAATACGAGATCTGGTTGAATGTCCTGACCGATGCAGTTGAGAGACTTACGTCTTGGGCACCAGACAAACCCTTGCGCTTCTTGGTGAGGATTGTGAACGATCGAAAGAGCGGCGGGCGTTCCTCTTCTCGCGAAGATGCAATCCTGGAGATCTCAGCCGATGGGGTGTCTGTGCTGCCCAACGTATCCGGTGGTACACCAGTCGCCACGGAGGGGACAGAACAGCACTTTCTTGGCTCGTGGTATTTCACCGATATCCAAAAGTGGTCTGTCGCTGCGCATCAAGGAGAGCAATGCTGTTTACTAACCTGCCTCTCCTCGCTGACTGACAAGGCACCAACGCCATCAGATCAACGCGCACCACTATCAACGACTCTATCAGCGCCTACATTACCCATTTCAACTCCCTCACATGTGAATTTAACAAATGGACCTCGCTACGACACATTTCTCTTACAGACGCCAGATGCACCAGCCATATGCCAAGCGATCGAGTTTTACGTCGGCAAGTGCTTGGCAAAGCTCGAAGTACTAACTGTCGAGTACATGGAGAAATTTGTAAAGGAACGCGAGAGTGGGGTGATTGATTCTGGGAACTTGCACCGATCAAATTCATCTCAAGCAGTCTCAATATCCTCCTCGCAACGAGGGTCTGTTGAGCGTGCAAAAAGTGAGCAGAATGTTTTGATTACGCCCACTCCAGCTGGATATGAGATTTCGGGAATGCAATTACCGAAGCTTAAAGCACCGCCAGTTGTAGATTCTAAAGAACACCCACTGTTGGGAGTGTCTCTGGCGCCGATTGCTGTTCCCTTTGCAGCACACACGTCAAACGAGATGAGTACTAGATCCCAACAATTGCAAGATGTGCAAGTAGCACCAAAGAGCGGCTGCTCAAGTGCTGCTGAAAATCAGATTCGCGATCAAACGCAAAGTAGCCCAGACCAAGCGATAATGAGGGATTTGGGCGACAAGAGCAGCCAAGCTGAGATAGCAACGCTACCGATGCTCACGTCCGTGAATACTGCTGAATGTACACTGGCGATCGAGCTCGACATGGTTCAGCTAGAATTCCTTGATAGAAATGATAAGCATTCGGAAGATTCACCGAAACCCCTGTCCACTACCGACACGATGACCACTACATCAAATTCAGCAATGGGGACCCTGGATGCAGATCCTCGCGAGATCCATCGACATGATAAGCATGAAGCAGTGGAAGACGACGACGAGCATCAGGGATTAATGGAGGCTGTCAACCTTGAGCAGGAGGTGGAAGTTGTGCCGCTACTAGACTCAGCTTCAGCGGTTGTCGATGCGGGCTTTGTCGCCATCAACGGCATGCAAGATCCAAGCCGTGAAGACGCTCGAATTTCCGAAGAGGACGAAGAGCTTGACCGTTTTCAGTCATTTGAGTACTTTATTTGCCAGGTGGGTGAAACAGAAGCAAGTCCGGCTGGAGCTGATGTTGTGTCAACTGATAGCGGTACAGCAATAGACGAGAGTAGCAACATGATCAAGTAGCTTTTTTTTTTTTCTAAAGCAAGGCTTGTTTGAATCATCGGTATCTATTTGAACGCAGCAATCAATTCCAACCAGGCTTAAGCAGCAAAGGTCGAGATCCCAGCGATCGATCGCGCCGTAAACTGCCGCCCCGCAAGCGTTGGCAGCGCGCCTTTCGTCTCGATCGTAATTTCATGGGCACGACCAGGCTGCAGGTCGACCGAACGCTTGTGGCTGGGCTTCTTGCTCAATGCTGGTGCTGACTTGAGTGCAAAGCGACTGTCGCCGTAAACAAAGACGGCGCCGACAACGAGCAGCACTCCAAAATAAAACGACCACGTCGCCGACTGGTCGAACATGTAGTTGGAGATGATGCACGAGAAGATGAGCGAGAAGGACGTGCCAAAGTTCTTGACAATGTTGTCAGAGTAGCGCACTACAGCGGCAATAGTGAGTCCGCCAACGGCCTGCAGGAAGATGACGGCGAACACCATTGAGTGGAAGCCGTGGAAGAAACCTTCGGAGTACACCTCGCCAGCATTGCGCGCCAGGTCGACGCTCGTGACGGCGACCGAAATGGCCGACAGCTGCAGGTTGCGCGTCCACAGCGGGTCGATGGTCTGCATGGTCGCGTTCGACTTGTGGGACTTCATGACTCGCTCGAAGTAGGCTGCTGCAAGCCCCGAGTTTACTGCGAGACCGAACACGACGCCGATACCAATGATGCGCGTGCTGTCGAGGCCGTGCGTGTCGTGGTCGGCCGACTCGGGCAACCTCGAGTAGGAGCAGACGGCGACGCCGACCATGAGCGCGAGCATGGCGCCCCACTGCACGAGGCTGAAGCGGCGGTTGAGCAGCACGATCATGAACATGGCGGTAGTGATGATCTTGAGCTGGTAGACAATCTGGTACGTGGCCACGTCCACGTAGTCGTACGCAAAGAGCGCAAAGATGTTCTGCAGCGCGTAGAGGAAGGCGAGCACGGTCATCTTGACGAGCCCGGGCTTGTCCGCGAAGACCTCGAAGCGCAGCGTGCGCAGCGAGGCGGCCACGTCTCCGCCCTTGGCGTGCAGCACCATGGCGAAGCAGATGGAGAACTTGAGCGTCTCGACCAGCAGCACGGCCGTGCTGGGCCTGTACTTGGGCCCCGCGGCGTGGCGCGAATACTTGGACACGATGGAGAGCGCCGTGTTCTGCAGCACGAGCATCACGAAGCTCAAGTGCTTGAGATTCATGGTTCTCGGCGGTCTCTGGGCCGATTTCGGCCGGAGAAGCAGCGCTGGTGTCTCTGGAAGGTCGCAGAGGGCACTGCTGGGGCCGCAGAGGACGCCGCGGGGGCTGCGGAGAGTTGCGGGGCGGCGGAGAGCGGCGAGTGCGCGGGCGGCGGCGGCGCTGGCTCGGCTTCTGGCCTCTACCGCTGGCACCTACGTCGGCAGACTGCTACTGTCCGCGCGCGCGTGATTGGGCGAAAAGGGGAACTAGATTCACTGCGCGCTTACAAAAACAGAGTGTAGGAACCGACTGCCTGCCCGCCTTTAAGCCAATCAGAGCGCGTTACGTTTCAGTCCCACCCTTCCCTCTTAGGTTCACTTCTGATGTTAAAGCGACTGAAAACCGGACCATAATAAACCTAAGCGGAAATACGAACCGAGGAAGAAATCCGCGATCCAATTTGAAGAGCGACGACATGGCGTCCGGCTTCGGGGAGGTGCGTCGCGCGCCGTGGCGCCGTCCGCTGGCGTCTGGCGGTCCTGACGTGTGGCTGACGTTGCTCTGCGTCTCTTTCTCGTTCCGATGATGCCTCTCGCGCGCATTTCGGCCCCGTGGACGCCCCGCTTTGCGCTCATTTGCGGCCATGAAGCTCGTGCTGGTGGTCGGCGACAGCCACATCCCGCACCGCGCGGCGCAGATACCCGACAAGTTCCAGAAGATGCTGGTGCGGTGGTAGATGCTGAGTTTGCAAGCTGGACGCGCGGCTCACCTGTGGATGGCGTCAGGTCCCCAACAAGATCCAGCACATCCTGTGCACGGGCAACATGGCGACCAAGGAGCAGTACGAGGAGCTGCGCGCACTCGCGCCGAATGTGCACGTTGTGGCGGGCGACGCTGACCACGTATCCACCTGCTAGATCTGCTTGATAAATGCCACGAGAGAGGGCTGATCGGTCGTGTGGACGATAGGAGGCGGCCGCGTTTCCTGAGCGCAAGGTGGTGACCATCGGCCAGTTCCGCATCGGGCTGTGCCACGGCCACCAGGTCGTCCCTTGGGGCGACCAGTTCGCGCTTGCTGCGCTGCAGCGGAAGGTGTGGTGTTCGCTCTCATTATTTGCTGCCAACTTATTCAAGGCTTAACAGCTTGGTGCTTTCTCCAGATGAATGTTGACATTCTCGTTACGGGACATACGCACGAGTATGACTGCCGCACTCTACACTATTCTCCATCTTCAAACCCATGCTGAAAAACTCGCCGATGCTTTCAGGTCTCACCTTCGAACGGAGAACGGCAAGTGGTTTGTGAACCCTGGGTCGATCACGGGCGCGTTCAGCAGCGCCACACCCGTCGTAACGCCAAGTTTCATGCTCATGGCTGTGCAAGGAGCCAAGGTCGTCGCCTTCCTCTATGAGCTCAAGGACGATAACGTCGTCGTGTCAAAGAGCGAGTTCACCAAGGCCGCGTGAGTACAGCAGCCGTGCTAGTCAAGAAACAAACGCCGTCATGTTTTATTAGCCGACGTCCTCTGCGCCGGGTTACTACATTTGTCCTCCTCTTTGTTCAACTCTTTGGCGGTCGTTGTATCCAAGGCTATGCGCTCCCGCCACCAGAGTTGCCGTCACTGCTACTGAGCTCCGCTTCCAGGTCCTCAAAGAACGCTTCCAGATTTGCGCACGACGGGCTTGTTACTCGCGGTAACACTTTTACCTTGCACGACTCATAGCGCCGCCACATCTCGAAACCACGCAGCGTGTGCTCCATTTCCTTGAGCAAGTGCGTGCGCACTGCAGCATCCTTGCTTCCGCCCTCGGGCCCACCACCAATGGGCGGCGTTGTGCCGTTCGCGCGGGTTTCGGGTGACCGACCGGGAGTAAACGTTTCCGAGTACAGCGAAAATAATTTCAGGTGCTGCAGTCGGTAGATTGCAAGATGTACAATCGATGCCATCTTGTAAGCGAGTGCCACCAACCGCGTGTTCCCGGCGCTCTGGAACGTCCGCACAGTGCTTTCAATGAGCGAGCTCGTCTGCGTCAATGTCGTGATGCTGTAGTCCCCAAACGACCGCGCATGCTGGTTGTCTCCGAGCTCCTTGTACGCAGCTTTAACATCCTGCAGCTTGAGAGCATTCTCAAAGAACTTGGCGCCAGAACGCAAATAGTAGGTCGCCGCTGCCACCTGACCTCGTGCACCAGCTACCGACGTGCCCCGACGGTTGCCCTCGTGTTTTAACCGGCGAGCTTCTTCATTCAGACGTTGGCCTCATTACGCAGTCGCATGACATCTTTTCCTCCACTTGTAGGAATTGAAAATGATCCCTCTATCACGGGTTGTGGCGCTGCTGCTGCTAAAGGCGTGCTTTCCGTCGTTGCTGGCGACTCCTGCTTCTCTGATTTGATCTTCTGGGGCGAAGGCGACTCTTTCTTAACCTTGGTGTCCGCTTGTGATTTCTCACTCTTGAGGGGCTCTTTGCATTTGCTACACAGTTCTGAAGGCTTGGGCACCGGGTCAGGCTGCGGATCCGTTTGCGTCGACGAATTGCTGGTCTTTGGCTTAGAATCGACTGTCCCGTTCGACGAAGAATGTTGACTCGACCTGGACGAACTCGACCTCGGCTTATCACTACTGCTGGAAGCGCTGCTTGTCGCTGGATCGTGCTTTCTTTGAATCTCGTGCGTCGCTCGACCTGCTGCTGGACTCTCTCTTGGGCGACGAGGACGTCCCCGTCTTGGACGCGCTCGTCGACTTGCTCGACTGGCTGGACGATGGGCGCTGTTTGCTGCTGCTGCTATTTGCGACCTTCTTGGCCGCGCTATCTCCGCTCGACGCGGGCGGGGTGGCCTCAACGGGGTCGTTTGGGGGGGGTTCTTTCCACGTGACTCGCTCGACCGTGCCGTCCGCCAGGCGTCTCCGGAACTCGGCGTGATGCGCTTCTTCCCGGAAGACATCTGCGGCCTCGCCGCCATCGCGCACGCTCAACAGGCAGTCGCGCACGTACGTGGACATTTGCTTGTAGTATCCCGATTCGGGCCGGTGGCGCTTGCGCGCGCGCACGGCCTTGATTGGGTAGGGTGGCAGCGACGCGCTGTCGTCAACGGGTGGCGACGCCGCCGCGGCCTGCCGCCGGGGCTCGTCGGCCGCCTCCTGGCTGTGACTGGGCTGCGGCTCGGCCGCGTCGTCGTCTCCGTCGCTGTCGATGGAGAGCAGGCTCTCGTCCGAGTCGGAGCGCGCGTCGTCGTCGTCGCTGTCGGGCGGCGGGCGCGCCTCCTTCCCGCGCGATACGATGGCGGGGAAGCGCAGCTGCTTGCCGCGGCCGACGCTAGCCGGCAGCACCTCGACGGCCATGGCCGCGTCCTGCATGTCCTCGTCGTCGTCATCCAGGCCCACGTCACCATCGTCATCGGACGACAGCGCCGACGAGGACACTGGCGAGTGGGAGCGCTCGTCGTCGTCGTCGGCCGCCACGCGGCCCTGCAGCGCCGCCTCCTTGCTCGACAGCGCGTGGCTCGGCGCGTTCTTCTTGGACGACACGATACGCTTCTTGGCCATCTTGCATGGGGAGGGGGGTCGCGCTCCTCGCTCTCGGCCTCACGATGCGCCGCGCTGCCGCCCGCCGCGCCCTCCGTCCCGCCGCGCCCGACTCCGGCAGACCGAGACAGGCGCCGCCACTACGACCCGAAAGCGTCGGGGAGGTTTTGCCTCGGCGCCGCCCGAAATTCGCTCCCCCCGAGTGGACCACGCGAGTTCGGCCGCTTTTCGGCCAATGGCAGGCGCCCGCCTTCCCCGCACATTCTTGTGTCGAAACACCTCGAAAAGCGCCGGCGGTGCTGCTCACCGCGCGCACTCGCATTTTCGCCTCCAAGCGGCAACGGCCGCGGCCTCCGCTCGAGCCTCAGCCGGTGCCAGCGCCAGCGCCGGTGCCAGCGCCAGCCTCAGCCTCAGCGCCATGGACATCGTCACGACCTCCAACTTCCACGCGACGCTGCTGCGCGGTGCGTGCGCTCTGCGCCGCGCGACTCGGTGGCCGGATGTGGACTCACCGCTGGCGACGCGCAGGACAAGTCAGCGTCGTCTTCCTGCCGGCAGAGTTCATCCGCCAGAGCAGCTGGCCGCTCCTCAAGTGCGTGGCGGCGGTGGCGCCGATTGCGTGGTCGTCGATGCTCTCGCTGACCGTCGTTTTGGTGGTGGTGATGATGATGACGCAGCCTGCTGCTCTACGGCGGATGCGGCTTCGACGAGAACGAGAGCGGATGCGTCGTGGGCGAGAGCCACGTGTGCCGCTCGGTGCAGACCGAGATCTTTTCGGTCGCGTGGGACCGCGACGGCGCCACGCTCTTCATGGACCCCAGCGGCGTCGACATGTTCAAGCGCGCGGTACGGTTGGGCTATTGCGGGGTGCTTCATGGTGGCCTTTGCTCCATTGCTCACGGCGCATGCTGCTCTCACTTCGTCAGGGCGTCGACAAGATGATCACCATCGCGCCGCAGCAGTGGCGCGCCATCCAGGTTAGTAGTTTGGACGAGAGTGGTACTGTCCGTGATGGCCTCTGTGCATTGCTGATCACTGCTGCCGTGATGGTACAGATTCACCTGGGACCCATGGTCGCCGAGTTCCCGGGTGTTGTCAGCTTCCTGTCTAAGCTGCTCGCAGAGGACCAGATCAGTATCCTCAACATGAGCACGTACGACACGGACGTCATTTACGTGCAGGAGCAAGACCTGGATCTTGCCATCTCGTGCCTCAAGTCCAAGCTCTCGCGCGGTCTGCACGGTCTGAAAGAGGTCAGTTCGTGCTTCTGGAATTTGCAGCCTGTATTCCTATCGGTGCTCACTGGGCATGTTGCTTGCATTACAAAGGCTAAAGACGCGGAGAGTGCGCGCGACCCAGTGTCGCCGACGTCTGCAGATGAGGCCGAGGCAAAGCTGTCCTCGGACGAATGCGACACCGGAGAGACGGCACTATCAGTCGCAGGGATTGTAGATTCTGGGCAATATCTCGTCGGTGCGTTGTGCTTTGATTGACACTTTTCGAATCATAACATGCTGACGGCTTCTCGTTTGATACAACAGTGTATCCAGAGTCGCTGGTGCTGGTGCGGCTACAAAAAGAGGCGCTGCGCGAGAACGCGTACGGCTTAACCCAGCTCGTACTCATGTCAGACTCGGTGGATGCCGAGCACGAACTGGGTGCTGGGTTCTCGTTCTGGTGCTACTGCGAGACAGCAGAGGAGGTGAGCCTCATCATGCATGAGCGCTGCCTCTCGGCTTTCTCAGAGGAGTCGATGATCGTGTCTCCCGACCGATGGCGTGCTATCAAGCTGTGCGGTCGCACATACGGCTTCGACGAGACCGGTATCGTTGCTGCCATGTCCGGCTGCAGTACGGACACCCAGGTGCTCAACATCAGTTGCTTCGGCTCCAACGTGACTCTCGTGCTCGACCACATGGTGGACGAGTCACTCGAGGTGCTGTGCGAGTCGCTGCAGATCTCCCGGGTCGTGCGGTGATCACCTCGCCACACCAAGGCCACTCAGGAGCGAGTCATTGCACAGGCTCTCAGTTTTGACACGAATATGTATTGGCTGATGCTGGCTGACATCAAACTGTTTTTTGTTCTAGCGCCAGCATGATGTAGCTGACAACAAGCACACACGAATCACACTCGTCTTTTTCACATTCATTGGAGTTGCCAACACTCAAAATACCGTTGGGTGGTCGACGATCGCATGCCTGACGACCACCTACAGCTCGACGCCATCCTGCTTACGCTTTTCAGCCTGCAGCATCGTCCGCCGTTCCTTCAGTGCACCCAGCTCTGTGCGAATGTCATTTCTCCGCGCGTTGATCTTGCGCAGCTCATCGCCCTGAGGCTTCTGCGCCAAGCTCTTGGATAGAGCCGCCTGCTCCTCCTTGAGCTTCTTGATCTTCTCGTCGACCTCTTGCATTGCCGTCTCCATCTGCAAATCATGACGCACACACAAACAAAACCAGGTTAGATTGTCAAAACCGACTTCATGCAACATGTCCAGAACGCACCTTCTTCTTCGACTTGAATTTGAGGTCTGCCTTCTTTTCGACCACCTGGTTAAATAGCGTCTTGCTCTCTTCTTCGACGGCCAGGCGGTGCTGTCGCACGGCTTCGAGCTTCGCGTGTAATTGCCGCACCTTCTCCATCTCCGCCTTCAGCTCCTTTGCGACTGGGTCTTGTGCATCCACGTTTGCTTTTGCCTTGTACTGCTCCAAACGTTTCTTTGCGTCGTCAACGGCGGCGGCAAGCTGCTTGTTATCACGCTTGTAACGAAGACGTGCAGTCGCCAATGCCTTCGCCTTCTCTTCCAACGCCTGGTTTGCCGCTAGCATTTCGGCATTCAGCGCTCGCTGCTCCTCGTTCTATCAAAGTCAGGGAAAATGTGGTCAGCGTACTCGTATAAATTAGCTCACGTGGTCATACAAAACAACGTACCGCGACCATATCCTTCTCAGTCTGTGGGCCAAACATACGTCGAGGCACAAACAACAAAGTGAGAACCCATGAAACGAAATGTCAGAATGATTAGGCTACATACCGCTTCCTTTCGCAGCGCATCAACCGTTCCGCGGTGAGTCGCAACACTTTCTTGCAGCGTCTCATTCTCTTGCTTGATCTTTTTGTACTGCGCCATCAAAGCTTCATACTTCTTCTTCTGGCTCACCAGTTCCTTCGACTGCTTGTCGTGTTGGGATCGCAGATCCTTCTCCAGCGACTTCGAGCGGGCCGTCGCTTCCTTGATCTGCTCTTCCAAATTTGCCGTTTTCTCGCGCATGAGCTCGTCGGTCGGTGCGTTGGTCACGTCGTGCGCATTGACGAGCCACATTACGTCCGAAAGATTGATGCTCTGGTAATCCTTGGTGTTATCTTTTTTGCCGCGATGAGCAAAGTTGACGTTTACTCGGAAACCCGATTGCGTTTTCTGAGCCGTGCGGTAGAATGGGTCGTCGTCATCATCAATGGGGTTTCCATACGGGCTCGACTCGCCGACTGGTCCAGACTCAGACGCCCACGTATTGGACGCAGAGGAAGACCCCAACCCGGCATCGCCAGACTCGGTAGGTGATGCTGGAGGAACCGAGGCATCTTCAATTGGCTGCCTGTAACGAATCCACCGACGACGACGAACCGCATCGCTCGGATGCCGAGACGCGTGGCAAAGGTCATCATTAAGAAGGCGAACAATCTCAACGAAATCAGCAGCATACGTCCAGCCTGTCGATGAAGCCAAGTGGAGGCTTAGTTAGGCACGAATGTAGCAAAGTTCCTTGCGAACAACCCTCCTTACCGTCCCGATCAACAGAAGTGTAGTTTTGGTCTATCTCCCACTCCGTTGACCATTCGTACCCGGCCGGAAGCTCGACTTCCGGGAAGGTGTCGTGCCCCGACCCTGCTGCTGCATCTTTGTCACTATACTTTTTCGGGTCTCCAGGCTGGAGTTTGCCTTCAAGCCGCTCGTTCTCGAAAATCTCGCTGACAACTTGTCCGTCTCGGTCAACTTCCTGCGAGTTGCGTGGCTGCATCGACTTGGTCGATCCGCCGGTGCCCGAACTATTTAGCGTCGTCTGTAGTCGCGTGTTAGCCTGGTTGATGAGCCCGACCATGCGCGATACGCCGAAAAAAACACCGGTGCCTTTCGTTCCTGACGGGGTCTCGGATCCTGCAAGCCAATGACAACCACAACGCGCGTTAGTGCTTCTAGCTTCAGGCGCCGCAGCGCTTTCTAGCGCTCCCAACGCCAGCGTGAGCGCTCTAGGGTGGCGACGAGAAGCAGGCAGGCAAGGTGAGGCATACGCTTGGGCTCCGCGTCCGTGGGTTTGTCCCATTGCGTGTGGCCGGACGCGAGATGCAGGTAATAGTCCTTCCCTGTGTGCCTGCTACTGATCAGACGCCACCCTGGAGGCAGCTCGTCCTCGGTACCTGCAGTGCTGGCGCCGTTGGCGTTGGCGGCGGCCGTAGCGGCCGCACTCTCGAGGCTGGATGACCCAGGCAGGATGGAACCGCCGCTAATGGCGCTCATGGTCGCGCCGAAGATGCTGCTGGCCGTGCTGGTCGCGCCATTGCTGCTACTACTGCTGTTGTTGTTGTTGTTGGACGAGTTGCCGCCCGCGAAGCGCAGGCGCGAGATCATGATGATGCCGGGGCCTTCCGCGGGTCGTTTCGCGGGTTCTACCGCGCCAAATCGGGCGAGAGCGGGCTCGGAGCGAAGCGCGAGGCGAGCGCCGGTCGGGGCGCGAGGGGCGAGGGCGAGGAGGGGGCTGGCGCGTCCGCAGTCGCGCAGCAAGCGGCCGTCGAGGCGTCGACCTTCTCTTCCCGGCCTTTCTCCCCCTTTCTACACGTAGGAGCTTGATCAAGCGAGATGCCACTGTCCTCCGTACTGTTGGTTTCGCGCTAGGTCCGGTCCCCCGGATCCCTCTACAGCGGACACGCATCCCTCTACAGCGACATGAGGACATCCATTTTTGGGCTGCAAGTTGAACTGCAACGCGGTCAAGTGCACTTTCTCGCCTGTAGGACTCGCGTCGGCACTATTCCCGGCCTCATTGCGGCCTCGCACTGGTCCAATCGAAGTCCATGGAGATCTACGGCTCGTTCCGCGATGACGTGGAGCGCATCCGCGGCGCGCTGGGCGACAACCAGGTGCGGAGCGGGCGACTTGCTGGGGGGTGGCGGACGACTGACGGAGAAATCGACGGACAGGCCCAGATGAGCCACGTGGGCGCGTCGCTCGTGGCCTTCCAGGCCGGACTGCTCGGCGTGGAGAAGGAGATGCTGCCCATCTACACGCTGACCGAGAAGCTGCGCGCCACGCAAAAGAACATTGACCTGTGCGTGCACGAGCTGCAGCACATCAACAGGAACTTTGTCGTCGCTCAGGAGGTGCGTCCGTCCATCATACGCAAAGCCAAAAGATACGGTGTTCTAACTGCTTGATGGCTTTCAGCTCGCTCCTACGCTCGCTGGTACCAAGTTCGACCTTGACGAGTACGTCAAGGCGCTGCAAAAGCTTCTGGCAGCGATTGCATTTCTGGAAGGCCACCGCTTCTACGAAGGCTCGGCCAAGGCTCTTGAGCAGGCAAAAGAGCTGCTCAGTCAAGCAAGAAAGAAGCTAAAAGCCGAATTTGCGGGAGCTGTCGGGGTATTATCTCGAGGCAGTCGAGATGGTGACGCCAGTGTGGTATGGAGCAAGCCGACGCAAAAGGATATGACTCGCGTAACACAACTGCTCCGTTGCCTCCTTAGTGCCAACATGGATCAGACAGATCTTCTAACTGAGTACAGCAAGCAGCGCTTCCAGGTCGTCAAGATGTTTCTCAGCGATGAGTCACAGCCAAACTCGCTCGGGTTTGACTGCAACGAACCGATACCACAACTAGCCAAGCGGTTGAAAGACATCGAGACTACCATCAGAGCTGAAAAATTACTGTCGGATTGCATTTTCTCTGCGGAGGAGCTAGCTAATGCCGCATTTAGATATGCGAGTTATCCCATTCTGCTTGCGTTGAAGACTGATCTGGGAGCTCCAGCAAAACACCAAGGAGGCTCCAAGCAACAAGCGCTTTTCAGAATGCTTCTCCTTCACGAGATCCTCGTCGAGCGAATAAACGACTTTGAAGCTCTCCTGCTTCCCCCATTGTTGCTTCGCGATCGAAAAGGAGTGGGTCTCGATGATCCGTGGGTGCTTTCCAAATTGCTAAGTAGCACCGTAGCCGACGTAGCGCAGGCAACCAAGCAGAACTTATTTAGCTTTCAACTCGAGATGACAGAGCAGTTGGTCTCAAATGATCGCACAATCACAAGAGATGGAAATGTCCATGCAGTGTCCAGTCATGTAAGGATTTGCAGTAAATTGTTTTTGCTCGTCAACCAACAGCTCATACTAACCAAACTCCTGATCGATATAGACTCTGAGCTTTATTCGTCAACTCTGCGAGCACACAAAGCAGCTGCGCATTTTACTTGCAAAAGACTCGAACCAAACACCAACATCATTCATTGAGACCGCAGTCATGCAACTTGTCGAATCGCTGCAGTCCAAGAGCTCTCAATTCAAGGGGAGGGGTGACCTAAAATGCCTGTTCCTCGCAAACAATTTCAGTTACATTGCAAACTCGATCCCGAGGTGTTCGCAGAGCGGCGAAGCTGACCTCGACGCATATCTGCAGAAAGAGATCAAACCACGGATTGAGGAGCTTCGGGACAAATCTATTTCCCAGTTTGTTCAGGGAAGTTACGGGTCGTTCAAGGAGTACTTAGTCGATCCCAAAGAGACTTTACACTATGCCAAGGGTGGCTCACTCTTAACGCTTGAAAGCGGGCGTCTTCTGAAGGAGAAGTTTGCGGTACGTCATCCTTACGTAAGGTGGGGAGTTTTGAAATGATGCTAACGATTGTGGTATTTGTATGGCAGCGATTCAATACGGAAATTGAAGCAATACACAAGACTCAGCGGTTGTACGTTGTGACGGAGCCTAATGTTCGCTTGCAGCTCATCCAAGAAGCCGTCGATGCCGTGATTCCACAGTACACAGTCTTCTACGACAAGTAAGCGCAGCGTGTTTTTTTTTTCTGTTTGAACGACACAAATATTTAACGGCTATGAGGGATGTCGATAGGTATTCAGTGGTACATTTCTCCAAGAAAAACTCGTCCAAATATCTCAAGTACAAGCCCAAGGCCGCAGAGCAGCTGCTGCGCGAGCTCTTCCTGGGTGAAGTCATGAGCAGCGAGAGTCAGGCGTAGGACTCTTCTGATCATCGTGTCGGAAGTCGGTGGATTGAGTTGGTTGATGCCTCGGTTATAAGCAGAAAATCTTCGTCTGCACTGAAAGATCGACAGAGACCACCATAGAAGTTAGGTGATCGAAAAGTGTGATCAATGAAAAGCTGCAATTGTTGCCGATCTCCAGTAGTTGGAGTACTCACCTCAAGCAAACACCGGTGATCTCCGTTCCAGGGATTTCTAGCGTTCGAATTAACTCTCCATCTCGAGACAAGATAGAGATCTTGCCGTGTGAAGAGCTTCCACCTAACACCAGCACCGTGTCAGCAGAGTTCGATGTTTCCCGAATGCCATAGCGACGAGTGTGTGCTTGCCTGCAAAGTCGTAGTGGCCGACGTAGAGCAGTCCATTGATGTCGCAGGCGACGCAGGACGGCCCCATGCCGCCCGAAAACTGATGAAAGACGCTCATGTGGTACGCATTCCCCGGTCTCGCACGTAGTCTCAGCACGCGGTTGCGCATCGTCTCGGCCACGAAAACTGCGTCCGGGTTGGAGGAGACCGCGATACCCCACGGGTGTGCGAGGCACTCAAGCGCCAACGGTCGTAGCACTTGACCTCCACTGGGACTCGGGGCGATACAGTAGACGCTGCCCCACGGTTTCTCGATCGTCGTCTCGCCCAGCGGCCCGCTGTCAGTGAAGAAGAGCGCGCCGTCGGCCGCGAAGGCGATGCCGTTGGGCCCCCGCAGCGCGCGGTCTTCGTACGCCTTGACCATGACGCCCGGCTGCGACGACGCGCCATCCACGCGCAGTACGGCGCCGTGGCCCGCGTCGGCGATGTGCAGGCGTCCGCTCTGGTCCAGCTGCGCCCCCATGGGCTCGCCGCCCGTGAAGGCCACAACCGCGTGCGCCTCGCCCTGCCACCGGAAGACCTCGCCGGAGCCCGCCGACACGTAGTACACGGCGTCGCCGCCCGCCGCGTCCACGAACGGGCTGCATATCTTGGCGCCTCGGCAGCGCGCGGCCTCCATGGCGGTGCCACCAATGACCCGCCGCCGCGTCTTTTCAAGATCGACGCGGAGGTCGCGTGAAGGTAGCGAGGCGCGCCGCAACGGATGGCCGTCACTTTGTCGGCATGGGCGACGCGAACAAGGAGCTGGAGGCGCTCGTGGCGCAGGCGGGCGTGGAGAAGCTCGTGCTGGAAGACCCGCAGCGCGTGGTGTGCGACGACGAGTGGAACGAGCAGCGCGAGCAGCTGGCGCGCGAGCTGCTGAGCAAGGACACGTCCTCTATCCCCGAGTTCTGGCAGCGTACGCGGCGCGAGGCTCGGCGCAGCACGGCGTGGCAGCGACTGACTCGCGGCGTGCCGTGCAGACAAGTACGAGAAGGAGGCCGCCAAGAACTGGGACAAGTTCTACAAGCGCAACACCACCAACTTCTACAAGGACCGGTGCGGCGCTGCGATCACTTGCCGCCTTCTCCTTGCGCTGACCTGCGAGTGACGCAGCCACTACCTGCACCTCGTCTTCCCGGACCTCGGCCAAGTCCCGCCGGTGAGCTCTTCTCCGTTGCCGAGGGTTGAACTGGCACTCCTGAGCACTGACCGCGTCCGCGCAGGAGGGAGAGACGCGGAAGCTAATAGAGGTCGGATGTGGCGTCGGCAACGCGGCGCTACCGCTTCTCGAGGTCAACCCAGGGCTCAACATTGTGTGCATCGACTTTGCCGCGTCGGCCATCGACCTACTCAAGGTCTGTGCTTTTCCTCTCATTATACGTGGATACTTCAGCGTGTCTCTGACTTCTCTCTCTGTTCTCGCCAAGCAGAAGCAGCCGCTGTACGATGAGGCGCGAGTGGCGGCGTCTGTGTGTGATATCACCAATGACGAATTGCCTCCCGCAGCGTTCGAGGATGGAGGCGTCGACTTTGCTCTCTTCCTCTTCTGCCTATCAGCTCTGCATCCCGACAAGATGTCGGCAGCTGTGGCCAAGGTGGTCGCTGCCATCAAGCCAGGCGGCAAGCTCTTCTTCCGTGACTATGGACGCTACGACCAGGCTCAGCTGCGCTTCAAGCCGGGTCACAAGCTCCAGGAGAACTTCTACGTGCGCCAGGACAACACGCGGGCGTACTACTTCACAACCGAGGAGGTTGAGAAGCTTTTCACAGACGCAGGGCTCGAGGTTGTCGAGAACGAGTACATCCGCCGCCAGTACGTCAACCGGCAGCAGAATGTTGTGCGGTTCCGCGTCTGGATCCACTCCATCTTCCGAAAACCCGTTGCCTCGAGTGAGTCTAATGCGACCGCTGAGAGTGAGGTTGCTGACGCCTCCGAGGCGAAGGAATCGTCATGAAGAAACAGAAAGGGAGACAAACCAACCGAAATCAAAGTAGACTTTGTGAGAATTTGGAGCAACTATGCATTCGCTTTTTACGCCGCAAGCTTCTTCAGGAGATCGACAAAGATCTCCTTATCGACCTCGGTGACGAGTGTGACGTTGGCTTCGTGGGGCTTGCAGTCCTCGTTCCATACGCACGCGCCACGGCGCTCGTCGGGCGCCAAGTGGATCGATCCCTTCACTTTCTTGGCGGTCTGAACGTACTTGTCGTGCAGCAGCACGGCCACTGCGTAGGCGTCACAGGGGATGAAGCCGTCGGGCGAGAACTTGCGATTAAAGTCCCAGATCCTGCGGATATACGCGGCCGTGGGCTTGTTGGCATCGTGGAAGACGGCGTCGAACGTCTCCCACGGAAGCGTGTTGTCGCTGCACGTCTCGAACGGCACGACCACGAGCTTGTCGGCCGAGCAGTGCTGGTACACAATGTCGGTCGCCTCGGGGTCGCACGCGACGTTGAACTCCGAGTGGGGCGTCGTGTTTCCTTCTCCGCGCGAGAGCCCGCCCATGACCACGAGCTGCTTGAGGTTGTCCGCGAACGCCGGGTCCAGCAGCATGGCGAGCGCCACGTTGGTCAGCGGGCCGATGGCGACCACCACAAGCTCACCGCGGTGCTCGTGGCTCAGCTCGATGAGCGTGTGCACGGCGTCGTTGCGCTTGGCGACCTTGATCTCCGCCTCGGCGATGCCCGACGCGCCGCCCAGTCCGTCCGGTCCGTGGCCCTACGAGGCAGCTTAGTGCGTGAGTCTTCCGCTGGTCTCCTCCAGTCGTCCCGGCGAGGCGCCGCACCTCCCAGCGCTCCTCCGTGACGCTAGCGACGATGGGTCGAGCTGCTCCGCTGTGGATCGGCACGTCCGAGCGGCCGAGCGCCTCGAGGATGCTGCGCAACGAGCGAGTGAGCGAGGGCGGCGGCGAGCGAGCGGCTGGGAACGCACTGCGCCACGTTGTGGTCCGCCTGGTGCAGGTCCACGTTGCCGAAGACGGTGGTGACGGCCGCCACCTGCGCGGGGAACGCGTGCAGCGCCATCATGAGGGCCACCGCGTCGTCCACGCCCGCGTCCGTGTCCACCACCACGCGCGCCATCTCGAGGGAACGACGGGGCGCGTCGCGTGTCAAACGAGAACCAAGCGAGATTTTACTTTTTTGCGCATGGCTACACAACTGCAACGTCTGGCGGCAGAGCACTCGAGGGTGCGCGGAGGAATAACTTAGGAGGCTCGGACGGCGGCGGCGGTTGCGCCTGGCAGCGACGAAGCGGGAAGCCGCTTTTTCACTTTTCGTCCACGAGCACGCGCAGCTTCCCTGGCGTGGCGGCGTCGTTGAAGTGTAGGCTCGAGTACCGGATCGTGTCGAGCAGCGCCGCGGTCGCGCCTTGTGATGCCACTTGACGTCCCACGAGCTCCTTGAGGCAGTGCTTGATCTGTTGGCATATCGCGTGAGAAGGTGGAACCTGCGTGAGGAAGTAGGGGTCGACGGCGTCACCTTGATCTCCGACTTGGAGCAGAATGCGCCAGCTGCACTCGTGTGGTCGTAGACAATGATGGCGCCCGTCATCGCCCGCAATGTCCGCAGCGTGTGTCGATCATCCTTGACTCTGGTTATGGCGCAGCGAGTTAGCTATCTGCAGTAGCATTACAAAACAAGCGGAAGACGCACTTTTGGTTGGAGACTGCGCTGAGAAGCGAGTTGGCGAGCTGCGCAAGTACCGACACGCTGACCGGCTCCTTTCTGGTGGCGTCTTCCACGCCACGCACGAGCGTCTTAGTCATCGGGTTGTGATCCGCCACAAAGAACGACAGCGCGTTCAGTGGTGCATCAGAAATGCTACCATCGCCATCTGTCAAGTTAGGTCGCGGGAAAATCAAAGCGCAAATGTCATCAGTGGCCTACCTTTCGAGCTGGTTCGTCATGGCGCTGATAGTTGCCAGCCTTCGAAAGTAGCTCAGGTCGTTCTGAATATCAGGTTTGGATGTCTTGATGCTGTCAAAGCACACGGCAAAGTCCAATAGACTTGCGATCTTGTCCATGAGAAAGCCTGCTGATCGCTTGGTGGCTACACCCACGCCACAAGTGCTATCATTAGTTCCTCGACTCACGGCATGTCTGATCAGTTGATCATCTTCAAATTTCCTCACACTTTCGACTAGAGAGCTGGATGAGGGCCGAAAAGACGGGCTCTGCACCCAGCAATGGTCAAGATCAGATCTTGCCGAGAGCAGCCTACGGCTTGCTTGCGTTCAAATCCAAACGTACCAGCAGCAAGCGAGGTCTCGTAGAAACTCTTGATGAGCCTCACGTTCGGAGTCAGACCGGCAAGCGTCTGCGACGTCAATTGCGGATCGGTCGGGTCACGAATCGACTGGGGTGGAAATGAACGCATATCAGCAGTCGATCTCTCAAAGTGGACAAAATTCTGTGTCGTCACGAACTTTCTGTATGAGCGCTCGGCAGCCTTCGTAACGCTGGACCGCCGTGAGCGCGTGGGCAGCTTTGGTCAGCACTGCATCTGCCTCTGCTGCTACTTCCTGGCACATTTGGTCTGCGATCGCTTCTGCACCAACATCGATGGCCAGGGTGAGGGCTGGTATTCACCTCAATCGAGACGTCTACCTCCACAAACCCGACAGCGTCTTGTCTCCGTGGCGCAGCCCCAACTTCGCGAGCAGCGGCGACATGGCTAATTGAAGTTCCCTTCAAGGAGGTTCTTCTCGGCCCGCGGCTCGCAACGCCCGAACTTGCCCTCGTCGTTTCTCGCTGTGTTTCGAGCCCCAAGTCTTTGTCGAGGGCAGAACTGCGACGACGCGCGCCAGTCGCCTCGCTCACACGCGGATCTCGTGTAACTAACGAGCTCTCCTCGATCGAGTCGCCGCTTGGGCGTCCAATGGCGGCGCCACGCATGACCCGGCTGAAAATAGAGAGTCATGCGGAATGAGCTATTGTTCCCACGCGCGTTCAGTGATCTCGACAGGGAAAGACGTGCGACTCGAATTGACTCTGTCGCAGGGTCGATATGGAGCGGGAGACCCGATGGGGACCAGAGAGATCTTCGACGACCTGAACCTCGTTGTCCGGCTCAATCAGCACATCCAGCAGGTCACCGCGGCTCCTATTCCTTCCCATTCTCCTCGAAATGCCCCATCATCACCTGCAGCGTCCGCGCTTCCTCGACAGTCGTCGTTCAAAGTCCTTGCCAACCTCGAGACTGTCTCGACTAGGGATTTGCGGGAATGTGCCCAATTCGATCACCAACGGGACCTCTTCACCGCGACAGATACTTCATGCTTGCCCTTTCATCTACAAGGAGATCGAGACTTTAACGAAGGAGAGGCATTGTCAAAGAGACGAGCGCTTCGCTTCTCAGGCGCTCTTCGCGACAAGATTGTATTCCTTTGGGATGTGGCTCGTGGCGGAAAGCAGGTAAGCGCTATCACGTCTGGAGGAACAAGCGCATCGAATGAAGAAATGAACGAGCAAGACTATATGACGCTAATGTTGCTCATCTTCAAAGTGCTGCGAGATGACTTCACTCTTGAGCTAGCGCGTAAGCAGATCCATTGTGATTGGGACGTTGACAGCCGCCATGGCCAAGTGCTGATGTTTGACCAATTCTTCTCCGCCATGTTCGAGCTCGTGGATATGTGGACCTGCGATGTCGAAGAAGCCACCTACGTACGTTTTATCGAGCTCCTTCTCCATCGAGTGACTGTACGAGTGGTTGTATTTCTTGATGATAACACACTCAAGCTCGCCATGTCGGACAATTTTGACGAGGCTGTGGTGGTCAAATCCATCCCGCTGAGTACGATCTCACGATTTGCATCAGTCGCACGGATAGTAGCTCCACGGGGCGTTCGAACGATTGGTGAGCTAGCTTCCGCTGACCCAGCCATGGTGGAGCAAGAGCGTGTCGATTATTTGCGTCGAAACAGCGTCTCAGGGAACTCCAAGATTGGTAGCGAGCTCCAAGATCTGCTAGCAATGTTTCGAAAACTCGCCCAAACATTCGAGCACACTAACTACGATCTAGATGATAATCAAATACTGCGTCGACGGCAATCCGTCCCAGCTAGTGGGGCTAGTGGGGCTCAAAGTGTTGTTGCTGGCTCTATGAGTACGTTTTCAGCGCAGAATCAAGCTTACGATGGTGGGTCTCACGGTCGTGGACCAGATTATGTAGATCTGGGGAAAACAACAACAGCAATTGGAGCTCCAATGCTCTCCCGCCATCCGGTCCAGGCTGGAGTCTCACATCTTTAGCAAATGACCAATCGTTGCCGGTTTCTGGAGGTCGGAAACGCCTAAACTCCATCCACGACATTAGCCAAGCTGACCCGGACCTTGTCACAGCTCTTAAAACCAGCTTTCTGATAGAGAAAAGAATTTCTCTTGAGCGACAGACAGATATGGCAGCTATTCGTGAAGAGTTGGTCAAATTCGGCGCTGAAGGAGCAGCTGGTAAAGATGACGAAGCCGCAAAGAAGCAGTATTCAACTTTGTATGAAATGTTTGTAGTTCGCGATGGAGATGACCTCAAGGCGCTCGCTCAGGTAATGCTACAGCAGATAAAAGCTGAGCTTGCTACACATGGTATTACCGTAGATGATGATGCAGACGCGGAGAACGCTTATGATCACTTCTACGACGCAGTAGTAACAGGGACTGGCGAGACGATCGTTGCAGATGCTCAGCAATGGATGCAACAAACACTTACGGCTGGCACCGTAGGCGCATACGTCAAGAAGGACTACCACGAACTGAAACCTGTGGACGAAGTTGCGCTTCTTGGTACACAATCTGGAGATGATGAGTTTGTTTCTCTGATTGCAAAAGATGAAGCTGACGAGCAGGAAAGTGTTCAACGTAGTCGTGGGGATCGTCGAAAATCTTCATCGCCAATTCAACGCAAACCAAGTCAGCTTCAAGGAAAGTCTTTCCCGCAGATACCAAAAAAGGAGGAACAAATACAGAAGCCGCGGGGTTCGAAAGATAGCTCCTTGAACCCGATGATAGTCCACAATAAGGAGAAGGCGAAAGTCAAGCGTCGTGAAGGGCACGAATCTGACGAAAGTCAGGATAGCGACTCACCCGAGAATGGGAAGTCGCGAAAGAACAAGTCGAAGCGAGACAAACACAAGAAGAAGAGTCACGTAGATGACACGGCGGAGATTTCGGCTCAGCAAATGGGGGATACCGGCAAACTTAAAGAAAGCAGCTCATCAGATATAAATTCATTAAATGGCAAGTCGACAACGAACGGGTTCGGAAGTGACACGAGTGCCCACGATGATGAGCCCAATCACCAAGATAAGACTAGTAACGACGATACCGTCCACCACCGCAGAAAATCTGGTCGAAGACGAACTACTCGTACAGGAATAAGCGAGGCCACTGATCTTGATTATGATGGTGAGAAACAGGATAGTAATAATCGAGACAAGCAGAGACGTCGATCTTCTGCATCATCGAAGCCCGTAGAAGCGGTTTCATCTACAGACGATAGCGATACTGAGCGTGAACGTCGCCGAACAGAGAATATGGCGATGTCTTCTCGATCAGGACCCTTAGCTGCAGACAGTGGTCTCGGAGACACGAGTGGCAATCACATGGACATTGACGATCAAAATCGCGACCCGCAAGGTGTCGATTTTGTGTTTGAAGAGGATGCGCCGGAACCTGCTGACGTTGAACAAAAGCCCGAGCCTGCGCGGTGAGTGGAAAGCATGATTGAGACTCGTTGATAATTGTTCTTTTTCTTTTCTAACGTCAGCTTGCTGTAGACCAATCGATTTACCTCCAAAGATACCACAGATTGCTATCGGTGGTGTTGCAAGTAGTACTAGCATTGCAGTTGCTGGTCGATATATCCAGCTTCTCGGCCTCGGTGATGTTGCGACGCACAGTGATGAGACTGGGCTGTTCCAGCTTCTCGAATCTGATGAAGGCAAGGAATGCGATTTGGTATGGCTGTGCTCTCTTTTGACTTGCTATTTCTGCTTTCCATCCTGACAGCTCTGATCTCCTATTTAGGTCTGCTTTGATATCGGCTCAGACCTTGATATCGGCGATTGAAAAGCTCCGAGCACTACAGGCTCTGGTTGGCAGGTGTGTCATTCTTCTTGGAGGAGTAGCAGGCGAGGTCGATGCTTCGTCCCCGACCCAAATCACCGCTGCTGAGTGTCTTTCAGCAGGCGCTGTTTACTTTGCGACGCTACCCATCAACTTTCCGTTGTTACGAGAAAAAATTTACTCCTTCTTTGAGTCATCGACACGGCCGTATATCCTTCGGTCCCGCAAGCCAGCAGGGCGAGCTGCGGCAGTTTTTCAAGCAGCAGGTAGATCTATTGGCTCAGCTGGCATGTTTGCGCACCAGGACGTCGAGGAGCCATCTCGAAAGCTATCCGCAGCATCAGCCGCTGTTGCTCACTCTGGCAAGGCTGGGGCTCGGAAACCCACTATTATGATTCCAGGCATGCTTCCATCCATCGGATCGGGAACACCGACCCACCATCGGTTGTCAATAAAAGCTGCAGTTGGGTCAGAAGAAGCCCGTCCTCCAGAGATGACACCGACGATGCCTTTAACACCTCGGTCACTAAAATCGTACAAAAAGTCCCCGCGACTCTCTGCTGCGCTGAACAAACTCATTCGATAGCTCAAATTTTACGACTGCAAAACTATCTGGGCTATCACTGGATCCTGCCAAATTCCATCCGCAGAGGTTTAACCAGTGTGCTTGATCTCCAGCCGTTCTTCTCCCAATCCCCCGCGCCAATACTGGAGGAAGCTCATGGCGTAGTCGATGAAACGCAAGCGAAAAACTAGATTCGAGTGGTCCCACCAGTACTTGACCCGGCCCCACGTACTGAGTTGGTCGCTGCCCTGCAGCTCCAGAGTAGAACGTTGTGTGTCCCTGTGCCGCATACTTGCCCATAATGGAAAATCGATCTCTGCGCATCAGAGGGATTCGTTTCATAAGACTTCAGGTTTGTGCACATAATAGTGTAGAGAGCTAAACACACTATTAAACGTACCGAGTGGATCCCCCGAGGTCTTTGTTAAGTGCACGAATCATGTTGTTGGTCCGAACACAAACAGCATGTCCCTTGGCAGCTGCTCCATGAAGTCCCAAACCTGCAGCGAAGGGCACTTAATTATCAATCCCAGAAGTGATGATCATCGCAAATACCAAGAAACGTACATCTGCTACACGGACGTTTTGCAAGTGCTCACGCAGCTTCTCTTTCTCTTCCTTGGTCATGGAGTCCTCAAGAGCCCGCTTGTGGTCAATCGGCCGATACGTGAAGATCAGCGGCAGGAACTGCACGAGATCTCCGATCTTTAGTTTTTCACCGCACTCTTGTAGCAATTTCTTGTCGCGCATCAGCATGGCCCGCCAGAGGTCGCAGTGATTTTTTCGGAATTCTTCGTCCAGCTCACGGTACAACCCGTGATCGAGCAACACAAGTTGCTCCTTGACCGCAGCATTCAGGTCAGGGTTCGCTCGGACGAAAATGTTGCCCGCATGAGGGTCGCAGTGAACAAACCCATGGCAGAAAATCATTTCGCTGAATACTTCACAGAGAATGTGAGCGACTCGTTCGGGTCCCAGTCCGAGGCTCTTGATGGAGTCAACTTGTGAGAATCTTAGGGGGCGTGGATGAACTCCATCGTGAGCATCCGCCTGGAGCTCAGTTCATCGTACACGACTGGAACGTGGACAGGCTGGGTTATCCTTCAGGCACGCTGCAATGCGTCTGTTGTTGCTCTTCTCGATACCAAAGTCGAGCTGTTGAGAGCGATAAGTGATGTTAGCTCGGGTGGGATAATTCATAGCCTCAACCAACGAAGCGCACCTCGGCTGTGAGTGCGCATTCAAACTCGGGGAACATCCACTGGATCTGGATGTCTGGGAAGAAGTACTCCGTGAGCTGGAACGCCGCCTTCATGACGACCAGGTCTGCACGCATCTGGGACGCCAGGTGCGGGTACTGCACCTTGACGGCGACCTCGCGGCCCGAGCGGTCGACGGCGTGGTGCACCTGCGCCAGCGACGCGGATGCGATGGGCTCGCGGTCGAACTCCTGGAAGAGTTCGTGCCACGGCCGGCCCATCTCAGCCTCGATGGTCTGCTTGGCGGCGTCGAAGGGCACGGGCTTGGCCTGGTCCTGCAGCTTGGCGAGCGTCTGCGTGTACTCCTTGGGCAGTCCGTGGTTGAACGTGGCGAGCTGCTGGCCGAACTTGGTGTAGATGCCGCCGTTCTGGAAGCACAGGTGCAGCAGCCGCTCGGCGATGCGCTGGTTGAGCGCCTGCAGTTTGCCGCGGTACTCTGGGTCATCCCTCGCCGTGCCCTTGAGGTTTCGCCGGTAGTCGAGCACCGCGCTGGCACCTGTCGAGAACACGCGCGCCGACCGCGAGTACACGTTCCTGCATCGCACAAGGCAGAGGTCGCGCGAGTTAGAACGCGGCCAAACGCAGCGGAACTATGCGCTGCCTTGACGCACGCATTCGCCCGGTCCGCGAGCGCCAGCGCACCGCCCAGCGCCGCGGCGGCCGCCAGCGAGCGCGCCAGCCGCTGCCGCCGCGCCGTCGCCAGCATCTCTGGGCCTTGGAGGCGTGCGGTCGAGCGCGCGGGTCGGCAAGTGATGGATGGCACATGCGCTACCGTCATTCCAGGTGCGACCAGCCAATCAGCTCGGCGATTCCCGCGCATGGAGTGGCTGTTCGGCGGGGCGGGGGCCGCCGCGCCGGCCGTGGACGCGCCGCTGACGGCCTCGCGGGCCAAGGGCAGCAGCGCGCCGTCGCAGGCGGACGACTCGTGGCACAAGGCGCGCGGCAACGAGCTCTTCAAGCGCGGGGAGTTCCAGGAGGCGGCGCGCGAGTACTCGCTCGGCATCGAGCGCTGCCCCACGGCCACGCTCTACAGCAACCGCTCGGTGCGTGGCCTCGACTCTCGCTCGCGGCGCGCTAGCGGCTGAACACGAGTCACAGGCCGCCTACTGCGCGCTCGGGAGCTTCCGGGAGGCCAGCGAGGACGCGGACAGAGCCATCGAGCTCGACCCGCGATGGGCCAAGACGTACTCGCGCAAGGGCAAGGCGCTCTACGGCATGCGCAGCTTCAAGGCAGCCGCAGACGCCTACGCGCGCGGGCTGGAGCTGTGCCTTAAGGGCGCGCTGGGCGAGGCCAACCAGCGCGAAGCAGAGCTCGAGTGCGGGTCTATTGGTGAGAGAAGGGTGCGCTGCGTCAAGACTGACGTGGACTGCGTTCCAGAGCGCTCAAGCGGCAGACGGACAGCCAGGCGCAAGCCTACATGAGGCTGCTGGAGGAGAACGCTCAGCTAAAGGTGCGAGGCTTTTGCTGCTACCCTTGAGCTCAGGTCTGTGAGAGGATTCACTCCCGTCCTACTGCCTCTCAGCGCCAGCTTGAGGACTATCAACTCGTGTTTGGTGACTACACCAAGAAACAAATGTGACCGCTTCAACAGCAGAATCGGTCAGTGGGAATGAACGTACAAGTAACCATGCTGTCAATGTTGTCTGTCTGCTGATTCCATTAAGTACTTGCCCCCTCTTGCCGCTGGCGCTGCCGCTGCATCTTTCGAGACAGCTCTCTCTGTCTGCGCGTATTTTCAGTAGCTCGAAGATCTCTTTCGCGAAAGAACTCGAAATCGGGTACTCCGCTAGCCCATACGTTACGATCTAGACGTAGCTTGTTCACTCGTTCGTCTGGGGCTTCCCAGTCGTCAAATTGCTCGCTGATGTCCAGCACAATCTGGATGCTCGTCGCTACCCTGCTCTGAAACCTCGAGTCTCGCTTTCTTGATGTTACCAAGCTATGTGCACCGCCAACTGCTGCGCTCCCAGCCGCTGCTGCTAGTTTGTTCCGCTCAAAGTTGATCTCTTTGCAGAGCTGAATGAGCGTGTCACGACATGAGCGACAGCGATTAGACGCGGCAAGTTTTGCATTTACTAGGCCTGGTGCTCGTGCGCTCGCTAGGAGATTGATCCGTGCGTTGCAGTTATCGATTACAAATCTCAACCGCTTGACCAGCGAGTTGACTGTTTCAACATCACTGAGCTGGTATGTGTGGACAGTGGCGCTGCTCAGTCGAATCAACACCTGTTTGGCTTCGTCTGAAAGTCCAGATAGTTGATGTGACGGCTTCTTTTCGGGAAGCGATATTGGAATAGCAGCATCAAGACGCCCAGGCTCGCGTTGTTCGCTCTTTCCATCTTCTTCGATATGTTCCTCTTCAGAAAGGTCGCGAATATGCATCAAACGCCAGTACGGCCGATCGGATCCACCGTTCAAATGAATCGGACTGCACCAGCACAGCCAACATCGATTTACCAAAGATTGAATATGTTCATCTGTTAGATAGAGAAGTGCAAAAGGAGTATTTGCCACCGCACAAATTGTGCACACTTCAGATTGAGAAACCGTCCCGACAAAAAGACCTTTTCTCAACTCTTGGACGGTATCTCGGTCCTCGAGTGAGGGTCTATAGGCTCCGATGCATTTGAAATGCAATATTTGCTCTGTAACCAGTGCGGTAACCGTGAGCTTTGCGTCGACCAGTCCCGTACTGTCACGGGTGTTATCATTGAGATCTGCAGACAAAATGACAACTTCATCTTTGTCACCAAGATGACACATTGCTTCGTTGTTTCCTCCAAAAACCCTCTGAAGAGCCGCAAAAGCAATTTGTTCCTGTTCAGAGAGATAGAGGAGGACATGGCGAAGAATCAGCTGCACACTTTCAGCAAGTAAACTGGAGCATACATCACTGTCGGTCCACGCCGTCAATTGTCCTCGAGATAACAACTCCTCTTCTCCATACTGATCTTTTATCGCTGTCAGCACGTGGTCGAACAGTCCTTCGCTCTTCATTTGGCGGTCCAAATTGTATTCACCCAGGTTGCTCTCTTTTGTGATGCTACTTGTACTGCATATGTTGATTGTGACTGAACCTTGAAACAAGACTACTTTATCCAAGTTGGTGATGCTTCCATCGTCGTCATCTTCGTTGATCTCGAGTTGTTCTTCAAGATATGTCTTCTCTGATGGATTAATATCGGAATCAGCTCTACAACTCTCTTTCAGTGAGGACTGCTTAGGTGTGTCGAGGACATTTGCAAGTATTTTGATGGCGCACACGTGAATATTCGGGTCAAACTTGGTCGAGTGGCTTTCTTCTTTGGGCGCAAAGTAGAAAATCTTGGCTTGTTTTTGCTTTGTTTGCACAGCGTCATCGGGTAATAGCTTCGGCGCATAGTTGCACTTATGACTACGTAGTTGGTACTCAGCCAACTCCAGTTGGAAAAAATCGGACGCCGTTAGAACGGATTGGTTCGTGTTGATCGCCATTTTTTCTTGACCCGCACTTCCTTCATTTTCATCTTTGCATGTCCATCGCTTCAAATCGCTGTAATGCCGGTACCAAGTCGCTAATAGTTGCTCACCACCAAGACAATCGTCACAATAGCATGGCATTGGCACACCGTTCTGGGTAGGGGGCACTCCTGATGGTATTCTTGTGCCTCGGCCTTCAGTTCCATTCACAATCACTGCTCGCTGCCGCTTTCGCCATTTGTGATACGTCTTCTTTACTGGTTTCGGGACTGTCAGTATGTAGAGTTCTTTCTTTTCTTTGTTGTGTTGCTTGGAAGTGGTTTTCGCTCTGCTTTCATCCGAGAAGCTATCTAGAGATAAACGAACGCCAGGAACCCACCTTGCAATTCGTCGCTGATTGACTGTGTTATGTTCTGCGAATGCTGCTAGGAACTCAAGCATGCTTCGGGAAGTCACCGAGTCGTACAGGCAAGTCGTTGAGATATCAACAAGCAACGGTCGGAACAGATGCATCTTGGGTGATTCCGCGAAATCATTTGATCTTGATGCTTGGGAGCGCTCGTCGGCCAAAAGTCGCCCTAGTTCTGATTGAGCTTGAGGGAACTGGGTCGTTAGTGTAATCAGCGACTGAAGAATACCTCGGCGGTCGTCGCTCGAGAAAGAGGGAACGAGCAGGTCTGAGCAAAGCTGTTGCAGTGTGTCGCGGAGATCATTGTCAGTAGACATCCTAGTTCAACAGCGCAGGAATGCCAAATACTACAGTAGTTGGTTTGAGACAAATATAGGTGTTAGAGGTCATGGAAAGCTCAACCAAAGAGATAGATTATGATCGCATGCGACGTCTATTGTCTTCGCACGGTCGCTGGTGGAGAGTACCCGACGCTCCCATACGAGCGGATGTTGGAACTCTCTTGGTCACGCAGCAGGTATTCGTGGATAAAGTTCAAAAATCGAAGCGCATACTCGGCGGGGGGCAATGCTGTGATGCGGCGCTTGTCCAGCAAGGATGCCAGCAAACAGTGCTGCATTTGCCACCCGATACTGTAATACTGCAAAATGTCAACGAAGCCGAGGTAGTACACGGTCATGAGGTTGGACGACGCAACCGCGTTGTGTGCTAGATTGTCGAGCACTTCCGGTGCAATGCGCTCGGGGAAATGACGCACTCCAAGCAAAAAGCTGTAGTCCATAATCCCAAGCTCCTGGAGAAACCCGCAGTCACTCGTGACTTGTGCCAACAGGTTTGCTCGCGTCGTTGGAGTCACCCGCAATGATGCCCTTCGTGTAACAAAATCGTTTTCGTACCGCAGAGATGCACGCGAGCTGCCTCGTCGGAGCAGCGGCTGCTGCTCCGTCAGTTGACGCAGCTCTGCACTCAGTGCTGACTCTAATCCAACAGTGGAGTCGATCTCGTCGCAGTCTATTTGCTCCATGTCGCTCTTCTCTTCTTCACTCTCACTGTGTCCATTCATCGAGCGGCGCTCTTGCCAGTCATTCGAGCAAGGCGTGTTCATACCATCCTGGTACGTAAAGCTGGTCTGGTGGAAAATCCCCTTGAGGTCGTACCGCTCGTCGACGGGGCCGTCCGAGAAGACATTTTCCATGACGACAAAAAACATCTTGTTCCAGCCAACAGGGAGTTGCATCGAGTGGCATCCGAGAAACCGACACAAGAGCGTATTCGGCTGCTTCAGAATGTACTGGTGAAACAACGGGAGTACTTCCAGCAGGAACGAGTGCTCCTTCTTGGTCATCGTTTTGACAAGGTATTTGCGGTCGCTTGTAAAGTAGAAAAGCGACCCGGACTTGCCCTCAGACGCCCGTTCCAGAAGCGTATCCGCGAACGACTGCTCATACATCTCGTTTGTGATGCCGCACACTTCCCGAATATTTTGGAAAATCTGGGGCGCGTAGTCCGTGAACCCCAGTTTCTCGTAGTATCGAAACTCTCCGTTGTACACGGTCGTTGCAACTCGCTTCTTCTCGCTATAGAGACCTGCCGATTCGCCCTCTTCCATCTGGAGAAACGAAAGCGAGGCTGCAGCTCCCCGCTCGAGTGGCCCACCTCGAACTTGGCTAAGAAGGGGAGACCGCAAGCTGTCTGGGGGAGTATCGTTGAGGCTGACCCGGATGCCTGCGGTGGTGTAGCGCATCAAATCTTTGCGCAAAGCTGAGCTAAAGTGCTCCGTGCTGCTCGAGTCGTCATAGCCTCTTGTTGACTTTGGGATTGTGTTTTCACCCGACATGTTTTGGTACAGCTCCGTGTTAAACACCCAGACGAGCAATAGAAGAACTGGATACGCCGAGCCAAAGACCGTGACCAATGCAACTTCGCAATGGCGCGCGATTCGGCCTTGGAAGCGCTCGTGATAGCTTGCATAGTAGAGTGCGCCGCACGCAGACCAGTAGCCTGCAAAGACAAATAAGTAGCGGTAATACTGGAGCAGGTTGCGGCGCTTTGCACGGTACGTCACATCGAGCTGGCGCCGCACGAACCGGAAGCTCGCGAACAGCAGGACGGCGAGTGACAGTCCGCAGGTGAAGATGACAAAGCCGAAAAGGAAGATCCACCTGGGCGTGTTGATGTCCTCCGGCGCATGCGTGCGCTCGATCCAGCACATCTTGATCTCCGCGAGCCCGTACAGCCGCAGCTGGTAGACGAGCAGAGCCGAGATGGCGCTCACGCTCCACACTCTGTGTATAGAATAGCGTCCAGTGTGAGTCATCTCCTGCTCCAGCGGTTAGTAGTCGAGAGGGACCAAGGCAGCCGACGCACATGGTGTGGTAGGCCCACGCCTTGCACGTGTAGCCCATCCACGGATTCACGAGCGCCACGAGCAGGTCGAGCGTCAGCATGAGGTACCACAGGCAGCTCGCGAGCATGAAGAACTGCGCAAGCAAGCGAAGGAGAGCGTTAGCGCCGCCTGGAGCTGGTACCCGCACGCGTTTCCCCCGCCTGACCTGGTTGTAGGGCCCCAGCACCGCGCACTGCCTCCGGATGGCCTCCCGGTCGCCCTCTCGGTCGTTCATCTGCCGAAACACCGTGAGCGAGGCCCCTCCACCGCCGCAGGCAGCCCCAGCGCGTCCGCACCTCGACGAAATAGGCCGCGACGAAGCCCAGCGAGGCCATGAGCCCGCAGCCGACCTGCCAGACCACGAGACTCGCCGCCGGGTGCTGCGCGCGGATCGTGGGCACCATGAAGTAGGACGCGAGCACCAGCAGGTACGCGGCCACGCCCAGCACGCCGCACGCGAGCAGCAGCTGCGCCGTCTGCGCCAGCGTCAGCGGCGCCACGGGCTCCATGGCGGCGGGCCGACCTCCAAAACCAAATGGCGGCGTGGGGCTAGATTCATAATTTTTTATCCTACAGCGGGTCCACCACCTTCACTTCAACATGCGCGCTGCCGGTCGCCGCGCCGTCCGCCTCGGCCAGACACACGTATGTGGAGAACTTGGCGCGGCAGATCGGGCAACGATCGATCTCCCTGAGGCACACGCGACACACGCACTGGTGCCGGCACGGCAGCAGCACGACTTCCAGCGCGCCTTCCAGGCAGATGACGCACTCGCCGCCGGCGTTGGCCTCGCGTCCAAAGATTTCCTGCGGATTGTGCGAGGGGAGTAGGCGATGTCAGACCATTTTTGAAAGCCACGAGGAGGAGAGAGCTGCTTTACCTGCAAGGTGTAGGCGCTCGACTGGGTGAAGACGACTCGCTTGACGATGGACGGTACGAACTTCTCTGCCTTGGAGGGCGTTGGCAGGAAATCCACCGCAATATACTCGCAAACGGCCTCCTCTGCAAGCCCGTCGCTGTGGCTTAGGCTTGATGATCGCTTAGAGTGGGAAGACCCCTGCTCGCCACGGGAACGTGAGCTTGGACTCGCTCGAGTCATCCAGGAAGATGTCAGGAGATCCGACGATGATGACCGCGCCATAGCGCGGCTCCGAGTCAACAGGTGCTTCGAGCTGCTGAGCCTGGAGTCGGTCCACCAGATATGATGTCATCACTTTCAGTCTCCTCAACAAGCGAGGCAACTTCAGAGTCATGAGGTGCAAAGAGTGTCTCGACGGGGATCTCAGCTGTGTAGTCGTGCAGCCCTTCTTCATCAAATCTGCTCAAGGTCGCAACGTTAAAACAGCGTGACCAGACAAATCACCGAGGCCGAATACGTACAACTCCATCTTTGAATGGCTACTGAAGGACTTTGCGTCGCCCATTAACCGCGCGAGCGTCGTACCGCCCGTGTCTTTCGGACTCTCGCCATCCCTGTCATCATCGAGCCGGTGCCGCCGGTTCTGGCGGCGCACGGGCGATAGAACCCACGGAAGTGTGTGGGTCGTTCCCGCTTGCCCGGCCATTCCGAGGCGTCTGAGCACCGAGCTTCGAAGCCGCGGAACACGCACTTTCAAGCTGTCGGAGTGGTGCGACCCATGCGGTTGGCCGTGGCGGTCCGGTCGCTCAAGCGCATCGGTGCGCACGTTCCAGAGCACTTGCACGGCGCACTTGGTGGTCGACTGAATCGTCATCGAGAGCGCCATCTTGGGGCGCTGAACGTCATCGAGCCACCGCGAGATCCGCAGCGACGCCGCTGGGAGCTCGAACGGGACGTGCACGCGCGGCATTCTGGCGGCCGTTGGCTCGGTCTTGATGCGCAGCAGCTGCTGCAAGTGCCACATGGAGGCATACTGGAGCACCTCGATGCTGCAGCAGAACGCCGTCAGTCGCGTTTACGCCACCTTCGAACCGTGGATTCGATTCACCTTGGGCCGAGGTCGCGCAGATAGACCGTCTGGGCGGCAGCAGCATTTCACGCATCACATTTTCATTTTCTTTCTCCTGGAATCAAATCGCAAAGAGCACACGCACCGCCTCCTGCCTCACGGCGTGGCGCAGCTCCGCGTGCTTGAGCAGCAGCCGCAGTAGTCGCACGCCCCAGCCCAGCAGCCCCACGATCACCGCGAGCGCGCCGCAGTTCCACAGCTCCGGCGCCAGCGGCGGTGCCTGCTGCATGGTGGCCGATCGATCGGCAAATGACAAGGATCTGAAAATAAGGGCCGACTTGCCCGATTATAGGAACGCATTGTGATTGGCGAAAACCACTCACACGAGCATGTATTGGGTCCAAGCTCTGACACCTACAGCAGCGGTGCATGCGCCGTCTTGGACGCGAAGGAGAATGCCATCGAGTCAGCAATACCCATGATCTGTTCGAGAGATAGATGTCGTTAGGCGGAATGCCACGCGTGACGCACGTTGGAGGGTGGTCGGGACGCACCGTGAAGACGCCGCCGACGATGGCGCAGACGCTCGTGAGGAACTGCAGCAACCCCTTGCGGTACTCCTCGATGCGGAACATGATGGGCGAGAACGTGTACGAGAACGACACCACTGGTGGATGCATCCGCACAAAGTTGGTTAGCCATTGCGTGAGCATCATCCTGACCTTCATATACGTACTTGGAAGTCCCTTGTCGCTCACAGGGGTCAACTTCCGGAAGTGCTCGGTGGCGCTGAATTGGTTCGTAACGATGCGATCCGCCGACAGGTACGTATACTCGGTCGGAACCACCTGTCGTTGCACGTCATAGTCAGCACTTCAAGCCCGAAACTCGACGCGGCGGGCAAAACCACTCCATACCTTGAGGAAGTACTGGAATGTGCCGCGGTTTCCGTCCGCCAGCTCCTTGCGGCGATTGTCCAGAGGATTCTTCATGTCCTGTTTAGCCGCATCAAATGACGAAAAGGGTTTGTTTCCTGAACCATATCGCCATACAGAGATGTTTATACGAACCGGAAACGGCTCGCCAAAGGAGAGCTGGTGGATTGTGTGGGACGTGTCAAAAACCTTAAACGTTGCATCAACCAGGTCCTGAGCAGAGAGGTAGCCCGAACGGAAGTACTTGGATGGCGCGAAGTAAAAGCGACCAGCAACCTTTGAAAATACACAAAGTTTAGGTTAGAGGAGCGCAATGCACTTCAACGGAGCATGCACGGACACACCTTGGAGACGCTGAGAAATCCTTTGATCTGGCATCCTTCATTCACCTCGCCACGTAGGACCTTTTCGATCTCGGCTTCTTGGCACTGGTGTGAATCCATCGATTAGAAATTCAACTGCTCGAGTAGCAGCTAATCACGCGAACATACCTGGGCGATTGTGTGCATACTTGGCATCATCCAGCCCTTGCGCTCGTACGCCGCCTTCACGTCAGCGCACGTGTTGCAGCACTGCAGAGCAAGAAAAATCGGTAAATTAATCTACAAGTGTCGGATAGGGTGTCTGCATGTACTGGATGCTACCTGGCCCGGTTCGCCAGCGCTGTAGCAGCTTCCGCAGTTCGGCCTGCGCAGACGCATGAAAGTAGTGAGTGCCAAATCCAAGATACCTCACCTCATCAGCAGCAGAGCGTACTTGTCCGAGTCTCCTTCTTCGTGCAGGTCTGTGTGGTTCGTGAGCGCGCCACCAATCTATTGCGACCAACCGAGCAGTGAGCTTGGCTGCGCATCCAAGCGCGGCGGTGCTGATCCAGACCTACCACATCGCGCATCCCCTCCTTGAGAGCGACTCCGTTGTGGTCGAGCGGGATCTTTTCAATGTTGTGCACAATGTCATGCTGCGTTTGCGGTCAGCACTGAGTCAGGGATTTACTCTGCCTTGTACAAAGTTCCCAGGCGCTCGTTCCGCACCTGAGCCGCGCCAGACATGTCTGCCGACTCGACCGCGATCGCCGTGCACGGCATCCTGCAACCACACAGCGACTAGTGAGACCGCCGCAGCTGCTTACGAGGAGCGCCGGAACGTACCGCGGGAACTCGACGTCGAAGTTGATGACGACCATGGCGTTGCGCGTGCCGTCGACCATCATCTTGTCCATCACGTCCTGCAAACGCGCCGCCACGGTGAACCCCTGCCGGCCCTGACACGGCGCACCGCGCAGCGGCACCCACCGTCGTGAAGTAGAAGTTGAGCTCCGACACGAACAGCACCGCGATGCACGCGAACGCCAGCAGCGAGACTGCGAGACAGGCGCCACGTCAATCACTCCGCGCCTCGCCCCAGCCCAGAGCAGCCACGTACACAGCCCGCCCTGCGTCGTGCGGACCTTGAACTCCTCGATCGTCTTGGGGTACGCGTCCAGCCCGCGCAGCTTGGACAGCCACGAGCCGCCCGCAGCCGCCGCCATGCTGCGCCACGACACTCGTCTTGTAAAGTACCGACGGGCCGTCTTCAAACGCCGCCACGAAGCAGTGTAACGAGGTACAAAAGGTTACGTAACCAAATGTACAGGTCCAAATCAATATGTTAAGTTCGAAGCGGACGTAACCATCTCCGCTTAATTCCGACCATGTCATGCTGGACTCGTCACGCACGGACCTCCATGTGTGCGCGCGCGATACGTCCGCGCGCCCCGTTGTGGTGGCATATTGAGAGGTGTGGAAGCGACCACGTCCGACCATGTCATGCTGGTGTGGCGCAAACCTGGGGTGTTTGACGGAAGGTAAGTTGATTAATGAGCAGATATGCAATGTGGCTTGACTGACACCTGTGTGCCTTAGAGCCATAGCCTACAACTAGGCCCGGCGGCCGCCTCCAGTTCACACTGCCAGGTGCCTCGGGCGCAAACACGAAAGGGCGGGAGCTGATAGCTTCGGCACCTGCTGAATGCACAATGCCCACGCCCGCGGACACCGAACCTGTCATCCCGGCGCGCGCTAATGGCGGGCAAACAGCAAGCCTCAGGGAAGCTGACCCGGTGGATGCAAAGAGCTCCTTCGTCCTGCCCGATCCACTGGGGCCTCGGCTGTCCGCAGCTTGACAAAATCCCGCAACACCGCCCACCAAAGCACGCGGACACCGAGTGATGTTGGACTAGTCGAGCTGCGCACGGAGGAGGTGGCTGCCCTGCCCAGCGACATAGGATCGAGGACGTCCTTGAGCATGGCCGTTAAGTTCTCCCAGGTGGCTTCGATCGCCTCAAAGCCAGCCCACTTGACTTTAAGCTCCCAACGCTAAAGCCCTTCGTTGAAGCGATGATCCGTGAACTTTTCCACTGTCAGTACCATGCCTTGCTCGCCAACGAACTCGAGGATCTCCTCAGTTACATTGAGCCGCGCATCGGAGTAAAATTTCAAGCGTGATGCGTGTGCTTCGTATTCCTTGCCGGAAATGAGATGGCGGATCATGAGAGAGTGTGGTTTTGCGTCAACTACTTGAAACGGGCCAACCCATTGGCCCAGCAGCTTGTGATTGGGTAGCCGCTGGTCCACCCTTGACCAAAGCACAAAGTCTCCGATGTCGAAGTTGCAGGGTGTTCCCTTTTTTCTCGACCATAGCCTGCAGTCGCTTACGCTCCCGGATATCGACGACTTCACGATGTAGTCGATGCAGCGAGGCTTGGAGGCGTTCGAGATGGTCGGCCACTCCATTTAGAGAGAGTTCTAACTGTTCCTCGCCTTTCGCATTCGGTAGAATCACAACATCAAGCGCTGACGGTGGATGGAGGCCAGTGAAGAGCTCCATCGGTGACCTACCGCCGAGTGGGCGAACCGGAGTATGGTTTAAATTTGCTTGTACAATCGGAAGCAGATGTGGCCATTCATGAGAATCCAACCGGTGTTCGATCAAGAGAGCTCGGAGAATCTGCAGGAGGTCCCGATTCAGCCGCTCAACGGTCCCATTGAGCCATGGGCTGTACACAGGGGAGAAATGACGGTTGATCTTGAGCCGCGAGCAGAGCAAATTGATCGTCTCGGTCCGGAAATGGCTCCCTTGGTCTGAGATGATTGTCTCTGGGCATCCGTAACGCATGTACCATGACAGTAGTCCTTCAGCAGCCACTTAGGCTGTTGGTGTTGAGCGGAGACCATTCCGAGTAGTGTGTCAAAACATCTTTGATGGCAAGGGCGTAGCAGTGGTCTCCGAAGCTGTAGCCCAGATATATAAAATCCCATTGAATCGCTTGGTTACGCTTGGTGGCCGTGAAGGTTGGTCCGTATGGCCGTTGAATCATCTTGCCACATTTCACGTGCTTACAAAGCAGGCATTCGCGGATGAACTTCGATACCTTTTAATGTAAGCGAGCGATGTAGAAACGTTGGGAGAGGCAGATTTCCATGGGCTCGATTCCCCGATGGCCGTGTGACCCGCAGTGGGCAACGACAAACACCCTTTGAAGCAAATCGGTAGCGTCCAGCTTAGCTTGTAGGGGTGCGCGTGTAGTCTACTAGGGACTCATGCAGACAGTTGGCTACACAGACAAAGTACTGCAGCTCCACAATCGTTTTAGGTAAGGGCAATGATGACCTTCTACCAGCGCAGGATCATGACGGATTCCGTCGTCTGATACCACACGGCCACACCATAGAACTTCTTTTTGAAACAGCGAGCTCTTGACTAGATTGAGTTTCAGGTGAAACCCGGCAATTGCGGCAAAGAATCTTCGAAGCACCACGATAAAAGTAGTCATATCCTTTGCGAACAAAACAACATCATAGATCCACACGGCCGCATTGGTCGGCATAAAATCGCCAAGAACAGACTGCATATGACTCTGGAAGTGAAGCGCTGAGTCTGCTGCACCTTGGGGCACCCGAAGCGGTGTATATACACCTTCATGCGTCATGAAGGACATAACTTCTTGACTATCTTTGTGTAAGCTCAATTGCCAAAAACCCATCTTTCAAGTCAAACGTGGTAAAGAAGTTAGCTCCTCGTAGAAAGTCAAACATCGAATCCATATCTGGGATCACGCCTGCGATTGGAACAGTCTGGCTGTTGACTGCACGGTAATCAATGGTCAGTCTAATCCTGCCGATGGTCCCAGGTTTTCGTACTGGCACCGCAGGACTAGCCCAGCGCGTCCCATTGTTCTTGACCACAAGACCCCGCTCGATTGTGTTCCCTTGTGGCGAGGTTCTTTCCCTATAAGCCGGGCTGCACACGTATGAACAGGGTCCAACAAGAAACACACACACCGCTCCGCTGGCTACGAGCAAGCCAGCGAGCTGCACTCGCACTCCATTCCCTCAGCTAGGAAGCTGACGACGTGCACTAGGCACTACACGGCAGCTGACGGACCGAAATCCCTCAGCTGAAGGGTCTTTCGCCGCGCTAAAGGCGGCTCGGCCCACACACAGGGCCACCAAGCACTCCCACACTCTTGGCCTGACCTTGGGCGCAACCACGACACTCAATGTGCGTTGATGCAGCCGGCGGTCATATCCAGCCCACACCCACGACTCACCTTGCGCAGATGCTTGCGTCGGACTTGGAAAATTCCGCTCTGTATTGGTTACTTTATAGTTTCATCATCTTCCTACTGTCTCCTATACAATATGCAAGTATAAAAATCCTACTTCCGCTGAGCAGTCGCGTCCAACCAGCAGCGGTGCCTCTTCATCTGTCCCTTGGGCTGTTTGACTGCCCTTTGTATGGGCGGCTTGGGCGATCTTCCTACCATCGCCCGCTCACCCGGCCAGACTGTCGCCACCGGCCACTAGTCACAGTCGGCTGTACACGCTTGTCCACCGTCCAGTGTACCCGTCTACTGGCACTGCCGACCGTCACCGTCCGAGGGTACATATCCGCCACCGGCTGGTGTACCCAAGTCTCCCCGCGACACTCGGACAACCCACGAGCACTTGGCCAGAAGTGTAAATAATTTCCCGCCGATGCTGGAACGCCCGCCTAATAGCCTCGGTGCTTGGTCATAAATGCAATTTCTTCGAGCGCCTGTCCGTCCGGCCGCTAAATAGTCCAAGAACTTGGTCAGAATTGAAATTTGCTTCACCACACGAGCCGGCACCACATCAGGGCGGAGAGTGATCTTGAGTGGCGCCAATCACGCTGGCGGCCCAAACTCAACAGTGTCGGCCCACACATCAAGTTCGCTGGCCACCAACTGCACCTCATCAGCATATTGCTTGTCCATGCGGTTTGCGAGGGCCTTCTTTACCAATATTTGTATGGCCGGTGCAGTACCACAGCTCTTGTTATCATCCAGTGGGAGGGCGTCATAGACTGGAATTCGTCTTCCTCTAATTAGAGAGGGCTGGTACCGGCGAGCTGCGCTAACATGACGTCCGCATCAATGCCAAGACTTCGAAGCGTAGCGTGTCCAAAGAGGAATTCATCGTCGTCGCTGTCTAGCACTAGGCAGTGCACACTGTTCACGTGGACGGGGCCGGCCGCAGGTCGTCAGTTCTAGGTCCACCATGACCATCTCCCGGCATGAAAGTACGCGGCCGTCGGCCACGACAACTTTGACACGGCCATCTAATGCGACCACGTCGACGTCTGGCTGCAATGCGCGCAGCGACTCGAGGACGGAGCTCGGCATGATGCTCTTCTCGGCGCCAGTGTCCGCTATATATGGCACTTCAACAAGCCCGTTGATCTTGACCTGTCTGCAGAGGCTCACCCTGTCTTACAGTTTTAGAGCGCACCCGCTGCTCTTTGGCCTCATAGAACTTTTGCAGAGCATCCTGACGCTGCTCATCTGTAGCGGTCGGGCACTCTCCCATCCAGTGGGGAGCCACCGCAGACCAGGCATCCATCCACCGGCGGATCAATTGGCCTCGCGGGCTTTGGTGGTGGCTTTTCTGGGCGCCCTCCGCCTCGCTTGGCCTCCTGCTTGGGGTCCTGCTTAGCCCTCTTGCTGGGCACCGGCTTGGTGCCCTGGGCTTTGGGTGGCTGCTGTGCCCTACCCGCCATTGTGTTCTCCTTGACTAGACGGTAGTAGCGGTGCTGGGCCTTGACATGCTCAAGAACTAGGTCGTTTAGCACGGTGTCATCCACCTTGTAGTCTCGGCACTCCAGGTCCACCAGCCGTTCTATCTGTTCTCTTAGAACAGCTGGCTGCAAGTTCTCGATCAGCAGGCGGCACCGCGCCTTCATCCGGTCCCTAAACCCTGGGATGGAGGGGTCCTGTCCTGCCAATCAGGCTGTGCAGCCCATTAGCTTCGACGATTCGCTTGAAGTCTTGAAAGTAGCGAAAGACACGCGCGTCGCAGTCGTCTACAGAAAGGTCCATCTTGAGCGACTGCTTGAATAGAGACTTGACATCCGGGACGAATGAATTCTTGAGCGAGCTGCAGCGTGCATGTACCAAGTTTAGGATGTTCTGATCAGTCGCTTGATGCATGGGGCGTTTGAGCACGTATTCAGCGATAGTGCTGAGCACGGCGGGCTTGACCGAGCCCTTCACACTGCCGACAACGCGGCAGAAGTCCTCGCCCGTAACAGAGCAGCGTTGCCACACCTTGGTGTAGTAGCGCTCCCACTTGCGGCTTCACACGACTAGCGCTGCCTGCTACCATCAACTCAACTCCGGAGGGCGTACAAACTCATAGATCGGCTGCAGCACCGTGCGGTTCATATCGACGTCACCATCGGTGTCTAGCGCGAACCCACTCATCGCCATAGACATTGATGGATTTGGAGATTCTTGACTGGGATAAAGTATAGCAACGCCGCTCCGGCGAATGACTTGAACTGGGTATAATTTCCGACGTACGCAGTTGACTTAATCCCAGTATGGGATTGCCCAGACCGCACCTAGCGGGAGGCTGAAAGGTACTCGGATGAGCTACCTTCGGGGGACCTCCAGCCGACGACGCGCACAGGAGGCGAAGAACCAACAGATGCTTTAACAAGCGCAACGTTAACTTTGTGGCGCGAACCCGGGGTGTTTGACGGAAGGTAAGTTGATTAATGAGCAGATATGCAATGTGGCTTGGCTGGTACCTGTGTGCCTTAGAGCCATAGCCTACAACTAGGCCCGGCGGCCGCCTCCAGTTCACACTGCCAGGTGCCTCGGGCGCAAACACGAAAGGGCGGGAGCTGATAGCTTCGGCACCTGCTGAATGCACAATGCCCACGCCCGCGAACACCGAACCTGTCATCCCGGCGCGCGCTAATGGCGGGCAAACAGCAAGCCTCAGGGAAGCTGACCCGGTGGATGCAAAGAGCTCCTTCGTACGGCCCGATCCCGTGGGGCCTCGGCTGTTCACAGCTTGCCAAAATTGCACAACAGCTAGACTCGTCACCCACAGACCTCCGTTTGGAGACCTCCATGTGTGCGCGCGCGATACGTCCGCGCGCGCCCGTTGTGATGGCATGTTGAGAGGTGTGGAAGCGACCACGTCCGACCATGTCATGCTGGACTCGTCACCCACAGACCTCCGTTTGGAGACCTCCATGTGTGCGCGCGCGATACGTCCGCGCGCGCCCGTTGTGATGGCATGTTGAGAGGTGTGGAAGCGACCACGTCCGACCATGTCATGCTGGACTCGTCACCCACAGACCTCCGTTTGGAGACCTCCATGTGTGCGCGCGCGATACGTCCGCGCGCGCCCGTTGTGATGGCATGTTGAGAGGTGTGGAAGCGACCACGTCCGACCATGTCATGCTGGACTCGTCACCCACAGACCTCCGTTTGGAGACCTCCATGTGTGCGCGCGCGATACGTCCGCGCGCGCCCGTTGTGATGGCATGTTGAGAGGTGTGGAAGCGACCACGTCCGACCATGTCATGCTGGACTCGTCACCCACAGACCTCCGTTTGGAGACCTCCATGTGTGCGCGCGCGATACGTCCGCGCGCGCCCGTTGTGATGGCATGTTGAGAGGTGTGGAAGCGACCACGTCCGACCATGTCATGCTGGACTCGTCACCCACAGACCTCCGTTTGGAGACCTCCATGTGTGCGCGCGCGATACGTCCGCGCGCGCCCGTTGTGATGGCATGTTGAGAGGTGTGGAAGCGACCACGTCCGACCATGTCATGCTGGACTCGTCACCCACAGACCTCCGTTTGGAGACCTCCATGTGTGCGCGCGCGATACGTCCGCGCGCGCCCGTTGTGATGGCATGTTGAGAGGTGTGGAAGCGACCACGTCCGACCATGTCATGCTGGACTCGTCACCCACAGACCTCCGTTTGGAGACCTCCATGTGTGCGCGCGCGATACGTCCGCGCGCGCCCGTTGTGATGGCATGTTGAGAGGTGTGGAAGCGACCACGTCCGACCATGTCATGCTGGACTCGTCACCCACAGACCTCCGTTTGGAGACCTCCATGTGTGCGCGCGCGATACGTCCGCGCGCGCCCGTTGTGATGGCATGTTGAGAGGTGTGGAAGCGACCACGTCCGACCATGTCATGCTGGACTCGTCACCCACAGACCTCCGTTTGGAGACCTCCATGTGTGCGCGCGCGATACGTCCGCGCGCGCCCGTTGTGATGGCATGTTGAGAGGTGTGGAAGCGACCACGTCCGACCATGTCATGCTGGACTCGTCACCCACAGACCTCCGTTTGGAGACCTCCATGTGTGCGCGCGCGATACGTCCGCGCGCGCCCGTTGTGATGGCATGTTGAGAGGTGTGGAAGCGACCACGTCCGACCATGTCATGCTGGACTCGTCACCCACAGACCTCCGTTTGGAGACCTCCATGTGTGCGCGCGCGATACGTCCGCGCGCGCCCGTTGTGATGGCATGTTGAGAGGTGTGGAAGCGACCACGTCCGACCATGTCATGCTGGACTCGTCACCCACAGACCTCCGTTTGGAGACCTCCATGTGTGCGCGCGCGATACGTCCGCGCGCGCCCGTTGTGATGGCATGTTGAGAGGTGTGGAAGCGACCACGTCCGACCATGTCATGCTGGACTCGTCACCCACAGACCTCCGTTTGGAGACCTCCATGTGTGCGCGCGCGATACGTCCGCGCGCGCCCGTTGTGATGGCATGTTGAGAGGTGTGGAAGCGACCACGTCCGACCATGTCATGCTGGACTCGTCACCCACAGACCTCCGTTTGGAGACCTCCATGTGTGCGCGCGCGATACGTCCGCGCGCGCCCGTTGTGATGGCATGTTGAGAGGTGTGGAAGCGACCACGTCCGACCATGTCATGCTGGACTCGTCACCCACAGACCTCCGTTTGGAGACCTCCATGTGTGCGCGCGCGATACGTCCGCGCGCGCCCGTTGTGATGGCATGTTGAGAGGTGTGGAAGCGACCACGTCCGACCATGTCATGCTGGACTCGTCACCCACAGACCTCCGTTTGGAGACCTCCATGTGTGCGCGCGCGATACGTCCGCGCGCGCCCGTTGTGATGGCATGTTGAGAGGTGTGGAAGCGACCACGTCCGACCATGTCATGCTGGACTCGTCACCCACAGACCTCCGTTTGGAGACCTCCATGTGTGCGCGCGCGATACGTCCGCGCGCGCCCGTTGTGATGGCATGTTGAGAGGTGTGGAAGCGACCACGTCCGACCATGTCATGCTGGACTCGTCACCCACAGACCTCCGTTTGGAGACCTCCATGTGTGCGCGCGCGATACGTCCGCGCGCGCCCGTTGTGATGGCATGTTGAGAGGTGTGGAAGCGACCACGTCCGACCATGTCATGCTGGACTCGTCACCCACAGACCTCCGTTTGGAGACCTCCATGTGTGCGCGCGCGATACGTCCGCGCGCGCCCGTTGTGATGGCATGTTGAGAGGTGTGGAAGCGACCACGTCCGACCATGTCATGCTGGACTCGTCACCCACAGACCTCCGTTTGGAGACCTCCATGTGTGCGCGCGCGATACGTCCGCGCGCGCCCGTTGTGATGGCATGTTGAGAGGTGTGGAAGCGACCACGTCCGACCATGTCATGCTGGACTCGTCACCCACAGACCTCCGTTTGGAGACCTCCATGTGTGCGCGCGCGATACGTCCGCGCGCGCCCGTTGTGATGGCATGTTGAGAGGTGTGGAAGCGACCACGTCCGACCATGTCATGCTGGACTCGTCACCCACAGACCTCCGTTTGGAGACCTCCATGTGTGCGCGCGCGATACGTCCGCGCGCGCCCGTTGTGATGGCATGTTGAGAGGTGTGGAAGCGACCACGTCCGACCATGTCATGCTGGACTCGTCACCCACAGACCTCCGTTTGGAGACCTCCATGTGTGCGCGCGCGATACGTCCGCGCGCGCCCGTTGTGATGGCATGTTGAGAGGTGTGGAAGCGACCACGTCCGACCATGTCATGCTGGACTCGTCACCCACAGACCTCCGTTTGGAGACCTCCATGTGTGCGCGCGCGATACGTCCGCGCGCGCCCGTTGTGATGGCATGTTGAGAGGTGTGGAAGCGACCACGTCCGACCATGTCATGCTGGACTCGTCACCCACAGACCTCCGTTTGGAGACCTCCATGTGTGCGCGCGCGATACGTCCGCGCGCGCCCGTTGTGATGGCATGTTGAGAGGTGTGGAAGCGACCACGTCCGACCATGTCATGCTGGACTCGTCACCCACAGACCTCCGTTTGGAGACCTCCATGTGTGCGCGCGCGATACGTCCGCGCGCGCCCGTTGTGATGGCATGTTGAGAGGTGTGGAAGCGACCACGTCCGACCATGTCATGCTGGACTCGTCACCCACAGACCTCCGTTTGGAGACCTCCATGTGTGCGCGCGCGATACGTCCGCGCGCGCCCGTTGTGATGGCATGTTGAGAGGTGTGGAAGCGACCACGTCCGACCATGTCATGCTGGACTCGTCACCCACAGACCTCCGTTTGGAGACCTCCATGTGTGCGCGCGCGATACGTCCGCGCGCGCCCGTTGTGATGGCATGTTGAGAGGTGTGGAAGCGACCACGTCCGACCATGTCATGCTGGACTCGTCACCCACAGACCTCCGTTTGGAGACCTCCATGTGTGCGCGCGCGATACGTCCGCGCGCGCCCGTTGTGATGGCATGTTGAGAGGTGTGGAAGCGACCACGTCCGACCATGTCATGCTGGACTCGTCACCCACAGACCTCCGTTTGGAGACCTCCATGTGTGCGCGCGCGATACGTCCGCGCGCGCCCGTTGTGATGGCATGTTGAGAGGTGTGGAAGCGACCACGTCCGACCATGTCATGCTGGACTCGTCACCCACAGACCTCCGTTTGGAGACCTCCATGTGTGCGCGCGCGATACGTCCGCGCGCGCCCGTTGTGATGGCATGTTGAGAGGTGTGGAAGCGACCACGTCCGACCATGTCATGCTGGACTCGTCACCCACAGACCTCCGTTTGGAGACCTCCATGTGTGCGCGCGCGATACGTCCGCGCGCGCCCGTTGTGATGGCATGTTGAGAGGTGTGGAAGCGACCACGTCCGACCATGTCATGCTGGACTCGTCACCCACAGACCTCCGTTTGGAGACCTCCATGTGTGCGCGCGCGATACGTCCGCGCGCGCCCGTTGTGATGGCATGTTGAGAGGTGTGGAAGCGACCACGTCCGACCATGTCATGCTGGACTCGTCACCCACAGACCTCCGTTTGGAGACCTCCATGTGTGCGCGCGCGATACGTCCGCGCGCGCCCGTTGTGATGGCATGTTGAGAGGTGTGGAAGCGACCACGTCCGACCATGTCATGCTGGACTCGTCACCCACAGACCTCCGTTTGGAGACCTCCATGTGTGCGCGCGCGATACGTCCGCGCGCGCCCGTTGTGATGGCATGTTGAGAGGTGTGGAAGCGACCACGTCCGACCATGTCATGCTGGACTCGTCACCCACAGACCTCCGTTTGGAGACCTCCATGTGTGCGCGCGCGATACGTCCGCGCGCGCCCGTTGTGATGGCATGTTGAGAGGTGTGGAAGCGACCACGTCCGACCATGTCATGCTGGACTCGTCACCCACAGACCTCCGTTTGGAGACCTCCATGTGTGCGCGCGCGATACGTCCGCGCGCGCCCGTTGTGATGGCATGTTGAGAGGTGTGGAAGCGACCACGTCCGACCATGTCATGCTGGACTCGTCACCCACAGACCTCCGTTTGGAGACCTCCATGTGTGCGCGCGCGATACGTCCGCGCGCGCCCGTTGTGATGGCATGTTGAGAGGTGTGGAAGCGACCACGTCCGACCATGTCATGCTGGACTCGTCACCCACAGACCTCCGTTTGGAGACCTCCATGTGTGCGCGCGCGATACGTCCGCGCGCGCCCGTTGTGATGGCATGTTGAGAGGTGTGGAAGCGACCACGTCCGACCATGTCATGCTGGACTCGTCACCCACAGACCTCCGTTTGGAGACCTCCATGTGTGCGCGCGCGATACGTCCGCGCGCGCCCGTTGTGATGGCATGTTGAGAGGTGTGGAAGCGACCACGTCCGACCATGTCATGCTGGACTCGTCACCCACAGACCTCCGTTTGGAGACCTCCATGTGTGCGCGCGCGATACGTCCGCGCGCGCCCGTTGTGATGGCATGTTGAGAGGTGTGGAAGCGACCACGTCCGACCATGTCATGCTGGACTCGTCACCCACAGACCTCCGTTTGGAGACCTCCATGTGTGCGCGCGCGATACGTCCGCGCGCGCCCGTTGTGATGGCATGTTGAGAGGTGTGGAAGCGACCACGTCCGACCATGTCATGCTGGACTCGTCACCCACAGACCTCCGTTTGGAGACCTCCATGTGTGCGCGCGCGATACGTCCGCGCGCGCCCGTTGTGATGGCATGTTGAGAGGTGTGGAAGCGACCACGTCCGACCATGTCATGCTGGACTCGTCACCCACAGACCTCCGTTTGGAGACCTCCATGTGTGCGCGCGCGATACGTCCGCGCGCGCCCGTTGTGATGGCATGTTGAGAGGTGTGGAAGCGACCACGTCCGACCATGTCATGCTGGACTCGTCACCCACAGACCTCCGTTTGGAGACCTCCATGTGTGCGCGCGCGATACGTCCGCGCGCGCCCGTTGTGATGGCATGTTGAGAGGTGTGGAAGCGACCACGTCCGACCATGTCATGCTGGACTCGTCACCCACAGACCTCCGTTTGGAGACCTCCATGTGTGCGCGCGCGATACGTCCGCGCGCGCCCGTTGTGATGGCATGTTGAGAGGTGTGGAAGCGACCACGTCCGACCATGTCATGCTGGACTCGTCACCCACAGACCTCCGTTTGGAGACCTCCATGTGTGCGCGCGCGATACGTCCGCGCGCGCCCGTTGTGATGGCATGTTGAGAGGTGTGGAAGCGACCACGTCCGACCATGTCATGCTGGACTCGTCACCCACAGACCTCCGTTTGGAGACCTCCATGTGTGCGCGCGCGATACGTCCGCGCGCGCCCGTTGTGATGGCATGTTGAGAGGTGTGGAAGCGACCACGTCCGACCATGTCATGCTGGACTCGTCACCCACAGACCTCCGTTTGGAGACCTCCATGTGTGCGCGCGCGATACGTCCGCGCGCGCCCGTTGTGATGGCATGTTGAGAGGTGTGGAAGCGACCACGTCCGACCATGTCATGCTGGACTCGTCACCCACAGACCTCCGTTTGGAGACCTCCATGTGTGCGCGCGCGATACGTCCGCGCGCGCCCGTTGTGATGGCATGTTGAGAGGTGTGGAAGCGACCACGTCCGACCATGTCATGCTGGACTCGTCACCCACAGACCTCCGTTTGGAGACCTCCATGTGTGCGCGCGCGATACGTCCGCGCGCGCCCGTTGTGATGGCATGTTGAGAGGTGTGGAAGCGACCACGTCCGACCATGTCATGCTGGACTCGTCACCCACAGACCTCCGTTTGGAGACCTCCATGTGTGCGCGCGCGATACGTCCGCGCGCGCCCGTTGTGATGGCATGTTGAGAGGTGTGGAAGCGACCACGTCCGACCATGTCATGCTGGACTCGTCACCCACAGACCTCCGTTTGGAGACCTCCATGTGTGCGCGCGCGATACGTCCGCGCGCGCCCGTTGTGATGGCATGTTGAGAGGTGTGGAAGCGACCACGTCCGACCATGTCATGCTGGACTCGTCACCCACAGACCTCCGTTTGGAGACCTCCATGTGTGCGCGCGCGATACGTCCGCGCGCGCCCGTTGTGATGGCATGTTGAGAGGTGTGGAAGCGACCACGTCCGACCATGTCATGCTGGACTCGTCACCCACAGACCTCCGTTTGGAGACCTCCATGTGTGCGCGCGCGATACGTCCGCGCGCGCCCGTTGTGATGGCATGTTGAGAGGTGTGGAAGCGACCACGTCCGACCATGTCATGCTGGACTCGTCACCCACAGACCTCCGTTTGGAGACCTCCATGTGTGCGCGCGCGATACGTCCGCGCGCGCCCGTTGTGATGGCATGTTGAGAGGTGTGGAAGCGACCACGTCCGACCATGTCATGCTGGACTCGTCACCCACAGACCTCCGTTTGGAGACCTCCATGTGTGCGCGCGCGATACGTCCGCGCGCGCCCGTTGTGATGGCATGTTGAGAGGTGTGGAAGCGACCACGTCCGACCATGTCATGCTGGACTCGTCACCCACAGACCTCCGTTTGGAGACCTCCATGTGTGCGCGCGCGATACGTCCGCGCGCGCCCGTTGTGATGGCATGTTGAGAGGTGTGGAAGCGACCACGTCCGACCATGTCATGCTGGACTCGTCACCCACAGACCTCCGTTTGGAGACCTCCATGTGTGCGCGCGCGATACGTCCGCGCGCGCCCGTTGTGATGGCATGTTGAGAGGTGTGGAAGCGACCACGTCCGACCATGTCATGCTGGACTCGTCACCCACAGACCTCCGTTTGGAGACCTCCATGTGTGCGCGCGCGATACGTCCGCGCGCGCCCGTTGTGATGGCATGTTGAGAGGTGTGGAAGCGACCACGTCCGACCATGTCATGCTGGACTCGTCACCCACAGACCTCCGTTTGGAGACCTCCATGTGTGCGCGCGCGATACGTCCGCGCGCGCCCGTTGTGATGGCATGTTGAGAGGTGTGGAAGCGACCACGTCCGACCATGTCATGCTGGACTCGTCACCCACAGACCTCCGTTTGGAGACCTCCATGTGTGCGCGCGCGATACGTCCGCGCGCGCCCGTTGTGATGGCATGTTGAGAGGTGTGGAAGCGACCACGTCCGACCATGTCATGCTGGACTCGTCACCCACAGACCTCCGTTTGGAGACCTCCATGTGTGCGCGCGCGATACGTCCGCGCGCGCCCGTTGTGATGGCATGTTGAGAGGTGTGGAAGCGACCACGTCCGACCATGTCATGCTGGACTCGTCACCCACAGACCTCCGTTTGGAGACCTCCATGTGTGCGCGCGCGATACGTCCGCGCGCGCCCGTTGTGATGGCATGTTGAGAGGTGTGGAAGCGACCACGTCCGACCATGTCATGCTGGACTCGTCACCCACAGACCTCCGTTTGGAGACCTCCATGTGTGCGCGCGCGATACGTCCGCGCGCGCCCGTTGTGATGGCATGTTGAGAGGTGTGGAAGCGACCACGTCCGACCATGTCATGCTGGACTCGTCACCCACAGACCTCCGTTTGGAGACCTCCATGTGTGCGCGCGCGATACGTCCGCGCGCGCCCGTTGTGATGGCATGTTGAGAGGTGTGGAAGCGACCACGTCCGACCATGTCATGCTGGACTCGTCACCCACAGACCTCCGTTTGGAGACCTCCATGTGTGCGCGCGCGATACGTCCGCGCGCGCCCGTTGTGATGGCATGTTGAGAGGTGTGGAAGCGACCACGTCCGACCATGTCATGCTGGACTCGTCACCCACAGACCTCCGTTTGGAGACCTCCATGTGTGCGCGCGCGATACGTCCGCGCGCGCCCGTTGTGATGGCATGTTGAGAGGTGTGGAAGCGACCACGTCCGACCATGTCATGCTGGACTCGTCACCCACAGACCTCCGTTTGGAGACCTCCATGTGTGCGCGCGCGATACGTCCGCGCGCGCCCGTTGTGATGGCATGTTGAGAGGTGTGGAAGCGACCACGTCCGACCATGTCATGCTGGACTCGTCACCCACAGACCTCCGTTTGGAGACCTCCATGTGTGCGCGCGCGATACGTCCGCGCGCGCCCGTTGTGATGGCATGTTGAGAGGTGTGGAAGCGACCACGTCCGACCATGTCATGCTGGACTCGTCACCCACAGACCTCCGTTTGGAGACCTCCATGTGTGCGCGCGCGATACGTCCGCGCGCGCCCGTTGTGATGGCATGTTGAGAGGTGTGGAAGCGACCACGTCCGACCATGTCATGCTGGACTCGTCACCCACAGACCTCCGTTTGGAGACCTCCATGTGTGCGCGCGCGATACGTCCGCGCGCGCCCGTTGTGATGGCATGTTGAGAGGTGTGGAAGCGACCACGTCCGACCATGTCATGCTGGACTCGTCACCCACAGACCTCCGTTTGGAGACCTCCATGTGTGCGCGCGCGATACGTCCGCGCGCGCCCGTTGTGATGGCATGTTGAGAGGTGTGGAAGCGACCACGTCCGACCATGTCATGCTGGACTCGTCACCCACAGACCTCCGTTTGGAGACCTCCATGTGTGCGCGCGCGATACGTCCGCGCGCGCCCGTTGTGATGGCATGTTGAGAGGTGTGGAAGCGACCACGTCCGACCATGTCATGCTGGACTCGTCACCCACAGACCTCCGTTTGGAGACCTCCATGTGTGCGCGCGCGATACGTCCGCGCGCGCCCGTTGTGATGGCATGTTGAGAGGTGTGGAAGCGACCACGTCCGACCATGTCATGCTGGACTCGTCACCCACAGACCTCCGTTTGGAGACCTCCATGTGTGCGCGCGCGATACGTCCGCGCGCGCCCGTTGTGATGGCATGTTGAGAGGTGTGGAAGCGACCACGTCCGACCATGTCATGCTGGACTCGTCACCCACAGACCTCCGTTTGGAGACCTCCATGTGTGCGCGCGCGATACGTCCGCGCGCGCCCGTTGTGATGGCATGTTGAGAGGTGTGGAAGCGACCACGTCCGACCATGTCATGCTGGACTCGTCACCCACAGACCTCCGTTTGGAGACCTCCATGTGTGCGCGCGCGATACGTCCGCGCGCGCCCGTTGTGATGGCATGTTGAGAGGTGTGGAAGCGACCACGTCCGACCATGTCATGCTGGACTCGTCACCCACAGACCTCCGTTTGGAGACCTCCATGTGTGCGCGCGCGATACGTCCGCGCGCGCCCGTTGTGATGGCATGTTGAGAGGTGTGGAAGCGACCACGTCCGACCATGTCATGCTGGACTCGTCACCCACAGACCTCCGTTTGGAGACCTCCATGTGTGCGCGCGCGATACGTCCGCGCGCGCCCGTTGTGATGGCATGTTGAGAGGTGTGGAAGCGACCACGTCCGACCATGTCATGCTGGACTCGTCACCCACAGACCTCCGTTTGGAGACCTCCATGTGTGCGCGCGCGATACGTCCGCGCGCGCCCGTTGTGATGGCATGTTGAGAGGTGTGGAAGCGACCACGTCCGACCATGTCATGCTGGACTCGTCACCCACAGACCTCCGTTTGGAGACCTCCATGTGTGCGCGCGCGATACGTCCGCGCGCGCCCGTTGTGATGGCATGTTGAGAGGTGTGGAAGCGACCACGTCCGACCATGTCATGCTGGACTCGTCACCCACAGACCTCCGTTTGGAGACCTCCATGTGTGCGCGCGCGATACGTCCGCGCGCGCCCGTTGTGATGGCATGTTGAGAGGTGTGGAAGCGACCACGTCCGACCATGTCATGCTGGACTCGTCACCCACAGACCTCCGTTTGGAGACCTCCATGTGTGCGCGCGCGATACGTCCGCGCGCGCCCGTTGTGATGGCATGTTGAGAGGTGTGGAAGCGACCACGTCCGACCATGTCATGCTGGACTCGTCACCCACAGACCTCCGTTTGGAGACCTCCATGTGTGCGCGCGCGATACGTCCGCGCGCGCCCGTTGTGATGGCATGTTGAGAGGTGTGGAAGCGACCACGTCCGACCATGTCATGCTGGACTCGTCACCCACAGACCTCCGTTTGGAGACCTCCATGTGTGCGCGCGCGATACGTCCGCGCGCGCCCGTTGTGATGGCATGTTGAGAGGTGTGGAAGCGACCACGTCCGACCATGTCATGCTGGACTCGTCACCCACAGACCTCCGTTTGGAGACCTCCATGTGTGCGCGCGCGATACGTCCGCGCGCGCCCGTTGTGATGGCATGTTGAGAGGTGTGGAAGCGACCACGTCCGACCATGTCATGCTGGACTCGTCACCCACAGACCTCCGTTTGGAGACCTCCATGTGTGCGCGCGCGATACGTCCGCGCGCGCCCGTTGTGATGGCATGTTGAGAGGTGTGGAAGCGACCACGTCCGACCATGTCATGCTGGACTCGTCACCCACAGACCTCCGTTTGGAGACCTCCATGTGTGCGCGCGCGATACGTCCGCGCGCGCCCGTTGTGATGGCATGTTGAGAGGTGTGGAAGCGACCACGTCCGACCATGTCATGCTGGACTCGTCACCCACAGACCTCCGTTTGGAGACCTCCATGTGTGCGCGCGCGATACGTCCGCGCGCGCCCGTTGTGATGGCATGTTGAGAGGTGTGGAAGCGACCACGTCCGACCATGTCATGCTGGACTCGTCACCCACAGACCTCCGTTTGGAGACCTCCATGTGTGCGCGCGCGATACGTCCGCGCGCGCCCGTTGTGATGGCATGTTGAGAGGTGTGGAAGCGACCACGTCCGACCATGTCATGCTGGACTCGTCACCCACAGACCTCCGTTTGGAGACCTCCATGTGTGCGCGCGCGATACGTCCGCGCGCGCCCGTTGTGATGGCATGTTGAGAGGTGTGGAAGCGACCACGTCCGACCATGTCATGCTGGACTCGTCACCCACAGACCTCCGTTTGGAGACCTCCATGTGTGCGCGCGCGATACGTCCGCGCGCGCCCGTTGTGATGGCATGTTGAGAGGTGTGGAAGCGACCACGTCCGACCATGTCATGCTGGACTCGTCACCCACAGACCTCCGTTTGGAGACCTCCATGTGTGCGCGCGCGATACGTCCGCGCGCGCCCGTTGTGATGGCATGTTGAGAGGTGTGGAAGCGACCACGTCCGACCATGTCATGCTGGACTCGTCACCCACAGACCTCCGTTTGGAGACCTCCATGTGTGCGCGCGCGATACGTCCGCGCGCGCCCGTTGTGATGGCATGTTGAGAGGTGTGGAAGCGACCACGTCCGACCATGTCATGCTGGACTCGTCACCCACAGACCTCCGTTTGGAGACCTCCATGTGTGCGCGCGCGATACGTCCGCGCGCGCCCGTTGTGATGGCATGTTGAGAGGTGTGGAAGCGACCACGTCCGACCATGTCATGCTGGACTCGTCACCCACAGACCTCCGTTTGGAGACCTCCATGTGTGCGCGCGCGATACGTCCGCGCGCGCCCGTTGTGATGGCATGTTGAGAGGTGTGGAAGCGACCACGTCCGACCATGTCATGCTGGACTCGTCACCCACAGACCTCCGTTTGGAGACCTCCATGTGTGCGCGCGCGATACGTCCGCGCGCGCCCGTTGTGATGGCATGTTGAGAGGTGTGGAAGCGACCACGTCCGACCATGTCATGCTGGACTCGTCACCCACAGACCTCCGTTTGGAGACCTCCATGTGTGCGCGCGCGATACGTCCGCGCGCGCCCGTTGTGATGGCATGTTGAGAGGTGTGGAAGCGACCACGTCCGACCATGTCATGCTGGACTCGTCACCCACAGACCTCCGTTTGGAGACCTCCATGTGTGCGCGCGCGATACGTCCGCGCGCGCCCGTTGTGATGGCATGTTGAGAGGTGTGGAAGCGACCACGTCCGACCATGTCATGCTGGACTCGTCACCCACAGACCTCCGTTTGGAGACCTCCATGTGTGCGCGCGCGATACGTCCGCGCGCGCCCGTTGTGATGGCATGTTGAGAGGTGTGGAAGCGACCACGTCCGACCATGTCATGCTGGACTCGTCACCCACAGACCTCCGTTTGGAGACCTCCATGTGTGCGCGCGCGATACGTCCGCGCGCGCCCGTTGTGATGGCATGTTGAGAGGTGTGGAAGCGACCACGTCCGACCATGTCATGCTGGACTCGTCACCCACAGACCTCCGTTTGGAGACCTCCATGTGTGCGCGCGCGATACGTCCGCGCGCGCCCGTTGTGATGGCATGTTGAGAGGTGTGGAAGCGACCACGTCCGACCATGTCATGCTGGACTCGTCACCCACAGACCTCCGTTTGGAGACCTCCATGTGTGCGCGCGCGATACGTCCGCGCGCGCCCGTTGTGATGGCATGTTGAGAGGTGTGGAAGCGACCACGTCCGACCATGTCATGCTGGACTCGTCACCCACAGACCTCCGTTTGGAGACCTCCATGTGTGCGCGCGCGATACGTCCGCGCGCGCCCGTTGTGATGGCATGTTGAGAGGTGTGGAAGCGACCACGTCCGACCATGTCATGCTGGACTCGTCACCCACAGACCTCCGTTTGGAGACCTCCATGTGTGCGCGCGCGATACGTCCGCGCGCGCCCGTTGTGATGGCATGTTGAGAGGTGTGGAAGCGACCACGTCCGACCATGTCATGCTGGACTCGTCACCCACAGACCTCCGTTTGGAGACCTCCATGTGTGCGCGCGCGATACGTCCGCGCGCGCCCGTTGTGATGGCATGTTGAGAGGTGTGGAAGCGACCACGTCCGACCATGTCATGCTGGACTCGTCACCCACAGACCTCCGTTTGGAGACCTCCATGTGTGCGCGCGCGATACGTCCGCGCGCGCCCGTTGTGATGGCATGTTGAGAGGTGTGGAAGCGACCACGTCCGACCATGTCATGCTGGACTCGTCACCCACAGACCTCCGTTTGGAGACCTCCATGTGTGCGCGCGCGATACGTCCGCGCGCGCCCGTTGTGATGGCATGTTGAGAGGTGTGGAAGCGACCACGTCCGACCATGTCATGCTGGACTCGTCACCCACAGACCTCCGTTTGGAGACCTCCATGTGTGCGCGCGCGATACGTCCGCGCGCGCCCGTTGTGATGGCATGTTGAGAGGTGTGGAAGCGACCACGTCCGACCATGTCATGCTGGACTCGTCACCCACAGACCTCCGTTTGGAGACCTCCATGTGTGCGCGCGCGATACGTCCGCGCGCGCCCGTTGTGATGGCATGTTGAGAGGTGTGGAAGCGACCACGTCCGACCATGTCATGCTGGACTCGTCACCCACAGACCTCCGTTTGGAGACCTCCATGTGTGCGCGCGCGATACGTCCGCGCGCGCCCGTTGTGATGGCATGTTGAGAGGTGTGGAAGCGACCACGTCCGACCATGTCATGCTGGACTCGTCACCCACAGACCTCCGTTTGGAGACCTCCATGTGTGCGCGCGCGATACGTCCGCGCGCGCCCGTTGTGATGGCATGTTGAGAGGTGTGGAAGCGACCACGTCCGACCATGTCATGCTGGACTCGTCACCCACAGACCTCCGTTTGGAGACCTCCATGTGTGCGCGCGCGATACGTCCGCGCGCGCCCGTTGTGATGGCATGTTGAGAGGTGTGGAAGCGACCACGTCCGACCATGTCATGCTGGACTCGTCACCCACAGACCTCCGTTTGGAGACCTCCATGTGTGCGCGCGCGATACGTCCGCGCGCGCCCGTTGTGATGGCATGTTGAGAGGTGTGGAAGCGACCACGTCCGACCATGTCATGCTGGACTCGTCACCCACAGACCTCCGTTTGGAGACCTCCATGTGTGCGCGCGCGATACGTCCGCGCGCGCCCGTTGTGATGGCATGTTGAGAGGTGTGGAAGCGACCACGTCCGACCATGTCATGCTGGACTCGTCACCCACAGACCTCCGTTTGGAGACCTCCATGTGTGCGCGCGCGATACGTCCGCGCGCGCCCGTTGTGATGGCATGTTGAGAGGTGTGGAAGCGACCACGTCCGACCATGTCATGCTGGACTCGTCACCCACAGACCTCCGTTTGGAGACCTCCATGTGTGCGCGCGCGATACGTCCGCGCGCGCCCGTTGTGATGGCATGTTGAGAGGTGTGGAAGCGACCACGTCCGACCATGTCATGCTGGACTCGTCACCCACAGACCTCCGTTTGGAGACCTCCATGTGTGCGCGCGCGATACGTCCGCGCGCGCCCGTTGTGATGGCATGTTGAGAGGTGTGGAAGCGACCACGTCCGACCATGTCATGCTGGACTCGTCACCCACAGACCTCCGTTTGGAGACCTCCATGTGTGCGCGCGCGATACGTCCGCGCGCGCCCGTTGTGATGGCATGTTGAGAGGTGTGGAAGCGACCACGTCCGACCATGTCATGCTGGACTCGTCACCCACAGACCTCCGTTTGGAGACCTCCATGTGTGCGCGCGCGATACGTCCGCGCGCGCCCGTTGTGATGGCATGTTGAGAGGTGTGGAAGCGACCACGTCCGACCATGTCATGCTGGACTCGTCACCCACAGACCTCCGTTTGGAGACCTCCATGTGTGCGCGCGCGATACGTCCGCGCGCGCCCGTTGTGATGGCATGTTGAGAGGTGTGGAAGCGACCACGTCCGACCATGTCATGCTGGACTCGTCACCCACAGACCTCCGTTTGGAGACCTCCATGTGTGCGCGCGCGATACGTCCGCGCGCGCCCGTTGTGATGGCATGTTGAGAGGTGTGGAAGCGACCACGTCCGACCATGTCATGCTGGACTCGTCACCCACAGACCTCCGTTTGGAGACCTCCATGTGTGCGCGCGCGATACGTCCGCGCGCGCCCGTTGTGATGGCATGTTGAGAGGTGTGGAAGCGACCACGTCCGACCATGTCATGCTGGACTCGTCACCCACAGACCTCCGTTTGGAGACCTCCATGTGTGCGCGCGCGATACGTCCGCGCGCGCCCGTTGTGATGGCATGTTGAGAGGTGTGGAAGCGACCACGTCCGACCATGTCATGCTGGACTCGTCACCCACAGACCTCCGTTTGGAGACCTCCATGTGTGCGCGCGCGATACGTCCGCGCGCGCCCGTTGTGATGGCATGTTGAGAGGTGTGGAAGCGACCACGTCCGACCATGTCATGCTGGACTCGTCACCCACAGACCTCCGTTTGGAGACCTCCATGTGTGCGCGCGCGATACGTCCGCGCGCGCCCGTTGTGATGGCATGTTGAGAGGTGTGGAAGCGACCACGTCCGACCATGTCATGCTGGACTCGTCACCCACAGACCTCCGTTTGGAGACCTCCATGTGTGCGCGCGCGATACGTCCGCGCGCGCCCGTTGTGATGGCATGTTGAGAGGTGTGGAAGCGACCACGTCCGACCATGTCATGCTGGACTCGTCACCCACAGACCTCCGTTTGGAGACCTCCATGTGTGCGCGCGCGATACGTCCGCGCGCGCCCGTTGTGATGGCATGTTGAGAGGTGTGGAAGCGACCACGTCCGACCATGTCATGCTGGACTCGTCACCCACAGACCTCCGTTTGGAGACCTCCATGTGTGCGCGCGCGATACGTCCGCGCGCGCCCGTTGTGATGGCATGTTGAGAGGTGTGGAAGCGACCACGTCCGACCATGTCATGCTGGACTCGTCACCCACAGACCTCCGTTTGGAGACCTCCATGTGTGCGCGCGCGATACGTCCGCGCGCGCCCGTTGTGATGGCATGTTGAGAGGTGTGGAAGCGACCACGTCCGACCATGTCATGCTGGACTCGTCACCCACAGACCTCCGTTTGGAGACCTCCATGTGTGCGCGCGCGATACGTCCGCGCGCGCCCGTTGTGATGGCATGTTGAGAGGTGTGGAAGCGACCACGTCCGACCATGTCATGCTGGACTCGTCACCCACAGACCTCCGTTTGGAGACCTCCATGTGTGCGCGCGCGATACGTCCGCGCGCGCCCGTTGTGATGGCATGTTGAGAGGTGTGGAAGCGACCACGTCCGACCATGTCATGCTGGACTCGTCACCCACAGACCTCCGTTTGGAGACCTCCATGTGTGCGCGCGCGATACGTCCGCGCGCGCCCGTTGTGATGGCATGTTGAGAGGTGTGGAAGCGACCACGTCCGACCATGTCATGCTGGACTCGTCACCCACAGACCTCCGTTTGGAGACCTCCATGTGTGCGCGCGCGATACGTCCGCGCGCGCCCGTTGTGATGGCATGTTGAGAGGTGTGGAAGCGACCACGTCCGACCATGTCATGCTGGACTCGTCACCCACAGACCTCCGTTTGGAGACCTCCATGTGTGCGCGCGCGATACGTCCGCGCGCGCCCGTTGTGATGGCATGTTGAGAGGTGTGGAAGCGACCACGTCCGACCATGTCATGCTGGACTCGTCACCCACAGACCTCCGTTTGGAGACCTCCATGTGTGCGCGCGCGATACGTCCGCGCGCGCCCGTTGTGATGGCATGTTGAGAGGTGTGGAAGCGACCACGTCCGACCATGTCATGCTGGACTCGTCACCCACAGACCTCCGTTTGGAGACCTCCATGTGTGCGCGCGCGATACGTCCGCGCGCGCCCGTTGTGATGGCATGTTGAGAGGTGTGGAAGCGACCACGTCCGACCATGTCATGCTGGACTCGTCACCCACAGACCTCCGTTTGGAGACCTCCATGTGTGCGCGCGCGATACGTCCGCGCGCGCCCGTTGTGATGGCATGTTGAGAGGTGTGGAAGCGACCACGTCCGACCATGTCATGCTGGACTCGTCACCCACAGACCTCCGTTTGGAGACCTCCATGTGTGCGCGCGCGATACGTCCGCGCGCGCCCGTTGTGATGGCATGTTGAGAGGTGTGGAAGCGACCACGTCCGACCATGTCATGCTGGACTCGTCACCCACAGACCTCCGTTTGGAGACCTCCATGTGTGCGCGCGCGATACGTCCGCGCGCGCCCGTTGTGATGGCATGTTGAGAGGTGTGGAAGCGACCACGTCCGACCATGTCATGCTGGACTCGTCACCCACAGACCTCCGTTTGGAGACCTCCATGTGTGCGCGCGCGATACGTCCGCGCGCGCCCGTTGTGATGGCATGTTGAGAGGTGTGGAAGCGACCACGTCCGACCATGTCATGCTGGACTCGTCACCCACAGACCTCCGTTTGGAGACCTCCATGTGTGCGCGCGCGATACGTCCGCGCGCGCCCGTTGTGATGGCATGTTGAGAGGTGTGGAAGCGACCACGTCCGACCATGTCATGCTGGACTCGTCACCCACAGACCTCCGTTTGGAGACCTCCATGTGTGCGCGCGCGATACGTCCGCGCGCGCCCGTTGTGATGGCATGTTGAGAGGTGTGGAAGCGACCACGTCCGACCATGTCATGCTGGACTCGTCACCCACAGACCTCCGTTTGGAGACCTCCATGTGTGCGCGCGCGATACGTCCGCGCGCGCCCGTTGTGATGGCATGTTGAGAGGTGTGGAAGCGACCACGTCCGACCATGTCATGCTGGACTCGTCACCCACAGACCTCCGTTTGGAGACCTCCATGTGTGCGCGCGCGATACGTCCGCGCGCGCCCGTTGTGATGGCATGTTGAGAGGTGTGGAAGCGACCACGTCCGACCATGTCATGCTGGACTCGTCACCCACAGACCTCCGTTTGGAGACCTCCATGTGTGCGCGCGCGATACGTCCGCGCGCGCCCGTTGTGATGGCATGTTGAGAGGTGTGGAAGCGACCACGTCCGACCATGTCATGCTGGACTCGTCACCCACAGACCTCCGTTTGGAGACCTCCATGTGTGCGCGCGCGATACGTCCGCGCGCGCCCGTTGTGATGGCATGTTGAGAGGTGTGGAAGCGACCACGTCCGACCATGTCATGCTGGACTCGTCACCCACAGACCTCCGTTTGGAGACCTCCATGTGTGCGCGCGCGATACGTCCGCGCGCGCCCGTTGTGATGGCATGTTGAGAGGTGTGGAAGCGACCACGTCCGACCATGTCATGCTGGACTCGTCACCCACAGACCTCCGTTTGGAGACCTCCATGTGTGCGCGCGCGATACGTCCGCGCGCGCCCGTTGTGATGGCATGTTGAGAGGTGTGGAAGCGACCACGTCCGACCATGTCATGCTGGACTCGTCACCCACAGACCTCCGTTTGGAGACCTCCATGTGTGCGCGCGCGATACGTCCGCGCGCGCCCGTTGTGATGGCATGTTGAGAGGTGTGGAAGCGACCACGTCCGACCATGTCATGCTGGACTCGTCACCCACAGACCTCCGTTTGGAGACCTCCATGTGTGCGCGCGCGATACGTCCGCGCGCGCCCGTTGTGATGGCATGTTGAGAGGTGTGGAAGCGACCACGTCCGACCATGTCATGCTGGACTCGTCACCCACAGACCTCCGTTTGGAGACCTCCATGTGTGCGCGCGCGATACGTCCGCGCGCGCCCGTTGTGATGGCATGTTGAGAGGTGTGGAAGCGACCACGTCCGACCATGTCATGCTGGACTCGTCACCCACAGACCTCCGTTTGGAGACCTCCATGTGTGCGCGCGCGATACGTCCGCGCGCGCCCGTTGTGATGGCATGTTGAGAGGTGTGGAAGCGACCACGTCCGACCATGTGTCACTTGAATGCACTTCTTTGATTTGATATTATTTACAAAATCTTGTACCCTATCTTGGCGTTATCAATGATTCCATTAAACATGGGATCGCATTGGACTGCCTCTGGCTAGTCGTTGCAGATTAAACTGGCTGCCATCAAGGCGCCTCTCAATGCAAAGTCCCATGGATGCTGAGAGCCGTTGTGAGTTCCGTGTGGCGAGGTCCCGGGAGCGCCTTGGTCATGATGTCGGCCAGCATCGTCGCAGTCTCGCAGTACTCGAGCTTGACTTCACCACGCTTGACTTCGTCGCGGATGTGATGGTACTTGATGTCGATGTGCTTGGCGCGACCGTGGTTGACTGGGTTCTTGGTCATCTTGATACACGACTGGTTGTCTTCGCGGATCATGAGCTCTGGTCCCGACTTGTTCGCAGCCGCAAGGATCTCGCAAACCACGCGATGAATCCACTTGCCTTCTTGGATGGCCAGGCTGAGCGCGATGTACTCCGCTTCGCTTGTCGACAGAGACACACTTGACTGCTTCTTGCTTCCCCAACTGACCGGTGCGCCCATCAACATGAAGGTGTAGCCGGATGTCGACTTGCGATCAGCGAGGTCACCAGCCCAGTCAGCGTCGGAGTAGCCGCGAAAGTCGATGACGTTGCCGGGCTTGAAGCAGATTCCGTGGTCCTTGGTGCCTTGCAAGTAGCGAAAGATACGTATAACCGCAACCCAGTGCTCTTCTTGCGGGTTCTCCATGAAGCGCGATACGTAGCTCACGGCAAACGCGATGTCCGGTCGAGTTGCTGTCATTAGATGCATTAAGGCGCCGACCGCTTCCCGAAACGGAGCGTTCACCTTGGTAGATGCGTCGCTTGGAACCAGACATGAAGGTCTCGTTTCACACACGCGAAGCTTGCATGAGGCCGTAGATCGCCTTCACCAGCTCAAGGCAGTCAAAGCCACTGTCCAGCTCGACGCCTTCAGGAACCACACAGTACACGACCTCCTTCATCACGCCGTATAAGAATGCCGTCACCACGTCCAGTTGATCGAGTTGCCAACCGAAGAAGACGATGAGCGTGATCACGATGCGCAGCGTCGCGTACTTGACCACGGGCGAGAACGTTTCCGTGTAGTCGATGCCGTACTTCTGCTTGAATCCCTTGGCCACGAGGCGTGCCTTGTACTTCTCGATGGACCCATCGGCCTTTCGCTTGATCTTGAATACTCACTTGGTGCCGATGGCGCGTTGTCCCGTTGGAAGCTTGGCCGCACGAAAGACTCCTCGAAGTCGCATCGATTCCAGCTCCGCGCGAATCGCTTTGCGCCAGTGAGCTTGTTTCGGCCCGTTCACCGCTTCTTCGAATGTTGTTGGCTCGGAGAGGTCGGAGGCTTCAACAGCGTTGGCACTTGCTCGCCAAAACACAGGAGGAGTCGAGGGGTCCGAGTCGTCGTGTTGGCCGCCAGATTTTTCTTCTTCGTCTTCTTGGCGAAAGTTGATTCGTCGAAGGTGACATCGCGACTGATGACCACCTGCCCCGCCTCGATGTCATAAACCCGATAGGCCTTTGACGCTTCCTCGTATCCGACGAATAACCCGGCACGAGACTTCGGGTCCCACTTGAGCCGCTTCTCCTTCGGAGTCAGCACGTAAGCGCGACAAGCATGTGCTTCACACATGGCTTGGACTTGTACAGAATCTCGAACGGAGTCTTGTGCTGGAACTTGGGAGACGGTAGACGATTCTTGACGTAGATGGCTGTCATCGCTGCCTCAGCCCAGAAGATCTTGTCCATCTTGGCATGGTGAAGCATGCTGCGGCCGATCGTGACGATCGTCCGGATGGCTCGCTCTGCCGTGCCGTTGGTCTGGTGCGCGTAGGGAACCGTCGTTTGCTGCTCGATGCCTTCGTCTTCGTAGAACGTGCCTCGTCGACGATCAGCAGTAGGTATATGCTTCCACCCAGAGAGTCTTCTTCCATGGGTCCGCAGATGTCGAAGTGGAGCAACTGTCGCAGTGGCGCTTGTCGCGGTTGCTTGGGAAAGGTCTTTGAACCATCTTTCCTTCTTGACAGCCGCGGCACACGCTTGGTCCACTCGAGCTGGAGGGTAGCTTCGCGTCCTTGATCATTCCGTTGTCGACCATCTTGCGAAGCACCTCGACTGGAGCGTGACCCATGCGCGCGTGCAGGTCAATGTTCTTCCACTGGTTGCCGCGTTAGCCGATCGCTGAGGCGTGCGAAGCCAGTAAAGCCCGTCAACGAGGTCTGCCGTCGCCACCACTTGCTTCGAAGCCTTGCGCGCGACATGCATCTTGGTGCCGTCGAAGATCACTTGGAACTGGCCACTCTTGTTGATTTGCGGCACCGATAGAAGATTCTTGCTCATGTCAGGAACATACAGCGTGTCCTTGATCTCGATCTCGCGCTCTTCATCGTTGGGCAGAAGCACTCGCTCGAAGATGTTTCTTACACCCTTGATAGCCGCCTTGTTGCCGTTGGCCACCGATAGTTCGCCGTCATCTCGCTCAATCAGGCTAGCGAACTTGGTCCTGTCGTTGCAGATGTGGTGCGTTGCGCCGCTGTCGACCGCCCACATCCCGGGCATCTTCCCGCCCGTCGAAACTCCGCACTCGAGGGAAACCGCAAACGCAACTCGCTGGTTGTCGTAGTCGTAGTCGTCGTTCCTCCACTGAGCGCTGTTGGCCCCGCGTCCACGGCCGTTGCCGCCGCGTCTCGGACCTCCTCGGTTCTCGTCCTTCTGCTTGGTCCAGCACTTGTCAACCAAGTGCCCCATCTTGCCGCAGTACGTGCACTGGCGAGGCTCTCGGTCGACACTGAACGCCTTGGTCGCGTCTTCAGTCTTCATCGCCGGAGTCTTCTCGCCTTGCCGCTTGATATGCTCATTCGTGAGCACCTTCACAACGTCTCGCGTTCGCAGCTCTGCGTTGCTCATCTCCAAGTTGAGCACGACGTTCTCTTAGCTCTTGGGGAGACTGCGCAACAAGCAGATCGCCACATCTTCGTCCTCCATCTTGGCGCCGATGCTGCTGAGCTTGGCGCTGATGTTGAGGACTTCATTGCAATGATGCAACACATTGCCGCCTTCCGCCATCTCCATGCTGAAGAGCTGTCGCTTCAAGTAGATGCGACCAGCCTTCTGCGATCCACCGTAGAGGGTCTTCAAGCGCTCCCACGCCACCCAGGCTTCCATCTTGATCGCTCAACGCGGCAAGCTGCGATAACACAACCACCGCCGGCACACATCGCGAATCTACTTCGGCCAGCTGATAATGACGTAGAATAGCACATCAAAGGTGTTGTCCACTCAGCCAATGTGGCTTTAGATAGCGTAATAGCATCGATAGAAGAGAACAAACAGCTTCGCGAATATATTGAGGCGTTCGGGAGAAGACGTGTCATCAGCGACCAGCGTTTACAAACTCGGCTGAACGCAATTGAGCCGTTAATTCGCGACATAGCACGATCAGCTCGAAATGCGGTGACAGACCCTTTTCTCCACCTCCAGAATGCTGATGACACAGACCATGCAGAGTAAGCCTCATCGTCATTCATTCTCTATTTGTGAGTAGGTCAGAAAAACCAAATGCATGCTCTTCTATGCCTTCAGCTTCTGGTGAGGATACTGTTGTTGTGTTTTGCTCATACGATAGTGGACCAACAAAATCAAAGTAGCCTTGAATATTCCAGCCACAGTGGTCAAATACTCTTCCCGTATGAGTGTTTTCAAACCCCTAGAATGTTTCGACGAAGAATGGCAGCAAGTCGTTTTGGCTGGACTCCATGTAGTGATGCTGCATCGAGCGTTTCACATAGCCGAACATGTAAAATGGGCAGTACGCTGGGAGAAAAATAGGGATGACACTGAGACTTCTGAGATAGTGGACAATCTCGGGGTATCTGTGGATTGCAGCATCATCAAGTATCCAAACAAGTTGACACAGATTGTCGAAGAGATCAATGCTGTACAGGATGAGGTTGTCGCGGAGCGTGTACCTATCCAGCTGGGGTACCAAGTGGTGTAGAAGCTCCTTTCGCAGATGCCGTGAGTGCTCGGAGATATTTGACCAACACAGCCAGATCTTTGGCATCATCGTTTGTGACGACAATTAGCCGAGGCAGTTAAGATATTGCAGTTGCTTCGACAGGGATGCGCCTTTTGATACGCACACAGCGCATTCATCACCAGCTGAATCCGTGTCATCGGCTCGATGTCCAAGGTCTCGGCGCGGACCGTAATCAGACCTGCGTGAGAGTGCATCAGCATGCTCGACTTGCACCGTTTGTAGTTTGTAGTACACAATGACAGATGGCGCGCTTGCGGCCGAGTGTGTCTACTTTCGTCCGATCGCAAAGTCACTCACATCACAAATCAGGTGAACGCTATTCGTCGGGGAGTAGGACCCTGGTGCAATCGTCAAGCTTCGCTTGACCGCATCGAATGCATCATAGTATTCTTGACGTTACGTAACGTCCTTCTCCAGGAATGTCAACATCGGCCTGATCTGCGCTGCTCAGTTCCGTGTATATCCTATCCACTGTCGGAGCTCTGGCTGGTTTGATGGAGGCGGTCACGCTCAAATCGATGCAATCTTCTCTGGATTCGCGGGCATATCTTCAGTGCTAACAAGGCAACGAAGCATCGAGATCTCCGGCGCGCAGAAGATACACTTCTTCAGGTTGGCATACAGCTTGTGTTGGCGAATTACTTCGAACAACCTACCCAGATGCTGCAGGTGTACTTCCACATCGGGATAGCCGTTGACTGAGCAGCTGTGCACGAAGATGTCAAAATAGCCCGATGCAAAGTCACGGAATTGACGCAGCAAGTGTGACATCATATTGTTGAAGGTAGCGGGGGCATTCCACAGGCCATGCTGTCTCACAAGCTGCTCCTACAACATCCCGCTCGTCGTACTCACAGCCGTCAGCGGTGTAACATGATCCTACATCACCAGCTGATAGAATCCATCACGAAGATCAATCGCGCTGAAGATTGTCTCCGACATGGCACCCAACACAATATTCTTCCGTGGAATTGGGGTTTGAGCATCGTGCAGGTTGTTGAAAGCACAGACGATGTGCCAACCATTCGTCGCCTTATTCACGCGGAAAGTCGGATTCAAAACTCACAGTTATATCTGTCGTTGTTTCCTTCTTCCATAAACCTTCAAATTTTGAAGCAGCAAACATCCAGAATACTAAAAAAAGTAATGGGAACATATCACACCTAGACTATTCAAAAGGCGATTAGATATCCTTGTTAACAATACAACTGACTTCGATGTCGACTGTCCTCTAGTCAAGGTGATTTGGTCCTAGAGGTCAAAGCCAAGTTCCGCTACGTTGAAGGGGTTAAGAATTGGCATGAGATCAGCCTGCAGTACAGGTATCCAACTCTCACTCAGGTCTGCAGCCGATACCTATAGAAGCTCAGTCATCGCGCTTCCTTCCGAGTCTGACATGGGCGTTATTTGCTGCCACGAGCGGGTCGCCACGTGGAGGTCAGTCCATGTTAATTGGCAGTAAAGTTACTATTGACTAATCCAGCCGGATTCCAAACTGATATTCAAAAGGGCATTTAGGCCATTGGCATTGTCAGTCGACTTGCGGAAGTCAGATTCCCCTTAGTCCACATTTTATTGATGCAACTTCAACTAGGTCCATATTGAAACCACCGGAGATGAGACTAGCTCCAGCTATTTTTGCAAGATCGATCGATCAGAATGCAAAGTGTTTTCTGAATTGGTCTGGCAAACAAAGTCTCGTATGATATAAAAGCCACAAAGCGATTATTAAAGGGCAATAGATGTGTAATGTGGCCTTCTGACCAGAGAACAGTCTCGCCAAATTCGCATCAGTTGATGAATACGCATGGCAATTGGGCGACCTGATAGACGCACTAATGACTCGCGACGACATTCGGCACGCGGGATTCAATGACTCGTCCTAGATGATGAGGGTAAGCATGACGATGGCAGCTGGTTTGTGCATCAGGAGATTTCACTAGTCGGTGTCACCCCACCTGGAGCTTCCGTGGATACACTAGTAATAAGCGTGGTGGATCAGTACGCGATCGCCCAAGATCCTGCGAGGAAAGTGGCGGATAAGGACCGTGACGACTTCGCAGCCGAGTAGAACTCGCTTCAGTCGAAGACCCGAGAGACATGGCAGAAAAATACAAGAGGCCGTCAAGTGATCGGGGGAAGACAGCGCACGTGGTGACAGACGAAAGCGGCCACCGAGTTCGGAGCCCGGAGTTAAAGGTTAATGATGTGGTGATGTTGGTGATGGTGGAGCCTGTGCGAAGGAGCTAAGAGAACACGAGTGCGAGCAATCGCAATTTAAATGGAATATGCCGTCTCCCATTTATATTGAAACAGTTGTATTTAATTCCTTCTGCGGGAAAAAGAAGCGTTGTGTTCACCCAGCCTGATGCATCATGTCGTTGTGTGTCCAATCGCAAAATGGAAAGCGATCATGCGAGCCAACTCGCTTCATAAAAGCTCTTGAGCTGTTTCTCGTCTCTTTCAACGATCACTGCATGCTTCAACATCGATCTGTCGGGGCGGATAAGTAAGGCAAACCAGCGATCGTCTTACCAAGACCGACGCGGCTAAACGAGTGTTCTCTCGTTCACACCTGCGGGTGACGTTGGATCCTAAAAACTTTCTTGGCATTTGGGTAGACGGGTCATCCGGTAGCTCAACGACCAAATGGGTCTAGGACTGACTGCATAAGCTTGCATCGCACGTCGAGCGGAGCCATGCGTCTTGCCTTGCGAGCAGCTCAAAGAGACCGTTCAATACATAGAATTACACATTTGACCTCATACCAACCATAAGAGACTGTAGTCATAGGTCACTCTAATGAGGGAAACATGTCCCGCTTCGAACAACAACCTGAGTCTCGGTCGCTGTGAGCTCGCCACGCACTCTGCCTTCCTCTACGTCGGCGCCGCCTGCCGCTCCAGCTCCAGCGCCAGCTCCAGCGCCAGCGCCAGGGCCAGCGCCAGTCCATCACCCTCGCCCAACCGCACGCGAAGACGCAGCTGCAATCGCCATGCTCCGCATGGCGCGCACGCTCGCGGGCATGCTGGTGGTGTCGGCGCTGCTGTGCGCGGGCAACCTGTGCATCAGCGCGTCCAAGGAGGGCGGGCGCGTGCCCTACATCAGCGTCACGGCCACGTTCCTCATCGAGGTGCTTAAGCTCGTGCTCATGCTCGCGGCCATCGCCGCCACGCGCACGCCGCCGCCACCGCGCATGCCACTGCGCGAGAGCGTGCTCTACGCCGTGCCGTCCTTCCTCTACATGATCGACAACAACCTCAACTACGTCATCCTGCGCTTCATGGACCCCGCGACGCTCGCCGTGCTGTGGAACCTCAAGATCCTCACCACGGCCGTGCTCTTCCGGCTCGTGCTCAAGCGTGAGCTCAGCGAGCTGCGCAAGATCGCCATCGTGCTGCTGCTGCTCGGCGTCGTCACCAGCCAGTCGGACCACCTTGAGAAGCATGCGCACACTGTGGCTGCCGTCGACAACGCGAGAGACGAAGGCAGCGGCAGTAGCGACGATGGCACCAGCCCGGGAGACTTTACGGTCGGCATCCTGCTCGTTCTGTTCGGCGTCACCATCTCGTCGTGCGCCAGCGTCTTCACTGAGTGGGCGTTCAAGCGCAAGAGCGACTGCCCCTTCATGTGGCAGAACGTCATGCTCTACGTCTACGGCATCCTGTTCAACGGCTTTGCGCTGGTAGTGGAGCACGACGAGATTGCGGAGCGCGGCTTTTTCGACGGCTACAATGGCTGGACGGCTGCTGTCATTGCCGTCAACTGCGTCGGCGGCATCTCCATGGGGCTCATCCTCAAGTTCCTCGACAACATTGCGTGCGTATACTCCCACGCAGTCGCCATGATGCTCACGATGCTGTTCTCGATGGTCTTCTTCCACTTCTCGCCGTCGCTCGAGTTTGCCTGCGGTCTCGCTGTCGTCATCATCTCCATGTATCTGTACCACCACAAGGTCGACGCAGGCAGTAGTGAAGCAGCCTCCCCCACGTGCTCGTCATCGTCTTCCTCCTCCTCTTGCTCGTCGTCGGCTCCAGCGCACGATCGGAGCGATCGGCAGCGCGAGAAGCTTGAAGTAGCGGTGCCGATCGTAGAGCTCCCGAACGGGCTGCACCTCAAGAAGAAGCGATACGAGAAGCTCCCAACCAACGCGACCATCGACGCGGACGAGGACTAGCCAGCGTGTATCTTCTAGACTGGATGTTGTGCTTGTGTGAGCGTGTATACGCACTTCAACGTGATTCAACGTGCCTAATGCCGTACGTCGTGGGAAAGCTCTGAATATTTGCAGCCGTCGATCAAGGACACTCAACTCTGGCCACTTTGACTAGCACTCGGGATAGCGCTGGCCCTACAGGTAATTGCGAAGCCCCTCTCGACGTACACGCCACCGGATACTTCACTGCTGCTGCGGCTGCCAGTGAGCCTACTCATTACCCATGACAGAGCCAAAAATCCAAAGACACTTCGCCGCTACGCATCCTGACTCCACCCACTCGCAACCGTGATGCCTCATTGAAGCTTCAGTCCGGGACTGAGATAACAATAATCTCTTGATATCCAGGAGTAGAACCACCTGCGAGTAGCCCCCTACTAATCTCCGAACTCGCCAACGTCAGACTCACAGAACTCGCGCCTTCGATCATCAAGAGTACTTCGTCATGGTTCATCAAGCTGGACTCGCCGAACACATCAATGCTACCCACGACCTTTTCATTTCGTCGACACATCGCCTCCGCTAGCAACGCTGCTGCTCGCGGACGCACTCGAGAGTGTCATTGCGTTTAGGCTCGCGCCAAAGCTCGCGACAATCACGCTCGACACGAACACACTGCCACTCGTCATCGAGCTCGCGCTACTTGACACACGCACCGAAGTGGTGAGGGTTGATGAGCCTATACCACCTGACACACTCACGATCAATCCAGCACCGCGAGACACCGATAATAACCCACCAGTGCCGACAGACGCCAAGCACACGGTGCTAGAGAGTCCACCAGAGCCGCCAGATACGCTCACCAGACCGCCAGTTGCAGTCGCGGACACACCCGACGAGATCGACACCTACCCGAACGCACCACCAGATGCAGAGCCGCTTGAAACACACACGACTCCGCACTTCACTGTGCCCATCACTGCGTTTGAACCCACACCAACCGAGCCGCTTATCGTCGTCCTCGCTCGCACCACTCAGGATGCTCATGCCAGCGCCCGCGCCACTTGACGACGCGCCCCTCGACTGAGAGATGGACGAGCCGTTGCAACTGCTGCTGCTCGCAGTATGGGTCTCAGGCCCGACAGATCCGGTCGTCGACAAGCTGTCAATATTAGTCACAGGCACAGAGCCATCAACTGAGCCACCCGACACCCGATGATTTAGTCCTGCTGAAGATCGATCGACACGGACACACCCGCCCGCTTCAACTTGAAGCGCGTTGAGGTGTCATCCGAAGGTTTCGTGAAGGTCGAAGACTGACTGGAGCAACATATCTGACGTTGTGCGCTCTCATTGGCGGAAGCGTCCGTACGACGCAACGATTGGGAGAAATTTCGCAACCCGCCAATTGAAGCTAGAGAGACAGGAAAAAAAGAGAACAAACGTACGAACGACGCGTCTTAGGCGATCCTGTGCGAATGGCATGCTCTGCGAGAAATGGTGGGAGCGTCACGTCGTAATGGTATAGAAGAACCATGTGGAATCCCATATCCTTTAATTCCCGATGCTTCCCATCGTCGCCTGCGCGCGCGCTTTACTCGCGGCAGCCTCCCCCCCGTGCCGGATTGCACGCACGTGTATCATCCGCCCCGGCATCGGGCGCCGCAGAAAAAGAAAGCGAGAGTCGGACGCGCGCGGGGAGAAGCGCGATCGACCGCCCGCCACGGAGCAGCCGCCGTAGCCCCCGCCGCCGCCGCCGCATTAGCCCCCAGCCGCCGCCATGTCGGGCCCGCGCGTGGGCGTCGTGCCGTCGAGCGCGCTGCCGACGTACGAGCGCTTCCAGCCGCACAGCGGCGCGCCCGTGGACGTGAGCAGCCTCAGCGTGGCGCAGCGCCTGGTGCTCGAGAACAAGAAGCGCGTGGCCAGCACGCTGCGCCGCCGCAACACGCAGGAGGTGCTGGCCGCGCTAAAGGAGACGCCCGTTGAGGTCGGCGCCCACATCTGGGTGCCCGACCCCGAGCGCGTATGGCGCATCGTCGAGGTCGTGCACTTCGACACGGACCCCGAGAAGGGGCTTGTGCTCACGGTGCACGGCCGCTACGGCCAGGAGAAGATCGACCTGCGCGACATCGGAGACGTCTACCGCGTCAACCCGCGCGTCGTCGACGACATGACCAGTCTCTACTACATCCATGAGGCCGGCGTGCTCGAGAACCTTCACGCGCGCTCCAGGCCAGACAACCTGCGACCCTACACGCTCATGGCCAACGTGCTCGTGGCCGTCAACCCGCTCGTGCGCACCGTAGAGCCCAAGGTCGAGGACTACATCAAGACGCAGATGGGCGACCGACCGCCGCACCCGTACGCCATCGCAGAGGTCGCCTTCCAGCAGATGGCGCTGCGCGAGCCCGCGCAGTGCCAGTCGATCGTCATCTCGGGCGAGTCGGGCGCTGGTAAGACCGAAACCTCCAAGATTGTGCTGCGCTACCTCACGTCGCGCGAGCACCTCATCGCAAAGGCCAACCACCTCGAGGAGCAGGACATCGCGCAGGAGCTCGACAAGCGCCTCTGGGACACCAACCCCATCCTCGAGGCCTTCGGTAACGCCAAGACACTGCGCAACCACAACTCGTCGCGCTTCGGTAAGTTCATGAAGCTGCAGTTCCAGCCCAAGACCAACATCCTCGTTGGCGCCTTCATCGAGACCTACCTGCTCGAGAAGTTCCGCGTAGTTGCGCAGATCCCGGGCGAGCGCAACTTCCACATCTTTTACTTTTTGCTGGCCGGCGCAACTGACGCGCTGCAGAGCGAGCTCAAGCTCGAGTCGGTCAACAACTTCACGTACCTCAACCAGAGCGGCTGCATCTCGGACCCGAACGTCGATGATGAGCTGCTCTTTGACGAGGTCGTGCGCGCGCTTGACACGGTCGGCATCGACTCGGCGCTTCAGAAGCAGGTCTGGACAGGTGCTCGCGGGTCTGCTGCACCTCGGCAACATTATTCTTAAGGATCGCGAGACGGCCGAGGGCGACGCCGGCGAGGTGACCAAGGAGGCTGAGCGATACGTGAAGTCATGCGCTGAGCTGCTCGGAGTGGATGCGAGTGCCATGATGCGCGTCATCACGGAGCGTGAGATTTCTACGCGCGGCGAGAAGTTCACCATCAAGCGCACGGCGAAGGAGGGTGGCTACGTGCGTGATGCGATTGCCAAGTCGATCTACAACAATCTCTTCCGCTGGATTGTGTACAAGATCAACCGATCGCTGGGCCATGGTGCGAGCTCGCTGCCGTTCATCGGCGTGCTCGACATTTTCGGCTTTGAGTCGTTCGAGGAGAACGACTTCGAGCAGCTCCTGATTAACTTTGCGAACGAGGCGCTGCAGGCGACCTTTAACCAGCAGGTGTTCATTGCTGAGCAGGAGCTGTTCACGGCTGAGGGTATTGATGTGGGCAAGATCATCTGGCCGGACAACCGTGAGTGTATCGACCTAATCTCGATGAAGCCGAACGGTATCCTGCCGCTGCTCGACCAGGAGGCAAAGATGCCACAGCCTTCGGACGAGAAGTGGAACGCAACGCTGCACAAGACGCATGCGAACCACCCGCACTTTTTGGCGCCGCACGAGAAGGACAAGAAGTATGTGTTCATCGTCAAGCACTTTGCCACGCGTGTGCCGTACATGATTGGCAACTTCATCGACAAGAACAACGACACGATCCCGAAGGACCTCGAGGACTTTGTCATGTCGAGCAACTCTACGCTTATCCGTGGGCTCTTTTCGCTTAAGACGGAGGAGTCGATGGACGCGCCGACATCGAACGGCAGCCAGAACCGCAACAAGGTGACAGTGTCGGCCAAGTTCTGTGATCAGATGAAGGATCTCGTGGAAACGCTGAATGCGACGCGCTGCAACTTCATCCGATGCATCAAGCCCAACCCGACAATGACGGCTGGCGTGTTTGACCACGGTTACGTCGTGGACCAGCTGCGCTGCACTGGTATGCTGGCGACATGCGAGCTGCTCAAGGTCGGTCTCCCCACTCGTGTGTCATACGAGGAGATCTGCCGTATCTACAAGCCGGTGCTTCCGCCTTCGGTTGTGCCCATGTTCTCCGCGTACAACGATCGCACATTCACGGAGGCTGTTCTGTGGTCGTTCCGTGTCGACCCGGATGCGTACCGCCTTGGTCGGACCAAGGTGTTCTTCAAGACGGGTAAGATTGCTCTTCTTGATGCGCTGCTGAAGGTTGACATGAAGAAGATGGGTCCGTGGATCGTGGCGCGTCTGCGCAAGTGGCTCGCGCGTCGCCGTTGGCGTTACGCGACGGCCAAGATCATGGGCCAGCGCGCGTTCCTGTGGCTCTATGCGTACACGAAGCAGCGCAAGGCGGCTATCCTCAAGATGCAGGCTGTCATGCGCATGTTTGCTGTGCGCAAGCAGTTCATTCGCGCACGTAACGCTCACCGCAACATGCTTCGGCGGAAGGCGCTTGCCCGTAAACACTTCCGGATTGCTGTGCGTGGCATCATGGCTGCGAATGCGTTCCGCCAGCTTCTGGAGCAGACGCGCGTTCGCATGGCTGCGGTACGTCTATCTGCCGTGGTGTTTGCAGTTTATGGAGACAGGTGTGATCTGACAGCTTCATTGTATTCTCTTTCCAACAGGAGCGTGCCAAGCAGAGCTCGGCCGCCGTCAAGATCCAGGTGCGTTTCAAGCTCAATTGTCAATTTTGCCTGTTTGGCCCGCTAACATGTCATGTGTTTGATGGTGCAGTCGATTGTGCGTGGGCGCTTCGGCCGCAAGCGTGCTCAGGGACGGCGGGACCAGATCGCGGACGAGAAGCTGCGCAAGCGTCCTCGCCGAAGAAGCGGCTGCGGCCGAGCTGGAGCGCAAGAAGTCGGCCAAGAAGCGCTGGCACACGGCTTACTTTGCGCTCGCCGCCCAGCGTCACTGGGTGCAACGTCTGCACCATATTCGCAAGGCTCGTCTCGCGGTCGAGGAGGCTAAGCGCCGTGCCGAGGAACAACGTCTTCTGCAGCTCCAGCGCGAGGAGGAGGAGCGTCAGCGCCAGCTGCAGGCGCAGAAGGACGAGGAGGAGCGCCAGCGTCTTGTGGCGCTCAAGCGCGCTGCTGCTGCCGCAACGATCCAGCGTGCGTTCCGCAACTCGATTGCCCGCCGCGAGGCGCGTCGTGTCGCTGCCATGGAGCGCGCGCAGTCAACGGCTCTTGCCGCTGCTCTCGCAGCCCAGGAGGCCGCCCAGGCTGCCGAGGCTGCATCGTTGGCGCACGAGGCTGAGGCTGACGCTCTTCGTCGTCTTGGAGCTTACGATGATTCTAAGCGCGCATCCATGATCGGGACTGCGGCCGCGGTCGGCACGGCGGGTGCTCTTGCCACGCCGGCCATTGCCGGCACGGCTGGCGCGATGCCTGCGCAGCTCGGCTCGGTCGAGCCGCTGCATGCGACGACGGGTCAGGCCGGCCAGATCGGTGCTGTCGGCTCGCTCGGTGTTGCCGGTGCCATGGTCGGACAGGAGTCGCTGCAGAGCGCTGATCTGAGCTGGATGGCGGGCGACAACGCCAAGATTGAGGGCGAGGCTGTTGCTGGCGACGCGCTGCGCCAAGAGCAGCTCGCGCAGGCTGGCCGCGACCTGTTTGGTGAGGGCGGCGAGATGCCGCAGGGTCCGCTCATGTCGGCGGACGACGACAACCTGGTGAACCCTGTGCACAAGCTGTACGAGTTCCCGACTGGTCCCGCCGATCCCGTACAAGGGCGGCATCCTCACGTGCACGATGCTGGGCCACCGCAAGCAGCAGGATGAGAACTGGGGCGACGAGTACACTGAGTACGTCGTGCGTGTGACGTGGGGCCGCGACATCCTGGAGCAGTCGAAGACGGCGTGGCTCGTCGGCGGTCGCTACAACGACTTCAACGCGCTGCACCAGGAGCTCAAGGCTGCTGCGTCGGGTCGTCGCGGCAAGCGCGCGCCGTGGTTCCCGCGCTTCCCGAAGCGCCACCCGTTCTCGTCGATGATCGGCAAGAACCAGGAGGAGAAGTTTATCATCAAGCGTGAGAAGGAGCTGAACCGGTACCTGACACAGGTGCTGACGCAGATGCCGGATGCACTCCTCAACATCCATCTGGACCGGTTCCTCAACCTGACGCTGCGCACCCAGGACATTTCCGAGCGGGAGGCGTACGCCGAGGCGCGCAAGCGCTGGGAGGAGGAGGAGCGCGAGGCGCTCGCAAACGCGGCGGATGCCGAGCCGCTCAACGACGCCGACCTGCAGGAGGTGGAGCAGCTCGTGCACCAGCTGCTGCAGAAGATCATCTATGCGGCCGGCGACGTGCGCCAGGACACGGAGCTGCAGGAGATGATCCACGCGGTCAAGGTGCTGCAGCCGCGCGTGGCTGCATCGGCGCAGATCGGCGGCAACGTGAATGTGGAGCTCATTCCGCTGGCCATGCAGCTGCAGGACGACATTCAGGACGCGTTCAACCAGTACAACGACACGCTGCTGGCCATCCGCCTCGGCCAGGACCTCAACTAGATGTCCGACTCGAAGGCATCAGGCGATATGTGCCGAGGTGGGCGGCTTTACATCATGCACGTGTGAATTTGAATTGGGCACCCGCTCCGAGCGGACGCGCGCTGATCGGGCGCCTCGATGACGGAGAGGCGGCTCACGCGCGGTCCAATGCGCGGACGGGTGCATATCGACCAGCGATCGAGGGAGCGACGAGAGGATCGAGCGGGCGGCGCCTTCGATGGAAGAAGGGCCTCGTTGCTGTAGGAGACGAGCGATGCAATAGACCGGAGCGACCGTTTTGCCCCCTTGTCGTTTGTTGCGTGCGTGGCGTGTGGTTGACTGTCTGGCGACTCAGCGGCGGTGATGGGCGACGCGCGCGAGTCAGAGCCAAGTCAGCGGATACACGGAGGTCGCGACGGGCTCCGCATGCGTGATTCGACCCAAGCAGCGCTCGCTGTCGACCGTCGATGCGTGACCTGTACGGTGGACGCCTGGCCTGGTTTCTGACCTGAGTGAGATCGGGCACGGGTGCATGGCAACGCTTGCAACACTCTTGACGACTGATGTATCATTTGGGGTGCACGTGGCGCCGGACTAATACTGAAGCAGACGCTCATCCGACCGACAGTCGACCTGCCACGCTTGACTTGGATAGCCGCATTCGTCAACAGCCTCCATGGCGGACACTCGGCGACAGACAGTGCCGTTCCGAGACGGACAGCTCTCGTGGCTCGTGCTGGGCCACCGCTGGCAGCGCCGGGACGACGACTGGAAGCGCGACCACGTCGAATACGTGCTGCGGGTGTCCTGGCAGACCTCGACAGGTTCCGGCGGTGGCGACAGCAGCATCTCTCGCGTCTGGATCGTTGCCGGGCGCTTCAGCGAGTTCCGCGCGCTCCACGAACACCTCCAGCGTGCAGCAGGGGAGCAAAAGACCTCGCTACCACGGTTCCCCTCGAGGCATTGGATCTCCTCGACTTTGCTCAGCCGAAATCGCCGCGAAGTGTTCATTGAGAGTCGAGAGCGACGACTGGCGAGGTACATGGCCGAGCTGCTGTCATTGAACTCTTCTGTGCTGTCCAATCCAGCCGTGGATGAGCTTCTGCAGCTGACAAGGCATATCGATGGCCGCCGAGACACGGAGAGATCGACACTATTGGAGTCCAGCAGATCCTTTCGCGATATGTCGCGCCGTCTAGCAACCAGCCTTCGATCAAGCAGACTTCTTAGCGAGCACAGCAGAGCTGACGACGATGAAGACGACGAAGATGATCGCGCGTTTGGAGATGCCGAGTGGCTCGATTACCAGCTCAAACTGCGTCTGATGGAGCTAGTGGACGACAGCGACGAAGATGCCGACGCAGACGACGACTCTGGTCGACGGCGAGTCCGCGACCTTGTCGAGTCGGTCGAGTTGCTGAAGCCGCAGCTGAAATCGGCCGCGCGAGTCCCCCACCACACGGCACAGGCAACCATGGTGCTCAAGAAGTTCGCTGACTCGCTCGGCATCTACAAGGAACTCAACCAGCGCGCGCGACGGCGCACGACGCTGTAAAATGCTGTCCGAGAGGCCTGGCAGACTGGTTTGTTCGGACTATTGTGGATTCATTTATTGAGCATACCTGTTGTGCGTCATTTGCTTGCTGCCGGCGGCTTGAATCCCTTGGCCACGAGGAACATCTCGGTCGACTCTTGGCGAGACGACTGCGGCTTCATTCCCTTGACCATGTCGAAGCGAGCCTTGAGCTCGGCGCGGAACTCTTCGGCGCCGTCGCAGCGCAGCACCTTGGTCGCGAAGTTGCCGCCCGGCCGCAGGTACAGCTCGGCCATCTTGAGCGCGTTGTGGCACAGCCGCAGCTGCGCCTGGCTGTCTGTGAAGAAGTTTCCCGAGAAGGACGGCGCCATGTCGCTAAGCACCACGTCGACGCGCCTCCCGGCCAGCTGCTCGTCGATCTCGTCGCGCACGTTGGGGCGGCGGAAGTCGCCGACGATGACGGCCGCGCCGTCGATCGGCGCGAACGCGTTCAGGTCCACGGCAACGACGCTAGGCAGTCTGGCGCGAGTCGCGGCCTCCTGGTTCTCCTGCGCCTGCGCCGGTCTAGGCGGCCTCGCGATCTCCACCGCGATCTGTTGAGCCAGTCGCGAGCGTGAGAGTCGCGTTCCGCGCGGTCGGCGCCACGCGCGCGCACCTGCGTCCACCCGCCGGGCGCCGCGCCCAGGTCCAGCACCACGTCGCCGCGCCGGATGAGCTGGTGCTTCTGCGAGGCCCACAGCGCCGTCCGTTAGTCCCAGTCGCGACCTCCGCGTCCTCCGCGCCGCGCACCGCGTTGAGCTCGCGCAGCTTGAGCGCCGCGCGCGAGCGCAGCCCCTCGCGCTTGGCCTGCTTGACTACCGGGTCGCTCCACTGGCGCCGCACCCAGCGCGCGCTCGCGTTCGACTTGCCCTTGAGGCTGCGCACCTCGCGCGCCAGCGGCGCCGCGCCGACCACCGCCGCCCGCTGCATGGCGCTCTTAGAGCAGCTGAAGTGTTTCTGACGTTTGAATGCGTACAATCTTTAATCTTGTGCGCATCAAGTATCAGGAAAAAGAGGTTTGCGACACGGCGCGTGTTTCTGCACCGTCATAGACGCGGATGTGTGACTGCGCCGTGTCACGGCCGCGCACGTCTCCAAGCACCAACGCTTTTCCAGCCAATCGCGTGCGCGTATTCGACTTTCAGCCAATGAAAGCGCCGTCGCCCCGCCCGATTGCTTGCAGTTTCGTATCTTTGACCTGGTGGAAGGAAGCAATCGATCCTGCGTCACTACATAGCGTCAAGCCCCAGGATCCCCCCCTCGCGAGTCGCCATTCGCGTATTTGCGCCCTCCAGCCCAGAGCCCAGAGCCCGCCCTCTCTTCTCTTCCTCTCCCCCCGCCAGCCGCCATGGCCAAGCTCAGCATCAAGAACGTCAACGTCAAGGACCAGCGCGTGCTCATGCGCGTGGACTTCAACGTGCCGTTCGCGGCCGACGGCTCCATCTCCAACACGCAGCGCATCGACGCGGCGCTGCCCACGATCCAGTTCGCGCTCGAGCACGGCGCCAAGGCCGTGGTGCTCATGTCACACCTCGGCCGCCCCGACGGCACGCCCAAGGCCAAGTACTCGCTCAAGCCCGTGGCCGCCGCCGTTGAGGCCAAGCTCGGCCGCCCCGTCATCTTCCTCTCGGACTGCGTCGGGGCCGAGGTCGAGGCCGCGTGCGCCAACCCCGCGCCCGGCAGCGTCATCCTGCTCGAGAACCTGCGCTTCCACGTCGAGGAGGAGGGCAAGGGCAAGGACGCCGAGGGCAAGAAGGTCACGGCCAGCAAGGAGGCCGTTGCCGCCTTCCGCGCCAGCCTCAGCAAGCTCGGCGACGTCTACGTCAACGACGCCTTCGGCACGGCCCACCGCGCGCACAGCTCCATGGTTGGCGTCGCGCTCGAGACCAAGGCCGCCGGCTTCCTGCTCGACAAGGAGCTCGTGTACTTCGCCAAGGCGCTCGACAACCCGGAGCGCCCGTTCGTGTCCATCCTGGGCGGCGCCAAGGTCGCCGACAAGATCCAGCTCATCATGAACATGCTTGACAAGGTCGACGAGATGGTCATCGGCGGCGGCATGGCCTTCACCTTCAAGAAGGTGCTCAACAACATGGAGATCGGCAGCTCGCTGTACGACGAGGAGGGCGCCAAGATCGTCGAGAACATCGTGGCCAAGGCTGCCGAGAAGAACGTCAAGCTGCACCTGCCGACCGACTTTGTCATCGCCGACAAGTTCGCGGCCGATGCGCAGCACAAGATCGTGACGCAGGAGGAGGGCATCCCGGCCGGCTGGATGGGTCTGGACGTTGGCCCCAAGTCGCAGGAGGCCTTCAAGGCCGCTATCCTCGCGCCAAGACCATTGTGTGGAACGGACCCGCCGGCGTGTTCGAGTTTGACGCGTTCGCGCAGGGCACCAAGGCCGTCATGGACGCTGTGGTCGCGGCCACGGCGAACGGCGCCACGAGCATCATCGGCGGCGGTGACACGGCCACGTGCTGCGTCAAGTTCGACACGGAGGACAAGGTGAGCCACGTGAGCACGGGCGGTGGTGCCAGCCTCGAGCTGCTCGAGGGCAAGGTGCTGCCGGGCGTGGACGCGCTCTCGAGCGCCTAAGCTGCGCTGCCAGTTACGCACAGCAGCGCGTAGTCCCGAGAGGCCCGAGCTCGCGATGCAGCGGTGCAGAGAGGCCGTGCGCAAGTATTCGATCGTAAGCACAACAATGTAATTCTGGTTTGGTATCCACAGGATGGTTCACAGGGTTGGTGATATGCAAGGATTTGCTGGCTCTGATGACGTCGATCAACATGATGTGCGTACGAGATAGATAGATAGAGAGAGCCTTGCCCATCGACGTCAGCAGCTTCAACTTACTGTATCGCCCTCGCTTCGTCTGCTGCTGCCGCGGTCTCCGCGATGCTGCATTATGCGCAGCGCAGGGCTTTGAAGCAACCGAATCGTTACACAGAACACTCGAGTCAAGCGCGTTTGTCACGAACGAGCCGCCACCAAGCAACCAAACGAACACGCAGAGTGGATCGAGCACGGCATGTCGGGTATTTACCATTAGAGCAAATCATACTGCAGCGCAGGAAGGAATATGTAGTCAAAACGCATGTCGGCGCCGGCGAGCACGGACGGCCGCCAGCGCCGCGCAGCTGGATCCAGGCTGGCTTGAGTCACGAGTGACGGAGGTATCGGATCGGACGGAGCAAACAAACACTATCCCCGTCGTGGCCGAAAATGCAATAATAAAAAGGGAGGAGTGCCTGTCGTCCTGGGCCGGCTCGGCGGCAGGTCGGGGCGGGCGCTCGACACCTAGCGCTTGCTACTCGGCTGGACGCGGCTTTACACCTCGGTGGCCGAGTAGGTGTTTGCGTATCCGGCAATGTTGTCGAAGCCCGTCATGGCGCCGTAGTTGGAGTACTGCTGCGTGGACTCTGCGAACTCGCGCGCGGCCTTGGAGCTGTTCCACTCCTCCATCTCGCGCTTGTAGCGCGCGCGGTCGGCCTTTTCCTTCTCGACGAAGGGCGCCTTCTGCTCGTCGGTGGCCTTGGCCCAGGCCTCTCCGAGCTGCTTGGAGATCTCCGTGTTCTTCATGTCCTGGTGCTCGGCCTTGATGCGCGGGCGCATGACCTGGCTGTAGAAGAGGAAGGCCGAGGAGGCGCGCTTGGGGGCGTCGGGGTGCTTCTTGGCGCGCTTGTTGGGCACGCGCAGCGGGCCCGTCGTAGTTGGCCATCTCCTCTTCGTAGCGCTGCTTGTCCTCCTCCGCGGCGCGCTTCCAGGGCTCCTTCTCCTCGTCGGTCATCTTGCCCCAGGCGTCGGCGATGGCGCGCATGATCTCGGTCACCTTGGCGTTCTCGGGCAGCTGCGCCTTGATCTCCTCGCGCTTGGCCATGGAGAAGAGGATGTAGGGCGACTTGCCGCGCTTGGGCGCGCCCGGCGCCTTCTTCTGCAGCCGCTTGCGCTTCTTGGCGTCCTTGCCGCCCAGCGCGCCCCACGACGCCCCTGCATGATCCGACGCGGCACCCAGCGGTTCCATGACTCTTGCGCGCGCACACGTGCCTTCTCTTTTCTTTTCTATGCGTATACTCGGCGCGAGCTAAATCGGAGACTGCGGGTTTTACTATACCATACAGAAGCCCAAACTGGCGCTCTGTGCGGCGCGCGCGCACGCGCCAACGGGAGGTCATCCCTCCCCTCTCCATACTACACGCAAGGGGACGCCCCCCCACATACCAAGGACGGGCGACGTGCTGTCCAATGGTAAACTACCATATATTACGCCACGACGACAAAAAACCTTGGGTGAAAACAAGGTTTTTTCACAAAACAATGAGGTTTTTCAATTTTGCTAGTCGCCGTTCCGATTCGAATTCACTCATAAAACCTCAGGTTTTTCGTGTTTTCCCCGAGGTTTTACGGAAAACCTTGAGGTTTTATGTTCAAAACCCTTGCGAGGTGTTTTCAATCGGTTAGCTTTCACGCATCCCTTTTCAGCCAATCATCAGATCGTTGAAAAATAGACATGCGCACATGATCTATATTCGTCCAATCGTCGATCGAATCCAAAATAGACGAATCACGCCACCTTTTCAGCCAATCCACAGCATCCGACCCTTTGATCCCAAAACAACACAGAAGAAACCAAAAAGCCATGGCCAAGCACCACCCGGATCTCGTCATGTGCCGCAAGCAGCCGGGCGTGGCCATCGGGCGGCTCTGTGAAAAGGACGACGGCAAGTGCGTCGTATGCGACTCGTACGTGCGGCCATGCACGCTCGTGCGCGTGTGCGACGAGTGCAACTACGGATCGTACGCGGGCCGCTGCGTCATCTGCGGCGGCCCCGGCATCTCGGACGCCTACTACTGCCGCGAATGCACGCAGCTCGAGAAGGACCGCGACGGCTGCCCCAAGATCGTCAACCTCGGCTCCAGCAAGACCTGACCTCTTCTACGAGCGCAAAAAATACGGCTTCAAGAAGCGATGAGCGTCTCCAGGCCCGGTGTGTTCAACCGCGCCAAATCAATACAGACCCCCAAAACGCTGCTACCTGCTGCTGCCTCCCCCTCTCACGTCGCCCGCGAAAGGAACGCGTGCCGCTGCTTGAGCTCGGCCAGCCGCCGAGACAGGTCCTCCAGGTCGCCCTCGCGCTTGCTAAAGTCCTCGGTCAGCCGCGCCGACGCCGCAAAGCCCTCCTTGCTGCGCAGCCGCTGCGCGCGCTGCCGGTGCGCGTCGCGGTCCTTCTTGGCGCGCGCCAGCGCGTCCCGGTTGGCGCTCAGCGCCTCCTCGAGCGCCGCCGACTCGCGCTTGAGCGTCTGGTTCTCGGCCAGCACGAACTGCAGCTTCTCCTTGAGGTGCGTCAGCACCTGCACCGTGCTCGTCGTCTTCTTGCGCAGCTTGTGCAGCTCCTCGTTGCGCTCCTCGATCTTCTCGTTCAGCGTCTGGTTCTCGATCTTGAGCTGCTCAAAGTCGATCAGGTGCAGCCCCTCGGCGAGCTGCTCCTTGGCGTGCAGCTGCTGCTCCAGCTTGCGCAGGTGCGTGCGCAGGTTGATGTGCTTCAGCCGAACCTTCTCCACCTCCTGGTCCTTCTTGAGCTCCGCGGCCTCGAACTGCGCGATCACACGGTTCGGGATCGGCTTGCCCGTCCGCAGGTTCTCGGCGCTGCGCGCCACTTCCCGCTTGAACTCGAGGAACGCGTCCTGCACCTCGGTCACCTTGGCCTCCTTCTCGTCCAGCCGGGCCTGCAGCTCGAGCGCGATCTTGTCGTACTGCGCTTGGGCCATCGCTGTCTGGACCCGGACGTCATGAGCGCTCCGGAGGCACTCGAGGTACCGCTTCGTGTTCTCGCTCGCCGAGTTCTTGTCTTCGCGTCGAGGGGGCTCCGAGCTGCCGCTGGCTGCAGCAGGGCCGCCCGCAGCGCTCGTTTCCTGCGCTTTTTGCAGCAGCGTCGCTGCCTTCCGCTGCAGCCTTCCGATGCAAAAAAGGGCTGTGAGAAGCAGGTCGTCTTCGCACGAAAAAGCACTCGGGCACGCACTTTAGATTCCGCTGCTGCAGCTCGTCACGACGCTCGATGCACTCGGAGATAGACGCGCGGAGGCGAGCTGCCTCTGCCTTGGCGTCTTCCTCGTCCCCCGGGACTTCCTCCTCCTCTTTGAGCGTCTCGACCGGCGTTGGCATGTTGGTTGATGAATGCCCAGACGCCATGCAAGCAATGCAGCTTTACCTTCAACCGGACCAGACGCAGCAGTGAAACGGACGAAGCGACTTAGGTTATTACGCCTTTATTTCTGATCGTGGCTTTCGGCTTGGATCCTCAAGCTCCAGTTGCTGGTGATCCCTCGGACATTGGATTCAATTGCCCCAATATCCTCCGCAAGCTCGACACGAAGAGTGCGAGCAATGCGCGGCAACAAATCGGACGCTTCTTGATCCACTTTCGCTGGCAGCGACTCACCCCGCTTTTCAGGGACAAAGTGCCGAAGGCTCTCCGAGTCGATGGAAGTTGTCGCGACGACCATGATCAAAGGCGAGTATGCTGAGATCACCAGCCCCTCTTGCTGTCTACAAGGACCAAGGAGACGTGGAGGGAAATGTATCGTCCGCCCACGGCTGTCATTGGCCCGATCCATTGCTGAATCACGTCTGCTGACAGATTCACACCGTCTAGGAGTCGCTTGGTAGCGCTATCGCAGCATCCTTTATGCATCAGAAAAAGGCGCATCTTTTCTAAGCCCTGACTTTCATCAAAACACAGATCAGCTCGGAACGAGGTTGGGTCGACTTCATCGCGCCTCTGGTGCCATTCAGAGTAAGTGCTCGTAGTTCCGCTTTGATACTTGGATAAACGAGCTTAGATGTGCCATTAGTGTGGAGCGATCAATCGTGCTTGGACCTCCTGACTCTGGCCTCAAGAGTGCGAGAGCTAGGGACTCCGAAAAACCAAGCACCGCTCCAACTCTAGTTAGAGATATATCAAGCGAGCTCTTAGAGCTCGTGGCGGGCTCGTACACGTCCACAACGACTGATTGATCTTCGAGATACATGGAAATAACAAGTTGACTTTCATCGACACTGCGCACAGTCTTGAAAAGCAGCGAGCGCTTCTTTTTGCCTTCTTTGGCTGCAATAGTGTTGGTTGGAGGAGGCAGATAGTACTCGCTGAGGTATAGGCGTTTGCAGCGACCATCACGTTTCTGCTCGATACCGACGTGGTCGATGACAAGAACCGCAAGTTCGCGCTGATGCTCATGCTGTAGCTTAATCGATTCAGCACCGTCAAGCTTATCCTTTTCACCACCATTATTTTCACCAAACCCAAGAAGGAGCTCCGCTCGATCGCCTACTACGTGAAAAAGATCATGTGACTCGAGCACAAGCGACAGCCTCTCACTAGTTGTGGTCACATACGCGTCCAGTCTCCACCGACGAGTGACGTTTGAAATGTTGAAAAATGTAAAGATAATGCGACCGCACCCTTCAAGAACCTTGGCTCGAGACAACACCTTTACTCCTCGGTCGCTTGCTCGGTCAATAAGCTTTACCGCATTTATCGTAGCGTCAGTCTCAAATGTGGCTGTGATTGGGGTCACTTTTTGTTTGCCAAATAATCGATCTCTCTCAAACACGATTTTCAGATCTTGACGACGCTTGTGTTGCTCACGCTCACGGTACTCACGCATAACTGTTGACGAAGACGATGACGACAGCCGAGCTGGTTCCTTATCGGGAACCTCAAGTTTCACCTCCATTCGCGCCTCGATGATGTGTCGTAATAGCTCGCGGATATTCGAAGACGAGATGAGATAGGCTCTATCGGGCCCGACTACCTCTCGGAGATCACGGCGTCCATCAATTGTAACTGTAGTGTGACTACTAGAATGAGGGTGGTAGCATTGAAAGGACATCACGAACGAGTCTTCTTGCACAACGCGGTCAGTCGGAACAAGTGGAACCAGCCGCGCTCGAATCACCGCCTTCATGTGCACCTGAACCACTAGAAGCTCTCCATTCGCGCGATGTGTCGCGCGATATACAAGCTCTTCTTTGTCATAGTGAAGACACCATTTGGACGGGCAGCGTAAAACTTCGTCTCCACCAATAGCAACGTCTGCTAGCTCAGGTTCGTCTTCATCCAAGAGCACGACGCACGATGAAGCGACTTGTGCTAGACTCTCCATGTTAGATTGATTCGTTTCAGTATGATGAGCTCCATCAGTAATTTGCGGCTGTTGTCGCCTTGGTCTGTGCGAAAAGATCATCCCACTTGGTAGCCTTGCACTCACTTGACTTGAGCCATCCTGGCCGTGCCACTCAAATGTTGACTGCACCAGGTTTCGAATAGTGCAAGCGCGCTCGCAAGTCGACATCTTTGTCCAAGATATCTCTTCTTCTATCCAAGTCTCGATCTCACTATCTCCAATCACAATCTCATGCTCCTCACAACTTTCGGGTATAAACACTCGCACCAAGAGTCCTCGCTCCGGCTGCTTTTCGAAAGCGATGAGATACACTACCTGCCATCACCTGGGACTCTACTTGGACGTACACTCGAACTCGTCGACTGTGTCTTTGGAATATCCTGGTGTTTCTCGCGCAGCGTGAGGAGAGCAGCTGGGAAGCGAGCGAGCGTGCGGTTTATTCTAAGTCCTGTCACAGCCTGATGATCAGTTTCGGCATTGGGTTCGAATGGGTGATAACCTTTGATGCACCAACATCATCATTCTCGCTTTCATTTCCACTCATATCGTTTTCACCCTCTGGTTCATTGTTGGAGCTAAATTCGAGGCGGAAAATTCTCTTCACAACGCGATGCAATTGCGATGGAGTGGTGAACTTTGATATGGAGACGAAATCTTGTAGATCTCGGGGTGGTAGCTCCACAGACAGCCGACGACTGGATTGGGGGTGGTACAATTGAATCACAAACATCTCGCCAACGTGCATTTGAACGAGAGAGAGGATCCACAACTCAGCTCTTGAGCCCTCCTCTACGGATTCACCAGGCAAGTAAATTGCCCGACGGATGTGAACACGACCAGGTGATCTCTCTCTTGTGCGAACGTAAACTCGGACAGCTATGACATCGCTGCTCGGATTCGCTGGGACCAAAAGCTGGTGAGTCACACACAAGGGTACTCTTCGACCACTAATCTCGGAGCGCTTGGCACGGGTTTGCCTAGAGTGGAACAGGTGCAAACGATCCAGCACCATATTTGCGAGTCTCGAAGGCAAGTACGCAGGAATTCGGCTGGCTTGCTCGGCGCTCATTCGCTCGAGTATACTTTCAAGTCCCACAATAGTGCGTACAGCACCAACGGAGTTGATGCATACAAATTTCTGTTGGCCATCAATACAAGCTTTCCGAAGAGCATCATTACCGTGCACAAATGCATCTACTTGAACCCGACCTCGAGAGAGCTCTGACAGAGTCACTGTAGCCATAATGCCACCAACACAGAGAACTCGTCGAAGAAGGCGTATTGCGCGGGGCGGATGACTAACTGTGAATTCGAGTGGACCAGCGATGATACTTCCGCTGATGGTAGCACAGGTGCTCTACTGCCGCCACAGCCAGAGTACGCTCCAGTCTGAATGACACTTAGACGCACAAGCCGATCACACAGTTCATGAATTGTGGTAGGTGGACGCTTGCAGTCAGCACGCTCAAGCGAGTTTGGTGCGAGTAGCGTCTCGACTTGTGCCTCGGAGATAGCGGTCATCCAGCGCTGGCTAGACCCAGGTGCGTATGCACTGAAGAAAAAGCGCCCGCAATCTCGAAAAACAGACACAATGCAGCGCTCGCCTCCGTCTAATTCGTGTGCTGTACGATAAATACAAACATCCGCAAGAGCAGCGTCTAGAAGCTCTCTCATCGCCAAGTTCTCTCCCTCTACAATCCAATCAGCAAGAGAAGTCTCTGATTCAGGCTCATCAGAGAAACACTGGGTAGATGCTCCATGCGTCTCATCAGCATTACTGTAAGTAATAACACTCCCAAACAGACCAAGCACAGGCCTACTTCGAGTGATAGGCGGGACAATTCCGTTGCCGTCTGAGATCGAATGAGCAAGTGACACTATAGACTCTACCCATGATGAAAGTGCATTCAGGAGATATACACTCCCAGGGATTCTTCTTGATCGTTAGTTGCTGCTGACTGAAAACTCTGCTGCGACAGTGCGTGACGACGTGAAGGCCAAGCGGGATGACTCAGGTACCGATCCAGTGCCACAAGATTGTCGATTGGCACTGTGTCGGTGCGCACCGCTAGCAAGTTTGAGCTGAAGGAAGCGTGGGTTACCCAGGAGTCGCCGTGACAGACGCCAGCTTACAACTGTAGAAGACGCATTAGGTCCCGCATACGTCTTTCCCGGAGTAAGCAAAACAATCACAGCCTCCATGACTAGCACAAGGGAGGGGTGGGGTTGTATAGAATCAGTTGGGTCGTCGCTTATTGTGCTTGTTGCTTCCATTTCCGTGGTCATTCGAGGCTGTGATAACACAAACAAATGTTGCGCAGCATTTTCCAACGCGACTTTGAGTTCGCCATCCACTACCATCGCCGACCTTTGAACTTTTGTTGAGGTTTGCATTTGAGGATCTTGTTCTTCGGGTCGATTTTTAAGCGAGCCCCGGAGAAGAACACAATGAGGAGAAGGGTGAATAGCTGCTTTGACAGCTGCAAACGCGTTGATGAACCGTCTGCGGCTGGCATCTCGCAAACCAATATCACCTTCAAGAACGACGCAATAGCCCAAGGATATTGCGGAGCGGATTGCGTGTATATCAAACATTGGTGGGCTGACACTAGCGTCGATTACTTTGCCAACCCCCTGCGCTATACGAGCCTGCGGAACAGTCCTGTCTTGCGTCATAGCTCCCACGTAAGTCATCGTCGTAGACTTGGTATTGGGATGCGGTGAATTTATAATGACAAAACGACCCGGGAGAGCTTCCATCAAACATTTTAAAATGCTTTGCTTGGCGCGGACTGGCATGTCTGAAGCCACTACGAGTAGGACTGCACGCTTTCGGTGGCTGTTGATTTCTCCAGACAAGCTTGAAGCTTGGGTACAGCGAAGCGACTCAACTGGAACAAAGTGCCGCTCTGCAACTTCGTCATTGATGCTGTTTTCTTTCTTTTCCGCTCCCTCCTGATCTTGTTCTTTGTCGCTCAGTGCCTTAGAGACAACAAAGAACTCGGCATTGTTTTCTTTATCCTTGATATAGCTGAGTGGCGGCAAGCAATCAGTATCACCGTCTGGAAGTACATGCTGCAATTTCGTCACTTCAGCGTATGCTAATATCCATCGAAAGATGGCACACGCAGCACGGGCTCCACGTGAAAGGGTCTCGAAAGTGTGTAACACAGAAGAATGGATCGTTTGCTAGCGTTTCTAGCAGTTTACACCCCAATGATGAATGACGGATGTGGCGCTTGGAGTCATCCGCAGCAAGCGATATTTTTTTCATCCTACGCAAAAGAGAGACAGAACAGCTAAGGAATTGGGCGGCTTCTCTCCAACGAACATTCGGAATGTCCCACTCGTCATCCGAGTCGCTTGTGAACAGCATCAATATTCGAACAATGCCCAGCACTAACGATGAAAGCGCCTCGCCCCCGACATTCGAAGTGGATTTCAACAAGGGCGGAACAGCTACCATCCGCCCACACGCACTTGCGAGATCCTTGAGGTCAGATGCGACAATAGCTAAGGAAGTTGGTTCAGTCTGTACTATCGAAGCCAATAGATTTGATCGAGCAGCAAACAAATGCCGGATCTTGCGCATCCGCACACGACCAAGTCTTCCTCGGACAATACGCTGGATATCTTGAGCACTTTTCTCGATATGAAGTGCGAGTCGTTTGGTACGAACCCGTCTTCGTGAAAGCATTCCACGAGCTACTCTCTGGAGCTGAATGATGGCTGTTCTTTCCCAAAAGAGTCGAGCAACGCGTCGCCGTACTAAGAATCCGCGCGCACCGGCCTGAATAAAGGTGCTAGCAACAACAAAAGCGACTCTCATACGTACGAACGCCGTGCGGGCAAGCATACCGCGAGCCTGAGCTTGAATGATGGTTGCGCACAGATGCTTCACGACTGGAGTTGCCAATTGAAGTTCACCTTCTGCTGGCTTGCCATTTAGAGACATTGGCTGACTTTCATGCGCTGTGCCTTTAGATTTGATTACCTCAATCTGGGCTCGATGCTGTTAGAAGAAGTCCACAACCACGGTGAGAAAAGTGCCATAAAATGGTGATTCAGAGACAGTTTGCTTACCCTTTCGTCGATGGCCGACTTCTGCTCCACCTTGTACGTGGTGATAATGTCCTGCTTGCGGTCGATATTTTTGCATTTACGCTCCCATATAGCTTTCTTCTCTGCCAATTCCTGCCGCAATACTGCGGCCTCTGCTATTGAGGTTTTTGCAAGCTCTTCGAGCTCATCTCCTAACAACTGGAGCCCAGGAATACTTTCAAAGTACGCGACATCCATATCTTTCCGCTCGATCTGCTCACGAAGAGCATCCATAGCACTCTCAAATTGAGTCAAAGCCCGCCTTTCAAGTTCCAGCGCATCTTCGTACTGTGCACCCCGTGATCGTGATTGCCCGTACATCTTAGAGCGTTGTGGTGGTTGTCCACCACGGTTGTTGTATGAGAAAGGTCCCGTTGATTTGTGTGGTTTAGTTCTCGATAAGGCGGTTGCGGGTTTTGAAATGGGCCCAAGAACCCCAGCACGTTTTTTTGTGATAAACTTGCCGCTCAATACAGACCCGGGAGCTGCCACCATCGGTTTGGACAAAGTTTCCGATTCGTTGCGCGTATCACCATCACTGGACTGGCCACGTGGCGAGCTGCTGGTTTCATTTGTCGCGTCATTGCCAGCAAAATAGACGCCCCCAGCCATTGCGATCATGTTGGCTCGGCGTCGAGCTTCCTCCACAGGAACTATTCGACCTTGCCAGTCGCGAGTCAATTGTCCAAAGCGCCCCTCCTCTTCCAACACAACAATTTCTGCGTCTTCAATACGCAGCATGTCCAGATCTCCGATTTGTGACGGAAGGACGGTCGGGTGTCGACGCTGACTGCGAGTGGATGGTCGAGCGGCTTCTTTGGATTTTTGTTCGGGTGTTGCTGTGGATAACGAGGATGTCGACATGAGCTCTTCGTCATTGATGACACGAGTCTCATACGGATTCTTGGCACGTTTCCGTTCAGCTAGCGCAAATGCTGCAGCCGTATTCATACGTGATTCTCTGGTATTCGTTTACCACCAACCTCAATGAACCTACTTGAATCATTGACAAACGCATGCGGAGTTCGCTCCGGCGAAGCAGGACCTCCGTCACTGAGCTTGGTCCGGCAATCGAGATTAACTGGAAGGATAAACGGGTTGCGCTCCAATGTGAAACCGAGCCACTGCGTAAGGGCAGTGTGTTTACCAAGGAACTCTATGTCAGACGGAATCTTCAGGAGGTAGTTGACTCCATTCCAAAGGTATGGCGCGATCACATCAGATACCGAGGCTTTCCCGTTTAGTTCTCGCTGGGTCCTTTTTCGCCAAGTTGCAATCGCCTCCACACACTCAAGCGTGGCTACTCGAAGCAGATCCAGCAGGTCCACTGTCTCACCCAAATGCGCACCACTGACCCTGCTGTCTGCGCTCGCTCGTGCAAGCCGCTGGAGATACCCCTCTCGAACGAGAATGCATTTTACCACTTCGAGCTCCTGAAGGTGGGTGGGTACAGTATGAATCAGATACATCGAAACAGCAAGTGCGTCTGAAGCGTGTTGACCACCTCGCCGTTGTCGGTGGCAGGACTTTCGCTGAATATGTTATTGTGTTCGAGGATGCAGATACTTTTGGCAGTCTTGAAACCTAAGTTGTGTGTCCGTGACACATGTTAGATCGGCATGAACAGCGCAGAGACTATGTGAATAGAGTTGCACCTTGTCTGGGGAAGTCGTTCGAGTTGATCTGCTACCAGCAGCGTCCGGACGTGCACGCTTCTTTGTGATAATCGGAAACTCGACTCCCCCACTGCAATGTTACAACCACTTCAATTTAACGCCTAGCTCTTTGCGTTGGCATTTCAGCACCAAGTGCTTGCACAACTATAGCGTCATTACCCATTTGCTTTTGGTGGCGCTCGAACCCGATCCTTAGGAGGAGAAATTGCTGCTTGTTTCATACCCGCTGCATCTAAGCCTTACGACCTGGGGCCAATAAATCGTGAGCTGAGAGCAAGAAGGCACCGCCTCGATGCGGCGGGTTTATTTGCGATAGCAACCCGTTCAAGCTATTCATGCAGTTTCAGTTGTACTGCGCCTTTCCAAGAGGTCAGCATCACTCGATATATTGGAGACGGTCATGGAGCTCATCGCTAATGCCACCGATAGTAGACTCGGACCATAGGTGTTCTTGCTCGATGATCTGCCTGGTCAGCTATCGAGTCAAAAAGGTTTTGTCTGCTGAGTTAGTTCACCTAAAGAAGCGCTGGAGCTCGGTCATGGCCGCAAGAATCACCTTATCCGTCTCCTTATCGGCGACGACCGCCTTTTCTGGTTTCAAACTGACGATTCTTTGCTTGGGACCGTGGCGGGCGTCGAGCTCCTCTCGATATCGGCGCGCCGCCTTGGTAGCTTCGAGCTTTCGGAGCTCCCGCACATCTCGACACAAGGGACTCTTGGCCTGCAAAGGCCTTTGCCTTAGCAGTCAGAGGTACTCCAGGTCGTGGAATTCCCAAGAATGCCATGTCGTCCCTGGTCGCAGCGAGAGGGTTTGCGACCTCGAACAGTGCTTGAAGACGGACGCTCTGCATTCACCGGTGCCTTCCATTCGACTTGGCAATCGAGACTATGCCGCTTAATATCAGGAAGGTTGATGTCATCTTTGGAATGACCGTTTGCTGATACAGGATTTGCTCCATCAGCTGCCTTGGGTAGTCCGTCCTCTTGCTGAAACCGCATCTCTTGCAACTTCCTTAGGGCGAACATCAACTGCTCTTGGCGCGCTTGCTCACGTATTGCCTTTAGCTGCAGCTCATCGGGGTCATTTGCTGCTCTATCTAGCTCTTTCAGTGGCCGATCAAATCCTTGCCGAGGTGTGCTTGGTGCTGCATTCGGCGCCGATGAATGTGAAGGATCAGCACGGATTTTAGCTTGGATACCCAATCTTCCAAGTTGCTCCTCCAATACCTTTCGCTCGGTTACGTTGCTACACTTGCCACGACTACCTGTAGCAAGACGGTCAACTGCATATCGCTCGAGATGAATTCGCATGGGTGGCTCTCGCAATAGTACGTCCATTGTCGGTCGATGCTCTGGTTGGAGCGCCAGCATCTTACTCACTAGGTGTCCGAGCTGTGGTGAAAACGCTGCTGGAATTGGAGCGTATTTGCCAGTACAGATCTTGCGCATAAGTTGCGGAGTGCTCGTGCCAGCAAATGGTGGAGATCCAGTACAAAGTTCGTATAGAACACATCCAAGTGCCCACACATCGGAGCTGAATGTGTACGACTTGCCTTCAAACATCTCTGGTGCCATGTACAATGGCGTTCCAATGACTGTGGTAGCCATCGCGTCCCCACCAGCTGGTGTCCCGAGCTCTCGAGCTATCCCGAGATCTCCCAACACCAAGAAACCCTCATTCGAAAGAAATACATTGGCTGTCTTGACGTCCCTGTGGAGAACTTTGAGCGAGTGCATATGGTGGAGCGCGAGGGCGAGCTGCACAAACCAAAACCAAATCGTCTCCTCGGTAAGGTCGACCTCGGGTACTTAGCTACCCGAAGGTGTGAGCGCAAATCGCCGCCCGAGCAATAATCCATCACGATTAGTTGCTTGGAGGACGCAAGAGTCGGATCAAGTTCGGATGACGAAGTTTCTTCATAATGGCCGCCTCCATTGACCACAGCGCTACAGCCATTTGCATTCGAAGGCAATTGGATGCCATATGAATGTGACGAAGGACTTTGACGCAGACGAGCTTTCCACCAGACTTCTTTTCTCGAACGAGGAAGACGGTGCCAAACGAGCCTTCACCCAAGGACTTGATCCTACAAAAACGCCTCTCATCAGAAATCACATGCAGCGAGCTATTGCTCAGCATGTGGTGCCTACTTGATGAAGTTCTCCATTGAGCTGTGTTTTCATGCACGAAACACGAAGTGGTGAGTTAAAGCAGCGTCGCCCAGGCCCTATAAATACTAAAGCATCGTTTTTCATATTGTCTCAAAGCCAAACACCTCCGTCCTCCTCGTCTTCCTCCGTGTCGAAAGGATGCTGCGTTTGCCGCTGGATCTTCGCTGTTGATGACATGGATCGGTGACGAGGAGAGTTGTGGGCTTCAGACGTCCTCTGAACCACTGACCTTTGCTCCTGATAACTGATGCTCGCAGGGTCGTCGTTCGCACCAGATAAGCTATCTCGAGATTTCTTGTGAGAAAACACTTTGAACAGAGACGAGCGGAGGCTGCGCATCGCATTGGAGCTCTCAAAGTCCTCCCGCTCTCGCGCAAGATCCACATCGGACATGATTGAAGAGCGCCGGCTTCCCATGGAAGAAGCGTTAGACATTCTTCGCTCATGCTCAAGCTGCTCGCGCACGTGATCAAGTTCACGGCGAACGCGCGCAATATCCTCTTGCTTCTCTTGCTCAATTTTGATCGAGCGCTGCTTGGAGTGCTCAGCAGCTAAACGAAGCGTTCGCTCCATACTTTGAACTGCAGCACGAAGCTCCTCTGCTTCCTTTCGGGCTTTCTCGAGCTCACTTTGGAGCTTTAGCCTGCTTGGCATCCTCGTTCGCATCAGCTCTCAACGGCTCGAATTTGCGCAGATGATCGATTTCCGGGAGACCGATCACCGCGTGCAGCTCGTTTACAAGATGAACTTTTTTCTCCTCTTGTGTTTCAGGAACTGTACCACTGGAATGTTCGCTATGACGAAACGACGACACTCTTGATGGCAGTGGTACGTGCGATAAGTCATCATCACCATCCTCGAACGATGAGAAAGAAGTGGTGTTCCAGTGCTCATCCGAAATCATGACGTCTTCATCTTCGTCGAGCCCTTCAACATCGTTCGTATCTGGGCCATCCCAGCTCGACTGCGATAGTACTTCGTCATCACCACCTTGGGCTTCAGCCTCCGCTTTCTTCCGAGCTCGGCGCTCGCGAACAATGCGGCGCAGACGAGCTCGCATTTTGGTCAGCACCACAAGCTGATTCAGCCGTTGCTTCATGTGGTTGTTGTCGGATTGCATCTTGCTCACGAGTTCTTCTTGTTCATACATTGCGCGGTCTTGGTTCGCTTGCGATGCCTGAAAGGCGGCATCGATAGCTTCTTGACTCGCATCCAGCGACTGAACTTGCTGCATCCATTCCGACAGACCCTCAGCGCGGTGGAGTAGAGCCAGCGCCTTCTTTTTTACTCTGCGCACACAACGTTAGATTAGCCTTTCTAGGGCAAGGCAGGCAAGGGAGACAATATTTACGCACACGTCCTGGAGATCTGGAGAGTGCTGCTGGCGTCGACCAATTCCGATGAGCAACTGTCCCGCAAGAATGTAGTCGTCGAATCGCCGTGCGAACATGGCGCATGCGCTCGTTCATGATCGCGCGCTGCGCCACACGCACCTGCCTCCGTGTAGTCTGGCCCCAGGAGCTCAGCAGCAGACGGAGAGGGTTCTGCTCGCTCAGGGGTCGGCGTCAGCTGCTCTTGCTCTCGCGCAGAAGGCAACAGAGGCGTTTCCTGGCGGATCAGTCGGAGTGCGCATTGAAAGCCGCTGGGCAGGCAGCTGTCTCGCTGGGCTGGGTGCGAGCTGCGGAGGCCGCGGGAGCTCGTACTGGGGCTGCGGAGGCTCATACTGTGGCTGCGGGGCCTCCTGCCGGGGCTGTGGAGGCTCGTACTTGGGCTGCGGAGGCTCATACTTGGGCTGCGAAGGCTCATACTTGGGCTGCGGAGGCTCGTACTTGGGCTGCGGAGGCTCGTTCAGCGGCCGAACCTGCAGTCGTACGGGCAGCCACGACGGCCCCGCCGCCTCACCGCCGTCACCCGCCGCCGCTGGCCCGCCCGCCCTCGCCGACGCGCGGCGCTGGGTCCTTCCCTCGGGCACCTGCGGCCAGCCGTCGGGCCCCACGCGCGTCGTCATGTTGGGTGCCGCGGGCCACCCGTGCTCGTCCGTGGCCACCGCCGACGAGCGCCTCGACACGCGCACCACGGGCACCGCGGGCCACGCCAGCGCGTCGACGGGTGACGCCAGCGCGTCGGCGGGCGGCGCGCGCTCGCCGTAGTCGATGGCGCTGACGCTCAGCGCTGCGGGGCCGGCGGCCGCGGGGCTCTTGGGCGCGCGCAGCGCCTTCAGCCGCGCCTCCAGGTCGAGGCGCGCGGCCATGGCGGCGATTTCTTCAATGTGGCCGGGCGGAATTGAACCTGGCGTTGTGGGTGCAGGTTTGGTGGCCGGATAAAGACAGGTTTTGGAGATGAAACCTAGGCGCCCCCAAGAGGGAGGTATACAGAAGTGGATTTTCTGACCGTAGGTTTTTCTACTTGGTTTGAAAGCCCCGAGTGACCCGCGTCACACGTCACAGGCCGGTGCGCAGCGTCGTGAGGCCCGGCGCCACCTTGGCCCCGAGCGTCGCCACCAGCTGCCGCACGCCGATGCGCAGCTTGACGCTCTCGGCGCCGCCGCCCAGCCAGATGAAGGGCATGGCGGCCGCGTCGCCTGCCACGATGACCTGGCAGCAATAGGTGAGTTTGCGGAACTCGGAGGAGTGGAAACCTGGCGGGGACTCACCGGGATGGGGCTCGTCATGCCGAACGGGGACACACCGTTGTGCTGGAAGCCCGTGAGTGCGGCCGAGACCTGCGAGCAAGCGATGTTGTGAGAGTTTTTAGAGGCGAGTGGGCGAGAAGCGCAGCCCAGATCGAGACGCACGTCGGCCGGCGCGTGCTGGAAGTTGAAGTGCTTGCGGCCGGGGCGCTTCGGACTCGGGCAGCTGCTCGCGCACGAAGCGCATGAGCTGCTCGGCATTCAGCTTGGCATTGTACTGCAGCACAACGCAGTAGTACCTGGTCCACTCACGGTCAGCCTCCATCTGCGCCCAGCCCCGCCGGCAGCCCACGCACTTGCTGTTGCGCGGGTCCTCCAATCCGGCGCTCGTGCACGCCGTGTTCTCCACCACGATGCTCTTGCACAGGTGCGGCACCTGGCACCCCAGGAACGCGCTGCCGCCGCTCGTCAGTCGCCCGCCAGTCTCCACCACGCGCCACATGCACTCACGCGCGCTGCGCCAGCGGCCACGAGTAGTAGTCGGCAGGCGCCGAGCGCAGGAAGGCGCTCGTCGCGCCGCCGCGCTCCAGGTGCGCGCGCACGCGCTGCACGCTCTCGAGCTCGGCCGCCGCGCGCTCCAGCGCCTCCAGGCGCGCCCTGGCGCTCTCCACGCGCGTCGCCAGCTGCTCGACGGTCGCCTGCGGCCCACGCGAGCGGTTAGCGGCGGCGCCGGCGGGTGCGCGAGCGATCCATTCGCACCATGAGCGAGCCTTCTTGGTGTGTGGCAGACAAGGCCGAAGAGCTACGAGCCCGCTACATTTGATATTTCGCGAGAGCGGACTCGCAAGGGTATCAACTATAGCGAAGCAAGCTCCCTGAACTTCTTTTCGTGTTGAAGCAAGCTCCCTGAACTTCTTTTCGTGCTGAAGACCCAGTCCACGTTGCCTGGACACTGTAACAGTGGTCTTGGAAGGTGCCCAGCCCCCACCAAGAGGATTCATCAGCCTCCCTCTTTTCCTCGCGATCCAGTGCGGGAGCACCACCATGATTCATCGATTCCTGCATCCTTGAGTCAAGATGTCATTGCCACGCGACGTTGCTCTCGCCGTAGGTACCCAAGCGAATGCTTCAACTGCTTGAGGACGCCCTCACCTCAGTCCGCAAAGGAACGTGATCCTCCCCTATCTGGCCAGCAAGGGTGCGACCACTCGCTACTGGTGGCGCATATCCCACCGTTCCGCGTCTGGCGGCCGCGGATACCGTCAGTGCTACTGTAGGCGATCGAGCCAAGCCAAGAGCCCAGCATTCTCGGGTTTTTCTCTCCGCCCGGTGGTCGGTGTGAGCCTTTCGCTGCTTCTGGAACTCTGTGGCCGCGTGTCTCGTGGCTGTCCTCGCCATTTTGCTCACTCCGAACGAGCCTTCGCACTCGAACACCTTGACGCAGCTCATGCTCCCGCTGGTCTTGGAGCGCCTCGGGCCTCAAGGAAGGCAGCGGAGAAGGCGACGGCAGCGCGACAAGCGGCGAGTTCTCCAACAGTATTGACTCGCGAAGTGGCAGACAGAACGGTTTGGTGATTGGTTGAAATTTTGATTTGTCGAACTGCGATTGGCTGTTTCAAGTAAAGAGTTTTGATTCGCTAAAAATATGATATTTGAAGCTGTTTGGTTGGCTGAAAAGAGGACAGACCACCAAACGACGCGAGTTGATGCTGACCTTGGCGAAGGAGATCGCCATGCAGCTCTGCGTTCCTCTCCATCGTCCATTGATACTCGCAGTATCGCCAAAGAAAGCAAAGGGAATGCTTCATGTATAGCTCTGTTCATGAACAGAAGTCTGAACCTCCAAGCTCCATTGCGCAGGAAACGACAGTTAGCTGCCATTTTGACTTGCGCAGTAAGCATTGGCAGCCTGTGCTTCAACTTGAGACACCATTCATCCCTATCGCTCCAACTCCAACGGCCATACATGATCACCATACTCCGCTCTAGTGCTTTGCCCCCACTTGCCATTCTTCCTCCAGCCGCGCACTCCACGGCAGCTCTGCCAGACCGCAGCCTCTGCGGAAGGCAGTCGCCCGCCATGAGCGGCAAGCGCAAGCGGACGGAAGAAGAGAAGCAGTGGGCCAAGACCCACACCTACTCGACCGTGACCTGCAAGCTCGCTCAGGTGTGCCCACATCCAGATCTTGTCGAGGAGATCCAGCACTCGTGTGTCGTGCTGAAGCAGATCCAGAGCGAGGCTTGGCATATTGCCAACCTGCATCTACAGCATTGTTTCCGGGACCACCTCGAACTACCGAAGCTGGACCAGACCTTCTTCCTTTGGTGCTGTGAAGGGGCACGAGCAGAAGGAATGCATGCAGCACCTCAGCGAACCATTAGTGAAGAGCACCGTCGCCACCGTCATGAAGTGATGACAACTGCTCAGCTCTACCGTGCACGACGAGAGAGCACAGAGAACTACACCGCGCCTGAGCGGCTCAAGTTTGAAGGAGGTGTGATCAACTCGCTGGCAGCACAGATGCGGGTGAACGCGAAAAACATGGTCGTGCTCCACTTCGGCAAGCGACTAGCAATGACTGTTCGACTCATGGTAGAAGCGAGATCTCTTGGGCTCGTTCCGAGGCCGATCGATAGACGCTTAACACCTGAAGAGACAGCGGCTGAGCAAGCGGTGAAGCGGGCCGTCAATGCTGACGTCAAGCGACTGGTCGCCGCATGCTATCGCCCTGATGACAGCCCATTCCAGCAGGACGAGAGGGAGCTGCGCGACTGGCTGGAAATGCCACCGCATGAGAACGTGATTGAGCACAACCTCGAGCACTTTGTGGGGAAGCTCCACGAGATCCAGCAGATCGTGGAGGCGTCACAGACTCAAGACCCAACGAAGAAAGGCATTCGGGGGTTCACGTTGCTACCATGCTCGAGCTCCTACGTTCCACTGCACATGATGATTGACGGCAAAGGACTCTATGGTTTGTGTGCGAGGGTGTTTCAAGGCACTGGCAGAAATCCTATCGGCGCACCTGTTCGTACAAGTGGCAGCTCTATCGATGAGAAGGTCTTCATGCAGCAGAGGGAGGCTTTGTTCCGACGTGCTTTTGTTGTCGAGCCATTCGAAACGAGGGTGCATGACTCGGGCGTTTCCCGTCGCGAGTTCAACAACATGGATGCCAACACCAAAGCGCACTTCGCCAGTCGTATGTTCGCGAACCAGATCACGAGCGACGGCTACAGTGCTTCTGTGCTGCTGTCCCGGCCGATGTCGGACTGGGAGTTGACGGTCAAGGAGATCAAGAAGCAGAAGAAGAAGGAGAAGCGTGAAGGGAAGAAGAAGCAGAAGTCCGACCGTCCGGTAGAGATGGACCTGGAGTGGCTGGCGATTCCGAGCAACTACCGCCCAACAAGGATGATTGGTGTTGACCCTGGCAAGCGCAATCTCTGCACTGCATACAGAGATGGTGATGGCACGCCTCGCGAGCATGTTGTCGAGATCAGCACTGCCGAGTATCGGCACATGGCGGGGATGAACAAGCGGACGTACTGGTTCGAGAACCTGAAGAAGCGAGAGCATGCGTACAGCGACGCACTCGTCCGCATCCCGAGCTTCAAGACGGCCAGCTTCGACACCTACCTCGACCGCCTGCCGATCTACTGGAAGAATGTTCACTTCCTCATCTCGTTCAGTGCGAATCACGGGTTCCGCAAGTGGCGGTTCTTTGTGCGCCGAATGAAGATGAAGGCCCTCGACGCATTGGCGAAGCGTGTAGTGCCAGATCCAAGTTCTCGTGTGTTGGTGGGGTATGGCGATTGGAGTCGCCAAGACAACATCCACGGCCATCCTTCTGTACCGGTCAAGGGTTTTCGCCAAGCGCTCAAGCGCCGAGCGACTGTTGTTCCTGTGGACGAGTTCCGTACAAGTAAGCTATGCTCCGAGTGTCATAAACCGCTGAAGAATGCGATTCTTCCTGTGCACTCCGGCTCCCAAGTCTTGGCGACCACCAAAAATGTGTTGCGCTGTGAAACCAGTTCATGCAATTCAACGCTCTGGGGTCGAGACGTCAACGCCGCTCGCAATATCCTACATCTCCTGTCGGCCAAGCTCGCTGGAGCTGAGCGACCACGGGCTTTTCGCCGGGTCAAGTCGACGTGAGCAGAGTGGGATCACCGTGCGTGAGAAGTTGCACGCACCCATAGGCTGGATGGCCGCTGTGATCTTTCAGCCACAGGGCCCATATGCCCGAAATACCCGTTGTTGAAGCTATCAATACCCGCCGCGCACTGCTGCTGATTCTATCCCCGCCCACTGGCCGAGGCCTTGCATCAGACCGAGACAACATGCCGACGTCGCTGGCGTCGACCGCGCGGACGGCGGACCGCGAGCGGCTGCGTGATAAGGCGCGGCGTATGCAGATGCACGAGAACCTGCGGCTCGCCATGTGCGCGCGGCTGCAGCAGCAGCTGCGCAAGCCGCCCAAGCTCGCAGATGAGCTTGCTACGCCTGTGCTGCTTGAGCTCAAGCGCCGCGGGCTGGGTGCCGACGTGAGCGATGCCGAGCTGGCCGCCGTCGTACGGGAGCTGTGTGCGCAGCCCAGGCGCCACGACTTCACAAATGCTGCTCCAACTGCAAGAGAGGAGCCGCAGATAGAGAAGAAAGCCTCAGGTCGCCGCTCGTCTTCTTCGTCCAAAGACCGGTCAGCGAGGAAGCAGCCGGCCAAAAGCACCACAAGCAACAACGACACCGGGAAGGGGCCGTTCGCGACCGACAAGCCCGAGGCAGACACGTACGTGACCGAGACGCAGCTCCAGCAGCGCAGCACAGGCTTTTCTCTCCCGCCCCGCGTATCGCCCAAGCGTGAGCGCGATAGCGGCATCTGGGAGAAGATTGTCAAGTTCAGCTCAGTCGAAGAACAGCGCGAGGCGGAGCGCAAGCGCGCGCTGCGTGAGAAGCAGCGAGAGGAGCTCGCGACCAAGCTTGCTGCGCAGCTAGAGGCAAAGCAGCAGCAGAAACAGCAAGAACGGCAGTTGAGCGCCGAGTTTCACCGCCAGACCGTCGAACGCCTAAGGGAGCAAGACGAGCTTGAGCGAAACAAGGAGCGTGATCGTCTCGAGCGTGCCAAGGCCCTCACTCAGATCCAGAAGCAGCAGCGGGAAACTAAGGCGCAGCAGCTCGAGCGCGAAAAGGAAGTGCGTCGGCAGCAAGAGGAGCGCGCAGCTGCACTGCTCCGAAAGCAGCGCGAGGATGATCAGGCGCGTGACCGAGCTCGCAAAGAGGCCGAGAAGAGGCGCGTGGAGCTCGTGCAGGCAGAGAACGAGCAGCAATTGGCTCGTAAGCGGGAAGAGCGTGAGCGAGAGCATGCACGAGACATGCAGCTGGCCGAGCAGTACATCAAGATGGAAGAAGCCAAAGAAGCCTCGAGACGCGCGCAATTGGACGCATTGGCGCAGAGTATCCAGAAGAAGATGAAGGTGTTCGACGACACGGCCAAAGCCGACACGGATGCTCGAGCAAAAGAAGAGGAACAGCGAGTGCTCAAGTATCAGCAAGAGTACGCAGCGCAGCAGGCGCAGCGAGAGCGAGAGAAAAAAGAGCAAGCTGAAGCACGAAGTTTGGCGCAGCAGGAATTTTTACGCAAGCAAATGACCGACAAGCGGGCAAGGGAGGAAGAGGCAAAGCGGGAGATGAACAAACAGGCCGAACTGTGGAAACAGGAGCGAATTGAGGCCGAACGGCGAGAGCGGTTGGCTGCTCAACAACGCGACGCACGCAATCGGTCACAGCAGGAAATTTTGCGAGAGCAGATCCGAGAGCGGGAGGCAAAAAGCCTTGTGGCAGATCAGTCGCCGTTGGAAGTGCAGCTCAATGCTGGGCTGCTAGACAAAATCCAGCGGCAGTCTGGAGTCGTGAGCGACACACAATCGCGGTCTCGGCAGGTGCGGAACTCTCTGTGAGCTTACTTGTTACAGTGCCCCTGAATTTGACCGCTCTTGTGATGCAGTTGCAGCAGCAAGAAGAGGCGAGCTTTGAGCAGCGAAGAGGGGGTGGCAAGCGGTAGCGAGTACTGTAGTAGCGAATGAGCAAGTAATATCAACAAGCGCCTTGGTCTCAGCGTCCCGCTGTATGTAAGCACCCACCGCCGCCACAGCGACCACGACTGTCCTCATCTCAAGCTGATGCTCAATCCGACCGACTCATTTCCTCAACAGTCTATCTGTCCCGGCAAGCCGGTCTTCGAGTCACCGCGTCTACTGTGGCCACTACTGTGTTGCTTGCTTACTTGGACCGCGCGAGCTCCTCGACAAACTGTCCAAGATCAGTCACGGCCTGCTTCCTACCAACACTATTGTCGTTCTTGAGCTCAAGCCACTTGCCGCACGACGGCGGCAGCACTACGCCCTCCTTGACCAAGTGCCGCAGCAGCTTCTTCACCTCGTCTGATAGCCAACAAAATATCGTCAGTTCCACAATACAACCAACCAACACCTCCCACACATCTCCCACTCACCCTGGTCGCTACGCGTCTGGATAATGGCGGCCACAAGGCGAGTCTGAATCTCAGGACTTCCGCAAAAGCCTGTGAGCAGCATTCCCCGCTCACTCGAAGGCAGCTCGCCAGGTTTGCCGACCGACAGGATCAGCAGACATGTGTACGGAGCAAACACAGTGTCCAGACGCAGATCGTGCGGAATGTTCTTCTCGATCCACTGCACCACATCGTCGAACGCCCCGCCTGCCTCCAGCTTCGATGCAAGCTCAAAAGCAGGGTCCAGCGTAAGCACCTCACTCAATTTGTACTTGTCGCTCCAGCTCTTCAGCTCATTGGCTGTTCGCAGGTGCGCCGGAAGGATGCTGAACAAATTCACATACGTCGAGTGCAACTCACGCTTCGTCTTCTCCACGCTAGCAGCTGCAAGTAGGTTTAATGTGCAACCAATCATCGCGGCGAGGAAACCACCGTCCACAAGCTCCTCGTAGACGTCACTTTCAATGCGGCTGCCGCTAGCACCGATGAGCCAATCCAACGTCATGCCCGACTTCGCTGAGTCCTGCATGTAGGTGAAGCAAATGCCAGCGAGGTGCTCGTGCAGCTTCGGGACATCGCACCAGAGATCGCCCGAGATCTCGATCGTCTTCTCCAGTCCGTGTCGGATGCCTTCGAACGACAACGAGCGCTTCTCAATGCTCAGCTTTTCGAGCAGCTCGACCATCTTTTCGCGCGCTTCCGCCTTGGCCTCGATAGCATTTGTGAGCACAGTAGCGGCAAACACGCGGGCAACATCCTCGTGGTTGTTGAACTCCTTCAACACCTCCTGCAAGCACGCATCCGCCTCTGCAACATCCACAATCGACACATACTCCTCTGCGATCGACTTGGCCTTCTTTTCAACCTTTTCCTTCGCGTCCTCGGGAAGAGGAGGCACACTCGGGCGCTTAGGAGTTTCCGGCTTCTTCGCCTCGGGGCGCTTCGCCATTGCAGACGGGCCAGACGATGGCTGACGTCGAGCAGCATTGCCAAAAGAGGCCGGACGGCCTTGGGGACCCGTCTTGACGGACTCGTCACGCTGGAAATTGCGCGGGATTGTCATCCGGTTCGAACTACCGCTGCGGTTGTTCATTGAGTGCGACTGGTACACTGGAGCCATGGTGTTACGGTTAAAGCCACCATCGCGCGACGAGTTCGACCGCCGGGAATCCATTCGGTAGCTATCCGAGCGACCTCCACCAGACGGCGCACTCGAGGGAGGAGCGCGCTGCTCGCGTTCAGCCTCCTTACGAATCTCATCTAGCGTCTTTGTCTTCAGCTCCTTGCGGCGTGGTTCCCACCGGTTATGACGCAGTTCGATCACATCCTTGATCATGAAGTTAATACGGGATGAGAGACGCTTGTCCTTGACAAGCTTCGTGCCGAGGTAGTGGAAGTAAGACTGCATGGAGCCCTGTGCACCATGACGGTCGAGGTCCTTGCCCATGGTCGTGAGAAGTTTACACAGTGACTCAATGTTCTCCTCATCTGGCGCGGTGTTCGGGTGCGATGGCACAAGCTCACTTGCCTGGTTAACGGTCACGCCCATGAGCTTCATAATACACTCGTGCATGATGCGCTCCTGGAGCATACCCTTGCGGTACAGCTCGCCAATGAAGCGGATGTTTCCAAGCATGCGTCCCTTCATAATGATGCGCTTCTCCTCGTAGTCGGCCTCGTCCTGGGGAGTCAGCTCACCCTTCTCCTTCGCCTGCTTGAAGCTCTCCTCCAGCTCTTCATAGATGTTGTCCTTCTCGAACTCCTCCTGGCAGGCGTTCAGCAAGATACGCTTGAACGAGCAAGCCTTGGTGGCATGGCGGCTGGCCACTTCTTCGTTCGGGAACGGCCCGTTGAGTACCTGGTCCTCGCCAAGATCTTCCATGTGCTGACCTGACCAGAAGTACTGGGCTTCGTTCTCACTGGCGCCTTCAAGCACCCACAGCTTGACAAACTTCTGGTCTTGCACGCGCACCTCGCTGAGCTTGAGATTTTCTGGGGCTGGGCTCGGCTCAAAGTCGTCGTTGTTGGCAGCATGCAGCGCCTCCGATGACGAGTCGAACGGACCGACAACCTCGGAGTCGGCGTCCGACATAGTCGTCCAGTAGAACATATTGTCATCGTCATTCTGGACAATCTTAAGGAACGACCACGACTGCCACTTGGAGTCCAGATGCACACACAGATCCGCATACATATCACAAAAGTGGGGCTCGCCGAGCGCCTTGTCGAAAATGATGCGGATCACACTCTGAAGCATCTCGAGGCTTTCCATATGGATGTTTGTGAGTTGCTCTGCAAGACGGTCGAACTTCTCGCGCGTCATCTTGTTCATAACACTCTGCACCTTCTTCTTGGCAGCCTCCAAGTTCGAAGCCGACTTAATTGGGATCCAACGATTAGCAGAGCGCGTAAGAGGCTTGACTGGGCCATCAAGAAGTGGCGGATCCGGAGCACCACGGCCGCCACGGCCACCACGACCACCACGTTCACCGCGACCACGCTTTGGCAGCTCCTGCGAACGCTGCCACTGACCGCCACCGCCGTTACCAGAGCTGGAGCCACGCGAAGTCTGACGGCTGAGCTGCTTCTCGCCACGCTCCCAGCCTCCTCCACGACCGCCGCGAGATCCACTACGACCAACTGGGCCTTCATTCACAACTTCCATTGACGGCCACTTGGAATCGGGACCCGTGACGGCAGCAGGAAGTTCAGTGTATTTCTCGCGAAAGCTCAGCAGCACTTCCAATGTGTAGGTTGCCTTTCCGTTCTTCTTCTCCACAACAACGGCAACATCCTTAGTCTTCTCAACCTTGGCCTGTTCCTGCTTCTTCTCTGACGTTTTGGTCTCCACCTGCGTCGTCGTTGTCGTTGTCGTCGTCGTCGCCGTCGCCGTCGTCGTCGTCGTCGTCGCCGTCGCCGTTGTCGTCTCCATCGTCGTCGACTTGACCTGGACCGAGGCGACTGGCTCCTGAGAAACCTCGGGAGACTTCTTCTTAGGGGAGATAGTTTTTGTCTTAGTCTCCGTCTTCTTCTCCAGGGTCTTGGTGACAGCCGGCTTCGGCGACGACACAGCCTCGGCAGCAGGCTTGGCCGCTTTCTTAGGGCTTTTTACTGGGGGCTTGACTGCTTCTGTTACCGGAGTGGGCGTGGACTCAGTAGACTTCTCCTTTGTAGCATCCACGCTCTTCGATCCGTTTGCAGGAGGAGTCGGAGTAACAGCGGCAGGAGACTGCGGCGTAGCAGCCGGCTGCACCTTCTTCTTGGGCGATTTTTTAGGTGACTTGGCCGGGGACTTGGCACCATTCGTCTGCTTTATAGGGCTTGCCGGAGCCGCCTTCTTAGGTGTGCTAGCCTCAACCTTCTTCTCAACCTCAGCCTTGAACTTTTCCTTCACGCTCTCTGCGACGCTCGACACCTTCTCTGCCGGCGCAGGCGTCGGTGTGGAGGGAGCGGGAGCCGCGGGACCGCCGATCTGGATGGGCTTTTTGGTCTTTGGATCAATGATCTCGAGCCGCTTCTTTTCGCGCGGGGCCACGACGGTCTGCGGGGGCGCCGCCGGCATGCCCATCGCGTAGGGCGGCGCCATGCCCATTCCCATAGGAGGCATGTAGCCCATCTGTGGCGGGCCGCCCATGTACGGCGGCTGGTTCATCATGTACGGCGGCATCTGCGGCGGCGGGTATCCGTAGGGCTGGCCCATCTGTGGCATGTACTGCTGCTGCATGGCGCCGCGCGGGGGTCCGCGCATGCGCTGTCCCTGGTGGTGGTGCGGCGCCGGGGGCCCGCGCATCTGCTGTGGCATGCCCGGCTGTCCTCCCTGCATGGGCGCGGGTCCTAGTCCGTGTCCGGGTGTGAACACCGGTCCGTTGTATCCTCTCGCGGGCGGCTGCGGTCGTCAATCACCTCTCCGTCAGCAAGCGCTCGAGAGCCCAACACACACACAAGCGCTCTGGCAGTACCGGGTGTCCGCCGAAGCCTGCGGGGCGGAACACTGGCGCGTGCGCGTCCATGCCGTGCGGCGGGGCCGCTCCCTGCGCGATCCACGATCCGTGAGCTCCTCCATCCCGCCTCGTCCCGCGTTCATCGCGGCGCACCTGCGGGGCGTCTCCAGGCGCGTCGTGCTGCTTGGGGCGGTACTCTGCGTGAGGGCGGCACCGTTAGACGCGGAGGCCGCGCGCGCGCGCGCAGGGGGGGCGACGCACCGTGGTGGCCGGCGCCGGGAAAGGCGCGCGGCGGCTGCTGGTGCGGGGTGTACGGCGGCTGGTGCGGCTTCATCCCGCTCGCATCTACGGCACGCGCCGGTCGCAAACGGGGGGCGGTCCTGGCGCGGCTGCCGGCCGAAGACGCAGCGCGGACCCTGGTGTCCCGCTGATCTTCTCGCCTCGCGAAGCGGGGCTGTTTGTGGTTGGCTCTCCCCTTCCCTCGCCCTCGCCTGCCACAAAGGATACCCCGCGAAAAACGTTCGCTTCTACAGAGGACAGATCTTGGGCTCACTATGCGCCCGCCCCCTCCGACGCCGTAGAAAGGCCGCGGCAACCGCGGGGGCGGCGACGCCGCGATCTTCGGGCGGGGCGGCCCACCCGCGGCATTGCGTGCGGCGCAGGAGGAGGTGCTGGCGGCGGCGGGCGGCCGGACGAGCGCGGTGCAGGGCTCGCGAGGCGCTTTTCGGCTCCGATCGGCGGTTTCCGCGCTCGAAACGACCGCGAGCTCGCTCCAACCCGAGTGAACTCGGTGGAGTTGGCGCAGCGGAGAGACGCACCTCTTCGAGCGACGCCGAGAGCTCCTTGGCGGCGCGGACGACCACCGAAAGTGCCTTGGTGCGACGACTGCTACGTTGCTGCGGACGACAGAGGAGGATCTTGCGATCTGAGGCGGTTTTCCGGTGACGCTGCTGTTGGGGAATGGGACCGCTGCTCGCCACAGACAACGGCTTGCCTTCAAGAAGGAAAAGTTTCGTCCACCATGTCGCCTGCCACGCTCGAGCTGCTCAGAGCCGATAGCCCTTCACGTTGATAGTTTGACACGAATATCTCGACTGGGCTTGGGTTTATGTGCAAAGTGCCAGCCGAATTCCCGACTTGCAGAGGCACTTGTATGTCGATGTCCTGTCCGAGCAACGAATAGCTTAGGAGTCATTTGACTTGGCTGCGTGATTTTCCGTAACTCATACCGCACCGCGATGGACGGCAGTACGAAGTCGGTGCACAAGAATTGCATATTCAACTCCAGGTTCTAGTGTTGATACCTGATATCAAAAGCGTCAATCGAGTCATCCAACAAGGAGATCTCACATTTCCCTTTCGCGAGTAACGCAGGCTGAATTTGAGCGTTGACATCCAGCCTTAGGGCCATACGACACAGGCAAGACCAATGATGTACCTTATAGCGACCGAGTGATTGCTTGCATAAGGCGTCGAAATGACTACTATGTGCCTGTGTTGCTCGAAGATTTGTTACCTCCGTTCGGATCTTCAACTGCAAATTTGCTTGTGGATAATTCGGGCGAGTCGGTCGATGCGTACCGTATCGTTGAGCGCGCAAGTGCTGCCCTCGACTCATCTGCGTTCGACGCGTACTCCCATACTTGCACTCTAGCAAGCAAGACGATGCCTTCTGTGCTCGATGTTTGCGAGAGACTTGGCTATAACGTCACAGCGGATAATCTCCAGTCATTCGTGGTGTTGACAGCAACAATACCTACTTGATTAAGAATTCGCTTCCCATACTCCTGATGCCTTTTTGGGACAATGCTCACAAAGGACGGACTGCAATTCCGGGTCGAGATGGAAGCGCATACATGCTTCGTCTCGCTGGTCAGTATGCGCGACCGGATGCAGATGTGGCCATCATTCGAGGTATAAGCCGCTCGGTTCGTGAGGCGAAGACAGAAGAGTGGCTGAAGCGTCCTGGAGGTTCATGGCGTAATGGCTGGTACGAGGATTTGATGGGATGAGCTGGTACTCAGATATGGTGACCACAAGAGCTCACGGACACTTACTCCCGACATCTCTTCGCGAATTTGTATTAAGTGCAAGTGGCATAAACGAACATGATTGTAGCCACATAAAATGTGGTGGGGAAACAACTAGGTACTTGTGGGGACCCAAATTTGTTGTGGAGCTGAGCTTTGTCGATGTAAGCACGATTATCGTCTTCAACGGCACTCAGTTCGGCATCTTCGTGTTTGAAGTCGATGTTGTACAGAGTGTTCACAGCACGTACGACTGGCCAATGGCGGTCTCCAACATTACCCTCTCTTTGCTCATCTTTCGCTGGACGGTATCGCTCCTCGCAATATACCGTGGGTATGCAACAGGAAGCGCGTCCCTGCATTACATCGGTATTGGAGCACTATCGAACGCCATGAGCTTTCAATATTTGCCGGTCCTACTACTTCCGCGATTGGGTAGCACTCTAACCGTGTTTTTCTCTTTGGGCTGTGCATTCCAAGGTCAGCAGAAAGCTTTGACTGACACTTGGTTTGTCGTGTACCCTGCTGTTATCGAGCTGATTTTAATCTATTACAGCCTGCTCAATGTTGCTGCCAAAATTTTACGTCGCCGGATCTCTGACATTCTGTTTGCACCAACAATCATCGCCCTCAGCGGCATCCACTTCTTTCGACTTCAAATTCTGCGGTCCCACTGGCTCGGCATCAACGAAGAAATCATATTGACTCTAGTATCATCGGACGAACTCAAAGCACTGTCACTAGACCAGTTCTTCACGGATATCGCACTCCGACTCAACGGAAACATCGAGAGACTCTTCATCATCAAGCTTGCCATCCTAGCTGTCAGCTTGCTACCTCTCGTTCTCACTAGATCACTTCCTGTATACCGCGAGACCTCCACATCACTGAGAGGCGTGGAGAAAGCACTGGCTATGCGGAGTACAAACGTCGCTGGTCTCGGACGATCCTCCAATGTGTATGAGCTTCTGAACAACCCAGATGTTGTCAAAATCGTTGGCTCTGGCCGTGCTTCTAGCGTCGTGGTTCCATTTGATCCTATTCGAGCGTTGAATAGCTACGAGATCATTCGCCTCGGCTGCGTGGTATACGGTAACAAATACCTCATCACAATGGATGACTGGGATCGAGTGTCGATGCTGGCGGGGTTTCGGCACATGTATCACTTATGGAATCACCGTGTTGTGGTGTTTCACTTGCGAGAGTCGAAGGTTGTGCGAGACGAGTTAGAAGTGCTGGAGCATCCTCAGTTGATGCGAGTGGACGATTCCGAGTTGACCAAAATCAGCATTTGGAGAATCTCGGGACGGTCATTGATATGCTCGTAGGAATGGAACTCAACTGAAGCAGAGGAACTTTTCACCGAATTCAGATGTCGTTTGCAAACGTGAACTGGATTGGGGAATGGAGCCGGTACTGACTCAATAATCGATCAACTCTGTGTAAAGTGCATATCGATCAATGAATGCGAGAAGAATAGGAGTAGTTGTTTTCCCATGAGGTGATGCTGTAGCTGTCTCTGAAACTCAGCGAATATCAACGGTTTGAAAGCTTGTGTGAGGCCGGTGTGTTGTGGTACAAGTTTATTCCAGAAAAACGGAGTAGGATTTCATGTTTCTACTTCGAAGTAGAGCTGATGCAAGAGTTTGGAAATGAACGATGAACGACGCTGTTTGTTTAAACATTTAACTTGTAGCGCAGCATACACGATCGATGTTGGTGAATGCACAAGGGTATGGTGATACTACAACTGTGAAGTAAGAAGTAAACGCGCCTTGACGCGCGAGTTTCAGGTTATCGCGGTTGGTCTGACTGACGGGGTCGGCAGGTTAGTATGAAAATTATTCGTTCGCAGACCAAAGGGGGCAAATACAAAACGTTTTACAATCTTATCTTCATTTCAAAGTTGATCAATCAAATCCACTCAACAAAAATATGCGCTTTAATTCCTCACTCAGGTGATGATGATGCTTGGGTGCATCACTCATTTATATCGAGCGAGGTATAATATTTTCTGCTTTCTCGGACGGATTAGACTCCCCAAGGGTGAATCGTCCATCGGAGTTGCGTGCAATTGGTAGATTTTGTTTTGAGCGACGCTTTCAATTCAGAGTCCAACATACCTTCTCGTAAGCAATTCTCTGTTCACGCAAGACATTGGGTTGGCTGCTCGAAACCCCACTAACTAACGTGGACGCTTCACGAACTCAACGATAGAAGACCGACGTGAACAGCTACCTCACCAAACAATACCAATGGATTGATGTTGCAGAGCTTCAAGCATTGCTCATTCCTTTTGCAAAAAACGAAAACGAAGCACAAGGTTGTAAGGTGCCAGCTTTATGCTATCGAAAGTAGCTTAGTAAGTGAGATACTAACTGGTACACACCGAGACTCGTGACCAAGTCACTAGCTGGTCCTGCCTATCTACTATGTGCAACACAGGACCGCTACCGACTGGTTGTGATGAATCGGATTGGGCATCCTCATCGCCTCAAAAATGACACTATTAAGAGTTGATTTATTCTTCCTTGAAGAAAGGACACGAATTCGATTTTACTTATGCCAATACAAGATACATTTGGCAATGCTTGTCATTAGTATTACTGGTGGTATTGCTTTTCGAGCACGAAGGTTTCTTGCTTGCAGCCTTCTTCACTAAAGCAAGTATCTTGTGAGTTTCCAAGCTACGAATCGAATCTGTCTACGAGTTTATGTGGGCAAACCCAAAGAAGACTCAACTGAAGGATATTTCGAAGTGTTTTGCCTTTATTAAGTACCCAGAGTTACTTAATCACCGATCGTGAGCTGACATTTCTTCTTCTCGGAAAACATATTCTGTTCTCTCAAGTTTTCTCTCCAAAAGCCATGCTAGATGGTTGGTTCTATTTCGGTCGCAGAGCGAGTGATGACCAAATGCACTTCAATTTTAGTTTTTAGGCGATTCCTCGACTCAACGCAATACGCCCTCTATCCCTGATGAGCGATTTGTTCGAGAAAACTTTGCTTCAATACATCCACTGACGGGAAATACTAGCAAATCTAGTGACGAAGTTCCAGTTATGAGAAACCCTCCTACCAGCTTAGCAGTAGGTGCGATGAGAATCGGCAGCCCAACCCCGATAGAAGATGTTCATTACTCACGAAAGCAACGAGTGCGCACCACAAAACTCGAAGTCGCTGGAGCAGTCTTTAGCGCACTAACATGCATATTTGTCGCTGTGCTCATGTGCTCACAACTTTTCGGAGTCCTCGCCAGCTCCATTCAAACAACAATAGTTATCTCGATAGGTCAAGATCCATCGCTTGGATCTTATGATACTAGAAAAGACAACGATGTGCCATACACCGACCGAGTTCTTGCGTGCATTGGGCGCTCTGATCTATATCACCCAATTCTTCTGGAAGATCTTTTACCCACAGTCGGGTCCTCTGACTTCACGTCAGTTGTGGACACATCAGGAACTTCAATTGCAGCATATCGAGTCATTCAGCGATCAGGAGGGATTTTGGACTCCGGAGCCACCGAAGTGTTCACTCGCATGTGCACTCTTGCTGGTGAAACATTTTCAACAATCACAAGTGTCTGCGGAGAACTCGGCTATAATATCACTACAGACAATCTCCGAATCGTTGTTGGCGTGGACGGCAACGAGACACTTTTGATTCACAACTCACTGCCGCTACTGATTATGCCATACTGGGACAACGCTCATAACGCTCGAACCGCAATTCCCGGATGGGACGGAAGTGCCTGTATGATGCACCTGGTTGACAAGTTTGAGCGATTTGATGGATATGCTGCGCTGATTCGTGGGATTAACCGAACGCTACGCGAAACTAAAACGGAGGAATGGCTGAAGCGCTCTGGTGGCACTTGGCGCAATGGTTGGTACGAAGATCAAGATGGAATGAAGTGGTACTCTGATATGATGACAACGAGCACAAAGCCACGCCTGCTACCAGCAAAGGATCGGTACTTTGATGCTGAATCTCCATTTATGGATGCAGAAATCGATTGCACTCGCTCAAGTATTTGCCGCGACGCCCTCCTGCAGCAAAGATGGGGACCAAAATTCAGGGTTGACGTAGACATTCAAGAGTCAACGAGTGTCGTTATATACAATGGGACGCAGCACGGAGTTTTCTGGTGGGACGGCCGGGCCTTCCAGACTGTGCGCACCGACTACGACTGGCCAATGTTCGTTTCAAACGCTACCGTCGCAATGTTGATATTCAGGTGGATTGCTGCACTTGCAGCTCTATTTCAAGGGTATCTCCAAGGACATGCTCGATTACACTATGCTGGAATTGGTGTGCTCTCCAACTCGGCCAGCTTTCAATGCTTGCCAATTCTACTCCTCCCACGGCTGTCCAACACTCTCGCTGCCTTCTTCTCAGTCGGATGCTACTTTCAGGGTCAACAAAATGCTCTCGATGGCACTTGGTTTGCGATGTATCCAGCGATTATCGAACTCGTGTTGATCTACTACAGTTTGCTCAACACGGCTGCCAAGATTCTGCGTCGTCGGGTCACAGACATTCTGTTTGTGCCGACAATCTTTACTCTCAGTGGCATCCATTGCTTTCGAAGGAAGCTCTTGACATGGCAGTGGCTTGGAATCAAAGACGGGATGGTTCCCACTTTGGTATCGTCGGATGAGATGGACACGCTGTCACTAGACCAGTTCTTCACCACGGATATCGCACTCCGACTCAACGGAAACATCGAGAGACTCTTCATCATCAAGCTTGCCATCCTAGCTGTCAGCTTGGTACCTCTCGTTCTCACCAGATCACTTCCTGTATACCGCGAGACCTCCACATCACTGAGAGGCGTGGAGAAAGCACTGGCTATGCGGAGTACAAACGTCGCTGGTCTCGGACGATCCTCCAATGTGTATGAGCTTCTGAACAACCCAGATGTTGTCAAAATCGTTGGTTCTGGCCGTGCTTCTAGCGTCGTGGTTCCATTTGATCCTATTCGAGCGTTGAATAGCTACGAGATCATTCGCCTCGGCTGCGTGGTATACGGTAACAAATACCTCATCACTGTGAATCACTGGAGCCGCGTGTCGATAATGTCAAAACTTCCCTTCCGCGTGGCAGCGTTTTGCTTGCGAGAGTCGAAGGTAATGAGAGGTGTGCTGGAAGTGTCCCGAGCACCTTGTGCTGATGCAGGTGGATGCCCCCCAGTTGAGAAAGATCAAGTTTTGGCACATATCGGGCCGGCCACTGCTGTGCTGACAATGTGTAGTTGTCTTCTCCAACGCCGCTGACGAGGTAGATGTGTACTTGAGCTGCTTGTGATGCCACCCGGCGACCGGAACTCTGCACGGCGTTCGAAATCGAGTCGATGACGTTGTAGTGCCCGGGGCGACTTCAACCACCTTCACTCTGGATGTGGCCCCGCCCCCGCCACCAAATCAAATCCCATCGCTCCAGCATGGCGGACACGGCGGCGCTCTTCTCGCGGGTGCTGGGCGACGACGCGCCTGGCGAGAGCCTCGGGGCTATCGGCGGGTTCCTCGTGTGCCTGGACGTCCCCGCGGGCACGGAGCTTGGCGTGGACTACGAGGTGTTCCGCACGGGCGAGCGGTTCCAGGGCGTCAAGCTGCTGCCGCTGGGCGTGCACCTGGTGATCTTCCGCTCGCGGGAGCAGGCGCACGGCATCCGCCAGGGCTTCTTCGTGCGGATCCAGCGCCACGCGCAGGTGCTCGCGCGCGAGTGGAGCGCCGAGCGCGAGGAGCTCGGTCCTCCGCGGCCCGCGCTCAACCTCGAGGCGCTCGAGCGCGCCGTGCTCGCCTTCCAGCTCGACGACCGCCTCGGCGCCTACCCAAAGCAGCACGCCGGGCGCTGGGGGCGGCTCTCGCGCTTCCTCTCCGACTCGGTGCTGCGGGTGCGTCGCTCTTGGGCAGTTGCTTGAGCTGCTGCTGCTGACGGACAGCGATGGTGCACAGCGCTGCGCGCTCGAGCTCGGCGCCATCATCCTGCCAGGAGACTCGGAGGCGCCGGACACGTCAGACGGCGGAGTTGTCCCCTTCTTCCCCGACCTGCCGCGCACGGCGCGCTTCACCGACCTGCGCCGCCGACGCGCGGACCTCTCGGGCGAGCAGCGCACCGCCTACCACTTCGACCGCAGGTGCGCATTGCTGTCGGCGGTGGCTGGCTGGTACTCGGCGTTGACCTGGCGAAAAATTGCGGCATGCAGTGCCATGCTTGAGGAGCTCATTGCAGACAAGTTTGGCGGCGAGTGGAGGGAGCTGCTGGGAGAGCTGCAGCTGGCGTTCGTGCTCTTCCTGCAGCTATCGTCGCTGCCGGCGCTCGAGCAGTGGAAGCAGGTGCGAGTATCGTACGTTGGTACTTGTGTTGTTGCGGAAAGCGACTGAGAGTGCTCTCCAGTTTGTGGCGCTGCTGTGCTCGTGCGAGCGCGCGCTTGAGTCGAGAACGGAGCTGTTCGTCGCGTTCCTTAAGACGTTCCGCTGCCAGCTGGAGCAGGTTTGCCATGAATTCGTGAGGATCTGGACTTTATGCAATCGCTAACAATTGGTGGTCTTAACCATGCAGATCCCCGAGGACTTCTTCGATGACGAGCTCACGAGCGACAACTTTCTGCGGCCGTGCCTCGCCTCGCTGCTGGAGCTCATCGGCGAGGACGACTCACCTGAGCAGGTTGGGCAGCATCGCCACTGCGCAATCAAAGTAGCTCTGCTAACGTCATGCCATCTCACGCCACTGCCAGATCCGCAAGCAAGGTGTCAAGCTCCGTGAACTGCTCCAGAATCGCTTTCGGTGGTCGGCCGCTCCGGATCTGGATGAGGAGTTTGCGCCTGTGGTAGTGTCGCTCGAAGAGGTGCGTCTTACTCTGAGCCTTGCTCTTGATCGCTCGGTTTGAAGCGAGTTTGCGGTTGCTTTGAATGCAGAAAGCTCCAAATCTAACACCTTACTGTTCTCGCCTTGCTGGCTACAGCTGCAGCTGTCCACCAATGCCGAGTCGTATATCGGAAACGCAGAAAGCTCAGCCACTCCGCTGGAACATGGCGATGACAATGCACGCATCGCCGCAGCCTTTCTACAACAACAGCGGCGAACTAAGTGATGCACCATTTCAGGGAATAAAAAAAAATACTCAGATGCATTCAACCATTTTTCTTTTGGGTTGTGGGACCTCTTGATGTTTTCAAAGTAGACATTTCAATGATAAAGTCGGCAAACTAACATTCAACACCACCAATCTCAAATCAAACAGACATGTTCGGATTACATGATATAAAGAACATTGTCATCTACTTCAATTCGTTCGATAACAAAATAACTGGGAACACATTATCTTCGATCTCAAGCAACAACCGAGGTGGCGGCAATATATCATCGAGCAATCCGGTTCATACAACAAGGAAGCCGCTCGGCCGGAGCTGACCCTCTTGAAAATGAGACTGTTCACGTGAGAGCTGAACTTGATGGTCTCCACATAAGCTCCTTGCGATCGATTCGTGGTCAGAGCTTCGAGAACGTGTGCCCTGTCCGACATAATGATGTCGCCGGACTTTCATATGCGATACCTGGAGAGTTGTTGAGATGGTTCTCGCAATGACGAATTGCGAACATTTGCCAGGGGTTGCGAGTTAGTAAGGGAAGCAACATAGTTTTCTGAAGGCATACGTATGGATGTCAACATTGAGTTCTGGCTCCTCAGCAGACGCTATTGTACAGTAGCAGTCGACAACTAGAGCAACAAAGACTGCTAGCTCTCCTTGCTCCTCCACATTTTCCACCACAACATTGCGTCCTCAGCGATGGATTACAAGAAAAGTGTAGCAGTGTAGTAGTCGACGAACAGAAATGCATTCGCGTCGATTGATAAAATGGGTATCTACTGCGCGAGACTCTACTGTCGGACCTTATACTTTAGTTTAGAGCGCGAGCACAGCGAGAAACACCAGCTCCAGCGAGCTCATGGACGCCGAAACGGTCGATGCAGCGCTGCTGCCTGAGCCAGTCACGCTACCGGCATCGGCGGTGCTGCCGCTGGTCGAGTTCGAGTCGATCGACGAGTTCGACACGAGCCACTCGTTAATGAAGTCGCCCAGGAGCGCACCCGTCGTGCTCGTGGCGTTATCGTAGAAGTCAGCAACCATGAGGAACACGTGCTACTCGCTGTTAACGAAGAAGGTTGAGATCTTGTCGCTCACGGCCTCGTACGCGTCAATGATAGCCGTCATGTTGGAGAAGAAGTCGGGGCCGCTGATCAGGTCGCTGAGCGGGTAGCCGAGGATGCGAGCTGGTAGAAGAGGTGCTGCGTGTGGTCGTACTCGCTGTCGATGAACAGCCAGTTCGCGGTCGGGGCCACCACGATCAACTGTGATATTGATTGAAAGACCTGTGAGAGAAGAGAGAAATTGAGACGCTTGATATTTATCCATCAGTATTCGAAACTGCAAATGCTCTGGAGTCGATCCGGTCATGCTTGACGCCGACGGTTCAGCACTTGGACATTGAGCTGTCCTAACTTCATAGTTGTAACTGACCATGTCCTTGTGAATTCACCAACATCGATCGTGTATGCTGCGCTACAAGTTAAATGCGCTGAGTTTCAGAGACAGCTACAGCATCACCTCATGGGAAAACAACTACTCCTATTCTTCTCGCATTCATTGATCGATATGCACTTTACACAGAGTTGATCGATTATTGAGTCAGTACCGGCTCCATTCCACAATCCAGTTCACGTTTGCAAACCACATCTGAATTCGGCGAAAAGTTCCTCTGCTTCAGTCGAGCTCCATTCCTACGAGCATATCAATGACCGTCCCGAGATTCTCCAAATGCTGATTTTGGTCAACTCGGAATCGTCCACTCGCATCAACTGAGGATGCTCCAGCACTTCTAACTCGTCTCGCACAACCTTCGACTCTCGCAAGTGAAACACCACAACACGGTGATTCCATAAGTGATACATGTGCCGAAACCCCGCCAGCATCGACACTCGATCCCAGTCATCCATTGTGATGAGGTATTTGTTACCGTATACCACGCAGCCGAGGCGAATGATCTCGTAGCTATTCAACGCTCGAATAGGATCAAATGGAACCACGACGCTAGAAGCACGACCAGAGCCAACGATTTCGACAACATCTGGGTTGTTCAGAAGCTCATACACATTGGAGGATCGTCCGAGACCAGCGACGTTTGTACTCCGCATAGCCAGTGCTTTCTCCACACCTCTCAGTGATGTGGAGGTCTCGCGGTATACAGGAAGTGATCTGGTGAGAACGAGAGGTAGCAAGCTGACAGCTAGGATGGCAAGCTTGATGATGAAGAGTCTCTCAATGTTTCCGTTGAGTCTTAGTGCGATATCCGTGGTGAAGAATTGGTCTAGTGACAGCGTGTCCATCTCATCCGACGATACCAAAGTGGGAACAGCACCATCTTTGATCCCAAGCCACTGCCATGTCAAGAATGACATTCGGATGAAATGGATGCCACTGAGAGTAAAGATTGTCGGCACAAACAGAATGTCTGTGACCCGACGACGCAGAATCTTGGCAGCTGTGTTGAGTAAACTGTAGTAGATCAAAACAAGTTCGATAATCGCTGGATACATCACAAACCAAGTGCCATCGAGCGCATTTTGTTGACCCTGAAAGTAGCATCCAACTGAGAAGAAGGCACTGAGAGTATTGGACAGCCGTGGGAGGAGTAGAATTGGCAAGAATTGGAAGCTCGTCGAGTTGGAGAGCACACCGATTCCCGCATAGTGCAGTCGAGCATGTCCTTGGAGATACCCTTGAAATAGAGCTGCAAGTGCGGCAATCCACCTGAATATCAACATTGCGACGGTAGCGTTGGAGACGAACATTGGCCAGTCGTAGTTGGTACGCACAATCTGCAACATCCGGCCGTCCCACCAGAAAACTCCGTACTGCGTCCCATTGTATATAACGACACTCGTTGACTCTTGAATAACAAGATCAACCCTGAATTTTGGCCCCCATCTTTGCTGTAGAATGCTGTCGCGGCAAATACTTGAACGAGTGCAATCGATTTCTGCATCCATAAATGGAGATTCGGCATCAAAGTACCGATCTTTCGCTGGCAGCAGGCGTGGCTTTGAGCTCGTTGTCATCATATCAGAGTACCACTTCATTCCGTCTTGATCTTCGTACCAGCCATTGCGCCAAGTACCACCTGAGCGCCTCAGCCATTCCTCTGTTTTAGCTTCGCGGAGAGTTCGGTTGATTCCACGAATCAGCGCAGCATATCCATCAAGATGCTCAAACCTGTCCATCAAATGGATCATACAGGCACTTCCGTCCCACCCAGGGATCGCGGTTCGAGCGCTATGAGCGTTGTCCCAGTATGGCATAATCAGTAGCGGCAGTGAGTTGTGAATCAAAAGTGTCTCGTTGCCGTCTGCGCCAACAATGACTCGAAGATTGTCTGTAGTGATGTTGTAGCCCAGTTCTTCGCAAATACTTGTGATTGTTGAAAATGTCTCCCCAGCTAGATTACACGTGTGCATGTATACCTCGGTTGCTGTAGTGTCTAAGATCGCTCCTGATCGCTGAATGACTCGATATGCTGCAATCGAAGTTCCAGATGTGTCGACTACTGATGTGGAACCAAATGAAAAAGCTGAGGGTAAAAGATCTTCCAGAAGCACTGGGTGGTAGCGATTGTTGCGGCCAATACACGCAAGAACTCGGTCGGTGTATGGTACATCGTTGTCTTTTCTGGTATCGTAAGGCCCAAGCGAAGGGTTTTGGCCGACTGATCGAATCATTGTTGTTTGTATGGAGCTTGCGAGGACTCCAAGGAGTTGTAAACACATCAATATAGCAACAAAGGCGCATGTTAGTGCGCTGAAGACTGCTCTTGCGGCTTCGGATTTTGTTGCACAAGTTCGTTTCTTCCGTGAAAACTGACAGACCTTGCTCGCCACCTGTGATGAATAGGTAGTATCTTGCTGGTGACTCCCGGCCGTCGAGGTTGGTACTAGCGCTTTGATGGGAGCAATACTGCGTCGACTCGAGAGACCCATCACTTGTGCAATTGTTGCTCACTCTTCCAATGATGAAGTTGGTGATCACTTGTTCAATCTATTTAGAGCGGTGATTGCCTCAAATTGGCGCTCAATGTATGGGGTGGCGCAACCTATTGTGAATCTAGCGATGTGAAGAGTGATGGGCAGCACAACAGCTGTCACCCTTGAAACATGCATGTCCGGAGCACTGCAACATTTGACAAAGGCCGTGTTCAAAACGATTATCATGGGGTGCTCACATGATTGCCGCAAGTAATTCTCCAGACTACAGCTCGGCGTTAAGGATCTGGTTCTAACTCCAATACTAGGATATGGTGGGTTTGCATCGTGCAACGATTTAGACAATCCCTTGATCCAAATCAAACAGTGTAATCGAACAGCCTACCTTGACTGCATGTCTAGCGCGCATCTCGACACTCTGTACTTGCCGCTGAAAGCAGCATATCTAGACATTGCTCACAGCATGAAGACAGCTTTTATTTGTTGCCTCACTGAAGGTGCCATAAAGACACTTTTTTTTTCATTCCTGCTTTGGAATCATGGCACGGGCTTTGGCAAGGCGTTCTGCCAGAATCGCATTTGAAGGTTGCTTGGTTGCGCCTTGGGGTCCAAAAATGACGCCGCCCACCATTCGCGCGCAGCGTCCGCAGAACTCGGAGATCGCTGTCGCCACCTGCTCGGGACAGTCCTCTTGCACGACATGACCCGAGCCGTACATGAGTCGCAGCTCAAACTTGCCCATCATTTGCCCGCGCATCAGAGCCGTGTCGAGCCGATCCGAGCCTGGGTGTTTTGTTAGCATACTGTTAATAGCTGTCAAAATTCCATCAAGTTGTTGCTATCCAAACATTCGTACCCGCAAGCACGAGGATCTTTGCGGCTGAGAGACTCAAGAACTGGTCTGAGAGACCAATAAACCAGTCTGTAACGGAGGGCACCCGCGTATCAGTTCAAGCGCTTGATTTGTGCCGCTACCATGGTATTGTGACATACCTTTCCAGTACGGAGCACTGCTGGCGAGATCTGTTCGCCAGGCATAGGTCCCGTCTTCTAGGGCTCTCAGCTGCGAAGGGATCGACACCTGAGCCGCATCAGCGTTCCGAACGGTTCCTGAGTGAAGTGCCCAATGGATTGCATCTTTATGCGACCGGAACCGCAGCGGGCGCTTGTTCAGAATCGCGTGCATGTGGCCCAGCGACGCTAGCGCCGTGCCCTCGACCACATCAACCACCATGACACCCACAATCGAAGATACTCTGTTGGTCGCCGCTACCCTCACCGCCAACGCGCCACCGAGACTGCCCACACACCAAGATCAGCATGCCTAGAAGCGTAAAGTCATTCCAGCACCGTTGCAGCCATCACCTGTGACCGACAAGGACAGTCTGCACCTTGTCGGCATCCTCAGGTGACGATGGCAGTATCTGCTCCATGACGGCGATCGTGTCCTCAACCAGCGTGTCCATCGACAGGTCGCTGTCGTCCGTCGTCTCCGTCTCGCCTGCAAGCAGTCTACCGTGAGCGGCGCATCCATCGACCGCATCGTTCAGCCAGCGCGTCCCACCATGGCCCCGCAGGTCGAACGCGTGGATCGTGAAGTGCTGCTTGAGCAGCGCCTGCCGCATCCGCCCCAGTCATAAAATCCGCGTGCAATCCCGAGCCAGCCTGCATCTCCGCTCACCGTCACGAGGCACCAGGTCATGGCCGTGTAGCCGCCGCCGTGCAGCAGCACGACGTGCGGGCCCGCGTCCCCCGCCCTGTACGTCCTGAAGGTCTGTCGCGCCGCGCGTCAGCCCTCGCCTCGCTCCCCCCGCGCCCGCGCGACTCACGCTGCCGTTCGCCAGCGCCACGTCCGCCTGCGCGTCGAAGTACTTGGCCCACAGCGCGTCCGCGTCCCCAGCCGCCGCCACCGCCACCGCCTGCTCCCTCAGCCGCGGGTGCACGGCCGCGTCCACGCGCGCGGCGGCCTCGCTGCGCTTCCACGGCGCGGGGCACCGCGCGGCGTCCTCCATGCCGCCTGTCTCGGGTATCTTCGCGTAGTGGCGAGAACGGCGGGGAATATTTCAGGCGTGACCAGCGCACACGTCGCAGAGCGAACCCATCTGGCGAGTTGGCGCACATGGCAGAGGCGCTGGCTGTGCGCAACGCTGCTGCTGCTGCCATCCGTTGCGCGCGGCAGCTGGGAGAAGCAGGAGAGAGCGCGGCGGTGGCTCCACCGACGGCCAGCGAGGCCACAACGCGACCGCTCGCTCCGTACGCAGACAGCAATGACCGCGCTCAACGCCGGCGCGGCGCAGCCAGAGTTCACGTACAGCTACGGCGCGCTTGACGGAGAGGTCGACGAGGCTCACCTCGCGACCATGAACGCCCTGGGCGAGCGCGAGTACGGCACGTTCGAGGTGTCCTTCATCGACGTGGAGGAGTCCGACGAGTCTCCGCGCAAGCAGCCGGCCGCGCACTCGTCGCACGTGTGGGAAGCCTGCTCCGGCGACTGCGCGCTGCTGCTGCGGATCTTGCTGGCCCCCGTTCGTCTCGACACGTACAAGTGCGTGGCGTTCCACGCGGCCAACTTTGCGTTCGCCGTGCTGGCAGCCGCCTGGTCGTCCGCGTTGCAGATCGCCAAGGTGCTTGTGTGCTGGCACGCGCCTTGGGCCGCAGCACTTGCTCGCGTAGCGTCCGCCTCGCTGCGCGTACTGCTGAGCGTCGACTGCCGACTGGTCAACTTCATCTCGCGCGACAAGCACTCGGTGGCCGTGTACAACTCGGCGGCGGGCTTCCAGCAGCAGGCCGGCTTCTTCGGCATGTACGCGCAAGTGTACTTCCTGGCGGCCAAGCTGCTCTGCGCCGCCGTGCCGGGCTTCGTCTTCTCGCTGCTCTTCGTCTGGGCCTGGGTGCACGCCGCGCTACTGCTGCTGCACGCAGGCTCCGGTGTGCTCTACGGGTCACCGGACGCGTCCGCCGGCGAGCCGGCGCTGGGCGACCGCCATGCGCTGGAGCTCGAGGTCGCGGCCTCCACCGTGGCGCTGTACGCGTGCGTGCTGCTGCTGCAGGTGCTGGCGTACGCGTCGCGCGCCGTCACCATGTTCTTCTGCGCCGAGTACCTGGTGTACGCCGCCTGATAATAGAGTCGCGTCACACGTCGCACCTTCCTATTATTTGGTCTTGCAGTGCTCATATCACTTCTCCGAGGTCCGTGAACACTTCCGAGCGCGAGCGCCCCAAAAGAGTCGGTACTGAGAGGGAGCCGCCGACAAACCGTCGGGCTGGTGGCTTGGAGGCGACATGGAGCGCGCGCGCGCGGCGGGCGGCAGCCTCATCGGCGAGGCGGCGCTGCTGCACTGGGCTGAGACGGGGCGAAAGGACGTGTGCGTCGTGGGGGTGGCGGCCGAGAGGCGGCGGTGGCGGCGGCTGACGCGGCGGCGGTGGACAGGAGCGGGCGGCTGCGGGACGCGCTCAAGGAGCCGGCGGGGGCCGCGAGCGACTCGGGTGCGTGCGCGCTCGTGAGTGTGGGGCTTGTGGGGGTGGCGGAGCTGACGAGGGAGACCCAGCGCTGCACCGACTGCTGTATGAGCTCGTGTGGATCGCGGCGAACGCCAAGCTGCCGCGGCAGGACGTGGTCGCGGTGCTCAAGGACGCCAAGCTGGTGCGTGGACGTCTGCGCAGCGAGCGCTAGAGGAGGACAGTCCGGCTGACGCGCGTGTGGTGCGGCAGGAGACGAGCTCCGTGGGGGTGGACGCGCTCACAGACTTGATCTGGGTGATCGGTACGACTGTGATGACGTCCCGCTGCCCGCGCGTGGATTGCTGACAACAACTTTCGATGGACGCCGGCAGCGAATGAGGTCGAGGCGAACGAGCGCGGCCGAGAGCGGCACACGTCGCCCGAGTGGCAGAACCTGGTTCGACTCGTCAAGATGATCGCGGTACGTGAACGATTCTCTCAAGTTTCAAAAGGCCGACGAAAACTGACCCAACCTGCCGCGACCCCGCTGCCTCGCTAGGACGAAGAGCTTGTTCCAGCTCTTCAGCTCAAGTCGTCGCTCGAGTTTGACATGCTCCACGCCGTGGGGCTGACAGAGACAGACCCGCAAATGCTTGCAAAGAAAGTCGTGCGCATCAACACAAAGACTCTTTACACCCAGATCAAGTACAACTTGCTGCGCGAGGAGACGGAAGGATTCGCCAAGGTGCTGAGTTTGCTCCACACGGGAGTGTCACGTGACCAACTCGACGCGACAAAAACGGATCTTCTAGCGCTTATCGGATACTTTGATCTTGATGCCAACCGTGTGCTTGATCTGGTCCTCGACGCGTACGAGATGCACCCGACCAACGACGCATTCGTCGATTTGCTGAGCACTTTCAAGCGCGACAGCATCCCGCACGTTGTCGGCTTCAAGTTCCAGTTCTACGCGAGCAAGACCGATGGCACCGCATCCGTGAATGAGAAAGTGACGCCGCGTTCGTTGTACCGCCTAGCTGCGACGCTCCTCAGTAAGAAGCTCTTAACGCTTGACTCACTGATACCACATTTGTCTCCATCACGCCGCGATGTCGTCAATGAATCCAAGAAGAAGGTGCTCGCGATTCACCAAGAGGCCCGTGCATTCGGGAAGGTCAATCTTGCGGCAAAGAAGCCAGATGAAAACGAAGACGAAAACAAGAAGGTTGCTGCCGATGAAGATGAAAACAACCAGATCTACGGGCTCATCATTGGACTCCTGGAAATTGGTGCGCGCGACATGGCATTTGAAATGATCGAGTGGTTCCAAAAGGAAGGCGCCAATCCGTTCATGTATAAGCCGCTAACGCTTCAGCTGTGCGCAATGCTGCATTCGTTGATCGATGGTGTGTACGCCCCGCTTTCTCTGTCGACGATGGGACTTGCTGGGAAATCGTCAGCTGCAAAGTCTTCTACCTCTGATTCGTTTGTCAAGCCCGTCGAGTCGCTGGATGAATGCGTCAAGACTGTGTTTCCAGTCGTAGAGCGTCTTGGTCCATACTTGCATCTAGACCCGCTGCTATTCGTGAAGCTTCTACGAATCGCAAGTCGAATGATCGACCCAAAGACAGAATCCAACGATTCATCATCTTGGGCAGGAAGCGTCCGGTCGTTGGTGGTGGCTTCATTTTTGCCGTCGCTGTCGATGGACACTTGCAATCCAAGCATCTCTTTCCATATTTGGGACCTGATCAAGTCCCTTCCGTTTGAAGAGCGATACAGCATCTACTTGCAATGGGTGGACTCGTACATTAAGTCTCCTGAGCTCCGACTCGTTGAAGCTCAGGTCGTTCAGAACACTCGCGGGGTTATGCGTCGACTCACTGCAGATCGCGCACGTATTTCGTCGCGGCATTTGACGCACTTTGCGCATTCAAACCCACTTATCGCGTTCCGGACGATGCTGCGGCAAATCCAATCGTATGATAACTTGATCCAGCCCGTGGTCGAATCATTCAAGTTTATCACGCCTCTGGGAATGGATGCTTTGTCGTTCGTCCTTGTGAGCGAGCTCGCAAAGCCTCAGCAGTCGATGAAGGCAGATGGAACGAACGTCTCGCTTTGGCTTCAGTCACTAGCCAATTTTTCCGGCAGCTTTTACCGCAAATACCCAAACGTGGAGCTGTCTGGCTTGCTCCAGTATCTGATGAAGCGTCTGGAGAACTGGGTGGCAGTGGATCTGATTGTGCTGAGTGAACTGCTCGCCAAAATGGGCTCGTGCATCAGCCTTGAGGACATCTCCATGAATCAGCTGGAAGCTCAAGCAGGTGGCCCGCATCTTTGGCAGGAACCGCCCACTGATCCCAAGCTGCAGAACCGTCGCGCTATTCCGCGGTTGCGCGACGCTCTCATCAAACGCGATCTCGCTCTGCCTCTGTGCATCCTGATTTGTCAGATGCGCAGCAAAATTGAGTACCAGGACGACGGATCCAACAAACACCAGCATTTGAAGCTCCTGGGCCGCGTGTATGATACTTGTCAAATGACGCTCAGCCAGCTACTGCAATTTATGAACGGCGTCATTGACCCCACTGTGTTCAAGAAGATGCTCCCGACTATTCCGGAGCTTGTTCGTGACTACCACGTTCCGGCCGAGCTAGCAATGACTTTGTGCCGCCCTGCAATTCGATGCGATGATCCGATTCTTCGACGTGCGCCGCGCGGAGTGAATGCTCCCGCCATCTCAACTTCGTCAAGCAGCGATGGCGCCGACGCAAAGTGGTACATGTACAACAAGGCGCTGCTGGATGACATCGGAAGTGCCTTGTTTGATGAAAAATCCGGGAAGAGTCCGTACATTGGCATGACGCGGGAGATGTATGTGACTTTCTGGAGTTTGACTCTGTACGACATCCACATCCCGTTCCCTCAGTACGAGGCCGAGATCCAGCGTCTGCGCAACTCGCTCAACAGCGCATTTGCCCCCGGATCGTCGACTCCAATGACAAGCACCGAGCGCAAGAAGTTAAAGGATAAAACGACGCAGCTGATTGACAAGCTTACAAACGAGCAGAAGGACCAAGTTACGCACCGCAAGCGCGTTTTGGAAAGGCTCGAAAAGAAGAAATCGAGTTTCTTTTTGAAGGAGCCAACTGGCAAGCGTGGTATTGGAGCGAGTGAACTGCTCCAGACTTGTGTTATCCCCCGTGCTCTGCTATCACCGGAGGACGCCCTTTTTACAGCAAAGTTGATGGAGCGCATTCACTCACTCAATACCTCGTATTTCAGCACTCTGCAGTACTTCCACCAGGTGAACATGAAGCTTCCTTCGATTGTGTTGTGTATTACGGAGCGAGAGGCGGGCAACTTCGGCATCTTCCTGAAGGAAACGCTCGAGCTGATGCATCGGTGGTATCAAAGCGGTGTCGCTTATGACGAAGAGGCACTGCTGGGTCGACAGGGGTTTATCATTGATCTGGAAAATCCCGATGTTCTGATGACACACAAGATGTACAAGCAAGGGTACGCGCGCTGGCATCGTCATGGTGAAGAAGTGTTTGCGTCTACGCTGGCAAGTGGCAAGTATATGCCGATCCGCAACACGCTAGTGGTGTTGACGAAGATTATCGATGTGTTCCCGTCAAGCAAGGGGAGCGCTGAAGCTCTCCTGGAGATTGTTCAACCACTGACGGAAGAAGATCGCGAGGATATCAAAATCATGGCCAAGCGATACTTTGCGCTTCTGACGAAGCGCAAGTCGGCACTGGTAGAGGACCGAAAGATTTCAATTCCCCGTCCTTCACGGAAGGCAGCAACACCAACCGACTCGAGGGCTGAGCGGTCGGACGACGAGAGCGCGGCTCGCGATGGGGATAGATCTACCAGGGATCGCGAAGAAGGAGAAGATGACGAAGAGCCGAGACACCAAAGAAAGAGGTCGCAAGCGAACGGCAACCGAAGCGATGACGAGCGTGACGGTCGTGGCCGCCGCTATGAGCGCTCGTCGCGTGCAGAGCGAGACACTCGAAGGCGCGATGACTCGGGCAACAACGCTGAACTGGAAAGCGGCGAGATAATTGGGAACGACGCCGAGCCTTCTCGTCGATCGGCAAGCAATGGCCGAAGCAACGATGCGGATTTGAGCCGTGGTCGGCGTCGGGAGTCGGATCGTGGCGGCGAGTCCCACAGCAGCCGCGAGCGTGGAGAGCGTAGCGGTGGACGTGACTCGTCAGCAGAGAATCGTGATCGACGCGACAATGCTAACTCTCGCCGTGACCACTCTGAGCCGTCACCGTCTGCACCTCGGGACCGTGAACGGGGTCGCTCCCGTGAACGCTCTCGCGAGCGTGAGAGAGAGCGTCCCAGTGACAACAGCGGAAGCGACAAGAAAAATACGAATGAGGTTGGCGATCGTCGTGATCGCCCTCGTCCACGCCAGGAGCGGGGAGGCTCATCTTCAAGCGGGCGTCCGCCTCGAGGGAACGAGAAAGAATCTGATGCACCGACTCCGTCCTCGCCGGGCTCATCATCCGCAAATCCGCGCGGCAACGGTAACGACTCTAGCTCTCGTCCCCGTGACCGGGAGCGAGAACGGGAGCGCGGAGGAACAACGCCATCGGACGTCGCGCCATCTGAAGGCGAGACACGAAAGCGCCCACGCATTGACAACGCCGAGGCAACTCTACGTCGGGCTCTTCAGGAAAAGAAGCTTGCTCGTGAGCGTGAGGCGCAAAAGGAAGCACAAAAGGAGGTGCAAAAGGAGGCACAGCCAGATCAGCGTGATCGCCCACGCGAGAAGGCATCCATTCTGGACCGTGTGTCGGATGCGCGTTCGGTTGTGGACTCTGGCAAAGCTGACAAAGCTGCCGGCGGTGCAAGCACTCCGACAGGTGCATCAACGCCCACTGGCGGTCGCAAGATTGTGTCTTTGGTCTCAAGAAAGCGTGAGCGCGACGAGAGACCGAGCAGCGGCATCCCAGTGAGCGATGGACTGACAACAGACTCGAAGCGTGGACGCCGTGACGACGACGCGGGATCTGATCCCTCTAACAGTGGTGACAAGCGCTTTCGTGATGACAAGCGACACATGGGAAAACGCAAAAACGATGGCGGTGGCAATGGGCAGCGAGAGGACACGTACGTCTTGTGCTTGTTGGCGAGCGGATCGAGATGGGATTGAAAGGCTAACATGATTGTTCTTGTTGTCGTTGAGCAGGCGCCAGTTGGAGCGGACCAACAGCGGACGCATGGACCGTCGCGTCGGCAATGAAGAATCCCGAGGCGGAACCAACAACAATGGCAACAACCACCACCATCATAACAACAACAACAACAACAACAACAACAACAACAACAATAACAACAACAACAACAAGCGCCGAGACAAGCGCAACAAGAACCGGCAGCGCTAAGGCGCGTGCAGGAGCAGGGTAGGCAGGCTGCCGGCGCTCGTCGTGCGCGGCGAGCCGGTGTTTCCATCCAAATTAGTACAAATCGGCATTTCCTGGTCTCTCGTACTGCTCCAAGGCTTGGATTTTCGTTGGAGATCGCTGGACGAGATGGCGATGCGGCGGGCGGCGCTCGCGTTCCCTGGGCAGGGCAGCCAGCGCGTGGGCATGGGCTCGGACCTGCTGCAGCTGTGGCCGCGCGTGGCGGGCGACGCGCTGGACGAGGCGAGCGAGGCCGCGCGCCTGAGCCTGCGCCGCCTGATGCTCGAGGGTCCGGCCGACCGCCTCGCGCTCACGGCCGTCGCGCAGCCGGCGCTGCTTGCGCACTCGATCGCCGTGCTGCGCGTGCTGCAGGTGCGTCGACTCGCTGGGCTGCGGTGAGGGAGGAGGCTGACAGGTGGCGGCGGTGGCAGCACGAGAGCGGGCTCGAGGTGGCGGCGCCGCGCGTGCCGCTGGTGCTCGGCCACTCGCTCGGCGAGTACTCGGCGCTGGTGGCGGCCGGCGCCATCGACTTTGCCGACGCGGTGCAGCTGGTGGTGCGTCGCTGCTGGCTGCGGGTTGGTGGAGATCTGGAGGGCTGACAAGGTGATGCGAGGCAGCACCACCGAGGCACGGCCATGCAGGAGGCGGTGCCGCCGGGGCAGGGAGCCATGGCCGCGCTCATGCCCGTGAGCGCCGCGGACGCCGAGGAGGTCTGCGCGCTGGCCGCCGACAAGACCAAGCGCGCGTGCCAGGTCGCCAACTACAACTCGAGCAAGCAGGTGCGGTGGAGCTCTGGCGAGTCGATGGCAGGTCTCGCGCTCATGTGGAGCGGTGTACTGTAATGGCAGACCGTCATCAGCGGGGACAAGGCGGCCGTGGAGGAGGCCATCAGCAGCGCCAAGACGCTCAAGAAGGTGCGGCGCGCCGTGCTGCTGGACGTGAGCGCGCCGTTCCACTGCGAGCTCATGGCGCCGGCGGCGGACGCGCTGCGGCTGCGCCTGGACGAGCTACTGGCGGCCGGAGGGATCCGCACGCCGCAGGTTCCGGTGGTCTGGAACGTGGAGGCTGAGGCGACGGCCAAGACACCCGAGCAGATCCGCGACGTGCTGACGGCGCAGGTGACGAGCCCTGTCAAGTGGAGCCAGAGCGTGGACTGGTGCGTGGCGCAGGGCGTGACCGAGTTCCTGGAGCTCGGCGCCGGCGGCGTGCTGGCGGGGCTTATCAAGCAGCAGGCGCCGACCGCGAGCGTCTCGAGCTGCGGCTCCGGCGAGCAGATCCGCGCGCTGCTGGAGAGCTGGGGAGCGTAGGGGGATCACGGAGGCGAACACGTAACTAGAGCTCTGTTGGCATTAGCGTCCTGCTGCTCTGGTGTTCGCTGGTAGGTCTACGACAGCGTGGGGCGCTCTCCGATCTCGGCCTGCATTGCACCGCGTCAGTCCTCTCGCTCCGTCCGCGCAGCTGACGGGAGCTCACGCACCCGCTCGTACACGTAGCGCGAATAAATGGGTCCGCTGGGTCGGCGCGCGACCTCGAACTGCTCGTGGCCGCGGCGCTGCGCGAAAGCCTCCTCCCTGCGTCGTCGAAGGTCAGCGCCGTCTCCTCCGCGGGCGGCGCAACTGGCCGCGTACGCACCGCGCGAAGAACTCCGAGTCGGTCTCTGGCGCGTTCGAGAGCCCGAGGTAGAGCACGAGCGCGCCGCCGCCCAGCCCCATGTAGACCGAGTACTCCCAGCCCTTGCGCACGAAGCGGTGCGAGCCGTCGCCCGAGAGCATGGCCGTCTCGGGCATGTGCACGTGCGCGGGCTTGGCGCCGGCGTGGCTGGCGAACGCGCGGGCGCCGCGGGTCGACAGGCGCGCGATGGCGGCGTTCATGCTGGCGGTCGGGGTCCTCGTAGTGGCGCGCCCCCGGTTAGCGGCTGGGAGGTGTCGGCGGGGCGACGCCGCGGATTGTAGGCAGCTTCACAGGCGGAGGAGGGATGACGCGGACGGGGGATGCACGGCGCGGATTGGCTGAAACGGAGGGTATTTTGACCAATCCAAGCGCTGGATACGCACCACCAGAACGCGCGCCTCGAGAGAGTGACGCCGGTTTCCCCTTCCTCATGAAGGACGGCGCCGGCGCGCGGCGGCTGGCCGCGGCCTTCCGGGGGCCCGCGCGGCGCGCCCTGGTGCTGCGCGTGGAGCGGAAGGTGGCGGCTGCGCTGGCGGCGCGTGCGGCGCTTGCGGGCGCGCAAACGCGAGCTCCGGAGGCGGCGCGGGGCGCTGGGGAGGCGGCGAGCAGTCGGCGGGGGCTGGCGGCGCAGAACGCCGAGAGGATGCGCGCGTTCGTGGACGCGCTGGGCAGGAGGCGCGAGGAGGAGGAGCGGGAGGCGCGAGAGGCCTCTGCGCGGCCCGGGGGCGAGCAGCAGGGCCCCGTTTGCGTTATTTGCCTGCAAGCGATGGAGAGCGAGCCTGCGCGGGGGGAGGAGGCCACGGCGCTGCCGTGCGGACACGCCTTTCACCGAGGGTGTATCGACCGGTGGCTCAAGTACTGCCGGCGCTGCCCCGTCGACCGCAAGGACGTCGATGCGGCGGGGTGAACGACGCAACTGCTGGTAGCGAGATCGGGCTCAAGGCTGTGCGCATTTGCTCGAGAGCGAGCAGCAACGGTGTTTGTGCTTATAGATGCAGCTCAGCATGTACCTGTGGGTGGATGGATCAAGAAAGGCGCTCAGCGTCCGTAGGTCGCGACCGCGAGCTTCTCGCCAAAGTGCATCTCCTTCAACAACACTATCAGCCAGACCCAATCGACTCAAGACACCAAAGCCCATCGGTCGCACCGTAAACGGCTGCTTGGGAGGGAACGGGTGCACACTCGCTACGTCTGCCGGTGCTGGCATCGGCCCGCCCGCCGCGGATGCAACCGGAATCTCGACGACACCTCGACTCGACTCGCCTACGTAGCTTACAACCCCCATGACGGTATTTACCGCAGGATTCGCATGGGGCCTCGCTCGAGTGTGCTCCGCGAGGAGCATCATGGGCTTGGCTATTCCAGGAAGCATCGGCAAGAGCTGCTGCAGGTGCTCATATGCTCGCGAATGCATGTATATCTACCAGGTGACAAATAGTTAGAACCGAGAGTGCAAAAGGCAAACCACTAACAATACACCAACTTGAGACGCAACGACAGCTAGCAGCTCGTTGCGGAGGTCGGTGCTTCGGCGTGCCTCCAACGCGTTCAGGTCGGTGTTGATGTCGTTCGTAATACCAACCAACATGGCCTCGGTCGCCTGGACTCGCTGCTGAGCGCGTTCATACTCTGGAGTATTGCGCTTCTGCGATTCCGCCGACCGCCGAACTGAGTCGTACTCGATAAGCTGCAGTGCAAAGCAGAAGTCAACAAAAGATACTTGAATCCATTTCTCCTCCCGTGGCATACCTTTTGCTTGAGCGCTTGAAGCTGACGCTGCGTCTGAGCGTTCTTCTGCTTGAGCTGCTGGATCGAGCGCGCCACAACCTGCTGCTGCATCTCCCGCGCCGTGTCGAACGCGTTCTCTCGCAACGACTGGTAAACTTCTTCTAGCCGAAGCGCCCCCTGTGCCAGGGATCTACATCACGAAGGCGTAAGCTTTTAACAGGAATGACCATCACCACCACGCTTTAATTCGCTGCGACGCACTTGGTTGGCACGTAGTCTTCATCGTCCGGTGCGCCTGATAACCCGTTGCTTTGGTTAGTGGGCTGCTAGGTTGAATGACCCTCAGAAGCCAACGTACATCCGTCGAGCTGTGCCTCGAAGAACTCAGAGAAGGCATGCATGAGTCCCGAGGACGCATGCGAGTACGTCTGCGTAGCCTCGAGATAGTGCGTCACGGCCTTGGACAGCTTCTCCAGGCTGTCGTTGTACCGGTTGAACCTGCTCGCGCACAAGGACATAGCGTCACCTGGCAGTCCGTTGAGAAAGAGACCGAGTCGAGGACAGCACCGCTGCGTCCTGTAGTCCAGCACAGGATCGAGCGAACCGTCCGTCGTGAAGCCGATGGAGCGAGCCAGCTCGTCCTTAATCCTGCGGTGGAACAGGTGAGCAGTGCTAATTCGTGCGTGGGAAAAGGAAGTGGGCTTACCGGCGAGAGCCATCCTTGACGTTCTTCATGATCTGCACAGCATCGTCAGGACCCGCCAGATACGTTGAGAGATGCGGGAACTCACCCACGACGCCATGATGGCTCTCGATCCTTGGGGTTCAGGAAGCCTTCTGCGAGGTGCGTCCCTCCGAACAAATTGATTGAAACGCCGTTGCAACCGATGCATCAATGACGGAAGGTGGGGATCCCCATCCATCACTACGACATCCATCCACCTATCATGCAATCCATCTGTCGATTACAGCAATTGACCGAGCTCTAAGGCCAGAGATTTTGCTTACGCTACTCACTCCTCGATTTTCCTACCACTACCGCCACCTCCACCGACTCGGATTGTATCAAGATGAAGCAATGGCTCTCAACCTATATGGCCACGGCCCTCGTTGCGATAGACTGCTATCAGAAGGCTGATGCCCACCCGCGTTTTGTCTCTCTTATCCCGAGTGCAGTCGGGCCACTCGGACATGCGGGAAGAGTTGGGGGTGGCCCGCTGAATACCTTTGGCGAGGCTTTTCAAGCTGCAGGAAACCAATGGACTCTGGAACTGTGCCAAGCAGACTCGGACGGAGATGGAGCAACGAACGGCGAGGAGCTCGGAGATGCATGCTGCAAATGGACTCCTAACAGCGAAACAACTCTCACAGCTGCTATTGGGCAGCCGGGCGAGCCGGAGGCGTTCACAGAGGCTCAACTTGCTGGAATGAGATGCAGCGAAGCCCAAGATGTGACAAGTGAAGGGTCTGCGTGGATGGACTGGGGATTGTCAACTTCGTCGGCAAGCGCAACACACGACGCTGATAGTAGAAGCGGGAGCACTGATGTTGACATTAGCCTCCCGGTTCTTCGCCATGAGAAGCCTTCTCGTATCCCACTCGCGACCAAACTGCCAGAGAGCAACGCACCATCAATGGCCTCCAGTGCGTCAACCTTCTGCCTCCCTGCTGCTGCAGGGTTTTCTGTCGCGTGCATTCATGCTTTGTTGTAGTGCGGGTGCTTCACCCACTGGACTAGCCCTGCCGTACTTTTGTGAGTGTTATTGTTTGACTTTACAACTATATGAGGCAACTTCCACAGATTGAACACGAAAGGAGCAAAAATCATAAGTAGAATGTTCACCGTTGGCGGCCTCAATCTTTAAACCGGAACAGCCACAGAGTTTCTTGCCGACCCGATTGCTCGTCAGTCCAGATTCCACCAGGACTTCTTACCTTAGTATCTAGACATCAACCAACATAACTCACTAAAAACAAACAAGCTGCGAGTTGGTTCGAACAACGTTATGAATATAACTCCTTTTGTCCCCCTCACATCCCAGGTTTCTCAAAGCCACCACTTTGGTTGCAGGTTTCATGTCGTGGATACGGTAAATCGACGGGGGTCTGGTTTTTGCCTGTTTTCAACACACCTCGTTGAAACTGCAAGCTCCTGAGACTGAGGGAGCTCTAAATTTGGATACCAGTGATGTTGGCAATTGAGAAAGGTATTTGTGGCAGATACCAATTCGTTCCCAGTCCAAGAACGAAATCTGAACGTTGAAGCCGCATCCTCCTGCTTGGGACATTGTCAAGTTTAGAAACCAATCTTGTTTGTACCAATCTTAAAACGACCCGCTGCCCTCAAGTAGGAAGACAATCCCGACAAACAACTCTCCTCCTCACAAGTGATTTTGCTTATTAGAAATCAAGATCAGGCAAAATCAGAGAAGCAAACTAAACGATGAGCAAAAGTTCCAGTGGCTCTGTTGTCGGCGCGATACCAAGTGATGACCGGATCGTAACTAATGGAGTCAATTTCGCAAAGAAGCAACGAGCGCGTGCAACAAAACTCGAAGTCGCAGGAGCTGTGTTCAGCGCGCTAACATGCATCTTTGTTGGAGGTCTGATGGGCTCACAACTTTTTGGAGTACTCGCCAGCTCCATACAAACAAAAATTGTCATGTCGATCGGTCAAGATCCATTATCTGGACCTTACGATACGAAAAAGGACAACGATGTGCCATACACAGACCGAATTCTAGCGTGCATCAGTCGCAACAATCGATACAACCCGGTGCTTCTGGACGATCTCTTGCCTCCATTCGGCTCACCTGACTCCACGTCAGTGGTAGACACATCAGGAACTTCAGTTGCAGCGTACCGAGTCATTCAGCGATCAGGAGCGATCCTAGACTCCGGAGCAACCGAGGTATTCATACGCATGTGCAATCTTGCTGGTGAGACGCTTTCATCAATCACAAGCGTATGCGAAGAGCTGGGCTACAACATCACCACCGACAATCTTCGAGTCATTGTTGGCGCGGACAGCAACGAGACGCTATTGATTCACAACTCACTGCCGCTACTGATTATGCCATACTGGGACAACGCTCATAGCGCTCGAACCGCAATCCCTGGGTGGGACGGAAGTGCATGCATGATTCATTTGAGCGAGAAATACGAGACTGCGAGCGGAGACGTCGCGCTGATTCGTGGTGTCAACCGAACAGTGCGCGAAGCCAAAACAGAGGAGTGGTTGCAACGCTCTGGTGGTACTTGGCGGAACGGCTGGTACGAAGACCAAGACGGTATGAGATGGTACTCTGATATGATGACAACGAGCACGAAGCCGCGCTTGCTGCCAACAAAGGACCGCTACTTTGATGCGGAGTCGTCCACTGATAAGGAAATCGATTGCACTCGTTCGAGTGTCTGTCACGACTCCACCATCTATATGGAGTGGGGGCCGAAATTCAGCGTCGATCTTGTTATTCAAGAATCTACCAGCATCGTCGTTTACAATGGAACACAGTATGGAGTTTTTTGGTGGGACGGCCGGATTTTACAAATTGTTCGCAGTGTCTACGACTGGCCGATGCTCGTCTCCAACGGTACTGTTGCCCTGTTGATCTTTAGATGGGCCATCGCGCTTGGAGCACTGTTTCAGGGTTATCGTCAAGGACATGCTCGCCTGCATTATGTGGGTATTGGCGTACTTTCCAACTCGACGAGCTTCCAGTGTTTGCCGGCACTACTTCTCCCACGCCTAGCCAATACGCTCAGTGCCTTCTTCTCAGTCGGGTGCTTCTATCAGGGTCAACAAAATGCACTCGCTGGCACTTGGTTTGTGATGTATCCAGCCATCATCGAACTCGTGCTGATCTACTACAGCTTGCTCAATACGGCCGCCAAGATTCTGCGTCGGCGGATCACGGATGTTTTGTTTGTCCCGACAATCATTGCACTCAGTGGCATCCACTTCTTTCGAATGACTCTCGTAAAATGGAAGTGGCTTGGAATCGAAGATGGAGCGGTTTCCACTCTAGTATCTTCTGATGAGATGGGACACTTGTCGTTGGCCCAGTTCTTCACTACGGACATTGCACTCCGACTAAACGGCAACGTCCAGCGGCTTTTTATACTGAAGCTCGTCATACTGGCTATTAGCTTGGTTCCTCTATTCCTCTCACGACCACTTCCTGTACACCGTGAGACCTCGACTTCACTGAAAGGCATCGAGAAAGCACTTGCTGTACGTTGTGCAAACGCCGCTGGTCTAGGACGGTCTTTCAACATGTACGAGCTTCTAAACAATCCAGACGCTGACAAAAGTACTAATCCTGGGAGCGTAGTGCTTCCATCTCAACCTGTCCGAGCTCTCAACAGCTACGAAGTGATTCGACTCGGTTGCATCGTCTACGGTGACAAATACCTCATCACGATGGACGACTGGGATCGGGTGTCAATGCTTGCAGGGTTTCGACACTTGTATCACTTATGGAATCATCGCGTGGTAGTGTTTCACTTAAGGGAGTCGAAGTTAATGCGAGGCGAGCTAGAGGCGTCGGAGAACCCTTGCTTGATGCGAGTTGACGATCCCGAGCTGATTGAAACCAGCTTTTGGAGTATCTCTGGGCGACCGTTGCTCACCTGATATGAATGGTTGAGGACGGCAAAAAAAAATCGGCGAGACCAGCTTGGTAGTGTTCGATGATACGATCAGATAGAACGAAGATCCTCAAGAAATCCATAATATATATCTGCATGTAGAACTAGGTTAACGTGGAGATGACCTCTACAACAACTAAATTTCATTTTACCATATTCCGAACAATTTTATCTGCTTGCAAACACCAACAGCAGCTCGAGTTCATTTCCAAGGCAACAAATGATGGCTCGAATCGAAGACGAGGCAATAGTAGCCTGTAGATGCCGTTTTCAGCACTCTAAGAACTGGCTGTACAGCTCCAGGCACACTCCCACACGTTAATATATCATTCGGACACTCAATCTGTTAGTGTTTTTCACAAACATCACACTCGTGTGGGTGCGCTATGATGCCTCTCCGCTATGGAGGCACTGGTGAGTAGAGGCAAAAGTATAAGTTTCAGTTCTTCCCATGCAGTAACAGTAGCGTCTGTGTGCACTATCTCGATTTCGATCCCACCAGTAGGAAAAAAATCAGCGCGATAATGGAACCGACTCGTGGAGACCGGAGCACAGGACCATCTATCGCTGTAGCGCTTTTGCTGAAAGTTACATTAAGAAAAGAGTGATGTTGCTGTTATAATATGAACCAAGGACGCGAGCGTCTTGAGCCAGCATGATTCTCGAGCATGATAAGATTACGAGTACATGTATGAAGTTGCTATATGGTTTAGATGAATTTGCCGAGAGGATTGACTATGTATTCGGAGCGACCAGGGTGCTATTGGATTTGATATAGTGTTGTCGATTTGGGAGACTGGAGCCACGCTATGTGCTACAACTACTCTGTTCTTGGCATTAGCGGTCAGATTCCGCCCATCAACGTTGTTCCAGCCGTCCCTTTCAGGTGGTTGCTGATCTAGATAGGGTCTTTCAATTACAACGATATTTTTGTCACAAATAAAACTGTCAATGGAATCTGACGTATCTTTCTTGAATTCACAAATCACCAAACTATATTCGTCGTTAGGGAATGACGTTCTGTGGATTGAAGCAACTTTTCCTGTAAGCGTCTAGTCATGAGATGCCACAGACTGCAAATAGCAATCTTGTGTCCTTACGGGGTTTTCATCAAACATCAAAATATTCAAGTTGACCAAGGCGATGAGCAACAATCTTGTTGGCCCTCCAATCTCCATGCTACCAACCATTTCTGTGCGAGCCAAGCAAGAAAGAACCAATTTCACAAAGAAACAACGAGCGCGTGCAACAAAACTCGAAGTCGCAGGAGCTGTGTTCAGCGCGCTAACATGCATCTTTGTTGGAGGTCTGATGGGCTCACAACTTTTTGGAGTACTCGCCAGCTCCATACAAACAAAAATCATCATGTCGATCGGTCAAGATCCATTATCTGGACCTTACGATACGAAAAAGGACAACGATGTGCCATACACAGACCGAATTCTAGCGTGCATCAGTCGCAACAATCGATACAACCCGGTGCTTCTGGACGATCTCTTGCCTCCATTTGGCTCACCCGACTCAACGTCAGTGGTAGACACATCAGGAACTTCAATTGCAGCGTATCGAGTTATTCAGCGATCAGGAGCGATCCTAGACTCCGGAGCAACCGAGGTATTCATACGCATGTGCAATCTTGCTGGTGAGACGCTTTCATCAATCACAAGCGTATGCGAAGAGCTGGGCTACAACATCACCACCGACAATCTTCGAGTCATTGTTGGCGCGGACAGCAACGAGACGCTATTGATTCACAACTCACTGCCGCTACTGATTATGCCATACTGGGACAACGCTCATAGCGCTCGAACCGCAATCCCTGGGTGGGACGGAAGTGCATGCATGATTCATTTGAGCGAGAAATACGAGACTGCGAGCGGAGACGTCGCGCTGATTCGTGGTGTCAACCGAACAGTGCGCGAAGCCAAAACAGAGGAGTGGTTGCAACGCTCTGGTGGTACTTGGCGGAACGGCTGGTACGAAGACCAAGACGGTATGAGATGGTACTCTGATATGATGACAACGAGCACGAAGCCGCGCTTGCTGCCAACAAAGGACCGCTACTTTGATGCGGAGTCGTCCACTGATAAGGAAATCGATTGCACTCGTTCGAGTGTCTGTCACGACTCCACCATCTATATGGAGTGGGGGCCGAAATTCAGCGTCGATCTTGTTATTCAAGAATCTACCAGCATCGTCGTTTACAATGGAACACAGTATGGAGTTTTTTGGTGGGACGGCCGGATTTTACAAATTGTTCGCAGTGTCTACGACTGGCCGATGCTCGTCTCCAACGGTACTGTTGCCCTGTTGATCTTTAGATGGGCCATCGCGCTTGGAGCACTGTTTCAGGGTTATCGTCAAGGACATGCTCGCCTGCATTATGTGGGTATTGGCGTACTTTCCAACTCGACGAGCTTCCAGTGTTTGCCGGCACTACTTCTCCCACGCCTAGCCAATACGCTCAGTGCCTTCTTCTCAGTCGGGTGCTTCTATCAGGGTCAACAAAATGCACTCGCTGGCACTTGGTTTGTGATATATCCAGCTATCATCGAGCTCGTGCTGATCTACTATAGCTTGCTCAATACGGCTGCCAAGATTCTGCGTCGGCGGATCACGGATGTTTTGTTTGTGCCGACAATCATTGCACTCAGTGGCATCCACTTCTTTCGAATGACTCTCGTAAAATGGAAGTGGCTTGGAATCGAAGATGGAGCGGTTTCCACTCTAGTATCTTCTGATGAGATGGGACACTTGTCGTTGGCCCAGTTCTTCACTACGGACATTGCACTCCGACTAAACGGCAACATGGAGAGTCTCTTCATGATGAAGCTTGGTTTGTTAGTTGTCAACTTGGTACCTCTCTTTCTCACTAGATCACTTCCTGTGCATTGCAAGATGTCATCATCACTGAAAGGCATCGAAAAAGCACTCGCTGTACGTTGTGCAAATGCCGCTGGTCTAGGACGGTCCTCCAATGTGTTTGAAATTTTCAGTAACTCAGGTACCGCCACAAGTATTATCCTTGGCGCTGGTGCCAGCAATGTTTTGCCTATTGATTCCATTCGAGCATTGAGCAGCTACGAAGTGATTCGACTCGGTTGCATTGTCTACGGTGACAAATACCTCATCACGATGGACGACTGGGATCGGGTGTCAATGCTTGCAGGGTTTCGACATTTGTATCACTTATGGAACCATCGTGTGGTGGTGTTTCACTTAAGGGAGTCGAAGTTAATGCGAGGCGAGCTAGAAGTGTTGGAAAACCCTTGCTTGATGCGAGTGGATGCTCCGGAACTTGCCGAAATCAGCTTTTGGCGAATCTCGGCGCGGCCATTGCTGTGTTGATAGGATTTGTTGTAAAAGAAACATAACGAGATCAGAGACATCGTGCTGCCGACTCTGATCATACCGTACAAGTTGGGGTCGGGCCACAAACTCATCACCGAGCACCACATTCGTGTGAAGAGCGTGCTGTGCCTGTTTGATGCCGGCAGTCGAGCAATTCCCCGTGCACCTGTGGGTGTTTTCGCCAACTTTTTTTTTTTTTTTTTCCATACCGCCATTTCATGTGGTCACACTGTAGTCCAAAGCGCTGCTCATTGCCAATGGCGGGGCGGGCGTCGTCGACGCCGTGCAAGTTCTACGCGCAGGGCAACTGCCGCTTCGGCGCCTCGTGCCGCTTCTCGCACGGGTCGCCAGGCCTCTCGCGGCGGCTTCGGCGGCTCCGGCGGGTCGAGCGGCGCGCGCAACCCGTTCGGCGGCGGGGGCGGCGGCTTCGGGGGCGGAAATGGCGCGAGTCCGTTCGGCGGAAGTGGCGGGAGCGCGTTCGGGGCCGCGGCGGCGCCTGGCGTGGCCATGACGGACGCGTCCAGGAAGCTGGCGGTGGAGGAGCTGCAGCAGCCGCCGCTGTGGCCGCTGTCGGGCTTCGCGGTGGCCAAGGGGGTGCGTCTCGAGGTTGATGTCGCCGGGGGCTGAGGCTGACGCTAGGGCCTGGCGCAGCTCGGCAGCGTGGTGGGCGGCGATGTGAGCCCCGAGGAGGCGCGCTGGGATGCGTACCAGGAGCTGCGGGCCACGGGCGCGTGCACGCAGGCGCTGCAGCGCTTCAAGGCACAGGAGGCCGAGAAGCGCGCGCAGAGACAGCAGGTGCTCTCGCTGCTGCGCGACCAAAAGGTGGGGAGCTACGTACGGCTGCTGCGGGTGGCGGGGCGCTGACGACGGCGCTGGGCCAGGCAACCGAGCGGCTGTTTGCAGGAGAGCCGCTGCCGACGTCGGCGGGCTTTGGAGCGCCAGCCTCGGGCTTTGGGCAGCCTGCAGGAGCCGCGTTTGGAGGGGGAGCAGCGACCAGCTCTCCGTTTGGAGGTGGTGGGGGATTCGGCGCACCTGCGTCGTCGAATCCGTTTGGGGGAGGAGGTGCGACGCCGGCCGCTTCGCCGTTCGGCCAACCTGCGGCAACGCAGAACCCATTTGGTACAGGCAGCAGCGGATCGACAGGCTCGGCATTCAGCACAGGAGCAGCAAACCCTTTCGGTGGAGGTGGATCGACGGGAACCTCCGCCTTTGGAGCACCTTCTTCCGTTGGGACGGCGAGCAACCCCTTTGGTGGCGGAGCGTCGTCCAACCCCTTTGGGACCAGTGGTGGCGCTAGCTGGCACGGCTTCGTCGACATTTGGGGGCGGGAAATTCGTCATCTCCGTTCGGACAACCGTCGCAGCTTGGGGCTGGAAGTTCCTCATCCCCGTTTGGAGCTCCCGCGGCCCCCAGCAGTTCCCCTTTCGGAGCGCCTTCGGCCACCACCACAACTTTCGGAGGAGGGGGTACATCGTCGTCTCCATTTGGAGCACCGTCAGCAGGATCATCGCCATTCGGTGCTGGCGCAGCGACTGGTGCCTCTGCTTTCGGTGGAGGTGCTAACACGTCAAACCCGTTCGGGACACAAAAGCACAGCCTCTACGTCATCCTTCGGTTCTCCGTCAGGTTTTGGCCAACCTGCATCGACTTCCGGTGCATCGCCGTTTGGAGGTGGTGTCTCGGCGCCTGCAACATCAACTTTCGGCGTTAACTCTGGTGCATTCGGAGGAGGGGCAACTGCAACCACTACATCGTCATTCGGCGGATTCGGTGCTCCCAGTTCAACGCCATCCCCCGCATCAGTTAGACTCCCCACATCCACCACGGACTCCGTAAAGCCAGTAGACAAGACCGCCTACACGGCTGCTGCCGAGAGCGCGGTTGTTCGAGATGATGCATGGAACAGAACGCAGTTTGAACAGGCTGAGTTCACCCTCGGCATGATACCGACGGTGGCCCCGCCGCCCGAGTTTTGCAACTAATGCTCGAATGTATCCCCCAAACTGTGCCTGCGCATTATTTTCCTAAGTGACGGCCTGGTGCTCACATCTTATGGTGTTTTTCTACGCCGCCAGAGCAGCAGGGAGAGGCAAACAGCGACTGCAGCGTTCGGAGCACTCCAGGTGCTTTGTACTGCGACGTTGTGCTTAAGAAGGTCATCAGTCTGTCGCGTGAAATGCCGCCCATGAGCTTTCCCGACCGAGTGATGTACACATTGTTGAGCTTGAGCATCCGGAAAAGTTGGTCCACTGTTCGCATAGACGTCGTTTCCATGAGCTGAAATGGTGCTGGGTCTACCAGAACCGTGAGTTTGCTGCGGCCACACACGACGTTGGTTCCCTGTCCATTTAGCAATCAGTATTTTATAATCAACAACAAAAAAAAAAAAGTTCCGATATGAAGCAGCCTACCCAATCCATAAACTTGCCGCCACGTTTGAAAGAAAAGCGAATCGGCATATTGAGCAAATCGCCTTCCCCGATTGCATCGCACGCGTCGTGTGCATGATCGTGCTCGTCATCATGCTCATGCTCACCGGTTCCATACGTTGGCATCAAGTATTGTCGAGGAAGGGATGGCAGCGGCGATAGAAGCCATGTCGTAGACGTCGCTGCGGGTTGTGACGGAGTGGAAGATCCAACACTTGAAGGGGTTCGCAAAATCCCACGAGTCTTGCTGTTGGCATTGCCTTCCTGACTCGGTATATCCTAAAGAGCTTGCCTTTTGCAACTCCTCCAGCCGACAATGATTCACAGCCGCTACAAGGCGCGCACGTGTGACGGTGGCGAGGAGAAAACGGTTCAAGTATGAATCGACAATCGGGAACACAGGCTCCTGAGATTTTGTGAGCACCTCCAAAGCGTCTCGATACGTTGAATCCGGTGTCAGCAGCTTCATGTCGTTCACGTCTTTCATGACCTCCCACGCAGGTACATCGTAAGCGGCTTTAGGCAGTTTCTTCAGACGTGGCATTTTGCTAGTTGTGATGAGCATGTCGTAGACGCTCTCGGTAAATCGTTTCGCAGTAAAATAAGACGCCAAGATCGCTACCTGATACAGGCAAGGTTGAGCCCATCTGTGTGTGAAACCTCCATAATAATGACGGCTGTTGAAATTGCGTGAGTCACACCCGAAGAAAATGCTGCTGCTCCAACGATCGCAAACTCGAATGGCTCATACTGGAGTGATGGGATAAGCTCAAATGCTCGAATGGCTTCGCCTACGAGACGACCAAAGATACCCCCAATCACGAATGTCGGTGTGAATAAACCCGCAGGAATCGGTAGGGTGATGCTCACAAGTGTGAGGATGAACTTCAGAGGGAGGTAGGTAACAAGTGACCGTGACAACAGCAAACTGTCGGCCTCGCTCTCAGACTCGTTGCCGTCCCCATCTTCGCTCATTGGCTCGCCTTCACCCGAGTAGATTCTCGCATCTTTCGAGAAGAGCGCAGCTAAGATCCGCCGAGGAGATCCATGTCGAATAAACCAGGCACTGTCGCCGTAGAACTCCAGAAAACACGAGATAAATGTGATGACGAGCACCAGTGCGACTCTCTTGCCCAATCCATTCCACACTTTTCGTATATAATCACTGCGTTCGCCCGCCACGACGCAGGAATAGTTGCAACATGCGGGCTTAGATAATGGTCTCGAATACGCACGAGCAAGCAGACGCAGTGATTGAAAAGAGCACCACCAAGACCGCAGACAACACCTAGCGCACTGAATACCGCTAGATCACGCACAGTGAACCCGTGCAGATCGCCGACGTCCGAGATACCCATGTTGTAGCTTGCAAGCAGGCCGTACCTCGCATTCGCAGTCATTAAAGACACAAGCAGCGCACCAACAATCGCCGTGAAGAACGCGCGCGGAAGAGTTCCCACGAGGTAGAAGTGCGAGGTAACTTCGACACCAAAAAGAACTCCGCCAAACGGAGAGCCGAAGGTGGCCGCAACACCAGCCGCAACGGCGCACGCCAACATCTCTAGTCGTTTGGTTTCATCGTTGTAGATACGACGGAAAAGCGTTGTGTTCATGAGAATACTCGCGAATCCACAAGATATCATGATGAAAGGCCCTTCTTTTCCGATAGAAAGCCCTGCCGCCATTGCTGCCACAAGGCCGACGATCTTGGTGACAACACACTTGAGCGACATATACTCACTCATATCGATACCCGACAGCGCAACCTTCATGAATGGCAGTCCGGATCCTGCCGCCTGTGGGCAAACGACATGCACGAGCACAGCCGAGAAGGTCACGGAGATCAGCGCGGAGAGCAGGAAATACCGGAACCCCCAAACGCTGAGCACGCTGTGATAGATGGCGATCTTGGTGAGCCAAAAGTCGATCATGAGCCCGACGCCGGCGGCGAACATGCCGATCGCGAGCATCAGGATGGGGCTCTGGATCAGGATGAACAGCCCGCGGATGCCCGTCGGGTACTGCGCGACGTACATGGCGTGGAGATCCCTGTCGAACGGCTGGCACCTTGACGTAGCTGGGCGACCGCGGCGGCACCGAAGCGTCCGCTTCCCTCGTCTCCTGCGTGCTCAGCAGCGCCGCGACCGCGTCCAGGTCGACCGCGAGCGCGTGCGGTCGAGGCGTGACGTGGGTCGGGGACGCGATCGAGTCTCTGTCCAGCACGGGGTTCATGATCTTCTCCATGACGCTGTCGGAGCGCGAGCGTGGCGACGCCGAGTGCCTCCGCAGCACCGGCCGCAGCGTGCGCTCGCCCGGCTGCCGGAGGTCCACGGACATGGAGCGCTTGGTCCACTCGGCACGCGGCTGCTGCTCGTTCGACGCCATCGCGGAGCTCGACTGGTCGCTTGAAGACGCGGCCGAGCGCTCGCTTGACGCGCGGCCGGTGGCCATGGCGAGGCGCGGCCGTTGGGACTCGACAATGGGCGGAGCCCGACGGGGGTGCCCATCCCTGTGACCGGAATGCTGACAGAAGAGGGAGGATTTAGTTGGACTCGCGCCAGAGGGGTTCTGAGGAGGCGAAGTGCGAAGGAGCATTTGAGCCATTCAGGCAGCAAACTATGTGATAGACCCCGACTTTGGCAAGAACCAAGACACGCCTCACTTCAACATGTACCATCACCTCGCTCGCTTCTTGAGCTAACACACTACGCGGCGGAACCAGCGCTCGCTCGGCGATGGAGTGCCAGCGCGTCGAAACGGGAGGCAATCTCCCTCTGCTCCTCGCGGCTCAGTCTCGCTTTGCGTTGCCGACGGTTGGAACGCTTTGGCCGCTTCTCGTCCTCGAACAGCACGGTGCCCTTCTTGCGCTCGCCAGACTCGCGGTGCTGGTTGTGATGGCCAGTAGCGACACGGTCTGCAAAGGCGGCAGCGCCATGGAATGGGCTGGCGAGGAAGCCACCGATCCCTTTCGCCAGTCCAATCATAGCACCCTTCGTGCCTTCCTCGCGATACCCCTGTGCCGGCTTCACGAAAATATCCTTCACACCACTACCGATCTCGTGCAGGAAAGCACCAGCACCCGCCGAGGCACCCTCCAGTGCCGAGTCAGGGCCCCGAGCAGAGTAGTCCACACAGTGGTAATCCACAATATCCTCCGGAGCGTTCTCTGCGCGAGAGCTTACCACGAACTCGCACTGATCGCACAGCTTGATCTTGTCCTTCTGACTCCACTTGCTCGCCACGCGACCGCACTTGAGGTCGCAACGCATATGCTGCAATGGTAGATTGCGGTAGAAGCTCGACACCGCACCCATCACGCCGTCCTCCACTACCATCTTGTCACGGAGCTCCTGTGCTCGACGATGCAGCTCCGGGTTCTTGAACGCCTCGAACACTTGCCGCAACACCTCCGTCGAGAGTTTCGAAATCGGACACGGCTCCACGCCAACTCCCGCGACCACGACAGCGCGACCCCAGAACGGCTGGTCGCCGAAGAACGGAACGATAAAGGTGGGCTTGCCAGCAAGCAGACCTGCCGCAGTCGTGCCAGCACCGCCGTGATGAACCACTGCTGACACGCGTGGCATGAGCCAGTCGTGTGGACAGTTGCCGAGGAAGAAGATGTTGTCCGGAACGTCGATGCCTCCTGACATGTCACTCCAGCTCGACTGGATCAGCACGCGCACCTTGGCTTGCTCAGCGGCAGCGATGATCATGTTGGTGACCCCCAACGGGTCTTGAAGCACCATCGAGCCGAATCCCACGAAGATCGGACCGCCATCGTTACCCAGGAACGCCTCCAGCTCAGGCGTCGGAGTGTACTTGGACGCCGCCTGCTTCAGTGTCACGGTACCGATGACGTCGTAGATCGGACCCCAGTCGGCAGGTTTCGCCACCAGATGCGGACTCCACATGAACGCGTGAGGGATGCTCAAATCAAGCAGGATATCGCGTCCTCCGTCGCCCTTGCGGATCTTGCGCAGATTGAGCACCTCCGTGCGGAACTCGTTCACGATACCCTCCACGCCCTGCCACATGAGCAGATCCACCAGCTTGTACGACATGTAGTTCCGCTTCTGCGGCTTCCACGAGTACGGCAAGTTCGACAGCGGATGCGGGAACGCCACCGTCGGCACCCACGGCTGAGGAAACATGATGTGCAGCGGCACGCCAAGACGCTCCGCCACGTGCACGTGTCCGTACGTGACGGGGTTCGAGATGATGGCGTCCGCACGGAACGGCTTGCCTGGCACTCCGGGTCCTCCCGCGTCCGGGTCCGCAGCCGACACAGCGGGCCACGTCGAGTGCAGGATCTCGTCGATCATTTGCAGGTTCTTCGGCACGTCTTTCTGGATGGTCTCGAGTTTAACGGGGATCAAGTGACCTCCCGTCTTGACCATGTACGCGGCGAGCTCCTTCGGGTCTCCTCCTAGCGGGTAGAACTCGACGCCGTGCTCCGTGACAAAGTCTCTGTAGACGGCGTGCGTGGCGAGGCGCACGCGGTGTCCGTGCTCCTGCAGTTTGTTGGCGATGGCGATGAACGGCTGCACGTCTCCTCTGGTGCCGACGATCATGATGCAGATGGTGAGCGCGGGGACATCGTAGTCCTCTCTGCTGTCGTGGTGTGTGAGCTTGGCGGCCTCCTCCTCCCTCTCCCTGGCCTGTTCGCGCATGGTGGAGATGTCGTACTCATCGTCATCCTCGGCGAAGTCGAGCTTGATCTGTCCATTGCGATCGAAAGAAGCAACTGCTTGCACGACATTCGCGAACGAGTCAAGCTTTGGGGTTGTGGACTCACGTCGGCGCCGCACCACGGTGAGCACTGCGTTCTTCAGTCTCTGCAAGCGACAGCATTCAGCATAAGCAAAAATAGTGCTACCTAGCCATTGCTCTCTTCACCGGCATACCTTGGCTTCTCCATTGCTGGTATTGCCCATTGATGTCTGCGATGTTGAAGCCACCTCAAACCTCGCTGCTGCTGCTGCGGTCGACAGGAATTCCGGAACTGAGGCCATAGCTAGAATCGCTCTCGCTGCCAATGGGTGGATGTGGAGATGAGGAGAGAATCGCCGAATGCCAGCTCCGCTTCCACCAAGAGCTCGTCAACCCCGTCGATCGGAATCGGTCCAACCGCAGCCGTGATCACTCGGATTGCTCGGCTTTCTGCAGTCCGCATGATTACCATAGAGGATGTGGCCGAAATGACGTGTGCGGTTGAACCCACACGAACAGCTAAGCGCACACATTTATACAGGTCATAGCGTTCTGACTCGCTCTGTCGGACGCCTGCGTGGCGCGCGTCCGTCCGACAGCGATCGCGTCAGTTTGCTCACCGGCGGCGTCGAGCGCTCGAGCGCGTGATTACAACGCTCGGCGGCCCTGAATTTCGCGTCGCTCCATCATCAAAAGCGCCACAGCGCCGCGGTAATCCCCAGGGTGCGGGCAAATCGCGTCAAAATCCAGCGACTAGCATTTTATGCTTTCATGAATTGAGGCATTCAACTGTTTCTTGCAGTGCATATTAGATATCTGTTTCTTTAAAATTTATACAAAATGAAAAGTCTAGATCTAGGATAGAGGTCCCACCCGAACTCGTTTTTACACATCTCCGCCGGCACTTCCCAGTCGAGAAGGAGCGGCGAGCGGCCGAGGCGCCAGTCGGAGATTCGCGCGGCTGAGGCGGCAGAGGGCGGCGGGCGCGCATCCCCAGGCAGCGAGCAGCCATGAGCGACGGCGGCCACGAGTCCGAGGAGCCCAAGGTGCGCGCGCGTGGCGTTTGGTGGGGCGGAGAGCGTGCTGACGCGACTCGCAGCGATGGAAGAGCGTGCTCACCAAGGCCGTGACCACGGTCATCGAAGAGCGACGCAAGTCGTCGGCAGATAAGCTGGCCTCGCTCGCAGACGTTGTGCAGGCCATGGCCGCGTTTGACAGGGACGGACACATCAAGCTCGACTTCGCCGAGGATGACGACGAGTACGACATCTCCACCATGCGCGAGCAAGCCAGGGAGAGGGAGGAGGAGGCCGCCAAGCTCACACACCACGACAGCAGAGAGGACTACGACGTCCCCGCGCTCACCATCTGCATCATGATCGTCGGCACCAGAGGAGACGTGCAGCCGTTCATCGCCATCGCCAACAAACTGCAGGAGCACGGACACCGCGTGCGCCTCGCCACGCACGCCGTCTACAGAGACTTCGTCACGGAGCACGGCGTCGAGTTCTACCCGCTAGGAGGAGACCCGAAGGAGCTCGCCGCGTACATGGTCAAGACGGGAGGTCACTTGATCCCCGTCAAGCTCGAGACCATCCAGAAGGACGTGCCGAAGAACCTGCAGATGATCGACGAGATCCTGCACTCGACGTGGCCCGCCGTGTCGGCTGCGGACCCGGACGCTGGAGGACCCGGAGTGCCAGGCGAGCCATTCCGCGCGGACGCCATCATCTCGAACCCCGTCACGTACGGACACGTGCACGTGGCGGAGCGTCTTGGCGTGCCGCTGCACATCATGTTTCCTCAGCCGTGGGTGCCGACGGTGGCGTTCCCGCATCCGCTGTCGAACTTGCCGTACTCGTGGAAGCCGCAGAAGCGGAACTACATGTCGTACAAGCTGGTGGATCTGCTCATGTGGCAGGGCGTGGAGGGTATCGTGAACGAGTTCCGCACGGAGGTGCTCAATCTGCGCAAGATCCGCAAGGGCGACGGAGGACGCGATATCCTGCTTGATTTGAGCATCCCTCACGCGTTCATGTGGAGTCCGCATCTGGTGGCGAAACCTGCCGACTGGGGTCCGATCTACGACGTCATCGGTACCGTGACACTGAAGCAGGCGGCGTCCAAGTACACTCCGACGCCTGAGCTGGAGGCGTTCCTGGGTAACGATGGCGGTCCGATCTTCGTGGGATTCGGCTCGATGGTGCTTCAAGACCCGTTGGGGGTCACCAACATGATCATCGCTGCCGCTGAGCAAGCCAAGGTGCGCGTGCTGATCCAGTCGAGCTGGAGTGACATGTCAGGAGGCATCGACGTTCCGGACAACATCTTCTTCCTCGGCAACTGTCCACACGACTGGCTCATGCCACGCGTGTCAGCAGTGGTTCATCACGGCGGTGCTGGCACGACTGCGGCAGGTCTGCTTGCTGGCAAGCCCACCTTTATCGTTCCGTTCTTCGGCGACCAGCCATTCTGGGGTCGCGCTGTCGTGGTCGCGGGAGTTGGCGTGGAGCCGTGTCCGATTTCGAAACTCTCGACGGAGGTGTTGCGGCAAGTGTTCGAGGCGTTCAAGAACCCGGACTTGCATCGTCGAGCGCAGGAGCTCCGCGACAAGATGGTAATGGAGGACGGCGTGATGGGTGCAGTGTCGAGCTTCTACCGCAATCTACCGTTGCAGCACATGCGTTGCGACCTCAAGTGCGGTCGCGTGGCGAGCAAGTGGAGTCAGAAGGACAAGATCAAGCTGTGCGATCAGTGCGAGTTCGTGGTGAGCTCTCGCGCAGAGAACGCTCCGGAGGATATTGTGGACTATCACTGTGTGGACTATTCTGCTCGGGGTCCTGACTCGGCACTGGAGGGTGCTTCGGCGGGTGCTGGTGCTTTCCTGCACGAGATCGGTAGTGGTGTGAAGGATATTTTCGTGAAGCCGGCACAGGGGTATCGCGAGGAAGGCACGAAGGGTGCTGTGATTGGACTTGTCAAAGGCGTAGGCGGATTTTTGGTTAGTCCGCTGCAAGGTGCAGCTGTGTTCGCGGACCATGTTGTGACAGGAACCCGTAACCAGAGACGTGGATCGGAGGATCGAAAGAAGGCGACCGTACTTTTTGAAAACCGACGATTTCGGAATGCGATTGGGCTCAAGACGGCCCCTGACGCCCATACTGGCGCGATGAATCCTGATGAAATGATAGATGTTGAAAGGAAATCAACAGATACGCGCCAAGTTGCAGTCCAATTATCACCCGAGGAAAAGCAAGCAATGGAGGCCAAGTTTCACGAGCTTATGGAAAAGAAGCACGGTGGTGGACATGAAATTGCGTACAAGGTGGCAAAGGGTAGTGGCTCCGCAGAGGCAAATTATTCGAATCCAGCCCCTCCGACGAGTTTATCTGACCGAGTTCAAGCTGTATCTCTGACGGACTCATCAACAGTTCCAAAGATGAACATTTGTATGATCACAACGGGTTCATGGGAAGAAAGTGTGCAACAGTATGTGGCAATTGGACTGCGCTTGAAGGCAGATGGACATCGAGTCCGAATCGCGACAGGTAGTGGACTGCGCGATCGCGTTATCAGTGCAGGCCTTGAATTTTTCCCTCTCAGCGGCCGGGCGACGACGACTGGTGCTTTTCTGCAGTATCTCCACGCACGTTTTGAGGAGGAGCAGCGACACAAGTCGAAGCTGTTCCATTTTGCTCGATCAAGAATCAACAGCCATCGCGACTCATTTCCCGAGATCGATGATCTTCGAGAGCTTATCTTCTCCTTATGGCCTGCATGCGTGGATGTGGATCCACTGGCACCCGGACGTGCTTTCCGAGCAGATGCCATCATTTCACATCCATTTATGTTCGGGCAAACGATAGTGGCTGAGCGGCTTGGTGTTCCTCTCCACTGTATGAGTTACAACCCCCAGTCGCGAACACAAGCTTTCCCACACCTAATGAGTGCTAACGTGAAGCTCTACAAGCCATACCGATACGCGCCAACGAACATCGTGACATATGAAGTCATCAGCAACCTCATGTGGAACGGATTGAAGAATGTCCTGGACGAGTTCCGGTATTTCTTGGGATTGACAGGGAAGACAGTAGCTGCCAATTTGCTAGCCGAGTGGCGCATCCCTCACACATATCTATGGAATCCGGAGCTGCTCCCGAAACCCCACGATTGGAGTAGTGAGATCACAATTGCTGGGTATGTGGAGCTGGACGAAGATGAATACTGGAACGACGAGCAAAGTGCGATTCACCAAGAGTTGTGCGCCTTTGCCGCCCTCGACAACAAGCCCTTGATCTACTTCGGCTTCATTGCAGGTGATTCGGATCCACGGCAGGTACACGACCTAGTGGCTTCGCTTGAGAAGGCTGCAAAGCGAGCTCGTGTTCGCGTTATCTTCCAGTGTTTTGAACATTCCAGCTCTGGGTCCAATGCCTTATTCGTTTGTGGAAACGACACGGTCTTTGAGGTTGACGATGGCTTCCCAGTCAAGCGCATTCTGCCTCATGTGCGCGCAGCAATGCATTGGGGTGATCTATCAATCACATCGAAATGCTTAGCTGCGGAGAAGCCTGCTTGTGTAGTACCTCGCAATGTGACGCAGCGAATGTGGGGCCAAGCCCTCACATTGGCAGGAGCAGGAGTCGAGCCGCTCGAGATGGATGCACTGTCGGCAAACAACCTCGCTCATGTATTTGGTGCACTCTTGGACGCCAAGTTGGCACACGTTGCGAAACGTCTCGCCGCCACTTTCTCGCCAGCGAATGCGATCGACGCAGCAGTCAAGGCATTTTACAACAACCTACCGGTTGTTGGCATGACGTGTGATCTAGACCCGAATCGTATTGCCCGTATCTACGACCCTATCAAAGAGCTCAAGCTGTCGTATGAAGCACATCTCGTCGTTCGACAAATAACTGGCGCCGAGCAAGAGGATCTCAAGTACAAACCACTTCAGTACTCGATGCGCCACGCCCCACGTTTGTCCTTGCGCAATTTGAAATCAGATGTACTTCGAGAAACGCACTCTGCTCAGGAGCGCGCCGAGGGCTACGCCTATAGCAGCGATCTTCTCAAGTCTGTTGCGGATGTTCAGTACAAGGTTGTGGCAGCTCCTAGCAAGAAACCACCTGCCCGAGGTGGCCTCGCGCGCTATAAGTCGATGGCCGTCACCGTGGTGGAGGTACCCGACTTTTGGAACTCCCCACAAGATAGGAATAAGGGCGAAGCGGAGATCAACGCTGCATACGAGAGCCTCATTCGTGCACGAAAGTTCCAAGACTCAACGACCTCATCAATCGCTTCATCTGTGTCGCTGTAGTCATCAAGGGTATCGTCGTAGCAGTGCACGCGTTCCTATTGAGAGCCTGAACGCAACTAAACGAAACGATGGCAAGATTTAGTTTTGCTTCAAGACTGCACCTTGTTGTTTGAGTTTGACACTACTATCACTTCAAATCTGTCGATGAGACTGACTGACTGATTGACTGACTGACATTGATCGGACCTCTTCGATACCGATGCTTCACTCGTTTCATGAATCCATTCATGCGCGTACAGTACGCATGCGGTGACTCGCTTCGCACATGAAAACTTAGGCGCACTTGATGTTGCTGGGCTGGCCGCTGCAGCTGCCCGTCTTGCCCGAGACGCTGATGCCCGAGAATTTCCAGTTGGACACGACAGCCGAGTTGGCCTTGATGTCGTACACGTTGGTGGCGGTTCCCGTGAGTCCGTTGATGGTGATTCCCGTTATGCCAACCTTGCTGGTGGCCGATCCCGTGTATCCACCCTTGGACTTGCTGTAGTCCGAGTGGATGACAATGGCGTTCTTGACGTTCGTGAGCGTGTTGCTCGTGTAGTTGGCGTTGGTGACGAGGCCCTCGAGGTCGACGATGGTCTTGATGCGGATGCCGTTGTCGCTGTTGATGATCTTGTTGTTGTACACCGTAAGTCCGTTGACCGTGTCGGAGGAATCGGTGGTCGCACCACCGATGGATCCGATGGAGATGCCATGTCCGCCCGAGCACGTGTTGCCGGTGAAGAAGGTGTTGGTGCTGGACTGCATGGCGAAACAGTCATCCTGGTTGTAGACGTGGCAACCCGTGATGGTGACGTGGTCGTTGCGGCTGAGGTCAAATCCGTCCGTGTTTTTGGCGAGGCCGTTGCCCGCGGTTGAGTCGAGCGTGAGGCCCGAGAGCGTGGTGGAGGTGGAGCTGAGGATGCTGAAGGTACGGAAGGGCGAGTTCTTGAGCGTGAAGTCCGACAGCGTGGACGATACGACCTTGCTGAGGCGGAAGAAGACGGGACGCGTGACCGACTGGCCCTGCTTCCAGTACCAGGCGCCCTGGCCGTCGAGCGTGCCAGTGCCACCGACCTTGAGGTTGGATCCCGTGAGCAGCACGAGTGGACCCTCCCAGAGCTTGGTGCCGAACGTCGTGGTTCCTTGGAACGTGATGGTGGCACCCGCCTTGGTCTTGGTCAGGTCGAGCGTGACGCCGGCCGGCACCGTCAGTGAGTTGATGACGACGGCGCTGCACGTCGAAATATCGGTACCGCTCGTGTAGGTTCCCGAGAGCGTGCAGCCAGCCTCGGCCTCCTCACGCATCATGGGAGTCGCGGAGGCAGTGAGCGCGAGCAGCGCAGCGAGCAGCGTGGTGAGACCGATCTTCATGGTTGTGAGCGAGCGGCTGGGTGGTGCTGGTGGGAGGAGGTGTGAAGTCGCTGGGACTTGGATGCAGGCGAGGACTTGGTCGCTGGGAGGCAAGTTTTGGAATGACCGAGTCTGGCGGAGGCAGCGAGGAACGCTGTGCCGCTGGCCTGTGCTTCATGGCTCATGGCTGATGGGTAGATCACGATAGCGCGCGGCCGCTCTCAACTATCTGCAACCGAACGACCACTATGTTGAATCTCCGTCGCGATTGGCCGGATGGCTTGGCTTTGCCATGTCGTACTGTAACATTTCGCTGTATGGTTCTCGGGTCCTCTCTGTCGTGACGCCGTGCTCTGCACGAACAGCGGTCTTGGCGTGGCACTTCGGCGTGTGGACCGTGTGGACCGTGTGGATCTTGGCATCGAGGAGTGGTCGGGTTTTGTCTATGAATACTGTACAATGCAACGCCCTGTGAGTTGACGGGTTGGCATGGCGCGCGCAGAGTGGTGCGGCGCGTCTTTGAGATGCTGCGTCGAGTATGCAGTCGCGTCGTTGGTTCTCCGGCGGGTAAAGACCATTTCTCCCCGTATCTGCGTGATGGGCTTTTCAGCAGTACTGTCCAGTGTGTACCGTGCAAGATACTGTGGTCGTACAGTGCTGAAGCTGAGCGAGGGAGCGCTGATGTAGTGGTTGGCAGTGAGGTAAACAGACTGTTTGACTGGTAATACTGTTTACTATCACGTACGTCCTCAGGATTTGCTGGTGTTGAGTCGCGTAATACCCCTGTACAGGTCAGCAATCGCAGAGACTTCACAAGAGGCAGATCTCGCTCTGTGCCGGTTCATTGAAGATGCTACTGCTGATGCAGGCGCTTCGCTCTTTGAGCGAGAGGGAAAGGATGAAATATACGATTGTGCCGCACTTGCATTAGCTGCACCTCGCATATCGTCCCGCGTAGTGCCGTGGGCAGAAGAAGACAGTAGCGGGATCTCTTGTTGCAACTGTAAATGTCGATGCAAGCCTGTACAGACTGACATCACGTCAAATCATCGCAAGCTGAATTTGCTTGTACCAAAAATAAGGTTCATTCTGACTTGACAGAATGGGTACTTTGACCAGTCAGATCACCACGGCTCACAGCCGCTCCGCAGTGCCACTACTATCCTTTCTGTTTACGGTACGTGTATGAAGTCACCTGGAAACGACTATTCAGAAGTGTCATGGAGTTAACGAACAGCAATAGTGAGTCCTTCAACGAAGTCCGTTGAGCTGCTGGTATTCCAGAACCCACAACGCTACACGAGGGCATCCCCAGTGTGCACACGGATTACGAGCAATGCTTCTCAAGGAAGATCTCACAATCACCCTTACAACACTGCAGCAGCGCATTTGGATGAGTAACATCCTCTCAGAGCGCTGCATCGATCGGCGAGCGAAGCGCCTGCATCAGCAGTAGCATCTTCAATGAACCGGCACAGAGCGAGATCTGCCTCTTGTGAAGTCTCTGCGATTGCTGGCCTGTACAGGGGTATTACGCGACTCAACACCAGCAAATCCTGAGGACGTACGTGATAGTAAACAGTATTACCAGTCAAACAGTCTGTTTACCTCACTGCCAACCACTACACCAGCGCTCCCTCGCTCAGCTTCAGCACTGTACGACCACAGTATCTTGCACGGTACACACTGGACAGTACTGCTGAAAAGCCCATCACGCAGATACGGGGCGAAATGGTCTTTACCCGCCGGAGAACCAACGACGCGACTGCATACTCGACGCAGCATCTCAAAGACGCGCCGAACCACTCTGCGCGCGCCATGCCAACTTGTCAACTCACAGGGCGTTGCATTGTACAGTATTCATAGATAGAACCCGACCACTCCTCGATGCCAAAATCCACACGGTCCACACGCCGAAGTGCCACGCCAAGACCGCTGTTCGTGCAGAGCACGGTGTCGCGACAGAGAGGACCCGAGAACCATACAGCGAAATGTTACAGTACGACATGGCAAGCCAAGCCATCCGGCCAATCGCGACGGAGATTCAACATAGTGGTCGTTCGGTTGCAGATAGTTGAGAGCGGCCGCGCGCTATCGTGATCTACCCATCAGCCATGAGCCATGAAGCACAGGCCAGCGGCACAGCGTTCCTCGCTGCCTCCGCCAGACTCGGTCATTCCAAAACTTGCCTCCCAGCGACCAAGTCCTCGCCTGCATCCAAGTCCCAGCGACTTCACACCTCCTCCCACCAGCACCACCCAGCCGCTCGCTCACAACCATGAAGATCGGTCTCACCACGCTGCTCGCTGCGCTGCTCGCGCTCACTGCCTCCGCGACTCCCATGATGCGTGAGGAGGCCGAGGCTGGCTGCACGCTCTCGGGAACCTACACGAGCGGTACCGATATTTCGACGTGCAGCGCCGTCGTCATCAACTCACTGACGGTGCCGGCCGGCGTCACGCTCGACCTGACCAAGACCAAGGCGGGTGCCACCATCACGTTCCAAGGAACCACGACGTTCGGCACCAAGCTCTGGGAGGGTCCGCTCGTACTGCTCACGGGATCCAACCTCAAGGTCGGCGGCACCGGCACGCTCGACGGCCAGGGCGCCTGGTACTGGAAGCAGGGCCAGTCGGTCACGCGTCCCGTCTTCTTCCGCCTCAGCAAGGTCGTGTCGTCCACGCTGTCGGACTTCACGCTCAAGAACTCGCCCTTCCGCACCTTCAGCATCCTCAGCTCCACCTCCACCACGCTCTCGGGTCTCACGCTCGATTCAACCGCCGGCAACGGCCTCGCCAAGAACACGGACGGATTCGACCTCAGCCGCAACGACCACGTCACCATCACAGGTTGCCATGTCTACAACCAGGATGACTGCCTCGCCATGCAGTCCAGCACCAACACCTTCTTCACCGGCAACACGTGCTCGGGCGGACACGGCATCTCCATCGGATCCATCGGTGGTGCGGCCACCGACTCCTCCGACACGGTCAACGGACTCACGGTTTCCAACAACAAGATCATCAACAGCGACAACGGCATCCGTATCAAGACCATCGTCGACCTCGAGGGCCTCGTCACCAACGCCAACTACACGAGCAACACGCTCACGAACGTTAAGAACGCCATTGTCATCCACTCGGACTACAGCAAGTCCAAGGGTGGATACACGGGATCGGCTACCAGTAAGGTCGGCATCACGGGAATCACCATCAACGGACTCACGGGAACCGCCACCAACGTGTACGACATCAAGGCCAACTCGGCTGTCGTGTCCAACTGGAAGTTCTCGGGCATCAGCGTCTCGGGCAAGGCGGGCAGCTGCAGCGGCCAGCCCAGCAACATCAAGTGCGCCTAAGTTTTCGTGGGCGGAGCGAGTCACCGCATGCCTACTGTACGCGCATGGATAGATTCATGAAACGAGTGAAGCATCGGTATCGAAGAGGTCCGATCAATGTCAGTCAGTCAATCAGTCAGTCAGTCTCATCGACAGATTTGAAGTGATAGTAGTGTCAAACTCAAACAACAATGTGCAGTCTTGAAGCAAAACTAAATCTTGCCATCTTTTCGTTTAGTTGCGTTCAGGCTCTCAATAGGAACGCGTGCACTGCTACGACGATACCCTTGATGACTACAGCGACACAGATGCGTTCTAGTTTGAAATGAAGTCTCTATAGGTCAGACTGAGCCATGTATTATACGCGTTACAGATTACAGAATAAATTGAGCGTGACGCCAAGGGCTCATACGACAGGAACAACGTCCCATGACGAAAAACAGGAAAGAACGAGGAAGTGGCTGACGTCCTTCATAGCACCACCAACTTCGTTCAGAAATGCAACAGCTCCACCCATTTCGTCGACGAAAACTTGCGATGGTGAGTCGTTGTCGATCAGCACTGATTGCTGTTGAAAATAGAACGGGCCCTCAGCTTCGCCTCTGCCACGACGCGAACGGTAATTGACACAACGGTATTCGACTACCCGCTTCCAATAGTTCTCGGGTCGCGCCTCCACCATCGAACTGCATCGCTCGCACATTTTCAGACGATCATGAATGCTCCACTTGGAAGGAATCTGCTCGCGACAGATGTCGCAAAACATTCTGGTAACTGGCAAGTGCCGGTAAAAACTCTTCACAGCTTCTTCGACGCCATCTTCTCGACGCATTTGACAACTCAAAGCCTCAGCCCTCGCTCGCATGTCCGGCTTCATGAGGTCTCTGAACGCATCACGCAGCTTCTCGACGGTCAACTCGCTGATGGGACAAGGCTCGACACCAACACCAGAGCTTGCAACTGCTCGTCCCCAAAATGGCTGATCGCCAAAAAACGGAACGATGAATGTGGGCTTACCAGCAAGAAGGCCGCCTGCAGTGGTACCAGCCCCTCCGTGGTGAACAACAGCCGACACCCGTGGCATCAGCCAATCGTGCGGGCACTCGCCTAGGAAAAACACGTTGTCGGGAATGTTTAGATTCCCTGCCATATCACTCCAGCTGGATTGGATCAATACGCGAACATTCGCAAGGGAGGCAGCTTCAATGATCATCTTGGTCGTTGTGGTGGGATCCTGCAGCACCATCGATCCAAAGCCGACAAAGATTGGACCTCCATCATCTCCCAGGAATGCTGCAAGCTCTGGAGAAGGAGTGTAGCTCGAGCCAGCACCCTTCACAGTCACCGTTCCAACAACGTCATATAGATCGCTCCAGTCTGCAGGCTTCGGCACAAGATGCGGACTCCACATGAACGAATGCGGGATTGCTAGATCGAGAAGCATATCACGTCCACCGTCTCCCTTGCGAATACGCCGGAGACCTAAAACTTCGGTGCGAAAGCTGTTCACATATCTTTCAGTACCTTCCCACATAAGCAAGTCGACAACCTTGTAAGACAGATAGTTTCGTCGCTGGGGTCGGTCCTGATACGGTAGGTTCGACAGTGGATGCGGAAACGCTACTGTCGGCACCCACGGCTGAGGAAACATTATGTGCAGCGGCACTCCAAGCTTTTCCGCGACGTGGATGTGTCCATACGTGACTGGATTTGAGATGATGGCGTCTGCGCGAAAAGGATCGCCTGGAACGCCAGGTCCTCCTGCGTCGGGATCGGCAGCCGACACAGCCGGCCACGTCGAATGAAGGATCTCATCAATCATCTGCATGTTCTTGGGCACGTCCTTTTGGATCGTCTCGAGCTTCATCGGGATTAAACGGCCGCCTGTTTTGACCATGTAGGAGGCGAGCTCCTTTGGGTCACCACCCAGTGGGTAAAACTCGACACCTTGGGATACAACAAAGGTCCGGTAGATTGCGTGCGTGGCGAGGCGCACACGGTGTCCGTCCTCCTGCAGCCGCTTCGCAATCGCAACGAAAGGTTGCACATCTCCACGCGTGCCAACAATCATAATGCAGATGCTCATTCTCGGCGGCTCGGTGGGGAGCGGCTTGACACAGTCGGCAGAGTAAATGCGGGGCGAAACCGGCGCGCGAGGCTCCATACGAGTGCGGCGATGCCATTTGGCCTCTAGCTGGTGGTCGGGCAGGACTTTGAGGTAGCTCGACGGATTGTAAATGTACGGGCTGTCGTCGATGACGCGCACACCGTCGCAGTGCGGGTCGGCGGTCACAACGGCGACGCTGGCGTCGTCCAAGCCAGGCTCTGGCTGACCGAGCTCTCCCAGAAAGAAGGCGCGCAGTCGGCGGTTCCAGTCCTGGAAGACCGCGTCGGGGTGCTGGAAGAAGACGATGAAGGGCGACGGGTCTCTTGGAGCATCGCCGGCGTCCTCGATCGGCCCTCGCGCGCGCTCCCAGACAAAGAACTCGCGGAAGCGGCGGTTCCATTCGCGGAAGACGGCGTCCTGGCTGCGCAGCCACTGCAGCACGGCAGCGGGCGGCTCTGGCGCGAGCGCGCCGTGCTGGGGACCGCTCGGCGCCTGTCCGCGGCGCTCCTCGAGCAGGAAGAAGGCGCGCAGCCGCGTGTTCCACTCCTGCAGCACGCGGTCCACGTCGCGCCATGTGCCCTCCTCCGGCCCATCGCGGCCGCCTGCCTCCCCGTCAGCTTCTCCCTGCAGGCAGCAGGCGTCGCGATCCACCTCGGCGTCCTCGACGTCCCAGAAATGCGCGCGGAAGCGCTCCCTCCACTCCTGCGGCCATGGGCGTCAGTCGGCGAGCGCCCGTACAGCAAGAGCAGCAGCAGCAGTAGCAGCAGTAGCAGCAGTGGAGCGCACCTCGTCTTCTGGTGGCAGCATGGGGCGGGCGGCAGGCGAGAGCGCGAGTGGCCGCCAGCAGCCATCGACCGCGGCGCGGCTTTTCTCTCTGCCACCGCCGAGAATTTTTCGACTAAAGTGGAAATTTCGAGATTCGCGAGGCGATCTTTGGGTTGCTTGGCGCCGAGTATGCGTGGCGTCGGTCGATGACGCGCGCGGGCCAAGTGGCGGTCATCCTATTCACGTCGAGTACAGTACGTGGAGGAGGGGGAGGCGGATCGACGGCCGCTTCGAAAAGCTTTCGGGATGGCGGCGTCATCGCTCGCGAAGGTGATGTCACGCGTCAATATGTCGCTGCGTGGTGGTGGTCCCCCAAGAGCCGATGGAAGCTCATGAGGAGAGAGGGGAGGGGATGTGCGAGCACTCGCCTTTGGCGGGCGATCTGGTCCGAAGAATTGACTGGAAGGCAAGCCACTGGCACTTGCCAGCGCGAATGAGCGAGCCGCTGAAAACTCTCCGCGCAGCCTCACACTTGTCCTCCTTTCGTCGGAGAGCAGCTCGCCACCATGGTGTGCATCATGACAAGCTACAGTGGGCATCTCAGGTCTTTGCCTACATAGCACGGGCGTTCCGCCCATTCCGGTTCATCTGCCAGCATCAAGAAACGCAAGGGCGGATTTGCGACCTTCAAGCGCCGTGGCCAACGACGCCACGAGGCCTCTGCGCCAGCAGCATCTGCGGTGCCGGGTCGTGTGGCCGCTCAACGCCGCGTGGCGCGTCCAGCGGTTCAGCGAAACGAGGACGGACACCAGGATGTGGGGCAGATGATGCATTTGACACATACTCGACCGCCGGCAGCGGCCTGCCGGCTCGACCCGATCACACACGCGCAACAAGTCGCTCACATATTTACTACCAAGTTGTTGATGTTTCTGTCCTTCCGGGGCCCTCGCCGAGCACCAGGGAGCTAGCGATGCGATGGGTCGTCTCCGCTGGCGGGCCGGTCTCTACGCACTGTACGACTGACGGACGACACGCCTTCCTCCTCGAGTCGCTCCGAGCGCCGACGGCCTCGTCCGATTGTGATACTTTCCCGGCGCCGGCGCTCGTGCGGTCGTGAGATTGGTTGGCTAGATCCACACGCCGTCGTCCGACTCGGCGGCCGAGGCCTCGGTCGCGTCCCGCTTGGCCGAGTCGGCCCGCGCCACCGGGTTGGCGTCGCGCGACTTCATCGAGAGCTCCTTCTTCATGCGCGCGTTGCCGTACGAGACCGAGAACTCGAGCGTGAGGAACCACGACATCTTCTCCTCGGCCTGAGTCGAAGCAGAGCTTGACCGTGCGGCCGCGGTTGAGCGAGCAGACGATGCCGAAGCGCTTGCCATCCCAGTCCTCGACGGCGCGCGTGAGCCCCGAGAGCGCGAGCTCGGCGTCATCGTCCTCCGACTCGTAGCAGCTGAAGCTGTCGTTCTTGATGACGACGAAGAAGCGCGTCCAGACGTCGTCGTCCGTGAGGCAGTGTGCCCAGCCCTCCTTGTTGGTGCGGTTCTTGCTGTTGCGCGGCTGCTTGACGGCGGCCGAGAGTACGGCCATCCAGGCCGAGTAGGCGACGTGCGTGTCGGCGATGAGCCGCACCTCCTTTCCGTTGACCAGGTGCAGCGATAGCCCGTTGTTCTCGGTGGTGAGCGCCGTGACGTCGGCGAACTCGAGCACGCCTCTTGGCGCGCGGTTCGTGTCCTCGCTGTCGTAGTAGGTGAGCACCTTTCCGCTGAGCGTGAAGTACCTGCGCGCCCAGGAGCGCAGCGTCTCCTTCTGCTTGCGCATCCACCCCTGCATCTGGATGTCGCTCTCGTCCGAGAAGCGCGACGACTCGACCGAGCCGCTGCTGGACGAGTTGCCGCGCATTATGCCGCGGAAGCTGTTGCCGATGGGCGCCATGCCGCGTCTGTGTGTCTGAGTCTGCGTCCACGCGCGTGAGCTGCTGGTCGAGCGTCCTCCTGGCGGTCGGTCGGCGTACCGGAAGTCGCGATCTGCTGCGGCTCGAGGCGGCGTCTCTCGTCCGCTCGCGCGCGCGACGGAACGAACGGCTGGCGAAGCGAAGCGGGGCGGAGCGGAGCGGGCGAGCGCCTGGCGAGCGCTGGAGCAGCGGGCGAGCGCCTGGCGAGCGCGCGGGCGGGCGGGCGGGCGGCGGGCGAGTGGCGGGCGGGGCGGGCGGCGGGCGGCGACGCCGTTCTCCTCGCGTGCCTGGCCGGGTGGATGGAATAGAAAAAAAGAAGGAAGGCGGCGCTCGCGGCGCCCGCGCGGCATACAAACGCCGAGTGCGGAAAGGAGTCCGACTTGCCGTTTGTATGTGGCTGGCTCGAGAAGCAGGGGACGGCGTCTCATTGGACGGATTCCAGCCAATCAGGGATCGTAACGGCGCTCCTGTCTATGCTTCGCGGTGAAAACCTTTGCGAGGAGCATACTATCAAAGGTGGAAGGTGTCCACGAAACCTAAGTGCAAGCCAGATGGAGCACTACCGACAGCGAAATATCTATACGGTCGACTGTGACAAGCGCGGCAACGGTCTCAACTCGCTATGATCCACTATGTCTTGTCGTGGTATGCGTTTCAACAGTTGTTTCCGATAGTGTAGACACTTTTCAGTAACACTCTATATTGGAGGTGTATTATTTCTAGGAGGAAATTGAACGCGCATTTTTGAAGTTGTCCGCGATGCCAAAGCAGCTCACGGCATCGACACGTTTGGCTCGCCATTCGGCAATTGGCAGGCGAGCAACCAGTCAAGCAACCAGTCAAGCAACCAGCAGCAGCTGCATCCTGCACGCAACGCACGCCAAGATGGAGGAGTTCAAGGAGTGCGCGGAGCTCAAGGAGCGCGTCAAGCAGTGCTACGGCGACTGGTTCCACAAGCTCTGGGGCGGCTCGTTCGAGCGCGCGCGCTGCGACCAGGAGACCGAGGACTACCGCCAGTGCGTGCAGGTGCGTGCGCAGGGTCTACTAGGTCTGGAGATGGCCGACCAACGGAGCGACTGACTGTTGTCGCGACGCAGGACGTGATGCGCAAGCCGCGCCAGGGACTACGACCGCGAGCGCCACGACTGGATGGACCGCGCCAACCGCACGGCCGAGCCCTACAACCGCTCGATGAAGAGCCCCGAGGACCTGCGCGCCATGACGCGCGAGAAGACCGAGCAGTGGCGCGAGCGCAAGGACGAGGCCGAGCGCGAGGCGCGCGAGAAGGGCAAGCGCGCGGCCGACCGCGTGGGCGGCAAGGCCGACGACGTGGCCTCCAAGGTCAAGGACACGGCCGACGAGTGGACGCACAAGGTGCGCGAGAAGGCCGACGAGTGGAAAGACTACCTCTCCAGCAACTCGGCGGGCGACATGAAGGAGGACGCCAAGGACAGCGCGCGCGACAAGAAGAACGAAGTCGCCGACCGCGCGCGCGACAAGAAGAACGAGGCTGCGGATCGCGCGCGCAAGTGGTAGATGCGCCGATTCCGCTGCCTGCGACGTCGGCCAAGGGTTTTTCGTGTTGCTGCTCGGCAGTTAATTTGAGCAGCTAGTCTATTGGAATACAAGGACGTCTCGAACTTGCATCCGCACCGCGCCCGTGCACAAGAGCCATCTCCGCCGCTGTTCGACAACGATATATTGTGTTTTGGATTTCATGGGAGGAGCTTGTTGCTTTCATTCATCACCTGCCAAACGACCGCGAGGAGCGGGTAAAAAAACAGAGGACCGCTTCCTCGAAGCGCATGAACAAGCGGCAACAGGCCTCTTGTCCTGCCGTCTGCTCGATTTACACCTTGGCGAACGCCGTGGCAATGTCCGCGTCGCTGGACACCACGAAGCTCTTGGTCTCCGCGTCCTGCATTTTCCAAACTCCACCATCAGCTTCTTCCTTTCTACTCCACAGTCACAAACAAATATGTCGTCGCACCTTGAGGAGCTGCTCAAACTTCTCGCTGTCAATGTCGGCATCCGTCTTCTTGAGAAGGGCGGCGGCCTCGGCGGGCGAGATCGACTTGACGCCCGAGGTCGACTTCTGCACAAAGATGGCCGCCTTGGGGGCGTTCACCAGGTTGTGGCACGGCACATGCACTGCCGCGCCGTTCTCCGTCGGCACGACCTGCTTCTTGTTGACGGCCGCACCATCCGCGACGGCACCTCCAAACACCGACGTCACACCAGCGGCGTTCCAGATGTTCAGGTGCGCGCCGTACAGGATGCCCGAGTTGATGGCGTTGGCGCGGGCCGAGCCCGAGGCGCCAAACACAAGGGCCGTCTTGTCGTCCTTGACAAGCACATCAGCGGGGAGCACGAGCGACGGCGACTCGGTCTGCTCCACCAGCTTCTTCTTGGCGAGGCCAATGGCATCCTTGATGGTCGCCAGGTTGGCGGTGCCCGTGACGACGACCTTGGCGAACAGCGCACCCTCGTCGTCCTTGTCGAGCAGCAGGTAGGCAGCAGGCGCCTGGTCCTGGAACTCGCCCGTCGAGGCCGAGTACACCACGATAGGGCGAGCCGCGTGCGGGTCCTTGGTCGGCACACGCACCAGCAGGCTCTGCGCAAACAGCGCCACCAGCGGCGAGTCGGCGATCACGCGCACACGCGTGCGGTCGTCCTTGAACGAGCCCACGGCGCCGTCCTGCGTGTACAGGTTGGCGAGCGTCGACAGGTGCTCCGTCACCTGGTGATGCCACGCAGGTTAGTGCTGCTCGCATCAGTTCATCAAGCCACCACGACGCACACACCTTCTCGTAGACGGGCTCGAACTCGCCGATGGACACGTCCACGTCGACCTCCTTGAGCTCCACCTTCTTGCCGGCTGCACCACGTCCACAGTCGCGTCATCAGCTCCTCAACGCATCGGCCGCTCCAGCAAGCGCGGTACGCACCAGCCTTCTCGGCCTTGGCCAGCTCCGCGAGCTTGGCCCATGCCAGGTTGCGGTAGGCGTCGCCGTGCGGCGTGACGTCGTCGTCGGCCAGCGACCAGTTGAACTCGATGTTGAGCCCCTCGTGTTCCTCGGGAAAGTCCTGCGGAGCCACGGGCGAGTCAGTCGGCCGCTCTCGTCAGCGGCGCCGCGCAGTCAGGCACGCACCACAACGAACTTGTCGGCGGCGTGCGGCGCGACGCTGAAGGCGCGGGAGGCGCGGCGAGAGGCCGCGGAGCGCAGCAGCGCGCGCGAGAGGCCCTGGCGGAGCGCCATGGCGACGGCAGGCGGGGGAGTCGACGGGGGCTGCCGGTTTTGGGGGTGCGGGGGGAGCCGCAAACGACCGGCGGGCGTCTGCGAAGCGGATTTCAGCCAATGGGAGCGCCCGGAGCGGGGTTTCGGCCAATCGCGCGGCGTTGAAGGGAGCCGCGTACAGTGCGGGCTCGCTGAACTGATCGCTGCGGCAAGCTCGCGAGATGGAGGTGCCGCTCGCGACGACGGGGCTCGCGCCGTCCGTGCTGGGTGAGCAGGGGCAGCGCTGAGCGCTTGTGATTGACGGGTGGACTGAACCGGGGGATGGAGCAGCGGCGCTGCTGGGCGCGGGATTCCAGAGCGTCGGCGACGTGCTGGAGCTGTCGGCGCGCGAGCTCGCTGCAGGTACAGGACTGCGCTGCTCTGCGTTTGCATCAGTTGGAGACGACGCGACTGTGGAGATTCGTGCTTGAAGAGGCGAAGATCGACCCAAGGAGGCGGCGGCGGCGATTGAAGAGCTCAAGCAGGACGACAGCAAGGATCCGTTCGGGGCGTCAGCCCTTCAAGTGCTGCAGGTATTGAAGCGATGCATTGACGGATCGCTATCGTTGCGATAGTTCTTACCGTGGGATACTCGCAGCAAACGTCGGCGAAGAGACCAATTTCGCTGTTTGTTGGGGAGCTGGATGAGCTGCTGGGTGGCGGGCTGCCTCGTGGAGAGCTCATTGAGATTTGTGAGTGTGCTATCGCGTGCTCAAACTTCTGGTACAAATTCTAATTTGAACACACAGGTGGAGGTCCCGGGTCTGGAAAAACACAGCTAGCGTGCGTCTGCATGCGCGTTGAACATGCTTTGCCCTAATTCTAATTTCATGTTACCTCTAGAATTCATGCATGCCTGGCAGCGCAATGCGTGCGCGATGTTGGTGAAGAAGAGTCGTCAGCCATATTTATTGGTACACAGCAGTTTTGCTTGTCGCCATGAACACTCGAATGCTAACATTGGATTGTGGGCAATGACAGATAGTGAAGGAAGCTTTATGGTTGAGCGGGTTGCAGAGATGGCAACGTATTTCTGCGAGGATTTCCCGCAGCAAGGAGTTGTACGGTGCAGCGTGTTAGGCGATACTAAAGTGTTCGGTGATCTCACACCCACAAATGTTACAGACACGAGACGATCTACTGCGCGGAATATCGTACTATCGAGTCCATGACTTTGTAGAGCAGATGGAAGTCGTGCACTCCCTGCCCGATATCCTGAGTGAAGTGAAGCCGGTAAGCTGCACTTGAACTGGCTGGTCACTCGCAGCGTGGTTTAACTTTTCGTGATCAAGTGCAAACTCATCGTTATGGACACTGTTGCGTTCCATTTCCGCCATGGTTTTGACGAGTACTCGCAACGGATACGTGCTCTTGATGATTTGGCGGCGCTATTGCACGCGATTGCCGTCGAGTTCCATGTTTGCGTGCGTTGAAGCAGATGAAATAGAGCGCACCGGCAGCTGATCAAATGCTTTCGCATGATAGGTTCTCTTGGTGAACCACATGACCAGTAAGTCGGGCACTGCGTTCGGAGGTGACATTGCGAATCAAACAGGGGTAATCGAGACTCCAGCCTTAGGTACGGAGGGGAAGTCAAGAGCTTTGTATTTCACAGTTGTAGAGAACACTGACAACAGTATGTTGATGTCAGGAGAAAGCTGGTCGCGATCTGTTACCAGTCGATTGGTACTTGGGTGGGAGGTAGGTTTGAGTTTCTTCACTGAGTGTCCTTGGATTTTCCTCACGTCGGATGCATTTTGTGCTCAGTCCGATTCCCGCGTTGCCCGAGTAGTCAAATCGCCTTCTTTGGCTCATGGTGATGCCGCATTCCGAGGTAAAATACTGATCGATTGCTTTGCAGATGGGATTTTTATATATTTATGCTGAGATGTTCGATGAAGTGTGCGATCATGGAGTCCGAGCTGAAGCCAGATGGCAAGCAAGGGATAACTAAATCAAACACGAATACTACGAAAATTTCACGCCAACGGTTCGCCTTGAATGTGCTGCATGCTGAGATCAAAGCACACTGACAGCGAGAAGTTGTCAAGGTCGGTGACAATATATTTGTGCCGTGATCAACCAGCTCAGCTAAGCAAATTCGCTACACTGACTAAACAAGCGCCTCCTGCTTTTGGCACGCAAGACCCATGTGACCGGCGAAGCACTTGCAAAGACCCGTGCTCTGATCGCACGTGCCACGACCTGAGCAAGGCGCGAGCTCTGTCAGCGGGCGGCTGGTCAGACCCGCCGCCGACACGCTTTCCAACACCGTGCACGTGACTGAATCAGTTCCAGAAGCTCCAGCGGTGACTGGATGCATACCCACAGCGTTGTGCTTAACGAAGTTGCAGTCAAACAAGTTTTGGTATCCAGTTGATCCTGGCCCTGACGTGAAAGATATCTGGCAGACCGTGTCGGCGACAGCAGGTTGTTGTAGTAGTGCCAGTATCTTGCATCAGGGGAGTCACGAGCAAACGTGTAGTAACTTCCTGTAGTGATGGCTGCCACAGTCACAGTGTTGAGAACATTGTTGGGCAGCTTCCGGAGAGCAACCTGCAGAGCAGCGCAATTGGTTGTTGCGGAAGCTTGCTTGGGTGGCTGTAGACGTTGCGTCGTAGACAAAGGTAATCGTGTCAGTGGTGTACGCCTTTCCGTACGGGTCGAAGTAGGTGAGGTAGCCGGTGGCCGAGGCTCCCGCGGTCGTGATGCCGCTCACGACCACAACTTGGGACATATCATACTGGTTCGGTGTAAGGGGATCATCTCCTTGCGGGCACACGCGCAGCGAGCAGTCGTGTCCTTCGAATCCCGGGTCACAAACACAGCCCATGATCTTTTCCTGGTCCCAGAGAGTGTACTTGCGGCCAGCCACGCCACCCACGCTCTTGTGGTACGTGTCAATCGCGAGATCTCAATGAATTGGCAGGTTCCATGACCACTGCAATCGGCTGGACACGCCAGGCGCCGACATCCACTTCCTGTGAACCCGTCGTCACACGAGCAGACACCCTTGTCGCGGTCGCACGAGCCTCGGTTGCCGCACTCGGCGTAGTAATGCGCGTCGTCGTCAGCCATGGGCGTGTCGTGCCAAGCTCGCGTGAATGGGCAGACGCGCTCGGAGCAGTCGCCGCCCTGATAGTTCTGCATGCACTCGCAGACGTCGTTGATGCCGCAGCGGCCGTGGCCCGAGCACTTGTTGGGGCACGCGCCATGAGCTGGTGCGGCCGCAAAGAGCAGCAGCCCCGAGATCGCCACCGCCCAGTTCTGGAGCCGCATGCAAACGCGAAGACGATTTGGCTGGGAGGAGCGCAGCAGCGAGCGGGAATCCGATTGTGACCGAACGGCCGGCCAAGCGCGGCGGATCCCAGCGAGCTGCTCCGTTACCCACAGGCGGCCCCTCAACGCGACCAGTCACTCACCTCTCACGGCTCGAGCCGTCTATTCTCGAGCGAGGAAACGGAAGCCTCACGAGCCACCGACCCTTCATGGAGCGTCCGTTCACAGCTCAGCGTGTCATGCGACTTGTGGCGGCCATGTTGAAGTGCACTTCAACTTGAAAATGGTATGGAGGCTCCTAGCATGGGTCCATTTTCGGACCGACGAGAGCGGGAAACGCACGATCAGCGTCGCAGATGCAATATCTGCTCGGCGGGGGTTTCTTGCTACTCTGGAATGAGTTCTCCTGCTGCAACGGACCACGACAAATGCGGACAAAGTGACACGGTGATCAGCGGCAGCAACAAGGTCTCACGCTGTATTCTCCTCCAACTCGGAGCAGGACCGACACGACAACTTGCAACGAGTGACGGCAACAGGCGATCAAAGCAGCAGCGAGAGCCAGCCAGCGACCATGGCGACGCCTCCAATGGGCTGCGTCCACCAAGCGTCAGCTCCAAGTCCACGCCATTCCCAAGTCGAGGGCAGCGCACGCACCGTGATGGCACCGAGCTTGCGCTGGTCCGTGAGCACCATCGCGTAGAGCGAGCCCGAGAAGAGCAGCGTGCCCGTGGCCAGCAGCCCGCCCGCGAGTCCAGGGCGCTTGCACAGCGGCACGGCCAGCATCGCCAGCGAGTGCACCATCTGCGTGCACGCGGCCCCCGTCAGTCCCGACCAACGCTCCCAGCAGACTCATCAGCAGCTGTCGAACCTGGTAGTGGGCCGCGGTCTCCCAGTTCTTGAGCATCTTGGGGTCCGAGACCGAGTTGCGCAGCCCGTGAGCGCCGAACGCGCCTGCGCCGCCAGTTTCGAGCGTCAGAGGCCCCCGAGAGCCGCAAAACCTGCAGAAGCCGCGGACGCACCCAGCAGCACGGCGCTGGCGCCCGAGACGGCCCCCAGCTTCCACCAGAGCGAGGCCGAGGGCACGATCACTGCGGCGGCGGCCTTCATCTCCGTCCTCGCGTTGCAAATGGGATGTGATGGATGCAGAGCAGCGCAGCAAGGGGGCCGCGGGGTTTTGGCCAACCAGAGAGCTTGGATGGAGGTGTTTTGGCCAATAAAAATGGCTTATTATTTTGGCCAATCACGCCGCTCCTACTTGGCATAATCGACGGCGTAATCTGCTTCAACTTGCATGGGTACATGCAGCCACCGCCTTCGCTTGCGGCTCGTTGTTGGACGGGGTTCCTGGTGGTTTGCATGCTGAGTAGCCGAAAAGCAATCGACGGCTGTGTGAAGCAGAAGCTGATGTCACCAGTAACTAGCAGAATGCATTGTGCAGCGCCAACATGAAGCAGCGACTAGCCAAGGTGAGCAGATGTGTGAGCAGCGGCACGTGTGCTTGGTGAATTGTGCCTCGTCGGGCAGTGGCGGTGACGACTTGAAAAGGCAGGTATGTGGACAGCGCGCTATTCGTTTAGATCCTCACTGCTGCAAAGCGATGCAATTGGCTTTGCCGTCTAGGTCGGTTGGTGGCTCTGAATCTGTGACGAGCGGCGGTGGATAGTCAGCGAGCAGGTCAGGCGCGATGTCGCTGCACAGCACTGCAAGCACAGCAATAGCCGCGACAACGACGTGATGAGCGGTGACTCTGACGATTGGGTATTTTGGAAGCGGATTGTCGACATCGTCTGTTGCCGGCAAGATTGAGGTCACAGGTAGCTTTCGTGAGTAGCAGCGGTACGTCCATGTCGATATCAAGCAGTCCGTCGTTGAGTGGTAATGGAGGCTACACAAACATCCTGAGCGTGCGAGCGAAGTGATAGCAAGCGACGATGGGGGCATGTGTTCAAGTACGGTGACGAGCGCAGTGGAGGCGTCTCGACTCCCCGGTAGTCTGTCAATAGTGTCGATTCTTCATTTTCAGAAAAAGCGTGCTCACCATGGTGTCGAAGGACCGGAACGGCGTGACGTGTACGTTCGCTGGCTGCGGGCGACCTATGCAGAAGCAGAACTTCAAAGCGCACTTTGTCAGCAAGCATCTGCGCGAGGGTGAAGAGTACACCAAGACGCACCGCCGGCGCTACGAGGTGGTGCGCGAAAGCAGCAGCAGCAGCAGTAGCAGCAACCTACTGCCAGTTGCAGCTCCTGCTGCTGCTGCTCCTGTTGCTGCTCCTGTCGCTGTTCCTATATTCGAGCAGCGCACCAGTGCGGACCCGCAAGGCCTCCCGAAAAAACGCCAATACGTATATCTTTACGGCTCCTGGGGGAGAGCGCTTCAACGTTGAAATGCGTTGGATTGTAATCAGATTCTGTTCAAGGCCGCGGATGTGGCGAACGCATTTTGCTTCCTTCTTGGCGATGTTGCGGAGTTTGCTCCAGTCTCCGAGATCGTGTCATTGACCATCGACAAGAAGTGGGTCAAGTATCTGACCTTGCTCGGACTCGTTCGCGCTCTAATGCTCTTGGTTCATCTACCTCGACCAGTTGGAGCTGCTTCCTGGCGCAAATACACTTGCGCTTGCCCTGAAGGAGGGCGAAGAATTGTTCACATATGGCAAGACCCGCCAGCCGGAAAAGCACCGGGTCCGCATTTCCAACTACAAGGTGACGGAAGTGTTTTCCGTCCCAGTCGACGGCTACTCGTATTCGATACCGAAGACGGAGCTCATGTATTTTCTCGGCGACAATGGGTTCCACGCACTGCGCGGCGATGTGTCGGACGAGATGTGCGTGTTGACCAAGAAGGACGTTGAAGTTGTGTGCCAGAAGATGACCCGTCTGAAGCTCGAGCACCCGCCGAAAGTGTATAATGACGCGGAGACTGTGATGGCGGGTATCCGCACTGTCTTCCACATGTAGGTTGCATTGCTAGGTCACAACTGATAGTCTGTTTGTATCGTACATGTACGTTCCGCCGCCAATGTTTGCGCGGAGGAAATGAAAGTCACATGGGAGGAACGAGGTTGTGTTGCACATGGCTTGTGAGTCAACAACAAAATTTGCAAGGCAACTTCCAGCAGCCAACGTATTTTTAGTGGCGCTCGCTGAGCAGCACAACCCGCTGTTTGTTTTGGGCGTCTGCTCTGGACGAGTTGAGCGAGATGCCGAGGCGAGGATCGCTCACCGCACGACTGCGGGCTGAGGTGCAGGCATCCACGGCGCTCTGGAGCGACGGGGTGCGTGGCGTGATGGGTTTCTGCTCCTGACAGGAACAAGGCCAAATCGTTAACGCCGTGAAACTCATAGGAGTTAGACGGAGGAGCAGTGGTGCCGTACCCTTGCGACGTCAAGGTATGCGTAGCTGTCTTTTGAGTGATCGAACTGGGATACCATCATGCTTTCTGTGCAGCCGGGCATCTTCTTTTTCAAGTATTTGCAGCCGTACGAGCACCAGAGCAGTGGGACTTGTCGGCGATTACGGCTGAACCTGCCACTAACTGTCGTAGCTGAGCGCACAAACGGCCAAGAGTCGGTGCTGGGGCTCGAGACCGACGCCGAGGGCTACGTTGCTCGGCAAGAGAAGGCACCAATCTGGCGACGAAAGCTATTTACCGATCTCTTGGAGCGTGCACCGGCACCGCCTTTAGAATGCTTAAAGAATGCTGAAGGTACCGCACGTGAAGTTATATTGGCCGTCTGCTCAACTTCTCGTTGCCGATCCAAGATCGTCAGCGACGTAGCATCAAGTACTAGTGGATTCCCCAGTGGTGGAGCTCCACCATTATCATCCGCACAAACTAATGGAGGGAGCGTTGGTGGGCGTAGCACTGTGGTATTAACTACAGCAACATACGACCCGGTCGTAAATATTCCCTGCGATCTTCCAGTCTGCGTCCAGCAATTTGTGCGGAGTCGCGGCCTACAAGCGAGCGTCTACCGAATCTTTTGGGACGAGAACGAATCGAAAAGCTACGGAATAAACATCCTCAACGGGTAAGCGGAGTGATTTTGTTTAGTTTTGTTTTTCTTGATGTCGTTGTTTGAGCTCGAGGTAATAACAGACTCGTGTGCGTGTCCTCTAATCGGTGCTAGATCAGCTTGCGATTTGCAGATGCACTTGCCGGACCACCCATCACGAACAGTAATTCACAATCCTCCCAAAGCTCGGCGGCAACTGTTCCTGTTTCGATACCGTCAACGTTGGCACTGAGTGAGCTGGCGATGGCCCGCGCTTCGTCACTCTCAATGTATCTTTGCGCGACAATGCCGACGGATGCCAAAAAGGCAATGAACCTCACCAAGATCCGTGGGAAACCCGTGGCAGAGCCACTTGGAATGGCCAAAAAGATCGTCGAGCATGTACAGCTGCATCTTCCAGGGATACATTTCCGAGCGATGACTGTTGAGTTTATCCGTGATGCTGCCGGGGTCTGGTGGTTCTTGAGCGTTGTCAACTTTCGAGCAGCAATTGTCGGGCTTGAAGGGGTTGAGGAGTCTGAGCTGGATGTTGAGCCGCTTGCCAAGGCATCTGCTGTTCATTTAGCAGAGCTGCAACGTATTCGCCAACTATGCAAGCCACGTAGTATTCCGATTCCATCAAGTTCAGTTCTTGGGAATGCTGCTGGAGCAGAAGGGCTTATGACTAGGAGTTGTTTTTTGTGTGGCTCACTATGCGAACTGAGCGCGGCACTAAAGCACGAAGTGCTGTCACTTATGAAAGACGACCCATTTATCAGTCGCAACAACGATGACACTCGTGAGCTCCTTAATTCAATCGCTGACTACCGCATGACGATTAAAATGGCGCTTGAGACGGTTTATCTTCTTCGCCAACGGGGAGTTGTACTCACAATGTGGGAAGCAGCGTTGCAAGCCGTTCGTCGCTCGCCGGTACAGGGTGTAGTCGAGTTTTCCGTGTGCATATTGTGCTACCGCATATTCAAGCACCAGCAAAGCCTCCGCGACATTGCTCATGAGCTGCACACTGCTTTTGGTTCGCCAAATTCGGGCTCTTGTTCGCAACTGGAGCCTGTACATTTGGCTGCACAAACTAATGCGCTGGGACTTGTAGGCCCTTCGGTTGGAATTGGTGCAAGTGGATCCAGCAAGTTGCTTGTCGCGGGATGTGCAGGGTCACTCAATACCGAGCTTTACGACATAAGAACGCCATCATCTGATACCAGTGCAGTTGGAGAAATGGTGGTTCCCTCATCACCAAAGGGCCAATTGCCAGTAAAGCCGTCGTCGATTGTAGAACGTATCACCACTTTTCAGCGCGAAGTCTTTCCCTCAATATTGCTCGCAAGGAATCGAGCAAATACACCTGAAGATCAGCATTCTCTGTATGAGTTCAAAGTAGTCGACGGCGGTGCTGTAGACCCGTCAAGTACACAGATGAGACTTGTGTTTTTCTTTCATGAACTTCAGGACGGTGGACCCGAACTCAACCCCACAGACTATTATTTGGAGTATCAACTCGGACAGTGCTTCAACCGAATCCACCTGGAAGGCAGCAAACGGCATACACCCAACCGCTGGCAGCTGTGTGAAGCACGCATTCACTACTTTATTTCAACTGTCGAGGCTTTCACGACCTATTGTACCGACAAAAAACTGTTGATCAAAATGAAGCGCCGTGCACTTAGCATCGACAACACCAGCACCAACGAAAACCCCGTCGAAGACGAATTCTTTGGGTTTGCGGTGTTGCCATTCAAGCCACTTATTACTGCTGCAAAATGGTTCGGAAACTCGCTTCTTCCGGAATCGCGCAGCGACTACCTGTTGGAGCTACACACCAGTCAGTTTGGACTACTTACGCTAAAGCTTACTGTTGGCCTCCTTGTCGATCCAGTGCCGCTACGGAATGTGCGCGATATAGTATGCAGCCGATCATTTCTTGAAGAGCGAGCACCTATCGCCAATATCTACTGGCCGCCACCGACTCTTTGTCTCTCTGGGTTAGCTATCCCACGCGACTGGATTGGAGCACTTATGCCCTCTGAGTACATCTCGGTCGTCCCGATGCGCTTGCGCACGCACCCAACAAGTCACTCCAGTACTAGCCATCGAGCCGTTAGTGGGAGCAGCCATGTCAATACCCATCGCCTCAATTTAGCGAACTCCGGTAGCTCTCTAGGGGATCCCTCTGATGTGAGGATAAAAAGTGCCCAAATTTCGGTATCCAATGAGCCATCAACAGAGCAAGCTGCAGGATCTTCATCGACGCACATTTCCAGCAGCCGTACTCCACTTGGGCGAGCATGCATGCTTGCTAGAAGTCTCGCATCCCGTATCGCAGATGACCGGTGATGTTGCGTATGTTCCAACAGTGTTGCTGGCGAATGTCCTGAGACTTGCTCGGTTCGTTTCGGGGTTTGGTGTGTCTCGCTCTGCCGTCCTGGATGACACTGTTGCGTTTCGTGGCTGGATCAAGCCTGCGTCGTTTCACTTTACACGAAGACTATCGCTCGATCAGCTGCTAAGTTATATGCGAGCACCATTGCGGCCAACTCTTGTTCTCCTTGGCGAACTACTGTTAGTACTTCGCCGAAGCCACTTTATCCCAGAGACTATCAATATTTCAGCGCTCGAAGAGCTTGTTCAGCCATTTTGGCTTCAAACGAGTAGCTTCACTTCGAAAAGTAGTAGTGGTGTAGTGTGGCAGCCAGTGCCTCGAGCCAGTGCGCACATGCCGGAGCATCGAGCGGCTTGGAATCGGGCGATTCGTCGATGTGAAGCTGCTCGGACATCATCTGGTGCTGTCTTGGCCGAAAAGGAGTTTGATGCTGAATCATCGATGCCACGATCGACGCTGAGCCCATCAAAGATGAGAGCTGGGAGTCTGTCATGTCCTGCTAGCCCCTTTACTCGACGTCGTAGCCACCGGGAACTGCTGAACAGTGCGTTCCGTTACGAACTACAAACATTGACGCTGTGTGAGCTGTTCGAGGAAATGGAGGCGCTTGATAATGGTTATCTCGACATTGCGGAGCTGAGATCACTCAGCAAAATCTACGAGGTGACTTCAAACTGAACTTCTTTAGAAATGAATATCTGATCCTAATAGGTAGATCATGCCAATGCAGGGTGTGGAGCATGAGTTGGAGACGTGGAGCGAACTCCCCAATTCACTCGAACTTGTTGGCACTCGCGAGCGTCTAACATCTGAGGAGCTGGTAGATCTTGCGCTGCAGGTTGACCAGCAGCAGCGCCGAACAACGGTCACAATACTTCGATCCATGCTCGAAAGTGAGCCGATGGTTGAGGCTCTGGAGAGGTTCGACCAGCAAGGTTATGGAAATCTGTCCTTTGAAGGTACGGGCGGATACGTACCGGTATTGCTGTGCAGGTCTTCAGATATTGAAGCTTGCTCCAAATTGACTGCAGACTTTCGCCAGCTAGCTGATGACTCGCTTCAGGCAGATCGAGATATTTTCCAAGCATTTCGAAAAGAGCCAACAGTTCTAGGATTTTGTATTCGCCATGGTGCGACTGAAGTATTTGCCATTGACACAATCTGTGTGCAGTGCACCAACCAGGTATTGTGTTGTTGGTTATAACTCGGAACACTTACTACCTTACACCTGACATATCCAAATTGCAGTTTATCAGCAACGAAGCCGAATCCAACACCATATCACCTGAAAGCACTCGATCTCTTGACGGAAACGAAGAAGGGGCAGAAACTATGATAGACCAACCGCAACATGATCTACAGGTAGGAGATCAGGACGCATCTGCAGAAAGCGATTCCTCAGACAACGAGAGACAAAATATCTCGTCACCGGATTCGCTTCGCGACCTTCCGATCCGAAGGAGATGCACTGTGACAATAGGTGCTACCCCAGAGCTCTCAGAGCGGCACCCGGCTCATGATAAGGAGCTGCGCCAAGTTTTGACGCGGCTTGAAGCAGCTGAGTGGCATGTCCGGTACCGTCAGGAAAGTATGGGTAAAGCTTCATTTAGCCAGCTTATCGCTGAGCATTCAGCACAAGCTGAAGCAACTCGAATATTGGCCCGAAGTCCATCGGTCGGAAGCACCTGGTACCTCGATCACAGAGACGGGGAAGACATTGCATCGCAGTAGTGCAGGGAGTTCTAAGAGTGTAGGGTCTGATTCACTCTCCAACATCGGCGGTACCACAATTGATCTGGAGCAAACATTGCGAGAATCTAGACGAGATGAGATCAGTACGCCTGCAAGAAGAAAGTCGTCAGCATCATCAACCTCAAGAAAAGATAAAACGGCGGGAGTGCCTCGCAAAGCGAAACATGCCTCCCAAGGCTTCGTAGAGGCAGCAGCACCGTCGCTGTCAGAGCTATTGCGAGTAGAATTAGGCGCCACTACATTTGACAAGTCGCTGCAATCAAACAAACGTCGATGGAAAGCCCGCCCACTCCAGACTGCACACTCGACGAATGTGCTCATTAAAAAGGTATCCCAAACTGAGGCCAAGCGGAAAAAGGTGAGCTGTGCTGAGTCATTTAAGTGGTTGATGATCAGTTTCTGATCATGATTCTCCATCGCAGTTGGACCAGCTCGTTCTCGCTGAGCTCGACGAAGTCAAGCAGCGACTAGCTCGATTGATGCAGGAGTCATAGCGGGTTTTGCCACAAAATCTTCTGGTCCAGCCCGAATAACGTCATCGGGACAAATCCATGTCGTACAAATACCATCGACGGCCTTCGATGCGTCCCGATCGCCTTGGCGTCCACTCTGGAACGTGAAACTGAGTGGACAGGTATCTCTCGTGAGCTCAACGTGCCATCCAGCTCTGTCATTGCCTGAACGAGACGCACCCCGATGGATAACACGCTCGCACTGTCATTCAGCTGAGTTTTGAGATGATCCCGGATGCCCGGCAGTGACTCTGCGAACGCGTACACGATGACGAGTCGCGCGTGAGAGATGTCGACGCGCATGATGTCGCCAAGCTCGACGCGGATGCGGTCGTCCATTCGCGTCGCTTGACCTCCTGCCTACACCTGTCCACTAGCTCCGCGTCGATCTCAATCCCCAGTGCGGAGCATCCGAATCGCTCGACGCCCGAGAACAGCCATCGGCCGTCTCCGCAGCCCAGGTCCACGAGCAGGTCGTCCCTCCCCAGCGGCGGAGCGCTCTCCTCGGCGGCCAGCAGGTCCCAGATCCGCGCCACCAGCGCGTGCGGCGACGGGCTGAAGGGTGCGAACAGCGGCGCTGCGTCTTCCCCTTGGGCTCTCAGCGCGTCGCGCGCCTGCTGCTTGGCGGCCGCGAGCAGCAGCGCACGTGCGCGGCGGCGTCGGTCGGCGTCGGCCATGTCGCCGAGATGGCTTGTAGCTGCTCGTTTCATCTCCTTGGATTGGCTGAAAATCTGCGATAATAGCGAATGGAGCGTTTTGATTGGCTGAAAGTTTGACTGGACGGGTGCGGGAGGCAGGACGGCAGGCGCCACTAGCCGAGACGATGGCGGGACGCAAGCCGAGGAGCGAGCGCGCGGCGCCGCCGCCGCGGCCCAGCGACAGCGACGACGAGGCGCCGGAGGAGTTTTCCAAGGAGAGCGCGGCGCAGCAGGCGCAGGCGCAGCGCGCGCGCGAGCAGCAGGCGCAGGAGGCGGCGAGGGCGGCGAGCAAGCGGTGCGCGCGCGCGGTTGAGGGCTGGCGGAGGCGCCGGTGACTGACGGAGTGGGCGAGCAGCAAGCGCCAGCCGCGGAAAGAGGAGAAGCGGGAGGAGCCGGAGCTGGAGGAGCTGCCGGACGACGTGCTGTCGGCGGTGGCCGCGCACCACGAGTACGTTGCGCGGATGAGTTGCGTCGCGGGGCGGTTGCTGACGACTGCGTGGCAGGACGGACGCCGCGGAGGCCGAGGCCGAGGAGAAGCGCGAGCAGCAGCGCGAGCGCAGAGAGCAGCTCAAGAAGCAGAAGACGCACGTGCGGCAGTTCGGCACCGTCGAGGCGCGCACGCTGGCCAGCGCCGTGGCTGCAGACGCCCCGAGCCGCAAGCTCACGCCCAGCGCCGAGCAGTTTCTAAAGCGCCGCACGGCGCCGCACCGCGCGCGCTCCCACCTGCTCCAGGGTCACAAGTCGCTATTTACCAAGCAGCAGAAGCAGCGCAGCCAGGAGCAGCAGCACGAGGGCGTTTCGGCATGAGCGGGGCAATAGAGTGAGCCCCACGGGAACGTGCTTTCGAACTCGACACTGCAATGTATACCTTTATCTTCCGTCACGGTGTTGGCTGCAGCATCACTGCAGATAATACTGGTGGTCTGTTCTACCATTCCGAACAGCAAGTTCATGGGCTTGACCCACAGTACTGCTCGGAAAAGTCAGGGATGGAGCGTGATTGTGAAAGAGAGTACCAGGCTCTCTCTTTCACGAACGCAAGCTTTTTACGTATAATGTGTGTACCTTGGAATCTCTGCTTGTCGCTCTGTGGTGCAGGAACAAAGAGATGACACTACGTTCAAAATGTCTCCACATCAGTCCCTGCTTCTCCAGCTTCTATTGCTGCTGCCGATGAGATCACCACCTTGACGTCGACCGTGCGACACGAAGTGCCGAAGTTGGAACTCACGCTGGTACTGGCGCTCACGCTGTCGATGAAGCTCGAAATCAAGCTCGTGCTGGAGCCGATGCTCGAGCTCACGCTCCACAGAGGCACGGCACGCTTTGGTAGACGCGACAACGCCCTTGTAGGCGGTCAGAACCGCCGAAACGCTTGAGTAGTGAGCCTCGCCATTGCCTTGGGCGGCGGTCGCTCGTGGAGAGTCGACTGGGATGACCATCTCGTATTGAGGCGTTGTCTTGGAGGCAGTGTCAACCTCGAACTTGACCTCGTCTTTGTCTTCGCTTTCCTCCGAGAAGTCGTCCTCATCCTCACCGTCGTCGAGGTTGATGTCGTCAAAGTCGAGCTTGCGCTGTACTCGCCGTCCTTCGATTCCTTCCAGTCCTTCCGGTCCTCCGATACCTCCGAGTCGCTCTCGTAGTCCGATTTGCACTCCAAGTCACCGTGCTCGAGCGCGTCGGTGTCGTCATTGTCGTCGATGTTGGCACGGCGGCTGTCGGCGTCGAGGATGAACGGCACATCTCCCGGGGTGTATCGTATCGTTAGCAGTAGACGTGCTCGAATGCGAGGCACTCCGACTCGCTGTATTCATCGTCGCCGTCGCCGCCGCCCGTACTCTCGTCTGTCGTGACGTGAGTCGAGTCGGCTTGGGCCTTGGCCTCGTACACGGTGGCGGCGGCGGCGGTCGCTTGGGACGTCAGGTCCTTCGATAGGTCTTGCACGATACCGTGGAGGCGTCTGCGCGTTGCTCGAGGCCGGGACCAAGGAGGCAGAGGCCGCCGAATCGGAACGCGCCGCGACAGACGAGCGCAGCAACAGCGCCGAGCAGCGCGAGGACATGATGATGGGTCTGGTTGAAGTGGAGTGTAGCCATGAGAACCGGATCATACCAAGCCGCATCGTCCGACTGACGGGCGAGCAGGTGGGCAAGTCGGCGCAGTCAGCAAGTGATGCAGTAGCGTGAAAAGCTGTTTCTATGCAGGACGAGGGGTTGATTTAACAGTAGCCCATGCGTGATTCGGCATCAAGGACCCACTGACTTGCCTCGAACTGCACCACGGTGATCATAGGGCTCGTCCTGATGCCTAGTAATGCGGGTTCAAAATCCCACCCCACATTGCACAGCTGACTCGTGGTTCCTCGCATCCCGAGAACCGCCATAACTTACTCTTCAATACGAAGCATCCTATCAGCACCTCAGCACCTAGGTCCTCTATGCCCAAAACAACTCCTCAATGGCCGAACAAGAACCAAAATCACAACCATCAGAAAACCAACAAAGACCCCCAGGCCTAGACCAGGACAAAATGTGGCAAGCAAGCTGAAGCTCATCCAGCGCATCGCAGACACGGCGAGTGCGCTTCGTGCAAGGAGCCAGCATAGACCACACACCACGAGCCGAGTGGACAGGGACCTGGACGGCGAGGACGACACCGAGGCTCAGCTTCACGCCTCACGCCTCATGCTTCACGCTTGGTGCTTCATGCTTGGTGCTTCATGCTTGGTGCTTCAAGGCGTAGAGGTGGCACCCAGCTCCAGCGCATCCAGCGCATCGCAGACACGGCGAGTGCGCTTCGTGCAAGGAGCCAGCATAGACCACACACCACGAGCCGAGTGGACAGGGACCTGGACGGCGAGGACGACACCGAGGCTCAGCTTCACGCCTCACGCCTCATGCTTCACGCTTGGTGCTTCATGCTTGGTGCTTCATGCTTGGTGCTTCAAGGCGTAGAGGTGGCACCCAGCTCCAGCGCATCCAGCGCATCGCAGACACGGCGAGTGCGCTTCGTGCAAGGAGCCAGCATAGACCACACACCACGAGCCGAGTGGACAGGGACCTGGACGGCGAGGACGACACCGAGGCTCAGCTTCACGCCTCACGCCTCATGCTTCACGCTTGGTGCTTCATGCTTGGTGCTTCATGCTTGGTGCTTCAAGGCGTAGAGGTGGCACCCAGCTCCAGCGCATCCAGCGCATCGCAGACACGGCGAGTGCGCTTCGTGCAAGGAGCCAGCATAGACCACACACCACGAGCCGAGTGCGAGTGGACAGGGACCTGGACGGCGAGGACGACACCGAGGCTCAGCTTCACGCCTCACGCCTCATGCTTCACGCTTGGTGCTTCATGCTTGGTGCTTCATGCTTGGTGCTTCAAGGCGTAGAGGTGGCACCCAGCTCCAGCGCATCCAGCGCATCGCAGACACGGCGAGTGCGCTTCGTGCAAGGAGCCAGCATAGACCACACACCACGAGCCGAGTGGACAGGGACCTGGACGGCGAGGACGACACCGAGGCTCAGCTTCACGCCTCACGCCTCATGCTTCACGCTTGGTGCTTCATGCTTGGTGCTTCATGCTTGGTGCTTCAAGGCGTAGAGGTGGCACCCAGCTCCAGCGCATCCAGCGCATCGCAGACACGGCGAGTGCGCTTCGTGCAAGGAGCCAGCATAGACCACACACCACGAGCCGAGTGGACAGGGACCTGGACGGCGAGGACGACACCGAGGCTCAGCTTCACGCCTCACGCCTCATGCTTCACGCTTGGTGCTTCATGCTTGGTGCTTCATGCTTGGTGCTTCAAGGCGTAGAGGTGGCACCCAGCTCCAGCGCATCCAGCGCATCGCAGACACGGCGAGTGCGCTTCGTGCAAGGAGCCAGCATAGACCACACACCACGAGCCGAGTGGACAGGGACCTGGACGGCGAGGACGACACCGAGGCTCAGCTTCACGCCTCACGCCTCATGCTTCACGCTTGGTGCTTCATGCTTGGTGCTTCATGCTTGGTGCTTCAAGGCGTAGAGGTGGCACCCAGCTCCAGCGCATCCAGCGCATCGCAGACACGGCGAGTGCGCTTCGTGCAAGGAGCCAGCATAGACCACACACCACGAGCCGAGTGGACAGGGACCTGGACGGCGAGGACGACACCGAGGCTCAGCTTCACGCCTCACGCCTCATGCTTCACGCTTGGTGCTTCATGCTTGGTGCTTCATGCTTGGTGCTTCAAGGCGTAGAGGTGGCACCCAGCTCCAGCGCATCCAGCGCATCGCAGACACGGCGAGTGCGCTTCGTGCAAGGAGCCAGCATAGACCACACACCACGAGCCGAGTGGACAGGGACCTGGACGGCGAGGACGACACCGAGGCTCAGCTTCACGCCTCACGCCTCATGCTTCACGCTTGGTGCTTCATGCTTGGTGCTTCATGCTTGGTGCTTCAAGGCGTAGAGGTGGCACCCAGCTCCAGCGCATCCAGCGCATCGCAGACACGGCGAGTGCGCTTCGTGCAAGGAGCCAGCATAGACCACACACCACGAGCCGAGTGCGAGTGGACAGGGACCTGGACGGCGAGGACGACACCGAGGCTCAGCTTCACGCCTCACGCCTCATGCTTCACGCTTGGTGCTTCATGCTTGGTGCTTCATGCTTGGTGCTTCAAGGCGTAGAGGTGGCACCCAGCTCCAGCGCATCCAGCGCATCGCAGACACGGCGAGTGCGCTTCGTGCAAGGAGCCAGCATAGACCACACACCACGAGCCGAGTGGACAGGGACCTGGACGGCGAGGACGACACCGAGGCTCAGCTTCACGCCTCACGCCTCATGCTTCACGCTTGGTGCTTCATGCTTGGTGCTTCATGCTTGGTGCTTCAAGGCGTAGAGGTGGCACCCAGCTCCAGCGCATCCAGCGCATCGCAGACACGGCGAGTGCGCTTCGTGCAAGGAGCCAGCATAGACCACACACCACGAGCCGAGTGCGAGTGGACAGGGACCTGGACGGCGAGGACGACACCGAGGCTCAGCTTCACGCCTCACGCCTCATGCTTCACGCTTGGTGCTTCATGCTTGGTGCTTCATGCTTGGTGCTTCAAGGCGTAGAGGTGGCACCCAGCTCCAGCGCATCCAGCGCATCGCAGACACGGCGAGTGCGCTTCGTGCAAGGAGCCAGCATAGACCACACACCACGAGCCGAGTGGACAGGGACCTGGACGGCGAGGACGACACCGAGGCTCAGCTTCACGCCTCACGCCTCATGCTTCACGCTTGGTGCTTCATGCTTGGTGCTTCATGCTTGGTGCTTCAAGGCGTAGAGGTGGCACCCAGCTCCAGCGCATCCAGCGCATCGCAGACACGGCGAGTGCGCTTCGTGCAAGGAGCCAGCATAGACCACACACCACGAGCCGAGTGCGAGTGGACAGGGACCTGGACGGCGAGGACGACACCGAGGCTCAGCTTCACGCCTCACGCCTCATGCTTCACGCTTGGTGCTTCATGCTTGGTGCTTCATGCTTGGTGCTTCAAGGCGTAGAGGTGGCACCCAGCTCCAGCGCATCCAGCGCATCGCAGACACGGCGAGTGCGCTTCGTGCAAGGAGCCAGCATAGACCACACACCACGAGCCGAGTGCGAGTGGACAGGGACCTGGACGGCGAGGACGACACCGAGGCTCAGCTTCACGCCTCACGCCTCATGCTTCACGCTTGGTGCTTCATGCTTGGTGCTTCATGCTTGGTGCTTCAAGGCGTAGAGGTGGCACCCAGCTCCAGCGCATCCAGCGCATCGCAGACACGGCGAGTGCGCTTCGTGCAAGGAGCCAGCATAGACCACACACCACGAGCCGAGTGGACAGGGACCTGGACGGCGAGGACGACACCGAGGCTCAGCTTCACGCCTCACGCCTCATGCTTCACGCTTGGTGCTTCATGCTTGGTGCTTCATGCTTGGTGCTTCAAGGCGTAGAGGTGGCACCCAGCTCCAGCGCATCCAGCGCATCGCAGACACGGCGAGTGCGCTTCGTGCAAGGAGCCAGCATAGACCACACACCACGAGCCGAGTGGACAGGGACCTGGACGGCGAGGACGACACCGAGGCTCAGCTTCACGCCTCACGCCTCATGCTTCACGCTTGGTGCTTCATGCTTGGTGCTTCAAGGCGTAGAGGTGGCACCCAGCTCCAGCGCATCCAGCGCATCGCAGACACGGCGAGTGCGCTTCGTGCAAGGAGCCAGCATAGACCACACACCACGAGCCGAGTGGACAGGGACCTGGACGGCGAGGACGACACCGAGGCTCAGCTTCACGCCTCACGCCTCATGCTTCACGCTTGGTGCTTCATGCTTGGTGCTTCATGCTTGGTGCTTCAAGGCGTAGAGGTGGCACCCAGCTCCAGCGCATCCAGCGCATCGCAGACACGGCGAGTGCGCTTCGTGCAAGGAGCCAGCATAGACCACACACCACGAGCCGAGTGGACAGGGACCTGGACGGCGAGGACGACACCGAGGCTCAGCTTCACGCCTCACGCCTCATGCTTCACGCTTGGTGCTTCATGCTTGGTGCTTCATGCTTGGTGCTTCAAGGCGTAGAGGTGGCACCCAGCTCCAGCGCATCCAGCGCATCGCAGACACGGCGAGTGCGCTTCGTGCAAGGAGCCAGCATAGACCACACACCACGAGCCGAGTGGACAGGGACCTGGACGGCGAGGACGACACCGAGGCTCAGCTTCACGCCTCACGCCTCATGCTTCACGCTTGGTGCTTCATGCTTGGTGCTTCATGCTTGGTGCTTCAAGGCGTAGAGGTGGCACCCAGCTCCAGCGCATCCAGCGCATCGCAGACACGGCGAGTGCGCTTCGTGCAAGGAGCCAGCATAGACCACACACCACGAGCCGAGTGGACAGGGACCTGGACGGCGAGGACGACACCGAGGCTCAGCTTCACGCCTCACGCCTCATGCTTCACGCTTGGTGCTTCATGCTTGGTGCTTCATGCTTGGTGCTTCAAGGCGTAGAGGTGGCACCCAGCTCCAGCGCATCCAGCGCATCGCAGACACGGCGAGTGCGCTTCGTGCAAGGAGCCAGCATAGACCACACACCACGAGCCGAGTGGACAGGGACCTGGACGGCGAGGACGACACCGAGGCTCAGCTTCACGCCTCACGCCTCATGCTTCACGCTTGGTGCTTCATGCTTGGTGCTTCATGCTTGGTGCTTCAAGGCGTAGAGGTGGCACCCAGCTCCAGTGCATCCAGCGCATCGCAGACACGGCGAGTGCGCTTCGTGCAAGGAGCCAGCATAGACCACACACCACGAGCCGAGTGGACAGGGACCTGGACGGCGAGGACGACACCGAGGCTCAGCTTCACGCCTCACGCCTCATGCTTCACGCTTGGTGCTTCATGCTTGGTGCTTCATGCTTGGTGCTTCAAGGCGTAGAGGTGGCACCCAGCTCCAGCGCATCCAGCGCATCGCAGACACGGCGAGTGCGCTTCGTGCAAGGAGCCAGCATAGACCACACACCACGAGCCGAGTGGACAGGGACCTGGACGGCGAGGACGACACCGAGGCTCAGCTTCACGCCTCACGCCTCATGCTTCACGCTTGGTGCTTCATGCTTGGTGCTTCATGCTTGGTGCTTCAAGGCGTAGAGGTGGCACCCAGCTCCAGCGCATCCAGCGCATCGCAGACACGGCGAGTGCGCTTCGTGCAAGGAGCCAGCATAGACCACACACCACGAGCCGAGTGGACAGGGACCTGGACGGCGAGGACGACACCGAGGCTCAGCTTCACGCCTCACGCCTCATGCTTCACGCTTGGTGCTTCATGCTTGGTGCTTCATGCTTGGTGCTTCAAGGCGTAGAGGTGGCACCCAGCTCCAGCGCATCCAGCGCATCGCAGACACGGCGAGTGCGCTTCGTGCAAGGAGCCAGCATAGACCACACACCACGAGCCGAGTGGACAGGGACCTGGACGGCGAGGACGACACCGAGGCTCAGCTTCACGCCTCACGCCTCATGCTTCACGCTTGGTGCTTCATGCTTGGTGCTTCATGCTTGGTGCTTCAAGGCGTAGAGGTGGCACCCAGCTCCAGCGCATCCAGCGCATCGCAGACACGGCGAGTGCGCTTCGTGCAAGGAGCCAGCATAGACCACACACCACGAGCCGAGTGCGAGTGGACAGGGACCTGGACGGCGAGGACGACACCGAGGCTCAGCTTCACGCCTCACGCCTCATGCTTCACGCTTGGTGCTTCATGCTTGGTGCTTCATGCTTGGTGCTTCAAGGCGTAGAGGTGGCACCCAGCTCCAGCGCATCCAGCGCATCGCAGACACGGCGAGTGCGCTTCGTGCAAGGAGCCAGCATAGACCACACACCACGAGCCGAGTGGACAGGGACCTGGACGGCGAGGACGACACCGAGGCTCAGCTTCACGCCTCACGCCTCATGCTTCACGCTTGGTGCTTCATGCTTGGTGCTTCATGCTTGGTGCTTCAAGGCGTAGAGGTGGCACCCAGCTCCAGCGCATCCAGCGCATCGCAGACACGGCGAGTGCGCTTCGTGCAAGGAGCCAGCATAGACCACACACCACGAGCCGAGTGCGAGTGGACAGGGACCTGGACGGCGAGGACGACACCGAGGCTCAGCTTCACGCCTCACGCCTCATGCTTCACGCTTGGTGCTTCATGCTTGGTGCTTCATGCTTGGTGCTTCAAGGCGTAGAGGTGGCACCCAGCTCCAGCGCATCCAGCGCATCGCAGACACGGCGAGTGCGCTTCGTGCAAGGAGCCAGCATAGACCACACACCACGAGCCGAGTGGACAGGGACCTGGACGGCGAGGACGACACCGAGGCTCAGCTTCACGCCTCACGCCTCATGCTTCACGCTTGGTGCTTCATGCTTGGTGCTTCAAGGCGTAGAGGTGGCACCCAGCTCCAGCGCATCCAGCGCATCGCAGACACGGCGAGTGCGCTTCGTGCAAGGAGCCAGCATAGACCACACACCACGAGCCGAGTGGACAGGGACCTGGACGGCGAGGACGACACCGAGGCTCAGCTTCACGCCTCACGCCTCATGCTTCACGCTTGGTGCTTCATGCTTGGTGCTTCATGCTTGGTGCTTCAAGGCGTAGAGGTGGCACCCAGCTCCAGCGCATCCAGCGCATCGCAGACACGGCGAGTGCGCTTCGTGCAAGGAGCCAGCATAGACCACACACCACGAGCCGAGTGGACAGGGACCTGGACGGCGAGGACGACACCGAGGCTCAGCTTCACGCCTCACGCCTCATGCTTCACGCTTGGTGCTTCATGCTTGGTGCTTCAAGGCGTAGAGGTGGCACCCAGCTCCAGCGCATCCAGCGCATCGCAGACACGGCGAGTGCGCTTCGTGCAAGGAGCCAGCATAGACCACACACCACGAGCCGAGTGGACAGGGACCTGGACGGCGAGGACGACACCGAGGCTCAGCTTCACGCCTCACGCCTCATGCTTCACGCTTGGTGCTTCATGCTTGGTGCTTCATGCTTGGTGCTTCAAGGCGTAGAGGTGGCACCCAGCTCCAGCGCATCCAGCGCATCGCAGACACGGCGAGTGCGCTTCGTGCAAGGAGCCAGCATAGACCACACACCACGAGCCGAGTGCGAGTGGACAGGGACCTGGACGGCGAGGACGACACCGAGGCTCAGCTTCACGCCTCACGCCTCATGCTTCACGCTTGGTGCTTCATGCTTGGTGCTTCATGCTTGGTGCTTCAAGGCGTAGAGGTGGCACCCAGCTCCAGCGCATCCAGCGCATCGCAGACACGGCGAGTGCGCTTCGTGCAAGGAGCCAGCATAGACCACACACCACGAGCCGAGTGCGAGTGGACAGGGACCTGGACGGCGAGGACGACACCGAGGCTCAGCTTCACGCCTCACGCCTCATGCTTCACGCTTGGTGCTTCATGCTTGGTGCTTCATGCTTGGTGCTTCAAGGCGTAGAGGTGGCACCCAGCTCCAGCGCATCCAGCGCATCGCAGACACGGCGAGTGCGCTTCGTGCAAGGAGCCAGCATAGACCACACACCACGAGCCGAGTGCGAGTGGACAGGGACCTGGACGGCGAGGACGACACCGAGGCTCAGCTTCACGCCTCACGCCTCATGCTTCACGCTTGGTGCTTCATGCTTGGTGCTTCATGCTTGGTGCTTCAAGGCGTAGAGGTGGCACCCAGCTCCAGCGCATCCAGCGCATCGCAGACACGGCGAGTGCGCTTCGTGCAAGGAGCCAGCATAGACCACACACCACGAGCCGAGTGGACAGGGACCTGGACGGCGAGGACGACACCGAGGCTCAGCTTCACGCCTCACGCCTCATGCTTCACGCTTGGTGCTTCATGCTTGGTGCTTCATGCTTGGTGCTTCAAGGCGTAGAGGTGGCACCCAGCTCCAGCGCATCCAGCGCATCGCAGACACGGCGAGTGCGCTTCGTGCAAGGAGCCAGCATAGACCACACACCACGAGCCGAGTGGACAGGGACCTGGACGGCGAGGACGACACCGAGGCTCAGCTTCACGCCTCACGCCTCATGCTTCACGCTTGGTGCTTCATGCTTGGTGCTTCATGCTTGGTGCTTCAAGGCGTAGAGGTGGCACCCAGCTCCAGCGCATCCAGCGCATCGCAGACACGGCGAGTGCGCTTCGTGCAAGGAGCCAGCATAGACCACACACCACGAGCCGAGTGGACAGGGACCTGGACGGCGAGGACGACACCGAGGCTCAGCTTCACGCCTCACGCCTCATGCTTCACGCTTGGTGCTTCATGCTTGGTGCTTCATGCTTGGTGCTTCAAGGCGTAGAGGTGGCACCCAGCTCCAGCGCATCCAGCGCATCGCAGACACGGCGAGTGCGCTTCGTGCAAGGAGCCAGCATAGACCACACACCACGAGCCGAGTGGACAGGGACCTGGACGGCGAGGACGACACCGAGGCTCAGCTTCACGCCTCACGCCTCATGCTTCACGCTTGGTGCTTCATGCTTGGTGCTTCATGCTTGGTGCTTCAAGGCGTAGAGGTGGCACCCAGCTCCAGCGCATCCAGCGCATCGCAGACACGGCGAGTGCGCTTCGTGCAAGGAGCCAGCATAGACCACACACCACGAGCCGAGTGGACAGGGACCTGGACGGCGAGGACGACACCGAGGCTCAGCTTCACGCCTCACGCCTCATGCTTCACGCTTGGTGCTTCATGCTTGGTGCTTCAAGGCGTAGAGGTGGCACCCAGCTCCAGCGCATCCAGCGCATCGCAGACACGGCGAGTGCGCTTCGTGCAAGGAGCCAGCATAGACCACACACCACGAGCCGAGTGGACAGGGACCTGGACGGCGAGGACGACACCGAGGCTCAGCTTCACGCCTCACGCCTCATGCTTCACGCTTGGTGCTTCATGCTTGGTGCTTCATGCTTGGTGCTTCAAGGCGTAGAGGTGGCACCCAGCTCCAGCGCATCCAGCGCATCGCAGACACGGCGAGTGCGCTTCGTGCAAGGAGCCAGCATAGACCACACACCACGAGCCGAGTGGACAGGGACCTGGACGGCGAGGACGACACCGAGGCTCAGCTTCACGCCTCACGCCTCATGCTTCACGCTTGGTGCTTCATGCTTGGTGCTTCAAGGCGTAGAGGTGGCACCCAGCTCCAGCGCATCCAGCGCATCGCAGACACGGCGAGTGCGCTTCGTGCAAGGAGCCAGCATAGACCACACACCACGAGCCGAGTGGACAGGGACCTGGACGGCGAGGACGACACCGAGGCTCAGCTTCACGCCTCACGCCTCATGCTTCACGCTTGGTGCTTCATGCTTGGTGCTTCATGCTTGGTGCTTCAAGGCGTAGAGGTGGCACCCAGCTCCAGCGCATCCAGCGCATCGCAGACACGGCGAGTGCGCTTCGTGCAAGGAGCCAGCATAGACCACACACCACGAGCCGAGTGGACAGGGACCTGGACGGCGAGGACGACACCGAGGCTCAGCTTCACGCCTCACGCCTCATGCTTCACGCTTGGTGCTTCATGCTTGGTGCTTCATGCTTGGTGCTTCAAGGCGTAGAGGTGGCACCCAGCTCCAGCGCATCCAGCGCATCGCAGACACGGCGAGTGCGCTTCGTGCAAGGAGCCAGCATAGACCACACACCACGAGCCGAGTGGACAGGGACCTGGACGGCGAGGACGACACCGAGGCTCAGCTTCACGCCTCACGCCTCATGCTTCACGCTTGGTGCTTCATGCTTGGTGCTTCATGCTTGGTGCTTCAAGGCGTAGAGGTGGCACCCAGCTCCAGCGCATCCAGCGCATCGCAGACACGGCGAGTGCGCTTCGTGCAAGGAGCCAGCATAGACCACACACCACGAGCCGCGAGTGGACAGGGACCTGGACGGCGAGGACGACACCGAGGCTCAGCTTCACGCCTCACGCCTCATGCTTCACGCTTGGTGCTTCATGCTTGGTGCTTCATGCTTGGTGCTTCAAGGCGTAGAGGTGGCACCCAGCTCCAGCGCATCCAGCGCATCGCAGACACGGCGAGTGCGCTTCGTGCAAGGAGCCAGCATAGACCACACACCACGAGCCGAGTGGACAGGGACCTGGACGGCGAGGACGACACCGAGGCTCAGCTTCACGCCTCACGCCTCATGCTTCACGCTTGGTGCTTCATGCTTGGTGCTTCATGCTTGGTGCTTCAAGGCGTAGAGGTGGCACCCAGCTCCAGCGCATCCAGCGCATCGCAGACACGGCGAGTGCGCTTCGTGCAAGGAGCCAGCATAGACCACACACCACGAGCCGAGTGGACAGGGACCTGGACGGCGAGGACGACACCGAGGCTCAGCTTCACGCCTCACGCCTCATGCTTCACGCTTGGTGCTTCATGCTTGGTGCTTCATGCTTGGTGCTTCAAGGCGTAGAGGTGGCACCCAGCTCCAGCGCATCCAGCGCATCGCAGACACGGCGAGTGCGCTTCGTGCAAGGAGCCAGCATAGACCACACACCACGAGCCGAGTGGACAGGGACCTGGACGGCGAGGACGACACCGAGGCTCAGCTTCACGCCTCACGCCTCATGCTTCACGCTTGGTGCTTCATGCTTGGTGCTTCATGCTTGGTGCTTCAAGGCGTAGAGGTGGCACCCAGCTCCAGCGCATCCAGCGCATCGCAGACACGGCGAGTGCGCTTCGTGCAAGGAGCCAGCATAGACCACACACCACGAGCCGAGTGGACAGGGACCTGGACGGCGAGGACGACACCGAGGCTCAGCTTCACGCCTCACGCCTCATGCTTCACGCTTGGTGCTTCATGCTTGGTGCTTCATGCTTGGTGCTTCAAGGCGTAGAGGTGGCACCCAGCTCCAGCGCATCCAGCGCATCGCAGACACGGCGAGTGCGCTTCGTGCAAGGAGCCAGCATAGACCACACACCACGAGCCGAGTGCGAGTGGACAGGGACCTGGACGGCGAGGACGACACCGAGGCTCAGCTTCACGCCTCACGCCTCATGCTTCACGCTTGGTGCTTCATGCTTGGTGCTTCATGCTTGGTGCTTCAAGGCGTAGAGGTGGCACCCAGCTCCAGCGCATCCAGCGCATCGCAGACACGGCGAGTGCGCTTCGTGCAAGGAGCCAGCATAGACCACACACCACGAGCCGAGTGGACAGGGACCTGGACGGCGAGGACGACACCGAGGCTCAGCTTCACGCCTCACGCCTCATGCTTCACGCTTGGTGCTTCATGCTTGGTGCTTCATGCTTGGTGCTTCAAGGCGTAGAGGTGGCACCCAGCTCCAGCGCATCCAGCGCATCGCAGACACGGCGAGTGCGCTTCGTGCAAGGAGCCAGCATAGACCACACACCACGAGCCGAGTGCGAGTGGACAGGGACCTGGACGGCGAGGACGACACCGAGGCTCAGCTTCACGCCTCACGCCTCATGCTTCACGCTTGGTGCTTCATGCTTGGTGCTTCATGCTTGGTGCTTCAAGGCGTAGAGGTGGCACCCAGCTCCAGCGCATCCAGCGCATCGCAGACACGGCGAGTGCGCTTCGTGCAAGGAGCCAGCATAGACCACACACCACGAGCCGAGTGGACAGGGACCTGGACGGCGAGGACGACACCGAGGCTCAGCTTCACGCCTCACGCCTCATGCTTCACGCTTGGTGCTTCATGCTTGGTGCTTCATGCTTGGTGCTTCAAGGCGTAGAGGTGGCACCCAGCTCCAGCGCATCCAGCGCATCGCAGACACGGCGAGTGCGCTTCGTGCAAGGAGCCAGCATAGACCACACACCACGAGCCGAGTGGACAGGGACCTGGACGGCGAGGACGACACCGAGGCTCAGCTTCACGCCTCACGCCTCATGCTTCACGCTTGGTGCTTCATGCTTGGTGCTTCATGCTTGGTGCTTCAAGGCGTAGAGGTGGCACCCAGCTCCAGCGCATCCAGCGCATCGCAGACACGGCGAGTGCGCTTCGTGCAAGGAGCCAGCATAGACCACACACCACGAGCCGAGTGACAGGGACCTGGACGACGATGACGCTGGGACAACTGCAGTCCGTTTCGGAAGGCTGGGATAGTGATAGAGTGAGGCCTTGACGAAGACGATGCCGGAGAGAAACAGATTGGGAACACTGAGAGAGACTTCCCAGTGCTCTTTCTCGTCCACTACGGCGTGTGCTGTAGTTCTTGATCAGCGAGTTGTGGTCGAATCTGTCTAGCGAAGCGGGTGGAGAGCGTTGGCTACCACGTCTTGTCACCAGCTTCACACCTCGCAGACTCTCGTCGCAGTTGCTGCCGACGTTCGAGCGCCGTCACCTGGTCGAGACGCATGTGTGCTTGCTTGGCGTCACGTGGCTTGACAGGGCTTGGCGGGCCTGGTGGGGTAAGGAATGTCTCGTCGGCCTGGCGCGTCCTTTCTCGATAATGCGGGCTAGCAGAGAACAGCGGTCGCGTTCGTACTTTCTCGGCTTTGAATATTTGAAAATGACCGCGACGCTCGCTGACTGACGACGCTCGGACTCCAATGTGGTCCACGCTTCCGCAGCGTTCCGTTCTGCGTGTCCCCGGTACGCTGCCGATGGGATGGCGTCGTCTTCGATCGAGTCGTAAGCGATCTGGGCGAGGGCGGCACGCGCTAATGTCTTGCAGCTTCGTCTTGCTCGAGCCAGCGCAGTTCGCAGCGATAGAGTTGACCCCGTTGCAGGCGTGTTGGTCGGCCACATATCCATCCACGTTCTCGAAGCCACAAACTTCACACATCACATCAATCGTCTTCGACAGAGCCAACAATTGACGCCTGGTTCACGAATGCCTAGGAGGATATCTCGCTTTCCACATTAAGCTCTTGGTCGCCATTTAGACGAGTGCCAGCAACAACTCAGCCTCCAAAAAGGGAGGACAACGCGAGCAGGACTTGGCAGCTCCTGCCAGAGCTCCTCGCCCACATATACGTCGGTTGATGCGGCGGCGCCGTCCTCCTCCAACGGCTCTGCTCTGGCCGCTCCTTCTTCAAGGCGGTGGCCCGCACTCGGACAGCGAGCTGGCGCGGCTGACGCCCCGCTACTGCGACTCACCGCCCACCAGCGCCTCGGCCTCGACCCCCGCCTCCGCAGCTCCACGGCAACGTGAATTGCGTCGAGCTTTCGCTGCATTGGTCGATCGGGTAGTTCACCAGCGAGCGAAAAAGTGACAGCGCTCTGTTCGGCAACGGCATGTACTTGACGGCCGACTTCAACCTGCGTGCAAGCATGCGCAACCGATGTGAAGGTTGTTGGCTCGCGAGCACCGCGGGTGGAGTTCCATCCGTCTGTGTGCACACTGGAGTAGATCGTATCGTTGCATTCCCCAGTGTTGTCAACGGGCCTGGATTTCGTGAGACGCATCGCTCTTGGCGACTCACCTGGCCATATGCCCGCCGTTCTCCGATAAGGAAGCTCCGCCCGGCCGCGCTTCGATACCATTGCATTCGTATGAAGCGCTCTTTTAGGAGGAATCCAAGAGCTGAGCTCCGTTTGTAGACAGTGAGCGCGACATCACGGCATTGGCGTCCCGAGTATGGTGGGCAGTCGTGCCGAGTGGTAAGCTGCCTAGTTTTGTGTTGCTACCGATGCCACCGGTGCGTCTGCTGAACTTGTTGAAAAGCACGAGAGTGCAGTCATCTTCGTCACGACGCGAGCTCAGCTCTCCGCCGATCCAAAGAGAGTTGAGCTAACCTGCGCTGTCCTAGCCTCCTATTGCCTACACTCGACACGAACGAGCCTCCATCGGACCGTGGCCAGCCGTGTCGACGGAACGGCTGGCGCGCTCAACTCCCAGTGCACTGCATCACTTGCTGACAGCGCCGACTTGCCCACCTGCTCGCGCGTCAGTCGGACGATGCGACTTGGTATGATCCGTTTCTCATGGCTACACTCCACTTCAACCAGACCCATCATCATGTCCTCGCGCTGCTCGGCGCTGTTGCTGCGCTCGCCTGTCGCGGCGCGTTCCGATTTGGCGGCCTCTGCCTCCTCGGTCCCGGCCTCGAGCAACGCGCAGACGCCCCCACGGTATCGTGCAAGACCTATCGAAGGACCTGACGTCCCAAGCGACCGCCGCCGCCGCCACCGTGCACGAGGCTAAGGCCCAAGCCGACTCGACTCACGTCACGACAGACGAGAATACGGGCGGCGGCGGCGACGATGACTACAGCGAGTCGGAGTGCCTCGTATTCGAGCACGTCTACTGCTATCGATACGATACGCCCCGGGAGATGTGCCGTTTACCCTCGACGCCGACAGCCGCCGCGCCAACATCGACAACAATGACGACACCGACGCGCTCGAGCACGGCGACTTGGGGTGCAAATCGGACTACGAGAGCGACGAGTGCGACTCGGAGGTATCGAAGAACTCGGAGGACTGGAAGGACTGGAAGGAATCGAAGGACGGCGAGTGCCTGCCAGTCCAGCGCAAGCTCGACTTTGACGACATCAACCTCGACGACGGTGAGGATGAGGACGACTTCTCAGTGGAGAACGAAGACAAGGACGAGGTCGAGGTCGAGACTGCCTCCAACACAACGCCTCAATGCGAGGTCGTCATCCCAGTCGACTCTCCACGAGCGACCGCCGCCCAAGACAACGGCGAGGCTCACTACTCAAGCGTTTCGGCGGTTCTGGCCGCCTACAAGGGCGTCGTCCGCCTACAAGGGCGTCTACCAAAGCGTGCCATGCCTCTGTGGAGCGTGAGCTCGAGCATCAGCACGAGCTTGATTTCGAACTTCATCGACAGCGTGAGCGCCAGTACCAGCGCGAGTTCCAACTCCGGCACTTCGTGTCGCACGGTCGCCGTCAAGGTGGTGATCTCATCGGCAGCAGCAACAGCTGCAGCTGCGGCGGCGGAGGCAATAGCAACCCAAAACAGGCCTCGACAAACTCTGCTCTGTTCTTGGGATCCTCCCAACAGAGAGCTGACAACGAACGGAATTGCATCGAAGTGCGGCTCAGCGGTGCTTTCTCGTCGGAGGAACTACGGACAAACGGATGGCTGGGTCACCGAAAGCAACAAGGTGGAGGCATTCCAAGTAGACATGGCTTGGTACTAGCGGCTGCTCGAACATGTTCACGTTGTGAAGACTTGCCAGGCACCAAAAGTGAGCTCGGCGAATGACGATATCTCCCTGCCCATATGAAGTGTCCGTTCTCGATGCTGACACCCCATCCGCGAAATCTCTCTCGCGGCAGGACCACGCGACTGCGTGCAACTCTCGCCTCGAGCTGCAACAACAACAACCCGACAGGTTGACGGAGGCTCCGCCACAGGAACGTGCTGGAGCACGTGAAGGTGCACTTTACCCATCATCGGAGCGTCGCCACGGCTCCGACGTCATGTCCGACGTCGGCTACGCACGTTGCATCTCTCGATCAAGTTCACAATGTGGCCACGTTCTCTCGATCAAGTAAAGGAGTCAGCGTCTCATACTGAAGGAAAGAGGCTCCTCCCTGTCGCTTTGTGACTTGATCAAAGTATCTCTCGATCATTCACTAGAGTTGAGTATAGTGCATCCGAGGAAAGCGACGACTTGGCCAAGGATTCAGCACCCAACACTTGTTGTTTGTATGGCAGCGAGAGGAATGTGTGCGCACGGCGAATCTCCTGCCCATCCGTCCTGGTCGCCGAGATCTTGCGAAGAGAAACGAGAAAAACGAAGGACAAGCACCAAGCAGCCAGCCACGAGCACAGTTTGTGCGATACGCGGCGGATTTGTGTGTAATTGCACAAACTGGTCAGGCGGCACGCGGATGATGGCATACTGAGTCCAAGTCAGGGCGGTGGTGGTTTCACAAGTTGCAGTAGCGCCGAGACCACAAAAAAATGCCGAGCACGCTCGCTCCAAGCGGACTCTTGCATGTTTTCTCAACAGGTTATAGGATGACAGAATTGAATATCATGGTGACATGCAAAATATCTGCATTTAGTATCTCAGGATATCGGCTGTCAGTGGGTTTCCCGTCCCCTCCACCATCTCCCTCCTCCAGTCAGGCCTTCCGCCTCTAAACCAGTAGTTCTCATTTCAAAATTCTTGAATCTACTGACGTATCACTTCAGGAATCTCTGCGTAAACCTCGCACCAAGCAGAAAAACTTCCGCCGTGGCCAATTTGTGCGCGGGCATACAGTCGGCAAGAGAAATCTGGCGAAGCCCGCACAAACCGCCGGCAGAAACGCGACAGCGGAACATCCGCAACCGCCGCCGCGCCAATATTCAACTCGCCGGCGAGGCGACAGGCGCCGCCCCCTCCACCCTCCGCTCCGCTTCCGCTTCCGCTTCCGCTTCCGCTCATGGCGCGCGTCGCCGACCTCGGGCCGCAGCCGCAGCCGCAGTGCGCGTCGCCGCCGCGCAAGGGAAAGGACGCGGACGACGCGCTGGCCAGCGGCGCGCGCAGCCGCGTGGGCACCGACATGGACGAGCGGCTCTCGGTGTCGTCCACGGCCTCGTCCGTGGCCTCCATGGTGGCCGAGGCCATCGCGGCCGCCACGGCGCACGCCAACGGCCACGCCAACGGCCACGCACACGCGCACGGCCACGGGATCGTGCACGGCCACCACATGCACGCGCACCTCATGCAGCCCGACGGCCCGCCCTCGCCAGGCGCGCCGGGCTCGCTCGACTACAAGACCGTCACCTTCACGGTGTCCGCGGCCGCCGAGCGCAGGCTCTCGCGCGAGAACAGCCGCCCGCTCTTCTCGGAGCGCAAGCAGTTCACGGCCACGGCAGACAAGCTCGTGCTCGTGATGGTCGGGCTGCCTGCGCGCGGCAAGTCGTTCATCGCCAAGAAGCTGTGGAAGTTCTTCTGCTGGAAGGGCTTCGAGTGCCAGGTCTTCAACGTCGGCCAGCTGCGCCGCGCCAAGGCGGCCGGAGGCGTGCAGGACCACTCGTTCTTCGACCCCAACAACGCCAAGGCCAAGGAGGCGCGCGAACAGCTCGCCGTGGAGGCACTCGAGCAGCTGCAGCAGTGGTTCCTAGGAGAGTCGAGCCTCAACGCGCTGCATCCGTCGACCGGCGCCAAGATGCGCGGAGACGTCGCTATATACGACGCCACCAACTCAACCAAGAGCCGACGTCGCGTGCTGCTCGACTCCTTTAACCAGTTCGCCATTGACAACAAGATGAGCGTGCACGTCGTCTTCATCGAGAGTATCTGCACGAGTGAGGCCGTCATCAACGCCAACATCCACCAAAAGGTCACCAACAGCCCCGACTACCGCCACATGAAAGAGGAAGACGCGATCGCCGACCTCAAGAAGCGCATGAAGAACTACGAGGCCGCCTACGAGGCGCTCGAGGACGAGGAGAAGGTCAGCTACATCAAGCTGTTTGACCTCCAGTCCAAGGTGCACGCCAAGGGCATGTACGTTTGTGACCCGTTTCTGGCAAGTATGCTTTATGCGTTGCAAAGTTACTGACTCGTGCTTGTGTCTGTATAGCTATGGGCATGTCGCCAAGTCTATATTGCCGTACATGATGAGCTTCCACATTGAGCATCGCCCGATCTGGCTCGTACGCGCTGGTCATTGCAACGAAGTCAGGCGTGACTTTGGGGCCATCACGAAAGACCCATGCATTGCGCCACGCTCTGCACGCCTTAGCCAGATTGGTATTGACTTTGCTTTCCGACTGGGAGAGTTTGTCAAACAGCGAACGACGACGTGGATGGAGAACGAGGGCATCACCCCCGAGGACAACCCAGAGTTTCTTACCATTACCTCAACGTTACCTCGAGCTGTCGAGACGGCAGCCTTCATCCCCCAGGGACGGCGGCGTAAGTATTATTTGTTTGAGCTGCTCGTCACCCTACCGCATTTGCTAACTGAACTGTTGGTGGCTCGTTGTACAGAGCAAATGGCGGCGCTGAATCCGCTGGATAAGGGCGAGTGCTACGGCATGACAATGGAGCAAATGCAGCAAGAAATGCCGGTATGATTGCTGCTTTGATGTTCCTCAACCATCCGCCGGATAACCAACGTATGGCTGCTGCGTAGGAGGCGTACGACGCATACTTGGCAGACCCATGGAAGACGCGTTTCCCGGGCGGCGAGTCGTATTACGACCTGATGCTTCGCTTGGAGCCAATCCTGATCGACATCGAACAGCACACGGGCCCTGTTCTCGTTGTGTCGCACATCTCAACACTCCAGGTGCTCTACTCGTACTTCCTGGGTGTCCCAATCCAGAGCTGCCAAAATCTCGAGATCCCGTTCCACGCTGCGCTGGAACTCGTGCCCAATCAGGACGGCTGGACCAAGACTGTGTTTAACATGCGCGCGTAATGAAACATCGCCGTCGCTGCTGCACATGACCAAGCTGCTCGACAGTCCCCTCGCAGTGGGTCGACGACTACTACACTCCCCACACCAAACTCGGGGAGCCGCAGCCAGCCTACAACCTGCGCGATTGTCACCCCGTTTTTATCTTCCGCAGCTCCAGCCGCGAGAGCCCTACGCACACATCACTTCTTGTGCGCCTCGCCCGCCGCGACTATCCAATGCAGCCAAGTAGCGCGCATATCCTCCGTCTCCCATAATTGACAATACAAGGCGATTTCGTATTCTATCTTATCAACACGCTCAAAAACTGTCTAGGGACTCTCACAGCCGCGTGAAGATACGGTGAGAGTGTGTGAGCGCGTCCGCACGTACCAGCGGACGCTGCTGGTCGTCAATGCTGCGCTCGTCAAGATGTCCAATCCCTTCCATGACGACTTCAAACGCATGGCCCATCGCCACAACAAATCGGAAGCGGGTGCGGTAGTGTTTTCCTGCTTCCCTCGGTCGGAAAGTGACCGTGATCTCGAGTGGTGCGAGAATACCTCCAGATACTGTGTCGTTTGTGGCAGATGGGAGCAAGCCACCAGCTGCATGAAGCGGCAAAGTGGGGCCTTCGACGACGCCCGATGTTATCGAGAACGAGAAAACCTTAGACTCGTCCGAGAATTTTTCGTGATGCTGCGAGAATTCCTGCTTTTGTGCTCGAGAGAGCGGCGTTGGCAGTGGGACGTGCTCGATGGTGAATTGCGCTGGGACGACAGTGGGGTTGACGACATGCAGTGTCACAGCTCGGTGCTGGGTCAAGTGCACATGACCGAACGCATGAGCTGCAGGTGAGACCACCAACATCGGCATCAGGATAAAAGCTCCGAGGCGAATAGTCTGCACTGACTGATTGGAAAATCGCACACGAAGTTCACCATCAACGACCGACCGCAATTCCTGGGGAGAAGATGGCAAGGTGAGATATTGAGTCATGAGTGCCGGGTCGAATCGTAATTCGAGTCGTACAGCCATCTGTGGTGGCAGGCTGAACATGAACGACTCCCCCTGGGCACGGCGGTGCACGGGTGGCAAGTCGGCAATCGACAGTGGATGTTTTGGAGCAAGTGACTCAGCGCGGAACACAACGAATGGCCCTGAGCACTCGAGGCGAAAAGTAAGCGGAGTCTGGAAGTGATTGATGAGTTGCACCTCTCGACGATGGAAAGCATGCATGAAAGCAGCAGCAAAAGTGTTCGGATTGGACCCAATAATCGTCGACCAGGTTGTGAAATTGACGTGGTAGACACCGCCTTCGTTGGCTGGAGCCAGCATGTTATCGTCCAAATGCTTGGGTTTGTCGAGAAATAGCTCGGGATCAATCACATCAGCTGTCAGGAGAACGCGGATGCAACTCTTTGCCGTATCTGACCTGGAGTCCACAGCACCAAGTCCATGTGTGCGCCATGATGGCTGCTGTCGCGTTAGTGTGTTAGCCATGCGTACAGCTGCAATTGCTTTTCCTGCTGCTGTACGAGCTGCTTCAGCACGTGGAGATTCACTTCGCTGGTCACGGCTTGAAGTTGAAATGTGCTCCTCAGAGGTGCACTCATCATCGGTATGCTGATCGTCGTCGATAACTTCTAGACGGGTATTGGTGCTGACGCTCTCATTATCAAGCCACTTCGCATCAGCAACTAACATCAATCGAAGTAGCATTATCTCCTCTGAAGGCCGCAATGTCACGCGGAATGACATAGTTGCAAAGGGAGCTATGACTGTTGATGAAGGGGACACAATGAACACGTCGTCGCTTCCATCATCTTCGTTTTCATCAACAGGACGATCATATTTATGCGGATTCCGGTCAGCAACAGGCAAGATTTTCACCTGGATACGCGCAGCAAAGTCTACGCGGAGAGAAACCGACACAACGTGATTCTCGCAGCCGGGGGTTGCAAGTCTCCATGTCAATCGAGCGCGCTGCGGGCTACGGTTGATTACACGGAGTGAACGTGTTACTGATGCTTGAGAGCGTTTACAAACTTGACCAAATCGAGCGTTGGGTAGCTCTCAGATGCATCATTGAGAGCGCGATGCTTCGTGTTGAGCGACTCCAAGAGTTTGTACGTGGCATAAAATGCTTGATTTGCTTGGGAAAAACTAACCCGACACAGTTTCGGTCAAGAATGAGAGGTGCGCCGATCACTGTTACTAATGCTGGCAGCATCACTGGCGGTAGACCCGCAGCACGACTTACAATTTCATCGACATACGAGCCGGGTTTGTTGTTGAAACATACAACCTGCACAATTGCTTGTCCCCACGGACCAATTCGTAGACTTGACGGCTCTAGCCTAAATGCTACTCCATGACCATGGCTTAGCACCTTGCGATCTTCAAGCGCTTCGGCGCATTTCACTGCATACGTTCGACCGCTCTCAGATTGGAGTCGTCCAAGGTGCTCATGCGAGTCCGATAGCAAATGTCGACTTGTTTGTGAATCTACTCTTTCTTGTGCCGATTTGAGACGATACAGGTGATAGGCAATGGATTCGTAGTGCTAACTCGCTTCGACCGGCTGGAACTGGGATCAGACTTTCTGCTCTTCGGCGATCTGCTTAAAGTGCTGGGCAGTAAGTTTGATGTTGAAGACTTGTCTTCAATTTCATTCATGATAGCAATCGGGAACTTCTTGGGCTCCAGGTCAATCACAGCTTCGATACCGCTCAAATTTCGTATCAGTAGGTTCAGTGAGCGTCGTTCGCCTAGTGGCACATCGCCTCCAAACGCTAATCGTGGTGGAGGGGGTACTGGAAGAGTAGAAGAAGTAGTGGATTCATTTGACTCGTTTCGTGATAGGTCACTGGCTGTTGGTGTCATCGAAAGAGACGATACCTTTTCAATCAGTTCATAAGATAACACTAACCCCTTGTGCACACTGTTGATCTCGAACCCTAATGGAGCCAACAACCCACGCACATTACACGCAATCAGGGACGTGAACCTCCCCGCTTGTTTTGCCGTGTACGTAAGATCGATCTTGAGTCGCTCTTTCGAGTGAATTACTCCAGTTTTTGGTGTGATTTCGAGTGAATACGGCTTTAAAGAAGCCGATGCTTCAGGCTCTGTGAACTTGAAAGATGCCTCGAGGTTCGAGACATTTATCAACTCCAGTGAGCAATGTACACTAACCCCTAAGTACGAAGCACCAAGCATCATCTTGGTTGTCGACAAGAAAATATTGGGTGACTGGATCTCAGCGCGAGCACTGACGTAGACAGTTACTGGAGGAGGTGCTGATACTATTGCTGCCACATTCGACGTGGACCCGATGGCCATTATTGAGGATCGTGTAGAGCGAACTATCGAGTTATCTAGTCCCCGAATCGACCTCGATTCGCTTCCAGCTGAAGAAAAAACTGCATTCTGAGTTAGTTCAATCGGAAATGGACGATCCTGATTTACTTGACATGCCAAAGTTGCTCGGAAACGCTCGGGTAGCGCGCCGGCCAAACATTTTGCTCGGACTATCAATGTTTCTCCTGGTGTAAGTCGCCCAGTTTCTGGAGCAAATGCGACAGTTGCAGCAGGAGATGCCTCCCGACCACTTGCCAGGCTACTTGCCCCACTTCGGTCGGTCTCATTCCCAATGGACGGGGCAGCAGATTGTTGAGAACCAACTGATTCCTTGGAGGCGCTGTGAGGTAGGCTTTTTGCCATTTGGCGAGTTTCAGTGGCTTCTACTAGGTGAACGAACTTCCAGTCCGCTGATGCAATTGAAGATGGATTTCGAATCGTTATCGTCGCGTCCGAGCTACCGCCCGCTAGAACAAGTCCAAAGTCCACCTCAGGTGATACAATCACAACTCTAGATCGCTCAACTTCACCAACAAGCAGCAACGAGTGATCGAGAGCTCGGAAAGTCCCGTTCTCTTGAGGTATCATGCATGGGATTGCTATCGAAAATGGCCCAGTGCAATGTGGTGTGAACTCGATTGTCACAGTGAGCTCTGATTTTGGCGCCACGGATCCTTCATTTGGGGTAATAGAAAGATTGAGTGGGGCTGCTGCTGATAATGGAAGCCGACATTGTTGACGCCACGCGCTTGCATCCCACTTAAAGCGAACAGGGGCTGACGAAAAATTCCTAACTCGAGCTTGGGCCGTGTGAACGGCGTCCTTTTCAAGTGCCCCATTTACGGGTGTGAAATCCCAGACGGACGGCTCTATCACAAATTCCCCGAGACTTGAGCTACCACTGAGCTCGATGCTGAGACCCTCGACAGCTTGCTCACGCCATGGCGTACTTATGCAATCACTGAGTACAGTGGGGAAGTTTTGCGTGTGTTGTAGCGCTGCAGATAGTAGTAAGCGCTGCTTAGGACCAGGTAGGCTGCATGCTGGAACGTCTTCAACAACTAGAATAGCGGTGTACTGGATAGAGAAAAAGGGGAATATGGGTGAAAACTCAACTGTGAAGACGAGTGATGATGATGCTCGAAAAATTCCGCTTGAAGGGTAAACGTGGAATGGAGGTTCATTTGGAAATCGGTTGCTTAGGTTATTGTCGTTTGCTGCTGGAACCATTTTCCAAGAGTATTTTACATCAATTGGTGTAATGTTCGCAATCACTACTTTTTGCTGCTCCACAGAGTCAACAAGCACGCTAGGAGCAAAGTACATTCTGTCGCAGCGCCCCATAGTAGCAATGCTCTGGTCAATCCTCGTATCGTTAATCCCAGTGACCGCAAACTCCACCTGGCAGCTGCGTCCAACAAGTTGGAATACCCGAACAAGACAGTTATCGCAGACCATTACAATCCGCTCACGGTGTTCACCGACACTCCCAGGTGCATAATCAAGTAAAAGCGTCGTAGCTTCGCCTTTTGATAGAACCACTCGAGTAGGAGATAAGCGAAACGGACCAGTCCGAAGGCTATCACTCGACTGCAAATTCCCAACACTAGCCGTGAGCTCAGTTGCCACTGCACTTGCCGCTAATAATGCCGAAGCTTCACTTGATAGATTAGAATCACTGCCTTTGAACGCAACCTTAGCTTCAAATCGCGTCCATTCTTGTTCTGTCATTAACCAGAATGTGCCGGCTCCACCAGAGTTGATACACGAGATTTCCGTGCGCGAGACATCCCCGAGGAGTGTGTTGTTGGCTGGAAGTACTAGTGGAATACTGAGCTCGGGGGGTTCTCGATGGGCTTCAATCGGTACGACAAGGGTTCTACTTGAGCTACCACCTTCCGTTCCACTTGGAGCCTCGTATTGAATCGTAAATGAATCGCGATAATCCGCCCGGGAGTCCGGAGCGAACCGAAGGCGTACTTCAACGTGCATTCCAGGTGCCACCAGCCCGCTTGGATCAGGAAAAATCACTTCCGTCACAGAAAAGAAGAGTGTAGAAGGAGGTGGAATGCGCAAACGGCGACTTAGTGCTGTTCGATTACGAACAAACACCTTTTGTTCATAGATACCTCCGATATCGTAGTCAGTAAACACAATCGGTGGCTCGGGATCTACTGTAAAACTGTGAGTGTCAACTTTGCCGCCTCTCGGATCTTCCGCATACCGGGGATTCCGCATAAAATCGAGCTTGGTTTGCATTCGATTCAAGATCGCTAGATTTGCTCGCTTGTCCGCCGCTGACATGACATTTTCGCTCATAGCTTTGCGTGCTTGATCTAATTTTTGGGTAGGAGAATTTGAGTCTGATGAATCAGCAGGATCATCTGGGGTTGACTGTGTTTTATCAACCATGCTGTTAGTAGACGCATGAAAAGTCTTTACGCCAGCTATACGGTGTTCATGAAGCTTTAGAGTCGCTTCGGTTCGGATAGCGGCCGAGTCTGTAGAATCCAAATATCCCAGCACTCTTTCATTGTTTTCGTTTGTCTGCTCGATGGATTTCATGGGTTTTCTTGGGTTCGATTTAGCCGGAGCATTTCCACTGTGCTCAAGACGCTGACGATGGTAGTCTGCGACGATAGTCTTTGCATGAAGCAGTAATCCAGGAAAAGATCCAAACCCAGGCGATGTGACTTCGCGCTCGTCTAGTTTCAGTGGCGATGGACCAAGTGGAATCTGTTCCTTGGCGATAAGACCTTGCCGTCTTAGCTGCTCCTCAATTTCTGCATCCTCTCGCTTAGCTTCGGCTTGTCGTTCACTTAAAAACAGAAGCAAGTGATTTGCACGTGCTTTCTCATTGCGCAACTCTTCTTTGATGGAACGCTTTTTCTCGATCCCGAGAACTACAAAAGGGTTGGAAGTGTGCTGAGAGGGATCTACCTGAGGAAACTCGTTGTCATCGGCAGGGAATCGTGGGGTCGCCGGCATGGAGGATGGCGGATTGGTTTCGGACACAATGTCGCTTTGCTGATCTGAGGGTTTTGAGACTGAATCAACAGCACATGGGACCTCACTCCTCGGAGTTACAGTCTCCTGTCCGTCGTGCTCTGCGGTTTCTCCAGAGGCAACCTCGGTGCATTCATCTTCATGAACAGCCGGCAGTGTGTAGAATGTGTGGAATGCACGCTGAAGAACGTGAGCAATAGAGCCAACCGCGACAACATCTTCTTCCCGGTCCTCTTCTCCCTCGATGTTGCACTCTTCGATTTCACCTGCAGGTTTCGGATCGAGGGCCTCTGAAGTTCCGGGTTCACTCAGCTGGTGGTCGCTTTGCGCCGCCGGTTGTGCTTCTGCTGTTGCCTGTGGAGCGGCCATCTCTGCGGTCACTTGAGTTGTCCGACCTGACGCAATGTCGTATCTGCGAGCGCCACGATTAGGCAGAGCAACGAATTACCGGTCGGTGGTCATGCAGTGCAGCACTGCGGACGAGGCGCGTCTGTTCAAGGCGAAGGATTTGCCCCTAGGATCCCAACGTTATATTTTACGACATAACCACACGAACTGCAAGCGAAAGTCTCTGCATGACACGCTTGTTTCTCATTAGCATGGAGTGGCAGGAACCCAGAAAGGGCTGAGCAAGCCTCAGCACTCGACGTGCAGCCTTTCTTCTCTCAGTCGTGAATTTGCAAGATGGAGTCCAAGCGGCCGCATTTCCCGGCTCATGATCCATGGTCACGCAGCTCCGAGCATCCGGATTCCCCCCGACGACGACAACGACGACGACGACCGGGAGCGACGCTGCTCAACTCGACGCGACCTGTTTGGCTGGGTTTTGCGGCGACACCCAGCCTTTGAAGCTCGCCTATCCCCTTTTCCGCGGTCAGGTGGCTCGGCAGGACTTGCACTGTTGCAGATCACAGTCGAAGCAAGGCCAACCACCCGAGTCATCGACAGTGCCGCGTGGATTCAGTAGGTGTCCCCCACCGGAGCGCGGACCCACGGAGGAAGGCCATTGCGAGCAGGCGACAGGCGTTTCGCCTCGGCGCTTGCTGCGCAGGACGCGTCGACGTCAAGAACAGCTTCAATATCGTGGTGATGAGGCAACACCACCACTAACCAGTCTACGCTGTGGACTCAGTGTAGGGCATGCTGGGAGTCCCGTATAGCTGCAGCAGAGAGGGCAGAGGGCAGGAACCTCAGTGAAACAAGAGCTAGGAATAGTTCGCTGTCATGCAAGGAACTCCTCAGCTTCATTTTTTCCTTTCTCAACGACATGTACATGCATGATCTTGGCTCGGGAGCCCCGCTGCGTGCATTCCGAGCTTACTTGCTGGCTTCGATGGCAGGCTTGGCCTTGGGTGCGCTCGGCCACGTGTTGTAAAGCACAACGAGCGCCGAGACGCAGCCGACAGGGCCGATGATGCCGTCGTGCAGCTTTGTGCCCGAGACGCGCTCCGCCAGACGCACGCCCCCGGTGTTGGAGGACACGATCAGGTCGCACGTGACCTTGAGCACGGCCAGGAACTTCTTGATGCGGCCGCTCTGCAGCGCGTCGAGCTGTTTCTGCAGCTCAAAGATGCGCGCTGGGTCCTCCTCGGCGGCCATGACGTCGCGCACGGCCTTCTCCTTCTCCATGTCGGCGTTGAGGTTGTGCACGGCGAGCAGGAATCCGCAGACGTTTGCGCAGAACCAAAGCACGCCGCCGCGCTTGGCGGCCTCGTCGGCGTTGAACGGCACGATCTTGGCCTTGCCGAGGAACGCCATGTTGTCGTAGACGAAGAACCCGAACATGCCGATGTTCTGGATGACCTGCAGGTACTTTTCCCACGCCGAGAGCGCCTTGTTGTCGGTCAGCGCGAGCAGCTTCTTGTAGTAGGAGGCGCTCTTTCCAAGCCGGAAGGCCTTGCGCGACGTCTGCGTCGTCTTGTAGAGCGCCGAGAGCCTGCGAGCCACCGTTAGCGAGTCCGCACGCGCGTCCGCCTTCTCCTCTTTCGCCTCACCGCTGGCCGACGTCGCTCTTGGGGTCCGCGGCCAGCACGTAGTACGCGAGTCCCCTGCTTCCATACTGCAGGAACTGCGGACGCCACGCGGCGGTCGTCAGCGCTCTGCCTCTCCCTCGTTGGCCACCCGCGCGCGCCTCACCTTGGTGATCTTATCGCGGCCCTCGAGGCAGAAGGCCACCTTCATGACGGCGTCGAGCGATGGCGAAGCCTTGGCGTCCATGGCGGCAGCTGTGGGAAAATGGGCGAGTGGGGGAAAGGATGGGGTGGCGGGGGGCAACTTGAAGCCATCGCCTGTTGACGTCACCATCCAATTGCAGAACTAGCCACATACAGAATCGCTGCTTTTTAGCGTCGGATACGGATTGGCTGACGGCGGCCAATCAGGGCGGGATGGATACTTTGCAACAGATTTTAACCCGACCCCTGGATTTGTTTAAGTTGTAAGTTACTTTTTTAAGTTGTTAATTGGACATTAGTTGACACGTATTTGTCAATGTAAACGAGGGGCGGAGACGCGGTGATGCGCGCGCGTCATGCGCAGGGCCTTGCAGCAAGTACGTCAGCAGCGCCTTGCGTTCCGGCGGTTGGCAATGGAGCTGTCCGATGCGCGAGTTGGTCGGCCTCACGTGGATCGCGTCATTGGATGCGAGTGGCTGTCAGCACTTTAGATGGGAGAGCGAGAGAGTGCTGGAGTGGACGCAATGAGCTCTATCCGACGAGGAACGAGAGAGATCGGACCGACGCCTCGCGCGATGCTCAATGGAGATGCACAACCTCGCAGGCGTGTCTTGACGCGGGCTATGCTGTCTGCGAAAAAAAAAAGATGCAAGGCGACGACGAGAGCTTGGCACGAAGGAAGTGAAGCGAAGGGTCACTACCAAGTATGGACCGCGCCAAGCTCGCGGCCAGGCGGCAGCGGCTGCGGCTGGTCGAGGGTGCAGGAGAGGGCGGAGAGAAGGCAAAGAAGCGTGGTAGCACTGCTCCGAGTAACCAGGAAGTGACAGCACGCTTGTCGGCACCGAGGCGAGGCGAATCGACGTTCAAGCGGAAGGCTGAGGACAAGACTCTACAAACGGAGACCGCGGTCCACAATGGAGCGCTGCTGGTGCGACAGATTTTGCAGCAGGAGCAATACGGAGATGTGGTCGCGTTCTTTGATCTGGCAAGCAAACGGCAGCTTGTTGAGCAGCTTGTGGTGGTGGCAGGCTACGCTACCAAAGTGAGTTGTTTTCCTCCACGTTGTTTGCGACGTAGAAAACTACTGACACTGCATTGACAGCTCCGAGAAAAAGCAGAGACAGCCAATGAAGCAGCTGAGCTGGCAATTCACCAGCAGTCAGCAAGGTACCAGCAAGTTGCCTGCGATCTTGTGCAGCGAGACAGCCACATTCGTGATCTCGAGGGAAAAGTTGCCGAGCTCGGAAGAAGCTTAAAGCGTGCAGATGAAGAGTACAAGAGTTTATTGCGGTGGATTCGGTAGGATCACGACACGTGCTTCTGCTTCTTCGTTCGCCCAGCTGACACACTATCCTACCAGGGAGAAAGATTATACGTGGAAGATGACCGACCAAGCTAGGCGAGATCAGGCGGAGCTCATCCAAGGTCTTTCAGATGTTCAAAAGCAACGAGAATACCAGCTTGATTCAATTTCAAGAGATCTAGAGCAGTCGGTACGATATGTGCAAGAGCTTCAAACTGAGGTACGGATTATGACAAGTTGATGGTGAATATGCGCAACTGTCCTCTAAATCAATTGATCGAGCACCTCGAGTAGAATGAAGATTTGACCCAGAGACTGGTGCGGTTACTTGACTAAGTTTTTCAAGCATGGCGCACGTGATCTTAACAGGTTGCGTTATACAGAGCCTTAAGGAGCGAGAAACAGAGCGCTTGGAGAAGGAAATAGAGGTTGCCCGTGAAAAGATTCAATCAACTGAGTGGGAGCTGAATCAGAAAACGCAAGAGTGCGTATAATACAGACGCCAAATTCCGAAGGAATTCTGACGATTGTAGAAGCAGGTTTGAAGGCGCAAGACGTGCTTTGGAAGACACTAAAAGCGAAGTCCTCGCCTTACGAGACGAGCTTAAGGTGCTTGAGATTCTCCAAATGTTTTATAATTCTTCTCTGTCTAATGAGTACATCTCCATGCTCCATCAGGTTGAGTCCGTGATGCGGCAAGCAGCGATAGTTGATCGCGAAAAATATCAATTGCAGCTAGAAAAGGAGGCTCGAGAATGGCGATCCAAGCAAGTAGGTAGTGTAGCGATGCATTCTTATGATACAACATCGTTTGCTGAACTGTAGTCTTCGGTCTAGGATTTGTGGGAGAATAGCGAGCAGCGCACAACGCAGCAGATCCGGCGACTGGATTTTGAGCTCCATCACTTGAAGCAGGTCACTTCTCGACTACGGGCAGAATGCGAAGGCGAGAGAGCCCAACGCGAGAAAGCAGAGACAAACGCTTTGAGCCTTACCCGCTCTCTTACTGTGAGTAGATACATTCACAACTTACTTGAAAATTTTCTGACGAAATCATAATTCAGGATTTGAAAGATGCGAAATCAAAACTTGATACTGAGCTAAAGCGCCTCCGACTGGATCTTGAAGGTACGCGCATATTCATCACTCACCCGGCTCGATTAGAGCGTACTTTCTGGTTGTGTACTTGTCTGACATTGTTGTTGAAGATGCGAGAGCGGAAATAGTTGGCAAAGAAGCTTCATTGCAAAAAACATACCGGTGAGGTTACTGTCGAAACGTATTTATGGATTTTCTGCAACTTAATTTGTTTGTCATGTTGAAGGGGGCTCAAGATGTTGAAAAAGTGCAGCGAAGATGAGCGCTCAGCGAAGGAGGATGCACAACAAGAATTGAGCACGGTAACGCAAAGGTGCAATTGCGATGAAAAAAAAAATATTTATGGAAACCTCGAGAATGAGCATTGACCGGTGAATTATCTTTGGTGTTGGCAGACTTTTGCAATTAATGCGTCGGGATCGCATAGAATAAAGGCGCATCATGTGATGCCTTGCATTACTTTGTTCTCGTGTAAACACTGAGTCCTATTGAACTTTGTACCTATCCGCACGTTCCCGTTACAGATTATCATTACAATATATTGACCGCCTTTTGTTCCCATTCAAGAGATTACCACTCTTTGGCTGAGCCATAGTGTTGCGACTCCAATTTTTTGTTCCAAATCCGTTCGCTTTGGACCGAAGTCTCGCGCGCAGTAATCACAGCAATAAATGCAATCAAGTGCTTTAGAGTGACCTTGTCGCCTTCGTTCGGCTCTCAGCATTCAGCCGTAGTCGAACTTATACTGATCTACTACAGCTTGTGCAACATGGACGCAAAGATAATGCGTTGGTGCATCAAAGATATTCTACTTGTGCTGACAATCACTGCTCTCTGTGGAATCCACTTCTTTTGAATGACTCTCGTAAAATGGGGATGGCTTGGAATCAATGATCGAGAGTTTTTCACTTTACTATCTTCCAATGAAATGGGGCACTTGTCACGTCCCAGCTCTTCAGTACAGACAAAGCATTTCGACTAAATACCAACGTCCAGAGGCTCTATATTCTCGATCTCGCCATTTTAGCTGTCAGTTTGGTACCTCTATTCCTCTCTCGGTTATGTCCAGTGCACCGCGAGGCCTCAACTTCACTGTAAGGTATTGATTGTGCGTTGTGCAAGCGTGGCTGGTGTCCGACAGCCATCCAATCCAATGTGTATGAGCTTCTACAATGCAAGTGCGGACACATGTTACGAATCGATCGGGAGCAGTATCGTGCTACCGTTGGGTCCCGCTTGAACACTAATTGTCAAAAAGGTTGTTCGACTCGGGTGCATTGTCTATGGAGCGAAAAACGTCATCACGATGGATGACTAGGATCGTGTGTCGATGTTAGCAGAATTTCGGCACTTGCATCGCTTGTGTTGTGGTGTTCAAGGTTATGCGAGGAGAGATAAAAGTGTTGGAGATTCCTCAGTTGATGCGAGTGGATGATCACGAATTGACCAAAATCAGCTTATGGCGAATATCAGGGCGATCATTCGTTATTAATGACAAAAGGATTGGTGAGCTTAGTGCTAAATTCTGAGCCGGTGTTTGGAGAAAATAGAACGAAGGAGAGCAGCAAGAGATCCGTTGATTGCAGATGATCGTCAGTTCTCATTGTCCATGAATAAATAAACCCGACAATGTCCGATCAATTTGCCAAACTCTCACCAGTGTGGCAAGTAGCAACTATTCGTGGCCAGCGCAAACGAAAGTCAGCTACTCAATCTATTTGAGGATCAAAACACTCCCGGTGTTTTAACCGTGACAGACAACAAACAACAAGACTGTCATGATCACACCTCAGACACACGATGAAGCTTCAGAGATATCAAATCAAGCTCAGCCGTTCCATAGCATTGGTCGTGACGCGTGGGGGCTTATAAGCAATTCGCAAAACCGCCGCCATAGCAAGCGCCATGCGTCCTTTTTGACAGTAGCTGGTGCTGTCTATAGCGTGATAACTTGTGCATTTGTTGCGTTCTTGGTTGCTTCCCAATTCTTTGGGATCTTGGCAAGCGGGATCAATTCCATTGATCGTCCGTTCATTGGTCGAGATCCAGCCTTAGGTCTGTACGACACAGGCAAAACCAACGACGTACCTTATAGCGACCGAGTGATTGCTTGTGTCCGGCAACAAAGTGATTCTTATGTCCCTGTGCTGGTTGAAGATTTGGTACCTCCATTAGGCTCTTCCACTGCCAGCTTGCTCATGGATGATTCAGGCAGGTCGATCGATGCGTTCCGTGTCATTGAGCGCACAAGTGCCATCCTCGACTCATCTGCGTTCGATGTCTACTCCCATACTTGCACTCTAGCGAGCACGACGATGCCTTCAGTGCTCGATGTTTGCAAGAGACTTGGCTATAATGTCACAGCTGATCGCCTCCGTGTCATTCGTGGTGTTGACAGCAACAATACCTACGTAATTGAGAACTCGCTGCCCTTACTCCTGATGCCAAACTGGGATAATTCTCACCAAGCACGGACAGCGATTCCGGGTCGAGACGGAAGCGCATGTATAGTTCGTCTAACTGGTATGTATGAGCGTCCCCGATGTAGATGGGGCGATCATTCGAGGTATAAACCGCTCGGTTCGTGAGATGAAGACTGAGGAGTGGCTGCAACGACCTGGTGGTTCATGGCGTAATGGTTGGTACGAGGATTTGGACGGAATGAAGTGGTATTCGGATATGGTGACATCAAGAGCTCACGGCCAATTACTCCCAATATCTCTTCGAGAGTTCGTGGTGAGCGCAAGCAGCATAAACGAGCGTGATTGTAGCCACACGAAATGTGGTGAGGAGAAGCTCAAGTACCTTTGGGGACCCAAGTTCGTGGTAGAAATGAATATTCAGGATTCAAGTACCATTGTCATCTTCAACGGCACTCAGTTCGGCATCTTTGTGTTTGAAGCCGATGTTGTACTAAGTGTTCACAGCACGTACGACTGGCCAATGGCTGTCTCCAACATTACCATCGCTTTACTCATCTTTCGCTGGACGGTATCGCTCCTCGCAATATACCGTGGGTACGCAACAGGAAACGCATCTTTGCATTACATCGGTATTGGGGCTCTTTCTAACGCCATGAGCTTTCAATATTTGCCGGTCCTGCTACTTCCGCGATTGGCTAGCACTCTGACCGTATTTTTCTCGTTGGGTTGTGCCTTCCAGGATCAGCAGAAAGCCCTGACAGACACTTGGTTTGTCGTGTACCCTGCGATCATCGAGCTCGTTTTGATCTACTACAGCTTGCTCAATGCGGTTGCCAAGATGTTACGCCGACGGATCTCGGACGTGCTGTTTGCTCCAACAATCATTGCACTTAGCGGCATTCACTTCTTTCGCGTTCAAATCCTGCGGTCGCAGTGGCTCAACGTTCAGTGATGGAATCATATTGACTCTAGTCTCATCAGATGAGTTGAAGGCATTATCCCTCGATCAGTTCTTCACCACAGACATCGCACTCCGGCTAAACGGCAACATCCAGCGGCTTTTTATTCTCAAGCTCTGTCGTTCTAGCAATCAGTTTGGTACCTCTCTTTCTCACTCGGTCGCTTCCTGTACACCGAGAGACCTCAACTTCACTTAGAGGTATTGAGAAAGCGCTTGCTGTCCGCTGTGCAAATGTGGCTGGTCTAGGACAATCCTCAAATCCCTTCGAGCTCCTCAACAACCCAGATGCTGTCACAAGTATTCGCCCTGACGCAGGTGTCAATTGCGTCTTACCTTTTGATCACGTCCGCGTACTCAGCAGCTACGAGATCATTCGACTCGGGTGCATCATCTACGGTGACAAATACCTCATCACGATGGACGACTGGGATCGTGTGTCGATGCTAGCAGGATTCCGGCACCTGTATCACTTGTGGAATCATCGTGTTGTGGTGTTTCAGTTAAGAGAGTCCAAGGTTGTGCGAGGCGAGATGGAAGTGTCAGAGTTTCCTTGCTTGATGCGAGTGGACGATCCCGAGTTGACCGAAATCAGCTTTTGGCAAATCTCGGGGCGACCGTTGTTATGCTATGCTTGATTTCTCTTTTTGTTGGTCTCAATAAAATCGGCTGATCAACTCTTCAAAGTATGTGGATCGCACTCTCCAGTAATTGTTAGGTCCGTACTTCGGATGATGCGGCTACAGCGGTGCAGTGGGGTGAGATTAGATCTCTTAACCCTTCTGCCGAGTATTCCTCGGCACTTTCGTGCATCAGACTGTAGAACACCGCATGGCGAGTGGCACATAAACGAACACCACTGCAATATGTGTGTCGATCGCTCTGGCGTCGGGGCTGGTTATTACACTTGCAACGAGAGATATTATCGCGGTGACTATGAAGCAAGAATTTGAATGTTGAGACCCAACAGTGGCCTTACCAGCGATCCCAGCAGCTACGGTGATCGACCGAGAGGAAAGAGAGAAATATATCAACAAGCTGCTACCAACAATACAAGCAAACAACTACTGCGACTCATCTTGTGAGGAGTACACTACCCTTCGCAGCGTAAGCGACAGCGACAGCGACTGATTTTATTTTACGAGCGATGCAGAGGCATCCCTCTTAGTGAGTCGCGCCCCACTTTATAACCATTGATGCTGATGGAATTGTCATTGTTGAGACGCACAGTTGTCTTGATTCGGCGACAGTGGCTGCGACCGTGGCGAAAGTTGCGTCTAATGCCGAGAAAGAATCAACACCAAACCACCAAGCACTAGCCCCTAAACGCTGCTCTAAACAAAGTCTCGTGAGCCACCATTTGATCGATACCTGGAAGTCATTTACATGTGGAGTGGCGAATGACGCCGTCGATTCCGCTTCCTTTGTATCGCGCGGATACTACGACGGCGACGCGAACCTGTAAAACGGTCTGCTTGTTTCACAACCCGTTGACTCTCAACACTTTAGCAGAAGCTGGTCCGCGGATGAGCTCGCTCAAGTTGACTCAAGCACTTCCGATCGGTCGGTGGCTCGTGACCCCACGCTCGCCAATGGTCAGGACCAGCAGCCACAACTTGAATAAAAGCAAACCATCGACGATCACCTCGCATCTTTCTGTCGCATTCGAGCATAACTTACGTTTCAGTCCCAGAGAGACCACACTTAGATGCGTGTCCAACCTCAACAGCATGGTACTTTCTGCGTCTGCGTCTATGCCTGCTGCCTCCAATGCGCTCGCCACTCAGCTCGTCACAGACGACTTTCTGATTCTTCTTGCCCCCGCCCTCTCGACCAAGCCAGATCCAAGCCAATCGGACTAAACGGCACATCCCAGCCAGTGTCCAAGTTCAATGCTCTAAGCTCTTATCAACTATCTACCACTGCACCAGCTAGGCTTGGCACAGGACACTCACCTCAATCTTTGCTTCGGCTTCGTATCAACCAGCATGCCGATAAACACTCGTGGCATCGCACTCAACTCCTAGCGTTCATCAACTTATGCACAGGCACACCTACGCTCAAGACAAATATCCCATTTGCATCTTTTGCTCGATACCATGAGGCGTTCGTTCTTGAGCCAGCTGAGGAAGCACTCAAAGATTGCATTGTAGCATGAATGCTCATCAGCCATGCTCATGACACGCAGATTGTCGGAGAAGCATTCAAGTCGAGACAAAGGACAAATAGAGATGCTTGACATTAGCTTGGCCACCAAGTTCAGTAGATCCTTCCATATCGCGAGCGTGCATTCGAGACCGCTGACCTGGAGTGTTGCTGGTACCGCCTCTGGTCTTTATCCGGGACGCTCGTGAGAAACGAGCGCTCGTTGGAGGCCCCGTAGCATTGCCACCCGGAATCCTGCGAGCCACTCGGATTTGTCGGCCTCAGCCACCGACGAATCCAGTTGCAGTTGCAGGACGAACGAGCCAGTGGGGGTGCTTGAACTCTACGCTGCTTCCAGGTGCACTCGTCTGGCAAAGGACCGGAACGCAATGCGGCGTGCGAAGGACCGGAACGTGTGTCGCCCTCGAGCCCATCCTCCCGCTCCTGACGCACCGACGCGTGATGAGTGACCCTAAGTGCTGAAACGCGTGTCGCGCCGTCTGCCCCACGCGGAGTCATCCAAAATTCCCCAGCCAGTCGTTGCGCGAGCTGCCGCCAGCGCGACGTTGAGGTTGGGTACCGTACTTTCACTGCTGGTTCCAGTATGCCCGAACCGAATTTCGGATGACTCCTTCCTCCCGCTGATCAACGTCTCAGTGCTGGCAACTTCTTCTGAGATTCCCATCTTTTCTGGTGCATGAGCACAGCACCGCTTGCATTGCTACTACAGTATCAATCGCGCATAGGATTGAGCGTTCGTGAGGTCTCGTAGGATTCGTGAATCTCAAGAACTCAACACCATGAGCTCCATACGTGAACTCCGCCTCATAAAGCACTTGTGCCTCTCGCCAATGATATGAGGGCACTCAGCTGACGTCACCGCCGTCGTGATTGAGCGCAGTGTCGGTCGGCAGGAACCTCCACGGTTGCCAGCATGTCTATGCGATTTTGGCGCTTCGCCCCGCGGTTTTTCTGCTCTTTTTTTCCTTGTAAAACGGCATCTCTCGCGATGGCGAGTGGCAATTGCTCGCTGTTCCCTCTCATCTTTCGCCTGCGCACATGCAAGTTCGCACGCATACACCAGCGCTCCATACTGCCCAGCTCGGTCGCCACACGCGCGTTCCGAGGCCCTCCATGTCCTACAGTCGAAGCCCGCGATCAGCTCGCCGCGGACCCAATCAGCCGCCTCCATCCGTCCTCGCCGGCTCGGCGACTCTGAAGCTCGCAGCGTGTCCCACCGTGATCGCCGCCACGCTGTCAGTCGGTCGGCAGTCGCCCGCATTCAGATGGTGCCGCCCATACTCGCGCGCAGTCTGGGTGCACGCGACGGGTCCTACCGGCATGTGCCAGTCGGCTGTACCGACCGACCGACCGATAAAGCGCAAATTCAGCTTTCCGCGGGAGCGGACGCCCTCGCTCACCCAGCACCCGTCGGAGCACTCGATGCGATGATCCGGTGGCCTTGAAACGCCTTGCGGTCGCCTGCAGGCTCATTCCCGCATTTGCCAGGCGCCTCGCACCCCGCTCCAGTATTTTTACCAGTCGACGCAGACTAGTCCCCCATGACGGAGACCGGTGCCCGCCGCTCGCTGTCGCGGCTGTCATCGCGGCTGTGGATGGAGCAGACACCGCGCGTGGGCGAGCACTCGTTCGTCGAGGTGGCCACGCCCATTGCCAAGCCGCAGACCGACACGTTCCACATCGAGGAACCCGAGGTCGTCCCGGGGTACGACCTGCCCGTCGACCCGGACCAGTTCGACCGCGCGACGACCATCAAGCCGCTTTCCATGGCGAGGCCGCACATGCGCATCTTCCACCTGGCCTTACCTGTCGGGCATCACGGGCTTCATCGGCTGGTACGCGCTGCCGCCGCTCATGCCCACCATCAAGACCGAGCTCGGGCTCACGCAGGGCCAAGTGCTCAACTCGGACATCGCCAGCACGGCCAGCACCATCATCTCGCGCATCGCGTGCGGCCCGCTGCTTGATGCCTACGGACCACAGGCTGTGCAATCCATGCTACTCTGGTTCGGCGCCATCCCCATTGTCTGCGCGGCCTTCGTGACCTCCAGCACGGGGCTTGTCATTGCTCGCTTCTTCGTCGGCCTCGTCGGCTGCGTGTTCGTCTCAAGCCAGTACTGGACCACCATCACGTTCGCTCGCAACGTGGCTGGCACGGCGAATGCTATCAATGGCGGCATCGGACTCGCAGGTATCGGCTTTGCCTTCCTCATCCTCCCGTTCGTCAACCTCGGCATCGCCTCCGTTGGCACCGTGTCGGCCGACGTTGCATGGCGCATCACGTGCGTGCTACCCGCGGCGCTCATGCTCATCATGGGCACCGTGATTCGGTTTGCCGTGGACAGCTGCCCGATGGGCAAGTTTGAGAACCTGCTGCACGCCAAGCAGCGCGACGCCGAGCTTGAGATGCACGAGCACATGCTACAGCACCGCATCTCTTCCGACAACTCCGTGGCGTCGAGCGCGACAACCGTGGCCCCAACAGCAGCCAGCGCTGGTCTGCTCAAGTCCTTCCAGGTCGTGCTCACGGACCCAAACGCACTCATCATGATCGCCCACTACGGTGTGTGCTTCGGGACGGAGCTTCAGCTCAACAACATGGGAGCGCTCTACTTCTACAACATGTTCCTCAAGGACGGGTGCACTGACACGGACGACGAGAACTGCCATGTGCTGACCAAGACGAACGCTGCAGCCGTCGCATCGGCCTTTGGACTGATGAATCTCTTTGCTCGCGCCATGGGCGGCATCACCTCGGACACTGTAAACCGCCGATACGGCATGAAGGGCCGCAAGTGCGTGCAGTTCGTACTGCTGTGCATCTTGGGATCTCTTGTACTCGTGCTCAGTCGCCTCAACTCGCTCGGCTCGTGCATTGCACTCTACGTGTTGGTCGCGATCGCGGCGCAGGCAACTGGTGGATCCACCTACGGAATTGTGCCGTATTTGAACGAGAAGTTCACGGGCACTGTGAATGGACTCGTTGGTGCCGGTGGTAATCTTGGTGGCGTCATCTACGGCATCATCTTCCGTGCTTCACCTTCCTACGGGCACGGTTTGCTCATCATGAGTTTCATCATTTTTGCTAGCGCTTTGTTGGTGCCCTTCATCCGCATCGACGCATCGGCACCAATGACAGCCAGCTCCAAGCACGTGCAAGATCTCGAGTCTCTCAGCCGACAACCTAGCTACCGCTACCGTATGAGCTCTCGCATCGTCAACGGAAAGGAGATCCATCCAGTTGGTGCTGGTGATGCTCATTACTTGGACGACCTGGACGTCACTCACGTTGAGGAAAATGGCAGCGTTCGAGCAGCATAGCCTGCTACGACCTAGGAATAGCATAATTATCAGAATCCATGTGAAGTGTTGTTCACAGTCAGGAGATTTTGGTGTCGCGATGGCAATCATTGCCCCTGGGTCCCCGACTCGAGGATCATTCGTGGATGCCACGTCTGCCCAAACTTAGTACCTCGATCGGAGCTATTCCAAGAGTGAGCAAACACTTGCGCATTTAGCTCCTTTTCCTCCTGTGCAGATTCTGTTTGACGACCTTGCTGCTCGTCGGCTTTTTCACTGCGAGGAAAAATGAAAGAGGAAGGTCGTTCGCTGGGATTGTCGCCATCATCACCAAGTTTATCTCCTTTGAAAGAGCGCACGAACAATATGAATCCGATGACGTCGATCGACGAGAGCAAGGAACAACTTGTGCAGCCGAGTGTGGAGGAAGAAGTGGACACAATTTTGGCCAAGAGTTCGCTTGCCATATCCCCGCGTCATAGTCTAGCTCAAGTGGCTCCACTACCTCTTACAACGGCTTTCCATGCCGGTAAAGTAGTCACGACGGCCCCTCCGCCCCCTGTGGCTCGCACTGAGGTAGATGAGTCGTACATTCCTGTGGCGCTAGCACGTGCACACTTGAGTCGTGTTGTTGCAGATATGCGCGCCATGAAAGCTGACCATGCTCAGCGTGTGGAGGAAATTGTTGAGCGGTATGCGACCCTGGAGATCCAAGCACGCGAACAGTTTGATGAGCATGTTCGCGCTCTGAAAAAGAAGGCGAGATCTCGTGTTGACGCTGAGAAGTCGAAAATTGACGAGCTCACAGTCTCTCAGATTGCCATGACAAACCAACACGAGGAGGATGTGCGCAGGTGGCAAGAGCAGCTGTCAATGCAGCAATTCGAGCATCAGCATAGTCGAGAAATGTGGAGTGAGGCACTGGAACGAGAGCTTCAACAGCGAGAAGAAGAGCTTGTAAAATTTCGCGTTGCCATCGAGCGTGAATTGCTGGCACTTGAGAGCTCAATGCGGTCGGAAAGCCTCGGGCAGCAGGGTCAAATGAGGGATCAATTGCTGATGTACCGCGAAGACGCAGACGCACAGGCGCTTCGCGTATCGTCTGCACTCGAATCCTTGCAGCTAGATGTTCAAGCCAAGGAGTGTGCCTTCCAACACAAAGTTACCCAAATGCAAGATGCATTCGACCGTGAGATTGCAGTGACGCTCAATCTATCAGCGATCGTAGAAGCTGCTGTCGATCAAGCCAACCAGACAGCCTCACAATCTCACCATGAAAAACTTTGTGCCCGAATCAAATCTTTGGAGGTGCAAATCAGTGAGGCAATCGATCGAGAAAATGATCTCCAAGCCCAAATGCACCAGGCGCGTCGAAGCTTTGATAACATGGAACGCGCTGCGATTGACCAAACCCTTCAACTACTCGTTGCGGCGGTGGATGCTGTTCATACCGATGAAGTGGCTGCACTGACGAAGGCCATACACAATCGCGAAGCTAGCATCGTATCCGCAAGTATCCAAACAGATCAAGAACGAGTTCTAACTCCTCGATTCATACCGGAAACGCGAGAGAGCTCGACACAAATTGACCAAGAAGAGGTACAAGCGGTCCTAACCCTTGGAGTTTCACCACTCCAGCTTGCTTATGAAACTCAAGTCGAGCGACTTCGCGAGCACGATCTAGAAATTTTGCGCTCAAAGCAAGAGCTTCGATCCGCAAAGGATAGGCTGCAGGTACTGCTAGATGTGAAGAGTGCTTCAAAGGCGGCAATCAAAGAGTGGCTAGCGAAATTCCAGGAAGAATATCAGCGCGACCCAAGCATCGAAGACAAAGCCCAGGTAAAGGACCTGTACATCGCCTTTAAGGATGCTGAGGCGACCTACAATGTGCAAAAAGAAGTTGTGTCTGAGCTCAAACACCGGCATCGGGGAAAGGTAGTCGCGGCAGAGGCTGTTCATCAGTGGAAAGCACTGGGGAATGTCGCAATCAACTCTGCTCGCTCCAAGCATGGTGATGAGTTCGACGATTCGGCAAGCGAAGAAGCTTCATCACGGTCAAGTTCTCGACCAGATACGGGATCAATGCCGTCATTGGAGTCAACAAGAACAAAGGAAATGGAAGCGGAACTTGAACGACTCCGGCGAGAATTGGAGGGTACTAGACTTGCTGCTTCAACGGCAAAGCATGCTGAGAGCAAATTTCAAGACGATTGCAAAGCTGCTCGAGAAGAGGAAGAAAAACTACGAGCATCCATTGTCGCATTATCCAAGGAAATCGTGGACCGAAGCTCGGAAAAGACCCGTCTTGAACGCGAGATAGAGCAGTTGAAATTGCACCTTGAGCTCACCGGGGACAATGGAGATGACGATGATAACGCAAGTGATGCCCCACCATCTTCTATCAAGCCGAGCAATCTTCCATTTGATGAGATCATTGAAGTGGACGACGACGATGGATCGGGGTTGTTTGATGGAGAGGGGAATGCTGGCGGAGATGAGAAGGCGAAGATGAAGATGAGGTATTTTACGTTGCCAGTAGCAGTAGTGCCGTAGCCTTGCACGGAGCTGAGTCTTTACCTGACGCAGCTGATGCCAAAGAAGCGGATACCGAAGCAGAAGACGAGGATGACGAGCCTGCGGAGATCAAAGAGGATGCAATGCGCAGACTGCAGCTGGTGTCGTTAATCAAAGCAGCTGTGGAGCGTGGTCGAACGCAATTCAATCGCGGTGACAAGCAAAAGTGCTACCAGACATACGTCAAGGCATGCGAAGAGAGTGCTGAGGAGCTGCGAGGTATGAATCAGCAGGCTCAAGCTCGCGAAAACCTTACCTCGATCAAGCGTGCACTTACCTGACGCCGCCAAGCTTCCTGCACCTCGAGGATCGACTGTTTTGCGCAAGCAGCTTGATGATCTCAAAGACGCTAGCGAAAAGTGGCTGCAGGAGCGTGAAAAGCGTGCAGTTCGTCAGAGAGAAGAACGCAAGGCAGGCACGCCTGGCTGCAGCAAAGTCCCCGTCGCCCTCGAAGGTGAAATCGGCAAGTAAGCGAACTCACAAGTCTACCAAAAAGGACGAGGTGCCGATGTCAGACAAGGAAATGGCGGCTGCTAGCAAGGTCTCGACAGCTAGTGCTGCACCAACTGCTGCAGGAGGTGGACAAGCCTTGAATGAAGCGAAGCAAAAGCTAAAAGCGCTAGAGGCAAAGGCAAAGGCAGATCGCGTGAAGATTTCTCAGCTCGAGTCAGCTCTAGCCAAGGCAGAGACCATGGCTGTCTCTAGCTCGAGTGGTAATAGTGGCTACAGGTGGAAACTCGACTGTACTCGAGCGAAAGTTGGCCGAAACCGAAAAGAAGTACAAGCAAACGCTTGATGAGAGCGAAAAGAGTGCAAAGAAAGAACTCACAACACTGAATCAGCAGCTACAAGCAGCACAGAGCAAGACAGTGAGTCTGCAAGAACAGCTAACTCAGGCGCAGCGCGAGCTTGCCTCTCTGGGCAGCAAGAGCAACTCACAAGTCGCCAAGCTTGAGCAGGAGATGATAGAACTACGAAACCAGGCAGTCAAGGTCGGCACACTGTCCCAGGAGCTCAACGAGTCGAAACAGCAGTGCCTCAAGCTGGAGGCTAGCTACAAGGAAGAGCAGGCGCTGCGCAAAAAGTACTACAACCAGATCGAGGACATGAAGGGCAAGATTCGTGTGTACGCTCGCTGCCGGCCCATGAGTAACTCGGAGCTTGAACGTGGGTGTGAGTCATGCGTCAAGTTTGTGGATGAATACTCTCTTGAGCTTGAGACTTCACGTGGACCCAAACCGTTTTCATACGATCAAGTTTTTTCACCGGCTAGCTCCCAGGACCAAGTCTTTGAGGACACCAAGAACTTGCTACAGAGTGCCATGGACGGCTACAATGTGTGTATTTTTGCGTACGGCCAGACCGGCTCCGGCAAGACGTTCACAATGACAGGTACCGAGCCGATGCCGGGGCTGACTCCACGGGCTATCCATCACCTTGTTTGCACTCGCAGAAGAGTCGAAGGCTAATTTGACAGTATCATTCCAAGCTGTGATGCTCGAGCTGTACAACGACAACTTGATCGACCTGTTTCATCTCGTGGATGAGGGCCGTAGCGCTGCGTCGGATGGACCAAAGCTCGAGATCAAGAAGAACGAGAAGGGTCTGGTATATGTGCAGAATGCAACGAGCAAGGCGTGCACGTCGGCCGCACAAACACTCAAACTGTTTGAGGCGGCCAACAAGCGAAGACAAGTCGGAGCAACCAAGATGAACGCCGAAAGCAGTCGTAGCCACTCGGTCTTCTCGATCCTCATCGAGTGCTTCAACAAAACAACTCGCGCTACGACGACAGGTAAGCTCAGCCTAGTCGATCTTGCAGGCTCGGAGCGAGCAGGCAAGACTGGCGCCACTGCTGAGAGACTGAAGGAAGCGCAGGCCATCAACAAGAGTCTCAGCGGTACGTCCTCTGTGTTGGGATTTGCTTGTGAGCCGATTATTGACTAGCGTGCCATCTTGTGCAGCTCTCGGCGACGTCATCTCGGCGCTCTCCACCAACGAGAAGTTCATTCCGTACCGCAACAACAAGGTAGGAGCAGAGATTATTAGGCTGGACAAAGATGGCCCGAAGCTAACGTGTTCCTCAACACCTGCACTAGCTGACTCAGCTGATGCAAGACTCGCTGGGCGGCAACGCCAAGACGGTAGATCAATGACTTGCCTTGTGTGCATAACATCGCGCGTCTGATCACTCGCCTGCATTGACTCCACAGCTGATGTTCGTCAACATCTCTCCAGCAGACTACAACCAGGTACGGTCTTTGTCGCTGCCCTCCATGTGGAGCACTAGGCTGATGGACATGAGGTTGCAGGAGGAGACACAAACATCGCTTTCGTACGCTTCGCGTGTCAAACTGATCACCAACAGCGCCAACAAGAACGCTGAGAGCGAGCAGGTCAACAGGCTCAAAGCCATCATTCGCCAGCTCCGTTCAGGACGCACTGACGTCGACCTGGACGGCGTGCTCGACTAGGAACTTTTAGCAACACGCACATAGCTACTGTAGAACCCGTGTTAGACCCCTCCCTCGACGCACAAGAACGATAACGAACTCGGCAACGCAACGTGGTGCTCTCAACAACTCGGTGTATCACGTTTCCATTCCCAAGCCAGGCCTGAAAACAAAAACTCAAGAAGTGCCGTCCGTAGGTGATTCATGGTGCTGCTGCTTGTCTGCGCCGTGCGTCAGCCCCGCAAAAGGCTGACGACGGACGCCGAGGCCGCTGCCGCAGCGAGCCAGAACCGCCGAGAAAAACCAGCTACGCAAGGAGCAAACGCCGCGCGGCACACGCCCTGGAGAAGAACTCGAAGCTCCAAGACGCCCACGCGCGCCGCGCATCCCCCGCCACAGGCCGCTCTCGCCGATTCTGTTGGCTCGCATCGGCCGCGGTCCCCGCCGCCTCGACGCGCGCGCAACCGAGTCCATTTATCTGTTGGCCTTGGCCACACGCTCGATCTCGTCCTTCTTCTTAATAGCGTAACTGTTGGACGATCCCTTGGAGGCGTTGATCAGCTCGTCGGCGAGGCACTCGGCCACGGTCTTGACGTTGCGGAAGGCGGCCTCGCGCGCGCCCGTGGCGATCAGGTAGAGCGCCTGGTTGACGCGGCGGAAGGGCGAGACGTCGACACCCTGGCGGCGCACGACACCGGCCGAGCCGACGCGGGTCGAGTCCTCACGCGGGCCCGACTTGATGACGGCCTCGACGACGACCTGCAGGGGGTTCTTGTCGGTCAGGAGGTGCACGATCTCGAGCGTGTGCTTGACGATGCGCACGGCCTTGAGCTTCTTGCCGCTGTTGCGGCCCTTGCGCATGAGCGCGTTCACGAGGCGCTCCACGATGGGGCACTGCGCCTTGCGGAAGCGCTTCTTCTGGTAGCGCTGGGCCGTGTGCGGCAGGAACGTGGCGGCCTTGCCCTTCACGGCGATGTAGTCCTCGAGCGAGATGTCCGCGGACACATTGATGTCGTCGTACGACCTGCGCCGCCCGCCGTTAGCCCGTCTGTAGCCTGTGCAGCACGCCACCGCCACCGCCACCGCCACTAGCACCAGCACGCCACGCACCACTTGTTAAAGAGCTTCACTTCCGTAGCAACTTCGGCCATGTTGAGAGAGTTTCCGAGGATGAAAGCGAGCGAAATGCGCCTCGCCCCCGCCGCCGACCGCCCTGGAACCGCGCAAATGAATGGGTAGGAGCCCTACAGCATACCCAGGCCGAGTCAACCATACAGCGCGCCAGTCAACGCGGAGTGCAGGTCGCGCGTCGAGGCCAGCAGCGCCCGCGGTTCGCCGCGGTCCGCCTTCCAACCCGAACCGGACGCGAACCGCCCGCCGCCCATGGGACAAGCCCGTTTTTCTCTGCAGAACCTTCCCGAAAGCCCGTTGAAACCAGTACACCTTTGTATATCGATTCCTCATGGTTGCTATAAATACCTTCATCTACCCCCTATAACGTATATCCTCTCGTAAAAATATCCTCCCGCGTAAGTGCGACACCGCCTCCCCCCGCCCGTCGTCATGAAGGTCGGAACGGCAGAGTCAAGCGGCGCCAGGCTCATTGCCTGCGACTCGAGCCAGCCAGGAGAGCCCCGCGACCGCACAGTACAGCGCAGCGCCGAGGCCATGGGCGGCGGGCCCGCGAGCGCCGACGTGGTGCGCGCGTCCTGCATCCTGACGTTCCCGGAGGAGGCGCGCGAGGAGCCCGTGCCCGTGGACGCCTGGTACCTGCACGCCGTGGGGCTGCCGTTCCTGCGGCGCCTGGCGCGCGACCGACTGGGCGACGACGTGCGCGTGGCGCTGCTCATGCAGCTCAGCGACGGCGCGGAGCAGCGCGACGGCCTGCCACGCCAGGAGATACGTGGCCGTGTCGAGCCAGCAGGTGCTGCGCGCCGCGCTCGAGAAGACGTTCGAGCAGCCGGACACGGCGCTCGTGCTGCACGTCATCTCGCTCGAGAAGGTGGCGGGCCGCAAGAAGATCCACGTGCGCCCAGAGATCAACCCGAACGTGTCGCCCGAGCCAGTGCCGCCCATGGGGCTCGTCTTCCCAACGCTATCGGTCGACGGGCTCATGACCCCCACGGCTGTGGTTGTGCCAACCGCAGATGTGGCCCAGGTGCAGCCCAGCGAACTGCTCAGTCAGTCGGCGTTCAACTTCCGCAAGAGCGTGGACGTGACCGCGCGACCGGCCAAGACGCTCGACGACAGCGCGCCGTTCATCGAGGAGCGAGAGTACACGTGGCGCTCGACGAGCTCGGAGCGCACGTCCGCGTCTGGCTCGGACCTCGCCGTGTTCAGCGAGGCGACGCCCAGCACGGCCTCGTCGACGTCGTCGCTGAGTCTCAGTCCGTCCAGCTCCGAGAGCATCAGCAACAGCAACAGCAACAGCAACAGCGTCGTGTCGGTCATTCCCGAAGCGTCGGTGGTGTCGACGACGCCCTCCAAGAGCATCGACAGTCTGGGCGACAATGGCTCCATCACTGAAGACAGCGTGGACGACAGCGACATTCCGGTCGCGCGAGTCGTCGGCGCGGCGCTGGATGACGCTGGCGCCCCCAGCGCCGCCGCCATCCCGAGCGACTACGTGATGCTCGAGCTGCAGAACGGCGCTGGTCTCCCCGAGGCGCCTTCGGCCGCCGCCTCGGCCTCTCGGTTCTTCATCTCGTCCAACTGGCACGTGCAGGCGGACGAGATGAGCGCGTCCATGCGCCTGGAGCCGCTGCCTGCCGCGGGCTCTTCGAGCTCGCTGCTGCGCCAGCGGCTGGGTGGCAGCAGTCTGGGCGAGTCGTTCGTCCTGCTGCCGTAGATTCGTGCTAACTTATCGCGTCGGCAGGGCCGCCGACGAAATATAGACCAGGCCTGAGCAATGAATGCCCGCGAGCGCTGCTGCCAATGGAGCAGCCACTTCAACTTGCCCTCCACCAGCGCCCTCCATCAGCCACCCTCTCTAACATGATACATATACCGGTATACAGTATAGCCAAGCCGCCTGACAGTCACTCGCTCGAGACGTCGAGACGTCCAATCTTCCTTCGGCGCCGTCGAGCGTCACCGAGAAGCCCAGGCGCGCGTCCTCGCCGCGTCCTGCTCAAGCCCTCCAAGCCCCTCCAAGCCCCTCGAGTCCCCCTAGCGCTGCACCAACATGTCGGCCGTGCCCGGCGGCGTCGTGAGCGTCGCGGACGCGGCGCAGTTCGACGAGCTGACGGCGCGCGAGGCGACGCTGAGCATCGCGTTCTTCTGGGCCGACTTCCACGAGCTGTGCCGGCCCAACGGGCAGCTGGATGTCGTCTTCCGGCAGCTGGCGGCCATGCAGCCGCGCATCCGCTTCCTCAAGGTCGCGGCCGAGGACCTGCCCGAGCTCTCGGAGCGCTTCGAGATCGCCGTCGTGCCCACGTTCCTCGTACTGCAGGGCCGCGCGGCCATTGACAAGCTCGAGGGCGCCGACGTGGCGGAGCTCGCCAAGCGCGTCGACGTGCTCAGCAAGAGCCTCGCCAAGAAGCCCGAGCCGGCGGCGAGCGCTGCGGCTGCACAGGACGGACAGCAGCTCGACGAGGCGCTGCAGTACCGCCTCAAGAAGCTCGTCAAGTGAGGCACTGCAGTGGTGGGTGCTCAGGTGGCTGGGCTGGGTGATCCTAACGCCGTTGAGTGTGTGTGTGTATCGCAGCGCATCGCCCGTCATGCTCTTCATGAAGGGCAACCCGACCGACCCCAAGTGTGGCTTCAGCCGGCAGATCGTGGCGATGCTCAACGAGGAGAAGATCCAGTACGGCACCTTCGACATCCTCAACGACAACGAAGTGCGCCAGGGACTCAAGCAGTTCAGCAACTGGCCGACGTACCCGCAACTGTACGTCAACGGCTCGCTCATCGGTGGGCTCGACATTCTCAAGGAGATGAAGGTATTGTACCCATTGCTAAATGAGCTGTGGGTGGTGTCCTAACACATACGTGTCCGCAACAGTCGGAGGGATCGATTGTTGAGCAGCTTGGTCTTCGCAAGAACGTCGAGGAAGGTGAGGCCGCGTTCGAGGAGAGTCTGCGCGCGCTCGTCAACTCGGCTCCCGTGCTGCTCTTCATGAAGGGCTCGCCAGCTGAGCCCAAGTGCGGCTTCAGCAAGAAGATCGTGGCGCTCCTGCGCGAGCACCAGGTCCCGTTCAGCGCGTTTGACATCCTCAGCGACGACCAGGTGCGCCAAGGTCTCAAGAAGCTCTCCAACTGGCCCACATACCCGCAGCTGTATGTTCGCGGCTCGGTCATTGGTGGGCTCGACATTGTCACCGAGATGGCGGAAGAAGGCGACCTCGCCGCCCAGCTTGGTGTCGAGAAGAAGGCCAAGAAGGAGAACAAGTACGAACAGCTCATCAACCGTGCGCGCGTCATGGTCTTCATCAAGGGCACGCCGCAGGCTCCCAAGTGCGGCTTTAGCCGACAGCTGGTCGAGATTCTGGACGCCGAGGGATTCGAGTACGGCTACTTTGACATCCTGACGGACGACAGTGTGCGCCAGGGCCTCAAGAAGTACTCGAACTGGCCCACGTTCCCGCAGATGTACGTCAAGGGCGAGCTCATTGGCGGCCTTGACATCGTGCAGCAACTGCAGGAAGAAGGCGAGCCTGGCTGATCTCAAGGAGTAGGCGTCCGCGAGGCCATATCGTTCAATGGTGCTGGTAGACGCGTATTGATTGACTGTCAATGCAACACGACACCATGATTCATAAATTATCTGCAGAGGGTCCTAACGCACTCACAATCTCGTGTACAATTGACGCGGCCTACGCGGTCGCGGCAATCTGAATGTCGACGGAATCCTTCTTCTCGTCTTCTTCATCTTCAGTGTCGTCCTCATCGCGAGCAGCAGGAAGTCCAAGTGTAGGAACAACCACAGCGGCAACTACCACAAACGTAGCTCCGAAGGTCCAGGCGACATCAGGCACCGACATCATCCAGACGTCAAACATGCGTGGGTAGACGAGGAACGAACACGCCACTCCTCCAGCTCCACTACAGGCCACGGCCATGCCAACACCGCGGCCCCGCACGTGGACAGGGAAGTGCTCAGGGCTAAAGGCCAGCACGGCGGCCGAGGTCCCCGAGAGAAAGAGCGACACGAGCGCCGTCACCAACGTCACCACGATGCCGATGCAGACCACGGGAGATAGCTGAGCACGACAGCAAACACGGCAGTCAGCGTCGAGAGCGTCGCGATTGTGAGCTTGCGGTCGTTGATGGTGCTGCTTGTGGTCGTTGAGGCTAGAGATGGCGTGGACGTGGACAGCGCCCTGGTACGGACGGCGGTAGCGGCGGTCGAGCATCGCGGCGGCCAGCAGCGCGCCGGGCACCTCGGCCGCGAACACGATCGAGCAAGTGTACGCGCTTGCGAAGACGTTGAAGCCCGTGAGGCTCGTGAGCGTGGGCACATACGTGCCGAGCGCAAAGCCGCAGACGGCGAGCGCAGTCCAAAGAGCAGCCAGCACGGCGAGCGCGGTCCACGGCGCATAGGAGGCCTCATGGTGGGTGGCTGCTGGCTCGCTCACTACTTGTACGTCCAGCGTGTAGCCTTCGTTGGCCTGACTGCTGGCGCTGGAGCTTGGTCATGGTCTCGAGCTTGGTGACCGCCGCGAGGGCCTCCTCGCCGCGTCCGACACTGGCGAGCCACAGCGGAGACTCTGGCAGCGCGAACCGCAGCGGAGCGACCAGCACGACGCCGGCGCCGAGCGCGAGGTAGAGCGCTCTCCACCCGAGTGCTGAGGCTGCGCCGAAGGCCAGCGTGACGCCCGCGACGGCGCCGATGCCCGCCGCGGCCTGCAGCAGCGCGACGGCCCGAGCGCGGCTGGCCGCTGGCGCCAGTTCGTGGATGAGCGCGGCGGCGGCCGGCGCCTCACCGCCCAGTCCGATGCCCGCGAGCACGCGCGCGGCCAGCAGTTGTCCCTGGCCCTGGGCCGTTCCAGCCACCACGAAGCCCAGCAGTGAGAGCGCCATGGCCGCCAGCAGCGCCGAGCGGCGGCCACGCGTGTCTGCCAGCAGCCCGAAGAGCGGGCCGCCCAGCAGCGCGCCGATGGCGGGCGACGCGCCCAGCAGCTCGACGGCCACCGCTCCGACGCCGATGTCGCGGCCCACGCGCGCGCGCGTGAAGGTGAAGACGGCGAGCTCGGCCGCGTGCAGCGCCCAGGTGATGCCGGCGGCCAGCAGCAGCCGCGCGCTCACGGGCGAGCGCGAGCGCGAGCAGTGGCCCAGCGCGGCCAGGCGCCGGCCCACAGACGCCAGGACGGTCGAGCGGACGGCAGCCATGAAGGCGGGAATTCGCGAACTGAGCGCCGAGATCGGCGAGGACGCGAGATTCGCCGCCCATCCACACTCATCAGTGCGGCCCCGTTGGACATGCGTTGAAGTGCTCAGTGGTTCGCAGAAGTACTTGTTTAAGGGCAATATGTACTGGAACAAGTGATATAATAGAAAGTAAGAGTACTTAATTTGGGAGGACCAAACTCAGTACTCGGACGGTCATGTCTCCGAAGTTTCCCGCGGGCTCTGCAAGTTCGTGGTGTTCGACTGTCCAGGTCGGGTCAGACACCCGCCGGCAGAGTCCAACGCGGCACCGCGCGTGTCTCCGAGGGCACGACCGCGCGCGCGATGGGCTCGCCTGAGGGAGGGTAAATTGGTGATCGTGAACCACGAAAAAAAATGGCCTGGTCAGATCTCGTTGAGGCATGCTGCCAGCCCCACCCAGACACGAGAGTGCTACATCAAGCTTCCTCTCGCTGCCCCCTACTACCTCCCCCTACATCTCCTGTCGCGAACACAACCTCCAAGGTGGCGTTAAGACTCACTTGAAAAATGTATGTTGGGCATTTTCCACGGCTCGCCTGGCAATGCAATCCCTTTTGCGCTTTTGACACACTTGACAACGACTGCGATGGTGAGCCCCCATCATCTGCAGCCTTCGCGCGCTCGCAGCTGGTGGCGACACGCAGCCAACCGCTGGATATTGTGAATGATTCCGAATTGCACGCGATTACGGTGGTGCTCGGTCCGCGAAGGTAACGCACTTGACTACTCACTTGAAGCGATTACGGTGGAGAGTACCGTGCCGGATCCGCGCTTGGAACTCGTCATGTCGGCCTCGTAATCGCATCACCATCGCAGAAACGCGATTTCGCTCCCCTCGAATACTGATGTCCGTCAGTACATGAGCGCCAAACTACAGTACTACCACGAGATTCCTGCAGATGCAGAACCGGTTCGTTGCTCCTCCAGCTGGTGCCGATCCCATCTCGAAAGCAGGTCACAATGACCATTGCAGGTCAACGACCTCACTTCTCTGGTTAGCCACACATCAAGTCGGCTGTGACGACGATCCCGGTCCTTCATCCATTTCTTCATCTACTTGATTCCACCGCCTCCATTCCAAGCCCAGCCATGCGGCCGTGGTCCCAAGCAGTCTCGTCGTTGCTTCTCGTGACCCTCGCTGGTCCAGGCGTCGTAAATGCGGACAGTTCCGCCCCGCTGGTGGCCAGAGCGACCAACGAGACCACACTGACCTACAAGGTGCTGCAGCTCGCCGATCTGCACATCTCTGGGGTCGCGAACACGCTGTGCTCCGACGCGCCAAACGGCATGGACCCAGCAAACTGCACGGAGGCTCTAACGACGGCGTTCATCGACAACCTGCTAGAGGTTGAGCAGCCAGACTTTGTGGCCTTCTCAGGCGACAACGTGCAAACATTTGGCGTCGCGGACCACCAGCGAGCGGTGGATGCCGTGACGGCTGCCGTCGAGGAGCGAGGCATCCCATACGCCATGGTCTTCGGCAACCACGAGGAAGAGGGAGACTTTCCCAGAGAAGAGATCGTTCGCCTTGTGAGCCAGAAGAACCACTCGTACACGCAGCGAGGACCTGTGGACGTCGACGGCGTCGGCAACTACATGCTCAAGGTCGACGCTCCTGTGGATGGGCCGTGGGGGAGTAAGGGAGACGACGTGCTGCGCATGTACTTCTTGGACTCAGGCGCCGAGGCAGACACGCAAAAGTACCCGTACGTGTTTTCCGAGTACGACTGGATCAAGCCCAGCCAGATTGAGCTCTACCGTAAACTCGCAGCCGCAAATCGATCAGCCAGCGTCGCATCCAGCTACCCGGCGGCACTCATGTTCTTCCACATCCCGCTGGTCGAGTTCACGTATCGAGACGAGTCGGGAGTTTGCCGTGGGGACCACAACGAGTATGTGCATGACCAGGGAGCCAACCTGCGCCTACTATCGACTTTATCCGAAGTCGATGAAGTCAAGGCTGTTTTTGTTGGTCACGACCACCTAAATGAGTACTGCTGTCTCGTGGACAGCGTGCAGCTCTGCTACGGTGGCGGCACTGGCTTTGGACGTGCCTACGGCTCTGCGGACTTCACTCGGCGTGCACGCGTGATCGAGTGGACCGTGGACAGCAACAACAGGCGCGAGATCCGCAGCTGGAAGCGTCACTGGGACGATATCAGCGTCATCCACAGCGAGGAAGTGCTTTACAGTGAACAATAGCTACATGTATTAGCAATGGCATCATCCTATCAGCAACAATATCCATGTCTTTTTATCATTTGTACCATCTAGACAGCTTTGTCTACAAGCCGCTGAGTTAGAACGGTTGGGTCTGCTCTCCTCGTCACTGCGGCAGCATCAGACTCGTCGTCGTAGTCTTCAAATGAGCTACGCTTGTCCGACTTAATTGGTCGAGGGCTTCGGCGCTCAATGCGATGATCTTCATCAACTCGAATTGCTGACACGGCTGTGCAGTACGCGATGGCGCCAAACACTAGCGTCGTCAAGAGCAGCGACCATCGCAGGTGGTTGTGAATGTACGGGTACAAATACGACCCGCCAGCGCTCGCAGCATTTGCGGCAGCGAAGGCTAGACCGATGCCACGCCCGCGCCAGTGAGTCGGTAGATCTGCGCTGAAAACTGCAGAGCCACAGCTCCAGCTTGCAGCCGTGCACCCACTGACGGCTGACGCTCCCAACGTCACGATCACTGGTGACGCTGAGCGCCACGAGCGCCCTGGTGAAGCGGATAACCACGTCACCGAGACCACGAGAGAAATCGAGATTGCAATCATGAGAGAGATCAGCACGACAAGGCTGTGTCTGGGTCCTTGCTGCGTCACAACGACAGCGGCCACCAGAGCACCGATTGCCTCAGTGATCCTCGTCGCGACCATCGGCTGCCACGAAGCGAACACGCTGAAGGCTTCAAGACTCAACACTGTGGGGATGTGAATCGTGAACACATACGACGCCATGGACAGCGCCACCCACAGCGCCACCCAACGCATCAACTTCGAGGAGTGATAGCGGGAGGAGTGCTTTCCAGGCAGTAGGGCTTTGTTTTCAGCTTGGTGGGTGTTGATGACCGGTAGAGCTGACTTCACCTCGCATTTGCTATCCTTGCCACATAAACCCGATTGAAAACTTGACGACTTGGGAAGACAGCACGCTATGACAACCTCCAGCAGAATGCCGATTGCCGCACCAGCACGATAGAGCACGTTCCAGCGGACGCCGTCGGTCACGTATGGAGAGCAGACGATGGCCGCCACGCCCCCAGCCGCAGCGAACACCCCAAGCAGCGCGACATTCCGCATCCCGTCGCTCTTTCCCTGGAGCCAGCTCAAATGCGAGAGCAATGGTAGCTGGGATCTCTCCGCCGGCGCCGATGCCAATCAAAATATGTCCGATGAAGAGGTGAGCGTGGTTCTGAGCGAGCGAGGTCCCGTAGAGCGCGAGCAGCGACATGAGCATGGACAGCAGCATCGCTGACTTGGAGCCGACCGCGTCCACAAGGAACCCCGAGCCTATGCAGCCGGCCGTGGCCCCAATGGGCTCGCAGGCGCCAAGGAACGCGAGCACCTTGGAGCTCATGCCGATGTTGCGCAGCACCAGCGGCCTGGCGAGCACCAGTGACAGCAGCAGCGCCGCCCGAACGGCCCACGAAGCCCCAACGAGCAGCAGCGAGCGGTGCATGGCGAGCGAGGGAGTAGCACGACCGGATTCCTTCGGAGCGCGTCGATGGGGAATGCACGGCCGATTTGGCGACTCTCATGGTGAGGAGTCGCACGGTACAGTGTACTGATTGATGTACACTGGTGCAGCACCGGGACGATTTAATCTCTGCGGTGCGACATGTCGCTCCTACCTCTCAAATCGAATTAACCAACCTCAAAATCGAATAACCAAATGTACTGAGCCGTCACCAGTACGTCACCGTAATCTTTTTTTCTCATGGGCCGCATGCATACCCAGTCCAAGATATTCCCGCCGCCGCGCTCGCGAATCTCCGCGCCCATGATGGCGCTGCGCTCGCTGCTGCTCGCCCTGCTGCCGCTGCTCGCGCTGCTGCTGCCGCCCGCCCACGCGCAGCGCGTGGCCTCCAAGCCGCCGCTCGAGGCGCGCGCGACCGCCGGCAACGCGTCGCTGGCGCTGCGCGTGCTGCAGCTGGCCGACCTCCACATGACGGGGCTCCCCGACTTTCGCTGCCGAGACCCACCGAGGGGCATGAGCCCCGACGCGTGCGTCGAGGCGCTCACCTCGGCGTTCGTGGACGACCTGCTGGAGCTCGAGCGCCCCGACGTGGTCGTCTTCACGGGCGACAACGTCAACGTGTTCGCGCACCGCGACGGCCAGCGAGCCGTCGACGCCTTCACGGCCGCCGTCGAGAGGAGAGGCATCCCCTTCGCCGTCATCTTCGGCAACCACGACGAGTCCGGCGGCTTCCCCAGGGAGGAGATCATGCGCCTCGTCAACGAGAAGAACTACTCGTACTCGCAGCGAGGACCCGCGGACGTCGACGGCGTCGGCAACTACATGCTCATGGTCGACGCGCCGATCGACGGACCGTGGGGGAGTAAGGGAGACGACGTCCTGCGCATGTACTTCTTGGACTCGGGGGCGGAGGCGGACACTGCGCGCTTCCCGTACGTGTACACCGAGTACGACTGGATCAAGCCCAGCCAGATCCAGCTCTACCGAGAGCTCGCAGGCCTCGGGACGCCCGGACAGCGGCTTGACCAACTACCCAGCTGCGCTCATGTTCTTCCACATCCCGCTGGTCGAGTACGCATTCGTCACGCCCTCGAGCTCGACGGTTGCGCGTCACCTGTGCTCCGGGGAAAAGAACGAGCCTGTCAGCAGCCAAGGCATGAACCTGCGCTTCCTATCGACGCTTGCAGGACGTGGGCGAGGTCAAGGCAATCTTCGTCGGTCACGACCACCTAGAATGAGTACTGCTGTCTCGTGGACAACGTGCAGCTCTGCTACGGTGGCGGCACAGGCTTTGGACGTGCCTACGGCTCTGCGGACTTCGCGCGGCGTGCACGAGTGATCGAGTGGACCGTGGACAGCAACAACAGGCGCGAGATTCGCAGCTGGAAGCGTCACTGGGACGATATCAGCGTCATCCACAGTGAGGAAGTGATCTACTCGGAGCGTGAGTGACCGGCTACTGGGACTGATATCGTTGCTGCTGCTGCTGCTGCTGAGAACTGTGTGCAATTGGGCCAAGAACTCCCGTAAGGAGTGTAGTTCGTGTGCTATAACATCAAATCAATCCCAATGGTGAGTGCATTCGCTTCATGAATCGTTGACTCGCTGGTGTCTGGCTAGGCAAGGATCTCGGTGATAATGCCGGCTGCGAGCGTCTTGCCACGATCGCGAAGCGTAAAACGCCCCTAGCTGGCGAAAGTCAGGCGAAGGCTTCCAGACAGATAGGTCGCTCGCTCGTCACGTGCACGACAGGCTGAACGCTCGCGTGTGATGCACCGCGGCTTGCGGCGCTCCACTTCGCCAGTCTTGCTCAAGATACTAACAAGTCGGGAAATGTGCACGGGCTCGTCCACATTGTGGATGTGGATCGTCACACACGTACCCTTGACAAGCGGCACTTCAACTGTTGGCATCGTCATGATCTTGGCCTCGAACTTGCGCGCAAGCTTCACCGGTGATGCGATCGAGCACAGAATGCTGCCCGTGCTGAGTGCTGACGGGTCGATGTTGGCCACGCCCAGATCAACGTTGTCACCGGCGCGCGCAAGCGAGATCGATTTTCCGTCTTGCTCAATGCCCTTGACAGTCAACGTCAGTGCTACAGGCATGAGTAGTAGCTGGAGAGCAAGCATGCCAGTAAGAAGATTGTTGAATCATGAGAGATGAGAGCGCGCGCAACAAGCAACGTACCGAGCTGCCGGGAGCAACTGCACCAGAGTAGATCCGACCAGAGATGGTCTGACCTAGACTCAGCGATTTCGATACGTCTGACACAGCCATCCGGAACGGCTTGGCAATTTGGCGCTGGGGAGGGGCGAATTGGTCTGAGCAGCAAACAAAACACCAGATCAACAAACTCGACCGGACTAAAAAGAAGATCAGTATCCTAAACCTACCAATGGCGTCGACAAGCGATGGACCAGAGTACCACGAGCACTCACTCGGGTCGACCCTCTTTTCGAGATTGCCTCCCGTGATACCGCTGAGCGGCACAAACCACAAGTTTTTGAGGCGAAAGCCCGATCCTTGCAGGAATGTTGTGAGTGACGTCACGATCTGGTCGAATCTAGCTTTGTCCCATCCGACCTGTTTCGAAGAGCCACCATGAATCGTTAGCGCCTTCCAAAAGAAACTAGTCATCGAGTTCGATCCATCCGTACCGCATCCATCTTGTTGACGGCGACAATCATTTGAGCCACACCCAGGCTACGAACAAGCAGAGTGTGCTCCTTGGTCTGTCCTGAATTCTCAAACGCAGCTTCAAACTCGCCAGGTAGCCGCCGGGACTACTAGCACAGCGACATCAGCCTGCGATGCACCAGGCAATCATCTTGGGAATGAAGTCACGGTGGCCCGGCGCGTCCAGCAGCGTAACATGCTTGCTCGCAGTCTCAAAGTAGCTTGTTCCCACATCCATCGTCACACCACGCGAGCGCTGCCCAAGGTAACATTGGAAAAAGATGGTTAGCAAGCAATACTCAAAAGCAGGGCATTGTCTTCATTAACGCGCTACTTACCTCCTCATCGTCAGCATCCATGACCCATGCGTATGCAAAAGACGCCTTGCCAGCCTCACGCGACTCCTTCTCGTACTTGTGCATGAGCTTCTTGCTTACGTACCCAAGGTTGTACAGCAGGTGACCGGTGATCGTGCTCTTGCCAGCATCAACATGACCCACAACCACCATGCTGATCTTGGTCTTCCCGTTCGACGTCGCCTCCTTCTCGCTCAGCGCCACAGCTTGTTCCTGCACTTTCAGTTCTGCCCTTTCGTAGCTCTTCTTTTCGGATGGAGTGAGCTGCGCAAAAGCGACCAGCAGGTGACGGCACAGACTCGGTCGGGCGCTTCGGTTTATCCTCGCCACTTGCGTCCGACTCGGCAATCGGAGGTTTGGACGGACTCAGCGAGACGCCAATCGCTGCTGCCTTGCCCTTAGCAGGCGTCGGCATCACGATCGAGTTGAACGCCGTTGCCGGCAGCGCTTATTACCAGCATTCTCATTTCCAATCGCTAGCGCGACCTGCTTCAAGCTTGGGGATCGGAATCTGCAGCGGCAAGGTCCCACCTATCAGGAGGGAAGGGAGTGTGAGTATGTGGCGCCAAGTCGCCACCCAACTAGAGCTGCGTACGCGCGTCGCCTGAGCCCACGGTCTTGGCCTTCTCCAGTAGCGACACGACCGCCTTGTCCGTGTCGTAGTTGGCGGTGCGCAGCTCGTCCACGATCTGGCTGTCCGCGAACTTGGCCCCCACGATCTGCCTGACCTGCGGCATGAGCGCCTCGAGCAGCTCTGCGTCCGTCAGTCCTCTGCTCCCCGCACCTAATCGTCTTGCTCCGCCTCACCAGCGTCGTCGGCTGCCGAGTCGTCCGGCTGGTCCACGAACGAGAAGACTGAGCGTTGGCGGCTGGGCGAGTCCCGCCGGTACATGAACTGGTCTGCTCGCGTCAGTCAAAAAGCATCAACGCCAGAGCTCCTCGACCGTCGCAGCCCCCAAGCAGCGGCACGCACTCGACTCGGGCGAGTTGGGCTCGTAGTCGTCGCCGTAGTCGTCGTCATACTCTGCCAAGCAAGCGCGGCCGTCAGCGCCTCAGAGCGCGCCGGAGCCCCACGAGAACCGCGAGGCGCACCGTCGTCCTCGTACGAGTACGCGCGGTTGCGCACCGCGCGGTGGCGCGACATGGCGGCGGCAGGAGCGCGGCACCAGCGAGCCGAGCCTTCGAGGCGAAGATTGAGGTGGAGAGATCACGCTGGCGAGGGGCCGGAACCAATTGGAGCGGTGCGAATACCATATACGCAGGCGCAGGTATCGATTTAGTGGGTGCGCGTATTAAAAGGGTTGGGTTGACGTCAACGACAGGGCAATGACGCTCCACTCGGCGGCCGCCGCCCGTCGGAAGACTCGCCAGAGCGGGCGGACGAGGGGCTCGCGTCGCCACAGAAGGTTGGATTTACTTAGTGGAGTTCGTCAGGGCCGCCAGAGCAGCTGCCAGAAGGGGAGGAAGCTACTGCGGACGAGACCGTCGACGACCCGAACGCTCCCCCAGACGCAGAGCCGCGCGCCGTCGACTCACTTGCTGCGCTCAAGAACGCGCTGCTTTATAAAGTGCAACTCGACTGAGCGACGGAAGAGCCGCTGTTGCTGACAGAAGAGCCGCCTGCGACCTCGATGTTGTCCACGTTGACGACTCGCTTCCGATGTCCATGGAATGTCCATGGACTCGCTTGACACGCTGGATGTTGGTCACCAGCGCTACTCGACGAAGACAAGATTCGGCAGACACCGACGAATGCAGCAGTACCATTGCTGCCAGCTAGCCAACTTGGAAATTCGTCATCTCCCCTGGCCCAAGACGAGACTGCCCCGGAATTGCCCAATGACAGTCGCCGAGATACTACGACACTTGAACCATCAACACGACAAGCGGCGCTGTGCAGTGCTTGAGGATAAAGCTTCTGGCTGGCTGGCTGGCTGGCTGATTGTCAACGTTACACTCGACGAAGCCTCAACTGTGGCTACTCACCTTTACTGTGTAATCCCAAGCGACAACGAGCGCCTGTGTTGGATAGACGGCTTCGGGTGGAGTCTATCCGGTCCAGCCTGACGATCGCTTTGGAGCGGTGTCCGTGGATTCGAAGAGAGTAAATCGCTTCTGTCTCAGCTCGCCATCGCCTCCCGACTCTTTGGGAAGCATTCGAAGAAGTCGTCCGAGTTGTGATTTTTCTGGGTTGGCAACAGTCTGCGGCTGTATCGCAACGAGAACTAAGCCATCCATCATAGCATTCCAGCGGCCGCACGCACCACTCATCCAGCGTCGTGACGATCCATTCAAGTCGCGGTTGACGCCTGCGCAGACGGGGGAGACCGTCGCCATCGTTTCCTCCAAGGCTGTCACGTCTCTCGCATCTTTTCCAGTCGCCGCCCATCGGGTCATTGGCGGCGACTGGAAAAGGACAGCAATGGTCAACTCCCGTTTCCTGTTTCTGCCACGCTCCAGCTCTCCTCGACGATTTGCTTGGGTTGCATTTAACTCCAAGTCGCCTGTCCCTCGGACGTTGTGCGCCGTAACGACCCGCTATAGAGACGGGAACAGCAGTGAGTGAGACTCGTCGAGGCTGCCGGTGGGATCGATTACATCAGCTGAGCAGCCAGCCAGACGCGAATCTGCTGATCAACCAACGCCAGCGACGGCGTGGAGAAAATGTCGACCGACAGCGGCTTGTTGCCGTCCGGTCGACCTCATGCATTTGATCGAGACAGCCCCACCAACCGGATGAGCTTGATTATCAGCAGCGCCATGTGCGCTTAACCGACCGCAAGCTGCTCAACATGGCCGCCCGAACAGCGTCGAAAATTGATTGGCAGTCCCTCATGCATACTCGTCGCCGTACAGCCATTTCTCGCCGGTCAGCTCGCCCCAACGTGGATAGTGTAGTGGTCACTCGGTCTGGATCGAGTGTGACCGTCGTTGCCAGCGTTGTCGTGCCTTGCTCCGTCGCCGAGATGCGCACCATCATTCGACCACCCGCTACCGTTGACTATGCAGCGACCATGCGCGAGATGTTTGGTGACGAGTTCGTGTACGGAGCTATAGTTCATCGAGTGGAAGCACGATGAACTGGATCCGGAGCCGGAGCCGTCGATATTGACTAAGCGTACACTACCTGCCAAGACACCGGGTGATCAAGTTGGCGAAGCCAGCGTTTGCGTTACGGCCCAGCCAACTTCTGCCATCGTCAAGACAATCACCTTCGCCAAGCGCCACTTCCTGGCCCTGTGCGAACAGTGGTGTGTCCTCGACGCCGAGCACAAGATAAGCGCCAACCAGGATGGCTTTTGCCGTTACAATGACTTCGTTGAATCCTGACGACGTCTTCAGTGGCAAGACCCACGCTGGACACAGTTAGTGCTCTCACGAACGTTACTGCAGCTTACACGGTCGTCCCTGAAGATGCTAGATCGCCAATCCACCACCAAGACGGCTTTTCAAAGTCCAGCGTGCGTGTCACAATTCAGGTTGAGGGCAACATTCGAGAGTCGACACAGAGCTCCACTACCACCTTTGGTTCATCTGTACCAACTTTCAAGATGCTTCAGCAAGGGCTATCGCAGCGAGCAGTGACGAGTCGGCTTAAAGAGCTCGCAGCTGGAACTGTTCGCCTGACTGAAGTAGTTCCTGCAAGACGATTGAACGCTCAGGTTTTCGTTGACCCTCGAGCCGTGGCGGCGGCCATACCGCCATCGTCCAAGACTCGATGCGCGTGCTGCACGAAGCGGTTTCTGAGTGCATCGCGGAGGAAGCAGTGCCATCTGTGTGGATTCTTCGTTTGCGCTGGTTGCTCCGTTATGCATGAGCTGCAGCGCGCAAGGGTACGGCGCTACCTTGTTCGCGTATGCCATCACTGCACCGAGCTTGTCAACGACGGATGCTACGATAACTTGTCGGTTGGAGGATCTACGACTCCTCCGTCCATTGTCCCAGACTCCCCTGAAGCTGAACCATCTGCACGAGCCCTTGAGCGAGCACTCACTGAAGCGTTAGCAAGTGCGAGTGCGTCGCCCACCCGCAAAGCGGCGGTCAAATCCGTCATTAGGTATCTAAGCGATCAACACAATGACAGCGAGGAAAGGACACGATCAAGCACGCAAGTGCCAAACGACCTGCCACGACCTCGCTACCACCTCTCAGTCGACAGCACTGACGCCGAGCACCTTGAAGCCCTTGCCGAATACGCTCGCGAGCAGCAGGACCCGCCACTGAGCTCATGTGGACTGGTTAGCTCTCGGACTCGCTCCTACCCACTCATGCATAAGAGCGGCGACCCAGACTCTCCTGTGCGAGAGCGCGTGCCGGAACCTCCACCGACACCCGATGAAGAAGAGCGAGTGCGTTGGTTCGAGCAAGTTGGACCTGCTCACGACAAGATCAAGAACCTTCCTGAACTTGAGCTGCTTTGCGAGCTCGCTCGGAAAGAGCTATCTTGCGAGCTTGGGATGGTGACAACTGTCACGCGCTACGAGATGCACGTCGTCGCCACGTCTAACCCGATGTATCGCGGCCTCGTGTTCCCGCGGGAGCAGTCGTTCTGCACGCACACCATTATGAGTCCGCGTCTGCCGGTCCTTGTGCCGCATCCAGAAGCCGACGTGCGCTACAGCCGCCAGGATGGTGTGCGCGGGCCGTCCGGCGCTCGCTTTTACTTCGGCTTTCCACTGCACGCACCAGGAAGGGATCAAGGTAAGGAAGGACCAGTGATCGGCACGTTTTGCTGCTCTCATAGTGAGACTCGCACCGTGTCTCGGGCACAGTACGCCGCCATGGAGCGGCTAGCGCGCAGTGCCGAGCGGGTCTTGCAGCAATTGCAGACTTGTGACGCCTCAACGACGCAAACAGAGTAAGCATCAATATGTAGCTGCGAGTGTTTCGCGTAGCTGTTCCATTTGAGCTGAGTCTTGCGTGACTTCGACCTCAACGTCCATTACGTTTGGTGGACCTCAAGCGCTCTGCACCCTTCCCTCCCAGCTGTGGCGACTCAACATATTCCCCCATTTGACACGTTACATACTCCTCATGAGCGTCGAGCTGCGACCACCAACATCTCCTTCATGAGCTCCCGCATGTCTCGCAAACCCTCGAGGGACAACTGTTTCCAACGAGCGGCTGCCAATCACACCGGCACTCATTACAGTTGCACCAAGCAAGATCAGCGCCTCAGATTGTTAGAAGTATTCAGCATACATCAGGCACCCTCCAAATAGTCACTTTATATTATCATATACTATACCAATTATTATATTATGAGAGTCAAATAATATAATGTAACACAAACTAATGGAATATATAGTACAATATATGTGTTATTACAGTTCGTGAATGAGTCTCCTTTTCGTCTCCCCCAGGCTATCCAAGCAGCCGCTTCATGGGACCACTTGTCCGCTTTGCCGTCAGCAAGTGTGAACGAGCATCACCCTCACCAACCTCGCAGAGCTCTGAAGAACCTCTTTATGCCATGCATCGACTCGTTTGAGAACTGCAGCCCACACCACCCCCACTCCATCCCCATGCCACTGAAGATTCGGAGCCATCGCCACACAACTTGCCGTTGCATCGCTCTCGCGCAGTCCCACGCGAGCTTGAGATCCACAAATCCTTCTGGCAACTCGCGGTCTGGAGCACCAGGCGGGAGCCATAGCCGGGGGTCGTCACCGCGCTTTATCACGCGCACTACAGAGTCGGCAGTGTCGTAATGTTCGGTGGACAGGCTTGCTGTGCACTAACTCAGGCAGCCAACGTGCTGCCAGTTCTCCATTGCCCGCGCACGGCTCACCTTGCGAGAGCCATGGCGCCAAATTGGCTGCCGCACGGCCCGATGGACGATGTCGTCACACACTCGCGCTCGGATGCGAGCTCGGAGCTCTTCTTCTTTGACGACAGCAGCCGTGGGCACCCGAGAAGTAATCGCAGTGTCAGCAGCAGTGCGCTCAGCATTGAGCCCGAACTGTCGATGGGGAGTGTCGGCAGCGCGCAGCGCCGAACAACGTTCACCGACCAACAGCTGCGCGAAATGGCTGGGTCTGCTCGCTCGAGCGTCAACTGGGATACCCTCGAGCGCGAGCTCGTGTACACTGACAGCGGCGTGTGGAAGTCTCGTCGGAAAGCAGCAGTTAGCAATGGGATGGGCGGTGCCACAGCAGTGTCGACCCTCGAGGTTGATGGAACATTCGCAGTGGCTGCCGTCTCGAACATCCCGTGCTCCGTCGCCGAGCTGCGACTCGTGTTCCGTACACGTTCGAAGGAACAATACGACAGCGTCATGAAGAGCGTGTATTCGGGAGCGTTCCTTGATGGTGATCTCGTTCATACCGTCCCTCAACCCGCTCAGTTGAAGCGGCCAACCAATCGGAGGTTCACGAGCACTTCATCTGTTGGATCGACAGTCTCAATGTCCACAACATCAACAGCCCCAAGTGCGACTCCCTCAGCAACCAATGCAGCAGCAGAGCCTGCTGAAGAGATCAGTATTAAGACACTGCGATTCGACAAGAGCAGCTTTCTAGCGACACACGAAGACTGGTGCTTCCTCGAGTCGGTACACTCAATTGAACCTTCACCATCGCTGCCGCCAACGCCATCTCTTGGCCGCACGCTAGTGAGTCTCCCGTTCAGCAGCTGCAAACTCTCGTCTTCACATGACAAGAAAACACTTCGCAAGGCTAAACAGGGCGAGCGTGTCATTATCAATTACTGTTTTCGAGAGGATCCGTCGGGCCGCTCAACTCGAGTGCTCTTTCACGGAGAGTACATTTCACTCTCGTCAAAGAAGTCATTTCGTCCAAACTCGTGGAGATTCATCAAAAACCGGCTGATTTACATGGCCGAGCAATCCAGTCGCTACATGCTTGTAGCTCGCCGTCGCCGATTGGGGATGCAAGTTCTCATAGATCCATCGCGTGTGGCAACCAGCAATGCGAACTGCGTTTGCTGCTCCCGATCGTTCCTACTCTCCAAGAAGCGTCTATGCTTTTTGTGTGGATTCCTTGTATGTGATCGGTGCTCGAGAATGCAAGAGCGGGAGTTTTTTCCTCGTGGACAGCCCCGCACACGAACGCAGATCGACGACGTGCGACTCTGTGTCCGTTGCCTCATACGCGTGGACCACTGCAAGTTCAACACGATCACCGAAGATGACATGTATCCGGCATCAGTGATTCCCGATTCCCCGTTAGAAAGCCCGTCATTCAAGCCACTGCCAGAATCCCAACCCCTCTCTGAATTGCTGGAACAATCTCTTGTAAACGCCAACACAGTCAGGAAAGAAAGTGCAAAGAGTGTGATGCGGTATCTCGCTGAAATCGAGCGGGAAAGCCGCAAGTCAAGCTTTGTCCCTGCGACCTTGTCATCGTCGTCGGAAGTGGCGACTCCCGGAAGCACCAGAAGCAACAGCAACGCTGCAACCAGTGAGCTGCTCCAGAAGATCGGCTTTACTGGTCCCTTGGACAACGGGCTACCGCTGGAGGAATGTGAATTGGGTAACTCAGATGCACGCAATTACCCCATGGAGTTCCCCGAAGACCCAACTGTGGTGGTTCCAGTTCCTCGAGGCCCTGATGAGCAGAAACGCGTGGAGACAATCGCCAAGAATAAGCTAGACGAGCTTGGCGAAGTCCCGGAACTCGACATCATCTGCTCAATCGCGACAAAGGAGCTTGATTGCTCGGTGAGCATGGTGACGCTCGTCGAAAGCGAGAAAATGAGAGTTCTGGCATCAACCTGCTCCAGGATACGGACTTCAGGCGTTCCCTCGTGACCAAGGATTCTGTTCGCATACCGTCATGACTGACAAGCCACTCATGGTTCCTAATGTACAAGCCGACGTTCGCTTCAGCGCCATGCCAGTTGTGCAGCAGATGGATTTGAACTTCTACTGTGGATTTCCTCTCGTCGCTGCTGACAACACAGTGATCGGCTCGGTGTGCTGCGTAGACCAGCGACCCTCACAGACTCACGCGGTCGCAGTACGCAACCATGAAAAACCTAGCTGAGACAGGCATCAAAGGTCGTTCAACGCGAAGCTGCCAAGCGAAAGATGTCAAACGCATCGCTGTGATGAGCACCGGCACGTAGTTTGTGAAAAAAGCGTTTGGTGTATCAAAGACAATTTATGCTAAGCTATCCGTGATCTAGTTGTTGATATCTGTGGGCTCATTTAGAGAAGCTACTCGTCTCAAATCTTTGCAAAACCCGCTCAGCACACTCGGCAAGACGACCCAAGGTAGCATACTGAGCTCTTGTCACTGTTCGCGGTTTGCCATCGGTGCAGCAGAAAGTAGCGATGACAGGAATATTGTCACGGCTTCTGCCTTCGCTTTCGCTCCATCGGATTGAAGCGCGCAGAGGAAAGCCGAAATAGAAGCGTGAGCCCAGAGGGCCATGCACATTGCTGGTGGCTTTCCGCTTCCCACTAGCGTCTTCACCAGGATGAGGGACTAGCACTGGGAGCCGCGTCGCCATGATAGTGCGTGTGCAAAACGTTTGGTCGCGAGGATAGACAAACCCTCGAAATGCTTCAGCTGTCGTTGCGAGCACATGGGTCTCCTCACGAGTTGCAGGTTGTGATAGCAGCGATCTGGCATCCAAGCTCCTTGGAAGCAAGTTCACAAAGCAGGTCGAGTTCAGGAAGATCTTTGATCGTATCAATCGAAGGTGCGAATTGTTCAAGCCAGCGTAATCGATGCTCCTCGTCCGGCGTTGACAAAGCCGCAGGTACAGGCTCGCCATCGTTTTCTCCCACTTGGCTGTTACCAAGCCGGCATGCACTAAGTGGCGGGTCTTGTCGAGATCGAGAGTAGATCGATAGAGCATCGAGATGCTCGGAGTCCGTGCTCTCCTCCGTCAAGGTCCGTAGTTGCCACCCCTCGGTCTCTGCGTCCAATTGGCTCTGCTTCCTCTTAATCTCGTCTTCGGATGTGCCACTAAGAAATCGAATGACAGACTTGATAGTCGCCTTGCGGGTGGGCGACGCGTAGTCGTGCGTGAAGGCATCGCGGAGTGAGCGCTCAAGCAGAGTAGCTGATGGTGTTGCATCCGGTCCATCCGGAAAGATGGTTGGTGTAGAAGTTTTAGAACCTCCAGACGGTAAGTTTTCGATCGAATAATGGTCGACCATCTCCGCGCAGTGAAGACACACACACACGACATAGTGACGGATGCGCGAGTGTTGCAGGTCGTGGACGATGGCGCATTTATCGCAGACGAAAAACCCACACAAATGACACTGCTTCCGGCGCGAGGAGCTCGAGAATCGCTTCGTGCAGCACGCACAACGAGTCTTGGAAGAAGGGGGGAATAATGGAGGCGAACGCCCGAGGGTCCGTGAGGATATGGGCTTTCCGCCGTCGCTGAGGAACCAGGTCTGCTAATCGAATGGTGGCCTGAAACGAGTTCTTGGAGACGACTTGTCGCCGCACTGTCCGTAAGACCTTGGTGGAACAGGCTGAAGCCATTGCTATCGCCTTTAACCAGCTCTTGCGCGTCCCCTTGGACCTGGATCGTAATGCGCACCGACGACTTCGACTCTGGCACGACAGTATAGATGACGGTGATCGCTGTCAAAGCACTGACTGCCGGCGCGTGGGTCTTACCCGTGAAAACGTCGTCCGGATGAAGCGAAGTCATCGTAACAGCAAACCCTTCGCTATCGCAAAGCTCGTGCTCTGCATCGAGAATACACCACTGCTCGTTCAGCGCAAGGAAATGTCGCTGGGCGTAGGTGACTAGTCTTGACGAGGAGATCCACTGGCTGGGGGTTAACGAGGACGCTGCTGGCGTTGCTGTCCGCATCGCTGCCCGCGACGTCGCCGTCTGACAACAGGGACCGAGTAGACGAAACCTCCGACGAGCTTCGTTGAATGTGATGCACGACGGCGCCGTAGACGAAGTCAGGGGCCAAACATCTCGCGCATGGCTTGCTGCGTATCCAACGGTGGTAGAGGGGACGGATGAATGCTCGCATCTCAGCGACAGAGCATGACACAATGGCACTGCCGACCACAGTTACCATCGACCCATGGCGCGTGGTGGTCATGTCGTCTTCGATCGAGCTCTTCGGCGCCGCTCGGCGCAACAGCGGCTTCCAGTTGACGCGCTGGGCTGTCCGCGCCGACAACTCCACCAGCTTGCGGTCTGTGAGTCGCACGTGGCGCTGCTGGTGATCGAAGTCATCGAGCTCCAGAGGTTGCGATTGGCTCGACGTCACCGACCCGCCTACTCGAGCTGTGGTTCGACATGGCTGGCTGGTGGACCCGTCCAACCAACAGAGGGACCCTGGCAAGACGTGGCTGTCCTGAATTTCGGTCTTCGGCACCTCGTGGCGGTTGTCGACTGATGCGAGCGGCCAACGCCAAGCGCGTTTACTCTCCAGTCGACACCACGGTCGGTAACGATGCTCGGGGTTTGCCAGCAGATCCGAGAAGAGCGAGCATCGTCGCAGTCCCGACAGTGGCCGTCCTGCGCTGTAGAGACGCGGCCGCCAGCGCACAGCCGTGACCATCTCACCCCCTCATCTCCACTTGGAGTCCAAAGTCTCCGATGCTGTTGGCTGGGGACTCGAAGCCAAATCTCTCTGGAAACTCGCCCAGATTGCGAAAGAACGGGCACAGGCGGCACGACAGCGAGCGAGCCGTCAGCACAATCATCCATGACTCATGCCCGGCAGGATGCAGTGCATCTTCGGGCATTGCCTGTCTGACCAAGTGCCCCACCGAGTTCCATGCAAACCGAACAGTACAGCGCCAGGGGCGGCCCGCGTTGATCTCGGTTTATTATCTCTTCGCGACGTGATCCCGTAAGTTATGGCTCGCTACCTTCAGGATAATCTGGCAGCTGCTCGAAAATCTGCTCGGTGGCTCGGGTGAGCCTTTTGAGAGCCACGTACTGCGCCCTCGACACGCTGATCGACCGGCGGTTTAGGCAGGACAGGGTGCCAAACACCGGGCCTTCAATAACATTATGGCCGCTAGAATCCCGACGGCTTGGGGCACTCAGCGGAAAACCAAAGTAGAACCGCATTGCGTGCACGCCACGCACAGCCTCCTGGCGGTTGTACCGCACATCCGCCTCTGGATGCGGCACGAGCATAGGCAGTTTTGGCGTCATGATCGTGTGCGCGGCGAAAGAGTGCTGTCGCGGATAGCTGGAGCCGCGGTAGTTGGGATCGTTGGCTGAAATTATGTGCATTGTGTCGCGCGTTACGGTGGCAATCATGGTGAGACGACAGTCCATGATCCTCGGCGGTGAGCTCACACAGCAGCACTAGCTTGGAAGTGCGCTGTAGCTGATCTATCGACGGGGCCATCCGTTCGAGCCACTCGATTCGGGCTTCCTCGTCTGGGGCAGCCGGAGCATGAGGAACTTTTCCGCGAGGTGACAGTTCTTCACCTCTCTCCCGATGGAGGAGAGGGTAGGTGCGGGATTGAGAACCCACGAGTACGCAAGAGCTGAGAGGCGGGTCACGGCAACTTGATGCATAGCGTTCGAGGCACTTGAGGTACTCGGCATCCGTAGAATTGGCTGTGAGGCGAGGATGTGGCGAGACGTCCGCGTTCCCACTTTCTTCTCCAGCCTGATCCAAGAGATTTCGAATGACTAACTTGACCGCTTCTTTCCAATCCGGAGGTGTGTTCTCCTTCGTAAGCTCATCGCTCAGTATCAGCTGGAGCCTTCGCGCTGCTGAATCGGCATTATCCTTGTTTTCCACTATCGACGCCACGTTCACAGCTCCACCTGACGGAAGATTGTCGACGCAGCAGTCGCTGACTAGCTCACCACAGTGGTTGCAAACACGTACGAGGTAGCGGCGAACCCGAGCGCGCTGGAGTTCGTGAACGGTCGAGCAGCGAAAGCACACGAAGAAGCCACACAAGTGACACTGTTTCCGTCTGTGAGACGCTGGGGAACCTCTTGGTGCAGCATGCACATCGAGTTTTTGCAGATGGAGGGACAACTGTAGCGAGTGCGCGGGGATCCACAAAAACTTGCGCGTTAAGCCTCCGTGCGGGTACAACATCAGCAAGCCGCACGGTGCCATACGCAAGCTCCTTGAGTCTTCGAATCACAGCTTTTCTCGCTCAGTCCTTGCTGCAGAAGGCCGAGGCCGTTGTTGTCGCTCTGGGATAGTTCACGTACGTTGACCTGAACCTGATAAGTAATGCGAACACTTGGAGCCGCCAAGCTATCAGTCTGCCGACCTATCCTCCGGAACGACTGTGTATGCGGCGATCACGTTTGTAAGCGCACTGACAGGTGGATGCGTGAGTTTTGCCTGTGAACACGTCGTCTGGGTGCAGCGAGGTCATGGTCACTGCAAAGCCGTCCTTCTTTCCGCCAACATCGAGTTCGTGTTCCGCATCCATGACGCACCATTGCTCACTGAGCGCGAGGAAGTGGCGCTGCGCGAACGTGATGGTCTTGACGACGACGTCCACGGGCTCCAGAGTGACGCGAACGCTGCTCTGCTCGCCTCGGTCGCTCGAAATCTTGTCGGCTATCGCTTGTTCTAGTGCTGTTGGGGCGGCCGATTCGGGTTGTTGCCGGCTGATGTGGTGAGCGACGGCGCCGTAGACAAACTCGGCGCCAAACATCTCGCGCATGGTCGCCGCGTACGCGATCGTGTCGGCCGGGCGGACGACCGAACGCATCTCGGCGACGGTGCACGGGACCACCGCGCTGGTGACGACCGATACAATCGGCCCGGAGCGATAGACCGAGACGCTGTCGACTTGCGACCGGTTGGGCCAGTAGATTCTCGGCCCGCGGTTCCTCCGCAAGGGCACGAGAGATTTCCAGTCGATATTGGATGCGGTTTGAGCCGCGAGGTTGAGTAGCATGCGGTCCGTCCACCGCACTTGCCGCTCGTTCCGGCCGCGGTCGACCTCGAGGTCCTGCAGCCGCGAGGCGCCGAGCTCGGAGGCGCTGCCGCCGGACCCGTGGCTCGACATGCCGCCCGCTGGTGCCGGAACACTGCGCGGAGCTAATGACTCCAAGGTGGACTCGGCAGTCAGTTGGCGCAGCGGGCTCACCCGCTGCTCTGCCTGATGTTGTAATCCCGTCGTTTTACCCTCGCGGTGCTGTGCTGCAGCTCCTCCGTGGGCTTCAAAGACCGTAGAGAGGGACCCAGCAAGCAAATCTCGAGGGAAAATCCCCGCTGACGCGACGGGCTTGTGGGAAACGTAAGCCTCGTGCGCTAGTCGCGAGCGTCTCGTTGAGCCCGCCGTGGCGTCGCGGGGGGCAACACCAGCGATTACAGCGTCACGCGACGCTGACTGGCGAGAGCTCCCAGCTCTGCATCGTCTGCGGTCCGTCTTCATGCTCGGGATCGGCGAGGAGCCCTCCACTGGGAGCTCGGGCGGGATCAATCAGGCCACCACGATCCGCAGAGGCGGAATGGTGCAACTGGGACTCCTCCTTCCACCCTGGGAGCAGTCGGAGCCGCTGCTCTGCTCTGCTTGGCGGGTGGCTGGTGCGGCAGCATGGGCCAGCAGTCATCCTCCAAGCAGCGATGTAGGTCCCCATGTCTGTCCCACTCGCTTGTGCCGAGACGCATGCGTCTTCGTGAACTCACGAGCGGCCAGTCATCGGCTGTCGAGCGGGCTCACGTGCGACTGCATCAATCAGGTGGTGGTCGCATCGCGACGCCACGCATCACTATGAGACGCCATGACGTCGAAATCAAGAGATGAACTGATGATGGAGGCAGGGGCTGCTGGCTAGCGCCTATCCCGCGCGCTCCATACTCTGGCCAAGTAGTTCGCGTCGGCGGTCTCCTCCAGCATTGCGAGGACGAGCAGAGCCCCAGAGCTCGCCCTCGCTGCTCGCTCGCTCCACGGACGCAGCAGCGAGCGCCCACGAGCCGCCCGCTCGTCATGGCCGACGGAGAGCGCCACGTGCTACTCTCAGACGCGGTTCTGGTCGAGACAGCGGCCAGAGCGGCCGAGGAGATCGACTGGAGCGCATGTGCTCGTCGACGGAGCAGCTCGCGCGCGTCCGCTCCGCAGCGTAAGCGATCGAGGGCAGGGTCTGTCGTCTCGAAGAGCGCGGGGGGCAAGACTTGTGTGAGCGCCACAAGCGTCGTCGCGTGCTCCGTCGCTGAGCTCATGCAGGTGCTGCGGCCGCGCTCGAACGAGCTGTACACCATGACGATGCGCGAGCTCCATGGACAGGACTTCGTGTTTGGAAGGATCGCTCACAATGTCAGGCAGACGAGTGTCCACGGCGACGATGCCGAGCACGCAGTCGCCAGCAGCAATCAGAGAGTATTTGTCAAGCCCCAGCCAAACGTGGACGTCAAGGTCGCGATGTTCGCGAGGCGGCATGTGTTCTCTCACCACGAGCACTGGTGCTTCATCGAGGGCCTTCATTCGCTTCGAGTCGACAACGACAACAAAGGGACGAAGAAGAGTCCAGGGGGTTCGCGGTCACCAGAACGTCTTTGAGTCCGGCTGATGTGCTCGTGGGTCGATCGGCGGAGCCTGTGAGTGTTTTCAACGACGTCAGGGTCACATATGTCGTTCTACCAGTCATCAGGGGAAACCGAAGGAATCGGCCCAAGAAGTGTGCTGCCTTTTCTTTCAAGCGGAATTCCATGCCTCACCTGCTCGTAAGAACTCAGTATTCTCCCTCACATCGACTAACCGAGCAAAGTTGTGGCGCGACATCTCCGAGCGTGCGCTGATAGCTCGGTTGAAGGACATGGCCACCACGACACAGGTTTTCTCCCAGGTGATTCGCCGTCGGCGCCTCAGCGCGCAGGTGTTTATCAATGTCAAGGCGTTCCGCCCGCCGAACACCCGTTGTGTTTGCTGCTCTCGACAGCTAACAATCATTTTGCGCCGCCACAAGAAGCAGTGTCGCTTATGTGGCTTCTTCGTGTGTAAGCACTGCTCTTCTCATCACCAAGGTCATCCGAGGCGTCTCGGTACGCGTGTGCAATGGCTGTTTGGCACGCGTTGACGACGCGATCTACGAAAACTTGCCAGCGGACACATTGGCTCCAGCTACGATCGTCCCTGAGGTGCTCGTGCCTTCGGGAAAACTGGAGCGTCAGCTTCAGGACGCACTTTCAGCATCAAACCCCAAGGAAAAAGAGGCCGCCAAAGCGGTGATTCGAACTGTGGTGGGACTCGAGACAGAAGGATTTTCAGTCGAGAAATGTAGCGAATCAATCCCTGACAAGAGCTACATCGATGCTTTGCAGCGACTAAGTGATCACTCTGACATGACTTCAATAGCGTCGTACGATCTTGCAAGCCCAATCACGCGAGACTACCCACTCGAGTTTGCGGAAGACGCAGGGGTTCAAGATGCTCCACGGTGGCCAACGCCACCGGACGACGCTGAGCGCCTCGAATGGTATAACCACGTCAAACCCGACCTTGACCGTATCACGAACCTCGCCGAGCTTGAATTCATTTGCAAGCTCGCTAGCAAGGAACTGCACTGCGCGATGACAGCAATCACCGTCGTTTCCGACGACACGCAGTATATACTCGCAACGGACATGGAAGAGTTCCAGAACGGATCGATATCAAGGACGCACACAATCTGCGCGCACACAATCCTTGAGAAGCAGCGACCGCTGCTACTCCCACACCCAGAGGCCGACGTGCGTTTTTCTAGGACCGAGGACATCCGTTCGCTGGGCATCCGCTTCTACTTCGGCTTTCCAATCACGTCCAGCGACGGCGTGGTAATTGGTACGTTCTGCAGCGTCGACTTCAAGTCTCACTCGGTGACGCAGTCGCAATATTCGTTCATCTCTCGTCTTGCGCGCTGCGCCTCCAGGATCGTGCAGCAGGAACTTGCGCATGAGACTGCGGACCCGCTCGCATAAGTTGAAGGCCGCGTGTCGTGACGAGTTCGTTGTTAGTTTGGAGCCTGCGGGCAGTTTGCGGTGCTTGCAAGAAGGAAAGTCATTTCGGGCCAATGGAACTCGTGCCAAGCAGGCAAAGCCGTTGTCTCCTGACAGGTTTGGCCTGGAGCAACGCATCAAACCACAAGACTCTTCCTGAGCCTCGGTTGATACGATGGCTTGCACCAAGAACACCCTGAGGCAGTGACGCTCGCATTTGCTGCAACAAGTGGCGATCGCGAGGCAATGCGTGGATGCCGTTGAGCGTGGTTTCCCGCTGCTCTCTAGAACACTGTACATAGGCGTACATTAACGTGGTCTCTAAGGGGGTCTAGGGGTACGCTCGATGCCATTTTATGCACAGGTTGAGCGGACGAGGTAACATAATCCATTACGTCCGTCCACTAGCGTACGCTTAGAGAAAGATCGCGCAAGTTAACGTAATCCTAATGTATCACCAGAGTGATTGTAGTTATTAAAATCACGAAGTGCGTAAGTTCCAAAAACTGATCTGAGCCAGTTCCATGTCACCGAACTGATGTCACATCAACAATTATGATCATTGTAGGCTTTATACACTATGCGGGACCGAGTTCCCAAGTTCCACAAAAAAAACGCAGCACTCTCTCTCACTATCTCTCTTCTACCTCCTATATATACCCCCCCCCTCTATAATATTATATATATATAAAAGTATAGGAACTCGGAACCCGAGCACCAACAGAAGATGTCAATGTAACCACAGCCCTTCTAGTTATCAAAATTTGGTTCCGAAAATTTGGGAACTCGGGTTCCCACAATTCATCAATTCATTGCAATTCACTACAGAATTGAAGCACCACAGCAGCTCTAGTAAGTACGATATCATTTTGGAACCGGTTCGGAACTCGGTTTTGGAACCTCGGAACTCAACAAAAAACCTTCACTGAGGTTATTTTGAAATTGTTCTCAGTCACAGAAGAAAGCAGAAGCATGGAGGAAGCGCGCCAGGTAAGCGACGATCGCGCGAGATAGCGACATGTAGAGGCATCGAGAGCAACCAAGACTAACAACAAAGCTGTATTGTGATTAGATGGCGCGGAAAGTGTGGTTTCAGCTAGTGGATGCAGCAACTCGCGGCGCGTTCGCGGATACGCAGACAACATCTGTGTCATCTGATGGTGTCAGTGATATTGATGATCTCCGAGATGCAGTGCTACGCAAATGCCCGAACTCCCTTGCGAATGTTGATGCAGCCAACCTGCGAGTCTACGCGAACAGAGCAGCATACGACAAAGAGAATGCTCAGCCTTTGGACGAAGACTTGGCAATTGGCGCACTTGGTGCATCGAAGAAAGGTGCACTCATCGTGGTAGTGCCGGCGCGACAGATCAGTGACGCTGATATGCAAGCGGAAGTGCCAACATCTGGCTTCGGACTGCAAGCATTACAGCAAGATGTGGTCTGGTATGGCGTGCGTGGCTCGACTGGGATGCTGCAGAGCGTTGATCTGCAAGATGAGCGAACGTTATCTCGGAGTTCGTTGACCAATGTTGTTATCAACCGACTCATCGAGAAGCATGTGCTGCTGGTCAAAAGTCCGCCGATGACGGGTAAATCTTCTCTGGCAGCATTGGTCAGCCGAGACTTGGTGAACAGAAGCAAAGAGCAAAAGAAAAAGGTGGTTGTTGCAAGCTTTTCCTTACTCGCGATATCAGACGACGAGACTTTCCACGACGTGTTCAAGCAAGAGTGCAAGGTGGAGTGGAGTCGTGTCAAGTCGCTTCCACTAAACGGATACACGGTATACCTCGTCGTGGATGAAGCGCAGGTGCTTTACAAGACTGGCGCTACTTCCCCAAGGCGAAAGTCTGCAGAGTTTTGGCAACTGGTTAAACGTGTTCTCAACAACAAGGATACCGGTATTCGAGTGTTGATGTTTGCAGCGTATGGCTCAGATCTTCAGTATACCCAGCTTTCGACTCCTGTCGAGATTCCTCCTGAATTGACTCTGGGCATTGAACATCTAAACTTCGGTATCGACGAAATTGAGGAGTATGTGACGAAGTGGTTTCGTGGCTTCAAGTGCCTTCAAGGTTCTGCGACGCAATTTTTTGCGCTTCTTGCACTGCTGACTGGTGGTCACGTTGGTCTCTGCGTCACTGCTATACGTACGCTGAATGGAGTGTATCGCTCACGTGTGGCGAGCGGCGGTGTGCTTCCATCCGCTCAAGAATGGATTGGTATGTTGGAACACGGGTCAATGCAAGAACACGAGGATCACCAGCTGTTTAAAGCTCTGATATCAACACGTGCAGTGAAGGTATTGGAGACACTCCAGATCGAAGAACTTCACGGCTTGGAACGCCTTGTTTACGGAGTAAGCACCCGGTCGGACGCTGCCATTGTTGACCTATGCATTCGAAGAGGAATTTTAGTCCAAACTACAGATCGGATCGAATTTTCGTCACCAGTCATGTGGCGATACTTCGTCAAGATGCGCGTTGGTGATATTGAGCGCGCCCTTCATGGTCCGAAGACTCTTCAGGAAATGATCGCGCGTGTTATCCGAGCTATCAATTACGACAGCATTCGGAAGACACTCGGTCGAACATTGTCAAATGACATCCCTCTGGAGCGAGCTTGGCAAATGGAGTTTTTTAAAGCTTCATACCGATGTACACCAAGCACTTATGTGACATCTGCAGATGTCGGTGCCTTGTTTGGATCGACGGGATTTATTGATTTCACGGTTGATTGCGGGGATGACTTTTGGGGCATCGAGCTATTGCGAGAAGGCAACAAGTTGGATGAGCATATTGGTCGATTTGCTCCTGGTGGTCCGTATTCGTTGCTTCAGCTGAGCGACTACTGTTTGGTGGACTTCCGACGCGTCTCATCGATGGGTGATACTACGAGGGCGACGATCACTGCAGACTTAAATCGCTGCGAAAAGCTCTACGTTGTGTGCTATGATCCAGAACTGGTGCATGTGTCAGTCCTGACCGCTCAATCCGTCTGGAACATTTTTTAAACAGAGTTGAGTACATACATTATTTGATGGATGCAAACACTAGATGTACAATTCAACGAGCAAGGAAGAGGTGTGCACACTCGCGCCCACTGATATCGAGACCACCATAATCATGCACTGGGCGCTTGCATTTGTTTACAATGCAACGAAGTGATTCAATGCAAGCTACTGCACGCAAAGATTACCGCTGAGAGAAAAAAAACGTCGATTCTCCAGTCACGAAGATTCATTGGATCGAGAATTTTCACGAGAAATGCAAGACCGCGAAATTCTGAGTGCTGTGCATTGCGATGATGTTGGAGCTAATTCGTACTTCATCTACCTCGGCCGTTCGGCAAATGCACATCCAGCTGCGCTATTCCAGTTCCAGAAGAGCTTTTCTCAGCGCAGGGCAGTTTTCTTCCACATATTTGTTCTTCAATAGCCAATCGAAGTATCCCTTATCGCAATCGCGAATCCATTTGATCGACTTGCCTTTGTATTTTCCCCAGTTCAGTGTCGTGGTTATGTCCGAGTCTTTCAACTTTTCTTCTAGAAACTGTTTAATCTCCGGTGACTGCCCGATCAGGATCTCTTGCGGTAGTAGCCACGCACAATAATTCCGATCTGCAGCAAAGACTTCTTCGATTGTCTTTCCTTTGTATTTGCCAAAGTTTAGTTGTGTTGTCATGATGAGAGGTCTCGCTATATAGGGTAACAAAAAATAATAGTGATAATATATTACAAAATATAAGAAACACTGAGATGGATAGAAAGTTGAGAAATCGAGAGCTAGTTAAATCATGGCGTGAAAAAAACGCCGACAAACTTAAAGAAAGCATCCAATGTGAATGTGGCGGGCGATATTTCTATCAGAATATCTCGAATCACAGAAAAACACAGAAGCATTCGACATTTTTGAAATTCCAGCGGATGCTTGAACACGCTAGACAACAAAAAATTGAAAATTCATCGTGATTATATTTTTTTATATAATATATACAGCGACAATCAGCGATGAGTTTAATAAAGTTCATTGTGAAGCTTCAATTTAATAGCGACGGATCTAAGAATGTAGTATCGATGCCAAGTGGCTGGCAGAAGCTCTCCAAATGCCAAGCAATTGGAAAATCCAAGAATTGGGGTATACAAACTGGCAAACGATCTGGGATTACTGTGATTGATGTTGATATCAAAAAGAATAAGAACGGGATGGATTCCCTACTTGATGTTGATATTGATCTCGATGACTACCATACATACAAGGTGAGGACTTGCAGTGGTGGATATCATTATTACTTCAAATACGATGAGCGATTTAAGACATCTGCCAACATTTTACCAGGCGTTGATGTCAGAAACGATAACGGGTGTGTGTTTGCTGGTGAACGTTATGAAGTTGTGAATGATGTAGAACCAGTTGATATACCCGAAGAGCTACACGAAGCTCTCTATCAGTGTAAGAAGAATACTTGTACCATGAGTCCTATATTACATAGGTCAAATGTTGAAATGATTGGCGATCGTCAACTCGATATTGAAATCAGCCAAAAGTACTACGATCTCATTAAACTCCTACCACGGAAGTGGTTCAATGATTATGACAAATGGATGAAGCCAGCATATGCGTTATATAACTGCAGTGAGCTAGACAAAACCGTTGCTTTCAGCACCTGGATCAAGCTGCTACGCGACTTCTCTGACCAATTCAACGAGCGTGAAGCAAAACGATGCTGGAATGAGTTGAGAATCGATGTTGACAAGCCATGTACTCTTGGAACCATCAGGCAAGTTGTCAAGAAGGAAGACAAAGACGGCTACCAAGCGTGGTGCTTAGCTTACCCAAGCACTAGCAAACGCGGTGGCCAATCCGCCAAAGTTCTCGCTGATGCTGAGCAAAAGCGCATCGATGACATCAAAGCAGAACTTTTTCAGCAGCTGTGTGCAAATATTGAGCAAATAGATGCTAATGTGATTAGAGATACGAATGATATCGAGTTCAATACCTTGCTCATGAACGATGACGAAGCGTATAATGTGGAAGATTTGGCGCTGCTTCTTCGTCAAACGATAATCAGAGTTGAAAACAATGGTGATGCTATGTTCTATGTTAAAGAGATCAATGAGACGAAATACAAGCGCCAATATGTGGCATCCATTCGATTTGTCCCTCGTGGGATAGGACAATTAAAGGAGTATAAATTTGATATTGAGTACAAGGACGAGATCTTCAGTCTCAAGCTCTTAGATATTCTTCTAGCCGTTAAGAAGAGCATTAACTACAAGAAAGTGGTCCTCGAACCATATGGCGCATTTGACAGCGACGATTCATCCAAACGAAAAAATTTCAATCTATTCAGTGGGCTTCTACACAAATATGAGAACGATTTTGTGGTCGATAATAGCATCGTGGATGTGTGGCTAACTCATTTGAAAAGCGTTATCGCTAATAACGATGAAGCAGTGTATAACTACTTGCTAAAGTACTTCAAACATATATTAGTAAATCCTATGGAAAAGACCGGAACAGTGATAATCATCAAAGGTAAGCAAGGTAGCGGGAAAAATGCGGCATTCGACGTTTTCAATAGATATGTCTTGGGCCCTAACTTATCACTTACTACACCTCGGATGGATCTTATCACTGGTCGTTTCAATTCCATTCGTCAGTCGATGATTATGTGCGTTCTAGATGAAGCAGTAGACAACTCTGATCGGGCGGTGATGAACAAGTTCAAGAACTTGATTACAGCTGACGAGGTTCAAATTGAATACAAGGGAAAGGAACCAGTTACTCTTAGTGATTTCTGCAATTACATCGTAATCTCAAATAATGATTTCGCCAGCTTTATCGAAGAATCTGATCGTCGGTCACTATGCCTTGAAACAAATAATATGATGATTGGCAATAGATCATATTTCAACAGATACTGGGCAACATTAGATAACATCAACGCCGGTAAGCATATCTTTCATTGGTTGGTGAATCATGTAACGATCGATGATGGTTGGCATCCGCAAGACACACCACAAACCTCATACAAACAAGAGCTGAAGCAACTTCAAGCTGCAACTCCGATCAAGTTCTTAATCGACTGCTTGGAGAGATTGACAGAGTTGGATGATAAAAATGTCTATGAAATGCCTATGAAGCAGCTATTTTGTAATTTCATAGAGTTTTGCAACGCCCAACATCATAAAATCATGTCGATGAAAGCCTTCAGTCTGATCGTGAAACCATTTATCCACGAGCGCAAATCGCATGGTATATTATTGAAATGCTATTCCAAAGAGATATTGGAGCAGAGTTTGCGATCCTATTTATAAATGCAGTGTCATAAAATTTGCGGGGTAGCATCTATCTTATGATTTTTTTGATATTAGAAGCAGTCTAGATAGTATAATCAATACCAACTGAAATCACGGGGGCAGAAGGTGTTCCATTGGCATAACATGGGGCAGCGTAAACCTTCTCAATATTTTGCAATCACAGCTGATCTAGACAGTAATAAGAGACACAAAATGCCACGGGGGTAGAAGGGGTAGCAATGGGGGAGCATGGGTGTAGTATACTCCTTTGAGCATTTCTAATACTAAGCAAGCTGTAGTGGCGATAACAGACACAAAATGCCACGGGGGTAGAAGGGGTAGCATTTTTGGTCAAGTTCCTTATACACATTTTTTTTCTTTTTTTTATGATTCACAATTTTGCGTTTTTGTCAATTTCTTCCAAAACTCTTTGATAATACTACCCCTTCTACCCCCAAATGAAAATAAATACAAATAATGGTACTTAGAAGTTCTATTAATAGTAAGATAAGTAAAGAAAATGGGGGTAACATCGGGGGTAGCATCGTAATTCGGGGGTACCATCTGCTACCCCCATTATGTTATATTTATGTTTCATTCTAGTCGTCCAGTGTATATGTGTTTGCTAGAAGCAAAATTGCTTGGTATTTATGATTTTGTTAGATATTTACGGAACTTTGGAACATGATATGTGTTCCATTGAATTTGCACTGTACTAGGGGTAATATCCTTTGATGTTTATGATTTTGTTTGCCAATAATGTCAGACTCGCCATGTTAACACAGCAGACAAGCAAACTTCAGTCTTTTATGACTTTGCTAGACCTTGGATTCTGTGAGCTTCTTTACCAACGCGTCCGATTAACTCCTTCATTGCATATGGGGTCAGTAGAAGAAAGATCCTTTGATGTTTATGATTTTGTTTGCCAAACGCAGTTCTGGTGGCTCTATTTCGTGCAATCTAATATGCGTGAGCTAGACGTAAAGTGGTTCAATGTTTATGAATTGGTTTGCTGCATTCATCATCCGCTCTTCTTCTGCTTACCAGGAAAGCTGTCTTCAGTATTTTATGTATTTGCTAGAGCTTGGATTCTGTGAGCTTATGCCATATACCGCCTGCACTGCACATACGTTGGGTAAAACCACTTTAGCTTGATTTTTATGATTTTGATGGTCAAGAACGTCAACCGCACCGTGTTAACGTAGTAGAGAAGCTGTCTTATTCATCTTATGACTTTGCTAGACCTTGGATTCTGTGAACGTTACCGTTGATCCATTTATCACCCATACGTGCACCAGAAGCAAGATGGTTCGTTGTTTATGAATTGATTTGTGGAAACCATAAACAGCGCTGCGTTAAGCTAGTAGACAGGCTGTCTCCACTTTTATAGGGATTTGCTAGATCTTGGATTCTGTGAGTTTTCCATCAATTCGTATGCGTCATCTTGTTGTCTATCATTCTGCCACACGATGATTTGCAACGTATTTCCACAACGGAAAGAAAAACATGTCTGCGCTTTCGATAATGCTCTGACTGTCCAATTCAGAATTATACCAAAATCTAGAAGCTAATCGCGATGCTACTTCAAAATTAATGGTAGGTTTGAGTGATGCTTCAAAATAATTCACGTCATTTATCGCTCAATCTTCGACTTGCGTGCATTAGCCCCTGCCAGCTTTATCTTCGACTACGAAATGCCTAAATGCGATTGTCGTACTGTATATCCAAACGACTCCCGCACTCCAAAGCTGTGAAGAACGCTACAAGCGATTGACTCTTTGTCGAGATGCGGCCAGAATATTAGAGTAAACACGCACGACGAGTAAATTTTTATTCCAACGCCTTCAACGTCAAGTTGAGAATTGACACTACGTATGATATGGTGAGGCTTTGCTGCTGTCTTGCTGCGCCATTGCTTCGGCATTGATCCGTTTTTGATGTTGCGTTTATGCTTGATGACCAGGACGGCTGCACAGGATGAAGAATGTTGCGTCTGAATTTACCAATTGCTCCTACTATTCTTATATTTGGACAAAAATTAGCCAACAATATCCAAGGCATTGTCAATTGGTTAAGCAAAAACGGATCAATGCCGAAGCAATGGCGCAGCAAGACAGCAGCAAAGCCTCACCATATCATACGTAGTGTGGTGGGGTGGTCCTCCCGAAAACGGAGGGACCAGTCACCAACGCGCCCGACACCGGCTGTCGGAGGGGTTACCCCGGTAGATGTAGGAAAGAGTCACGTTGTGTACCCGCCGGTGGGCGGTTGCGATCTTCACGGGTTCTGGTGGATGCGTGGAGGCAAGGCTGAGGGGCTCGAAGCCGCGGCGTGGATGCTCTTCACTCCGCGGTGGTGGGTTGTGCGGCAGTCGATAGGTGATCGGCGGCCGCTGCGCAGGATCCTAGTCCTGGCGCGCCAAAGGATAGATGTGGCTGGCGATCCTCGCCTGGCCACCCAAAGTGTAGTCCAAAGTCCTTTGTTAGTCTTCTAACCCTCTTATCGGGCGTGGAGTTGGGGGGAGTTGGTCGAGCAGAGGAGAACAAGGAAGACGTCTTGATGCCCCAAGGTGAATTCTCGACTGACTGTTTACCTACGTGTCTGTGCCTACCCATCCTTGTACCTGCTCCTGCACGCCTATGTACCTGTTGTGTGTGAAGATCATCTGGTCCGAGTTGCGTAATCAATGCCAGGGCCGATGCGCGTGCCGTCATCAAGCGATCCCTGGAGGACCCACGAATGATGGCTGGATCCTCGGGTCCCCTCCTGAGGTGGTCCACACAGATGAGTGTGTACACCTTTGGACACTTGCCGCCGTTGCCGTAGTCGTTGCCGATCTTCCCATCAGGAGCGCGCGGATCTTCGCTTTTCCCCAGCGCGCTCCACCACAGCCGCCCCCTCGTCGCGTGCGCGCAGGCCAGCTGTGTGTGCGCGAGGAACATTGCGCCAATCTCCCCGATGCACCGAAGCAGTCCAAGCACGACACCGCAGTGGTTCTCTGACACCATGTCGGAGGGCTCGGCTACTGAAGTCCTCGACGAGTCGACCGACGAGTTTGAAGATCCTTCTTTCAACGATCCTGGTCAAGGAGCCACGCGCGACGACAGAGCTTCCGGCGAGGGGCTCGCCGACCCGCCATTACAGCCTGAGGAGGTCGTCCGCGGGTGCTCGGTGTGCAACGCATCTGCTCCGTGGTCGCCGACAACGCCGTATACCTTGGCTTCCCCGATCCTTGTACGGTCGGCGGCTGATGCGGTCGCGGCACTCACGTCTTTTGCCGGCGCTGCCGACAGCATCTACGCAGACCACATGGCCCTCCAGGCGGTACATCGCCGGCTACACGAGCACGCGGCTGATCTTCATCGCCGTGGGACCGAGATCTTGCGTCAAGGTGAAGGCTTCGCTTGGTACTGTGACCAACGTTTCCAGCGCGCAATGCAGCGGCTCTCGGAGAGCTCGACGGAACGACGGCGGCTCGAAGAAGTGATACGCGAACTGGAGGCCAGTCTTGAAGACGCGCGGGCCGGTCGTGACCGCGCGGATGCGCTACAAGCTCGCTTAGCTGCGATGGAAGCAGCCGAATGTGCGGACGTCGTGGAGAGTGAACGCCGCCAAGCTTACGTGTCCGACTTGGAGTCTCGCGTAGCCGAGCTTGAGCAGCGACGTCGTCAATCTCATGATGACGAGGAACCAGTCAGCACCGTGTGGATCCATGACCGTGACGTGCTCACGCCCGGTCCCGAGCAAGAGCGACTGCTTGCATGGATCGCTGACTTGGAGTCGCAGTTAGCTGCTCGCGAGCCATACAACCTTCCGCTTCCGCCCCCAGGTGCTGATCTTCGAGCAGAAGTGGACCGTCTGCGGGCCACCGTCGCGCAACTGCAAACGGCGGCTACGGATGCCGTCGCCGAGGTACACCGAGCGCGGGCAGCGGTACGTTGGGCTGAAGAGGCAAGCGCAAATGCGGCAGCCGAGGTGTCGGCTCTTCGAGCGACCAGAGAAGATCTTCAACGGCGTTTATCTCGCCTGCGGGTCAGTGCAGCTGCTTCAGAAGAGAGCGTATTGAAGGGTCGCGACGCGCGCCGGATCTTGCGTCAGCGCATCGAAGACTTGGCGGCGACTCAGAGTACTCTCGAGGCCGATCTTCGGTCGGCGAGGGCACGTCTCGACGCTGAACAACACGGGCATGATGTTACTCGCGAACTGCTCCGTACGGTGGCTCTCGAGCGCGACTCGCTACGTTCACGCTGTCAAGATGCTAAGGCCGTGCAAGACACTCTGCAGGCCGAGCTGCATGACGTGCAGCAGAGTCGGGACGCGTTGCAGCAGCGGCTGTCGCTGCTCATCGCGCGCCTCAGCCGGTCTCCGTCCAGTCCACCGGCATCTGATGGCTCGCCGGCTCGGACGCCGCCACCCTCTTCGCCTATTGTGGTCTACAGTTCCGACTCGTCGCCCGACGGTAGTCCGAAGCCTTCTTCACCTGCCGATGACTCTCCCGTGCCCGAGCGCAGATTGAGCCTCACTCAGCCGGGATCGCCGTCCGGTAGCCATGAGTCGGTTATGGCGCCGACCGCGGTGGTTCCTGCGGACGACGTGGGTTCTGCCGTCCACCAGGGCCAATCTTCTCCGCCTGTCACATCTGCTTCCGAGCGAGGTGCGAGTCGGGGCCATGAGCCTCCGTCATTCGCGCCTTCTTCGCGTCCCGCCAAGATCCAACGCCGTGCCCCAGAGGAAACGTTGCCAGTCGCTGGTCTACCCGGCACATACCGCCTTCCTCGGCCAGCTCTGGTTCGTGGCGCTCCCCGCCGTGCGCTGCGCATGCACGCAGATCCTGGTGAGTGGCTTCACGTGGTCGTTTGATCTCATCTCCCTCATCTGACTCTTGCACTGTCTGCAGCGGCCTTTTTCCTTGGTGTGGACGAGCCAGAGGGTGATGCGCAGTCAACAGATGACACGCAAGGGGATGCGCCTGTCACAAGCCGGCCGGCGGTCGCACCCGCCTCATCCCCCTTTCCCATCACCGTGTCCAGCTCCGTGTCGCCAACTGAGCGTGCGGCGGCCACGGTGCTCGCCGCGGGCAGTGCGCCAAGAGCGGACCGCCGTGGAGCGCGTGGCCGTACCGTCACGTTTGCGGTCGGAGCGTCGGCACATGCATCGGTGTCAGGCAGGGCGCGGGCTGCTCACCGCTCAGTGTCGCCTGTTCGCGGTGGAGACAACGCGGATCCTGATGGGAGCGTGTCTCCGTCACCTTCCGGCAGTTCTTCATCGTCATTTGTCCCAAGTGACGCGAGCGACACACCCTCGAGCTTCGTATCGATCCCAGGAGCGCGCAGTCCTGTGGCCTTCCTGGAGTCCGAAGTCGAGCCCTGGCCGGTGTTAGAAGTGTCAGCGTCATTTCGGGGTGCTGTCGACGTGGAGTGGATCCTCAAGCTCGTGCCTATCAGCGGCTGGATCTTCCCAGCAAAAGTGCCGCGCGTCACGGCCGACCCCAGGCTGCTCACCTGGAGCGCTATCAGCGCGTTGTACACCACTCAGCCATGGGATTCGATGACGGTTGCGGTGACTCCGCTGACTTTTGATCCGCTGGATGTGGTGTTCGCACCACTAGTGGCGCTTTACACCAGCTTCGTCGGCTCGTGGGTCAAGGCGTTGTGGGAGGGAACGCATCACCTCGCGATCCCCACCGGCGGTCGGCTGGACGCCGACTTGGTGGCTTACGTGAAGAGACGGAAGGACCGTCGGTCTCACATGGGAGCCGCGTGGAGGGTGATCCTCGCGGAGATCGTCGACCTTATCCATCGAGGTTATTGCGACCTTGACATTCTGCTGGATCCCTTCTTCTTTCATCTGGCACCGCGCATCAAGGCGCGCGAATGGCACCCAGTCGAGGATCCCCGACTGCCCGGCAGCTTAGTTGGGTCATTGGCAGCGTTGGACCGAGCCGATCCTTGGCGTTTGCAGTATCGCGCTGATATCCAGGGTCATCCTGCTTATCAGATCCCGCGTCTGCGCGACAAGTTCTTGCGCGCGCGACACCGCGGAACTGCTTCACCGTGATACTGGGGTCGCTGATCTCCATTGTAGGCACTTGCATAACGCATCAATACATCTCGACTTCGTCCACTCTTCATCACAACCGGCATTTGGACTCCTTGTCGGCGCTTGTCTTCTCGATGAGCACATGTAAACCATCTCCTCCTCTGCATGCAGCCGTCCTGCATCCTCTCCCATGTCGGGTATCCGCTCAACGGCGGACCCCGTGATCCGCGCAGCACTTTGTGCTACGCCTCTTCATGGGTTTGCATGGCGCTCAGGCGGCTCTTGCTGGTTCGATCCCTCAGGAACTCGAACAGGAGCGCGCCGCAGCTGAGATCGGCCTCGTCGACCCAACTAGGGTCGCTGTAGCCCTTCCACTGAACTAGAAACTCTCGTAGGCTGCGTCCATAGCGCGTTCGCCGTCCAATACGCACGTCGAGGATCTTCTCCACCTCATACTCTCCCTCGTTCGACGTACCCGTCCAGCTATCTTCTGGTAGGAGCTCCTCGTCAAAATCGAAGCGATTGCTTGGGTCGACCTCGAGGGCGACTGCTGGACGATCGGGATAGTCACGCACCAACTTCAACTTGGAGACATGAACAGTTGGAAATAGCCGGTACTCGGAGCCCTGGATTTCCAGACGTGCTGCATGATCGTCGATCATCTCCGCGACGCGGAAGGGACCGTGCCACATGTGCGCCAGCTTGCGAGCGTACCCGACTTTGACGCGGTCGATGTAGAGCCACACGCGCGTACCGGCCTCGATGCCGTGGGTGGTGGCCTGCTCGGCCGCGGCTTCGGCGCGCTCGGCTATTGCGGCCTTAAGGAGGTCGTTCACTTGTGCCCTCGCATGTTGGTAATGGCGCTGGATGTGATACCTCCACCTTCGGGGCTCCACGTCTTGCCTCCGAGTGCTGCCGACGGCGATCGTCGCCTCAAGCGTTGAGCGGGGATCCCAACCATGTACAAGGTAGAATGGCGTCTCTTTCCTCACTCGGTCTTCTGTGGTGTTTAACGCGAACGTCAGCCTCTCCGCGTAGTCATCCCAATCCTTCTGTTGTTCATCCGCAACGAACATCTTGATGGCGCGTGTGATAGTTTGCACCATGCGCTCAGCAGTTCCGTTGGCCTGTGGCCTGTATGCCATGGTGGCTCGCTGGCGTTGTCCAACGATTCGGTTGAATGCTTTGAAGAAATCGGACATGAACCCAGGCTCCCGGTCGTGGCGAATAGCCTCGCTAGCGCCGAATCGCCTGAAGACGCTCGACTCATACGCTTCAGCGATGGTTTGGGCCGTCCGCGATGAGCTCGCTTTTGCAATGACGAAACCGGAGAATAAATCTACCCAGATCAAGAGTTCTGTGTTGCCTCGATAAGACTTGGGCAACGAAGGGATATGGTCCATCGCTACGACCTGGAACGGGTATGTCGCCCGGATGTTCCCAGGCGAAGATCCTCGTATGGTGGGTCTACCTTTACCAGTCTCACAGTCGGTGCACTCGCCGACGTATTGCTGAACGTCGCGGTACATGCCTCGCCAATGGAAATATCGTTTCACCCGCTGGTACGTTCGACCTATTCCTTGGTGTCCTCCTTCCAAGCTTGCGTGGTAATGGTGCAGTACGTCGCTCTTCAGGGTGTCAGGGATCACAAGCCGCATCAGCTGTCCGCGATCTTCGGCCGAGTCACTAGCAGGTGGGCAGTAATACAACAAGTCGGAGTCGTCAACCTCGTACTGATCGCTCAGCAGGCTGTAGGTCCTCATTTCCGCCTCGGTCAGCTCTCCGAACTCGCCTCTCAGGAATGCCTTGAAGTGGAGGATCCATGTTTCCTCGTCCTGAGCAGTCTTGATGCGTTCCATTCGCATCCTCTTAACGACCTCTTCGTTGACCACCTCTTTCGACTTGTTGGCTGAGCGGCGCCCCCGAGTGGTTACTGCTGCGACCTTCGCGACCTCTTCTGACTCCATTGGTCTCAAGATCTCTGCCAGCCGGTTTAGGTCTTTGAGATCCTGCGTCGTCGACTCCGTTTGCACTCGTACGCCTTCTTCTCGCTGTAAGGCCGTCCCTGCCAGGAAATCGGCACTCCGGTTCCAGTCACGTTTGACATGAAGATACTCTGTGCGGTCCCAAGATTGAAGTCGGTCCAGTGCCTGCTGACGCAGGAGTTGTAAGCCCGGTGCTTTGCAATCAATCTCGCCCGTCAGTTGCCTGATTACGAGGTTGGAATCTCCGCAGATGACAAGTCGACTTCGACCTTGGGTTTCCAGGAGATCCAGCGCTAGAAGGAGGCCGCGGTACTCTGCTTCGTTGACTGTGAGATCTTGGCGATATTCGGAGGCTGCGTTCAGTATTTCCCACTCGGGAAGCTGCCAGACTACGGCACTGAAAGCTCCTCCTCCTCGTTTGGTCCGCGCGGATCCGTCGAAGCTCACCACTAGCAGTCGCTCTTCCGGGAGCACTGTTGGCACCGGCATTGCGGTTGACTTGAGAGTTTTCTTCTTTGGTGCGATGGCACCCAACGCTTCGTCGACTTGGTCTCGAGGTGTAATGCAAGCCGCCAACGTTCCAAGAATCTCCTCTTCGCCTTTCGAGCACTTGACGATTTCTAGTGTCCACGGAGAGAGTATCGCTGCCCACTGTGCGAGCCGGCCCTGCAGGCCGTGCGATCTCCACAACCAAGCCATTGTTGTATGCCGCGTTAGTACCTTCACTGGTCGCCCGATCAGCATGTTGAAACAGTTGTCTAACGCCCTCAGTAGCGCCAAGATTTCCTTCTCTGCTACGCTGTAGTTCAGCTCGTTGGGCTTCAGAGTTCGACTGCAGAACTTCGTCGGATGAAATGTTCCATCATGGTCTTGGACCAAGGCGGCGGCGACCGCCCATTCCCCAGCATAGATCACCAGCACTGCTGGCCGATTCTTGTCAAAGTGCTTGAGGAAAGGCATGTGTGAGAGCTTCGTCTTCAGGGTCTTGAAAGCAACGACGGCCCGCCCCCATGTCGGATCTTCGTGTAGCTGATCCTCTGGTGGCATGGCATGGAAGTCTGTCTCTCGCAGTTCGTAGAGCGCAGCGGCGTAGACCGCAAAGTCTTCGATGAACCGGTGGTAGTAATTCAAGCTCCCGAGGAAGGACTGAAGCCCTCTAAGCGTGCGCGGAAATGGCAACTGCACCAGCTCGTCCAAATTCTTCGGATGCGCTTCGAGTCCTTCAATGGTAACCTGGTGTCCCAAGTATTCTACCCGACGACGCCCCCAGTAACTCTTGGGAACGCTGATGGATAAGTTCCATTTGTCGCAAGCGTCGAGCAGCCTCTTTACTTTTGCGCACAGTTCTTCCCACGATCCACTGGTGACCAGGATGTCATCAATATATGAGCGCCTCCCTAGTACCGATGACCTCGTGCTTACATCCGGTACCCCGCTAGTGAAGACGTCTCTAGGAGGCGTGTCTTCGCCGGGGGGTTCCATGTCAGTGCTCTCAAGCGCCGCTGGAGCGATCTTCATGAATCCGTACAGCGTGTTGTCGATAAGCCTCTGGTAAATCTGGGGCGCGTTCTTCAGTCCGAAGGGCATTCGGTTCCATTCGAAGAGCCCGAACGGAGTGATGAAGGCTGATATCTCGCGAGCCCTTTGGGTCATCTCCACCACCCAGAATCCACTGGCCATGTCGAGCGAGCAAAACCACAGCACTTTGTCAAGGTCTTCGAGCAGGTCGTTCACGATGGGCATCGGGTACACCATGAGTTGGGTCAGGCTGTTAACTAGTCGGTAATCGATGCACAGCCTGATGTCGACTCCGTTCTTCTTCACGATCACCACGATGGGCGAAGCCCAGGGTGACGTCGACGGCTGGACGATCCTCGCCGAGAGTAACCCCTTGAGAAGCTCGGCGACCTTCTCGCGGAACTGCGGCGGAACTCTTCGGACACGTTGTGCAACCGGCTTCGCATTGCCGACATCGATGTCACACACCGCTCCTTTGGCTTTTGGAGGGAGTGCATTCCCTTTTCCCATCAGCAAGTGCCGTTTATCCCAGATTATTGATCGCAACTGATCGATCTCTTCGATCGTGTTGACGCCGGGGTCTCCAACCTGAATATCCTCGATCTTCACTTCGTCCGTGCCTGGCGTGACTTCTGGCAAGATTGCCATCTGAGCTTCGATATCTTCAGCGAAGAGCTCGCCGCCCTTGTGGTAGTAGACTGCCTCGTCGATCTGTGGTGACTGCTCTCTGGTCTGTTCGTTTCGATCCTCCTGAGTGGGAACTATGTGATTCCCAGCGCTTCGGACTACTGCTGCTACCGCCGGTGATGGCCTCTCGAGGATTCCTTCCGGAGTGGGGTATGACACCTTCTCAGTCTTCGGTACTTCGTCGTCTCCCGCATCATTATCGCGCGATTGTTGGTCCGTTGTAGCACTGTAGGCAAGATTCTGCCACTCGCGGTATCTATTTGACCCGACGGACACAAAGCCCGGCAGACGTGGTATGTGTCCTCCTGATATCCAGATCCCAATCCGCTGCAGGCGGTTAAGCTTGACTTCTTCTTCACCGACATTGGTGATCCTGATGTAACGGGTGCGGCCCAAGCCTTTGGCGACCGTTGCGACCCAGTTCTTACCGCGTGTAACCCACAACACTTGCTTGTCTTCCGGCGATGGTCTGGTCATGACCTCGGCGAAATCACCAGGTGCTATCGACAGAAATGAGTCGGGAGTGACCAGACGTGCTTTAGAACCGAAGAGCTGGCGTCTTCCCTGTAGTCGGATCCTTACTTCGTCTGGGAGACAGACTGACCCGTCGGCCAGGTCGAGTCGGACGCCGGCCGGTACCATGAAGTCCATCCCCAGGATGGCATCTTGCCCTGCAAGACGGCCCACCCACACTTGGCAGTAGTACACCAGAGATCCTGCCAGGGTGACCTTGATCTTCGTGCGTCCGTCCGTCATGTACGTGTTCTCTCCGATCCCGACACATTCTTGACGCTGACTCCCGTCGACGTAACATCCTACCTTGCGAGCGAAGTCGGTGTCTAGGATCGAGACTTCCGCGCCTGAGTCGAAGAGGATTTGCGCTTTCTCATTGTTGATCTTCCCGGTGGCCTTCGCCTGCTTGAACCACTTATCAGGAGCGTGGTGTTTCCAGTAGCCGCGGGATTCTCCCGGCAGCAACTCTACGGTCATCGTCGCGGACTGACGACTGAATTCATCATTCAAGCGTAGACTGGATACGGTAGCCAAGTCGGGGGTACGTAGATCACATGCATTACCATCCTTGGAAGTTAGCTCCACGCTAACTGCATCTCGGGATGATCGTTCCACATATGCATAGATGCAAACTTCAGACCGCTCGTCCCGCACTGGATTCCAACCCAGCGAGCGTCCTAGTTTAACATCTTCTCGGCGTTGGCGGGCAACATGCCGGCGTGCTTCGCTGGATCGTACCATTGACGGACGAGGTTGTAGAACTCTTCCATCGGACAACGGCCAATGTCATGAAGCTCACCGCAGCCGCGGCAGACGAAGAGGCAGCGGTCGGTCGGGTGTCCACGCTTCCCGCATTTCTGGCACGTGAGCCGTCTCCAACATCCCAAGTCTGTGTGTTTTTGGGATCCGCAGTGCGAGCAGCGCTCCCGGCGGAACTTATCAGGTCCTGAATTCGGGGTGGCCTGTCCGTTCGGGAGGCCTGGCTGAGTTTGATCACCCTCGGCCCACCCTTCTCGCATTCGATCTTCGCGGGCTGGCGTCAGGCTCTTCGACACTTGGGACTCCTTCTGAGGCTCTGTGGCGGTCATGTACACACGACGAAGATCACCGTCATCATCCGAAGACCCTGAATCACTCCCAGAGCTGTTGTTGTCGACCGCCACTTTCACCGTTCGAACTGCTCGTGACGCAGCTGCCGGCTTTGGGGTTGAGGGCGGTGGGACCGGCTTCGGCCGATACTTAGGCCCTGGCTTCTTTAGCCGCGCTTCAGCTCGCTGTAAGGCACGCAGGGTCTCTTCCAACGCATCTGCGTCCCCAAGACGTAGAGGTATGAGACGGGCTCCTAGGTCCGGATCTTCGAGGGTATCGATGAAGTGCTCCACGTGTTCCCGGCGGACTTCCGCCGTGCCGTCTTTGACCTTGATCTTCGCGCGGAGGGCTGCAACATTCAAGCGGAAGAGATACTCCAACGGTGTCTCGTCAGGGCGGCGACGCGCGTGGTAGTATTGGCGAGCTACTGATGTGCCGCGCCCACAGTATTGCACCTGGAAATGTTCGTACAAGTTTGGCCAGGATCTGCGGGTTGATCGGCTCAGCTGCCGGTACCAGTTGCGCGCAGGGCCTGTCAGGAGATTACCGAATACGAGGCAACGCTCATCTTCATCAGCTTGATCTCGGCTGAAGGCTGACTGTGCTTTGCTTAGCCACGCTCTCGCCCCATCCTCGTCTCCGTCCCTGCCGGAGAACTCTTTGAGGTCGGAGACCGCTGACGTCCTCATACGAGGGGCCGTCAGTGCTGGCGTGGTCGCAGTCGCTACTACGCGGGTGGTCATCGGGCCGCCGTCGAGATCGTCAGGATCGTACTCATGGCTTGAGTCGGCGGACTCCATGTCCACGTCTGAGTGACCTGCGTTGGGTGTTGTCGCAACCGGATCTTGGCGTCGAGATCCCAGGATCGCTGCAAATTGTTCCATCAGGGTGGCGATCTGTGGGTCTCCTGCGCCAATGTTCGTGATTCCGCCAACACCTGCCTGCTGTGCAGCTCGCGGCTGCCTTGTCGGCTCCCAATGTTGACCAGTGTAGGCCAGTGGCGTTGGTCGTGGATGGAATGTGGATACGACAGCGGGTCCAAGCGACATTCGCGTGGGTTCGGACGAGGATCTAGAGCTGGAACCTGAGACTCCAGTCTGGTAAGGCGAAGACTCTGCTGACACTCTTCCAGCAGATGTCGCAGCCGGCGGTGCCTTGACTTGACCGACCAGCGGTCGCAGCAGATCCTGGAGCTTGTAATAAGCAGTCTTGATCTCCTCGGTTGTCATCTCAAAGACTTCGTGCGCTTCAAACGGCCCCGCAACCAGTCCGGCATCCTCCAGGACGCGTAAGGTTGCTTTGACGAGATCCAGCTTCGACGTCCCGGTCGTCGGAGCGGGGATCGGGCCTTGAAGATCACTGAGGAGCCTTAGCTGCAAGAGCTGCATCAACGGATCCTGGTCTAGGAACTCGAACAACTCATGGCGCTGAGCGGCGAACTCCAGCTCGGCATCGCTTCTGGATCGCCACGTCGATCCTGTGACGGGCTGGGATTCCGGATCCGTTAGGCCCGGAGCCCGCAGCTTCTTGCGGGTACTGGCACTCCTGGTCGTCTTCTTCGACGTCGGCTTAGTCGTCGACTTGGGTGCGTCTTGACGAGGCTTTCTGCCTCGGTCGGGTCGAGTTAGACCCGATGGCGGGTCCTGCAGGGTAGCAGGACCCGCAATTGCCCCTTTCGGGGCTACAGGGGGGACTGGACTCTTCTCTTCGAATTCGTCCTTAGCTACGTCGTCAGGCGTCCCCCCGGAGACCTGACCTTCGCAGGGTCTGGTTGATTCTTGATTCACCAGCGTCGACCCTGAATCCGCTAGTGGAAGAGCCCCTGGCTCAGTCTTGACTGTCGCATCACTCCCAGAGCTGGAAGATCCGGGCATGCGCACCATTGTGGTGGGGTGGTCCTCCCGAAAACGGAGGGACCAGTCACCAACGCGCCCGACACCGGCTGTCGGAGGGGTTACCCCGGTAGATGTAGGAAAGAGTCACGTTGTGTACCCGCCGGTGGGCGGTTGCGATCTTCACGGGTTCTGGTGGATGTGTGGAGGCAAGGCTGAGGGGCTCGAAGCCGCGGCGTGGATGCTCTTCACTCCGCGGTGGTGGGTTGTGCGGCAGTCGATAGGTGATCGGCGGCCGCTGCGCAGGATCCTAGTCCTGGCGCGCCAAAGGATAGATGTGGCTGGCGATCCTCGCCTGGCCACCCAAAGTGTAGTCCAAAGTCCTTTGTTAGTCTTCTAACCCTCTTATCGGGCGTGGAGTTGGGGGGAGTTGGTCGAGCAGAGGAGAACAAGGAAGACGTCTTGATGCCCCAAGGTGAATTCTCGACTGACTGTTTACCTACGTGTCTGTGCCTACCCATCCTTGTACCTGCTCCTGCACGCCTATGTACCTGTTGTGTGTGAAGATCATCTGGTCCGAGTTGCGTAATCAATGCCAGGGCCGATGCGCGTGCCGTCATCAAGCGATCCCTGGAGGACCCACGAATGATGGCTGGATCCTCGGGTCCCCTCCTGAGGTGGTCCACACAGATGAGTGTGTACACCTTTGGACACTTGCCGCCGTTGCCGTAGTCGTTGCCGATCTTCCCATCAGGAGCGCGCGGATCTTCGCTTTTCCCCAGCGCGCTCCACCACAGTAGTGTCAATTCTCAACTTGACGTTGAAGGCGTTGGAATAAAAATTTACTCGTCGTGCGTGTTTACTCTAATATTCTGGCCGCATCTCGACAAAGAGTCAATCGCTTGTAGCGTTCTTCACAGCTTTGGAGTGCGGGAGTCGTTTGGATATACAGTACGACAATCGCATTTAGGCATTTCGTAGTCGAAGATAAAGCTGGCAGGGGCTAATGCACGCAAGTCGAAGATTGAGCGATAAATGACGTGAATTATTTTGAAGCATCACTCAAACCTACCATTAATTTTGAAGTAGCATCGCGATTAGCTTCTAGATTTTGGTATAATTCTGAATTGGACAGTCAGAGCATTATCGAAAGCGCAGACATGTTTTTCTTTCCGTTGTGGAAATACGTTGCAAATCATCGTGTGGCAGAATGATAGACAACAAGATGACGCATACGAATTGATGGAAAACTCACAGAATCCAAGATCTAGCAAATCCCTATAAAAGTGGAGACAGCCTGTCTACTAGCTTAACGCAGCGCTGTTTATGGTTTCCACAAATCAATTCATAAACAACGAACCATCTTGCTTCTGGTGCACGTATGGGTGATAAATGGATCAACGGTAACGTTCACAGAATCCAAGGTCTAGCAAAGTCATAAGATGAATAAGACAGCTTCTCTACTACGTTAACACGGTGCGGTTGACGTTCTTGACCATCAAAATCATAAAAATCAAGCTAAAGTGGTTTTACCCAACGTATGTGCAGTGCAGGCGGTATATGGCATAAGCTCACAGAATCCAAGCTCTAGCAAATACATAAAATACTGAAGACAGCTTTCCTGGTAAGCAGAAGAAGAGCGGATGATGAATGCAGCAAACCAATTCATAAACATTGAACCACTTTACGTCTAGCTCACGCATATTAGATTGCACGAAATAGAGCCACCAGAACTGCGTTTGGCAAACAAAATCATAAACATCAAAGGATCTTTCTTCTACTGACCCCATATGCAATGAAGGAGTTAATCGGACGCGTTGGTAAAGAAGCTCACAGAATCCAAGGTCTAGCAAAGTCATAAAAGACTGAAGTTTGCTTGTCTGCTGTGTTAACATGGCGAGTCTGACATTATTGGCAAACAAAATCATAAACATCAAAGGATATTACCCCTAGTACAGTGCAAATTCAATGGAACACATATCATGTTCCAAAGTTCCGTAAATATCTAACAAAATCATAAATACCAAGCAATTTTGCTTCTAGCAAACACATATACACTGGACGACTAGAATGAAACATAAATATAACATAATGGGGGTAGCAGATGGTACCCCCGAATTACGATGCTACCCCCGATGTTACCCCCATTTTCTTTACTTATCTTACTATTAATAGAACTTCTAAGTACCATTATTTGTATTTATTTTCATTTGGGGGTAGAAGGGGTAGTATTATCAAAGAGTTTTGGAAGAAATTGACAAAAACGCAAAATTGTGAATCATAAAAAAAAGAAAAAAAATGTGTATAAGGAACTTGACCAAAAATGCTACCCCTTCTACCCCCGTGGCATTTTGTGTCTGTTATCGCCACTACAGCTTGCTTAGTATTAGAAATGCTCAAAGGAGTATACTACACCCATGCTCCCCCATTGCTACCCCTTCTACCCCCGTGGCATTTTGTGTCTCTTATTACTGTCTAGATCAGCTGTGATTGCAAAATATTGAGAAGGTTTACGCTGCCCCATGTTATGCCAATGGAACACCTTCTGCCCCCGTGATTTCAGTTGGTATTGATTATACTATCTAGACTGCTTCTAATATCAAAAAAATCATAAGATAGATGCTACCCCGCAAATTTTATGACACTGCATTTATAAATAGGATCGCAAACTCTGCTCCAATATCTCTTTGGAATAGCATTTCAATAATATACCATGCGATTTGCGCTCGTGGATAAATGGTTTCACGATCAGACTGAAGGCTTTCATCGACATGATTTTATGATGTTGGGCGTTGCAAAACTCTATGAAATTACAAAATAGCTGCTTCATAGGCATTTCATAGACATTTTTATCATCCAACTCTGTCAATCTCTCCAAGCAGTCGATTAAGAACTTGATCGGAGTTGCAGCTTGAAGTTGCTTCAGCTCTTGTTTGTATGAGGTTTGTGGTGTGTCTTGCGGATGCCAACCATCATCGATCGTTACATGATTCACCAACCAATGAAAGATATGCTTACCGGCGTTGATGTTATCTAATGTTGCCCAGTATCTGTTGAAATATGATCTATTGCCAATCATCATATTATTTGTTTCAAGGCATAGTGACCGACGATCAGATTCTTCGATAAAGCTGGCGAAATCATTATTTGAGATTACGATGTAATTGCAGAAATCACTAAGAGTAACTGGTTCCTTTCCCTTGTATTCAATTTGAACCTCGTCAGCTGTAATCAAGTTCTTGAACTTGTTCATCACCGCCCGATCAGAGTTGTCTACTGCTTCATCTAGAACGCACATAATCATCGACTGACGAATGGAATTGAAACGACCAGTGATAAGATCCATCCGAGGTGTAGTAAGTGATAAGTTAGGGCCCAAGACATATCTATTGAAAACGTCGAATGCCGCATTTTTCCCGCTACCTTGCTTACCTTTGATGATTATCACTGTTCCGGTCTTTTCCATAGGATTTACTAATATATGTTTGAAGTACTTTAGCAAGTAGTTATACACTGCTTCATCGTTATTAGCGATAACGCTTTTCAAATGAGTTAGCCACACATCCACGATGCTATTATCGACCACAAAATCGTTCTCATATTTGTGTAGAAGCCCACTGAATAGATTGAAATTTTTTCGTTTGGATGAATCGTCGCTGTCAAATGCGCCATATGGTTCGAGGACCACTTTCTTGTAGTTAATGCTCTTCTTAACGGCTAGAAGAATATCTAAGAGCTTGAGACTGAAGATCTCGTCCTTGTACTCAATATCAAATTTATACTCCTTTAATTGTCCTATCCCACGAGGGACAAATCGAATGGATGCCACATATTGGCGCTTGTATTTCGTCTCATTGATCTCTTTAACATAGAACATAGCATCACCATTGTTTTCAACTCTGATTATCGTTTGACGAAGAAGCAGCGCCAAATCTTCCACATTATACGCTTCGTCATCGTTCATGAGCAAGGTATTGAACTCGATATCATTCGTATCTCTAATCACATTAGCATCTATTTGCTCAATATTTGCACACAGCTGCTGAAAAAGTTCTGCTTTGATGTCATCGATGCGCTTTTGCTCAGCATCAGCGAGAACTTTGGCGGATTGGCCACCGCGTTTGCTAGTGCTTGGGTAAGCTAAGCACCACGCTTGGTAGCCGTCTTTGTCTTCCTTCTTGACAACTTGCCTGATGGTTCCAAGAGTACATGGCTTGTCAACATCGATTCTCAACTCATTCCAGCATCGTTTTGCTTCACGCTCGTTGAATTGGTCAGAGAAGTCGCGTAGCAGCTTGATCCAGGTGCTGAAAGCAACGGTTTTGTCTAGCTCACTGCAGTTATATAACGCATATGCTGGCTTCATCCATTTGTCATAATCATTGAACCACTTCCGTGGTAGGAGTTTAATGAGATCGTAGTACTTTTGGCTGATTTCAATATCGAGTTGACGATCGCCAATCATTTCAACATTTGACCTATGTAATATAGGACTCATGGTACAAGTATTCTTCTTACACTGATAGAGAGCTTCGTGTAGCTCTTCGGGTATATCAACTGGTTCTACATCATTCACAACTTCATAACGTTCACCAGCAAACACACACCCGTTATCGTTTCTGACATCAACGCCTGGTAAAATGTTGGCAGATGTCTTAAATCGCTCATCGTATTTGAAGTAATAATGATATCCACCACTGCAAGTCCTCACCTTGTATGTATGGTAGTCATCGAGATCAATATCAACATCAAGTAGGGAATCCATCCCGTTCTTATTCTTTTTGATATCAACATCAATCACAGTAATCCCAGATCGTTTGCCAGTTTGTATACCCCAATTCTTGGATTTTCCAATTGCTTGGCATTTGGAGAGCTTCTGCCAGCCACTTGGCATCGATACTACATTCTTAGATCCGTCGCTATTAAATTGAAGCTTCACAATGAACTTTATTAAACTCATCGCTGATTGTCGCTGTATATATTATATAAAAAAATATAATCACGATGAATTTTCAATTTTTTGTTGTCTAGCGTGTTCAAGCATCCGCTGGAATTTCAAAAATGTCGAATGCTTCTGTGTTTTTCTGTGATTCGAGATATTCTGATAGAAATATCGCCCGCCACATTCACATTGGATGCTTTCTTTAAGTTTGTCGGCGTTTTTTTCACGCCATGATTTAACTAGCTCTCGATTTCTCAACTTTCTATCCATCTCAGTGTTTCTTATATTTTGTAATATATTATCACTATTATTTTTTGTTACCCTATATAGCGAGACCTCTCATCATGACAACACAACTAAACTTTGGCAAATACAAAGGAAAGACAATCGAAGAAGTCTTTGCTGCAGATCGGAATTATTGTGCGTGGCTACTACCGCAAGAGATCCTGATCGGGCAGTCACCGGAGATTAAACAGTTTCTAGAAGAAAAGTTGAAAGACTCGGACATAACCACGACACTGAACTGGGGAAAATACAAAGGCAAGTCGATCAAATGGATTCGCGATTGCGATAAGGGATACTTCGATTGGCTATTGAAGAACAAATATGTGGAAGAAAACTGCCCTGCGCTGAGAAAAGCTCTTCTGGAACTGGAATAGCGCAGCTGGATGTGCATTTGCCGAACGGCCGAGGTAGATGAAGTACGAATTAGCTCCAACATCATCGCAATGCACAGCACTCAGAATTTCGCGGTCTTGCATTTCTCGTGAAAATTCTCGATCCAATGAATCTTCGTGACTGGAGAATCGACGTTTTTTTCTCTCAGCGGTAATCTTTGCGTGCAGTAGCTTGCATTGAATCACTTCGTTGCATTGTAAACAAATGCAAGCGCCCAGTGCATGATTATGGTGGTCTCGATATCAGTGGGCGCGAGTGTGCACACCTCTTCCTTGCTCGTTGAATTGTACATCTAGTGTTTGCATCCATCAAATAATGTATGTACTCAACTCTGTTTAAAAAATGTTCCAGACGGATTGAGCGGTCAGGACTGACACATGCACCAGTTCTGGATCATAGCACACAACGTAGAGCTTTTCGCAGCGATTTAAGTCTGCAGTGATCGTCGCCCTCGTAGTATCACCCATCGATGAGACGCGTCGGAAGTCCACCAAACAGTAGTCGCTCAGCTGAAGCAACGAATACGGACCACCAGGAGCAAATCGACCAATATGCTCATCCAACTTGTTGCCTTCTCGCAATAGCTCGATGCCCCAAAAGTCATCCCCGCAATCAACCGTGAAATCAATAAATCCCGTCGATCCAAACAAGGCACCGACATCTGCAGATGTCACATAAGTGCTTGGTGTACATCGGTATGAAGCTTTAAAAAACTCCATTTGCCAAGCTCGCTCCAGAGGGATGTCATTTGACAATGTTCGACCGAGTGTCTTCCGAATGCTGTCGTAATTGATAGCTCGGATAACACGCGCGATCATTTCCTGAAGAGTCTTCGGACCATGAAGGGCGCGCTCAATATCACCAACGCGCATCTTGACGAAGTATCGCCACATGACTGGTGACGAAAATTCGATCCGATCTGTAGTTTGGACTAAAATTCCTCTTCGAATGCATAGGTCAACAATGGCAGCGTCCGACCGGGTGCTTACTCCGTAAACAAGGCGTTCCAAGCCGTGAAGTTCTTCGATCTGGAGTGTCTCCAATACCTTCACTGCACGTGTTGATATCAGAGCTTTAAACAGCTGGTGATCCTCGTGTTCTTGCATTGACCCGTGTTCCAACATACCAATCCATTCTTGAGCGGATGGAAGCACACCGCCGCTCGCCACACGTGAGCGATACACTCCATTCAGCGTACGTATAGCAGTGACGCAGAGACCAACGTGACCACCAGTCAGCAGTGCAAGAAGCGCAAAAAATTGCGTCGCAGAACCTTGAAGGCACTTGAAGCCACGAAACCACTTCGTCACATACTCCTCAATTTCGTCGATACCGAAGTTTAGATGTTCAATGCCCAGAGTCAATTCAGGAGGAATCTCGACAGGAGTCGAAAGCTGGGTATACTGAAGATCTGAGCCATACGCTGCAAACATCAACACTCGAATACCGGTATCCTTGTTGTTGAGAACACGTTTAACCAGTTGCCAAAACTCTGCAGACTTTCGCCTTGGGGAAGTAGCGCCAGTCTTGTAAAGCACCTGCGCTTCATCCACGACGAGGTATACCGTGTATCCGTTTAGTGGAAGCGACTTGACACGACTCCACTCCACCTTGCACTCTTGCTTGAACACGTCGTGGAAAGTCTCGTCGTCTGATATCGCGAGTAAGGAAAAGCTTGCAACAACCACCTTTTTCTTTTGCTCTTTGCTTCTGTTCACCAAGTCTCGGCTGACCAATGCTGCCAGAGAAGATTTACCCGTCATCGGCGGACTTTTGACCAGCAGCACATGCTTCTCGATGAGTCGGTTGATAACAACATTGGTCAACGAACTCCGAGATAACGTTCGCTCATCTTGCAGATCAACGCTCTGCAGCATCCCAGAGATAGTGAGAGAGAGTGCTGCGTTTTTTTTGTGGAACTTGGGAACTCGGTCCCGCATAGTGTATAAAACCTACAATGATCATAATTGTTGATGTGACATCAGTTCGGTGACATGGAACTGGCTCAGATCAGTTTTTGGAACTTACGCACTTCGTGATTTTAATAACTACAATCACTCTGGTGATACATTAGGATTACGTTAACTTGCGCGATCTTTCTCTAAGCGTACGCTAGTGGACGGACGTAATGGATTATGTTACCTCGTCCGCTCAACCTGTGCATAAAATGGCATCGAGCGTACCCCTAGACCCCCTTAGAGACCACGTTAATGTACCATGTATTACAGTGCAGTGCGAGGCCGCTCGAGATGATGTGAGCCTTCCAGCCCATGCATCTGCTCAACCGTAGCACACCGGCGGTACACGTGGCTTGCCCAAAGCATGTGAATGATAGGGACTGAAGCCAGAGGCTCCTGCCGATCCCATCATGACCTCCCCATGTTCGCTTGGCCGTCAGTTCTCATGACTAGTACTGTACAGATCAACCAGACGCTCTTCGACGGTCTCCGATAAGCTGAGGCTCTGGTCCCGACCCGGTGCTGAGTGCCGTCGAAGCACGCGATAACGCCCGCACACTGCGGCAATGACCAACACCGAGCGCTCCGTGCGACCCACAGACAGCGCACTCATCGAGACGGCTATATGCGCAGCCAAGATGCTTGACTGGAGCTCCGTTTTGCGTCGTCAGCATAGCTTGAGTACATCCTCCTCGCAGGTTCTCACCACGCCAAGGCCAGAACCTGTCGTCTCGAAGACTCGAGAAGGCAAGACTTTCGTGAGCGCCGACAGCGTCGTCGCGTGCTCCGTTACTGAGCTGCTGCAGGTTCTGCGGACGCGTTCGAACGAGGTGTACACCATGACGATGCGCGAGCTGTACGGGCGAAAATTCGTGTTTGGACGGATCGCGCACTCTGTCGACGAAGAAACGCCGCTGTCAGTCGACCCGCTGGCGAACGTAGACGTCAAGATTGCGAAGTTCGCGGGGCGTCATGCGCTCGCGCGCAACGAACAATGGTGTTTCGTGGAAGGTCTGCACTCGCTTCCAGCTGATTGTGGGGTCGATACGAAGGGCTTCGCAGTCACGAGGACGTCAATGAACCCTGATGATGTGCTCGTGGGTCGTCCAAAGAGGCCAGTGGGTGTGCTTCATGACGTCAAAGTTGCCTACGTCGTCCTGCCTGCACCGGGAGACGACGAAGCGTTCGGGCCACCTTCGGTCCTGGTGAGTTTCAAGGCAGAGGTCAGTACCACCTCTGCTCGGAAGGAACCGGAAGCGGAGACAGGGCCTCTTCCGTCGCGCAATCGAGCAAAGCTGTGGCGCGGAATCTCCCAGCGAGCGCTGACAGCTCGGGTGAAGGAAATGGCTGGGACGATGCAGGTGTTCCCTCGAGTAATTAGGCGCCGCCGCCTCTGTGCACAGGTCTTCATCAACGTCAAGGAGTTTCGCCCGTCGAACACCAGCTGTGTTTGCTGCTCGCAGCAGCTACCCGTCGTCATGAGTCCTCACAAGAAGCAGTGCCATTTGTGCGGTTTTTTCGCGTGCAAGCGCTGCTCTTCACTTCACGCCGTAATCCGGGGCGTCTCGGTTCGCGTCTGTAACGACTGCATGAAACGGGTAGACGACGCCATCTACGACAACCTGCCGGCAGGGAAAATGGCTCCTGCAACTGTTGTCCCCTGACATGTCAGCGCCATCTGGAAAGCTAGAGCGACTTCTTCGAGATGCGCTAGCTGATCCAAACGAACGACAAGCGGCCAAGACTGTGATCCGAGCCATAGTTGACCTCGAGAGTGATACGGAGCTAATCGACCTCAGTGATGCAAGTCCCGACGAGAGCTATCTGCATGCTCTACACCGACTGAGCGATTGCTCAGACACGGATTCGGTGGCATCGTACGAGCTCGCAAACCCAACCATGCGTGACTATCCAATCGAGTATGCGGAAGATGCAAAGCCTGAAGATGCTCCACGGTGGCCGGTCCCATCAGACGACGCGCAGCGACTGGAATGGTACGAGGGAGTTAAGCCCAGTCTTGACAAAGTCATGAACCGCCCCGAGCTTGAGCTCATATGCAAGCTCGCTAGCAAGGAGTTGGGGTGCCCAGGGACCGGAGTTACCGTGATCAGCGGCGATACGCAGTTCGTGCTTGCCAGCGACATCGAGCAGCAACGAAACACTTCCATCTCAAGGACCCACACGATCTGCGCGCACACAATCCTCGAAAAGCGCCGTCCGCTGCTGGTGCCGCACCCAGAGGCCGACGTGCGTTTTTCTAGGACCGAGGATATCCGCTCGTTGGGGTTCCGCTTCTACTTCGGCTTTCCAATTACGTCCAGCGATGGCGTGGTGATTGGCACGTTCTGCAGCATCGACTTCAAGTCTCACTCGGTAACGCAGACGCAGTGTACTCGGTCGTCTCTCGTCTCGCGCGCTGCGCCTCCCGGATCGTGCAGCAGGAGCTTACGCTAGCAGCAGAGGACCCGCTCGTGTAAGTTGAAGTACATCGTAGATCACCGAAAGCTTGCATGTGTGCTGACCAATTCGCGTGACGCAAGCTGACGCTGACCGCGTCTATGTGGCGAGACGCGTTGCGTACGAGTATATTCCACGAGGCATGTAGAGGCCTGTCCGATATAGTGTCTGCAGCCACCACAAATGATACTGTGAGAATTAGGCAGAGGGTGCTCCGGTGTGGTGATCCGACGCGCCTGAGGGGAGAGCAGCACCTTCCCTTCCCGGCGGAGATGAGGCGGCACGCGATCTGCGATGCAGGCCTATCACGCCGTGCTTCAGGCTCCACTGTGGGCTCCTAGAGCCGGTCCGCGAGGTGTTCCTCATCGCTTCAAAGTGAGGCTGCAGACAGGCTCGGGCAAGTCCTGTCCAAGAGTGGTGCGCGGCGACCGGTCTCTGCTGCTCGTCAGGCCGCCGCCGCCGTGCAGACGAGCTGTTGGCGTGCACGCGGCCGGTGGAAAGAGCAGCCAAGTGCGCCTCTCGCGGCCGCGCTGACTAGCGACCAGGGACCATGAACCCGCCGCAATCGCCGCAATCGCCGGCCCCGCTCGCTCATTCCGTCTTTCGAGAGATTCGCTCCGCCGGCCATGCCGACGTCGTCCATCACGAGCAGTGGCGTCTTCGGCAGCGACTCGGGCTACGACCAGCGCCGCCGCCATGTGAGGCTCACGGACCGCAAGCTGCTCGACGTGGCGATTGGCGCGGCTAGCGACGCCGATTGGGACGCGCTCGTGCGCCACGCCAAGGCGCAGACCGCGGCGCCAGGCCAGGGCCGCGACTTCGCCGTGTCCGTCGACAAGACCGGCGGAAAGACGACCGTCTCAGCCGCGGGGGTCGTCGCCTGCTCGGTGGCCGAGATGCGCCAGGTGCTGCGCCCCACCACGAATGAGCTGTACACCACCACGATGCGAGAGCTCCACGGCGGCGAGTTCATCTACGGCGCCATCGTGCACTGCGTCGACGAGGAGGCCAGCGGCAGCCTGGACGCCAGCAGAAGCATCAGACCGATCGAGGCCAGCAAGAGCATTCGCCCAGCCGAGGAGCGCAGCAAGGGAGGCGTCGTGGTCGAGCTCGAGCCCGACGACGTGGACGTCAAGACCGTCACGTTCGCCAAGCGCCACCTGCTGGCGCGCAGCGAGCAGTGGTGCTACGTTGACGCACTACACAATGTCGACACTGGACGAGGAATGACGATGGGCTTCGCGCTCTCGAGAACCTCGCTACACCCAGACGACGTGTTCGTGGGCAAGACCAAGGCACATGTCAGCGCGCTGACCGATATCAACGTCAAGTACGCGGTGCTCCCCGTTGCGCGGACGCGGTCCAACTCGGACTCCAAGAGGTCTGGGGGCAGCTCTCCGTACGTCCAGGTCGTCTTCCTGGCCGAGTTCGACCAAGAACAGCACCGAACTACTCCTTCTCGGCGAGGAATCTTCACCACCAAGAAGTACACGCACATCTGGAACAGCGTGTCGGAGCGAGCGCTGGTGCACCGCCTCAAAGACATGGCAGCCAGCACGCAGCTTCTCGCGCAAATCGTGCGCCACCGCCGCCTCACCGCGCAAGTATTTGTGGACGTGCGAGCTGTCAATCCTCCAAACTCGCGATGCGTGTGCTGCACACGGCTGCTAACTGCCATCCTTGGACGCAACAAGAAGCAGTGCCACCTCTGTGGCTTCTACGTGTGCGAGTCGTGCTCGTCTCGTCACGAGATCCAGCGTGGCCGCGTCAAACGCTTCATGGTGCGCGTCTGCGAGCATTGCATGGAACGCGTAGACGACGGCATCTACGACCACTTGCCCTCGGCCGACTTGTCGCCCGCGAACATTGTGCGCGACAGTGATCCATCTCGCGACACCAAGGTGCTGCAGCGCCTGCTTCAAGATGTGCTCACCAAGGCATCCCCAGACCAGAAACCGGCGGTCAAGACTATTATCCGCTCCATCCAAGAACTGGAATCGCCGCCAAAGTACAGACGCTTGAGTGCATCAAGCCCCGATGACAAGTACTTGGACGAGCTCAAGCGTATCAGCGGTATGACCTTGTACGACCCTGATGCATTCCCGCTCGCCAACGCATCGACGCGCAACTACGCGATGGAAATGAAGCCCGCTGAGACTGTTGAGACCGTACCCACGGCACCAATGCCTGAAAATGAATCGCAGCGTCTGCGCTCGATCAACCGATCCAAATTGGACGACGTCAAGAACATCCCTGAGCTCGAGATCATGTGTGACCTTGCGCGGAGAGAGCTCGGTTGCTCTACAAGCCTCGTCAACTTCGTCGACAGCAAGGACCTGCATGTTCTGGCGTCGAATGCCCCAGCGCTGCAGAACCTGGTCTGTCCTCGAGAGCAAGCGCTGTGTGCTCATACTGTTATGACCAATGACCAACCGCTGCTGGTACCTCACCCTGAAGCGGATGTGCGGTTCTCGCGCCAAGATATTGTTCGCAACGGTGGCGTTCGCTTCTACCTTGGCTTCCCTATCACGTCAAGTGATGGATCTGCCATTGGCACACTTTGCTGCATGGACGAGCAATCGCACTCCGTTACCCAGTCGCAATACCAAACGATGGAGCGACTGGCGCGCAGCACTTCCAAAATCGTACAGCACCACCTGGGAAAGAACTAGGTGACTCGTGCTGGAATTGACTAGATGTTATGGATGGCTATCTAATGCACGCGTAAATGAATCCTATGAGCTTTCCTTACACTCACGGTGTACTACGAGCCGCTCTTCTTCTCCTTCGGGCTTCACGGCTTTTACTTTCGATAACCCGCGCAGCAGTATCTGCGAGCTTTGCCATCACAGCATAATGTGTCTGCGTCATCTCGCGGCTCTGGCTGTCGGCACAACAAAACACTCCAATAGTTGTGCGCTCGAAGCCATCTTTGACGGATTCCTTGTCCTTGGAGGTGCGCATCGCCACGCGCAGTGGAAAGCCGCAGTAAAAGCGAATGTCGCCTTTCGTGCGGGCTGCAATGTTCTGGAAGCGCACATCGGCTTCTGGGTGCTTCACGAGCAGCGGCTGCTCGCTCATGATCGCGTGCTGACAAAAAGACTGGTCACGGGACATTTTTCGGTCGCCTCAATTCTGCACGGTTGGAGCCGAGGATGGTGACATGATGGTTTGCGACGACCGTGATCATACCCATCTCGCATTTCATCTCTCGAGCAGCTAGCGCGCACAGCACGTCTAGTTCGCTCTCATTCTCCTGATCAGCGTCATGGTTGAGACTACTGTCATCATCAACATCGAGCCGATGTTTCTTTATCACTTCCAGTCGGCGCTGTTCGATTTCGGGTGGTGGAAAAACTCCTGGAGGAGTTGTTGTACAAATGTCTGGCACGCGGATCTGGTATTGGCGACCACTCCGCCCTTCCGCAAGCTTGCATTCGTGGAGCGGAACGGAAGGGAGTAGAATATTGCTGCACTTCCTTAGTGCTGCGATATGTGCACGTTCGTCGCTGTCGAGCGTCAGTATTCCGTTGGGTTTCTTCTTTCGCCTCATCAATGTATCGTTCACAAGCTGTCGGATGACAGTAAGAACGGCACGGCGGCGGTCCTGATCGCTGGACGCCTCACGAAGTCTGTCAAGTAGCAAGAGAGCAAGTGTCTGACTTGCGCGCACGGTTGGTTCGTCTGGAGGCTTGGTTGAGTCTGAAGGAACATCCCGTTCAACCCTCGTAGCCCCTAACGAGTTTTCAGTCACACGAGAATAGTCTCCGCTCTCAACGAAACTCTAGGCAACGCGTGCAGATCCTCAGAGTGGCTCACGCTGCCCACATTCGTCTCAACGGATTGAATACTCCAGCAAGCATCACACACTCTGTAGCCGCAGAGGTTGCAGACCTTTGCCGCCAGCCACGAATTGCCACGCTTAGAGTCGCTTGAACTTCGTCCACGACGTTGAAGGCGTTGAAGCCCTGTCGTAACGAGCCTCTTGACCGATCCTTGGACGAACGAAGGCAGTAGCTGCCGAGTGCAACAAATGCACCGCGAGTTTGTTGCTTCAACTGACTGCTGATCCGCTAGCGCCTGAATACCTAAGCGTCGCCGAAGGATGATCTCGGGGATCCGGCTAACACCCTCCGCAAGTCTCAGCAGTCCTCTCGTGCTCAATCCACGCAACCTTGACAGCATTCCTGCCGGCTCGTAGCGTCATCAGCAGTATGACCGTGGTTGTCGCCGGCATCACCAACACAGCCAATAAACTTGATCTGAACATGTCCAGCGGACGAAGTCGGCTCAATGACAAACTCCGCTTGCAGTCCTTGATGGTCGTACACGCGTCGGTGAGCTGGGGTCTTTCCGACGGTGATTTCGTCTGGAGCCATGGACGCAAGCGTGATTGAAAGTCGTCGCCGATCACCAGGAACAGGGTTCGGGCTGTTACGAGTTGAGCGCAGGGACGCGAACTCGGCAAAGCACCACTGTTCGTTGTCACTCCACATGTTCGAGCGCACAAACGTGCATGTCTTGACTGCCAGGTGCTCTTTGTTCGCGTTCCCACGCGACGACACGCGAACGACGTTGCCATGGATGAAGTCCTTTGGATACATGGCGTGCATGACGGTGTTGAAGTCACAATCAGTCGAGGTTGCAAGTACCCGGCTCACTTCTTCAAGGCTTGCCCGAACGCAGCCGGTTGTCAGCACCCAATGCTGCAGCTCGGCAGGCTGCGACTCTGCAGCAATGTTGATGTTGTTCGTAAACATCGCGAACCCGTTGTCGAGTTGTCGGTGAGGCTTCCAGCGAAGGGAAGTCGATCAAAGAGCTCGAGAGATCAAGCTTATCAGATACCAGTCGCATGCGCGCCAAGAGCTCTCGACCAGAAACTTGAACTCGCGGGCGACGCTCTGGTGCGTCGGTGGGCGAGCACATTCGTGCAGTTACGACCGGTGGAGGCGGGAGTGTGCGACTAGCGTGGCGCATGAGTCACTTGGCTTGGGGTGTCGTCGAGAGATCGAATCGAGAAGTGAAGTTGAGCTGCTAGGTGGACAGGATGTATGCAGCTTCAAGCCGTGAGTGGATCCACGGCAACAGAGCCGGACGGAGCAGACCGAGCATGTAGATGAACACCACATCACCAGAGCCGGACGGGGAAGATTGAGCATGTAGATGAACATCATGCATCATGCGACCCAGCGCTGACCTGTCAGGTCACCTGAGGGCGAGTAGCGTACTACTCATACAGTCGAACTCCTCTAGTGTGCTGGCTGTTGCACAGGTCTGGCTCGACCCACCTCCAGCAATCACCATAGTGCTTGCTGAATATGCAACGCGCAGCTTGTGTCATGGTTGCTCATGGCGGCTCGTCATGTCATCAACAGGATCAGAGCGCACTGTTGCGCTGGAAGCCAATGCTGAGCAAGCGTCAGACTGCACAAATTCCGAGAGGACGTTGAGGTGAGGTGGTGTGCAAGCCTACGAGCTGTAGTGTTACTGTACTCTGCCTGCGACGCAAGCGCCTGCAATGCGCCTTGGAGATGGGTACAGTTGCACGGTCTCCCGGTTGACTCGTCGTCTGAGCACGTCACGTCACCAACCGCACACAGAACATCCCGTATCATGGGAACTTAGCGTGTTCATCTTCTATCGATCAGATGTGCTCTTGCTTCAACATCATAGCCCGTCTTTACTGACGCTCCTGGACGTCCACGACCTGCAAACAATACTCAGCTACACGGGCGTCCACTAGTAGTGCTCGAACAGCCGCGCGGACTTCCAGCGCCGGAGACAAGATGCACTCACAGAGCGCTGGAAACATGACGAGAACGCTTCGGGGTCGTAGCGAAACCTCGTGGGCGCTCGCCAGCAAGGTCACAACTCGCTCTCGCGCTGCCTCCAGATTGATTGCCCCCTCGTCAGCACCATCCTCTCGTTCAAGAGTCGCGAACGCGCCCATTGCCATGTTGCAGCACTCGACTAACCGAGCCTGCGCGTCGTCGGCGAGAAGGTAGTCCTGGTCCTGGAGACACAACGTGGAAAGCTGCCGGACGCAGCAGCGCAGCAACGTCAAGTTATGCCGCTCCGCGTCGACACCGGAGCTCAGCAGAGATAGTAGTTCCCGATAAAACCCCGCTGCCCGCGAGTCTTTTGCATACCGTCCAACGGGACGGTCCGTGGCACCCGAGGAACCACTAGACGGCGACGACGACGACGACGACGACAGAAGCGACACAGCACTGTCAACGACGCACTCGAGTACGCTTAGTACGAGCGCCTCGTCCTCTTCCGACTGCACGCACGTTGGAAATGTGCCTGCTTGTGGACGCACAAAGGCATCAATAGTTCGAAGCAAAGGGCTGCCAGCATGAGTCAGTCAAGTCAGCAGCTGCGAGTCCACTTGAAATCAGCACAAGAAGAACGCGAAGAGCAAACTTCCAAAGTTGCGTCGCGGCTTTCTCGGCAGCAGATGGGCCCTTGGAGTTTGAATTTGCGTTGATGGCAGCTTGAGCCGGATCATTAAACGATAAAAATGGCTGGATAGACGAAAGCACGCCTAGAAAGCAGTCACGACGGGCGTTTGGGGTCACGCTCGCATACAGCTTTGCCAGGGACGTAAGTGCATGGCGGGTAAAGAAGACCAGGTCCTTGCCTGCAGAGGCACGCACATAGCCAACAAGCTGATCTAACGTTTTGGTGTGCACTTGTGGATGCGCACTGAAAGATCCACAGTCTTCGAATGCGTTCAACACGCGCGACTGCAGGCTGTTCGACGTGATGTTGGTCACCGCCGTCTTCTTCACGCCATTAGCGTGTGCACTATCCCCAGTGCGAAGCACGTGACGCGCTACCAACACCTGGAATAAATCCAGAATGCGCTCGACGTTTCGAACATCCTTGAACTCGAACTCTTTCGACTGCGAGTACAGTGTGACGAGCACGGACACAACGGCACTTGCAATATCCTGCTCGTCTTCTTCCTTCCATGCTTCCATCTCAGTTGCTATCGCCACGCGATGCCGATCGTCACATAGTCGAAGGAGTTGATCAAATGCCTCTTCCCACAAAACTGGGTCACAGCGACCGGTAGGGGTCTGCGAGCGCTTGGAACCACTGTTTGAAGACGAAGATGAAGCCGTCGAAGAAGACACAAGAGCTCCTCCAACAACTCGCATTCCAGCTCCGGCTCGCACAGGCTGCGACTGCGATACTTGGTCAAAGTCACCAGCTGATGAGACTTGAAGCAACGTTTGCAGCGCGTTGACAGCCGCTAGCACAACTTCTTTCGACATCCCGGCTTCAGCACTGGCTGCAACGTGCTGAAGGAGATTCCGCCAGACTGTTGAGAACCACGCTGCCTCGTTTTGTACGACGAGATAGTGCCAATTCGTCTGAAGCACGCGGCTCACTCCTGTAAGCATGAGCACACGCGACTCGTTCCACTGCTTCTCCGCATTATCGCGTGAGTGGTGCAACATGTATGCAGCTCCTTGTCCTCCGCGCGATTTGGAGCCTTCTCCAGATGGTTTAATTGGAGACGAGGAAGCACTCCCTGTTTGCTGTCCTTCGTAAAGCTTTCGAGCAAGCGGAAGAACAGTAGCGTCTATGAACTGCTTCCACTCGCTGAGCTCGAATTGGGCACCATAGGTGACCGCAGCCTGAAACAGAGTATTAATTGCGCAGTTCCGAATCTCCGCTCTGTCGTCCAGTGCCACATTACTAAATTCTTGGAACACGCAAGCCCAATGCCGGCTACCCTTCACATCCAGGTTTGCTTGTCGAATCGTTTGCTTGCCAACAACATCCGCGACACTCCACAACTCGTTCACAGCAGTCAGACTGATATTCACGTCCTTGGCGCAGGACCCAAACCGCCCAATGCATTGGATGCAGTCAGGGATATACGCGGACGGAATTGTCGCCAGCAAATCATCGACAATTAGTCGCAAGCACTTGAATGCGATCACCTGGGTCTTGTTGTCACCAACTTCCCCAGCCTCTTGGATTGCCCGAAGAATCAGCGGCCACCCAGTGTTGACGAGGTGGCCAGAGGAGTTTAGCAGCTCGAGAATACCGTGAAGCGCCCTGTCTTTCAAATCGGAGCGAACCAACACCAGCAGCGGCTCGAAAAGCTCCACTTGGTCGAAAACATGTGGAAGACTTGGATGCTCGCGCTCGAAAGCTTCAATCTCGGCGAGAGATGCTTGGTTTGGTACTCGTGCAACTGGTGATAAACTGTTGACAGCGTTCTGGAGAGCAGTTTGCATGAGTTGCAGTACACTGTCGGTCGTGAATATTTGGAATTGGTTGAGTTGGGGGAACTGCGCGGCTGTTAGTGGTGGCTGTGGGGTGAATGTTGTCATGAGTAGCAACTCGCGCACCACCTCTTCGTAGCACCGCTTGCTACTTGACGCCATTTGTGTGAGCATACGTAGTGCAAAGCATGGTACGAAAGCCCCTGATCCTGTGAGACCAACACCCAAGAAATTGTGGTAGATCTTTAGGTGGTGAGAAAGAAGTCCGTCACCAGACTCCACAGACGTCCATGATACGCTGACAGATTGAGCATCGCTGTCTGCGTCACTCTTTGTGTGGGATGAAGCAACACGTCCAAAAGCTTGTGGAGTTGGAAGCGGGAATCCCACTTCATCCCACGACACTTTCTGCACTGCCGCCAAAAGTTTCGAAGTGCAGCGCTGCTAAGCTTGAGAGCATCCCGGAAAAAGTCGGCGATCGAGTTTGCGAGCATTAGCAGTTGCTGCTCGACGTCTTCGTCCTCGACACGGAAAGCACTGATTCGATAGCTTTTCGTCGGAATCTTTTGCTGTCCGTTCTTGAGCTTGATGTCCGTGAGACCCATAATGATCTCAAAGCCTTCGAGCAAAACGCACCATTCTCGCTCAGACAGCTCTTCTTCCATGATGTGTGCTGCCCCAAAAAGGGCCTTCATGGCATGCACTTCTCGCCAGCTGATCACAATGAGGCAGCTTTCGCCATCGTCTGGTACGCCCTCTTCACTATAGTCGTTCGCCCCGTTGCTTCCGCCTGACGAAACGGAGTTGCTGTTACTGCCGTTTGACAGTGTCGCCTTCGAATTGCTGCGTATACCTTCGGGGAGTGGGAAGGAGAAGGTGCACAGTGCCCGAAGGCACGCGAGGACTACTTCGTCCATGTGTTTGCACACCTCAACGGTCGATCCATGCCGCTGCATATTCGAGCGCAAACGCGAAGCAATTGTTGCCAACACATGATACGATTTGAGGGACATCGTGATGAGATCAACCTCTCGACAGTACCGCATGACGCAATTGAGTGAGCTCAGCACAGACGGTGTGGCGATCATGATACAATCATTTGCCAGCTTGGCACTCCAATGTGCATCATTCTGAGCTCGGGAGAGCTCAAACACGGATGCCAGTAGGTTGCACTGACCAATTACTGCAATACGCACAGCACTGTAAAACTGCTGCAGCGGCGGGACTTCTTGGTCGTTTAGGAGCTCCAGTCCCGAGCGTGGCGTTATCAGTGATTCATTTCCTTGAGACTTGAAGTCCACTGGTGGGGATGTAGCAATGACTGATGACGTTGTCTTGACAATGGCAACTAACAACCCGCCTTCGGGATAGTTTGTCATCGCTGCGATCATCGTTGGCTCTAGGCAAAGACGGTTGAGCACCTCGAGGGAAAGCAGCACAGGCCACGTCACGAAATTGCCTCCCCCTACCCCACTCGACGCACTCGACGCGCTGATGTTTCCAGGGTTCGTAGAGCCGTGCGTCAGAAAATTTTTCGCTTCCTTGGCGAGACTGTTGCTGGAGCTGACAAAACTCGACTTGGCTTCGGCAAGTTTGGTGTTTGACGGCGACTTGGAGCCAGCACCAGATAGAGAGTATGTTCCTGTTGCCACGATTTCCAGAAGACTCGACAGAACAACCTCGCATTGCTTTGGCAGACAATCACAAAAATTGCACAGAACCGTGCTGGCCAGTCGAGTCGCGCGCACCAAGAGCGGAAAAAACGGGATGCTCCCTGGACTACCCAACGCTGTGGCCCCTCCTCCCGTCGATCGGTCATTACAGCCCATCTCGAGCGCAGTTTGGACGAGCGAGCACACGTGCTGCTTGAGGATGGCATTGAATTCTGCGTCGTCTCGAAACAGCGCAGCGTGGGTCGCTAGGATCGCTTCTAGAAGCTCAACCGCGAGGGCTGTGCCCATGGGAGAAACCGTTGACCGCTTCAGCCAGACACCATTTTCTTCGCGACTCATAAAGCATAGCTCCTGAAACACGAGCACTCCAACGTGCTTGGCCTCAGCGCTTGCCCCAACTTTCCCAAAGGCGAGGGACACGACCTGCCGGATCGTCATGGCTGCCGTGTTTCCCACGACCGAGTTTGCGCCGCTGCTTGCACCGTGTAGGTGCACGCAGATCCAGATGGCCTGCATCATCATGTCTTCGTTTCCCACGAGCGAGTTGTTGCCCTCTGCCCACCCGCACAGAGCTCATAAGTCCATATCAATGGAGCCTCGAGGCGCACACATACGAACCTGGCGATCCTGCACTATCATTGGACGCTATTGACGCTGCCGAGCCGCTACTGGTGTCTTCATAGGCGAGCGTGACGAGCTGCAGTAGTGTCTGCAGCAGCTTGACCTGCACGTCGACGTGCGAGTTCTTCTCTGCCTGGATCTGCAGCACGCGCAGGATACTGCCGACGCTGGCAGGCTCGATGGCGTCCCAGCTGACGAGTCGCTGGATGCTGGAGAGCGCCAGCACGAGCACCTTGTGCGACGCGTTGGTGTGGTTGCAGGCCAGCAGGAAGGGCCGCAGCACGCTCTCGCTCTTGAACAGCGGGTGACCCGGCCCCGGCGCGGCCTCCACGCGCAGCAGCGCCGCGTACTGCTGCTGCAGCTGCGGCAGCGCCTCGAGCGCCTTGTCCACGGCCTCGCGCACCACCGGGTACTTCTTGCGCGTCTCCTGCCGCAGCGCGTGCAGGTCGTCCGACAGCAGCCGCAGGAAGTCCATGTCGACCGCCGCCGCCTTTCTCGATGACTCGCGCTCAGTATGGGGCGGAAGGGGGAGGTTGAACCCAGCGCGGATATCGTGGATCCCCTCAATAGAGGGCTCTCCCTAGTATCCCGAATTTACGAATATGGGCGTCAGATGAACACTTCAACTGCAGTGCAACGCGATGCCACTCTGGGGGTGACGCACGTCAAGCGACTTTCCCGCCGCCATCCTCCGTCTCCCGACGCGTCACCCGCCCGTCATACAGCGCGCGACTGAGGAGCCCACGTGTCTGGCTGCCCGCGCCTCCCGCGGGGAGCGTCAGCGCTCGCTCCGCTTTTACGAAGGAGGCGACGGCCGTCCGGAACTCGCGGCGCTGCTCGCCTCGGTGCGCCGCCGTCCGCCGGTCAGTCACTTGAGCTCTCTCCGCGTCGCGACGACATGCCGGACGCGAGCAAGACGCGCCGCGGCACGCTCGGCCTGGACAGCTCGCAGCCGACGGGCGACACGTCCGAATGCGCCTCGAGTAGCAGCAACGACGCGTCGGGACACCAGCATGACAGCGAGCGCCGCCTTGTGCGGCTCACGGACAGGAGGCTAGCCGAACTCGTCGCCAAGGACGCGACTGCCATCAATTGGGACGTACTGCGCGTCAGCGTCGGCGCGTGGAGCAAGGTCGTCTGCGCCGACAACCGCGACTTTGCGGTTTACACAACGCACTCGCGCTCCAGCGGCGCGCACTTCGCGGCGGCAATTGGAACTGTATGTGCGTCTACAAACGAGCTGCGCGCCATCCTGAGGCCCGCGAGCTCCGAGAGCTATGCTGCAACCATGACCGAGCTCTACGGCCAGGGATTCATCTACGGAGCGGTCGTGCATCAGGCAGACGCGTCGACCACCGCGACCAGTATCGGCAGGACCATCTCTGATGTCACGGTCAAGACAGCCACGTTCGAGAAGCAGCACGCGTTCGCGCGCAGCGAGGCCTGGAGCATGGTGGACGGGGTGTTCCAGCTCGCAGATGGGAAGGGTTTTTCCGTAGTGATGGCCCCGCTAGACCCCGACGACGTGTTCTCGGGGAAAACACGGGCATCCGTGAGCGAGCTGACCGGGATGCATGCAGCGTACGCGGTCGTACCGAGTGAAGACTCTCGACTTGTGCGAGTCAGCTTCTACGCGTACTTTAAGCCGAGCAAGACAAACAACCGACGGAGCTCGTTGGCAAACTCGAACACACACAGCAGCCGTGTCAAGTCAGCGTCGACACGTGCCATGGCAGTCCGCATCATGCGGATGGCCGACGCCGCTGGAAGATTGGCGGTGATTGTGCGCCGAAGGCGGCTAGGCGCTCAAGTGTACGCAAACCACAATGCTTTTCGGCCGGGAAACGTGCGCTGCGTGTGTTGCACCAACAAGTTCTCGGCGCTCCTCGGCCGAAAGAAAAAGAAGTGCCATCTCTGCGGGTACTACGTGTGCGAAAACCCGTGCTCGTCCAAGCATCAAATGGAGCGTCCGCAACATGGCAGCCAGCGCGTGATGTTCACAGTTCGCGTGTGCGAGCACTGTCTCGAGCGCGTTGACTCAGCCATGTATGACAATCTTCCGACAGACGGTCCGGAGATGCCGACGATTGTGCCGGCGGGCCCAAATGCTGAGCCAGCAAGCGCGAAGCTTGCGCGGCTTCTGCGTGACACGCTTGTGGCTGCGTCAGGCGAAAAGAAGTCGGCCGTCAAGAGCGTCATCAAGAACCTCATTGAGGAGCAACCGCAGGAGAAGCAGCGCGAGGACTCGTGCCGAGAGCGGGTGTTGACGGCGGAGAGCTCCGAGGCCGACTACTTGGAGGCGCTTGACACGCGCTTGCAAGTAGAAGACATCCCAGTCGAAGAGTGCGCGCTCGCCAACACGCGCAATCGCACGTACCCGCTCGCGTACGATGAGCGCGAGAAGACCCCGCTGTATCCGATCCCCACGAACGAGGACGCTCGGCTGAACGCCGTGAGCCAGCACCGGGTCGAAGACGTGCGCAACATGCCGGAGCTCGAGCTCATCTGCACGCTTGCGAGCCAAGAGCTCGGGTGCTCGATCGGCTTTGTGACACTCGTGGCGCGTGACGCGACGTTTATCCTGGCGAGCAACCTGGAGAGCTTCCGCAACAAAGTAATCCCGCGTGAACAGTCCCTGTGCTCGTACACCATCATGAGCGACAAGCCGACGCTGGTGCCACACCCGGAGGCGGACATCCGCTTCTGCAAGCAGGACGTCGTCACCCATTTGGGGCTGCGCTTCTACTTTGCGTTCCCGCTCTTCGCACCAGACAAGCAGACCGTCGTCGGCGCCGTGTGCTGCGCGAACAACGAGGCGCTGCCGGTCAACTCGCAGCAGTACACGACGCTCGCCAAGCTGTCGGAGAGCGCCACGCGGCTGCTGGCCGTGCGGCTCAAGGACGACGACGCAGCCTTCGCCGCGCTCAGCCACGACGCGCGCGCCATCGAGGCCGCCATGTGAACCGGGGGCAGCTCCGAGAGCGCTTGGAGTCGCGCCAGTGATGGCGTCATCGCCGCCCTCGCCATGCGCGCACTGAACCCGTCTGCTGCTGGCGGATGGCGCTCAGCTCGGCGCTCCATGGCGCAGGCGTCAAGGAATCGGAGACCCAAGCCATCCTCAGTAGAGGCCGCACCGTATCAGCGAGCGTGTGAGTGAGCGAGGCTCCAAAACTTCTAATGCAGTAGTCTTGAGTATATGTATGCTATCGTCCACTGAATTGTGATCCAAGGGTGCGACCGTCTGACTGACCGTGGGACCATCTTGACGTGCGTCACGCGAGGGTTCACCTTATATTTATTTATGAAGGTCCACATAGCATCACCTAGGTTCCATCCCTACAAGGTACGATATCATTTTACGCGTTCCATCTTGATCCGAAAGGTTCAACTGGACGCGCCACGAAGCGACGCAACGTCCATCTGGCGGACCGCCTAATGCGCTCACGACATGACGACGCGCGCGGCGCCATCGCTGAGCCAAGTATTTCGCGCGGGGATTCCGGTTGGCGGCGCCAACGTTCTGTATGTCCGCGGCGCAGAGCGCGGGCGCCACTTCAATTCCTGTCCCCCCATCCCCCGCCCGCCTTTGCCGGTTGTCGCCGCCGGCCACTGCGGCTTCCCCTCGAGAAAGGACGGACGCGCATGGCGAATGCGCGCGGACGCAGGGGCCGCGTGCGCGCGCGGGTGCCGGCGCCGCCCGCGGCCGACGACGCGCATGTGTCGGCGTCTGCGAGCTCGGCGGGGTCCATGGAGGCCATGAGCGCTCCAAAGCAGCAGGTGCAGAGGGACAAGGGCCGCGTGCTGCTGACGGACGAGGAGCTGGTGGCCAGGGCCAGGGAGACGGCGGCCGCCATCGACTTTCCCGCGCTCACGAGCGCCGGCGCGCTGCGCGGGTCATGGAGGCACAAGGCGCGCGCAGGAGGGTTCACCACCTACAGCCGCGAGGTCGCGGACGACGGGACCAGCCTCAGCGTCAGCGACGACGACATGGGCGGCCACCCGCTCGGCGCCAAGCGCTCCGCCGGCGCCAGGGACCAGCTATTCGAGGTGCTGTCGGTCGGAGAGCTCGCCTGCGGGCTAGAGGAGCTCGCGTACGCGCTGCGCGCCACCAGCGACGTGTCCTTCAACGCAGCCATGAGCGGCGTGCACAAGAAGGACTTCATCTACGGCTCGGTCGTGCACGTCGTGCCCGTCTTGGACGACCGTGACGAGGCTGGCGGCAGCTCCATCGGCTCGCAGCCGGGACCGCCCAGGTTGCAGTCGCTCGCCTCCGTCAAGACCAGCACCTTCGTGCGCTCGGGCATGTTCGGCCAGAACGAGCAATGGTGCTTCCTCGAGCTCTTCCAAGCCTCGCGATTCTCGCGCTCATTCTTCGTCACCACCAGCTCGCTGCCCGCGCGTCTATTGAACATGGGCAAGGCGCAACACGGTCGAGTCGACCACTTGCACGGACTTGTGACCGGCTACTGGGTGGAGGAATTGCCATCCATTGCCCCCAACGCCAAGAATACCGTCCGAGTCGTCTTCTACGGACAGTTCACACCCAACACGGTGCGGAATGAAGGCTCGATCACAGACGGAGGTGCCTACGCCAATTCAAGCGCTGCCAAAAAGCGCCTGATGCGGCTTGCACGCGCCACATGCTATCTTGAAGAAGTTGTTCGGCGCCGTCGACTCGGCGCACAGACGCTGGCGGATCGATCAGCTTTCGACCCCAAGAACTCTCGCTGCATCTGCTGCACCAAATCGCTGGGGCTACTCACGACGAAGAAGCGATGTTACCTTTGCGGCTATGCAGTGTGCGACAACTGCTGGTCTATTCAGAAGATGGAGACTGGTGCTGGGCAGATCTCGACGCTTCGTGTGTGCGTTCGCTGCCTCGAATTCGTTGACGCCGGCGACTATTCCCACGTCACACCCGAGACGCTTGGCGCGGTTCAAGTCGTTCCCGATGACCCGAATGAGGAGACTGGGAAGTCGAGTGCCAGCCGTGACCCAATGGCACCATCGTCGTTGCCGTCAAGTAGGTTACCGTCGCTATCATCCACGCAGGGCTCGGCGGAGAAGAAGACAACACCTCCCACTCAGCAGCGGAAAGTTGACACATTTGCATCGCAAGTTGCACCGAAGCGAAAGGTGACCTCAGTGGATGCGTCGCCACCACCGCCAGTCATGCTGTCCGATCTACTGCAGGACGCACTCAAAGATGAGTACTACAAGACGCGCAAGCAGTCTGTCATGACTGTCATGCAGCAACTGTTGGAAGAGGAGCAGGCCGAGAAGAAGGCAACCAACGCACGCGGAAAGGCCGTTTCGGTCTCTGCTGCTGCCCTTAGCACTACCGCTGCATCTGCGCATCAGAACCGTACCAAGTCAATGCTGGCCACGACGCCACCGTCCATGGCGTCTTCATCGACGTCGACGTGGTCAAGCCGATCATCGACTCAGTCCACGACGACCAGCAACAAGTCGACGATTGCATCGGTGAAGTCGAACCCAGAGAGCGACTTGATGGAAACCCTAGAGCGATCGATCGAGGGAGAGAGCCTGCCGCTGTCGGAGTGTGTACATGCCACCTCCGACGGGACTCGAAAGTACGCGCTGGCGCCAAAGGAAGCGCCCGTGCCTGCGAACGAGTCGAGACGGCTGGAGGCCATTGAGCGCGGCAACCTTATGAAGCTGGGGAACTCGGAGGAGCTTGATGTCCTTTGCGAGCTCGCCGCGCGTGAAATGGGGTGCTCCACGAGCGTCGTGACGATTGTTGGACAGCACGAGCAGGTTGTGCTTGCATCCAACCACAAGGAGATGAAGCAGTCGCACCTGCCACGACAGGAGACGTTCTGCCAGCACACGGTCATGGGCGAGGCGCCGCTGCTCGTCCCGCATCCAGAGGCTGACGCGCGGTTCCACAGCATCGCGGCGCGCACGCAGGGCGGGCGGGACTACCGCTTCTATGCTGGTTTCCCCATTCGCGGCGAGAACGACGCCGTTGTTGGCGCCATTTGCGTGCTCGACGAGCAGAGCCACTCCGTATCGCAGGCCCAATATTCGGCCATGCAGCGGCTGGCAGCCACTGCGTCAAAGGTTGTCAAGCAGAAAGCCTCGCCCCCGGCCGCATGATGATCTGCCTCCTCGCCAAGTGTGTGTGTGAACGTAGCCCCGCATTTATCTAATCCGCAGCGACGCCATCGCTTGCAACACTGTCTAGATTCTGTCGTGTCTGCCGAGCGTCCACGTTCTCCTTCTTGCCAGTCGTTCCCCACATGTCCGTCGCGAAAAAATGGGAGGGTCGGACATGAGCGGAACCAGGGTGGACGCGTCGCCGTCTCGGTGCGGCCCACGTGAGTCAAGCGCCATCTTGACGAACACCACCGCGCCCGCCGGCCCCTTCTCACGCTCGTCGACTGTCAAGAGGCGCGCACCGAGATCTCCATGACCGCCCACGGCGCAGTGGGGCGCTCATAACCTCATGGGAAGACTCGTTCCATATGCATCCGAGAGTCCGTAGAACAGCAGCGCGAGTCAGTACAGCAAGTGAGACCGTCGCGACCTCCCAGCCCCTCAAATCGACTGGCTGCGGACGCGCCTCCCTCCACGCCGGAGTCGCCTCCGTCTCCGTCTCCGCCTCCGCCCAGCGCTCCGCTTCGACACTCGCAGCTCCGAGACGAGCTTGAGAGCTGGAAGCGCCGGGTGACGTCGCGGACGCGGCCGCCCGCAGTCGCCGAAGCAGTCAGCGATCAGATCAGCGCCGCGCTTCAGCTCCCTCGGGAGTGCTGTGCCACTGTATACGTATACCTCACCCATATATTGGTCAAGTGGCGAGAGGTTCAAGTTGCGCGGTCTCTCGCCGCCGCGTGGTGTCGTCGGGAAGAGGATGAGATGGCGGCGAACCCGTGGAGCCCGTGAGGCTGATTTGTCTCGAGGGTGATCTGCCTTCTAGAAACCTTGGGGAGACGAGGAGGCTGGAGCTTGCCATAGGCGCGGCTGGCGTGGAGTGTGGATGTGTGCCTGTCTTGCTGCCGACCGGTTCTGAATGAGGCTGGCGCGGCGATTGTAGGTGCGTGTAGGTTGCCAGCTATAAGCTGCCTGCTGGTTGAATTTGATGGATATTGCACGGGCCTTGCGCGGTGTGCTGATCTTCGAGAGCGACTGGGACGTAGCTGCTTTGGGGTGCAGCGAAATCACGACGCGGCGGCTCGAGGCGATGACTGCCGCCGTCGCATGTGGCGGCTTGCAACCCACGAGTACTGTGTCATACGAAGCATCAGGCTGTACTGCAAAACTTAGAGCGCGGCCTCGCTTTGCACTTGATCCTGTCTCCGCCAGGCTTTGCAAACGTACACAAGGTGCGTCATCACCGTTTGTTGAGTGGTGGGGAACGGCGTCGAGATGGATCAATGACGGCACTGGTCGTCACGGTCTCCAGTCAAAATCGTAAAGAAGCGCAGCCTTGACACCGGCAAGAAGACACGGATACGCGGGGCGACAGCCGCTACCACTGGAACGCAGACTTTACTGTGCTGGGCTCCATGAAGCCGTCCCTGGACGCAGGTCGAACGAATGGACAGGAAAGTGAGCAAGCCATCTCGCAAATCCGTACGGGACGAAAGGCTCTTCCTAGATCCCAATCTAGATCTAAATTTTGAGCCAATCATATCGCTTCTTTTGCGATCCGAGCTGGAGCGAGTCAGTCAGTTCGTCAAAGCAGCCGCGACTTGCGTCTCGCTGGATCACGCTTCGAGCTCAACTCAGAAGCCGCCACTGGCTGGCTTCAGTGGTTGCGTCGAGTTGACAGCCGTCGCACCACGCAAGCCACCGATGCTGGAAATCATGGCGCGTTGCTTACGGCGAGATGGAGTGGGGAGAGGACTCGCGAGTCGATTGCTTGCGACGGCACAGCGACAGAGACCGCACGTGCAAAGCGCGATTCGGGGACTGCGGCACGACACTTCGAAGTTGCTGACCAGTCATTTGTAGAGCGCTCGTGCTCCGATTCGAGCAGCACGTGGCTGCAATACCAAGACAACGGCGACGATGACGTCTCCAAAACGATGTGATCTTGTGTTGTGACCAAATCTCTGGCTGGTGGTGCTGACCAAGCGCATCTCGCCGAAGAATCCCCAAGCGAGTGCTGCGGGCAGCTGCAACCAACAATCGCACCGGTACAGTACCGTGTACACAACGCCGATCAACTACCCAACGCCCGGGAGATGAGAGGCGCCGCAGACTTCAAGCGAGCCGCGTGGAATGCTCATCCATTTTACTCCACGCGCCTTCGCCATAGAGTAGAGCGTAGGAAGCGCCGTGTATACTGCAGCCCGGCGCATGTGTAAACGAGCGCGGCTTTCGCAAGAAGTGCATGCCGAGCGAGTCGTTCGGTTGTCTGGAGGCGGCAGTGGCTCGGCTGATCTGAGTCGCCAACCTTGAAATCGCCATCACAAACGAGTAAGCTTTCCGCATATCCAAGCTATTTGGAAGTCAGTGTACTGATAAAGAGTATTTTCGTGCCTGCCCGTTCTCGGAACTGTCGACGTGACCTTGAAGTTCAAGCGATACAAGACCACCACTTTTCTACGCCGTCTGCAGTATATACAGTATGCGTGGACGGCAGAAGTACCTAATCTAGGAGTACATGTGCATCGAACTGAGCGCAGTCGTATCTGGCTGAGGCCACACAACTTGGCAGCGTCGAAATGCTCGGATCTGCCAGCGCTGTGGTCAAGAAATTTCGTGTGCTGCGGACTTTAGACACTTATCGCGTTGATGGAACTCCGCAAGCACCCTTCATGACTCTGCCATGACATGTATCTCCAAGACAGAACGTTGGATTTGAGGGCAAGCAACATGTGCCTAGCACTCAAAACGTTGAACTAGGCGTTTTGCACCCTTCCTTGTCGCGTCGCCTACTTCTATCGCCCTGCCAGTCGCGCATCAACATGACAGGCAGTCAATGCGTGTGCGTGACAGGCGACGTCCCATCATCGCCCAGGTATACACCTGCAGCTGTATAGTACCGTTTGCTCACGGCGGTCTCCGCTCCCGGCTCCGCTTAATTCCTCGGCGGGCCACTGTGCTGCTGGCTGACTGTCTGCCGTGGCCGTGGGGGTCGCCTCGCTGACCGGCGCTCACTTTCGAATCCGCCTCGGGCCTCGCACACCAGTCCTCGACTCGACCCAGAGTTTTCAGCCGCCGCAGGACACTATGTCAGACAAGGAGAACGGATACGTGGGGCTGCAGGAGGCCGACGTGTCGGCCGTGGTGAGCGAGCCGGCCAAGCCGTTCCAGGTCAAGTCGCCGCTGCTCCGCGAGTGCCTGGCCGAGTTCATCGGCACGCTCGTGCTCATCATGTTCGGAGACGGCGTCGTGGCGCAGGTCGTGCTCAGCGAGGGTTCCAAGGGCGAGTACATCAACATCAACTTGTGCTGGGGTCTCGGCGTGCTCTTCGGTATCCACTTTTCTGGCGGCGTCTCGGGCGCCCACCTTAACCCGGCTGTCACCACCACGCTCGCGCTCTTCGGCCGCTTCGAGTGGCGCAAGGTCATTCCCTACATCATCGCCCAGGTGCTCGGCGCCTTCGTCGCTGCCTTCGTCGTCTACATCGTGTACTACCCCATGTTCAACGCCATCGACCCCGACCGCGAGACTACGCAGGGCGTCTTCTCGACCTACCCGTACTCGAGCCAGGTGCACGTCGGCAACTGCTTCCTCACCGAGGTCGTGGGCACGGCTCTGCTGCTCGGCGGCATCTTCGCCATTGGCGACGAGCAGAACAAGCCGGCTAGCCCCTACTCGGGCCCTGGCGCTGTTGCCCTGCTGGTCGTGGCCATCGGTATGGCCTTCGGCATGAACTCCGGCTACGCCATCAACCCTGCGCGTGACTTCGGCCCGCGTCTCTTCTCGCTGTGCGCCGGCTGGGGCTCCAAGGTGTTTACCCTGCGCGACCACTACTTCTGGGTGCCCATCGTCGGCCCCCTGCTCGGCGGCGCCATCGGCGGCGGCATCTACATTGGCCTCGTCGAGCACCACCACCCGCGTGAGTACAAGCACCCGCTTGAGGCTTAGAGCGCAGCCTGGCCTCGACCACGGAGCGTGTAGGCAGGGAACGGTCCACGGATCCACCTTCCGCGCTCGCCCGTAGTTTTTTCTTGTGTTATAATCGCATGTCATTACAGTGTGAAAACCAACGCGTTGTGTGATATACCAGCCCACAAAAGTCCTTATGACGGCGATCGCAATCTCCACGCACGTGCGTACACCGCTCCTTTCCATCACAGCTCATGGGCTCGTTACGTACTACCCATGTGTGCTGGTGTCATTAATGTAGCGTGCCGTTGGCTTCATTGAGTATGTAAACGGAGCAAATCGACATTGCTGCAATGGACGACGAAAGAAACCTTGACCATGCACTGGTTGATGATGCAGAGCGTAATTGCGCGCTCTACCGAGCTGGTCATCATCAAACATAACGAATGCTTGAAGGAACGTGGTGAGCTTCCAACACTTGACCATGTTGAAGCGGCGGATAATGTGAGCCACACTATTTGTGTATGAGGTGTGTGACGAGATGACCTCGCTCGACCATCCAGATTCACCGTCGGCGCTTAGGCTCCATCTCGGTGGGTGGGTTGACGTCGTCGTGTCCACCTCACTGCGCTGAAGAGCGGATCGGGCTCGACACAGTGATGCCGGACAGTGGCGGACCATCGATCACCGCATCTTGCTGCTTGATGCGCTGTGTCTTAGGCATGTTTCCTCCTCACTCGGTGCAGCAAACGATCTGATGGCAAAGTGGCATTGCCAACGTCCAGTTACGTACGAAGAGTAGCTTTCTATCGACCGCGATGTACCCGCGCTTGCTGCGAGCTAACGCGTCAAAGTGTCCACCGAGATGATTGTGGCGCGCCGAAATGGCCAGACAGGTGTGCCGTAATCTATCATTGTTGAGCTGCGTCCAAGCACAACCACGTTGTTGCAGCGATATAGGGTAGCTGACGGCAATGCTCTTGGATAGGCTCACGATTCGCCCCGCTGCTACCTGTGCAAGGACAAACAAACATGGACCATTTCCACCCCAACACCCATTGATACGTGCGCGAAGAATCGAGTCGCATTGTCAATTGTGGTGCTGGAGGAGCCCTAGATCGTGGAGATTCAGCTGCGAGCGACGTCGAGTCGCTTCGCAGCCTCGATATACGACACACGTTTCTGCATCAAGTACCTTGGCCTTTGGGGGCTTAGGCACCGTGGAAGCTAGAAGTACACATTACAGAGCAGCACCGCTCACTGCTCACTGTGGACTGCGGTCAATCCAACGATCTGGCTAGTCGATTGCTGACCGAAGCGCATCCTTGGGGTGCGGCGCTCGACAGAGCCGTCTCGGTTTGTTTAGCGCACCCCGGCCAGCGCTCTGGCCTTGTTTCGAAGCGTAGCCAATCCTCACAACGAGGAGACAGCAGTCTCATCAGGGCACTGCGAATCCAGGAAGACAGGCCCTTTGGCAATGGGATTTTGAATGAATGGTCGGCCGCATTGGCTGATCTCGCGGTTCAGTCGACACTGTCGACTGTACCGCGAGATCAGCCGGTGGTGCCTTGTGGCATCGTGAATCCTTTATGTGGACGCGTAAATCATCAGTCGCCAGCGTCACGTCCGTGTCATTCCACTTGAGCTGGATCGGCGGCCAGCCGGCGACGTTAAAATGCCACACAAGACAGTCCATTTGCGATGAATGAGCTCTCTCACGTTTTATCCCCTTCGGCAGCATTTCAAACGAAGGCATAGAAACCAGTCCTTTCCAACGAGGATTGCTGGTGCTCTCAATCTCTCTGCTACGCGTCATCACTCTCTCGTTCATTCACCAACTATAGAGACTGTCAGCTGAGCTGGTTGTTGACGAGATTCCATCCAGGCTGGGTAGTGCGCATGGACACCAGCATGATAAGATCGCTGCGGGTAGAGCAGTGCCCGGGGAGCAGATCCCAAGCAGAGAGGCACCAGGAGAGTCCCTTCCAGGAGCGCAGGAGAAGATCTGCTTCTGCCCCTTCACTCTCCAGCCAAGTCGCCTACACATGCTTGCAGAAGGTCCCGGTCGCAAGGGCCTGTCGACACGCATCAACAGGATGCGCCGGCGCACGTGGCCCTGGATCTCGAATCGGATGGTTCGTTGATGGGCTTGACCTGGTCAGGATCTGCTCGTGCCAATGCGGTGTTGGCGGCGCTCTCTTCCACTGCAAAATGATTTACCAAGCCACCAGCGCTCAGTATCGACATTTATGATAATGTTGCTGCCGTCAGCTCCACCGCAATGCCACGATGGTCGGTCGTGTCGATACGACACCCTTCACAGTACCGATGTATGCCTAGTGTCGCTACAGTACTGTAGAGTAAGCTCTCTAAGCAAGTCGCTCGGGATTGTTGAAATTGTCCGCACGCGACTTTAGCAGCGGGTTTGCAAGAGATGTGCACGGCGTGCGCGCAGGCGAGACAAGGGCCGCCCTTATGCTCCATCTGCGAGCTCTGTTCAGTCCGTCCCATACTCTTGGAGATTGGGATGACGTGCACAGACGCAGCGATCGCAAGCGATCGAGTGCCAGTCCACCGCCGATCGGCACTTGCGAATTCGCGTCTCTCTCGACACTCGCCCAGTCTCGCTAGACGAAACCCATGGAGTCTCGCTCGTCCGCGTCGACTTCAAGGGGCTACATCGGCCGCAACGGCAAGCACCGAGATGTGCCCGCTGTGCCCTACGTCGACCCAGTTGGCCGCAGCACGACAAGCAACAGCACCAGCAGTCGCAGTCGCAGTGGCTCCAAGGACAACTGGAGCCACATGCAGCCACCTCCGGGAGCACGCATTAAGGTGACGCTCACCGACGACGAGCTCACGGATAGAGCGGAGCGAGCGGCTGCACGACTCGACTTCCCGCGTCTCGACAACCCGGGCAGCGCCTCAACACTCAAGCGATGGACGTCTTCCAAGACGAGCCGGTTCAAGAAGCGCAGCGAGACCTTCGCCACCTTCTCTCGCCGCTCGGAGCGCAACAAGCTCAGCTTGCTTTCTCGCGCGACGAGCTTCAAGTCCAAGAGTGGCAAGCAGCCGGAAGACCTTGACGACGATGACGAAGACGACGACGACAGCAGGGACGACCGTGTTGTGGCCGTGGGCGAGCTCACGTGCTCCATGCGAGAGCTTCAGTACATCCTGAGCACGGACAGCGACGCTGAGCACAATGCCATGTCACGCCTGCTCTACGGCAAGCACTACATCTACGGTTCGGTAGTGCACACGACCGAGCCGGGTTCTCAATCGGACAACCCCGCCGAGCCAGACAAGGCCTCGGTAGTAGTTAAGACTGGCGCCTTCGTGCACTCGGGTCTCTTCGGCGCCAACGAGCAATGGTGCTACCTCGAGTCAATCGATAAGACCAGCGACGGCGACTCCTTCACTGTCACTCTTGCCTCGCTGGATGAGCGTGACCTTGTTGTTGGCAAGATGAAGACTGGCCATGTGGACGCCATCGTACGGGTTACGGCCGGCTTCCGCGTTGAGCGTATCCCGTCGTCACCGCTGGTTCGCGTGATCTTCTCGGGACGCAGCTCCAACCCAATGGCCGACAGCCGAATTTCGCTGTCGAGAACTGATCGCCGAGCTGCCAAGCTTGCTCGTGAGCACCTTAAGCGCATGAGCTCGGCTGTCACTCGACTGCCAGAGACTGTGCGTGCTCGTCGCTTGGGATTCCAGACGCTGGCGGACCGCACGGCTTTTGTGGCCAACAACTCGCACTGTACGTGCTGCACCAAGGCCTTGCACCTGCTGTCACTCGTCAACAAGAAGAAGCAGTGCCATGTCTGCGGCTATGGCGTGTGCGATGACTGCTGGTCTATTCACCGCATCGAGACTCGCCACGGGCAGCTCGCTACCGTCCGCGTGTGCCGTCGTTGCCTCGAATTCATCGACAAGGGCGATTACTCGAACGTAACTCGCCCGAGCCGCAATGGCAGCGCTGGACCTCACATCGTTCCTGACAGTGAGAACGCCGAGCCGTCGGGCAAGGTGCTGACCCGGCTGCTCCACGACGCGCTCAACCAGTCGCAGTCCGCCAAGCAGCGCAGCTCAGTAATTTCGCTCATCAAGCACCTTGTGAAAGAAGACAAGCAAGCGAACAAGAGCAAGTCACTTGGGTCGGAGCCCACGACCCACCGTCTGACGGAGGAAGGATTGGAGGTGGGCAGCTACAGCAGCAGCATCACTTCGTCCAACGCTGACGACCGCGGTGCCGAGGCCATGCTGGAGATGCTGCAGAACGAGCCTTCGCTGCCGTTGGATGCGTGTGAGTTGGCCAACAATGAGTCGCGAGCTTACCCGCTGCGAGTCGCCGAGACGCCGGACGAGCCGTCCGAGGCTCCGATTCCTGACGACGAGGACGATCGACTCGAAGCCATCCAGCGCAACCGACTCATGTCCATCACGGACACGGACGAGCTCGACATCATCTGCGACCTCATCGCGCGCGAGATGAAATGTTCGACGGGCCTCGTGACTCTCATCGACAACAACTCACAGAAGGTGCTGGCATCCAACATCGAGCCGCTGCGACAGCTGAGCATGCCGCGGAACCAATCGTTCTGCCAGCACACGGTGATGGCTCGCGCGCCGCTGCTGGCGCCGCACCCGGAAGCCGATGTGCGATTCCAGAACCTGCCTCCGCTGCACCAGATGGGGCTTCGTTTCTACTTTGGCTTCCCCTTGTTCGGAGCCAACAATGCTGTCGTGGGCTCTGTCTGCTGCCTCGACCAGACGACCCACGAGGTCACGCAGGCGCAGTACTCGGCCATGCAGCGCCTGGCAAGCACGGCGTCCAAGATCGTGCAGGTGAAGGGTCGAGCTGCCGCCAAGTCGTCGGCTGGCATCTCGACTTCGGTCCCTGGCTCGTCCGCCATGAGCTCGTCCGTGCCTATCCCGGTGCTTTAGGCACACCAACAGAAGAAGCGTTCTGTATAAGCTTGGGGCCGCGTGATTCAGCATGATCGTCGCCAAGGGAAGCGTGATGGTCCTGACTGCCCGCTCATGTGGGCCAAGAAAGAAGTATGTGCGTGGTAGGACGGTGCCATTTGAGCACCGTCTGCGTTATGAAATGCAAAGTTTGTTGAGATCGAGTGATCTCTGGAGTGATGCAGGACTAACACCTCATCATTCACATAAGCACTATTACGTCCACTCGAGCTCTCCGTTCTCACGCCACAACGTCAGGACAGGCCTAGAACTTGTGCTGGCCATGGGGCCTCGCGACCTTGTTCGGGTGGTGGTGGGCCACGAGACCGTAGTACACGATGCCTCCAATGACGCCGCCAATGGTGGGGCCGATGATTGGCACCCAAAAGTAGTAGTCGTTGGCCGAGAAAACGTCCGATCCCCAGCCGGCGACCAGCAGCAGGAGACGTGGGCCAAGGTCGCGCGCTGGGTTGATGGAGCAGCCCGTGTTGTAGCTGAACGCCTGACCGATGCCGACAACGAGCAGAGCCACCGCTGATGGGGCCGTGAACGGACTCGCTGGGCGGTTGTTGGGGTCTAGCACGGCGAAGATGCCACCCACGAGGAAAGCTGTGGCAAAGATCTCGGTGAAAAGGGCCGTACCCGTGCTCACGTGCGTGTTGGGGTGCGTAACGAAAACCGTGTAGCTCGTGGTGCGCTCTGGGTCGACGGCGTTGAGCAGCGGGCGGTAGATTATGTAAACCATGAGCGCGGCGAGGAAGGCCCCGAGGAGCTGCGAAAACACGTAGCCCGGCACCTTGCGCCACGGAAACATCTTGAAAAGGGCGAGCGACGTGGTGATGGCTGGGTTGATGTGGCCACCCGAGACGCCACCGCCAAAGTGGATGCCGAAGAGCACGCCAATGCCCCAGCAGAGTGTGATCTGCGTAAAGTTGCCGTATACGGCCTCGGTGAGCAGCACCTGGGCTGAACCTGCGAGGCCGAAGCTCATCATGATGAATGTCGCTAGGCACTCACTAATGAATGCACTCGCGGAGATGCTCGCTCTTGATCATGTACCGTGCCGGTGGGCCACTCAGGTTATCCTCATGGTGGGAGGGCAGGTGGCTGCTGTCAGGCACCGGCGAGTCCAGATCACCATATCCGTGGTCCTTGTTTTCGTGCACCATGGTGTCGGTAGGGTAGGGTCGGGTCTTGAGATACGAGGAAGCAGCAACCACTTGCCGTCGACGAGGAGAATTGAAGAGTGGGGAAGCGCGGGCATTAACGCCGCAGAGGCGCTCTCGGGGAGGCTGGTGGGGTAGCGACTCGCTATGATACTACCTGTTGTCGTTGAAGTTCAAGGACAACCGCAAAAACAACCACCGCTTAACCGATCACGCCATGGAGAGTGGTGCTTGGCGTTTTTGTTAATGGCGACGGAGCTCTCAACTTCCTTTACTTCCGTGTAAGCATTTGATCGGTGGCGGAGTTGAAAGGAGATCAATACCTAGCGTTTCCAACCCAACGTGTTAGGATTGCTCTCGTCTGGAGAAGGCTACTTGGTCCACTGCGCCGACATCTTGGAGAGTGGCACGACACGCTCGAATTCATCTCCACCAAGACATCAGGTACAGTACAGTGCGATCTAGAGAGGTCGTTGAACTGGAACCGTTGACGTCGACACTGCTTGCTTCAACTGACTCGCTGGTCGACGGGCATCATCGCGATCTCGTCTTGAGCTCACTATAGGACTGATGGCGCCAAGCCATGCAACTTCAACATGACCGAGCTGCGCATGTGGTAATTGAGTAGCTAACCTCGCAGTTGAACCTACTGCCTCGCCAGGATAACGATCCGCCAGCAGCGCCGCGTCAGCCTTCTCCTTTTCATCTCCTTCGTCTTTGGTTTCGAGATTGATTGCTCACGCCTCCAATGAAGCTGGAGAGTTTCAAAGAGTCAAGTGCTCTCATAGAGATGCTCGGTCTAAGGACGCGTTTGCGATCCCAGTATGTACGCGATGGACTCCTCTGTTCACCTGTTGCTCGCTGTTTACATTGTGTGAGCTCCATCCCAATCAGTGGAATTCCATCATGATGTAGCTCTTCAACGAGATCGAGAAGGAAGTGACACACGAATCTACCATCTATTTTCTACTCGCTCTCTCCTCCTCCTTTCTTTCTCAAGCACTCGCTGCCGTCTTGCGCTTCTTCTTGCCGCTCGCGGCGGGAGCAGCAGCAATCTCCTCGACAAAGCCCGTTCGCTCCTCGTCAATCTGGCGCTTTAAATACTTGAGACCCTGCGAGGTTGAAGCCGATGCGGTTCTTATTGCTCACGAGCTGCGAGCGGAGGCGCTGCCACAAAAGCTCGAGCTCGCTGAACAGCTCCGCACGGTTGCAAATGGCCGTGTGGTGCAGACTCAGCACATGCAGCAGCACTTGGCAACAGAACTCGACGGCGAGCTGGTTCGAGATAAGCGCCAACAGCAGCCGGATCAGCCGCTCCACGTACTCGAACGGCAGCACAATCAGTGCCTCCTCCATGTCGTTCGAGCGGATACGCCGCAACGTGTTCAGGACATACTTCAGCGGCGAGTAGCCCAGCAGCAGCATGTTGGGCGAGCGAGTTGCCGGCTTTGCCGTCTCCTCATCTTCATCGTCGTCCTTCTTCTTGTCGGCCTTCTGCTTCTTTTTGGCCGCCGCCTCCTTAGCCTGCTTGGCCTGCACTCGCTCAAAATCCGCGATAGCCTTGAGCTCCTGGTCGGCGAGGTCGATCGCCTCCATAAGACTCTCACCGGCGCGCACCGACTCGATTGTGCGCTTAGCCGCCGACGCAGATGCACCGCCTTCCTTGTCCTCTTCGTCACCTTCTTTGCCAAGCGCCGGCGCCTTATTGTTGTTGGAGTTTACCAGGTCGTCCTCGAACATTTGGTCGAGCTCCTTCTCCTTCTCTTCCTCAATGAACACCTGGTCTTCAGTACGCTCATATTTGCAGATCGATCGATCCTGCGAGCAACTGACGACGAAACTGCCATCGCCGCTGACGGCCAGCCCCCACACCTCACCAAAGTGCTGACCGCTCAGCTTTAGGATGCGCTCAAAGTGGTCTCCATCCCAGTACGAGATCGTCTTGTCCTTGGACGCCGTGAAGAAGTAGTGCGTCTTGCGCACGAAGCGAACACTCATGATGCTGTCCTGGTGGGCGAAGATCGACTTGTGGCAATCACCAAAGTCGAGGCCCCAGATCTTGACGTTCTTGTCGGCCGACGCCGTGACAAGCATCGCGTCGTCCGACGAAATGTCCATCGACATGACCGGCAGCTTGTGGCCGTACAGACTCACAAAGAACTTGAGCGAGTCATCGTGGAACACCTTGACCGTGCAGTCCAGCAGAGCGACTGCGACCACGAGCTTCTTTGCGTCCTTCGTGTTACTAAACTTGACGCACAGCACGTCGTCCGACATCTTGAGCATACGCGAGTGAGTCAGACCGAGCTGCAGCCCACCCGTCTCGTTGTTCTGGTGCATCTCAAAGTCCCAGAAGTTCACTTGTTGGTCGGCACCACCCGTAACAATGCCGCGGCCGTCCGGGCGTACGTCGATCGACCACACTGCGCTGTTGTTGTGCGCATTCTCATCTTTCCAGATGCATTCGCCCGAATTCAGGTCAAATAGTAGCAGCGCACCGAGCTTCGTACCGACCACAACGTGCATGTTGCCAGGCGCGAAAGCAGCCGAGAGTGCCAGGGTAAAGCCCTCGCTCAATGTGCGGATGCACTGCATCGACCGCGCGTTCCAGATCTTGACAGCGGTCGTCGACAGCGACAGCAGGAGCTGATCGTCAGAGCTAATCGACACGAACCGCACGTCGGAGCGGTGACCACTCAGAGTCAGCGAGTGGGCTTTGGCGAACCGAGCGTCACTCTCGGCAGCCAGCGGCGTCAGCGCGTAGGTCTCAATGCTGTTGTTCTGGAGGCCGAGCATAATGGACGTCGTGCCGTCCTTGGCCACGTCAGGCGAGAACGCGAACGACTTGATGCGGTGAGACGAGCGAACTATGCAGAGCAGCTCCAGCTCGTCTGTGGCTGAGCTCTCACGCTCGTCGTCGTCGTTTTCTGCCTCCTGCTGCTTGGGGATAACGACCTTCTGCTTGTTCGGCTTGGTGCTCTCGTCCTCGTGCTCTTTTTGCTGCTTCTTCTTGGCCTTCTCGCGCATTCGCTTCTCGCGACGCTGGCGCTTCTTCTTGATTTCCTCCTTGGACCGCAGCTTGTATATCTCGACCGTCTTGCCGGCGCTCTGCACGCCGACGAGGTCGCCCGTGGCGCTGTATGCCACGCGCGCGGCGCGGTCGTTTGTCTGTCGGAAGACAGAGCCCATGAGCTGGAGCACGTCGCCATCAGCGCCTCCCTCGGCGGCATTGTTAACGCTCCACACGCGCAGCTGGTTGTCCGAGGCTCCCGTGAGCAGGCGGTCTCCGCTGGGGCTGACAGCGAGCGCCCAGACCTCGTTGCGGTGACCGACGCAGGTCTGCACGCAGTGCTGCGTGTCGAGGTCCCATACCTTGACGAGCGCATCCTTGGAGGCGGACGCGAGGCGCTGGCCAGCGTCGCCCAGGAAGGCGACGGCCGTGACGGCGTCCTTGTGGCCCTTGAGCCGGAAGAGGCCTGTCTGGCTGACCGTGTCCCACACGATGATGTCCGTGTCTCGCGCTCCCGAGGCCAGCAGTGCGCCGTCCGCGCGGTAGGCGAGCGCCTCGACCGCTGCGCCGTGTCCGTCGAGCGTCACCTCGAGCGCGCCGGTGGCGAAGCGGAAGACGCGCACGACGCCCGTCGAGTACCCGCAGGCCACGAAGGTGCCGTCAGGGCTCAGCGCGAGCGCCGTGACTTGTCCAGCGCTGCTGGCGGCGTCTGCGGCCTCGACGCGCAGCTCGCGCACCTTGTTGCCCTGGCGCAGGTTCCACACGACCACGTCCTGCAGCGCCGGCGCCAGCGCGAAGCGGCCCGACGCGTCGAAGATGACGTTGCCCTCGAGCGCCGAGATGACGCCGAACGAGCCCTGGCGCTCGTAGCGCAGGTACGACTTGACCATGGCGCGCCTGGCGGGGCCTGTGGCTCTAGAGGACGCGGAGCTTGCGCCGAGCTGGCGGCGGTTGCGAGTGGATGGAGCTGCTGGACGAGCGCTTCCAGCCACGCCCGAGACCTTTCGGCCAATCAAACAGGCAGAACGAGGAGTATTGAGCCAATCAGAGCGGTGTGGTGTGGAACACACGAAAGGCAACCTATAATAGTCAGGTGGAATGGCGAAGATGACAGCGAGGCGTTCGAGCGTGGATACCGATGTGAAGGTTTGGACCTCAGCTGGGGCTCGATCAAAGTTGAATCATATCTTTCGCCCTCCATGTATTGCTAGGGGTCTTTTATACTCGCACATTCCGCTCTAGCGGAAAAAGGAGCTATTTCCACACGGTTCTGCGAGCGCTGCGGCGGCCGCGTTCATCTGGTCTTCGCTGCCAATTTTCGCAAGATTCTCTAATGGGCCAATGCCGCCTGCTGCGGCGAGTGCCGCTTTGATACTCCTCCTCTGACCAATATTACTGATCGCTTGTGCTGCAAAAAGCCTCTGTCGGTCGTTGCCGCCCTTTACGAGACCCACCAGCACGGAGATGCCATCAGCTTCCATCACAGCTTCACTAATATCGGCATCAGAAGCCAAACTTGTAAGCACTGCGACAGCTCGCATCTTTTGCTCGTCGTCTCCTTCGCGTGCGAGCCCTACCAATGCTGCAACGCCACTTATGGACAAGACGGCGTCGGTGATGTCAGCCCACCACGCTAGGTTCCGAAGGACCGCAGTAGCTCGAGACTTTTGCTCGCCGTTTCCGTTGTAGATGAACTCGAACAACAACTTCAAGCCGCCTTCTGATATAACAGTGTCGCTGAAATCGTTTCTCGCGGTCATGGCTTGCAGTGCAGCTACGGCACTCGTCTTCTGCTTATCATTCCCATTACGGATTAGATCAACAAGCAACTCGACACCGCCTGCCGATGCCACTGCTTCGCTTTCATCAATTCGAAAGAGAGTGTTGGTGATCGCGACAGTTGCTAACAACTTTTGCTCTTGACTTCCATGATGCAGCTGGCGCATCAGCCCCACCAAACTGCCTGTAAACATCCCATTTGCACCGGCATTCGCATTGAGCATGCAGGTGATCGCAGCGGTGGAGATTGCCTTCTGCTCCTTATTGCCATCTCGAACGAGGTCAACCAATACAGAGACACCTCCTTCCGCTGCTAGAGATTCACTAATATCAGCACGGGTAGCGATACTCTTGATGGCAACAAGCCCTCTCATCTTCAGCTGGATGTTGTCGTCGCGCAGGAGGTGAACGAAAGCCGCAATACCCCCAGCTGAAATTACATCAGTACTGATATCTGCCATATCCACCATTTTGCTCAGCGCTCCGGCCGCAGACATCTTCATCGCATCCTTGCCATGGTGCGCAAGATCTACCAGCAATGGAATACCTCCTGCTGCAACAACGAAGCCACTAATGTCGGTCCTCGCAGATACGTTACCCAGTGCACCAACAGCAACCGTCTTCTGCTCATCATTACCATGGCGAATGAGCTCTATCAAAGGTAAAATTCCCCCCGCAGATATCACAGAGGTACCGATGTCTGCCTTCGTTGACAGGTTGCAAAGCGCGCCCGCCCCGACAGTCTTCTGCTCTTCACTACCGTCTCGTACTAGGCCCACCAGCACCGAAATTCCACCCGATGACACAACTTGTTCACTGATTTCAGCTCGAGCAGCAATGTTCCGGAGTGCTGCTGCAGCTCTCAATTGCTGCATGTCGTTGCCTTTTCGCAAGAGATCGACTAAAGGCTCGATACCACCAGCCGATATTACCTCGGCACATATATCTTCAGCCCACACCAGGTTCTGATCGCTCGAGCCGCCGACTCTTTCAAGCTGTCGTCTTCGCATTGCAGGAGAGTCACCAGAGCTGCAATACCACCTGCAGCAGCCACTATAGAGCCAATACGGAGAGAGATCGCCATGACTGTCAGTGCACTTGCTGCTCTCATCTTCTGCTTCAAAGTACCGTTTTTCAGGTAAGTTACAGCTAGTTGTATCGTGCTCTCCGACACCATGTTTACAGTGTTGTCTTTGTTGAGCACCGCGATGGCATGGATTGCCCAAGCTTTTTCGTCGTCAGATCCATCCGCTAGCATCCGCAGTAATGCGTTGAGCTCTTGTTGCTCCGAGATTGCTCCGCGGCTCATCGAGACCAAGACAACTTGGTCACTGGCATACGCTGCGACTGAAGGGCTCTTTCCTTTTGCCAGCTCAACAAGGCTCAAAAGCGCGCCATGTCGCGACATAAATCGGTTTCTAAAAATCTTCATTCGAGCGCCGCGATCGGGAGGAGACCAGAGGTCACGCTGATCAAGCTTCTGGAGGAGTGACGACAAATGCACCACCACTGCATCAACTGTAACACGCTGGTTTGGGTCTATCGCGCACATTTTTTTGATCAAATCCCATTCCGCATCCTGAATCGCCGGTGGCTTCGAAGGTAGGTGTCCTTTCTTGACAAGGTATGTTACGCCTGCGTCCGGCATGTTGTCACCCCACGGATATGATCCGCTGATTACCTCGATAATCACCATTGCAAATGAGTACACGTCTGAGGCATATGATGCCTGGGAGCCGGATAGACACTCAGGTGCTTTCCATCGAAATGCCCCAACTACATTCCCAGAAGCTTCTCCTCCTCCTTCACCTTCCCCTCTTGCTTTCACGCTTAGACCAAAGTCTGTCAGCTTTGCGACGCCATCGGCCCCAACGAGAATGTTGTTTGCTTTCAAGTCCGCGTGGACAATACCATTGTCATGAAGATATTGGAGCCCCAGCGCCGCATTCAACAAGCAGTACCACATCAGTCCCAGATTTCGGCCATGGACTTGGAAATATTTATCGAGGTCGCCGCCACTAGCATACTCACACACAAAGAAATGATCACCGACATCACAAGCACCATACATCTTTATAACGTTGATGTGGTTGAGCTGGAACCATACATCAGCCTCTTGTCGGAACATCGTTTCTGCCTGCATCTGCTTTACTCGTTTCACAACGACAGGAGTTCCGAACCATTTGCCGTGATGAACAGAGCCGAAGGAGCCCTCACTGAAAGGTGCAAATAAATCAAAATCAACATGTTCCCGGGGAATGAACCATCGCGAAGCACGTGCCTCGTTGTGCTGATACCTTTCAGGAGAGATAACAAGAGCACGGGATGATGTAGGGGATGCCGTCAGCCACAATGCATTCCATTCAGGGAGCCAGCTGTGAACCTCGCTTGTCATAGATAACTGGTTCAGGACCATGAATTGGTCGAGCTTTGTGTGCAGAGAGAAGACATGCTCTGAGGCACCCTTTTGACACTGGTTACATTGATCACTCTGAATGTCGCTTCCGAAAGAAGCCTGGAAGGATACAACGTTCAACAGCTCTCGCAGCTGGCAAGCCAAGTGTGCAACAATTGTAAGGGATTCCAACCATTGGTTCGCGTGGCGAAGCTGAGCGCAGACGTCGACAAATCGCTTCTGAAGTCGATGAAGTGACAGATTGGTTGTCGCGATAGCAGCTTGAGTCTTGAGTAATATTTCACCAATAGTTTCTCCACCAAGTGTTACCTGGAGGTCAATAAAATCAAGGTTTCCTTCAGCTTTTGCAACTTGACGAAGAAAAGTCGGGATATACGCGAGTCGATTATGAATCTCTTCTACTCCTGCAAACTCGCCAAGTTTCTCAACGATGTGCTCGATTCCTCGTTGGCGAAGAGCACTAGGATCTTTCAGACTGTTGATAAGAATCCACTCACTGTCGTCAAGGCAGAGGGTACACTTGCATGGTAGCGGTCGAAACTTCGTCGCTGTACTCGGCCGACAATTCGGACACTGGTGTTTCACCTCACTAACGGCTTGCAGCAAGTCTAAGATGGTGTAAATCAGCGCTTGCGCAGCTGAATCATCGAAGACAGCTCGGTACCTCTCGTTCGAGTGGATCATGGCAGAGCGAAAATGAACTCCAAGGAAGACAGTACGACCCTCGAACTGCGCGCAGTAAATCTGCTCGGCCCGGATGTCTGGATAAGCGAACCCCTGCTCAAGTATATACTGTAGCGCTAATGAAGCCTCATAGACACGACGCCACAGGGCCTGTCGGTCTTTCACCTCGAGCACAAACTCACCAAGCGTTCTGATTTTTTCGTGGGCGATAAATGGTTGATTACCGACATGGCAAGCGCCGAGAAACTTGGCCACATGTGGATGGTTCAAGTCACTCCAGAGTGAAGCTTCTTTGATCAAACGCTCCTCGTCTGCGTGATTTTGGAAGAGGCGGTCGTTTCCCCACCGGGATAAGCCGAACGTGGAGCCGAACTCGAACGGCAGTGCAAACCATGTCGGAATAGTCATGACGACCATCCCAGAGAGCTCGGTGACGATTCCAAAGAATTGTTCGATGAGGATGAGTTCTGCGGCTGTCAAGCCCTCGGGGCCGTACCTTTCACCCGCTGCCTTTAGCAGCGTCAGCACCGCCGCTGCCTTGTCGTCGCTGTTGATCTCATCGACAAGCTGTTCGCGCAGTGTACTAGGAACGTCAGCATCAAACGAAGCGAGCATTCCTCCGTACCACGCTGCCCGTATGGATCGCTCGCGGTCCATGCTGTCCTTCCATGACATTTGTTTTTCCGGTTCGTAGGCAACGCCAACAGCGTCCAGGACAGCGTTTAGCCGACAAAGCTGGCGAACAAAATGGGCGGACTGCGCCAGCCGCACGAGCAACGACGTCTGCTGCTCATACGCTCGCAGCTCGTCGCAAACGCTCGAAGCGCTCAGGACGACTCCGAAAAGCTCGTCGTCCATCTCTTCCTTGCCTAGAGACTGGGTGAAGCGGTGAAACCGGCGGTAGCGCGCAGCCGTGTGGTCCCCGAGGCAGTCAGGTGTCGGTGGCATCTCTTCCGGGCCGCCGAGCGACCACCGGTTAACGATCTCCATGCCTCTGGGCTTGCTGCACCTATGCCCTCGCTTCTCGCGCGTAGTGTGAACCCATTCTCTCACCACCTCAAGGAACCCAAAATCGTTCCAGTTCCGGCATGTGCTCCTCACGAGTCGTGAGTCACGACGACGGATATGATCTTGGAATCGAGTAGCCACATTCTAGATGCTCGAATCAGCTGGTACCTGAGTCAACCAGGCACAGGATCCACCACAACGCTCAACAAGGTTGCAGGCGACTCCCCCGGTCAGTTGCGGCATCAGATCAAGTGGTAGTCGGAAAACATCGCTCGCGCATTTTGTATTTTAGCGGTCGGGAGTAGCTTCGGCGTAGTTTCGCGTTGTCGGACCCGCGTGCCTTTAGCTTGCTGCTGTCAATGTACCCAGACCGATGCGTAGTAAAAACTACCACAGCACCAACTGAGCCAGAGTTGCCATTCCAACGCAGAACACGACTGCTGTGATTTTGAATATATTCGGCATTGCTTGGCCGATATAGTGATTTTGTCAGTACTGATGCTTTATGTAGCATGCTCGATGCGAGGAAGCATGAAGACAAACAAGTCGTCAGGCTTGGGCAGGGCTGTATCCAGTTGGGCATCATCACGGCTGCTTGTCCCTGAATCGTTTGTCGATCTTTGTGACGGATGACCGAGTCAACTTCCTCGGGAAGGCGCGAAAGCCCTGCTTCACCGTCCTTGAAGATTGTTTCGATAATGGAAATGTTTCCCCAACGATCTATGTGCTTCCGGTACCAGATCCTACTACATGGTGGTCCCTCCGCACCGAGGCACGATCTAAAAGAAGCACAGAGAGTTCCACCGAAACAAGTCCACTCTCCGAACGAGAATTATCCAACGAAGAGCGAGGAGCGTGGAGGCTTTTGCTTCGGCGAAGGTGAGCGCTCCGAATGTACCTCAGAGCCAACGAGAACTGCAGTGTGAGAAAACCTTTGTTCGCCATCGTGTGCTGGAAACAGCGAGAAATAGAACCGGTTGCACAACTACACAGGCACACTGTCACCTATCCGGATAGATAGCGAGCGCAACTCCATTCGAGTGCGACTCTCCGTAATGTGTGGGCGGCTCTTGTCTTGCTTCGCACGCTCGATATCAATGTCCCATCATCACTTTCACATCGAGAGCGGTAGCCGATCTACAGAAATTAATGAAGCTGGGCACGGGTGAAGAATCGAGAAGTTGCCAGCCCCAAACAACGTTGGGCTGCCTCTCACCCCAGCTGCTTGAAAAACTTGCGGCAGCATGGATTACCACCGTGGACTCGATATCATACGTTTGTAGTCGCTATACCACTTGCCCGTGCGGTTGGTTAGATTCCAGAGCGAGCGAGCCCCAGGAGCTCCGTATGTGGCGCCGGGTGTCAATAAGCATCAGCATCAGAGCGGCAGGTGACGATATCCCCAATCAACAGGTAATACTTGATGCAGCCTTTACCAAGCTGCACGGCAGTGCGAGGGCGATTGTCCGCAGCGAAGTACATCAGTTCGCAATTTGCCGCGGTGTGCGCTCCACGACCGTGCCCAGCATTCGAGTCAAGGATGACCAAGTCTCAGCACAAGCGCTTCAGCAGTTCGTACCACGACCTCGAAGGTCACGGCGACTCGGCAGCGATTCTCGCTCCAACTACTGGTGTGCTGTCGACTCCCCAGAGTATCAAGAGCCCCTTGCTGCGCGAGTGTTTAGCTGAGTTTCTCGGAACCTTTATCCTGCTTTGCTTCGGCGATGGCGTAGTCGCACAGGTCGTGCTTAGCGGGGGAGCGAATGGCAGCTACACCCACATCAACTTGTGCTGGGGTATCGCTGTGCTACTAGGGATCCATTTCTCCGGCGGGGTGTCTGGTGCGCACTTGAACCCTGCGGTGACGACGACACTGGCTCTGTTTGGGCGGTTCCCGCTCGGCAAGGTGCCCTTTTACATCCTCGCACAGCTACTTGGCGCCTTCTGCGGCGCTGCTGCAGTGTTCCTCGTCTACTACCCGATGTTCAACACCGTCGATCCCGATCGCATGACTACTCAGGGCGTCTTCGCAACGTACCCGAACGACGATGTGCCGAACGCCACTGCATTCATCACCGAGGTACTCGGGACTGCACTCCTATTGAGCGGGATCTTTGCAATCGGCGACGAGCGCAACAAGCCCGCGAGTCCATATTCATCTCCGAGCGCTGTTGCGCTACTGGTCGTCGGTATTGGAATGGCCTTTGGTATGAACTCTGGCTACGCGATCAACCCGGCTCGCGACCTGGGGCCTCGTTTGTTCTCCATGATCGCCGGGTGGGGTACCAAGGTGTTCACGCTTCGAGACTGCTACTTCTGGATCCCGATCGTCGGTCCCTTCCTCGGAGGCGCCGCGGGCGGAGGCATCTACATCGCAATGATCGAGTACCACCACCCAGCGGACATGTAGATCGCGAGGACTGTGTGTTGAGTGTCTTGCGTTTGTGCGTGACTTGTGTGAAGAGAATCAATGTGTTGATGCAGTGTGTGGCAAGTTGACGATGATGACTCGCATGCTACCACTGGTACGCTTCAACTCGAAGTCCGACCAATTAGCGCTTGGTAGCACCCGTCCACGCGCCAGAAAATTTTTCGTGTTGGCTTCCACTTGCCATTTGGTTTAGCCTTTCGCGTCGCAGATATGACACCTTGCCTGTTGCCTTCAGCTGCCTTCGCTGGCATTGCTCTGAGGTTGCTGTCTCCAGAGATGCTTGGTGTCAGTTGGCTTTGGACGGGACACCTCTGCTAGTGATACAATGGCAAGCAGATGAATCATGAATCTGCCAAGCTGGCTCCCCCTTGGCTACGGCGCGAGCCGTGCTGTCCAGCCCATCGCGCGCAAAATTTCGGCTGGCGCCCTGCAACATGGGACTGCTTCGGCGCGCGAACAGATCCCTTGGGATCCTAATGACTCAGGGACCGGAAGCTGTCGAGCAACCCAGAGCGTGAATCTGGGCTGCGCTGCAAACTCGGCTGCATGCTTGCTGGTTCTCATTCCTCAATCCACCAAGTGAAACACACGACCGATCTTCTCCAGCCTCTTCCAGCGACCATGAGCGAGTACGGCACCAGCGGCCACAAGTACGAGGACATCGAGGGCAACCGTCCGGTATTCAGCCGCAGCATTCCGTTCTACGCCATCCGCAACGAGGACGTACGCGCCTACCTCGCCGAGTTTCTCGGAACCTTCATCCTCGTGCTCATCGGCGACGGCGTCGTCGCACAGTACGTGCTCGGACAAGGCAACAACGGCACCTACCTCAACGTCAACCTCTGCTGGGGTATCGCGCTGCTCTTCGGCGTGCACTTCTCCGGCGGCGTCAGCGGTGGCCACCTCAACCCGGCCGTGTCCACGACGCTCGCCTTCTTCGGCCGCTTCGAGTGGCACAAGGTGCCCGGCTACATCATCGCGCAGACACTCGGTGCGTTCGCTGCTGCGTTCGTCGTCTTCGCGGTCTACTACCCGTGGTTCGACATTGTTGATCCGGAGCGCAAGACGACGCAGGGCATCTTCGCCACGTACCCCAACCCGAATGTGCCCAACTTCTCGGCGCTGCTGAACGAGGTAGTTGGCACGGGTCTGCTGGTCGGCGGTATCTTCGCGCTCGGCGATCAGTTCAACAAGCCCGCGAGTCCGTACAGCTTCCCTGGCGCGGTCGCGCTGCTGCTGACTGGTATCGGCATGTCTTTCGGTCTCAACACTGGCTACGCGCTCAACCCTGCTCGTGACTTTGGTCCTCGCCTCTTCACGTTTTTCGCTGGCTGGGGCTGGCAGGTGTTCTCGGCCAGCAACGGGTACTTCTGGATCCCGATTGTTGGTCCGTTCGTGGGTGGTCTACTCGGTGCGTTGGCGTATGTCGGCCTTGTCGAGGCCCACCACCCGCGTGATTAGGCGATGCAGTTGAGAATTGGTTTTTGTCAGACTCGCAGTCTAGAAATCTAGATGTGCGAGGTTGTTTCGAGTTAATGAAGTGATTGATTTGCTTGTTCAGCGGGTTGTCTACTGTTGTGCGATTGGTTGAGTCTCGTGGAAGTGCCTGACAACTCTTCATGAGCACAACTTACTACCAACAGCTTATTGCTCTTCGTCCGATCACCGAGCAGACAGATAGCAGTTGTGCCCAGTCGAAGCTTTTTGCCACACACCTTGTTTGACGTGAGAAGTGGGGGCAAAGTTGGTCGCACCAATCTCGAAAACACGTGTGTTGAAGGTAAAAATTCGATCGCGCCTCTCGAAAAAAGCCCGAGCATAGAAAACGTGCCTAGATGGCTACAGGTCTCGATCCCTGTCTAGTGGCTGAACTGCGCTTGAATGGCCCGCCTCCAAGCAGCGGCGACATGAGTGTGCTTTTCTACAGCGTTCCAGCTGACCAAAGCCGCTCCCAGCCTTTGTGGACGTGGCAAATGCAGATGGCTGTAACATATGCTGGGAACAAATATCTGTGGATCCACACTCCACGCTGAAGCATGTGGCTCCATTCCCGCGGACAGTAGGTGGTGCTCCCTATCCACGGTACAATGCTTGTTACCAGTGCAATGCCCATCCACCGTGAGAAGCCACGCGCTTCGAGTCCCTCCGAGCTCAAACGCATTGAGGCTAACGTCTTTCATTCTCCAACTTGCATCCCCTCGCGCAGCACAGGCTACATTCGCAAAGAGGAACTCCATTCTTACCAGTGTTTCCATCACCATGAGCGAATACGGCACCAACCCCAAGTACACGGACCTGGAGGATGCTCAGCCACTGCTCCGACGAAAGACGGCCTTCTACGCCATCCGCAACGAGGACGTGCGAGCCTACCTCGCCGAGTTTCTCGGAACCTTCATCCTCGTGCTCATCGGCGACGGCGTCGTCGCACAGTACGTGCTCGGACAAGGCAACAACGGCACCTACCTCAACGTCAACCTCTGCTGGGGTATCGCGCTGCTCTTTGGCGTGCACTTCTCCGGCGGCGTCAGCGGCGGCCACCTCAACCCGGCCGTGTCCACGACGCTCGCCTTCTTCGGCCGCTTCGAATGGCACAAGGTGCCCGGCTACATCATCGCGCAGACGCTCGGCGCCTTCGCTGCTGCGTTCGTCGTCTTCGCAGTCTACTACCCGTGGTTCGACATTGTCGACCCGGAGCGCAAGACGACGCAGGGCATCTTCGCCACGTACCCCAACCCGAATGTGCCCAACTTCTCGGCGCTGCTGAACGAAGTTGTTGGCACGGGTCTACTGGTCGGCGGTATCTTCGCGCTCGGTGATCAGTTCAACAAGCCCGCGAGTCCGTACAGCTTCCCTGGCGCGGTCGCGCTGCTGCTGACGGGTATCGGTATGTCGTTTGGTCTCAACACTGGCTACGCGCTCAACCCTGCTCGTGACTTTGGCCCTCGTCTCTTCACGTTCTTCGCTGGCTGGGGCTGGCAGGTGTTCTCGGCCAGCAACGGGTACTTCTGGATCCCGATTGTTGGTCCGTTCGTGGGTGGTCTGCTCGGTGCGCTGGCGTATGTCGGTCTTGTCGAGGCCCACCACCCGCGTGATTAGGCGATGCAGTTGAGAATTGGTTTTTGTCAGACTCGCAGTCTAGAAATCTAGATGTGCGAGGTTGTTTCGAGTTAATGAAGTGATTGATTTGCTTGTTCAGCGGGTTGTCTACTGTTGTGCGATTGGTTGAGTCTCGTGGAAGTGCCTGACAACTCTTCATGAGCACAACTTACTACCAACAGCTTATTGCTCTTCGTCCGATCACCGAGCAGACAGATAGCAGTTGTGCCCAGTCGAAGCTTTTTGCCACACACCTTGTTTGACGTGAGAAGTGGGGGCAAAGTTGGTCGCACCAATCTCGAAAACACGTGTGTTGAAGGTAAAAATTCGATCGCGCCTCTCGAAAAAAGCCCGAGCATAGAAAACGTGCCTAGATGGCTACAGGTCTCGATCCCTGTCTAGTGGCTGAACTGCGCTTGAATGGCCCGCCTCCAAGCAGCGGCGACATGAGTGTGCTTTTCTACAGCGTTCCAGCTGACCAAAGCCGCTCCCAGCCTTTGTGGACGTGGCAAATGCAGATGGCTGTAACATATGCTGGGAACAAATATCTGTGGATCCACACTCCACGCTGAAGCATGTGGCTCCATTCCCGCGGACAGTAGGTGGTGCTCCCTATCCACGGTACAATGCTTGTTACCAGTGCAATGCCCATCCACCGTGAGAAGCCACGCGCTTCGAGTCCCTCCGAGCTCAAACGCATTGAGGCTAACGTCTTTCATTCTCCAACTTGCATCCCCTCGCGCAGCACAGGCTACATTCGCAAAGAGGAACTCCATTCTTACCAGTGTTTCCATCACCATGAGCGAATACGGCACCAACCCCAAGTACACGGACCTGGAGGATGCTCAGCCACTGCTCCGACGAAAGACGGCCTTCTACGCCATCCGCAACGAGGACGTGCGAGCCTACCTCGCCGAGTTTCTCGGAACCTTCATCCTCGTGCTCATCGGCGACGGCGTCGTCGCACAGTACGTGCTCGGACAAGGCAACAACGGCACCTACCTCAACGTCAACCTCTGCTGGGGTATCGCGCTGCTCTTTGGCGTGCACTTCTCCGGCGGCGTCAGCGGCGGCCACCTCAACCCGGCCGTGTCCACGACGCTCGCCTTCTTCGGCCGCTTCGAATGGCACAAGGTGCCCGGCTACATCATCGCGCAGACGCTCGGCGCCTTCGCTGCTGCGTTCGTCGTCTTCGCAGTCTACTACCCGTGGTTCGACATTGTCGACCCGGAGCGCAAGACGACGCAGGGCATCTTCGCCACGTACCCCAACCCGAATGTGCCCAACTTCTCGGCGCTGCTGAACGAAGTTGTTGGCACGGGTCTACTGGTCGGCGGTATCTTCGCGCTCGGTGATCAGTTCAACAAGCCCGCGAGTCCGTACAGCTTCCCTGGCGCGGTCGCGCTGCTGCTGACGGGTATCGGTATGTCGTTTGGTCTCAACACTGGCTACGCGCTCAACCCTGCTCGTGACTTTGGCCCTCGTCTCTTCACGTTCTTCGCTGGCTGGGGCTGGCAGGTGTTCTCGGCCAGCAACGGGTACTTCTGGATCCCGATTGTTGGTCCGTTCGTGGGTGGTCTGCTCGGTGCGCTGGCGTATGTCGGTCTTGTCGAGGCCCACCACCCGCGTGATTAGGCGATGTTGCACGAGCTTACATGTAGACTGCAATTCGCTCCACACCAGAAACATGAACTGTGATATGTTTTGTTGTCACGATACTTTTTCATGGATAATTTCACACGTACATGCCGTTTGTTCGTTTTGACCACAATGATAGTTCGAGAGGAAACACTTCCTCTGTGACACAGACAGCGCTAGATCACGCTTCTTGTGAATGCTGTGGTGAGCATGATCAAGAATGGACCACGATTAAGACTGCAAGGAGTTGATAAACAGGGTTGATTGCCCAAAGCATTTTTCCACTAGCCTGCGGGGTCGTCAAGCCGTCTGGCAACGACGCGCATTTATTCTACAATGAGCACCTTGAGCATGTTGGTCGAGCCCGAGCGAGCCTCCTGCATACCGTGAATGGCAACAACGGCGTCGCCCTTCTTGATCCACCCGAACTGCTTACCCAGGTCAGTAGCACGGAACAGGATCGAGTCCGTGCCAATCATCGAACCCATGCAGCGAGCGACGGCACCCTTGTAGAAACCCTCAGCCTGGCGAGCGGTACCACCAAGGGCCGTCAGCACAAGCACCGGCTGCTGCGGGCGGTACTTCGCAATAAGACGAGCAGTAGTGCCAGACTCCGTCAGCACAACAATCATCTTCGCATTGATGTCGATCGCAGTCTTCACAGCCGAAGACGCAATCGCCTCCTGCGTCGACATAGCACCGACGTTGTCCAGCACAGAGTTGCGCAGAGCCTGGTACAGCTCGTCGTAGTGAATCGCGCTCTCGGCCTGGAGACAGATCTTGGACATCATCTCAACAGCCTGAAGCGGGTAGTCGCCGTTGGCCGTCTCACCCGAGAGCATGACAGCGTCCGTGCCGTCCAGCACGGCGTTGGCGACATCCGTGCACTCGGCACGCGTCGGACGCGGAGCCTTGATCATCGACTCGAGCATCTGGGTAGCCGTGACAACAGGCTTGCCCGCGATGTTGCACTTACGGATCATCATCTTCTGAGCGAGGAAGACCTTCTCGGGAGGGATCTCCATGCCGAGGTCACCACGAGCAACCATGATGCCGTCGGTCTGCTCCAGAATCTCGTCAAAGTTCTCGAGGCCCTCCTGGGACTCAATCTTGGCAATGATCTTAATGGCGCGGCCACGAGGTCCAAGCACCTTGCGAATGTTGATGATGTCCTGAGCCGTGCGGACGAACGAGGCGGCAATGAAGTCAATGCCCTGGACGAGACCCCAGTTGATGAGGTCGTCCTCGTCCTTGGGGGTCAGCGTGGGGAGCGTGATCTTGGCGCCGGGGAGGTTCATGTTCTTGCGCTCTCCGAGCGTGGCAGTGTTCATGGCCTTGGCGATGACCGACGTGTCCTTGATCTCAACGACCGTGAGCACGAGCGAGCCGTCGGCCACGAGAATCGGGCCGCCGACCTTGACCGACTGCGGGAGCTCGGGGTACGAGCAAGCGATCTTGGTCTCGTCACCGAGGAACTCGTAGTCGGTCGTCAGCTCGATGAGCGATCCCTTCTGGATGGTGATCTTGTCCTTGTTGGCGAGGAAGCCCGTGCGGATCTCGGGTCCCTTGGTGTCGAGCATGACGGCCACGTTCCTGTGCGGGCGGCTGGCGAGTGCGCCACGGAGACGGCTGAGCGTCTCGGCGTGCGTGGCGTGGTCGCCATGGGAGAAGTTGAAGCGCGCGACGTTCATGCCGGCGTCAATGAGCTCGCCCAGCTTCTCCTGGGACCAGCAGGCGGGGCCGAGCGTGGCGAAGATCTTGGTCTTGCGCTGCACGCCGTCCGTGCTGGACATGATGCTCGCGAGCCTGCAGCGCACCACCAGCCAACGTTAGAGCCTCACCTCGCCTCGCCAGGTTCGAGACCACCACGCACTCGACGCCGTCCTTGTGCAGTCCGATGGCGCCCGACATGGCTGGAGAAGGAGGAACTGGGGGAGAAAGGACGGGAGAGGCTGCTTGCTGCTTGCTGCTTGCGCGCTGCGGAGCTTTTTCGGAAGTGAGCGGCGCCAGCGGCCGGCGGCGGCGGCCGGGAATAGCGGGCGATCTCCGCCTGACTGGGCGTTTGTATGCGTGCGCCGAGGCTGCTTGGAAACCACCGTCGACGACGATTGCGAGCGTACCGTAAGGTGCGGCCTCCCCCCGATTGGGCAACCCCACCCACAGGTTGATTGCTTTGTAAAGCGGCGGTTGCATAAATGGGGCGACTAAGTACGGCTCGGTTCAACTGCGCCAGCGGTAAGTGCGTGCGCCATGATCGACACGCATCAACTTGACGCGATCGACGTTGGATCCCATGCGGGCCGTGGCTCCCCACGAGCTCGCTCGAGAGCTTTTGCTGATACATGGACAATCGCAATCGTCGTAGAGACACAAGAGCATGATCTTTGCTGCCGTTTGACGTCGGTGGTCGCTAACGAGCGGAGGTAAGAACACGCGGCTAGCAGCAGTGCGGTCTCGTCAATCGATCCATCATCCATCCAACGAGCGTCACGTCGAGCGCGTCATGTCGACGATTGTGCCGCTTAATGTGCCTCAGATCAGAGCAAGCTTCGGTCCGACCTGTGTGGGTCGCGTGTCTGTGTGAATCCGTTCTTGAGCGAGAAATCCAGAGCTGCCTATAGAAAGCATCTCACTCACTCTGCATGCTATTTTGCGACGCTGATTCACTGCCATGCAGCGCCCACATCCCACCCGTCGCCACAGGATCGATCCCCAGCAGCATGCAAGCAGAGACTGCGAGGAGGATAGCAGCTGCCGGTTCAGCCTGGTGGTCAATCCCTGTGTCAGGCTGGTATTATTGCACTCGCATCTTTCTGTCTGCCAGCGAATCGAGATCCCTTGATACCTCCTTGACGCATCGGCCGCCGGCGATGGAATCTGCGAGCGGCCGCCCTCACGGCATGTGGCGAATCTGTCTACGGGTCATGGCATTATTTTATGACTGTGTGAGCATGCGAACTTAGTGCTGCCACGTGTCGCAGACATGTCTACGTACTTAGCTGCTTGGGTTCCATCCGGCTCGGCTTTGTCCGCTCCATAGGAGCGCTGTATGTGGCATTGGCCAAACGGCAACGTGGTCAAGTTCATCACCTCCTCAGCCTCCGTGGCGTTGGGCTCTCCACCTCCAACCAACGCCGTGACGGCCCATCTTTCGCTCGGACGTGTGCATGTAGGGGCTGGTCTTCGTTTGGACCTAGTGACGGGCGCTCTCTGGCTGGCAGTCTCCAGTTGCAAGTGGAGCAATTGACACAAAACTCGACGCTCGGGGCGAAGGAGGCCAGCCTCTACATGCGAGTGGCTTTGCGGCCGTCAGCTGCGGGCGAAACACCTCGATACAGCCGATCTTCAGCAGTCGCGAGTCCAAGGCATGGACGTGATAGTGCCGTACCTGATTCCGTGTTGACGCTACATGCGCCGCGCTCGCGATTCGCAGGCGTTTGGGGCTGGTCCTCCTTGGCTGCGTAATGACGAGGCGACGGCTGGAGCATGGGGGACGGCGAGTCATCAACCGATGCACGCGGCTTCATAGAACCACGAAGGCGGCCGGGCGCTGGCCGTTTGCAGCCGATGGCAGCTCTCCACGCTTGGACGAGATGGCGGTGCACGCGCCACCTCCTCCTGCCGTCTGCCTCGATAGTTCGGACGGCTCGCTCTCCACTCCCGTCGCCTTGCTGAAGCGAGAATGCGTCGCTCGCACTCGCGAGGGCAAGGTCTCCGCTGCTTGGCGGCGTGCTGTGCGTGGCTACAGCCATTGACGGGAAGGCGACGATGGTGCGTCAGAAGGGGGCAAAGAAACGAGCGGCTGATTCTCGCTCGCGACCGCGCAACCCATACTCAGCGCCTGACAAAGCCACGCCGCGATCCTCCCATCGCCGCCAGCCCCGGCGACGGCTCTCCCCCGGGCTCATTCTCCAACAAGCTTCGCAGCGCTCAAGCCGCCAAGACCTCCGCCCCCAGCCCTCCTCCGCCCCCATCAGCCATGTCGGGAGCCATTGGCCTGCACAAGGACGGCGTCGAGTGCGTGGCACGCGAGTCCCCGTTGCCATTGCGATGTCGCTGAGAGCTAACCTCGAGTGGCCGCAGACTCGCCAACATCCTGTCCAACAACACGGGCGCCATGCGCAAGACCAAGATCTTCTGCACGCTCGGCCCCGCCTTGCTGGTCCCAGGAAATGCTAGGCGAGCTCATTGATGCCGGCATGAACGTCGCGCGCTTCAACTTCTCCCATGGCGATCACGCCACCCACTCGGACACGCTCAACCGCCTGCGTGGCGCGCTCGCCAGCCGCCCGCACAGGAACGTGGCCATTATGCTCGACACCAAGGGACCCGAGATCCGCACGGGCTTCCTCGCCAACAAGGACAAGATCACCATTGAGAAGGACGCGCTCATCGAGCTGACGACCGACTACGAGTTCCTCGGTGACGAGACCAAGATCGCTTGCTCGTACCCCGAGCTCCCGCAGTCCGTGCAGGTTGGAGGCTCCATCCTGGTTGCTGATGGCTCGCTCGTGCTCACGGTTGAGGAGATCCTGGAGACCTCTGTCATTGCACGTGCTATGAACTCTGCCACGCTCGGCGAGCGCAAGAACATGAACCTCCCCGGCGCCAAGGTGCTTCTGCCGACACTGACCCCCAAGGACGAGGACGACCTCATCAACTGGGGTCTCGTCCAGGGTATTGACTACATCGCTGCCTCCTTCGTCCGCACTGGACAGGACATTCGCAACATTCGCAAGGTGCTTGGACCCCGTGGCCGCGCCATCAAGATCATTGCCAAGATCGAGTCGCACGAAGGTCTTGAGAACTTCGATGAGATCCTTAAGGAGACCGACGGCATCATGGTTGCTCGTGGTGACCTCGGCATGGAGATCCCTCCCGAGAAGGTCTTCCTCGCTCAGAAGATGATGATTCGCAAGGCAAACATTGCCGGTAAGCCTGTCGTCACGGCTACCCAGATGCTCGAGTCGATGATCAAGGCTCCGCGTCCGACGCGTGCCGAGTGCACGGATGTCGCCAACGCCGTGCTGGACGGCACGGACGCTGTCATGCTCTCGGGTGAGACGGCCAACGGCGACTACCCGATCCAGGCGGTGCAGGTCATGGCTGCCACATGTCTGCAGGCTGAGGGTGCCATCCACTACGACGAGCTGTACCAGGCTCTGCGCAACTCTGTGCTGGACAACGTCGGTGCCATGTCGACGCAGGAGGCGATTGCGTCTTCGGCTGTGAAGACTGCGATCGACATCAATGCGAAGATGATCGTTGTGTTGACGGAGTCTGGCACTACTGCTCGTCTTGTTGCGAAGTACCGTCCTCAGATGCCAATTCTTGTGCTGACTGCTCTGGCGAACAGCGCTCGTCAGGCTGAGGGTTTCTACAAGGGAACCATTGCGCGTTGCATGGGTTCGATGATTGGCACGGACTCGATCCTGTTCCGTGCTACCGATCTTGGCAAGCAGTTCGGGCTGGATCAAGAAGGGCGACGCTGTGGTTGCTGTGCACGGTATGCAGGAGGCTCGCTCGGGCTCGACCAACATGCTCAAGGTGCTCATCGCCGACTAAAGTGCGTGGTTGGCTCGAAGCCCACCGCAGACTTAGAGCGAAAGCTTGCATGGGCGTCGGTGTAACAATGAAACGGTATTCTTTGTGACTTGCGAGGTGCTTTTGTTGGCTATTGTTGTTGTTGTTGTTGCATGGGACTGCTGTAAGAGCATGGTTGTAATGAGTGGTGTTGTAGCATTTTGTGGAGAGCTTTTCTTGGACGCGAGAAGGTCGGCGTCGACTCCATAAGCCTCATGATGAGAGGCTTGGGTGGATTCGAATCCAAACAGAGCACATCCCTCGCGCTCACTTCAACAACGTCATCGCCTCGATAAAGTGCGATTATGAGCTTGACACGCTTGGTGCCACGCAGGGCGCGTCATCGTGGCTGCGATACGCCACGTCGCATGGAGCGCGCGCAAGAACTAAAAGGCCGGGTTCTGGCACACTGAGGCGCCGTTGATTGCTTGACTCGGTGTCTTTGCTGCCGATGGCTCGACTAGCACGCATTTCTGCTTGGGAATTTCAGTTTTCGCTGCAGAGATGGCGCCTTCCGCGCTCATTGACGACGCGTCTGGCGCACTCCAAGCAGAAATCGTCGCTCGAGGTTGTATGCTCGGCTCCGAGTGTGAGCTTTTATGCTTCACAAAGGCTGTTGAGTCGGTCGGACCTCGCCACGCACTTGGCATATGCGCGTTTAGCGTATAGACATGGGGACGCATGCTCACCTGCGATGGCCTAACAGCGCGCGATACGCTCACTTGATACAGGAAGGCTGTCATGTCGAGACATGGGCAGGCTAAATGGAGCATCTAACCACCATTCGCCTCGACGGACCGAAGCACTCTCATTCTTCAAAAAGCCTCGCAGCACACAAGCCGCCAAGACAACAACCACCCCTCCCCGTCTCCCCCTCTACTGCCATGTCTGGAGCCATCGGTCTGCACAAGGACGGCGTCGAGTGTGTTTATACTAATCATGCTTGCATCGTGACGAAGCATCTGAACTAACAACGATCGCATTGCAATAGGCTCGCCAACATCCTGTCCACCAACGACGACGCCATGCGCAAGACCAAGATCTTCTGCACGCTCGGCCCCGCCTGCTGGTCCCAGGAGATGCTAGGAAAGCTCATTGATGCCGGCATGAACGTCGCGCGCTTCAACTTCTCCCATGGCGACCACGCCACGCACGCCGAGACGCTCAGCCGTCTGCGCGGTGCGCTCGCCAGCCGCCCGCACAGGAACGTGGCCATTATGCTCGACACCAAGGGACCCGAGATCCGCACGGGCTTCCTCGCCAACAAGGACAAGGTCACCATTGAGAAGGACGCGCTCATCGAGTTGACGACCGACTACGAGTTCCTCGGTAATGAGAAGAAGATCGCTTGCTCGTACCCCGAGCTCCCGCAGTCGGTCAAGGTCGGCGGCCCGATTCTCGTGGCCGACGGCTCTCTCGTGCTCACGGTCGTCGAGATCAAAGACACGTCGGTGATCGCGCGTGCTATGAACTCTGCCACGCTTGGAGAGCGCAAGAACATGAACCTCCCCGGTGCCAAGGTGCTTCTGCCGACGCTGACCCCCAAGGACGAGGACGACCTCATCAACTGGGGTCTTGTCCAGGGTATTGATTACATCGCTGCCTCGTTCGTCCGCACTGGACAGGACATTCGCAACATTCGCAAGGTGCTTGGACCCCGTGGCCGCGCCATCAAGATCATTGCCAAGATCGAGTCGCACGAAGGTCTTGAGAACTTCGATGAGATCCTCAAGGAGACTGATGGCATCATGGTTGCTCGTGGTGACCTCGGCATGGAGATCCCTCCCGAGAAGGTCTTCCTTGCTCAGAAGATGATGATTCGCAAGGCAAACATTGCCGGTAAGCCTGTTGTCACGGCCACCCAGATGCTCGAGTCGATGATCAAGGCTCCGCGTCCGACGCGTGCCGAGTGCACGGATGTCGCCAACGCCGTGCTGGACGGCACGGACGCTGTCATGCTTTCGGGCGAGACGGCCAACGGTGACTACCCGATCCAGGCGGTGCAGGTCATGGCTGCCACATGTCTGCAGGCTGAGGGTGCCATCCACTACGACGAGCTGTACCAGGCTCTGCGCAACTCTGTGCTGGACAACGTTGGTGCCATGTCGACGCAGGAGGCGATTGCGTCTTCGGCTGTGAAGACCGCGATCGACATCAATGCGAAGATGATCGTTGTGCTGACGGAGTCCGGCACTACTGCTCGTCTTGTTGCGAAGTACCGCCCTCAGATGCCGATTCTTGTGCTGACTGCTCTGGCGAACAGCGCTCGTCAGGCTGAGGGCTTTTTCAAGGGTGCCGTCGCTCGCTGCATGGGTTCGATGATTGGCACGGACTCGATCCTGTTCCGTGCTACCGATCTGGGCAAGCAGTTCGGCTGGATCAAGAAGGGCGACACTGTGGTTGCTGTGCACGGTATGCAGGAGGCTCGCTCGGGCTCGACCAACATGCTCAAGGTGCTCATCGTGGAGTAATTCCGAGGGGCTCTGCGCCAGGAGTCGACCAGTGTGTGCTGTAGATAGGGCCGAACGGCAGTCAATAAACATAGATGAGAAAATCTGCGAGGTGCAATGAGTTCTGCATGATAACGTCCAGGCTGCAACATTGATAAACAAATCTGCCAGTCGAGCTGCAATGAGTTCTGCTTGGCAACGCACTTGACCAGGTTGAAGTGGTTGCCACGAGAAAGCGGTTGGCCGAAATCCACCTCTCTCCGTCGATTTACATCCAATCATCAGCGCCAGAGGCGCTGGTCAAGAGCCGAGAAGCAAAGCGCGACTCGATGCCGTTCGCGCAGGTGGTGCTGGGGCCGCCGGGCTCCGGCAAGACGACGTTCTGCAACGGCATGGAGCAGTTCCTGCGCGCCAACGGCCGTGATGCTGCCGTGGTCAACATGGACCCGGCCAACGAGCAACTTCCATATCCTTTCCGCGCCGAGTTCTTAGTCGAGCGTAGCTCGTCGCTGCATATCTAGTCCGCATTGCATGGATCTGGTGGATGGCAGCGACTCGTTCCTTAACCTGATGACGGATTGGTGTCAACACGTACGAGCCGGTGGTGGACATTTCCGAGATGGTCTGTCTAGAGAACGTCATGGAGGAGCTCGACCTGGGGCCGAACGGCGGTGCGTTGCAAGCGTGACAGGCTCGAAGGATTAGCTAGCTTACCCGTTTGGGCGGCTGCAGGACTCGTCTACTGCATGGACTACATCGACCACAACTTTGACTGGCTGGAGGAGAAGCTGTCGACGCTGCAAGGTGCGGGCGGTCGTGGAATCTCGTCTGAAGGAATTTGAAGATGCTCACTCGTGCGCAGACAAGTACTTGCTGTTTCGACTTTCCTGGGCAGGTGGAGCTCTACACGCACGAGAGGAGCGTGCATAGCATTTTGCAGAAGCTCCAGAAGCTCGGCTACAAGGTTCAGCGAGCGTAAATGTTTGCCACTCTGTGCTTTGGTGCATGGGCTGACGTTTCATAACCAGCTCTCAGTTGTGCACCTCGTGGACGCACATCACTGCACGGATAGCGCCAAGTTCATCTCAGTCGTGCTGCTGAGCTTGTCGTCCATGGTGCGCCTTGAGCTTCCCCACATCAACGTCTTGTCGAAGATCGATCTGATGCAGCAGTACGGTCGTCTCGGTACGTACGATTGACTTGTTTGCGAATCGTATTGTGAGTGCTAAACGAAATTGCTTGGGTAGCGTTCAACCTGGACTTCTATACAGACGTCTTGGATCTACGCTATCTGTTGGACCGCCTAGATGAAGATGAGGACGAAGACGGCGAGCTGCAACTCGAGCCACGAGAGCCGACGCTACTGTCCGCGCGATTCCGTCGCATGAACGAAGCGCTGATTGATGTGATCGAGGACTTTAGTCTTGTGAGCTTCCACCCGCTGCAGATTCAGGACGCTGAGATGCTGCAGCGGCTGACGCAAGCGATCGACAAGGCCAATGGGTATGTGTTCACAAGCGTCGACTGGCAGCAAGCAGTTGTCAAAGACACGGCGTTCGCTGATCAGACAGCGACCGCAGACGCCCAGGAGAAGTATATCGACCGGGAGGAAGTCAACGGTGCGACCGACGACCTGCTGCAGCGAGAGCTTGAAAGGGTTGCTAGCACGCACCATCACGAGTAAGCAGAGGAGCCGAATGCAACACAATAAGTCCTCATGGCAAACGCTCGGCCAATATGATTATCTCTCCTCCTCTTACCTCTCCTTTGGTGTAAAAAAGTATCGGTCGGCACTCGCGCGTCGTCTACAACCAACACGAGCAGCATCTAGAAACGTAACTTACTCTGTCTGCGCTCCATCCCAACGGCCGGTAAGCTGTTCAGGAACAGACCTCCATTGCGTCTTCTTTCTCTCGATGCCGTCTTAGAAAAAGATGCCGTCTTCCTCGTTCTCGTTGATGTTGCTAAAGTACTGCTCGTACGTGGAAGACGTAGGTTGGAACGCTGGTGTAGCCGACGACAGTGCGCTCATCGACATGGAACTGCGCAGCGATGAAGACCGATCGCGGGACAGCAGAGACGACGAGCCGAAACCGCCCAGTCCACTCAGACTACCCGACTCGTTCGACGTCGGAGCACTCTCGACCAGGTTCGCAAATGGAGATGAGTCCATCTCTTCAAAGCTGCCCTCGCTACGGTAGCCCATGGAGGTATTCACATCCTGTGACATCAGCGAGTCAATCTTCGGGTGCGTAATACTCAATCTGACATCGAAAACCGAACAATTAGTCAAATCATGAACACATGCATATGGGAAGGCCAATTTAGAAACGTACGGAGCCGGGAGGTTCTTGTCAAATAGTCGAAGGTCGTTCATCGACAAATTACGCTTCGTGACAGACGATACCTTCGTCATCGCTTGGATGATCTCGAGCACTTGGTCCACATCATTCACATAATACTTTGCAGCACTTGGTTTCTTGCCGACCGTCACTGTGAATAGCTTTGGACGACTACGCGCATCTTCGAGGTACTGGAACATGAACTCATCTGACAAGTCATCACCAATACACAGAATGAAGTCCGCGTAGCCACCACCTGTCGACTCAATCGTTGACATGACGCGATCGACAATCACTCCCTTGTCAACGCCCTCGGGTCGCACTTCGAGGTAGTCTGTGCCCGTGATAACTTCCACTTGGAAGTGTTCCAGCACTTGGGTAAGCTGGTCATGCAGCTCCTTCGCTTGCAGCTGGCCAAAATCTGGATCAGCGTCACGGAACTGCCACAGCAGTGCGCTGCCCTTGAGCTCAATATACGTGCCGTGTGTGCGCTGGGTGTAAATGTCCATGACGGCGTGCGTCACATCCTTCCACGAGTCGTCGAAATTCTCCTTGGTACACAGCCACATGTCCTCCTCCTCGCTGTTCTGCTTGCTGCCCCACTTGTACAAGTACCCGTGCTCAGCTGCAAGACCAAGTCCGCGGACCGAGCCAAGTGTTTTCTCCAGATCACTACGCTCTTTTCCGCTCAGCACAAACACCGTGTTACGCGGGTCTGCGCACAGCTGCGTAAGCATGGCCAATAGCTCCGGAGAGGCGCTCGGAGTGCCCGAGTCGCCGTCAAGCACGCAGCTATCGTTCCCTGACGCCTTGATATCGAGGTACTTGCTGAAACCATTGGCCCCACGCTCTTCTTGCGTCAACGTATTGCCGTAGTCAAACAGTAGCACGCGTCGATAAGTCTCGCGGTATGCCTTGGCGATCGCTTCCGTCTCCAGCAGCTTGAAACCAGCATTGAACTCGAGCATACGGAAGCCGAGGCCCAGACCATAGCCCATGTGCTCGCCCTCTGCGGCCTGCTTCTTCGTACGCTTCAGGTCCACCAAGATACGCTCTGCCCACTTTGTGCGAGTGTTGTTCGTGATATACTCGAGGTCCTTCTGGTGGCGTGCTAGCTTCTCTTCAGTTGACATCGTCATCGCCAGCTCCATCGCCTGCACGATTTCTAGGCGCTTCCACGGGTTCACACCAATGCTGCCGGTCAGCACACGGCTACTACCTGAAAACTCCGAGACGATCACCACGCCTGGCTGCTTGGACAACTCGTGTGCGTAGATAAACTCGAAAGGATACAGGTTGACGGCGTCACGCACAGTTGTCGTCAGCAAAACATGACCAAGGGTCCAGAGTGGTAGCCGCGACGCCATGTCGGTGTTCTCCACCTCCGTGTAGACGAACACAGGCTCCGCGCTGCCCTGGCTGAAGCGGGCATTGATGCGCGCCACTGACGTTAGGATTTCGCGACGCACGCTCTTGCGCTCAGGAGACGGGTTTGAAGTGTCCACAATGCCGATTTGAACGATGTGTACCTTGTTAACCCACTCGGGATGCGAAGCCAGGAACATCTCGATCGCGCCAATCTTGAGCAAGATACCCTTCAGGCGCTCCACGCGGTCCACGCTCACGAACACAGTGCGCTTGTCCGCCTCGTACTTGCGCGCAAGTGCCTGCGTGTCGGTCACGACTTGACTGCTCTGGCTGATGTCATTCATGAAGGATGGCTCAATGCCGATGTGGCTGATTGTCAGCATCACCATGCGGCCGCTGTACTCGACACCGACGTATCCACCCGACTGCGCGCTGTACTTGAGGCCGAGCACGCGCCGACAGCTCGTGAGGAAATGACGCGCATGCTCGTACAAGTGGAACCCGATGTGGTCTGCCGCCAGCACGCCACGCAGCAGATCTGCGCGCACCGACAGCGTACGAAAAATCTCGGACGACGGGAACGGAGTGTGCAGGAACAATCCGACATTTACATTCGGCAGTCGGCGCACAAGGAACGAAGGCGCGACCAGCAGGTGCAGACCGTGTGCCCACACGAGGTCGCCTTCGTTGTACACTTCGATCACCTTGTTCACGAAAATGCGGTTCACATTCTTGTATGACGACCAGGCGTTCTTCTGCTGTCCGGGGTTCCACCAACGCGTCGGCAGTGTGCCATAGATATCGACAATATTGTGGAAGACCGGCCAGAGCGTGTCGTAGCAGAAACTGTGGAATGTTTGCGCGAGCGGCTCGTGGAGGAAAGACTGGCACGCAGTGGAAGTCCTCAAGTTGTCGCGCGAGGCGGTCTTCGTCCTCCCGCGGGATCGGTGACGAACAATGCACCGTGCCAACCCATGTAAGGCGCATGGAGCTGACGCGGTCCCAGTTGGACTGGCGGTACGACTCCTTCAGCAGCCCGGACGGACAAACGAGGTTGTCGTCCTCCCACTCGATGTGGTAGTTGCCCTCGGGCGTGCGATGCACGAGCACGGGAAGGCGGTAGACCATGATGATAACGCCGTCCGTCGACTCGATTGTCACGTGCTGCGGCGACTTGTTCGAGTCCTCGGACACGGAACGGTTGCGCAGCTTGCGCGGGCTGCTCATGAGCTCCCCGCGCGGCATATCCTCCACGGACGCGAGCATGGCCGGGTCCGATAGTCTTCTTGTCGAGAGACTGAATGTGCTGCCGCCTAGCGACCGTGGAGGCTGATGCGAGAGCACCGGCGAGCGTTGCTGCTGCTGGGTCTGCGCCCTTGTCGGTTTGCTCCATGGCGACATCTGCACTGCTCTCGTCCTCCTCGACGATCGTGTCGGTGAGCGGTCTGGACGAGGCCTTGCGGCCAGACGTGGAGCTAGAACGGTGCGTCCAGAAGGATCCAATGCCCGTCTCCTCTGTGGCGCTGGCTGGTCGGTCCACGAACGCCTGTCCGGAGCTGAGTCGCGGGAATGACGCCCCAGAACGGTGCGGCGTCGGCGTCGCGCGCTTCTCCTTCCGCGGGGGCTCCGTCTCCCCCTGTCCCGTGCGCGCCTGTCGGCCGCGAGCAGCGGTGCGTCGAGCGTGTCCTGCGTCTGCACGTACTCGCTGTCTAGCACCAGCTCCCTGGTGACCTGCTGTCCGTCCGGCGTCTGCTCGAAGCGCAGGAAGCGGCTGCCCGAGCACACGGCGTATCGGTAGCGCACCGTGGAGCCCGCGGGCAGCACGAGCGGCTCGAGGTTGTACCAAATGGGGTAGAGGTCTGGCGTGGTGACGAGCGCGACGCCCGCGTCGCCGCTGCCGCCCACGGGGCTCGGGCGCGCGTCCACCGAGCCGCCGAGCGCCGGCGCGTCGCCCACCAGGTACAGCGTCTGGCCGTGGCCCAGCGGCGCGCGCACCTGGAAGTCCACGCGCGTGCCTGGCGCAGGCGCCGACAGCCCCCAGCCCACCGCGTGGCGCAGCCGCTGCAGCATCTCGCGCGCGTCCGCCGGCCAAGGATCGCCAGCCACGCGCGGCGCGGCTCGGTTCCGCTTCTCCGGCAAGGAAAAAAGGCTTCTGTTCAGACCGGAGGGCGACGAGGGGCCGTGGACCTATACTTCCGGCGCACGCAGTGCCACCCACCACCGCATTGGCTGAAAATCCACCTACATGGAATCTGCCGCTCAGCTGCCTGCCGATCCGCCATGGCTCGCGCCGCGCGCTCGCTCCTCAGGCGGCCGACGGGTTCTCCAGGCCCATCTCGCGGCAGAACTCGGCCTCCAGGCGCTTGAACAGCTCGTCCTCAGGGTCCTTCTCGGCGCTGACGGCCGCGCTGGCCGCGCCGCTGCGGGTCGCGGGCGCTGCGAGCATGGTCGCGGCCTCCATCGCGTTGCTACTGCTGCTGCTGCTGCTGCTGCTGCTGTCCTTGGGCGGAGCGAGACGAGGGGCCTCGCCCATGGTGGTGGTCGCGACGGCGAAGGCGCGGGCTGCGGCGCGCGCGCGCTCGCTCTCGCGCTTCAGATACGTCTCCACGGCCTGCTTCTCGCCCGAGAAGGCCCGCGCCAGCGACCGCGGCACCTCCAGGATGTGCAGGTTGCCGATCTGGTCGCCAATGGCCACGAGCTGCTGCTTGACGGGCTGCTGCGCCGCGGAACTCGCGCTGCTGCCAGCGGTGACGGAGGATTGCCCTGCGGAAGGCGCTGATGCCGCGCTGCTCGCTCCAGAGCCGCCGGAAGGATTGCTGCTGCCGCTGCTGCTCTGGATCAGAGGACGGAACGAGATTGAAGTCAGCGCACAGGCAGTGACGCCCATTGTAAGGCTAGCTCGGTGGGACTGGTCCAAGAAGTCCCAAACCTCGAGCATCCCGTCCGACTTGCCGAGAAAGATGACGCCTGGCCGAGTCGGGGAGAAGGCGACACAGGTAATGGTAGCAGTAGCGAGCGGTGACACGAAAATCGGTCCCGGCTGGTGCTCTTGGCTATGCGGCTGGCTCGCTGAGCTGCCTTGAGCGGCTCCAGCCCCGCTTGATACACTTGCGTCCTTCTGCTGCTGGGCCACATTCCACAGGTGGAAGTGCGATTCACTCGCTGTGAGGAAAATGTGTGGGAAGAAAGGAGACGCGCAAAGTCCGATGATCGGTCGCGAGTGGTCTCGGTGCAGCCACTGCACGTACTGTACGCCCCCATCCTCTCCACCGCGCTCTCCATCGTCATCTCTTCCGCCCTTGGTGGTCGTTGTCGTTGCATGCGGTCGCCAATCGGCGTACACAAACTCGCCTTCTTCGGTGCCGCAGTAGAATCGGCTAGAGAAGACCCCTGCATCGTCGCGAGGACGTTCGAGCACCAAGCACTGCAGAGCTAACTCGCCCGCACTCTCGACTTTGCCGAGGGTGATCGAGTATATTGGCGTGAAGTGCACTTCTGGTGCTTGTTGCCCGTCTTTGGCTGCTGCGGCGGCGGCAGACGCTGACACTTTGTCGGCCTTGTTGCGAGAGATACCCCGATACTTCGGATCCTTGAACCGGAGATCCCAAAAAGAGACCTGGCCGTCGCCGGCGATGGTCACAAACTGGTGGACACCCGAGTCTGTTGCTGGGATGAGGTGTCCGCGGTTGTTGACCTTCCATTCCGGCTGGCAGCCACAAGAGATCGGCAACCGGTCGTCGATGACTCGCGTCAATGTAGGAAATGTACAACGGCTTGACCGGCGGTGGTGCGTGCTTGGCATTACTCCCTCCATCATCACCCGAACTGCTGCTGCTTGTAGTTGTGGTCGTTCCACCAGCACCTTTGACAGATGATGAGATGTTTGCCTTGGTCTTGAGTCCTGCGGCGGCGATGTGGCTGTGCGCGTGGCTGTCCGCCTTGGACGTATCCCAGACAAGCACCTGGCCGTTGTGCAGACCAGCAGCCACGATATGCGGCGCGCTCGGGTTGAAGCGGATCGCGAGCGCGTCCTGAGGAGCCTCAAGCATAAGCTGCGGGTGGATGAGGTCAGCGAAGTTCCACACGAGAACGAATGAACTGTCGATCTTGTCGAGCAAGTCGAGCCGCCGCGAAAAGTTGGCGTTCGCAGCTGCAGCCACGGCAACGACTCCGTGCTTGCGCGGATGCCAGTCGACCGCTGGAAGCGTTTTGTTCTTGCTGAAAATGAGATCTGTAAAACCGCGCAGCTCGCGCACATTGCTGGCCTCGCTCTTGCTTGAAAGCGTCGTGTCTTCGTCAACGAGATGTGCGAACGGGTCAAGGAAGATGTCGAGCGTCTCGTTTTGTTGCAGTGCGCGCTCAACACGAGGTAGCATCTTGGCCAGAAATGCCTGCATGCGGTCGCTGTCCATCTCCTTGGCACGCGCAGACGCGTCCAGCTCTCGCGACGTGTACTGGATGGCACTATTGACTGACCGAAACCAGCTAGTCTGCGTGCTGCTGTCTGCAAGTGGCGGTAGACCTTGCAGTCCAATATCCTGCTCCATGCGTGATAGCTCGTAGTTCGGATCTTTGTGCTGCCGCCACTCGACGAAACCTGGTCGTGCACACCAATGTTGGTCGAGTGCTCGCTCCAAAAGAAGTCGATACTAAAGCACCTACACTGGTCCGCATCCCGATCGCTGAACTTGTAGTCTGCGTTGAATTCGTCCGACATTTTGGTTACAGACAACTTGATCTGGCACAGTGTGATCGAAATGCTAAGCGTTTGCAAGCCACGAATGAAACAACTGAACACGAGCATCTTACCAATGGGCGACTGGGCTTGATGAATAATGCCTCAACATCTTCATGGGTCTCCCGTGCTGTTGAGGATACCCACACACGCGCCACTACGGGGCGGTCTTCATATACCAGGCTCGACACGTCGTCGTCGTTGTTCCCACTGCTCTCTCGCTCGCGCTGTTTGGCCTCCTCGGCGTCGCGCTCTTCACGGAGACGGATCTCTTCAAGCTGTGTCTCGAGTGCACGCCGTGTGAGGCAGAGCAGCCAGTTCTCGCCGTATGTCTCGGTTGGGTCGGCGATGATAAGGATCTCATCGCCAGCGAGCTTGGCCAGCTCGGCGCGAAATTCGTGGAAGGGGCTCATAAAGCCCCACCTGAGCGACTTGCTCAAGCACAGCTGTCTTGTCTAGCAGCTTGTACGGTACCGGTCTCACGAAGCCCACTACCCGTTTTGAGACCTAGCGTCTCCATCTCGCGCATTGAAATCATCATAGGTCGTGTGCCTTCCGGCGCAGGCAGTGGCTCCTTCCCCATCGCTGCTGTGCTTACTCTCGGAGATTTGTCAAATACCCCCAATCCAAAAATCTGGCACGAGAAGACGGCCGCCAAGCATGACTCTTCACATCAAGATCCTAAAAGTCGCATTTTGCACTTTTGATTCGCATTAGCAATCCTTTCGCCCCCACTCGCAACGACTCCGGTGAAGCTGCAATCCTAGTGGTGGAGCAATTCGTAGAGCAGAATCGCAGAGGCGACACTAACGTTCAGGGAGTCCACGCGAGTGTCTTGTTCCGTAGCGAGCCCTGATGTGACCGCACAACAACAACGTCAGCAAATCGTACTGGCGTTTGGGATACACACGTAAAAGGCGATGTAGATCACATACCTGGAATGGAGACGATGTCACGACAACACTGTCGAATCCCCTTGCGCAGTCCACGGTGTTCGTTGCCCTATAGAAGCAGTGAGGTGTGAGCATGCTTAATTGGATGGAATCCACGCAAAGTGGACTCACCATGACGAGGATTGTGGGCTCCGAGCTACCAAGCTTGTTGGATGCGACAGAATTGGGACCGCTGCTAGCGCCGACCACCCGCCAGCCCATCTCGCTGCTCACAGCTAGTGCTTCATGCAAGTTTTTGGCTTTGAAGAGCTTGTTCTGGAAGCGTGATAAAGTGTTGTGAGGTCACTACACCATTGCAATGTGAAAGTTAAACACGAACATTAGCGGCAAGAACTTCAAGGGCTCCAACAGACGCGCGCGAGGCCTGGAATACGGGCAGACAGATGAGGTGTTAAAGTGACGAAAGAGTTCGCAGCTTGACAAAGCTGGTGCAAATGGGGTTTACCGCGGGAGAAAGTGGCGCGCTGTTGCGCTCACTGATGATAACCGCTGCACAGCCAAGAAAATGGGCCGACCGAAGAATTGCGCCAAAGTTCTGGCGTATTGGTACGTCAGAATGGGGATTACAGCAGTGTTGCAGACAGGCTGTTAGCAAACCTGCGGGTCATGGATCTCGTCGAGCGCAAGAATCACTGGCTGACGGCTCGAGGTCGACGAATGCTGATAGACAGGCAGTTGCGGCTTTAAGAAATCTGGCAGCTAACAAGACTGCAATCAACCCGCACCACTCGGATCTGAGGGCACGAACTCTTCGAGTCGGACAGCACCAGCGTCAAGCACGACACCCTGGATTAGTTTCCAGCGAGTTAGATCCACGTGTGACGGTAGAAGTCAGCAACTGTGAGCTATCTGTTCACACCTGATGCGGCTTGTCAGACGTGATGTGGTTCAGCATCCACTTGCTGCAGTCCCAAGAGGTAGCAAGATCAGTTCACACCCAGACAGTCGACTTCACATCCAAGTCCCCGCCGTGCCTCGTGTAGGAAACAGGAACGCCGCTCTCGGCCGCCAGCTCGTGGATGCGCTCCAGCGCCAAGACGTCGCTGGCGCTCTTCTTCTTCCCTCCTTGCGCCGCCGTCTGGGTCGCAGGATCGCGCACGAACAGCGAGTGGACGGCTCGGTGGCGGCTCTCGAGCGCCTGCAGCACGCTGTGGATACCGTACACGCCCTCGCCCTTGAGCTGCGGGATGGGCTCTCCATCCCTCGTCTCGGTGCGTCGCGGTGCACTGTCCCCCTGGCGCCTGTAGCCACCGCCACCGCCGCCACCGTCGCCCTGGCGCCTGTAGCCGCCGCCACCGTCGCCCTGGCGCCTGAGCCTCCCGCCGTCGCCCCAGCCGCCGCGTCCGCCGCGCTCTCCGGTTGTTCTGGGCGGCCGCCGGCCGGGAAACTCGCGCGAGCCGCCGCCGCCCCAGCGCTCGGCCATCAGCGGGGGCGACGACGACAGCGCGCGCGCCAGGGGCCGCGCCAGGCCGGCAGCAGCGCGCGGCGCAGCAGCAACGCGCAGCATCTCGTGGTGGATCGCTGCCGAGTGAAATGCAACGCGGCGCCGCCATTTACAGCCAATCGCGTGGCGGTATGGGGAATTTCGGACCAATCGCGGCCAGTCGGCAAAGGGACGCCAACGGCAACGAGCGGCATGCTGCGCCGCAAGCCGTCGCGGGTCGAGGAGCGCGCCGACGTGGCGGACGAGTACGAGCTCTACGTGCGAGCCAAGGAGCGGGCCCAAGGGCGTGGGAGAGGCGCGCGCGGACAGCGCCGAGCTGCAGGCGGCCGAGCTGGCGCGGCAGCGGCGCGACGCCGTGCGCGCGCGCGTCGGACTGGCGTCGACGGGCTCGTTCCCGAGCTGAGGAGGAGGCGGTGGAGGATGGATCTCCGATGTCGCATTATAATAAACGAGCGGCGCTCAGATGGCCTTCTTCTGGATGATGATGGTGGCGCGGCCCCAGCTCATGGGGAACTTGCGCTCCAGCAACGTCTGCCACTGCTTGGACGCCAGCGGCTTGGTCACGCTGATGAAGTAGCTGCCTGCGCGGAGCTCATCTGTGTCGCACGCGCGCTTCATTAGCAATCGCACTCACCTCATACATCATGAGGCTGCACAGACCTGCAGCAGTGGAGATGGCTTGGATGAGCTAGAGAGCATCACAGTGGTCAACAGGTCAGCAGCGACGATCCACGAGCAGCAGCCAGTAGCCAATCGTACGCTGTCGCTGAAGCACGTCGCGTTGCAGAATACGATCGACGCATCTCGCCAAATGTCCGGCTTGGTGGCGTCCCCCCTCGCGAACCCCACATCGACGTCTGCCTTGGCGGCCGGCAGCGTGTCGAGCATCTTGTAGCGCCAGTGGTCCAGCACCTTGACAGCGATCGCATGTAGTCCGTCGAGGAGCTGAGGGTGTCAATTGGGCGATTAGTTATCGCGCTCAATCATGCCCACAGAGTGTTCGATAGCTACCTCGATGCCACAGCACTTGGAAAAGTCGTGCAGCAGTGCCGCTGCCAAAACCTGCATGAGGAAGGCATTTTAGAGAAAGTTCGCCACGTACAAACGAGAGCGAGGGCAGACGCACCACTTTGCCGCAGCCTGACCCGAGGTCGTAAAAGTTGCCTCCCTTGTCAAGCAGCACCCCAAAGTCATTCCGCAGCTGATCATGTAACGCTTTGTTCAGCACTGGTCCACCCCGCCGAGCTCGTTCTCGTCGGCTGCATCGTACCAGTTGGAAGATGGCGTCGACCGTCGCGAACGGGATTTCGCCGTACACGAGCGAGCGGTTCCCTAGCTCCTTCGCCTCGCGCTCAAGCCGCGACACCTTCTTCACCTCGGGCTCAGGGAACTCGGCGAACAGCTCGGCATGCAGCGCCGCCGCGTTCGCAACTGCCACGCACGAGTCCTGCGTCAGCGTCGGTTCCAAGCTCCTCCCGACGCGTTTTCCGCCGGAAAAAAGCGCCACGGAGAGCGCGAGAGCGAGGGGTGAGACTCACCAACAGTCAAAGACTCGACCGCGAGCGCGCGGGGCGGCGCGTCCGGGCCCGCGTCGCCCTCCATGGGCCCAGCAAGTGTCGATGCCAGCGCGGAGCTGCTCGGCCGTTGCGAGTTGAAGTGGCGACACAGCCGGCCACTAATCGGGAGCTCCTGTGGGCGACGCCCCTTCTATTATCTTGCCCTCGCTATGCGGCCTTGAAGAATCCACCCTTTTCATTGGGTATCTGACGGAGAAGAAGAAGGCGAGCTCCCCCACTACCAAAGAAGATCCCGACCCAAGAGCGCGTCGCCGACCGAGAGCACAGTATGCTGCACGCGGCGGCGCTGACGGTGGGCGCTGCGCTGCTGGCGCTGACGGCGCAGGGCGAGATGCTGCGCGTGCCCATGAAGAAGATGAGCGACGACGAGTTCACGGCGGGGCTGCTGCAGAACCTGCGCGCGCGCAACCGGCCGGAGGTGTGGGCGCCTGACTTTCCCTGTGGGCGAGGAGGAGACGCCGTTCGCGCCGTTCAGCGGCGGCCACGCCAGCGTCGTGATCCGCGACTTCCAGAACGCGCAGTACTACGGCGACATCGCCATCGGCACGCCCGAACAGACCTTCTCAGTCATCTTCGACACGGGCTCGAGCAACCTGTGGGTGCCCAACCGCAAGTTCGGATCGCACCACATCTACGACCATGACAAGAGCAGCACGTACAAGCCCAACGGCACCGAGTTCAACATCATGTACGGCAGCGGCCCCGTCTCGGGCTTCCTCTCGCAGGACACGGTCGACGTCGGCGGCCTCAAGGTGCCCGACCAGTACTTTGCCGAGGTGAACGTCACCAAGGGCCTCGGCCCGGCCTACTACCTCGGCAAGTTTGACGGGCCTCTTTGGGCTAGCGTTCGATACCATCAGCGTCGACCACCTCAAGACGCCGTTCCACCGCATGATCCAAGCGGGGCTGCTCGACGAGCCCGTATTTGCGTTCTACCTGGGCAACAACAAGGATGGCGAGCTCACGTTCGGCGGCACCGACAAGACTCACTACCAGGGCGAGCTGTCGTATGTGGACGTGACGAGCCCGACCTACTGGTCAGGTGAAGCTCGATGGCATCGAGTCCAAGGGTGAGTCCCTCTCGTCGGTCGACAAGGCGATCGTCGACTCGGGCACGTCGCTCATCGCCGGGCCGAAGGACCAGGTCGCCAAGCTGGCGTCTATTGTCGGCGCGCACAAGTTCATCATGGGCGAGTACCTGATCAGCTGCTCGGCGGACGCGCCGGACATTACGTTCGTGCTGAATGGTAAGAAGTACACGCTGACCAAGGACGAGTACATCATCAAGAACGGGCCGCTGTGCCTCTGGGCATTCATGGGCATCGACATCCCGGCGCCGGCCGGCCCGCTCTGGATCCTCGGCGACGTCTTCATGCGCAAGTACTACACGGTCTTCGACTGGGGCACGGACTCGCGCAAGCCGCGCGTGGGCTTCGCGCTCGCGACCTAAGCCCTCGAGCAGCCCACCTCCTGCTTCCTCACTGCCGGCCGCTTTCGAGCCCCGGCGGGTTTTGCCTTCGTCTAGTGTTGAAAAGCCAGCGAGTAACTTCCAAACAAAGCGTCCAACTTGGCGCAGTTCGACTCAACCCCTTGACCTGGTTGAAGTGATGTCGAGTACCAAAAATTCGGATGTATGTACCTGAGTTGAGGTACACCATTTTGGTGTACCTCAAATTCAGGAGACCCTTATAATACAACAGCCACGCGAATGAGCAAACGCGAGTACGAAGGTGGCGGCGACGGCGAGCCGAAGCGCGCGCGGCCGTCTGCTGGGCCGCCGCGCAGCTTCGAGGGCGGCTCTCGACGCGTGGACCTGCTGAACCCCGCGACTCCGAGGTCCGAGGGCGACCTGGGGGCGGAGAACGAGGCGCCACTCGCATCGGTCGACAGCGTCGCGCCGACGCACCCGATGGCCGCGCTGGACGCGATCCGCGCGCGCCTCGCGGCCACGGCTGACCCTCACCTGCAGGCCAAGCTGCTGCTGCGCTACAGTGAGGCGGCGATCTCGCCCGGCGCGCTCACGGACGCCGCGATCGACTTCCTGTTCGCCTTTTTGCAGGAGAACCAGCGATCCAGCGGAGGAGGCGGCGACGAAACCGGCAAAGGGAGGAGACTCGGGGAGTAGCGGGGCAATTGTCGTGGGCGCGATCGTGCGCGGTCTACGGTCGCTGCTAGCCGTCAAGGCAGCGGTCGTTGAGCCCATGATCCAGGTGGACGCCATGGGGGAGCAGCTCATGCAGTGCGTGAGCGTCGGCGAGGACTTCAAGCTGCGCCGAGACATGATGCGCATCGTCGTCGACTGCTTGATGCTTTCGCGGCGCTTTGCGCAGGTTTCACAGCTGCTCGCGACCTGTGTGCGCGACCACGATGCTGGCATGCAGATTATTTGCCTGGGAGGGTACCTGCGGCTTCATGATGCGGGCCACGGCAATGCGGTGACTGTAAATGGCTGTCAAGACTCTAACTCTGTAGCTGCCGTGACGGTCAGCGAGCACTTTGACAGACTCTCTACCTTTTTGCTTCACGGTGAAGACGAGGGTGTACGAGTACTCTCGGCGCGTGCGATCGCGGCTCTCGCAGGCAGAAGTGCACACGCAGCGACTCGAGATCCGATCCGTGTTCTTCCCTTCGTTGGTAGTCATTGACGATCGGGATCGCCCCCTTGTGCTGCAAGAAATGGCTTTCTATGTGCTGTGTATGGCCAGTAACGATTCGGCATCAACTGTCCGTGCCGAGAGTGCCCTGTTGATGCGAAGTTTTATCAGCTCCAGGTCTCCAGTTGAGCGCACAATCATTGAGAGTGCTGTTTTGAAGACGCCGATGGATGAAGTAGATCCCGAAGATGATAGGGAGGACGAGATGCAAACGATTCGAATGATGACAAGCGGGGCACTCTTGTCGCTTCTCGAGGATGCGGATATGCAAGTTGCCGAAGAAGCCACCCGGACACTCGATCGGATGGCTCGTGCTGGCATCAAATGGAGCGAGCGCGCACTCCGGCGTGTAATTTCGGCGATATTCGATGTACTCACGCGTCTGGACGATTCTCCTCCGACTGCGCATCTGCGCCAAACCCTTGTTGGTTCTATGAGCCACCTCACTGTGTGCTTTTCCGAGCATTACGCTCAGAGCGAGCTTGAGCTTTCAGCAGAACAGGTGCAGTCTGAACCGCTTGGCAGAGTACCAACAAGTACTAACTCTCTCTTGAATGTATCAGATGAGCGCTCTCCTTCGGTTGCCCACTCCAGTTCCGACGAACGTGACGAAGTGGATGATTACGACGTTGACTGTGATTGCCAATATCAGCATTTCTAGCCTTGATGCTGTCCGTGCTACAATTGAGTTTGTAAGCACCGCAGCTGACAAAATGGACGAGCCTGATGGTCGGAAAGAAGCAAAACAACACCTCCCTACCTCAGGAACTCGTCACGATTTTGATTGCCGTTGGAGACAAGTGCAAGAAACTGCTGCAAGCCCACTCGTCGCTCTCCGATCAGCTTTCATCTCAAATTCAAGGAGATGAGGCGAAGAGTCAAATTTGCCGTGCTTTGTTTTTGGGCAAGGATTTCTCAGCCTCGACTACAACGGGATCGGCTACAGCTGTGTCTGCTTTTGCTCGTCTCGTTGGCGGCAGTGCTACACCCAAGTCAGTCTCTGATGGTAGAGCTGAGGCAGCCCAACAGTTGGCCGCGGCACCGTCGATGAAGGACAGTGGCATGGTTGCGTCATACCTGAAAGCTGTACGTACATTGAGGGATTTTTCGATTGCTTCTGGAGCCCAAGTCCTAATGCTCATATTAATACTGTGTCCAGTTGCAGCGACTCCAATCTCACGAGATGGCCCATAGCTTACCAGCATGCTTCGCCATTGCGGAAGCGTTGGTGAGGCTCAAGGATTCCCTCCGTGTATTTCCAGATACACCAGAGGACAACTCAATTTCCAGTTTGCCAGCTCAAGTACTTGACTACTCTCGTCAGTTGGTTGAGCTTGCTCGCTCAGCGCTTGTCAAACAACTGCATCTGAGTGTTGCCTGTCGTGCTGAGGTGCTTCAGGTAAGCCTGTAACTGCATAGTTGTGATACTATCTCGATTGTTCGCAGAACTCATAGATATGCTCTTTTACAGCTGGCCCTTCTCGGCAAGCTTGGCTGTTGCTATTAATGGTGCGGGAAGTCGCCCTCTACAGGCGAATCACCACAGCTAGCTCTCAGTGATCTGGCACGCAATGCTGTACGAACGGAAGAGCTCATTATCCAATCATCCGCTCCAAGATGGTTTCGCTTTGACGTGCTCCGTGACCCCGTGAATCTGGCCGACGCATTTCCGCGAATTCATACGCGTCGCATCCTCGGCGTGGCCAACATCGTGGCTCCAACTAGCGTCAAAGAAGGTGGCAACAACTGCTTTCAAGGTGTTCGCCTCTGAGGCAAACGCAACGATTTACTTTGATGGCAGTCAGGAGCCTCCCAAAGAACCAGTCGAAATCACAGCCAACTGGCCGTTCAAGCATCACGTGCACGCTGTTGTCGAAAGTGTACGGGATGTCTCGCATTTGTTTATCAAGGTTGGTTTCGTCCACTGCGTTGCTTTCACACAAACACTAACACTTCTGATATAGAGCGAACTCCCAGACGGCGAGAAGCACTTTCACAAGGTTCCAGCCTCTGCCCTAAAACTCACCCAAGTGCCAAACTGCTGGATCATGGATCACTGGATTTCGCTAACCATCCCGCCGTTTTCGGACCCGACAACCTTCGCTGTTACTTTGTGTTTACACGACGAGCAATTTTCGGACTCTTCGAGCAAGGTAGGAGGTCGACTAGTTTTCTTTGCATCAGTGACGACATGCCACCTGACATCTTTGTTTGTTTGGAAGCAGGCTGACCATCGAGCTTTTATTGACATATCTCCTGGTGTCATGATCCCAATCTTTCACCGATCAACTTCAGCGCTACGACCGCCACCTATTCGCACTAACGTCAAGGCGTAAAAATGAATGGAATAGAGCTAGGCGGTCATGGTTTGATTCGATTATGAGAACAGAACGGAAAACATGGCAAGACGAGCTCCTGTCATTCATAGCGTTAGTGCGTACATGAATCTAGCTTCTCGGTCTTAAAAGTTGTCGAGCCAATCACTATCACCATTGAACGGCTCGAGAGCCGGCGGATCAAGCCCAAGGCGTAGCTGCTCGTCAAGCATCTTGGAAAGAGGCTCGGCTAGGTCGCAATCCTTCGTCTTGGACGCAAGCAAAACCCAGTCGATAGATTCGAACCAAGGGTGTGCGCGGATGACAGACCCTCCTTTCTTGATGTCGACAATGCCTTGGCTCCCAAGTCGTGTGTCCTGCCACGGGATCGAGCAGCTCGCGCAGTAGACTACGAGCCTCGGGCGTTAAATCATCGCGGAGGAAGACGAGGTCGCTCTTTTGGTGACGTGAGATTTTTGAGTAGACTGCCATGGTCACGTCTTTGTCGTTGAGATTGCCATCGGCCTTGACAGCAAATGGTGTGTGACCGCACAGCATCTCGTAAATGAGAATGCCAAGGGCCCAAATATCGGCGCTTGCAGTATGTCCACGCGCCGAAATCATTTCTGGTGCCATGTATTCTGGCGTCCCGCATATGGTGTATGTTCGTGTCTCATCCGGTAGCTTTTTCATGTGGCGAAAGTCGTGTAATTGCAAATACCCACGTGTATCGAGTGTGATGGAGTCACTGCTCAAGTTGCGGTACGCGAACCCAGCGTTGTGGATGTATTCGATCATCAGCAACGCCTGTGCTGCGAGAACACGAACCACAGGGCTCGTCGAGCCGTCCAAGCTTCTCTTCTGCCAGCAGAGTGGCCAAGTCTGTGACCATGACAGAGTCGAATGACACATACAAAGCCCGATCGTCTTTCCACGTCGTCACCATCTCGGGAATCATAGGTGTATCGAGTCGAATTGTCTTGTGCGTCGCCATGTACTTAGTCGCTTCATCGGTGCGTCGATCCTGCTTTACCTGCTTCAAGGAGAAGACGTTTACCGTCATGAACCGCTCGAACTCAGTCGTTCCCTGATAAACGGCGAGGAATCCAAAATCCGTCATCTGCAGCACGAAGCGGAACTTCATATCAGGAGCGCGCAGAGGTGTTCGAACTACTGAGTTTCGGCGCGACTGCGGTGAGTAGATGAGATTTTTGACAGCCGTTTCGAAGTTATGTCTCGCCTCGCGCTGCTGTCGGTCTGCCTCGATCATATCTTGCAAGGATCCGAGCACTTCCTCAAACTCCCGGCGTCCAACTTGAAGCAGCTTGGTGCGACCTACAGAAATGACATTTGCAGCACGCGGGGCATCATTCAGCAGTGCACGCTCACCAAAGTACTGGTTGGCTTTCAGCCGAAGTACTTCGCGCGAAATCTTCTTGTGTGTCGTCGGGTCTTCTTCCCATATTGTACAGATCACGGCACCCTCCTGTATCACGTAGAACGTGTTCCCGACATCACCCTGGTTGATGATGTAGTCACCATCCTGGAAAGTAACCTCCGTCAAATTGTTGGCCAGGCGTTCGAGCTGTGTTTGGGTGAGGGTCTTGAGCACGTCCACTTTTTTCAGGGTCTGCACGAGCACCGACGTAGGCGCCTTGATGAACACGCGTCTGAATGCGCGACAGTCAATAGCCCACAACACTCCATTTGACAATGCCGTGACTGATGACGACCGTGGGCTGTTATGCATGAGCGCCAATTCGCCAAAAGACGCATGCTGGTTGTCTGTTGCCCCCGCCCTTGCACTGTTGCTACCACTTGCTGGCCCACCGTCTTGCTTTTGCATGTACGTGTGCACGATGCTCTCTTTGCTCGCATCTTCTTCGCTCCGGACCGTCACTTGGTAGTTTCCTGACTCGACAATGTAGAATTTGTCTCCAGGGTCGCCCTGACGGATGACAATGTCTCCTGCACTGACCGTGATTCGCTCCATGACGGCGAAGATATCTTCCTTCTGTGCCTGCGTAAGTTGTCGGAATAGCCAGTTGCCATTTGTAATTTTCTCGAGCATTCGCCGCTGTTCGGGTGTCTTGGGAATCAAGTGATCGCCGACGCGGTACGCAAGGTCTTCCTCCTTGACAAGCTGAGCCATGTCCTTGCGCATTTGTGCCCGCCGCTTCTCCTTCGACATACCGCGACGAACAGGACGCAAGCCTTGCTGTGCCTCCATGTTTTTCTTGCTTGCCTGTCTAGGCGCCAGCTTTGGTGCCGACGCATCTTGCTTGAACGAGAAGCGCACACAGATGATGGTTATGTCGTCCGTACGCAGCTCGTACGTAAGCCACAGTCGGTATGATTCGGCTACCACTTTCTGGCACGCCTCTAAGGGATCTTCATACTGAGCCACCATATCAACAACCGCCTGACTCGTCAGAAACTCAAACACGCCGTCACTTGCAATAACCACAAAGTGGTCCTCTTCGCTTAGTTGCAATGAAGTGATCTCAGGTACTCCGATCACACCGAGTGCTTCAGCGATTTCATCACCCAGACTTCGTGTGAAGGCTGTGCCAGGGAACGCGCCATAAGGAGACCAAATGCGTGGCGGATCACCATCCTCGTCTACTTGGTCATTCAGATTGGCTGCCCAGTTCTATGTTGTTCAGTTAGGGAACAACTCTTAGTGAATGGAGGCAGTGGCGACAACAGCCACTCAGACTCAAGAGACGTACATCGTGAACTGGTGCGATACCTTCTAGCTGATCCATCGTCAAAACTCGGGCTCCAGCACGCTTTACACGTTCCCGCTCATCCTACAAGCAATAACACACTCGCAATTAGTTCATATTTACTTCACTCCGAAGCAACACGACTCATCCATACCGATCGGTAAGGCGTTTGATCGACGGAGAGTGGTTGCGCAATGAGTTTGCCGTCGCTCATCGTGGCGATGACGGCACGGGAATCTCCGACGTTGGCAACGTGGATTGTTTCCCCGTCCAAAAAGAGGCAGATGGCGGTGGTTCCACTTAGACTATCATCAATACGCGACTGGTGCTAACTTCGCATTGGCGTCTTCGAACGACTTCGAGTACGCCTCAAGAAATGAGCTGTTCTTTCGATCCAGTAATGTCAGGAGGCGTTGTGGACATTCCTTCTTGACGAAGTTAGAGCACAGGTCTCCAGTCGTGCCGTGCCCATCGAATACTCCAAAGTACATCTTGCTAGGCTCTCCATGAAAATCAGGGATAATCGTAAAAGTATCCTGATTAGGCTTGTCAAGCGCTGCAGAAGTACAGTAAGCGATCAGTGCCACGTAACATTGCAGGAATCAAGTTCATCGAGATTACGCCTCCTACCGTCCGGGTAGTATCCACGCTGCGATACGTAAGCGTACTGCACAGCTAACCGCTTGGTGATATTGGCCTTGATAGACGAGGAGGAGCAGACAATGCGCGAGTTGATCTCATCTTGCGTGAGTGGAGACCTGGCACCGTTCTTGGCGGCCAGAGCCGCTGCACCCATTGGTGCCACCTTGGCAGGGCCCCCATCATGCCGCTTCTGTGCTAACGAAGCTCCGCAGCCCATGCGAAATCGTTCTCGGGCGATCCCAACACCAATGTGTGCCGCAATTCGCCAAGGCGGGGAACGCGCTCTATCTATCACCAGCCGCCGCCCGTGACGCAACCGCCTTGACTCTAAGAAAAGCAAGCTGCTGCGTTCTCCGCTGCGTATTTTCAGATGCGACACCGCTTACAATAGCTACATCCCAGCAGGGGGTTGCGACTTGCAAGTCGCCATGATGTCCGGGAATAGCCTCATGAGAGACGCTGATGGTAGAAACACGCAGCCCATGACTCAACATTTGGCCCGGTCATGAGTTTACTGGGACGGTCAACGCCGGCCAAGATGCGAAGCCTGCCACCGCAGCAGTTACTCGCTTCTTGTTGTGCCAACTTCTGTGTTGAAAGCATGTTTCACTCCTCGTCCAGGGCACTGCGAATGGCGCGCTCAACAGCGCTGTAGTTCCCATCGGCTCGGTCTAGCACCATTTTTCGGTGCAGGCGGATGTTCGGGTTGCACATGAAGCGCACCGAGTCGATACCCTTGGCGCCAAGATTCTTGCTGCGGGCATGCAAAAGGAAAGGGTGGACGAGCATCACGTCTCCAGCGTGTCCGTTCACCTCGACAACGATGCTGTCTTCGCTGGAAACCTCCAGCTGTTTGGCGAAGTGCTCGCGCGCATGGAAGCTCACCGCCCCGCCCTTCAAGCCGCGCGGCTCGTTGTCTCGCAGCAGCCGCGCGATCCATTTGTGCGATCCCTTGGCGAGTGCCGTGCCGCCCTCTCCGGGCGCGATGTCCGAGAAGAGGAAAATGGCGAGCAGCCCCGACTCCTTGCTGTCGACGTGGTGGTGGTAGCTCGCACCGTCGACATGCCACTTGCCCGCCGCCTCCCACGGCGGCTCGGCCTGGTTTGGAAACGTGATCATCCACCAGCCGAGCCCAAAGTCCTGCCACCGCTCTTGACCGCACAGCTGGTCCAGCGCGTCCCTCAGCCGCGGCGTGACCACCTCGCCCCACTCGTCCGCATCCTCGCTGGTGTAGCACTCTGTTGACAGCACCAGTCAGCGCGTGCCTCCAGCTCTCTCCATTGCCTCAACACCCGCCTCACCGGGGATACCGTGGCGCTCAACCCACGAGTCCGCGCGCTCTCTATGGATCCCGTCGCTCGCCAGCCGCTCCCACAACAGCTGGCGACAGGCGCGCGCTGTCTCCGCCTGGAACGCGGCGCGCAGCAGCACGAAGCCGTCGCGCTCGAAGTCGGCCACTTGCCCCGCGCTCAGCGGCGGCTCGCGGACCCCAGAGCGCCCCAGCCGCGCGCGTTTTCGCGCCGCGGGGTCCTCCGCGTCTCCCTCAGCCGTCGGAGCCGCTGCGACCTCCGCCGGCGTCTCCAGCGCCGCGCCGCTCGGCCGCTTCCTGCCGCCTTTCCGCCCCATCTCAACCCCTGAAGATGCGCTGGTGAGTCAAGCGCCGAGTGTGGTCCACCACTGCCACAACGGAGGCTTTATCGGCCAATCAGCGCGCCGGTACCGTAAAAAAAGTACCCACACGCCCGCGGGTACACTTTCGTCAACACGGTCTGACTTGGTTTCAGTATGCAAGTGCACCCACGACGCTATATTTGCGGAAGCGCCGCGCTGGCGAAACGACCGGCGCGCGCCGACGGCCGACCGGACGCGGCCATTCGCGCTTTCCCGCCGACGACGCGAGGCCATGGCGAGCGAGGCGCCCGCCGTGCGGCTCAAGGCCGTCAAGACGGCCATCTCGCGGCGCGGGTCGTCGCTGAACGCGACGCTGGAGGCCAAGGACGTGCGCGTGCAGCTGGACGAGGCGTTCGAGCGCGAGAACGGCTACTCGTTCGACTACGTGCTCGTGTTCAAGGTGCACGACGAGAACGCCGAGCTGTCGGCGCGCCAGAAGGAGTTCTCCATGCGCACTATCCTGCAGCGGCTCGCGCGCGGCGGTATCGAGACCAAGATGTTTTACTCGAGCGACCGCGAGCTCGTCTTCTGCAAGCTGCGCGCCACGCTGCTGCGGCTTTGCAAGGAGGCCGACCGCATCGACTACAAGGTCGAGTTTGACCCCGTTGAGATACGCAAGATCGCCGAGATCGGATACCCGGAGGAGAACATCGCGCCCATCCACATCGAGGACTCGAAGCGCGTCTCGCACCGAGATCCATATCAGAATCTCTTCGCAAAGGTGCGTGATCACGGACCGCGACGATTCATTCGCCGCTCGTACTGACAGTTGGCGCTGGTCTTGGGCAGTACGACCTCGAGCCGCGGCTGCAGCCGGCCTACCGCAAGTACGGTCCCAAGAAGATCCCGTTCCGCGGAGTTGACCGGTGCGATCGAGAGCTTGCCGTTGACAGATGAATGACACGAGGACTCACAATCGTTGCATCTGCAAACAGCATCAAGCTGATGCTTAACATCATCAAGGCGCACGGTGAAGGCGGGTGCGGACTCAACCTGGACATGCTGCAGAAGGAGCAGTGCCTCGTGGCAGCCTTCCCGCTGCACGACCGCGAAGAGCTGCGAGCACTTAAGCGCAAGTGGTTCAGTTGGCGCTTCGCTCCGTGGTCGCAGCCGCTGTCCGACATCAAAGACTACTTTGGCGAGAAGGTCGGGCTCTACTTTGCCTGGCTTGGTGCGTTGTCTTGCTCTTGCACGATGAGTTATCGGGCTAGGGCTAACAAATGCCATCCGTTGTTGACTAGGGCATTACACCACGTGGCTCATTGGCCCTTCCATCGTTGGCGGTCTGCTCTTCATTAACGTCGTGCTCGAGGACTCGGCCGACTCGCTGCTCGTGCCGTACTTCGGTCTCTTCATGGCGCTCTGGTCCACGTGCGTTGGGCAGAATTTTCTGGCATCTGGAAATGATTCGCAGATCTAGCTCACATTACCCCTTTTATTCTCAGGCTGTACTACGAGTACTGGAAGCGATTCAACTCTGGCATTGCGCTCGAGTGGGGCATGTCCAACTTTGAGGATGAGGAGGTTGAGCGCCCCGAATTCACGGGTGAGGAGATCGTGTCTCCCGTTGACGGTTCGCGCATCCGCTACTTCAACCCAAAGGCACGCTTTCGCCGCGTCATGGGCTCTTTGGTGCGTCATCCGTTGAATTATTGAGGCTGACTTGGTTATCAAATCGCTCATGCACTTATCTCTTTCCCAACAGTTTTTCATCTTGATGCTCATTCTGTTGGTTATTGGCGTTGTTGCGGGCATCTTTGTATTCCGCTACGCTGCCACATCGGGCAAGTGGAAGGATTTTTTCACTTACGACGGTGTGCAGTTCGGTGGACCTGTGGCCTCGACGGTCAACGCTATCCAAATTATGATTCTCAACTCGATCTACTCGGGCATGGCAAACAAGCTCAACAACTTTGAAAATCACCGCACTGACACCGAGTTCGAAGATCACCTCATCGCCAAGACGTTCCTGTTCCAGTTTGTGAACTCGTACGCAAGTCTCTTCTACGTTGCTTTCATCAAGACGGCAGTTGAGGGTGACACATGCAAGCCGCTTGGCGAGGGCTGCATGGATGAGCTCATGATGGGCCTGGGAATCATCTTCGTGCTGCGCCTCACGTCTGGAAACTTCTTCGAGGTCGGACTTCCATGGATCAAGCAGAAGCTGTCGAGCGGCAAGAAGAAAGACTCGGCGAACCCGTCAACGGATCTTGTCAAGCCTGGTGCTCGTCGTGAGGCTTCGGATATTGAACGGCAGCTTGGACTCGATGTGTACGACCAGAAGGGCACGTTCGACGATTACAACGAGATGATCATCCAGTTCGGATATGTCACTCTCTTTGTGGTCGCATTCCCGCTTGCCCCGGCACTTGCGCTGCTCAACAACTTTTTCGAGATCCGTATTGATGCCCACAAGTTGTGCCGTGCGACGCGACGTCCGGATCCGCGTGGCGCGCAGGATATTGGCACGTGGGGTACAATTATTGACCTCATGGGGTCGTTTGCCATGGTGACCAACGTGGCTCTCGTTTGCTTCACATCACGACGCACGACGAAACACTTGGACCACTATGAGCGCGTGTGGCTATTTGTGGGCGTCGAACACGCTCTCATCTTGCTGAAATGGATGCTTGCGAGCATCGTCGATGATGAGCCTCGCGACGTGACGCTCCAGAAGCAGAGGACGCAGTTCATCGTGGACAAGATTGTTAACCTGATTGCTGATGATGACGATGCGGAGCTGTCCAAGGGAAACCAAGTGCGCGTCGACCTCACAGTCTTCGACGAGGATATCTGAGAGTGAGATCTCGGTTTTCACCAGCTTACCTTCAAATGCCTCCGCAAACGGTAAGTAAGGTCAGATGGAGCACACAGCAAACAAATCAATCTATTCAGTCAGTTCTACACAATTACCTACTCGATCGTACACTTCTGCAGCTAGTACAGCCATGGGGATAGCGATGCAGTGAGAGGCGCATCTTCTTCACCATAGTCCTCGTCATCATCGCTGTCAGTCACAGCCTCAGCATGCACCAACGCGTTGCGGTGGAGTGTCGCTGCGTCTTCGCGGGACACAAGGACGACTGGAATGGTGACACCCCGTCCGTGGTGAGCATTGTCATCCGTGATGATGTACTTGCGGTCCGGGTGTTTGCTCTTGGATGCCTTAGAGTTGATGACGATCACACCTACAGCCCCCGCCTCCTGTAGGAACAGCGCCTTCTCGGAGAAGGAGCATGTCCCACGTGATACCATCACGAGCTTTCCCTTGATATCGTTAGCAATGGTGTTTGACAGCGGCGAGCAGCCCTCTCCGATTTCAGGGGAAAAGAGCGCTAACGGGGCTTCGATGTGCCCCAAAGAAGTGATTGACGGTCCAAAGTTGGCTGGGGACGCAACGAGAGTCATGACATGGGCATCTCCTCTTCGGATGGAGACACCCGCTTGGATAATTGACTGTTCAAGAGCCGGTGCTAGATCTGCATTGTACTTGGCGACCTCCGTATGGCCATTCTCGCACCAGGGCAATAGTGGGGCTGGTTTCTTGCTTGACTTCCGTCGTGATGCTGATTGATTCTCGTTACCTCGCCGAAAGAGAGACCCATCCAGCAACAGCACATGACCCTCCGTGCTGAACACTACATCCGAAGTCTTGAGCGCACGGGAGAAGAGCACTGAAGAATTCTTTGCGTCCTCCGTATCGAGATTACTGCACGGGCAGTCTTCGTTGTTCGTGCTCTCTTCACCAGCAAATCTTGCCAACTCGTTGCTTTTCCGCTGCTTCTTCAGCTCTTCCGGTGTTTCATCCCCACTACGAAGATGCTTTCTACAAGTTGAAGCAAAACTGTTCGAGTCGGCGTTGGTCGCATTCGGATACGCCATTGGTGGCACAATTACGTCGGGGTTATCGCTGAAGAGCAAGTACAGGTATTTGACAGTCTCGGACAAAAAGTAGCTGTCCATGCGATCCTCCACGTCAAGAGTGTAGATGTTGCCCACTGCAGCGTAGCCGCATTTTACCTTGGACACGCGCTGCATATCCTCAAGCAGCTTGCGGCCGATTTTGAGGTATCGGTGGTCTCGAGTTGCCTGGTACAAGTGGTACGTGCTCTCGATGAGCTCAGGGCGGAGGGGAGAGGTACGAGCCCAACTGATCACTCCGTCTCCAGCAAGATCAAAAAGTTCGGGCATCGCTCCAAACTTGTCCCAGAGCGCAAACAGTTTGTCGTGGCTTCGGATCGCACTTGATACGTCGCCCGCGAGCACCTGTAGACCAGGCCAGAAGGCTTGCAGGGCCGACACGCGACGTGTCCGAATGGCGTTGCGACCTGCGTTCATGTCGACTTCGAGGTGCACATCGTCATGGTTCAAGTGCGTTTCAACGGCTGCGTAGCTTTGGTTGAACATTTGAAGCCACGCTGCGTCCCCACTCACGAGATGGTACTTCAGCAGGTACTCAAAATACGAATCGAGGCCAGCGCCGATACCGACATGGGCGTGCAACCACTGACCCGATTCAACACTGATGGAGCTTCCAAGCAGATTGAGTGGAGAGCGCCGCTGCCACAGCGCTTCCACGGCAACCTTTGCCTTCCGCTCGAAGATCGGGTCGCCTGTGAGTCGCGAAAGGTACGACAGCTCGACCAACAGGGACCCAGCAGCCGCGGGGCACGTGATCCGCGCTTGAAGCACGCGTCTTGGCGTCAAGGCGCGACGTCCCGTACCGGAGATTGACGCGGTGCATAGGGATGCCTGTAGGCGTGTCGAATGCTGGAAGCATGCGGTGCCCGAGATCCGTAGCGATGGAAAGCAGCTCGCCGTCGTACTCGTTAGCCGTCAGGATACCGAGGAAGTCGGGCGACGCGAGCATGTGCGCCGACACGAGTCCTCCAATGACGCGGATGGTCGACTCGAACACGGACACGGTCACGTCTCGGTCCACCGTCACGTGCGTAGCGACGAGCTGCACGGCGCGCTTGAACTCGTCCCTGTCCCCCGCGATGGCGAGCATGTCGAGCGAGTCCACAAGCGTAAGCGAGAACCCGCCGAGCACGTCGTCCAGGTCTCCGCGCTCGCGCCGGTCCCACCTACGTGGCGCGCACGACAGCGGCTTGAGCTCGTCCCACGGGAACGCGTGCTCCATGTAGTTGCGGTAGCCATGGTAGAACATGTCGAGCGCCTGCTGCCTCAGGTACCTCCGCTCCGCGTCGTGCATGAGCGCGCTGGCCCCCGGCGCCCCCAGCAGCAGCAGCAGCGGCGCCAATAGGACCAGAAAGCCGCTCAACGCGATCCCCGCGCATTTCCCCATCGTTCTCGGTCGATTCTGGGCCGTTCGAGGCCGGAGACGGCGCAATCGACGCGCGAGACGCAGCTACGCGCGCCTGAGCCACTCGGACGCGCGCTGCCAGCGAGCGGAGCGCCCTGCACGCGCGCGGTCGGCGGCCTCGAGCGGTACGGGAAGGCGTCGGCGCGCTCCCGTCTGTGAATGAACTGAAACACTCGATTCGTACTTTGGCGGAAGCACCGAGATGGGCGCATGTGGTCCACAACCCAAGTTGAAGTGGAGGGTAGCCATACTTAGCATTGGCAATGGCGCAGCGCGCGTGGTGGCGGACGGAGCTCGACAAGGAGCAGGCGACGGCCGCGGAGCGGGCGAGGCAGCGGGCGGCCGAGCAGCAGATGCTGCGGCTCCAGCAGAATGCGTGGCTGTCGCGACACGCCAAGCAGCCGCGGTTTGAGTTCTCCGGCAAGCAGAAGCGCATGCTGCGCCGCTGGTTTGATGCTTTGGACGCCGACGGATCGGGAAAAATCTCGGTAGAGGTGCGTGAGCGTTGCGATCCAGCGGAATACACCAGGGACTTATTGGAGCTGGCAGGAGCTGGAGGATCCGATGCTATCCATCGGCGTAGTGAGCGACCCGAGCGAGATTCAAGGAGTCGTGAACAAGCTCGATAAGGACGCAAATGGAATGATCGACTTCCACGAATTCGTCGAGTTTCTCACCCCGCACTCCAAGCAAAAGATTGGGGGCAGTCCTGAGAAGCATGAGGCAATGTTCCGACAGCTAACGGAGAAGATGGAGGTAATCTACTGGAATGGCTCATGACAGCATGGCCTTACAATCGTCACTGACGCTACTGTGCTAGCATCAAAGCGCAGGGTATCTTGAAATCAATACGCAACTATCAATGGAGAGAAGGCGCTTCATTTTGGACGCCATCACAAAGAGATCAGGACAGTCCGTCCAAGAAGACCTAGCCGACATCTGTCATCGGCGAAAGAGCAGGTTGCCGTCCACGACCGAAACTCTCAAGCGCAAGCCCCACTTATTTCTCTTCCGATGTTGCGAAACTCCTCTTCTTCAGGAGCAGCTTGTGACGGGTTCAGCACTCGGGAGAGCAATTGAACGAAAAAACAAGCTGGCAGCACTTGCAGACAGGCAGCGCTCCGAGGTGCGCTTCCAGGCACTCGAGCGGGTTCTCACTCGTAACCTCAAGGTAGGCTTTACCTGTGCACCGCAGTATTGCTAAGTTTTGATTGCTCGTGATGTCAACTAACACTTTTCTTTCTTTAGAAACTTGAGCCCATCAAACAAGGGCGTGATAATGCTGGCGCAACGTACACTCGGCCTACCGACCCATTGAAGGGGGCTCGGCGTGATATGTTGGCTCCAATCGCACATGTGCAAGAAGAGCTTCATGACGAAGCAGGCGACCGAATCCGGTGATGTGAACTGTTAGCCCATTTATTGTGATGGATGAATAGGGGCATTCTTCCTTGTGATTTTGCGGATGAGAGAGCTACGTCGCAGCTTGATTCTTGGTCCTGTTGGTTTTCCGACACTTGGGGGAGAGTATGACGCTTTGAAGCACCCGTTCCTACATCAAATGACCGAATTAGACATTTGTAAACAAAACGACGACATCTCCATACGAGCGCACTCTTCCATCCGACGAAGAAGGTCTTCGTACAGCTCATCGGAATGAGCCTTTAAACTAGCCTGTTTCGACCACAAGTACAAAATGGAGTTAAACCAAGCTTGGAAATTGTGACTTGCCGCACCGATCAAGGTTTCCTACATGAAAGGCAATCTCCAGCAGTACTTCATTCAGTGCGTCGAATGTGATTTGTGTGCGCAATGATGCGCCAAAGTCGATTTCACGGTACTGCCGGTGTGCAATCAGCCGGAAAAATTGGACCCACCACCTCAAACGCTGCGGGCGGTCTCGAAGGATTACCTTGGTAATCTTGGATTTTTTGTTGAAGTTGGAAATGCGAGACTCAATGCAACGAGAATCTCCTCCAGTTTCTATCTTAAAGAAGTTTTCAAGTGCTTCGACATTAACTCGTCGATAAACCTTGAAGTTGACAGTTTGCAAACGCGAACGGTGGTATGTCATGAAGCTAACTAATCCAATCAAGCAACCGGCAATAGCGAACATCCAAATCATATCAACAACAAACCACAGTCCCGGGTGCTTCATGATACGATGCACTAGCATGTCGTTGGCCCATTGCATGGACGGCAAATGTCCACCGTCAATTCCAAGCAGATTCCCATCGGTGATACGGTCAATAATGTCGAACGCGAGTAGTCCCGTAAATAGCAAAAGCAATACGTCGAATGCAGAGTCTCTCCATCTCTCGTTGGATCGGTCCGACTCCGCTAAAACTCCAACATTGCGCTCGACCCCAAGCATGATACTTTCGAGTATAATTTTGGCAGTTGTACCGTTTTGGCTCTGCACCTGCTTGAGCTTGGCACGAAAGCCTCGCAAGAGTTTTGCCAGGTCTTTGCATCGGATCTCAAGGTCCGTCAGTGTTTTATCAAGCTGCAATTGCGAATATAGCAGCTTGCCAGACTCTTCATTAGGATACGGCGGCAGCTCAAAGTTGCGCATCGAATCACGTAATAGCTGTAATATTTCCTCGAGGAGCACCAAGTCGTGCGAACATTGGTTGACCTTTTTGCGCATGTTTTCGAGCTGCTCTGGGTTTTTCTCAAAGTTGATCATGTACGATCTCGCTCGATTGAGTATGTCACCCAATATGAATGTCCTCTTGAAGAAAAATCGGATAAAGAGCTCTCGTGACAAGCAGCGCGATATGTGCTACAATCAGAGGTTCATGCTGATTCGCGTTTGGCCCGATCAAGAGCATCCCTTCTCGCCCAATTAGAATCTTGTCATCGTCACTCAGGTCGTAAACTGCGTGGATTTCCCCGAGAATTTGCTTGAGCTCGTTCTCTTTTTCGCCTCGGTCCAAGTATTCTCGAGCAGAAAGTTTAGGGGAGATTCCAGACGCCGTCAGCAGCGAGAACTTGTTACGCGAGCGGGCATCGCTCATGAAAAGCATATCCATAAGACTCCTCTGGTGCGGAGAGAGCAAGTCGTTCAGAATCTTGGACGAGTCGAGATCGATGTCAACAAGCAACCGCGACAGATGATCTACGCAAATAAAGTCTGCAGGTCGGTCTTGGATCGCATCGATATACATTCCGTATATGATTGTTCCGTCCCCGTTTACGTGCATCCCAAAGCTCTCAATTTGGATAATCCCTTCTTCGTGTGGCATATGGATATCTGCCTCGAAGTTTGTGAAAGAATCAAACTCGAAGTCAATGACAGCAATCTTGGTCAACCCTGGATGAATATGGAGACAGGTGCTCGTCGGGGCCTCATCCAGCTCGGAAGTGAATAAGCCTCCTTGGCATCTTTCAAGTGAGCCAAGGCGGTCGTTAAGCGAAACAATCTGATTGGGGCCGAACGGGATCCACTCACCTACCATAACGTGAACGTTTTCGAGCACAATTGCAAATGATAGCTCGTCTTTGATAGCGTTGATGCCTTGTTTGCATTTGTATGCCTGGGATACGTTTGATGAAAAGCCAGCCTCATTGCGGATCAGGCAGCGTGGTAAGTACGGACTCGACACGTACGACACTTCTTCGATCTCCGTGACCTTGGAAATGTACACGGAGCCGTCATTGCGCACAAAACGAAATTTGCCATCGTCGACATCGAACGTGATACTTAGAAGTGCATTGTCAAACAGCACAAGTCCTGAACGTGCTGAGATGAGGTCGTGCTTGTTGGAGGTCGTGCTCGAGAGAAAGAGGTCAATCCTGCGCCGCTCATGGGACGGGAAGCTCTCGAGCAGCGCCATACCAGGTGTGCGTCACTTGGTAGGCTGTTGATGGCTGAAAGTCCTCACTGCAGGTCTTGAGAGCTTTGATGAGGTCGTGCTCGCGCAAATCGTCGATGGCTGCTCGCGCGTCCTGGCTGATATTCATCCAGATGCGGCGCGACTGCCCGTTCTTGACGATGTTGGTGCATACGGGGGAGTAGTCCAGGTCAATAATCCCCTGGACGATGGCCTCGTAAACCATGACGAGTAGTGGTAGGTTTCCGAAGCCACTTCTCCTCGTCGTCCGTGGACGCGGGATACATGGCGAAGCGCGAGAGCAGGTAGAGCAGGCGCAGGTGGTTGGCGCTCCACTCCTGCCCGTCCATGCCAGATCCATTTCCACTCCCTCCGCTCCACAAACAGCTTCTCGCCCATATCCTCCGTCACTCCGGCCCCAAACGAGTCCACCGCGGCGCTCGACAGCCTCCGTGGCTCCGCGTCTGCCATGTGCGAGTGCACTCGCCGTCGGTTCGCGAAGTTGAAGTTGGCAGCCCTCTATTCGGAGTGGCGCTGCTGCAGTTTTATGTTACATCGTGTTTGTAACACGGTGGTAGTCGAATTTAACTGATTCCTAGCGCACAATGGTCGAAATATATTCTCCATAGAACTGTACCTGACTACAATCGGTTAACGAAATAAATGGTGTTTACTTTAATCCTGTGTCGCATTCGGTTCGAAAGTTTAGCGCACAAGTCGCAGCGAATTAAAGTTCGTTCCTTTCCGTCGCTGCGACACGTATCAGACCTCTAACAGTTTTGATAACCGGTTGCACCCTGATGACGGCTGCAAGCACTTCCAGATCGATCGAGGGGGAAGAAGCGCCCGCCATGACGCTCCCGGCGCCGTGGCAGGCGTACAAGTCGCCCGAGGGCAAGGTGCGCGCGCGGCGGTGGCGGCGCAGAGTGGTTGTCGGCCGCTGACGGCTCGCGCGCGCGCAGGAGTACTACTACAACCCGCAGACCAAGGAGACGACGTGGACGCGGCCCAAGGCCGGCAAGTCGCCGCCCAAGCACAGCCGGCCGAGCGCCTCGGCGCCCGCGGCGGCGCCCGCGGCCGGCGGAGGTGGGGCGCGCTCGGGGCTGCTGGCGCAGATCCAGCAGGGCACCAAGCTCAAGAAGGTGACGACGCGCGAGTCCTCGCCGCTGGACGCGGTCAAGTACGTGGGGTCGAGGGCTGGGAGGCTGCGTGCGGTGGGGGCTGACGGCGGTGGGCATGCTGCTGCAGGGGAGGCGGAGGCGGGAGTGGAGGAGGAGGAGGAGGAGGAGGAGGTGGAGCGCCCAGTGGAGGAGGAGGAGGAGGCATGGGCGACATGCTCACGGCCATCAAGATGGGCGGCAACCTGAGAAAGACCTCCAACGCGGCCATCAGGTGCGCTGCGCGCTGTGAGCGGCGCTTGTACCCACTGAGTGCTGAGGTTTAGCGCTTTGTCGACTAGTCGGGAGAGCAGCAGCAACAGCGTCGCCGCGAACGGCAGCAGCGGAGGGGGCGGCGGGAGCGCCGGTGGCTTTGCAGAGATCATGCGCAAGAACCGCGAAGCGGCGGCGCGGCGCGGAGGAGGACCTGCGCCTGGAGCGAGCCGACCGACGCCCTCGCCTGCGTCGGCGTCCTCATATTCGCACTCTGCTCCGTCGACGCCGCGCCACGAGGCTGGCGGATCGAACGCGGCGCTGGAAGAGCGCCTTGCGGCGATCGAGAGCAAACTGGACAAGATCATGGCGCACCTTGGCATCAGCTAAGCGTGCTGACATCGTGTATGTTGCCTGTAGTTGCGGCCGGCCGCGGTCTGCCAGCCAGCGCCACTCGTGGCCACCAAGGTGAGAACCTCGCACAGAGAGCAGTCAGGCTAGAGGCCCAGATGCTTGGCGCTCGGTAAGGTAAACGATGAACATGTGCGATGGCGCCGTGCAACACGGTGACCTTGTTCAGAGATAGTTTCGTCGGGAAGGAAGAGCCCCTGCGGTTGAAGCGTCGCCCGCCTGTTCATTTTGCAGCCTCCGCCCACGACTTGCTGGCAGCACCCGCCTATGGCCATGTTCCAGCAGCAAGATGGCGCTGGCAGCAGCTACACGGCGACCATCTACGGCTACATCCGCGACCAAAAGTACGACGAGGCCGTCCGCGTGCTGCAGATCGAACTTGAGAGCCACCCGCATAGCCGCGCAGCGCTATCGTTGCTCGGTTACTGCTACTACCACTTGCAGCAGTTCGCTCTCGCGGTGTCCATGTATGAGCAGCTGTGCCAGTGCTACCCAGAGGTCGACGACTATCAGCTCTACCTCGCGCAGTCGCTGTACAAAGCAGGCCAGTACGACGCAGCATCTCGACGCGCGAGCCAGCTCGAGGGCGACCAGTACGCGTCGCGCGTCAATCTACTGCGAGCTGCGTCTTACTACGAGCAGAATGACGTGACCTGCCACGCGATCGGTGCTTGAACAGTGCGCAGCTGATGATCCCAACCACGATTGTGTTCGAGGGCGCCATCGAGTTCAAGGAGGGCCGGTTTGAGTCGGCACGCAACAAGTTTGCGGATGCGCTCAATATCCTCGGGTATCAGCCGGATCTGGCCTACAACATTGCTCTGTGCTACTTTCGGCAGAAGCAGTATGGCAATGCTATGCGCCAGCTCGCCGAGATCATCGAGAAAGGCGTCCGTGATCATCCCGAGCTTAGTGTTGGCAGCAAGAGCGAGGCCGCAGGAACGGCGAACGGCTCAGCTGCCAGCACGAGTGATGTCAAGTCGGTCGGCAACTCGACAGTTTTACGCGAGACAGCGCTGGTAGAGGCCTTCAACCTCAAAGCAGCTATCGAATTTGAGATGAAGAATTCCAAGGGTGCTCGTGACGCTTTGCTGGACATGCCGCCGCGTCAAGAGGAAGAGCTCGACCCAGTCTCTCTACACAACTTTGGGCTCATGAATATGGACGTGGACCCGAATGCGGGTTTCAAGAAGCTCAACTTCCTGCTGCAGCACCCTCCATTTCCCTGTCGAGACTTTCCCAAATCTCCTTGTGCTCTACACTAAGCACGGCTTTTACGATCTCATGGCCGACGTGCTGGCTGAGAACGCGCACTTGACGTTCCAGTTGCTCACGCGCGACGTCTACGAGTTCATGGATGCGACGGTAACATTGCAGACATCTCCTGAAGATGCGTACCGCAAATACGATGCGCTCGCAACCAAACACGTCGAATCGCTGCGAAAGTTGACCAAGAAGATCCAGGATGCGCGGCTAGCTCAGAATAACGACGATATCAAGTCAGCACTCAAAGCTTACGACGACGCGCTTGAGGACTTTATGCCAGTGCTCATGGCGCAGGCTAACATTTACTGGGAGCGCGGCAACTACACGCAAGTCGAGAAGATCTTCCGGCAAACCGCCGAATTTTGCTCTGAGCACGAATCATGGAAGCTCAACGTCGCGCACGTGTTCTTTATGCAGGGCAACAAGTACGAGCAAGGCGATCCAATACTACGAGCCGTTCGTCAAGAAGCACCAGGACAACCTCCTGGACGTTCAAGCCATCATCCTCGCGAACCTGTGCGTCTGCTACGTCATGAACACGGACAACGAAAAAGCCGAAGAGCTGCTGCGCTCCATCGAGCGCGAAGAGGAGGAGGAGTCAAGTCGCGACCCCGACAAGCGGCTATTCCACCTATGCATTGTCAACCTCGTCATCGGCACGCTGTACTGCTCCAAGGTGGGGGCAATCAGCATATTTGATTTGGAAATATGTCTGACTAATTGACGTGTGGAACAGAACAACTACGACTTTGGTATCTGCCGCGTGATGAAGAGCATGGAGCCGTACCACCGCAAGCTCGGCCCCGACACTTGGTACTACGCCAAGCGGTGCTTTCTCGGACTCGCACTGACGCTCGCCGAAGCACATGACGACAATCCGGGACTCGACCATGGACGACATTCTCGAGTTCCTGGACGGCGTCGACCAGCACGGCAAGGACATTCTGACGAACACAACGCCCACGGCTGCCTCAGGACCCGACCACCACGACCAGCGACGTCCCGCACACAGTCAGCTACGAGGTGGGCATGTCTAGAGATCGATTGGCTGTCGATCCAATCCTCACTAACGCAGTCCCTGTCACAAGGCGCGCGTGCTCAAGCGCACGTTCCTCAAGCTGCGCTCGTAGTCTCGTAGGTGTAGCAACCCCCATGCGTGTCATCGCAACAACAGCATCAGCATCATCATCATCAAAGTTGCCTTTTTTCGTGAGTGCTGGTCTGTCTGTCTCTAGTTGCCACTTGGGGGTCGAAGAGCTCCGAAGGCGTTGCAAGTTGGCGACCACGCACGCGCCGCCACCTCAGTCCACACAGTTTGGAAAGAAGCCGCCCGCAGTCAAGCGGATCCCCCGAGATGCAGCGCCAGGCGAGCAGCTCGAGCGTGTCGAGCGCCTCGAGCGCGCCAAGAGCGCCCGCGAGCCGCAAGGCGTCGATGCCCACGTGCATTTTGTGCTGCAACGCGATCGACAACGTCGAGCGCTTCCACACGGTTGGCGCGTGCGGCCACACGGGCTGCTGCAGCGTGTGCGCGCTGCGCATGCGCCAGCTCATGGGCGCCATGAGCTGCGCCATGTGCAAGCAGGAGCTGCCGCGCGTCATCTGCGTGGAGCGCGAGAGCGACGCGTTCGAATCGTTCCAGGACTGGGGAGAGGACAACATCGGCCCCACGCACGTGTACGACGAGGCGTCCGCCATGTTCTTCCTCAAGCAGGACTTCCAGACGCACGTGCGCAAGCTGCGCGACCCCATTTGCGGCAAATGCGGGAAAAAGTTCGCCACGGTGCAGAGTCTAAAGACGCACGTGCTCGACGTGCACCAGCTGCAGTTCTGTGGCATCTGCCTAGAGTTCAAGAAGATCTTTCTCGGCGAACACACGCTCTTCACCAAGGAGCAGCTCAAGAAGCACAACACACGCGGAGATCCGAAGGAGGGATTCCTGGGACACCCGCGCTGCGACTTTTGCTTCTCGAGATACTACTCCACGGCCGAGCTCTACGAGCACCTACACAAGAACCACTTCGAGTGCGACATTTGCCTGCACTCGATGCACATCGAGAACCGATACTACAAAAACTACCCGGATCTAGAAAATCACTTTCGCGCCGAACACTTCTTGTGTGAGGAGCCGTCGTGTTTGGCAAAGAAGTTTGTCGTGTTCAAGTCCCATATCGACCTGCAAGGACACATGGCTAACGAGCACCCGCACATCAAGACGAGCCGCAAGATCGACGTGCACTTCAAGATTCGTCGCGCCGTCGAGGAGTCAGGAGATGACCCGTACGACACGTACGGCCGCCAGCCGAGCAATCTCTTCTCAGCGAGCGGCAATAGCAACGAGATCAACGTGGCCGATTTCCCATCGCTTTCAGAAGGCGGCGGTCAGAGCTCAGGGTCGCTCTTCTGGGAGAACCGGTCGACTACTCGTCCACGCTCGGAGGATTTCCCTGCACTCCAGTCCTCCTCCTCTGGAGGGCGTGCTGTTGGTGGTGGGTCAGCGTTCCGCAACGCGCTGGTGCCTCCCCCATCAGCTGCGCTGCAGGCACACCTCGACAACAGTAACAGCTGGGAGTACCCTGAGCTTGCAAATGCGGCCGCTGCCCTCGGTGCAAATAATCCTCTCATGCGATTCGTGAAGCCTGCTAAGAAAAACAAGAAGGGGAAGAAAGGAGGTGGAGGCGGAGGTGGGGGCGGTGCTAGACCTGCTTCTGCCGGATCTGCTACGTCTGCCCCAGCAGCAGTGGACGAATATGAAGACAAGGCTGCTGCAGTGGAGGAGGTTTCTAATGGCGACGATGAAGAAGAGGAGGCTGCATCCTCGGAGCCCCAGGTGTCGAAAAGCGAGCTTGTTCTCAAGATCAATCGAGTGCTCGGCAGTAACGCCAAATACGAAGTGTTCCGAGAGGATTGCAAGGCTTTCCGATGGGGGAGGCCGATCTCCCAGAATTTTACAAAAAGATGCACGATCTGTTTTCCCCCGAGGACTTTGAGAAGCTCTTTTTGAAGCTGATGCGGCTGTTCCCCGACAAGGAGCAGATTGACAAGTTCTTTGCGTATCACAAACAAGTGTCAAAGGCGTCTGCTCGGGCGGACGGTTTTCAGGAGTCGAGCTCCAAGAAGACTAAGCAGAAGAAGGCTCCCGCAAAACAGACACCAAAGGCTGCAGCGGCCAAGAAGACGCCATCTCCATCACACTCAGGCTGGTCTAGCGCGCTTCGCGATGCCGGTGTTGGATCAGGACCTAAGTCGAATGGCCGAGGCCCGGCCGTGATCGTTCACAACACGAACACGCGCGATATTCTAGGTCGAGATGATAAGCCCAAGGGTGTGTGGGCCTCGTCGACGAGCTGGCAGGCTCCAGTAGCAGCGGCTGCTCCTTCTCCAGCTGTTACTCCGGTGACCACCAAGATCCAGACAGCGCCGATCGATTCGTTTGCAGGCGCTTAGTGTCGCAACATCCTCGACGCCGTCTGCATCCTACGCCAACTCAGTGGCGGCAGGTGGCTCTCGCCCAGGTTCTGCGCCATCGAGCTCGTTCAAGACAACGAAGAGCGACTTTCCGGAGCTGCCCAAGGCGGCCAAGCCTGTAGGTGTGCAGCCCGTGACGCGCGCAACATGGGACGACCACGTGCAAGCCATTGCGCAAAATCGACCGGCAAATGCGCAAGGTAACGGCAAGAAAAAGCAGAAAAAGAAGTCCATGTCGCTGGCCGAGATGGCCATGCACTTCGGTTAGGCAAACAGTAAAACCTGTCGATTGATAGAGGGAACGACAACTTCTTACAGTATCAGAAAACGTGTCTTTGATCGAACTGCTTTGGTTGAGGCCTTCAACTTGAGGGAGAGTTACTTGGTGAGCAGCTTGCTGTCGCGAAGAAGTTGATTATGTGTCTCGCAGACAGTCGGAGTGCCAAGCTGCGTCGTTTTGTAAGGATCGTTAGCCATGTATCGCACGATGGCAAAGGTCAGAGTGTCCACCAAATGCTGGTGGCTACGTTTGGCTTTCACTAATGGAGCCCAAATGGCGAACCTTTGATCTGCATTTCCCAACGGATGGCATTCACAAGCACCTCACCCATGAGAAACCAAACGGTGGACCCCGCCACAGGGCACAAGACCCGCGTACGAGACGACGCAGCCCGCGTCACCGATTATCGTCAATCTGGATCCACCACAGGCGGCGTTTCCACAGCTCTTCGACCATACCATTTTTCGCTGCAGGCTCCTTCGGCTTGGCGTTGTCATCTTTATCCCATCCTTCATCTCGAACTTTTACCGGCACATCGTTCACGTCCAAGCACCGCATACATATGCGGAAGCCATTTTCAACTGGGATTCGTGACATGAGTAGGATCGACTTGCTCACAACTCGTGTAGTGGGTGTGTTGACGAGAACGAGCTCTTCGAAGAAGATGACGTTGTCTTCATCTACTCGCTGCATGATACGCAGGCGCACGTTCAAACTCTCCGAGTAGAAGCGCGAGAGCACAGCCGGATCGAGCAAAAACCCGAAGGTTTGATCACATACTTCACGCGCTCGAATCCCGTGGAAGGGTTTTCGCAGCAGAAAGCGGAACTTGCCGCCCTCCACGGCACGGTCTTCACGCCAGCCACACACTGTGCCCATGCTGGTCGAGGGAGCGGACGCTGTCGCGTTGATGACCGACATGACGATGGGCTCCATCTCAGCATGTTTCTCGACGCACTTGTCGGGCGTTAGCGGTTGGAGGATGGCAAAATGCGACACATGGGCCACGCAAAGATTGTGCTCAGCGAAGAGCAAGTCGCCGAGGCGCAGGTGCACTTGTGTGGCCGCCATGAACTGCCGACGTAGTACTGCGTTCTCCTCCTTGAGTAGAACTTTGGCACGCAGGGCCATGCGGAAGAGCTGCTCGAGCTCTGTTCGCGTCCGAGGCGCTGTCTTCTCCTTCACCAAGGCGTGGATGAACTCGTGAATCGCAGACGTGCCACCGCCCTGGTCCATGGTCGTCGCCATCGTCTTGACCTGGTTCTCGAGCGCCGTCACTTGATCCTGCAGCTCGCGTCGCCGTGCCTGCTTCGTCGGCCACCACACCGCCACGTGAGTTGGGTTATACGTGAGCTGAGGTGGAGACGAATCGCACCAGTTTCTTCGAGTACTTGCGCTGATTGGCGTTGGGTCCCTTGCTCCCCTGCGCGCTGCTGTTGCTGCTGTTGCTGTCGCTCGTCACGCCCATCTCGTCGCTTCTCGCCTGGCAGTTCTTCTCTCCAGCTCCGCCGTCATCACGAGTACCGACAGGGCAGTCGACCGCCGCCAGCAGTGACGCCGCCAGCTCGTCCGTCAGCTCCGGCAGCTTCTCGACGCTCATGCACAGCCGTTAACTCGTCCAGTCGAGCCGCCAAGTGAATACGCGACTAGCGATCGGCGACCGACGACCAGCTATGGCACGGGCGAGCAGCAAGCAGCGAGGGCTTCTCTCGCGTCCAACTCGTGCTGGTGGAGTGGGACGCGGCCGCGCGGTCGCCAAGCGTGCACCCAGTGGCCATGGCGTGTACTGTGCACCCGACGGCGGCAGACAGCGCATGCATCCCACGCCTGCGCGATCCCTCCGAGCGTGCACCTCGCGAGCTCCCCGCCCGATCGCAGCGCCGCCTTGAACTTCGGCTGCTGCGCTGGGCTCGTGAGCTCCTCCTGCTTGGGCTGGCTCCACCGCTGACTGCAGAGTAGTCATCTTCAATGGTCGAGTCGTCGAGCAGCTCTCGACTCCAGGATGGGTGATTGGCGCACACGTCACACGTCACATAGCGTCTGAGTCAGTCCGGCATCAGGTGCACAGGGAGCATGCGCCTGCTGCTGCTGCTGGCGGCGCTGCCGCTCGCGCGCGCGCTGCTGGAGCTCGAGGACGCGCACGAGCGCGTGCAGGTCCACCGGAGGCGCGCGTGCGACGCGCCGCTGCGGTGGCGCGCGGGCTTCTCGGCCTCGGAATCGCTCGCGGCGCTCGAGAGCGAGAGCGGCGCGGCGACGTGGCGCGTGGCCGACGGGTGCGCGGCGGCCGCGTGCTGGAGCAGGGAGAGCGTCAACCTGGAGGGCGAGGAGCTGGTGCTGGCAGCTGGGGAGCAAGATCGAGCAGGTGAGAGGGAGTATGGGGCGTGGCGAAGAGGGGCCGGGTCGGTCTCACTTAGTGGACGCTTGGATGTACCAAGGCGGATGGGTGCAGGTCGAGGTTCCGCTGGAGATTGACGGCAGTCTTGACGCGACCTCGGCGAAGAGCGACGCGTTGCTCCGACTGGCGGTCATTGCGCGGTTTCCAGAGGTGCGTGCTGAGGTGATTGGGATGATGAGGCTTGGTGGTTGTGATAAAGTGTTTTGCTGAGCCGACCAGGTGTCTGCTGGCGCCGCCGCGACGATCGCGTTGACTATTGGGCATTTGAATCTGACGGCATCCTTCGGGGTGTCCGAGAACGACGTGTTGGTGACATCGTCGAGGAACACGAGCGTTGTCACCGAGCTTCCGTGCAAGGAGGTATGGGCCAGTTCACATTGTGGTGTATTTCAACTAACGCTGGAAAATTGTGTACTCCAGACTGTCACTGGGTCATTTCGCGAATATGAGTTCGCGTGGAGCGCCAAATGGCTGAGGTGGTTTGTTGACGGCATTATGGTAGCCGAAGAGTACATTGGACATTTCACGGGAGACGTCGACCTGGGAGAATCCACAGTCGTTGTGGATTTTTCGTATTCGACAGCACGTCAAGATGCACAAGACGCCTTCCTTCACAAGTCACTGGATCAATTTCGGGTCAAAATGCTAGGCTTGGCAGCTGGAGATGCTAGCGACCCCTACTGTCACCCTCGCCATCGAAGCGAGCTGAATTGCCGCTCTAAAAACCGTAAGCTTTGCTGTACTCGTACTTGCTTCCTTCGGACAGTCGCCACCTAACAGAACCTAATCTGCATTCATACATAGCTTGGATGCCGCGACTCGGTTCAAACCAGGGATACTTGTCGACGGAAGAAGTCGACGATTTTATTGATGAAATCGCGACAACTCTTCCTTCGGATCTCGTCCGAGTTGAGGATCTGGGAAAGACACTTGATGGCAGGCAGCTGCGTGCCTTGTGTCTGGGTGCATGCCATGCAAACTCAATCGCTCCACAAACTCTGTATACTGGCATGCATCATTCCCGCGAGGTACGCTCGGTATTCACGTTATTTTCGCCGTTGGACTGTGCGCTCACGATGGATTTGTGTGCATCGCTATCAACCAGCCGATCTCGATGATGGTATGACTCAGTTTGGCCAGCTCGCTGTCTACACGCCAGCTCGCTTACTAACAATCTTTATAATGATCAGAACTTGGTGTATACAATCGACCTTCTTGTCGCCGACTATTTTAATGGGGACCTGGACATGGTCCACCTCCTGCTTTCCCGTCAGCTATGGTTTATCCTCATCGTAAATCCTGATGGATATGCGCGCAACGAGCAGCATCGTATGTGGGAGCTTCACCAAACTGGGCAGCGCAAGAACGCACGCGCTGGCTGTGCGAATATCCTGGACACCGGAGTCGACCTCAATCGCAACTATGACGTTTGCTTCGACCACGATGATATCGGAAGTAACCCGAAAGCTTGTGCGGAGGACTATCGCGGACCTACATCCCTTCTCCGAGCCTGAGACCCAAGCTGTTCGATCCATCGTCGAAGACAGAGGGCTCAGCTTTACTGCAGCACTTAACTACCACTCGTATGGCCGGTACTTCAATATTCCATTCGCATGCGAGTCGATGGGAATTCCTGGTGGAAAGAACGCGTCAGTGTTTGAAGATCTAGCTCGCGAGATGGCACGATACAACAATTTCCAATACGGCCAGCCCTGGAAGGACAGCAACCTTGTACACAGTGAACGGGGAGACGAGCGACTGGATGTGGAACGCCCATGGAATCTTTTCAATGTCACCTGAGGTAGGCCCGAACTTTGAGGTTGACAGCGCACCTGGCTTCTGGCCACCGAAGGATCAAGTCCCGTCGTTGTCAGCTGAGCTCCACTATACGAATCTTTATCTTGCTCAAGTCTCGGGCCAAGTATACAATTTGAAAGTCACCGATCTCCAGATTGAGCCTGGAAAGATCAATTTTGGTTTCAAGGTTTCAAACGTTGGCTTGCGAGTTGGAAACTCAAACGTTGAGGTATTTGTCTCCCCATTTGTAAACGGAACGGGGTCAAGCATCATCACGAGTATCCCAGCACACACGCTGGGCTCAATGCTAGACTTGAAGTCGACAAGTGAGCTTGTTACGCTTCCGATGGCATTTCCTGACGCTGTCAATGAATTGTATATCGTGCTGAGAGATGCTCTCGGGTGTTCAATGTTCCGGATATGTACGTCACATCTGCTGTTCTTCTGGATACAGCAGTACCTTTGACAAACTGACATTTGCCCTGATTGATTACAGCTGTCACCACTGTAGCAAGTGGAAACAATGGTGACATGAGAGTCACTCAGATGTGGCAACCAATTCTCCTTCCTCGTTGTGGGATGTGTGAAGCGTTTGGAGAGCCTAACGATAGTTTTTCATCTACCAATTCATCCTCTTCGTGTTCCGGGATCATGGACATCACGGCGCTTCAAGCGATTCGTACTCGCGCTGCTCACCCGAAAAATACTAACACATGGGCATTCCCTGCTGTATCCTCGCTTACGGCATCGCTTGATGGTTCGATGGGCTCTCGCGCATCTACTTCAACGACCAACGAGGTAAGACTACTCATTCGTGCAGCAATTATCTTCGAGCAAATGACTAAGTTGATGACTGTCATCTCAAAAGCCGTTGCCCTCTACTACTCTCACCAATGCAGCTACAACAGACTCGGGGTCATTTCTTACATCGTCATCGATTCTTCCTATTGTTGGAGGCACACTTGTCGTCGTAATTGTGCTGTTGGTGTGGGTAACCAAACGCAAGAACATGTGCAAGAAAAGAGAGAAGAGCAGTAACGACAAGGTCGTCAGACAGAGCAAGTCTGCCTACTCTCGGGTGGTCGTGAATGATAACAGTGACGAGGAAGATGAAGTGGAGGATAACGATACTGCCGTATCTTCACCGGCCGACGAGAATGGCTCAGACGACGCGAAACTTTTGGGAAGGGCTGAGACGCGTGACACTCGCAGCGACCAGCGAGCTTCTCGGCGCGTCCGCTCCCCCTCGCCGTCTCGACGTTCGCCGTCCTCAACGGCGACTAACGATCAGATTGTGTGATAATCGCAGCTCTAAGCCCCTGAAAGCGACTGCCCCTGCCAGCGACTACCAGCAGAAAGCAACAAGAGATTTTTGTTTACATTTGAAGTACTCCGGAGTAGTCGTTGCAACTTCTCGTGCTTTACTTTTCGTTGCACTACAAAGTGTCCAGACTATTCAGTGTCTTATATTTTTTATGCGTAGACACATCAATCTGCGTCAACACCAAATCGTTGAAAAGCACCAATGTGCATAGTTGCGAGCACACCCACTTCAGCCGTCTCGGCTTCGGCAAAAGTTCATCTCGGTTTCTCCACTGTAAATGTCCTACCACCAATCAACTGCAATCCATGCAAATATCGATTCCTTGCATTTCTGGCACTTGCGGATCTACATAGTTATCTTTGGCGATTGGCGACAGTGAAGGGCAAAGCATATTTTGAGCAACATGCATTTCACCACCGAGACCTATAAATGGAGAACTGCAGCTTTTAAGAGTGGAGTGCTGCGGAGTTTTCCCCAGTCCCGAAAACGCCTGTCGACCCGTATTCTTCGTGTTTCGCTGTGGGTCTTGCAACCGTGGTGGCGATAGGGAGAATTGTCAACAGCAGCGATGCAGCGGGAGGAATGCATTTTCAACTTGATCCCACGACCTGTGGCGCCCGAAAAGAAAGTCCCGCGGTACCAGAGCAAGCATGACCCGATGGTTCAGCCCACAGGCAGCACGTTCGGTACGCATGGCAAGACCAAGTTGTTGGGTGCCAACCTTGGAGATGCCAAGCGAGTCGAACGACCTGCGAGCGCCAAGGGGTTCGGCAAGCTTGCGCCGAAGCCCGACCCGAAAGGATTTACTAAGAAGGGTGAGCGGTGCGCAACAGATGTCGACCCAAAGAAAAAGCGTACGCCATGTCTAACATGTAGAATCCTTCCGTGGCATGGCATGAGCTGATCTTGCTTGGGTTTATTCTTGCAGCCTCCAAGTTCACGTACCCCGGACAGACTCGCCCGGCCGTCGTGGCACGCGACGACAAACCCATCATGGGTCTCAAGTCGGCAAAAAACTTCGTGACGGCAAACGCAGTCGAGACGATTCTGGCTGTCCCTGGGACTCGAGCGCCTGCCAAAAACGACCCACCGCAGTACCGCAACAAGGAGGACTACGGCAAGGTGCCGCGATATCTATCACAGGTGAAGGACGAGATTGAGCGCGAGAACATGCTGATCGAAGAGTTCGTGCGCCAAAACCAGCAGCTCATGGACGATGCTGAAGGAGCCATGGCAGAACCTATGGATGAGCACGAACGCCTAGAGCTGGTGAACGCGCTCAAGGCTAAGTGGGACCATGTAAACGCCAAGTACCAGAAGCTGTGTCATAACGTCGTATTCGACACGCTGGGCAAGGTGCGCCGCAAGGAAACGTTCGAGAAAGAACTCACGCAGCTCGAGAAGGACATCACGCTGCTCGAAAAGGGCCGCGTCGTTGTCGTAGGTAACCAGTAGTCAAGCTGACGGCACGCTTGAGAGCAGAAGTGCTCTGAATATATAAGCTCGTCTTGCCTCCGCTGTGCTTTCTTCATCTAAGCTGGCGATGCAGCTTGAAGGTTGCGTGAGGTACTAGCAGCTCCACCTGCAAGTTGCTCAACCTGGTTGGCCACCTCCTGGATGCGATACACCAAGTCTCGTAGCTGCTCCACCGAGCACGAGAAGCGCAGCGCATCTCGCTTGCCGTCCTCGGGACGCTGCAGCGTGAGTTCCACGAGATATCTTGGAGCATGAACGCTGCCAGCAGCGCCGGACTCGAGCACGTAGTCGAGCCGCCACGAGACGTCCACGACGTGCGCCGCGTCAAAGTCTGCAAGCATCGTTTGCAGCAGATTAGTTCTTCGTGCTCGTTCTTCGACTTCAAAGTCACAGACGCGACCGCACTCGTTCTCTCCAGGAGCACTCTTGGCGCCGCCGCTTCCTCGCTCACCACCGCAGCGACCTCGTCCACTGCCTTCCCGTCCTCCGCTCCCATGTCAACCAGCGCGCGTCTAGCACAATGCCCGCCATCCCCGAGTCAAAGCTCATCCTTCACCCTCGCTGCGCATTGAGTTCCCAAGTCCGCACCGAACCGCAGCTGGGCCCGCGTTCTCCCTCGCAGCCACCGCCACCAGCACGCACACGGCCGCGTAGACGCCGCGCGCCGCTCGCTCGTCCACGCCGCGCACTTTCGCCACCAGTTCAGCCACGCAGCTCGCCTCGTCCTGGGGCCCGCGAGCGTCCGGAGGCGTCAGCGCCACCACCAGCCGCTGCTGCGCCAGGTCCAGCGCCGCGCAGCGAGCGAGAGAGCGAAGCAACTCGCCAGGCACGCGCAGCAGCAGCGCCAACACCTCGCGCGGGACGGCCATCGCGTGGAGCGCGGATCTCGATGAAAAGTGTTAGGATATACTTTAATTGTATTGAAAAGTCTCACCTATAATAGTATATTTGAGTGAGATCGTAACTTAAAAAGGTAAGCTGAGGATCGAAGGCGTCATTTTTGGAAACAAAATGGATCGATGGGATCAAGCGAGCACCTAAAGCGCTCGCCGATAGACGAGGGTCTACAGGCCGAGCAGGTCGTACTCGCTGACGAAGAAGCCGAAGGTCGAGCCGAGCGCAAGGCCGAGGAACAGGCACCAGACCATGAGCGCGCCACCGGACTCACGGTCCTCGGGCTTGAGGAACGACGGCGTCTTGCCGATCGTCACGGTGGACAGCAGTCCGTTGGTGATGCCAATGAGGAAGTTGAGCACGATGTTGTACGCGATGGCGCCCATATCACCGAAGCCAAACGCGTACAGGTCCGTTCCCGCGACGCCCATGAGTAGCAGCGGGATGAACGCGATGCGGAGCACCGAGAAACCCAGCCCCAGCTTCATGTCGAAGAAGCGGTACACAGCGCCCGTTGTGAGCAGCCGGCCGAAGAAGTCGCCGTAGTTGTAGCCGCCCACGATGCCCGGCGAGCAGTACCAGGTGCTGGTCACGTCGTGCGAGATGTCGCTGTACGGCGGCTCGAGGTTGCGAGCGGCGGCGCAGCCAAATCCCGGGAACACCGATAGCGACACGAAGAAGACGAGTACCAAGGCCACGGCGGGCACCCAGATGATCTTGAAGATGCGGGTGAGGTTGCACAGAGTCTTCCACGGCGACACAGTGTTGAGCTGCTCGGCGGCAGCGAACTGCTCGTTGCGGTCCATGAGGAACTTGACACATGGCAGCGCCGTCAAGGAGCGGTAGAGCAGCACGGCCGAGACGATGACGACGCACAGCAGTCCAAAGAAGAGGTAGAACGCCAATGTTGTCGAGCTGCTGGTCTCGTGGACACCGCCGACAGCGAGACGAAGGATCGTAAGCACGCTCACGTTGATAATGCCGGCCGTGCCATTGCCGATCTGCACGGCAGAGGTGAACTTGGGGTCCGGGAAGAGCGCTGCGAACGCGTAGTACGTCGACTCGGTCAGCGAGTTGCAGAGCCCGATGCAGCTAATGCAGAGCAGCACAAGAATGCCGCCTGTCTTCTCGTTGGAAAAGTTGACGGCGCTGAAAACCATGATGAGGATTCCGAAAAGCATGAAACACGCGTAGCCAGCATGCACGCGACGGCGCTGACCGAGAGCCTTGTCGAGACCCGTGAAGATCTGTAGCGTCTGACCGAGCACCATGGGCCATGTCGAGCATAGTGTGGTGAGGAAAGAGAAGTCGAGGCCCGAGTTGGCAAATTGCACAGTGTAGAAGTCTTGCGCGCTCAGACACGAGTAGTACGCCCACAGCACCGAGCCGTTCAAGAACATGAGCGAGAAGTAGATGAAGCGCTCGTTCTTGACGAAGTCCTCGTAGATCTCCTCGGGCATGCCGTCGCGGGGATCATGCCCGGCCTCGAGCGTCTCCTTCTCAACGGACAGGAGTGGATCCGACTTGACGACGGGAGATTGCATGGTGCAAGGTGGCTCGGCTCAGCAGGAGCTTGGCCTGGTGGTCGGTGTATCGCGAAAATTGCCGACTGGAGGCTTCGGCGCAGGAATCGTCTCCAATCCTTGGCGTCACCCAACTTGCTTGGCAAGGAGCCGGACGAGAGACACCAAGCGAGAAACGGTTGGTGGGCGATTCGTGACGTCTCTCTGCGCTTGGAAGGCTGGCAGCAAGCATGGTGTCGCGCACTCTCCATCGGGTCTATGGCAGCGACAAATGGTCGCAAACGCCGGGGCTGGATGTGGTGATTGAGCGTCGTGATCGCCGCCTCGAACTCCGTGTTGAGATGTCATGGAGCTCCTGGCAATGCACACCACGCCACTGCTGCGGTCGCCGGTCCTTTGCAACTGCACGATCCCCGCAGCCCGTGTTTGGCCACCGACGACACCGGCACCGTGCCACGCGCTCCAGAGACCACGGGAAGCTCGTCTATGGTACGCTCATCTTTGTGCACGATTTCATATGTGGCCGCCCTCTCTTGGCATGGCACGCAACGTTGAAGACACATTGCCCCTCGGCGGTGGACTCGAGGACGCATCTGCTCAGGATAGACGACGAAACGCATGTGGCAATTGTGTTGATAAAATGAGATTGTACTATAGCCCTGGCTGGTTATGACAGCGCAGTGTAGTGGTGCGGACATTGCAGTGCGTCCCTGCAGTCCTCAGCGCACATTTCGCTAGCTCTTTCGTCTTCCTTTAACGCTAGCGAAGACGCCAACAAGACGAACAACTTACAGGCCGAGCAGACCCTGGTCGCTCACAACGAAGCCGAACGTGGCGCCGACCGACAGACCGAGGAACAGGAACCACGCCATCACCGCGCCGCCCGACTCGCGGTCCTCCGGCTTCAGGAGCGAAGGAGCCTTGCCGATCGTCACCGTCGACAGCAGACCGTTCGAGATACCGATGAGGTAGTTGAGCACGATGTTGAACGCAGCCGCGCCAATACCGTTCGAGCCGAACGAGTAGAGGTCCGTGCCGCCGACGCCCATAAGCAGCAGCGGAATGAAAGCGATACGAAGGATCGAGAGACCAAGAGCCCAGTTCATGCTGAAGAACTGGTACACGATGCCCGTGGTAAGGAGACGGCCCATCCAATCACCGAAGTCGTAGCCACCGATGATACCAGGCGAGCAGTACCAGGTGCTCGTCAGCGTGTGCGAGTCCTCACTGTAGGGAGGGAAGAGCGAGCGAGCACCAGTGCAGCCAAAGCCGGGGAACACGGTGAGCGACACAAAGAACACCATGAACTGAGCAATAGCCGGCACCCAAATGATCTTGAAAATGCGCGTAAGGTTCGAGACGGTCTCGACGGGCGACATCGTAGTCAGATTCTCGTCCTTGGCCGACTGCTCATTACGGTCCATCAGGAACTTCACGCACGGCACCTGGATCAGGTAGCGGTACAGCAGAACGGCAACAATAATGACGCAGCAGAGGACGCCAAAGAAGAGGTAGAAGGCAAGCTTGTCCGAGCTCGACGTCTGATGCACACCACCGACTGCCAGACGCAGGATCGTCAGCACCGTAATGTTGATCACACCGGCAGTGCCGTTGCCGATCTGGACGGCCGAGGTGAACTTGGGCTTGTGCAGAAGAGCAGCGAACGTGTAGTACGTCGACTCGGTGAGCGAGTTGCAGCAGCCGATGAGGCCGAAGCAAATGAGAACGAGGATGGCGCCGGTCTTGTCACTCGAGAAATCGATCGCACTGAAGACCATGATGAGAATGGCGAGGATGAGGAAGCAAGCGTAGCCGACATGGACGCGGAGACGCTGGCCGAGCTTCTTGTCGAGACCAAACACCATCTGAATGGTCTGTCCAGCGAACATGGGCCAGCACGTGCAGAGCGTCGTGAGGAACGAGAAGTCGAGGCCCGAGTTGGCGAAGCGCGTCTGGTAGAAGTTCTGCGCACTCAAACACGAGTAGTACGCCCACAGCACCGAGCCGTTGAGGAACATGAGCGAGAAGTAGATGAAGCGCTCGTTCTTGACGAAGTCCTCGTAGATGTCGTCGGGCATGCCATCGCGGCCGTCCTCGAGCGACGAGGGCTCCTGCACAATGAGCTTGTCGGTCTTGTTTGGCGACTCCATCTCGACGAAAGACTCTCTCTCTGGGCTGGTTCCGCCGACGGGACCTGGGGCTTCGAGTGCAAATCGCAGAATGACTCGAAAGCGACATACGTCGGCGGCTCAGTCAGTCGGCGGGCAGCGAGGGCCAGCGGCGGCCTGCTCCCTCCTGCCCAGCGTAGGAACGACGTGGTACAAGCAGCAACGCCGGTTTGAAGTACGGTACGAGCCCCCACCTGGGAGCACAGAGGCCGGCGAGGCCGCAGAGAACCGCTCGACGAGCGGCATCCTGCCCGGTGATGTGTGATACGCGCGACTTGATTGGCGTCGGTCTCACCTCGAGTTGTCTGATTAGGGGGCGAACGCGACAGAGACGGGGTGAAGAGCTACGCAGGACTCGACCATACTTTATCCAAGTCAGACCCCGCTCTCCAGGTGCTGACTCGTCCTCGGAAGGAGTGATGGTTTATACAAAAAACAAGTGTAGTGCGGGACTTCCAGTGCAGTACTGGGATTTGCTCGGCACGAGGGTGTTTTATGCGCCAAATATTAAAAAATGATCGAAATGGAATGTAGTGTGGTGCACACAGACATTGAAGTGAGAGGCTTCATGCGGCACACACTTGCTTTGGTTGAAGTGAAGGCTGCGAGCAGCTCCATCAAAGTACGAGGCCATCGAACCATTACAATTGCCACCTGCTCATTGGACTCGTGGGCAGGAGTCCTAGTCCGCGGAGCATCAACTGAACGAATACAAGCAGGTCGACAGGGCCTCGAGACATGTTCAGGTCATAGTTGGGGGTAATACATTACGTGTTGTTGCTTTTGGTAGGTCTGCATGTGATCGACCTAGTGAGCTGGACCAACTGTTCCTTCACGAGAGAACAGCTCACACGTGTGTTCGGCTCAATCCAACTGGACCTCATCTGATTACAAACCGAGCAGACCCTGGTCGCTCACGACGAAGCCGAAAGTCGAGCCAACCGACAGACCCAGGAACAGGAACCACGCCATGAGAGCACCGCCAGACTCACGGTCCTCCGGCTTCAGGAGCGAAGGGGCCTTACCGATCGTCACCGTCGACAGCAGACCGTTGGTAATACCAATGAGGTAGTTGAGCACGATGTTGAACGCAATCGATCCCATGATGTGCGAGCCGAACGAGTAGAGGCTGGTTCCAGCAACGCCCATAAGCAGCAGCGGGATGAAGGCAATACGCAGGATCGAGAGTGCGAGAGCCCACTCCATGCGGAAGAACTGGTACACGACACCGGTGGTCAAGAGACGACCCATCCAGTCACCGTAGTCGTAGCCGCCGACGATGCCAGGCGAGCAGTACCACGTGTTGGTGAGCGAGTGCTCGACCTCACTGTACGGCGGCGACAGGTTGCGCGCGCCAGCACAGCCAAATCCCGGAAACACGGCAAGCGACACGAAGAACACCATGAATTGAGCAAGGGCCGGCACCCAAATGATCTTGAAAATACGAGCCAGGTTGCAGATCGTCTCCCACGGCGACATCGTAGTCAGATTCTCGTCCTTGGCCGACTGCTCGTTACGGTCCATCAGGAACTTCACGCACGGCACCTGGATCAGGTAGCGGTACAGCAGAACGGCGGCAATGATCACCACACACAACAGTCCGAAGAAGAGGTAGAACGCCAGGGTGTCTGAGCTTGACGTAGCGTGGGTGCCCCCAACGGCCAGTCGAAGAATCGTCAAGATGGTCACGTTCAGCACACCAGCGGTACCGTTGCCGATCTGGACGGCCGAAGTGAACTTGGGCTTGTGCAGAAGAGCAGCGAACGTGTAGTACGTCGACTCGGTGAGCGAGTTGCAGCAGCCGATGAGACCGAAGCAAATGAGAACGAGGATGGCACCAGTCTTCTCGCTCGAGAAGTTGATGGCACTGAAGACCATGATGAGAATGGCGAGGATGAGGAAGCAAGCGTAGCCGACGTGCACACGAATGCGTTGACCGAGCTTCTTGTCGAGACCAAACACCATCTGAATGGTCTGGCCGACCCACATGGGCCAGCACGTGCAGAGCGTCGTGAGGAACGAGAAGTCCACACCAGAGTTCGTGAAGTGGTCCTCGTAGAAGTTCTGCGCACTCAAACACGAGTAGTACGCCCACAGCACCGAGCCGTTGAGGAACATGAGCGAGAAGTAGATGAAGCGCTCGTTCTTGACGAAATCTTGGTAGATCTCCTCGGGCATGCCATCACGGCCGTCCTCTAGCTCTGAGGGCGTCTGGACGATGAGCTTGTCGGTCTTGCTCGGCGACTCCATTGTTGCTGTGTTGGGCTGACCCGCCTGTGACTCTCGATGCAAATTTCGGAATGACTGACTGACTGGAGCCGCACGACAAACCCGATGGCGGGAACGAGCTCCACGCACGTCGTTGGGGCCAACGGCTTCCTTGTCCCTCCGACGCCCTGCGATTTGTAATAGTAGGCGACGTGGATGCACGGGAGCAGCGAGTTCACCAACACTTTCTGCATGTATCACAACGTACACCAGCGGCACAGAGGCGCAGGCGACCGAAATCAAAGCTCGGCGTCGTGCACTGTACGTCCGCATAGCCGGGGGCTGAAATCCATGGAGCATACTCTGATCAAGGTAAAGGTAGGTACTGTGGCCTCGAATCGTGAGAAGGGCCAAAGGAGAGGAAAAGATTGTGCTCGATGCAGCCTGATCGCTGGCTGTTGCGGATTGGGGGCTAGCTGGTCGACGGTATACTCTGTGCAAGGTGTTGCGGGCGGCGACACGCGGACTCTCGATTCCTCGTTCGAGCCGCGGCCAGTGCATACAAACACGCCTTAATGGCATCAGCTTCCAGTCGAGGGAGCTCCCGCTGCTCGAGGCGGAGCTGCTAGCCCTATTGCGGCAGCATTTCGACGGTTTTTACCTGTGGGGGACTTCGGCGGAGTGGGCGGCTTCAACTTCGTTTGGGCATGCAATGAGGTAACGTCACCGACACATGAACAGTGGCGGAGCATGACCCCATTACGGATTAATAACCTGCTCGGTTGCGTGCCGAATGGAGCCGAGATAGCAGAAAACAGGATGCAAATTGCACTAGCAAATGAAAAGTGAGAACTATCGTGTGGGAAGCAATGAGGCCGATGCATTAGGTGCGCATGATCGAACCATCGATGGTTCATACAATGAAACTGTTGGCACATTCGGTTGATACGCGTCTGGTGCGTCATCTACAATCCAAGCAAGCCCTGGTCGCTTACAATGAAGCCGAACGTTGATCCGCAAGACAGGCCCAAGAACAGGAACCACGCCATCACCGCACCACCCGACTCGCGGTCCTCCGGTTTGAGAAGCGAAGGAGCCTTGCCGATCGTCACCGTCGACAGCAGACCGTTCGAGATGCCAACGAGGTAGTTGAGCACGATGTTGTACGCAACCGAGCTGATGGTATGAGAGCCAAACGAGTAGAAATCGGTGCCACCGACGCCCATAAGCAGCAGCGGGATAAAGCCGATTCGAATTATCGAGATCACCAGCGCCCACTCCATGCGGAAGAACTGGTACACGACGCCGGTAGTCAACAGACGACCCATCCAGTCACCATAGTCGTAGCCACCGATGATACCAGGCGAGCAGTACCAGGTGTTCGTCAGCGTGTGCGAGTCCTCACTGTAGGGAGGGAAAAGGTTGCGTGAGCCAGCGCAACCAAAGCCGGGAAACACGGACAGCGACACGAAGAAAACCAGGAACTGGGCAATAGCCGGCACCCAAATGATCTTGAAAATGCGCGTAAGGTTCAAGACGGTCTCGACGGGCGACATCGTCGTCAGGTTCTCGTCCTTGGCCGACTGCTCGTTACGATCCATCAGGAACTTCACGCACGGCACCTGGATCAGGTAGCGGTACAATCCCACAGCCACGACGATGACCACACACAGCAGTCCAAAGAAGAGGTAGAAGGCAAGCTTGTCCGAGCTCGACGTCTGATGCACACCACCAACTGCCAGACGAAGAATCGTCAGAATAGTGATATTCAGCACACCGGCAGTGCCGTTGCCGATCTGGACGGCCGAAGTGAACTTGGGCTTGCGCAGAAGAGCAGCAAACGTGTAGTACGTCGACTCAGTGAGCGAGTTGCAGCAGCCGACGAGGCCGAAGCAAATGAGAACGAGGATGGCGCCGGTCTTGTCACTCGAGAAATCGATCGCACTGAAGACCATGATGAGAATGGCGAGGGTGAGAAATCCTGCATAGCCGACGTGAACGCGCATACGCTGGCCGAGCTTCTTGTCTAGACCAAACAACATCTGCACGCTTTGACCGAGGAACATGGGCCAGCACGTGCAGAGTGTCGTGAGGAACGAAAAGTCGAGACCCGAGTTGGCGAAGCGCGTCTGATAAAACGTCTGCGCGCTGAGGCACGAGTAGTACGCCCACAGCACGGATCCGTTGAGGAACATGAGCGAGAAGAAGATGAAGCGTTCGTTCTTGACGAAGTCTTGGTAGATCTCCTCGGGCATGCCATCACGTCCTTCCTCTAGCTCCGAGGGAGTCTCAACGATGAGCTTGTCAGTCTTGTTTGGCGACTCCATCGCAGAAACAGGAGGGAGCTGCTGTTGCTACTGCTGCTACTGCTGAAGTGGGGACTCGCTTGTGACTATCGACGCAAATTTCAGAATGAAGAAGGGCGAGCGAGATAACCAATGGTCTCAGCAAGGTCGCCTTGAGCCAACGACTCTCGCCCTGTTGTGCTTGCAGTCTGCGTGCTGTCACGCAGACACGGACGCGAACGCGGTCACATTCACGGTGGCATGGCAACGCCGATGACTCCGTCTCTGTTGGTCCGCATAGCCGGGGGGTTGAAGTTGGTGAAGCATACTTTGATCAAGTGTTTGCTGGTGCAGTGACTGGTGCAGCGACAGGAAGCTTCGCATGAAGATTGCGGCGGACAGCGGGTTTGCAAAATGAGGGCTCGCTCACCTGAAGTAAACGTCATCTCGGCCATTTCAGGCGAGAATTGCAGGCGCACTTCGTTTCGCACTGGAAAAGGCGGCTCATGCATAGTGAGCAACATGATTGTTTCATCCATCCAGTCCAGTAGCTGCATCTCAACAATTTAATCGCTCCAAAAATCTAAACACAAGCGACACGAGTTGAATCAAGCGGGCTAATACATTCAAATGTACCCGCAAGATGCGGGTTGGCAGCAGTAGCCTACTCCGTTCGTTTGCTGGGAAATTCAGCGCCAAGGGCGTCGACTTACAGACCAAGAAGGTCGTACTCGCTGACGAAAAAGCCAAAAGTAGCACCAACCGATAGACCGAGGAACAGGAACCACGCCATGAGAGCACCGCCAGACTCACGGTCTTCCGGCTTCAGGAGCGAAGGAGCCTTACCGATCGTCACCGTCGCAACCAAGCCGTTCGTGATACCAATGAGGTAGTTGAGCACGATGCTGTACGCAATCGATCCCATGATGTTCGAGCCAAACGAGTAGAGGCTGGTTCCGGCAACACCCATAAGCAGCAACGGAATGAAAGCTATACGAAGAATAGAGCAACCGAGGGCCCACTCCATGCGGAAGAACTGGTACACGACGCCAGTAGTCAACAGACGACCCATCCAGTCACCGTAGTCGTAAGCACCAACGATACCAGGCGAGCAGAACCACGTGTCGGTGAGATCGTGGGAGACGTCGCTGTAGGGAGGGTACAGGTTGCGTGCAGCGTCGCAACCAAATCCCGGAAACACGGCAAGCGACACGAAGAAGACCAGGAACTGCGTGATAGCAGGCACCCAAATGATCTTGAAAATGCGAGCCAGGTTGCAGATCGTCTCCCACGGCGACATCGTAGTCAGATTCTCGTCCTTGGCCGACTGCTCGTTACGGTCCATCAGGAACTTCACGCACGGCACCTGGATCAGGTAGCGGTACAGCAGAACGGCGGCAATGATCACCACACACAGCAGTCCGAAGAAGAGGTAGAACGCCAGCGTGTCCGAGCTCGACGTAGCGTGAGTGCCGCCAACTGCCAGACGCAGAATCGTCAGCACCGTAATGTTGATCACACCGGCAGTGCCGTTGCCGATCTGGACGGCCGAAGTGAACTTGGGCTTGTGCAGGAGAGCAGCAAATGTGTAGTACGTCGACTCGGTGAGCGAGTTGCAGCAGCCGATGAGACCGAAGCAAATGAGAACGAGAATGGCGCCAGTCTTGTCACTTGAGAAGTTGACAGCGCTGAAAATCATGATAAGGATCGCCAGGATCAGAAATCCTGCATAGCCGACGTGAACGCGGAGACGCTGGCCGAGTTTCTTGTCAAGACCAAACACCATCTGAATTGTCTGGCCGACCCACATGGGCCAGCACGTGCAGAGCGTCGTGAGGAACGAGAAGTCGAGGCCCGAGTTCGTGAAACGGTCCTCGTAGAAGTTCTGGGCACTCAGACACGAGTAGTACGCCCACAGTACGGATCCGTTCAGGAACATGAGCGAGAAGTAGATGAAGCGCTCGTTCTTGACGAAATCTTGGTAGATCTCCTCGGGCATGCCATCACGTCCATCTTCTAGCTCGGAAGGCGTCTGGACGATGAGTTTATCGGTCTTGCTCGGCGACTCCATCGTTTGTCTCTGTCGAGTGGACTCGCTGGTGTTGCGCCTTGGAGCTCCGATTGAGGAATGACTCTGACTAGCTACCTCAAAGTCTCCCCGGCTAGTCGGTGCTACCGATCGATAGGTGGCCACGGAATCGTGGGAGGAGTCAGTGGCGGTATGTACGTACGAGCAACCCAGCAGCCTACGCAGCGTATCGGCGGGACAAAGAGGATGAGAATGCCAATCGTGCTGGATGGCGAGAAAGCGTTTGGGCCGCGAAGTATACTAAAAACAGCTATAATGTGCGTACGTCACTGAGAAGGGCCAAAAAGAGCGAAAAAGATCGCTGCACATGGTGCTGCCCGATCCTGCTGCATTTTCGAGCCGAGTTGCTGCATCAGGGACGAAAGGGGCGCTCGAGTGTTCTAGAGAGCTACCTACTCGAAGATGCAGTGGGCGAGCACGGTTTGCACTAAACACTCGATTCCTGGAGCTCCGCACTCGAACAAAGAGTCGCTTTAGAGTTTTCTACTCTGAGCTTCTCGCCTCTGGCTTTTGCTTGTGCATTCACGCCTGCATCGCCCTCGCTTCCACTCCTAACGGTACTACAATGCCTTATGAAAGTCAGGCTGACGGTTTCTGACTACGCACTTTGACCTTGAGCGGTATCCTCGAGGCCATTTCACCGTCTCGAGTTCCCCCGCAGGCATGACTTCCAGATAGTCAGAACGCAAATTGCCATTTCGATCATTCGAAAAAAAGTGTCGAAATGTGCCAAATGCACTACCTGGAATTCTGGAAGTCGAGTGGTTGCCAAATGAGGGGGTGACCTCGCAGAGCCAGGCGACAAATCCGACTCTTTTGACGTACGGTAACAGTGCCTTGCAGTTCAGAAATAAACAGCAGTACAGTATACACATACACACATCAAGTCTACGATTTTCCTCAATTTTCAGCCTCGCCATACAAACTCCAGTCATGTTGGAAAGTCTGTGAACATTTTCCGCCGGCTGCAAGCCCGAGGCTCCGATCGCCCGCTTGCTCTAGTCGTGTGCTGTCCTTGACGTGCTGAGAGTGGTGCCGAAGACGCTCGGGTATCGGCGGAGAGATGTTGATGGCTCACAGCGGAGAATGCCTGGCTTCCCAAGGGAGCTGCGCTGGTATCGCGCGGCGTTCTTTCGGTTCGTATTCAAAGCAATACGCGCTGAATGCGAGGACCTCGCATGCATGCGAGTCGGAGCTCCTCTCCACTAGGTCAAGCAGGAGGGATGCGCGCCACATACAGAGCTTCATACAAATCGGAGCGCTTTCCGCTGTTGGCTACGCTGCAGGTGCCACTTCACTTTCCGTGAATGTGTGCCCAGGAGTCTCAAAGCTGCGCCGCCTCCCTCGGGGCCGCCACCTCAGATGATCAAGCGATAAATCGACGTGAAGTGCCCCATGGCGAGCTGCGCGTCGATAACCTGGCCACCCTCTGTGCGGCGTCATGTGTGAGTTTCGGAATCAACAGAACCCACAGGCGGTGCGCAAGCAGAGGCGCCACCCTTCACGGTCGTCGGCTTGCAGCGGCCGAGCAGACACGCGGGATGTGCATCCGCGGTGACGCAGACTGCGTGTCACCGTCTACCGCCACCCTCCGGCCAATCGACTGGTGCCAGGACGACTGACATGAAGCCGCCGTCATCTCCACCAAAAACGGGTCGCTCGAAAAGCCAACGCTGTCCCGCCATTTTACAGAAC